>OX376227.1:17240651-18606502 GCA_947364205.1 Agrochola lota | reverse complement strand
TCCCCCAAAACGCCCCACCCTTCACCACTTCCTAGTGCGTTAGTTGGGAAGAAGAAGTGGCGCAACAAACTACGTCGGGGAGGTACCTAGTTTTTTTATTATTTTTTTATTTTACCACTTTGCCCCCATGATTAATGCCAATATTGGCCAATTAACAGCTTTCTAGTACTGAGATTCTCTGAGCTAAGCCGCGGACAGACAGACGGACTTTGCGAAACTATAAGGTTTCCTTGTTGACTACGGAACCCTAAAAAGATTCTACTATGAGGAACTAAATAATATGACTTTTACAGTTCAGAATAATACGGTTTCTTTACGTACCAGTCCGTGATGCACGTACCGAATATTAGATTTATCTAAGGTAAATTCTAGTAATCTATTTTTGTAGTGGCAACACAGACTACATGAATATTTCCTGTAGCTGTCCTTTGACATCTGTACGATACTTGTGCCGAATATTAAACAACCTAAGGTAAAAAAGTTTTGATACCTAATCTATTTTTGTAGTGGCAGCACCTACAACATCAATATTTCCTGTATCGATGTTGCCATATGGCGGGTTAGATAACAAATTCCTTGAACACGCTTTTCTTATTACTAGTTTCTTTTGGCATTTTCATTTTCGCCGAGGAATGCCAATTTATCTTTACGTGATAGTACTATCAATATAAGACCGGCGCCGGCGACGGCGGCGACATTATGTCGAAACGATTGTGCCAGACGAAATTAAATTAAATTGAATGTAATTGAATTATTTGAAACTTGAGGGGCTCGTGGCTAATTAATAACAGCCGCATAATCGAAGGTTAGTGCTAGTAATCGAGGGCTAGTTGTAATTTTGCTGAACTGGGCCTATTAGGCACAGCCGTGAAGCACGCCATAGGTATTTTTTTAAATAATTTTTTTCATTGTTTTTTTAATATTGTGCCAGTATACAAAACGCTTGTTTACATTGGCTATTAGAATATGAACATTACATGATAATACAGCCCGGGGACTGAATTTCTGCCTGGTTGATGGTAATTTGGTTCGATCGATCAGGATAAGCTATTATACGCTTGCCAAGGTCGATCCGTAGATAGGTGACCATCCATTACATATCGAGATCCCTCACGTTAAGCCGTTGGTCCCAGTTGTTGATATTTGATAGTCGTTACGGTTAGTCAGAAGCCCGAAAATCTATCAACAAGTCTTAAGGCATTTAAAAAAGATTTAGTTTTTTTTTTTCTTTTTTTTAAACCTAGGTATGTTTTTTTTAATAATATGTATATACATATTTGGGACGGGTATACTTATACATATAACATAAAATCTAAAAATGATTAATATGAATACTAAATAGGTATTTTATAGGGCGAGTGCGTAAATTAAATGAATTTGTACCAAAATATGACCTTTTATGGAATCTTTGACATAATAGTCAGAGTTACAAAAATGGAAAATAGTGTGCTTAGATGGTTTGGTCATGTTGAGACCATGAATGAAAGGTGAATAACAAAAGGTTTACATATAGGGTAGATGTGAGTAGAAACGTCGGCAGATGACGCTCTAAAAGGATACAAAATTGTGACCTTATTGGTGATGTTCTTCAGAAAGGTCAGGACCGGCGTGCGTGTATGCAAAGGAAGCAGAAGGAGTATGTCAGAATCGTAGCAGGTGGAATTCTGTAGTTTCTGCCTACCCCAATGTTAAGAAGACGTGAGTTTATGTATGACGAATATTCCTGTCAGCCTCTCTGCTTACCAGTGGTATGAAGCATGTACACTTAAGTTACAATCCGGCCAACTAAGTTACAACAATTTGACAACTATACTCGTAGCACGAATGGGTAATTTATTGCACGAGTTCGATCACAAATTATGAAGTTGTCACGTACGATAGTAATGTAACTATTTATTACTATAACTTTTATTAAAGCACTGAATCTAAGATAGTACTTTTTATGCACTTGGGTTGCGCAGGCAGGCGCGATGTGATTGTAGAAGAGCAATTTCTATAAACACTTCATGGAAATTGTTCTTCTAGAATCGCGTCGCAACGTCGCGCGTCGCATCGCGCATGTCTGCGGCACTTCTTTACCGAAAAATAAAGGTTGGATTGGTACTTAACATAACATCATACCTATATTCCCAGAAAGGTGAGGCAGAGATGTACCACATTTCGCGATAGTACACCCACATTTCAGCAGTCTTTTAAATCCCGTAAATAAGGGGCGGGCTGCTACTGAGAAATTCCTGAAGGAAAAACCCAATAACTGAATTAGTACTTAGTGCGTGAATGAATAGCGACTGAAAACTTCACAGAAATAGATTTTATCGCGATTGTAAAAATACAGTAAAGACTATTATTAAGTGTCACTTTACTCCTTAGTTAATTTGAAGACGATTTGAACACAAGTTTAACTTTTTTTTATTTATTCTCTCTGGAATATACAACATGTCTCGGGATTAACGCACACCACCAAACACGCCATTTAGAATATTATGATAACATCATAATACATACCCTGAATTTTTACTATTATGTATAAAATATTGTTTAATTATTTACTGATTGTGGGAGAAAGTTGTGGACACATAAAAAATTATGCACGCACACAGTCGCACACGTCTATGGGTCTAATATTACTTACTTCGTCCATTTTGATTTTGTTTTGACTGTGTAGGGGAAGTGTAACTGTAATTTAGTAGTTTTCATTATTTTTGGGATAAAATTAAACCTAAATATATTAAAAATTACGGAAATCGATTCAGCAAACAATTGACCTAACTGTTGAAACTACTTTCATAATGTGCATTAATTTAGTTACACATTGTGTCTTGGGATTTTTGTTATTTGACGTTTTTGTACAAAACCTACTCTAGCTATGCGGACTGAGTCAGGAGCAAAAGCTAATTTGTTATATATATATATATAAAAATGAATCCCTATTTCTCTGGTCACGCCATAACTTGAGAACGGCTGCACCAAATTGTATAATTCTTTTTTTGTTGAGTTCGTTATTCTCAGGACAAGGTTCTTAGGATAGGTAGGTGTAGGTAGGGTAGGTAGGTATGTAGGTAAGATAGCTAGATATGTAGGTAAGATAGGTAGGTAGGTAGGTCAGTAGGTAGCGGACGTAGGTAGAGGTAGGTAGGTAGGGTAGAAAGATAGGATAGTGTAGGTAGGTGCGCCGTAGATAAGTACTTGATGCTACCAGTGCGAAGCCGGGGCGGGCAGCTAGTATATCATAAATATACTAAACCCGATACACCTTCGTTTACTATTTTAAACGTTTAGTATGAAAACAAAACAAATTCGCAGACCACTATTTCCCTGTGCCCGAAAGCAATGAACAGAAAAAAAAAGACAAAGCTCATGGCCGCCCGTCACGGATTAACTATTCGGAAAATTAAAAAAAAAACCCAGCTTTGTTGACTGAGTTATCGCGTCCGGACAAAAGGCGAGACCTATACGCGGCCATTGCAAAATGAAAAATCGTCAGCTGTCATTCAATTGTGAATCGGGGCAAGCGTTTTAGCGATATTGTGACTGTTGTTTGTGAATTCCGACTTTTTGCACTAACAGCGAAATGTATTGACTTTATAAATAGGCTGTCTGTTTTTACCCGAGGGCAAATAAGGGCTATGTTTTGATGAAGTTGTGCTCGTATATTTCATTTGATTGGTGTGTGTATTTGACGCTATGTTATATAAAATAAATCGATCTTTTCTGAACCATTTTTCAAATATGAGACAACTGTCGTTTGTGAAAGATTAATTTATTAAAGGTTTTCGCTATTGACATTAGGTTTCAAAGTACTTAAAGAAAAAACTGACCAAGTTGGGATAAATATCATCATGAAACTTGTATGTGGATTTTATATCTGGCATTAAAAAGATTTCATTTCATTTCAACGGCATGTAGAGTATCAATTTTATCGACTGCAAAAATAAGTTTGTACTTCATAGTATATTTCTCGAAAGAGCAAAATCATCACTCATCATCACTGCGGTTTTAACCGAAAAGATCCTAAATCTAAAAAAAAAATGATTTTAATATGTCACTTAGGAACATCTTTTTCATTATGAGATCCAATGCGCAACAATACCACACACACTTAAAAAAAAACAATGCACATGAATACTTTTTTTTCATCCTTCGGGAACAAGTATTTGTTTAGCAGTGCACAGAATACGCATTTGTTCCAATTTTCATTGGATTCAAAATTGGAACGAATGCGTTTGACCGTCAAGATGTTACATAGTTATTTTACTCGGAGACTATTTAGTCTAACGTCAAACGCATTCGTCGGAATGAAGAAAAAATAATTAATGCTTGTCATAATTAGAAAATTATTAAGTCCCGTTTTTGTGGTGCGGTAGAACATCACAGTAATTTTAAACACTCTCTGTGAAAACACCTAAAACGAAATGTCATTTTTTACACCGCGAGGCCGGAGTGAAACAAAAAACAGGGCACCAACTTAATATTCACGCACTTCCTGCAACGCTCACCATTTATCTTTTAACAAACGATTAAGTTTCTCATCTCATTACTCTAAGCCTGCCTAATTCTATTGTCTACCTTATTATCGTTTGCTGGGTTTTATTTTACGTGTTATGTCAAGTTGAGACAAAAAACCTAAACGAGAGGAATAGAGAAAAAGTGGTCAGAGGAGCCATGACCTCGATTTTAGAGACGATAAAACTGCATTATACGGCTTGTATCATAAATGTGTGGTCATTCATATATGGGTGTGCTATAGACCATCTGACTGAACAACTTTCTCTATGGGACAATATTGTAATCGCGAAAGAATTATTCATTTGGGTCGAGTACTTAATGTATGTACAATCTTGTAGAACATTAATTTTATATATCTCTTACGGTTACGTGGCGCAGCTCCCAGTCGGCATGATGTTTTCCGAAATCTTCAACAATAATCGTCATATTTCAGCCAATTTATACAAAACCTTAATTAATTATACCCTTAAACCGTTCTCATGAATGACTCGGTCCATAGGTAAAAACCGTTTGAAAATCCGCTCGGTCGGTTTTGAGTTTATCGCGTACAAACAGAAAAACGCGGCGGGGGACTTTGTTTAATAATAATATATGTAAGTATAAGGATAGCTTATGTTACTCAGTGATAATATATCATAAAAATTCAAATCATTTCTCTTTATATTATTAGTGTAGATATCAAACTATCTCCTCACACCCTTATCTCGCTTTATTAAGTAACTTCCGAAGGCAAACGACTCAGTATAAATATTCATAATCCCAAACTATTCATGGAGAGCAATAAACGACCTTCTTCTGACCTCTGTGCTGTTTAATATTAAAACCGACCCTCGTTATAACTAGAGATTAAACTAATTGTTAAATAAATCAAAGGATATCCGTTAGTGGAATCGAGTCGTTGTAATGTCGTGAATAAAGGCGAAGTTCCACTGCTGCTTAGGCTAAGGTTTTTTAGAAGAGCGGTGACCGCCACACAACGGTCGCAGTGATGGCTGTCATGAAAATGATCAGCGCGGGTTTTGACTTTAGGTACGGTGTCAAAAAACGCTTTCTAGGAAAACACACCAACTTACTTTCATAAATAACGTTTCAGTGACGTCATTCACCGGTAAATTGTGGATACTATGCGGCGATCACCGCTCTTCTAGGAAACCGAAGCTTTAGGATGAACTTTGAGATGTTTGCGACGCTAAACCGAATTCTGACGATGAAGGTGAAGGTTCATTTTTGTTTAATTCCACGTTCACACGACACCGACAAAATTATTTAGGAATGAATGTTCATCTGCTCCTTTCATTTTATTATTCGATCATTCAGTAGGCGAGTGAAAGCTGCCGAGTGCCGAAATGGAACATCGTTGGAACGGTTCACTAATGAATTAATTTTTCCCTTTTGATTTATTTTGTGTTCAAACGTTTTAATTCAAGGGAAAGATGCTGAATAAAAGGCAAAAATAAACAGAAGGTGTAGTGTCTGATTTCGTCTTTAGCTGCGCGGTCTTATTTGTTTGTGAGCTACGCCGTATTCAAGGTCCCATTAAAATAGATGGACAAATTTTAACACAGCGTTCAGTACGTTTAGTTTAGTTAAAAAAAAACACTGATTAATTAAAGTGATTTTATTTTGACCTAAAATAATAAATGGCATTGGGTAACTAATATTTTTAGTGTATTGTCGTTAGCAGATTTTTTTCTTGTTAGTACCTAATCCGTTTTTCTTATTTAATTTTTTACCATTGTCCTTATTTGGTGATCTGAATGATTTTTAAAAGTTTGTCTATCTATTTTAATGGGACCTTGTATAGCGTGGCTGTGTGTCGCAGTGGATGATTCCGTCTTTATTTCCAAACAAAGGTAAAGAAAGAAAAGAAAGTAAATGTATTTGACCAAGGTTAAGGCACACAATATTCACACAAAAACATAAAAAGCAATACAGTATTATGTGCCTCACGGATGCGCCAAATAGGCCCAGTTCAGTGTTAATGTCAGACAACTAGTGCCTGACGCTGGTTTTCAACGGAACCTTGAGGCTCTAATGTATACAAAATATTGTAAAAACATTTTTAAAAGAGTAACGGTGGAGTTTCTTGCCCATTCTTCTCCATACGAAAACTACCTTTTGGAAGGGGCGACTAGAATTAATTCTATTTTTTATAAAATTGACGTTCATAAGTGCCTTTTATGTGCCCAATTGAAATAAATTGTTTGTTTTAGACTTCACGACAAGGACCTCTTATGGATATAAATCAGTTTTATAGTGTAAGTAAGTAAGTAATAGTGGGTATCCGAGTGCGTCCCATAGCCGTGGGCAGCAATGGAACCGAGCCTTGATCGTATATAATCAGTTGGACTGATTTACATTGCAAATTGGACCCTTGTTTGTAGTAGCCGAAGATTTGAGACTGTTAAATAATGCTCTGTCGTGTCTGAAGTTAGTTGAGTTATTTATTTGTATTCAAAGGGTTTAATTATAAGGGAATCAGATTTGTTTATTTTGTACACGTTTTTCATTTGATTTTTCTTTCTGCCTTTTGATTTCTTGATCTATACACATTATATTATATTTTGCCTACACTGAGCGACAACGGGTGAGCCGCATATTTTGAATGTTGTTCATCAAAATATGCAGGGTCTGTCCGGCAAAGAGCTAGAGTTAAGTTTATTTATAGAGAACTATGATGTTCAGGTGTTATGTTTGACTGAACACTGGTTGAAAGAACATGAAGTAGTGTTTACCAATGATGATAATTTTACTGTACAAAGTGCGTTTGTAAGGAAAAGCGCCATTCGCGGTGGATCTTTAGTTCTTGTTTCAAACAAGTTGAAATGTAAACAACGTTTAGATTTAGTTAATCTTTCCATCGAGCGCACTATTGAGTTGTCTTGTGTTGAACTCGAGCGATACGTTATAATTTGCGTTTATCGACCCCCTTCTGGTGATTTTATTAGTTTCGAATCGGTAATGGAGGATTCACTCAATAGGTTAAAATCAATTAATAAAAGTATAATTTTATGTGGAGATTTTAATATTAATATTTTAGATGTTACTCCATTAAGTATTAGACTCCTTAATCTGTTTAGGTCTTATAATTTAATAAACTTGTTTTTTGAACCTACCAGGATCACAGCATCTTCTTCAACTTGTCTAGATAATATATTTAGTGATTGTGATGCCAAAAATAAAATAGTGTTAAGTGACTTAACGTCTGACCACTGTGGTTTATTAGCTAGCTTCCCCATGCCATTACATAAAAAACCGCATAAAATAGAATGCAGGCCTTATACAGCTAGTCGTTGTAATAAGTTTAAAAATAATATAGCTCATAGAATTACGCCATCTATAGTAGAACACGAGAATCCCAATGAAATCTATGGAGCCCTTTTTGATGTTGTGCAAAAAGAGTACCAATCTACTTTCAAGGCCAAAACTATTCAAATTAATGGCACCTCCGTTGGCTTTAACCAATGGGCCACTCCAGGAATTTATAAAAGTAGAGCGAGACTATACGAGTTATATGGTTTGAAAAAAATCAGGTTTGATACTCCTTTCCTAGAGCATGTAAAAAATTAATCAAAATTATTTAAAAAGGTTTGTGTTTTTGCTAAATCTAAATTTTTAAGCGATACAATTAAAAAATCCAATAATAAAGTAAAAACCACTTGGAAAATTATTAACAATGAAACGGGTAAGTCGGTTAAACAAGATAAACAACTTGAGATTATGGTCGACAATAAATTAGTTAATAAAGCAGCTGACGTAGCCGAGGCGTTTAATGAGTTTTTTGCCAACATACCTGTAACTACGACTCGCTCCTTAAATTCATCCCCGTCTAAAGCTGAAAACCTTTTGCTTAGTAGTGTATCTAAAAATAGTCCCTTATTTAGCTTCGAACATGTAACGCCTCGTGATGTAGTTAATGTTTTTAACACACTCAAGTCTAAAAACACTGGTGATTACTGGGGCATCTCCATTAAACTTTTAAGTAATATAATAGACATCGTAGCCCCCTATCTAGCTGTTACTTTTAATAAATGTGTTGATTTAGGAACTTTTCCTGACCTCATGAAGAATAGTAAAGTCATACCACTATTTAAATCAGGTAATAAAAACGACGTTGGCAATTTCAGGCCTATTTCTATCTTACCAGCATTTAGCAAAATATTTGAAAAGTTAATACTCAAGCAGTTACTTAGACATTTTAATTTAAATAGCCTCCTTCATAATGAACAATATGGCTTTACAAAAGGTCGTTCGACTACAGATGCGGGTGTTGCTCTGCTGAAACACATATTTAACGCATGGGAGAACTCGCAAAATGCTATTGGGGTTTTCTGTGACCTCTCCAAAGCCTTTGATTGCGTGCACCACGCTTTTGCGTAAGCTGCGTCATTACGGTGTTCAAAACGAAGCTCTCAACGTTATAAATTCTTATTTACACAATAGGTCCCAATGTGTAGATGTTAATGGTGTGAAATCTTCCGGTCTACCAGTTCAGTTAGGTGTACCTCAAGGCTCAATACTAGGTCCATTCTTGTTCTTAGTGTATATCAATGACTTACCATTCTATTTAAAGGGTATCTGTGAAGTTGTACTGTTTGCAGATGATACCTCTCTTATTTTTAAAGTAGACAGGAATAGACAAGATTTTGACGATGTAAACAGTGCTCTCTCAATGGTTACGGATTGGTTTACGACAAATAACCTAGTTCTCAATGCCAAGAAAACGAAATGTGTAAAGTTCGCCCTACCAAATGTTAGAAATCTAGGACCCAACATCGTCTTAGATAAAGAGGTGCTTGAGTCTGTAAACTCGGCAGTTTTTCTGGGCATAACAGTAGATGCCAAACTTCAGTGGGGCCCACATATATCGAGCCTAGCGGGAAGGCTCAGTTCGGCCGCCTACGCCGTCAGGAAAGTAAGACAATACACTGACGTCGATACAGCTCGGTTAGTCTATTTTAGTTATTTTCATAGCGTTATGTCCTACGGTCTTCTGCTGTGGGGCAAAGCTGCTGATATTCAAAATATATTTGTCCTTCAAAAACGAGCTGTTCGAGCTATTTACCAGCTAGGTGCCAGAGTTTCTCTGAGAGATTTTTTCAAAGATATTGGTATCCTCACGGTGGCGTCCCAATTCATCTTCGCCAACATCTTATATATTAGGCAAAATATACACTTATACACTAAAAACAGTGATTTTCACAATGTTAACACTAGAAATAAGGACAAACTACGAGCTCCCTTTCACCGGCTTCATAAGGTTCATAACTCATTTGTTGGGCTTGGTATAACCTTTTATAACAAGCTACCCTCTTCTTTGCTAGATTTGCCTTTTGATGCGTTTAAAACGAAAGTAAAATCCAAGCTTTGTTCAAAGGCATACTATTCTATAAACGACTACTTAAATGATAAGAATAGTTGGTCGCTGTGATTAACTCAAGACAATGTTTATGTTCTTTCTCCAGATTACCTACTGACAAGTTATATGAGTTTATGTAATTGTATTTTTATTTTATTTTATTTGACTTTATAAGTCAAGCTATTTTTAATTTTATTTCAATTTATTGTTGACATAATCTACTCATTACAATGTTTTTTCAAATGAGTTGTATTGCAATATGTGGTTAGCTAGTGACCTCGAAAATTGATCATATTAGTTATTGTTATTAGTAATTAACTGTTTGTTTTATTTATTTTATCTCGATGGTCCTAGTTTATCATTTATAACTTCCAGTTACAACTATATGTAAGCGGGCACGCCCTTTATGCCTGGAGGCGTTTATTTAGATATTAAGTTCTGTTTACGTTTAGTTTTTATTTCTGCCTGAGTATAGTTCTCGATGATGTTGTGTGGTATATTGGCGTGTGCTAGCTAACATATGGCTAATAATTTAAATTATGTTTTGTGTTGCGTAATCTAAATTATCTAAATTATTTTGAATACTATTATATAGAATCTTATTTTTTTGTTCTTCTAACTGAACAGACAGCTGTGCTGCTGGGGAGTTTGTTGCGCCACTTCTTCTTCCCAGCTAATGCACTAGGAAGTGGTGAAGGGTGGGCGTTTTGGGGGACTGTCTTATGTAATTTTGACGTTCGAAAAGTGCTGATTCTCAGCCTAGTTTGAATAAATGACTTTTGAATTTTGAATTTTGACACTGTCCTCTCATACCTTTTAACACTGTTATTTGAAAGCATTGTAAAAACCATTTATTTTTAAAAGAGTAACCGTGGAGTTTCGTGCCGGTTCTTCTCCATAGGAATCGACCAATTGGAACCGTGCACCTAGGCCCATGTAGGTTTATGTGCAATAAAATATTTTGAATTTATAAATTAAAGTCGCTTTTCCTGTCTGTGTGAGTGACCTCGTTTTTCTTCTCAACTTCGCAATGGATTTTAATGAGAATTTATTTTGGAAGTTTTATGTGTATAACACGTCAATATTGAATTTAGATATTCAGCATTTTCTGAGTTTATCTTGAACATTACTGACATCGTAGAAGGAAAACAACGTGATCTATCTATATAAAATGCTTTGTCCTGAATGACTGACTGACGGATCAACGCACAGCCTAAACCGCTGATCGTAGAGACCTGAAACTTGGAGGGTGTGTTCTTTGTATGACGTAGGCATCTGATAAGAAAGGATTTTTCGAAATTCTACCCTTAAGGGGGTGAAAAAGGGGGTTAAAGTTTGTATGGGATAGCGTGATTCCTTGGTCCAATCTACTTCAAATTTTGCAGAAACATTCTTTAACAGAATTGTTGGAAGACGTGTTTTGTATTTTATTGAAATTCATCCCTTAACGGGGTTAAATAGGGGTAGAAAGTTATTTTAGGAGTTATTTGCTTTGAAGTTGATATCAATACTCCTTAGTGCTTTTGATTTAAATTACAATTTATTTTGACACATGTTTGAAAATTTAATCCGATTTTATTCAAAAAAGGTTGAACTCACATAAAAGCTTGGTGCAATGCAAATAAGTACTCTTTAAAATTGGAATGTCTCCTAAGTCGCCGTACTATATTAGTACCGCATTTGAAGGATTCTAAGCTTTACAGAGGTTTGTATTTATTCCTAGGATTCCCTTATCACCATCAAATTACCCCTTCGAATTCAAGAGAGTGCAGTTTCCCATCAAAGTCTGCTTCGCAATCACCATTTCAAACAAAGCTCAAGGTCAAATTCTTAAGGTAGCGGGGGTAGACTTGAGGGAAAACGGCTTCTCCCACGGCCAGTTGTATGTGGCATGCTCCAGAGTAAGCAGTCAGAGTAGCCTGGTGATTCTAGCACCCGAAGGAAAAACAAAAAATATTGTTTACAAAGAAATGCGTAGGTGTAGTATTTCGATTTCGTTGTAAAAAGATAATACCCCTGTGTAACTTTCACCAGATCGAAGGCCGAGCTTCGTGTTCATAAAATATATTTAGGTAGGCGTCAAGTTCGTATCGCCATCTTCTCTTGGGTCTGCCTCGATGTCTACGGACATTTTTTGGGACCTACATCGTGGTAGATGTGGCCCATGACTCATTCGACATGCGGCAGATGTGTCCAGCCCAGTCCCACTTAAGCTTGGCTGCTTTTTGGGTGACGTCGGCGATTTGTGTTTTGGAGCGCATCGCTGTGGTCCTGTGTTCCGTTAATCTTATCAGGCTAGATTGTAATCAAATTGAGAGCAACGGTGTCCCAGTGGTAATAGCCCGACTTACAAATTTTAGGTTGTGGGTTTGATCTCAGATCCCATTTGGGTATTTTATATCATCACCACTGCTCTCAAAATGGTGAAAGAAACCGCATATCCTAGTACTAAAAATTCGAAGACATGTGACATCTACTAACCCGCACTGGGCCCGCGTGGTGGATTACGGCCCACTCCCTCTCACAGAGAGGGAGCCTGTGTCCCAGCAGTGGGAAAATTACCTATAGGCTGATTATTTTGCGTAATCACTTATTAACGCAAGAAAAAAGAACATGTTTCTCTTTCCCACATGACCAAATTCTTCGTAATATTAACACGCAATCTTATATATAATATTCCTTGTGAAGGATTAAGGCCACTCTCAGCTCTCCTACATGATACACGCAACCCTCTAATTTTCCTTCGTCCAATGCCACTAGTTTTATATACTTTGAGACTCCTAGCACTTAAATGATTATGTGAAGTCAGGGTAATAAATTTTCAAGCAGATTGACTACCAACTTAAATTGTCCGTATGCTCAAATCACAATGGTAGTTTTTCGACCGTTGTTGGACATGGCAAGTTGACGAATGTCAAGCTGCTTAACAATAAATTTCCCTTACTGTATCTACTATGTTGTGTAGATTTTTGGCTTTCGAGTATAAACAAACGCTATTTTATCCTTTTTAAGAAAACATTCATTATAAATACTGCATCACGTGTTTCATATATTATACACCAAATATGAATAGATGTTACTATGAACAGCCTATAATATTCCCACTGCTGGGACGCAGGCCTCCACTCCTCCAGAGGGAGTGGGCTGTAATCTACCACACGGGCCCAGTGCGGGTTGGTAGACGTCACATGTCTTCGAATTTTTGATTCTAGGACATGCCCGTTTCCTCACGATGTTTTCCTTCACCGTTTTGAGAGCAGTGGTGATGAAATTATTTACACAAAGTGTTATTGAACCTATGACCTGCAATTCGTAAGTCGGGACCGTTACCACTGGACCACCACTACTCTGATGTTACTAAACTTAGATAAATACATTCAACTTAATACATAAACAACTCCTATTTTGCCCTCTTCTGGGTATAATTTTCAAAAATCGTGGTGAGCGAAAATGCCAACGTTATGTTAAGAATCTACCGTTCAAACATATTTAATATATTTAATGTTTAGATTCCGACCGCATTTAGTTTTGAGTTTTCGGCAATTTTCGGCCGAAATATCCATTTTCGGCAATATTCAGCCGAAAAAAATTAAGTAGGCACCCACAAATCAATACTTTGAATTCATTTATTCAGAGAATATCCATAGTTACCATAACTAAAAGCACACACTTAGAAAATTTTGAAAAAAAAAGGATTTTTCTCGCATATAATAAAAGATTGTTTGATTATTTATAATTATGTCTTTGGGAAAACTACACAGTCTAGTGTGGTTAAATATAATGATTAAAAGATTGACACCGTATTTCTTTCACTTTTACCAACGAAGAAGTTACCGTACCTAAACCAAAAAAAAAGCATTTTTCGTTTTCGGTATTTGGCCGAAAATGCAAAACGGGGCGGATATCACTATCGGCCAGAAAAAATAAAATGTTCGGTCGGACTCGAGTTATCATTATCAGTCACTGAGTCACAGAAATACTTTCTATACCTAACTAACAAAGAAAGAAAAGTATTCCCTAATTACTGTTGTACGCTATTCAGCCGGGACACTAATTGCAGCTAACAAAAAAGAAACTTCGGGACACATTCTTCCAGAATGTTACCGCAACACAATTATCTAATTGTCTAATTTGAAAAAATCTTCTTTTCAACAAAGGAAGAAGTTCTCTGCAAGTTTTCGAGCTAGCCAGACTGTTTTGAGTTTTTGTTTTCATCTCGTTTCTTTGTTTAGTATTATTAACGTACTTATTTGTATTTCTATTCTTCACCTTTTAAATATATTAATAATTATTATTATGTAATTAATAATTTTAGACATTGTGCATTGGTAAAAACCATCGTGAGGAAACCAGCGGGGTAATTGCGTAACACACCAACAATTGCAATGTCTTCCATTTTGAAAACTCGACAACATTCTTTGCGTTATTTACATTGTCGAGCAGACAAATTTTTAAAACATGAAGTAATGTGTTACGAATTGCCTTCAAAATCCTTCGGAATGAAAAAAAGTGTGTTAAGCAATTGAGGTGATGGACTGTGTTCATTCTAACAAGTTCAAGATCTAGTGGCAATCTCATATCGGCAACAAACAACATGTCAAAAATTAAGGGAAAATAGTGTTAGTGAAAACGGGCAAGTATTTAAGACAGATTGAACCCGAGATTAGAATGCTAACGTTCTTAAAAATACGGGAATAGCCTTACGGAATTGCCCCTCTGGTAGCTAATCCATCGTTCGCGAGTGCCACCATAACTCATTTTCCTTTGTCGTTTGTTACAATAATAACAGCATGGAAATATTTTCTACAGTACCTGCCATTATTTTCTTTGTGAGAATTTCTTTTTGCGTTCGACATTTTAGCTCGAGTTTCTCTTTTGTTCATGTTCGTCCGTAAATACTTACTGTTGTAAGTTGTAAACAGTGTAAGGAGAAAATAACGTTTTTGTTTCACTAAACTTGGGAGAAAATTTATATTGTTAACCGACTTTATAAAAAACTAGTTTACAAAAAAAATCACCCACTTGAAAAAAAAACACTACAAAGTCGATGGCAAAAAACGAAAACACAAAACCAAAGATACCTACTTCCGAGACTAAAGTTATTTTTCACTTTTTAATGTTTGTTTTAGAAGTCGGTCTTATTTTTTTAAGTTTTGATATTTTTGTAATAGACATAAGAAAATATTACGAACTTACAATTTTTCGTCATAAAGACAACGTAAAGAGATATTATTTCAGGTATAAATATCAATTTTTTTTCTCGTACCTATAAACATAATTTCCCTTTCCAATATATGAACAAAGAAAATAATTTTCATACCTAGAGCTCTTCAGCGAAATATTATCATAAATACTTCTCAAATCACTTTTTTTATTACACGTGCTATTCTGGCTTCAAAGAGTTCTTACATCACCTGGCTTTAATGGAGCGATAATACAACTTTTTTGGCTATTACCTTATGTAGGTTGAGTTTCGAAGCTTTAGTGTGTTGAGTTACGATATTTCAAGGAACTCGCTGGATTACTTTTTGCATATATTGCTGTGGAAATTGAATAACTATGAAGGCGATTCTCGCGCTTCACGCATTCGTGATCGTCCTTCGATTTGTACTTGGCCTTTGTGAAAATCGTGTTGAGCTATTCTCCGCATGTCGATTGATGTTATGTTCGCCAGGAACGTCTTGAAAAAAAAAAAAATTGTCTGTGGCCTAAAAAGTTCTTAGTGCAAATAAAATAAATATTCACCCACTAAATAAACTACTTAATTAAAAATGTTCCAGTATCAAAATGATTATAATTTAGAAACTAGGCAAGTGAAGTTTATTCTGATCTATCGCCACGTGCTGGTGTTATTAATTGGCCGCGACCTCTTGGCTGACTTTTATTGATAAAAACTACACGGTGTTCTTCAACTACCTTTGTACCGGTGTGCTGGAGCAGTTGCGCAGTCCGTCACACTCCCCCGGCCAGGACGTCAGGGGCCTAACTTAGGCCGTTTGCGGTCGTGTGTGTTCTGGTAGTGCTCATTTATTTAAGATTCTCTAATGTAGAAGTAAATTTTTTTAAATCGATTTTCTTATCAAATCAACCTATTACTTACAAAACACACATGTAAAATAATCTTGTTATACTTTACATAACATTACATCACGCCTTGATTTGAAGAGTTAGGCAGAGGTGTATCCATAGTAGGCCATGTTTAGTTCCCATGTAATAACGGACCCTATATTTTATTTGTTTTTCAAAACGTTACAATGGTAATCCTAAGCTGAAAAATCTACATTCTAAAGTTCCAACAAATGTCACCCAGAATTCAAAAGTACACAAGATAAAAACGAATGTGTAACAATAAATCACATTTAACAAGGTGAAAACATTATAAATAAACATTGTCATACAAATATGTGAAATTCTGAAACGAGGGTTCAGAAAACCTCGTTAGCGAATCGACTCGATTATAAATATAATCGATGATAAAATACTTAATAATACCAACAACATTTTGTATGGTGTGTGTAATTTAGTTCATCATTTTAAGGGTGGGCGTTTTGGGGGAATTTCTTATGTAATTTTGACGTTTAAAAAGTATTGATTCTTAGCCCAGTTTAAATAAATTACTTTTGATTTGATTTGGTTTGATAAAATAGCGAATGAAAACATCGTAAAGAAACAGGCTTGCCTTAGAATCAAAACATTCGACTACATATTGTGACATCCACCAACTATCACTAGGCGTGCGTGGTGGGTACGGCCCACTCAATTTTACAGAGAGGAAGCCTGTATCCCAACAGTGGGAATCTTATTGATTGATTAATTGTAATATTTTATAAACCCAACACAAAATAGTCTTCGCACTATTCCCGAATTCTTCTGACCGAAACTGTTTTGTATCTACAGATAAGCAATATTGGGTTCATTTGAAGATTTTTTATAATTTTTAGGGTTCCGTTTTCTCAGGAACGCATGAAGGTATCAAGTTGAAATACGTGGGTCTATGTTAACTTGGAGCTCTAAAAAAATCAAGGTTAAAAGTCAACAAAAAAATAAGGCCATTTATACGACATATTTTGATACTCGCAAATCAATCAAAACCTACGGGTACCTCCCGTTGACCTAGAATCATGAAATTTGGCAGAAAGTAAGGTCTCACAGCACATGTAAGGGAAAAAGTTCGAAAATAGTTAATTTTGTAGTTTGTTGATTGTGTTTTGTAGTCCAACACGCAGTTGCCCGGTTTTTTGTTGTTAACTGGGTCTGGTCTTGACTTCGATCTCACCTGGCGGAAAGCGATGGATGAAGTCTAACGATGGAACGAGCAAGCCCAGATGATCCCTGTTCATTCTTTCTTTGAAGGCTGTCGGGTTATACGTGGAAAGGGAACACAGACCCTGGCAGTTATACTTTACCCGTGCGCATAATAAATGTGATGGAACCAAAATGTCTTTCTCGACATAACTTTTCTTCTATATAACCTATGAAATTGAATCATATTCTCCGGTCTCGTAGGGTAGTCAGGGACATCGTACTTGTCGGCTGACTTTGAATTAATTAGCCCCCTTTTAGGGGCTAAAAGTACTCATGAACACTTTTACCATAGGATCGACTCTGAATAATGTTTTAAAAATATTCCCCTGTTTCATAAAAAAAATAACCGCAGCCATGGAACTGTATGAAATAGATGTTTTCTTTTTTGCTTGCAAATGTTATTTAAAAAAAAAAAAATAGATTTGGTTTTCTAGTCAAGTTTTAATATATTTATGAGTAGGTAGGTACTTTCACGGATGCATCACATTTCTCCATTTCTCATAAACTCGTTCTATAGTCTGTCGTGATATTGTCAGGAATCTAAAACCAGTATTTAACACTTTAATATTAAATTCAAGGATTTCTAAAAATATTTAATTAAGCACCAAAAATAATAAGCTTGCTGAAATTATATTTCTTAAGTAAAATTTATGCTAAGGAACTCAGTATCTACTAATTAATCCTGTTCAGGAATAAATTCCAAATTAATTCATAATCTTCTTTGAATACTTTTTCTCACGTTCGACCAACAGTTTGTTGGTTTATTAAAATTAACAGGAACTTCAACTGACTGAAACAATGCTTTTTTTGTATTTATTAATTACATAAAAAATAGGCAAGCTTCATAATTCTGCATTCTTTATACGGAATTGTCATTTATTTTAACAAACCATGGGTCTACTTATATAAATATTTTATTTAATTTTAATATATAGCGGAAAACCATGCATACTTAAGCTTACTCACTCACTCTTACTCACACCCCCATCGCCACACACACACCCCCAGCATACCCACACAACTTACATTACAACCCCACATACCGCATAGCCGCACACAATGAATGAACTTTCTAGTAATGTCAACATTACGTCCATTGTCTTCAAACTAGCTACCCAACAATTCTAAATTCAAATTGCGAAACCGCAAACCCATTTCGCTAACCCTACCGTTGCCGCGGGAATTTTCACGTATTCCAAAGAACGTGTAATTTCTTATGTAAATATTTGATACGGTTTCGGTTCGACTTTCGTTCTACACATGCGAAAGGTAAATTCTGTGTGCTTTTGTTTCGTTCATTTATTTTAATATCGACAGTCACGAGACACGTTTTAGAGTTGCTTTATTTTATTTTATTAGGGTTGCGTGATTGTCGCGATTTTGTATATTTGTGTCGTGTTTTGTATTGTAATGGAGTTGAGGTGAAGTTATTTGAACTTTTACTATGTAATTCACAAAAAGTATTTTGTTAAAAATAGACTGAATTTCAAAAAAATGCATTGTCAAATTATAGTAATTTCTAAAGTTTCACTTCAAGGTCTCCATATTTTGCTAATAATTAAATGAGTTACCTAAACAAAATGTGTACAATAAAAGGCTGCAAGTTTTTTCTAGTCCAGCTATTTGTGACGCAGAACTTGGTACTGACCCAATATCGGACCTATTCTAGCCGAGACGAGTTTAACTCTCTAACTGGATCACAAAGGCAACCGTTTGAATTTCCATATTAATACGGTTTTAATCCACGGAACCTTTCCGTTGTGCATTGTTTACTGATTTTGTATACAATGCTTACTTAAAATTATTAAACGACTAGCTTTTTCCCGCGACTTTGTCCGAGATAACGAGAATTGGGCTATCCGATGCAAAAATAATTTTTCAAATCCGACTGGTAGTTCCGGAGATTACCCCTACATACAAACTTACAAACAAACAAACAAATTTTACCTCTTTATAATATAGGTATCGATAATGGTGTATGGAGAATTGGTGAAAGACAAAAAAAAAAAAATTGATAGCACTTCCATCAATCAGGAATTTCTCAGTAGCAGCCATGAGTCTGGATTTTTGCCCGGTTGATGGCAATAGGCCCGTCCCCTATTACATGGGACTTAAGCATAACTAGTAAAATGTGGGTGTACTATAGGTGCACCTCTGCCGAACCCGTCGGGAATTACAGGCGTAATGTTGTGTGTTATGAAGATACGCTTATTTAAACATTTATGAAAAAAACCGGCCAAGTGCGTGACGGATCAGTAGACCAAGAACGTGAGGGTTCCGTAGTTGGGATGAATTTATCCCAAATACAAGCTTAACATTGTAGTTGAAAAACATGTTCTCCCATACATTCCAACTGCAAATGTAAGTTTGTACGCACAATATTGAGAGATTTAGCATGTTATTTTAAGACCATAAACTTCTTATAGGTTTCCCTGTAATCTATAAGTAAAGAACCATTGTCTGTATTTTTTTTTTTTAATTTTAGGCTCATTATTTTCGGAGATAAGGGGGGGAATGATCAATTTTCATAAATTGTCTTTAAATGTATACATTTTATAATTATTAAAAACAGAGTCTGAGTTTGAGATCCTCGCAATAAGCCCTTTCATCTGATATGTCACACGGTACAGTTCGTTTATTTTTTTCATTTTTTTTCTTCTTTTCCCCCAATAACCCAAACCCAAACACCGACGTGCAACGTAACTAAATGAATCTTGAATATACAGATTCATTTAGTTACGTCGGTGTTTGAGTCACAGAAATACATAATGTGTGCCAATTTTCAACTTAATCGGTTCATTCGATTCAGAGCAAATTGGCTGTGACAGACGGACAAACAGACAGACAAACACGGGTGATCCTATAAATAGGGGTTCCGTTTTTGCTTTTGAGGTACGGAACCCCGAAAAATAAACAAAAATAATTGAATAACATTAAAGTGGGTCATAAAGGGTCCTGGAGGCAGGCGCAACACGACTCCAGTACCTAGTACAATTTCTATGAAAACTTCATGGAAATTATTCTACCAGAATCATAAATATTTGTGCCAGGGAATTACAGAGAGCCATAAATTAAACATCACCATCGTCTGGGGATTTGGAAATTGTGAATTATTCATTGATTTACATAAAGATATGAGCTTAATAACCTCGCTTCATGTATACCTCTTTGGGTTCTGATAATAATCTCGAAGATTTTAATGGGGGGATATGTGCTTACAAGTGTGGGGTGTGTACTGTGTGGGTGTGTATGTATTGTGTTAATCTTGGATCATATAATGTGCTGTTTGATTACAGAGATAGTAATGTACGAAGTAAAACACAATATCATATGTGTGTTTTTTTTAAATAAAAAGTAATGTGTGTGTGTAATGTATGGTAGAAAACATCAAATAACGTTTTGTATCGGTTCCTCAATTATGAATGCATGACAAAACAGCTTCTGCCCACGGCTTCGCTCGCATTGTCGTCATCCATAGATATAAGAAAGAAGGAGATATGCCCGGTAGTTGAAAATGTATCGAAACCCAATGTCTTCATTTATCCCTACTACCAAGCCTGCAACTACACATGCGATCAGTATATCCAATAAATACGAGGTCCCGCTCACACTTGCAATTTACAAATCAGAACGTACTACACAATCAATTATAAACCTTATCCCATCAAACACAGCGTGCATTTACCATGCACCGTACAACTCACTCACACGACAACATCGATCGCTATCGTTGTGCTGTGCAAAAGCCATTTATTTTACATATACTCTAGTGATTGACTAAATCAGAAAGTTATCGATTCTCCCTTTTATTATTTTATTAAATGTTTTGGGAATTCCCGAAAAAATAATAAATAAAAAACGATATACATATAATAAGATGATATAAATAAACAATAAGTAAGTAAAAAAAAGCAATATTATGTAAATCAAAAAAAATAAACATTATGAGAAAATCTAAATGAGTATAAAACAAGATTTCACATCGGTCTTCCAATCAGGCTATAACTGTTGACAAATTGAAGAATAAACTTTAATAGTAATATAAATTCATACGACAATCAACATTATTGTCGATAGCCTACGTTAGTGGATCTGCACAACCACATCACTAACTCGTCGCAAGACACTGCGGCCGTACTAACAATGCAACCGCTTAAAGAAAATATCGTTTTGTGATTTTTACATTGCTTGTCCAGTCACTTAGCAACATACTTAGGTAGTGATAAAGAAGCAATGTATTTACTGCAATAATAGTACAGTCGCTGTGATATATGAAAACAAAAATAACGTAGTTAAGGCAAGAAATATTTTACGATTTGTTGTTTTTCATGATTTTCAACACAAATATAGTAAAATACTTGTGCTGATTTTTGAAAAGTGGTTCTTTGATTTATAAAGTTTCTAGTTTAGGTTCGATTTTTACAAGAAACCACTGAACAACACGGTATTCTTAAATATTATCACGATCTCGTTCGAAAGCGCACTACTTATCGGAGACGGCCATTTGCCTGAGGCATGAGGATTGTGATCAGGACGCGCGGACACAGACACGCCTCCCTGCCACTTCTCCTGTTATTTATATTTCTATGTAGTCATCTATACTATATACCCTATGACACTCGGCAATAGAGTAGCTTTCTGCCAGTGAAAGAATTTTCGGAATCGAATCAGTACTTCCAGAGGGCCTTGCGGTTAAGTAATAACAACCGCACGGGTCAATTGGTCAGGCTAAGCTATGCTTGCCGCGGTTAGTCCGTGGACCCATCATGAAATACCAAGACCCCCCCCACCTTGCCTTCAAAAGCACCCGGTCCCGCTGTCATTTATAGATCTTTGACAGTTGTTACGGGTCGTCAGAAGCCTGAAAGTCTGACAACCAGTCTTAGTGTTACCTAGTAACTGGGTTGTGGAGGTCAGATAGGCAGTCGCTCCATGTAAAATACTGGTATTCAGCCGCATCCGGTTAGACTGGAAGCTTCCATCAACATAGTTGGCAAAATGCAAGCAATAATACATATAAAAATAAAATAAAATAGCCATTATTGCTGTTTCTTTCTCACAATAAATAAATGCCTACTTACTAAAATACTAAATTTATTTAATCATAATTCTAACTTGCATTTGAATTATCGCTTATTTGTGTGGAACAGCTTGTCTGTCAACAGAGGCCTCCTTTAAAGATTTCCTCGTATTCCTGTCTCTTGCTAAACGAGTCCATACCGGACCAGCTATTTTCATGAAGTCATCTTCTCAACTTTTGTCTGCCTCTATTTCTATATATCTCTTGGATTATAAAGAATGTGTAAATGCGATATATTTGACTAGCATCTTCTCACTTTTACCTCGAATCTTCTTCAAAAATTGTCCTTTGTAAAATGTTTAAATTTCATCTTACTCGAATGGCACATACTCGTGAAGTCGCTTTTATGAAAAATATTTATCATTTCTGCGCACATTCTCGGACAGATCTAGAATTTTAGTCTACACTAATAATATATAGAGTAAAGTTTTGTATTTTTGTTTGCAATGAAAACACTCAAAAACTACTGGACCGATAAGAAAAAATATTTCACCAGTAGAATGGTATATTATCACTGAGGAACATAGGCTATAATTTATAAAGATATCACGCGGGCGGAGCCGCTGGCGGAAGCAAGTACAGAATACAAGACAGATACGAAATTTTGTATAGCCGTTCGCGTGCAAAAAAGAAGAAAAAAATATATAGGTACATTAAAAAAATGACGAAAGACAATGTATAATAATGATAATGACAATTTTTAATGATATTTTATTTTTATTTTTATTTTAATGATAATTTTTAATGATAATTTTTAATGATAATTTTTAATGTTTTTACTACCTACTTACTTATTTATTTATTTTTGTATATGGGTATTTTGCCTGAAATAAAACACTATTTATTTTATTTATTATTTTATTTATTATTAACACGCTTTTATAGGTAGGTATTTAATTTTCTTTTCATGAAGAATCATTAGGAGCCATGTTAACCATACCCGAAAATCACCACTTAAATTATGGAAAATAGGTATTCTAAACACAACACCACCCGGTTGGATTGAAGTTCCTGTAGCTTTTTCACACTTGGCGAATGAGCAATTGACCGAAAAAAGTGTAACATTTTGAAAGAAGAAAAAATTAAAATGCGTTTATTAGCATTACAGCAAAAAAAAGACACCTAAAATAATATAAACAGAACACAATTATTATAATGCCAAAAGGGCCTCAGCTCAGCATAATGTCAGATGACATCACAAAGAATACCACCTGACGCTGATTTTCAGCTGCAACCCACGAGTGCCATACGCTAGAACATACGCTATACGTTTTGACCATCACGACACTTGTACGCTGAAAAAGTGTGGTGGTCTAATCTGCGTTCGCAATTTATTTCCCTAACATGTAAACAAACATGAGTTTTAGGAAAAACAACTGTAATGCCTACACATAAGCTTCAGTTTGCGCTACAACTTCATATTTTTTATGACTTTTTCAAGAGTCAGTCTAAAATCAACTTTATTTACACTTGCATATAGTTGATGTTTGTTTAAGTGAAAATAACATCAATTGGAAACAAGGTTATAAATAGACATTAGGTCTCATTCGCCAAGTGTGCAGAGTGCCTACATCGAGCGATAAGGTTCGTTCCAAAAACCGGAAGAACATAGGAAACAAAGATTAAGTCAGAGTTATAGCAGGCGAAGACCTGGCCTAAATAAACTTTTAGTAGATAGTCTTACGTCGTCCGTTTTTAGCTCCATTTTCTCGGAGCATTTTGTCTTAAGTTAGTTTTAGATTTATACGTCTACGCGGCTCTTATTCGGCAAAGATATATGGAGTTTGAGGTCGTCTAATCTTATTTATTAAGAATTTGAACAAAAAAAATTCCTTTTTACTCTCAAATTTTACGTGTCTCTAGTTTTTTTATTAATCAATCATTATTTTCTGCTGTTAGTTAAACTTATGTATACTCTATTTGAAATCAGATTAGATATTTAACTAAACATTTTTAACAGTCCGTTCAACCGATTTTGACTTCTATCGCGTTGGTGGCATGACAAATGGCAGCTGCAGTAAACAGTAGGTATTGTAACCACTTTTTTGCTTTTTTTGCCTTCCTTATGCCTGTGGTATAGAAGTCAGAATTGGTCGAACGGACTGTAAAAAAAAGTTTGTTTAAATGTCTAATCTTATTTGAAATGGAGTATAGTAAAATTATCGTTTACTTTACTGACTTTAACGACTCAACTTTGTAAATAATTTATACACGAGGGAATCATCGACTTGCAAAAAAAAAATCTGCTGTTCCATACCTACATTTTGAGTTTTATATAAAACAGCAGACTTTTTTTAATAACCGAAGATGGCTATCTTGGAGGGTCTAGAATCATGTGCTAAATGCATAGTAATACATGTTTGCACGTCAATATCCGTTACACTCTGCATTAGATAATAGGGATGATGCCTGGGTAAAAAAAATGAAATTGTAATTAGTCCGTCAGTTAGATAATAAAAAAAATATAGACACATATTTTTTGCTTTAATAAAATAAATAAAATATACTTAGATAAAACGCATTTTAAGTTGGGGAGTGGGGGTCGATACGTCACTGGTACGTATAAAATCTACATACTCGTGACGTCATGGCGCATTTATCCTCAATGTACCGCCGTAATCTTTAGATTACGTAAGAAAAGAAAAAATACGTGTCCAATATTTTTTTATAATCTCAAAGACGGACTAAAAAAAATTTTTTGTCATCGTCCCTATTGTATACTTATCGATAAAACGTTAATTCCGTTGCTAAAAAGTTGGATATGACAATTTATTATTGTCCATCTTTCTTTTTTGTGAAGTCTCTTTTTGTTTCCTCTTTATTTTTTTATTTCTTGGCGTTGTCATAAAACAACAAAAAATGTGTGTATTTTTATTACGAGAGGACATTGGTTCCTGCAATACAGGACTTATGACTAGCGTAGGAGTCAGAGAATTCTTATCTTTGGCTGTACAAATTGTTTTATATCAATAAATACTTTTTCTTTTTTCTTTCTTTCTTTCAAACTAACTTATTAATTAATTTATTTAAGTATTTATTACATACATACGCTACCATTACAGTGTCCCAATACAATAAAAAAAAAAAAAAAACAAATCCAATTCAGTAGTGTAACTACACTACTGAATTGGATTGGATTTTTTAAACTTAAACGTTTATCAAATAAACTTACAAATTAATAATATCAAATAGATTTACATATTAAAAACATAACACGTGTAACGTTACACTTGTTGTTATCTACTATTCTTTTTTTCCGTTATATCTTACCATTACAATCTAACATACGTAAACCATCTACCCACGACCTTATGTCACACAACCTAACCTCATATATCTACACAGCGTGTTTCAGAAATGCGTGGTCATATTTAAGAGTGTGGCACGGACCATCAAATTGAACAACTTTCGCCGAGGGACTAAGACCGTAATCGCGAAAAAATAATCAGCTGTTCCATACAAAACTTCACGGCTATACATCAAGCTATACATTTTATGCTGATCTCGAATTGTATAGGATTTCTGTACAATGCGAGGTCAGCATATATTGCACCTACTTGACCCAAATGTGACATATTTCGGATACACGTTGTATAGGCACGTAAAGGCAAGCGGTATCAATATCCGTGTTATTACAGAGCCCATGTGTCGCCAATCTATCGCTTGGGACAGCCAATAGGGACGTGCCCTTAGAAGTTCGGGAAACACTCATTGGTAAACTTTTGTTCTAACGGGTCCCAATACTGTTGTATAAAATATAGTTTGGTATACGCTCACATAAAATAATGCCTTGGAGTTGTCGAGGGGTTAAGTAGTTTGTTGTAGCTGGGATGTTTAGGTATTAATAGGCACATGTACAGGAGTGAAATTAAAACGAAAAAGAAAGTGGTCGGTACAAACACTTTTTTTTTTGTTTAATTATTAAAATTTGGACATGACAACGTCTGTCGGGTTAGCTTGTGATAAATAACTATTAATATCTATGGATATTTATCTCAAACCCAAAAATTGACCTAGATAGATTTCTGAATGTTATTATATTATTCCACTTTAGTTAGTGCAATGCCATGAGCGAGGCTTTACGTAGCGAGGGATGAGTTTGATTCGTAGCTTCACTCATATTTATGAAAATGAAGCGATTCTATTGTTCAGACAAGTCATGGTTGTATAGAGGTATGTCCTCATACTCAGAGTGCAAAGTCCACTCATCCTCTAGACCAGACGGGTGTCTTGTCTGGTTGGTAACTGCCCAATGATTGATGTCGAGAAGTTATATATATTCTGATCGCACAGTAAAATCTGCTTGCGCGATGAAGGATTTCGCGTCAGTGTGATGCGTAGTTCGTATGTGGCGATTTAGATAGCACCACAGTCGTATTTAAACTCCCTTATTCTAAAATTAATGTCTGTAAAGATATCAATCAACTAGAACAATTATCAAAAAGCTCCTATTATCCAGAACTTACATAATATGTCGTTTCAAGAGTTATCAAAAGTCCCATCTCATATTTGAGGACCCAACGGCACTAATTCTGGGTCTCCATTACAGCAATTTACGTCCCTTTCCCTGTCAAAGGTACCTTACTTTGTTATCATCAGTAATTAATGAGTCTATTAAGGTATGTGAATTATTTTGCTATTTGAACCGAATTCTCGTAGAAGCCAAGAGTATTTATTTAAGTTACTCTCTAGTTCTCAAACGACACTTTAAGACGTTCTTGCTACATTGTCGTAGTTTGAGACTTAGCATAATCAGCCTATTATAATGTTCCCACTGCTGGGACTCAGGCCTCCTCTCTGTGAGAAGGAGTAGGCCGTAATCCACCACGCGGCCCAGTGCGGGTTGGTAGGTTTCACATGTCTTAAAATTTTTGGGACATGCCGGTTTCCTCACGATGTTTTCCTTCACCGTTTTGAGAACAGTGGTGATGAAATAATTTACACAAATTAAAGCGCCTGTCAGGGTTCGAACCTACGACATACAACTCGTGCCACGACTGCTTTGAGACTTAGCGGGAAGTTAAAGTTGATTTGCATTTGAGAATTTGGCCGTACTTGTTACGATACAGGTACATTTTTTATGTTTGTGTTTGTTGTTAACTATGTATTAATTAAAACACCTTTTTAAAGAAAGAAAAAAAAAGAAACTACATTTATTGGAACTAAACTAAACACAATCATAGGAACATAAAAAAACAAAGAAATATGTCAAATATAAAAAAAAAACAGAAACTCCTGCACGAGGCCAAAAGGCTCCTAGCTCAGCATAAAGCTGCGATATTTAAAAATAAGTGTCACTGTGTTTCTGATGCAATCATAAAACATTAAATGTTCATGAACACACGTCAGTCACGTCAACGTCAAAAAATGCAATTACGTAGAAGTTGTAGGACATTCGCTACACATATCAGTCACGTCACTACAGGCGCGCCTCAATCGACGTCGTATCACCGGCAAGTCACAACTTGTATTGCTACTAACGAAACATATAAATACCTATTTAAGTATATAAAGCGTTGCTATGACTAAGTGACAGATCGGTGAATTGACGTTGACGTGACTGACGTGTGTTCAAGAACTTTTAAAGTATCAACTGAAAATCACCCCGACGGCGACATGTTTAGTCATCATTTCAGCCGAAAGACGTCCACTGCTGGATATAGGCCTCCCCCAAAAGACACGGTTGGCAGGCGGGTTGGCGATCGCAGTATGGTGTTAAAATGCAAAGAGAACGCTGCTGCCCATTCTCTAGTGAGTCCCTTAGTTGCCTTTTACGACACCCACGGGAAGAAATGGGATGGTACTATTCTATACGTCCGGCACCACACGGAATTTACACGGAATAATATTTTACATGATAGTAAAAAACCAATATATAAAAAGTTAAAAAAATTGCCAAATAAGGACAGAATGGAGTTAGCGATTTGTAATTCACTAGCTCCATTCTGTCATAAAACATCCGACATTCTCGCATCAAAAGTACCCAAAGTCCGTTCCATTCCAGAGTTCCATTCATTACGATTTTATTGGTTGGCACAAAATCTAAACGGCGGGTCTCTTCTCCGTCAGTCATTTTGATACGGGTAGGACTGTAGTTAATTCTACCCGCCCGAGTTAATTCCGGCTTGGAATTAATGGTACTGAGCCAGGTGTATCCTAATCATGCAGCGAAAATCTGCGTGATTAGATTTTCAGGATACCATGTGAGCGTTGATTTAGACGCAAAAGAAGGAGTGAAAAAGAACTTGATAAAATCTATAATTATTATGTATTTTTCGTAATAATCTATGGACGCTGCCTCTTTGGTCTCGCAAGCGCTACTGCTGAGCATGAGGTCCTGATTTCGATTCCCAGATCGGGAAAGTGTTATTGGGTTTTTCGAACAGGAATTTCTCAGTTGCAGCCCGGAGTGTGATCTTTGCCCGGTTGATGGCAATAGGCTCGCCCCTTATTACATGGGACTTAAACATAGCTGGCGAAATGTGGGTGTTTTACAAGCACACGTGCCTTATCCTTCGGGGAAATAATGCGTTAAGTTATGTACAGTTGCGGAAATAAATGGCTAAGCACCTTTGAATCAGTTTTTATTTGGACCGTGAATGAAACTTCTGTTTTCGACTAAGTACTCCGCGAATAAAAACAGAGTGACTATAGCGTAATACCTTTTTGCTCTACGAGTGGATATAACAGTACAACCAAAGTTACTTCTTGTTTTCTTTCATAACACCCACAAAAACATGTTTCATTATTCATTCAATTAAATATTTAGTAGAACTATCCTAAATCAACATTCTATTTAATATTCATTCCTGGGATTGAAAGGGATCCCTTCAGTTTAAAGTTACAATTCCGTAGCCGACCGCAGGCGGGAACGGTAGGCGGCGTGTCGCCGCGACACAACTGGTTTCTATGTATTTCTATGAAGGCGACGTGTCGCTAGCTATAGAAAGTATTTCATAGAAAAGAAATCAGTCGTGTCGCGGCGACACGTCGCGTACAGTTGCCGCCTGCGGTCGGCTACAGAATTGTACCAAAAGAAAACACGCCACTAATCACATAGTAGGGTAGTTTACAGTTGGAGGGGCTTGTGGCTAAATAATAACACGGGTCGATCAGAGGTTGCAGTTGCTTGCCGCGGTCAGTTCGTGACCATCCATTACATATCGAGACTCCTCCGTGCCTCGAACGTTCATTCTAAAAGTTGGCAACGTCGCAAATACCTGTCAAAAATTTACCTGTTTTGATTAATTTGGCTATATTACTGTATGAAAATAAGGAATGTGGTTAACTAGTGAACTAGAATTTTAAAAATGAATTGCAATTATAACACTGAATTTGATGTTGTAACCGTTTTAGGTGTAAAACAAGCATTTGGAAAGTTTCCAAATACTTTTTTACATTTAGGTAAAACTAAATATTTGGTGTAACGATATTAATTATTGCATTTCATAATCAATATTTTAGTTCACTAGTTAGCCATATTACTTATTTCCATATAGTAATATTGCCATATTAATTAAAACAGCGAAATATTTGACATCTATTTGCGACGTTGCCCTCTTCAGAATTGACGCTCATAATAAGCCGTTGGTCTCAGCTGCTTTTCGTTTAACTTTGACAGTCGTTAAGGCTAGTCAGAAGCCAAAATAGTCTGACAACCAGTCTTAGCAAGGGGTAACTGGGTTGTGGAGGTCAGATAGGCAGTCGCTCTATGTAAAATACTGGTATTCAGCTGCATCCGGTTAGACTGGAAGTCGACCCCAACATGGTTGGGAAAAGGCTAGGCTGATTGAGTTGACAATTGTAAATGTTGGTAACTATTAATTTCGTCTGTTCTTTGTTTGATGTTTTTATACAATGTGTTAAAAACCCTGTCCGGTTACCAAAAAGTAATAAAAAAACGTATTATTATTGAAAGTAAAAAGTTATTGCTATTTAAAATTCACGTTTTTAGTACCAAAATTCCATTATAAATTAGTACATTTTCACCAGGGGTCATACATAAGTTATGACTTGTAGAGACACCCGCTAAACGTACGACCGCCAGAGCCACATCTAAATAATCCGGTAAAATTCCCCATTGAAAAAAAAAGCGGCCATTTTTTTTAATTTGTTCCAGAAAATTACCACATAAATAGACTCTCAGTATGATTCTTAACAACACCCTCACGGATCGGACACGGTTTTTGTTACACACCAGTTGATCTCGTAATTGATTGACCACTTTTAACAACAATTGTCTTTAGAACATACACGCAATGTTTGTTAAGTATAATAATAAAATACCGAATATAATATTACTCCTTTTTTTATGGATGGGAAATCATCAAATGACTTCTCCCGCTCCGGGCAGAGCGAGAGGGTGTGTCAGACTTTTACTGACTAAAACCCACCCGTGTTCCTTCCGTTGCCTGTGTGCCGGGGCCGCGATATCCCTGTCGTACAAACCCGCAACCCCAGCAGGCATTGGTCTTTCGACCCCGTCGGTTGGTGCTGACATCTCTTTGAGGCGCGCGTGGAACACAACGCGCCGTCGACACGGGATAATATTACTCCTGAGCTTATATTTTAACAAACTAAAGTTAATATTCAATGATAATTACTGGTGTATGTAAATGCATGAATATTATAATATCCCTACCGGAGGATATCCTCCGGTAGGGATTCCCTCCTATTGTGTCCTTTATCATAAAATTATTTGTGTATTCCGCATCGTTTAAATATTAATGACTTTTTACTAAACCAGGGTGCTTTTGTGATTATTCAATCGATAATTTAATAGGGATTTTATGAATTTATTTGTTTCGGGTTGATGCTAATCAAAATATAGTTTTTTTTTTTTTTAAATAACTTTCGATTTGGCTAGCCTTTTCGCAACTAAGTTCGGGTCGGCTTCCTGTCTAACCGGTTGCAGCTGAATATCAGTATTTTATATGAATCCACTATCTTACTGAACTCCACAACCCAGTAACTGGGTAATACGATACCCCTTGGTAAGATTGGTTGTCAGACTTTCGGGCTTCTGACGACCGTAGCGACTGTCAAAGATCCACGAATGACAGCCGGGACCAACGGCTTAACGTACTTTCCGACTTTCCGAGGCACGGAAGAGTCTGGGTATATAAAGATGTTCACCCATTCACGAACCATCCCCGGCAAGCGTGGCTTAACCTGATGGATCGACCCAATAACATTTTCTTAAATTGTTTTATCTACTATATGATAATGATGATCCTCAGACCAAATAAAAAACCTAGATAGCGCTACGAACAATACAGGGAAGCATGCCAAAACTAAACCTTGACTGTGCATACACGCTCACACGCACACATTTTCAATCAAACTACACCTCACTAAGTTCACACATGTTTACAAAACCGGCCTCACGTCACTGTTGACAGCGCTATGTCTTGTTTTTTGTTTTTTATTTGGTCTGAGTGATGATCAAGCAGGCAAAATCAAAATATTTTATTTCACATTAACCTACATGGGCACTTATGAAACGTCAGAAGCTAGGTGCACGGTTCCAATAGATCGTTTCCTATGGAGAAGAGCTGGCAAACTCCACTCAGACAATCAGTCAGTATGCATAATTGCAACGTCTGCAGGAACATATACCTACTCACTTTAGGGTACCGGATTCCGTATTCATTTTCGGTTTTCGGCCAAAATATTAATTTTCGTCAATTTTCGTTTTCGGTCGAAAAAAGTTGGGGGGGCAAGCACGAGCGTAATCCAGCGTTATTTGCATAGGAAAATAAGTCGAGGAATTTTCGTTCGAGCTTGGTTACCGTAATAATGTAAAAACAGTTAAATAAATGTTGCAGAATAGTTAATTTATTATCATATAAAGAATCTTAACACTTGATAATAAACAATAAAGTTATTTATGGTGGGGCAAAAGTAATGTCACAATGTCAATGTGCCATAATTTTTGCAAATGGCGTAAATTTTCATTGTTCTTTGACATTTGACACATGACACCCCGGCAGCGGGTCGCGGGAAAGTCCGAAAGGGATAACGTGGCCCCTGGCAACGAAAAGGCAGAAGGAACACGGGCGGGTTTTATTCAGTAAGATGGCCCTACGCCCTCCCGCTCCGCCCAGAGCGGGAGAAGTTATTTGATAATTTCTCGTCCAAAAAAAAAAAGGAGTGATAAAATGAAAGTGGTAATTGTTTCGATATAATTTTTTTGACTTAATATCATCAATGTTACACCTTTAAATAATCTTTCCGTGAAAACACGGCCATTTTTATTTCATTTTTTTAAACATGGCCGTCTATTCACACATTACTTTTGCACCACTGTATATATCTTTTTCGTTTACACGTTGTATAAACGTAGAACGCATTGCTGATTGCATTGTTATGGTTCGATTGGTCAAAATAATGGCCGTCCGTGGTCCATTGCAGAGCGTCGGATCTCTTGGAAGCTATCCAACGCTGTAACAAGAACATGGACAACTTGTAAATGTATTCTTGTTGGTATACAACGTGTATCACAAATGTACTGTATAACTATTTTCTTAATGTCCCTTGGCAAACTTCGTGTTTCGTCAGTCGTCGGATTTTTATCAGTTGCCCTTTGCACTTGGAAATTATGGTTGACGGCAACGGCAGCGGTAGGAGTACAAGCACCAAATGCAAATGGCAACTGATAGAAATCTGACGACTGACGAAACACGAAGTTTGCCGAGGGACATTAAGGAAATAGTTGGACTACAATCAGCTGTCCTGTCATACATTTGTATGACAGGACAGCTGATACATTTGGTTCGAGTAGATATTGAATTTTTGTATGGGACAGTTGATAATTTTTTCGCGATTACGATGATGGTCCCATGGAGAAACTTGTCCAGTTTGATGGTCTGTACCACTCCCTTAAATATGACCACACATTTCTGATACACGCTGTTTATCTTCATTTTTAATTGGTTGAGGACCGACCAAAAATTTTAAGCAAATATTAAGTTCATAAATTCAGGATCTATTTCAATTTCTTATACTTATTATTATTAGGTAAATGATTTCAAATGTTCTGTTGGCTTTAAATTCTCGGGAAAGAGCACAGACACTACGTACTTATCTACATCATAGCAAACCCTTTTTTTTTTTTTGGGGTGGGAAATCATCAAATGACTTCTCCCGCTCTGGGCAGAGCGAGAGGGTGTGTCAGACTTTTACTGACTAAAACCCACCCGTGTTCCTTCCGTCGCCTGTGTGCCGGGGCCGCGATATCCCTTTCGGACAAACCCGCAATCCCAGCAGGCATTGGTCTTTCGACCCCATCGGTTGGTGCTGACATCTCTTAGAGGCGCGCGTGGAACACAACGCGCCGTCGACACGGACCTGGTCCTTATCGGACGACGAGATACGTACATATATAGCCTTATATTGCAATAAATATTTATTCCACAATTTTCGTTACTGCACCTACCAATGTTTGTCTCTGCAACACCCAAAGGTTAGCTGGTAGAAAATGCCTATGATATTAAGTCCGCCTCAGTAAAAAAAAAAGGATATACATATACCTATTAAAAATTATGAATATAATTTTTAAACCTAATTATATATAAATATAAGCACAAAAAATACACATAATGCATTAAATAAGAGGAAAAATGGGAAAACAGTAACTATTGTGTATTGTACACTATTGTGTTCTTTGTAGGTATTTAATGTAGTAGGTATCTACAAAGGACTACAGCAATAAATATACTGCATACTTCAAATTGGTTGTACTTCATAAAGAAACTTGTAATGTAAACGACCTGTTAAAAAAAAAGAAAAACTACTAACGTTAGGTACTAGTAAAAAAATAAAAAATTATCTTAAATGTTCTAATTGGACAAAGTTGTGAATTTTTTATTATTTTCTCTCTCAAAATGTACTTGCCCGAGTCCTTTGCTAATCCTATTTCTTTTTGTTGCAGATTAAAAAACATGTCTATCTCCGAATTCCGGCGGAAGAAGCTCCTTTATGTGTTCAACGTTTTCTTTGGTAAAGTTATGAAAGAATATTACTTTGAGAGTTTGAGAAAGGGAAATTTTATAGGCCTTGTTAAAACTTTTCCTCTTTTTCAGATGTCAATCAGAGCGGCACGATAGAGAGGAAAGATTTCGAACTGGCTATAGAGGTCAGTTTAAATTTTAATCTTGTCATAAGTATGTATTTAGGGACGAATTCAAACAAACTTTTAGAGCCTATGCACACGTGTTTTTTTACGCGTTTATACGCGCTGCAAACGCAACTAGCGCTGCCTTAAAATGCAAAAACGCAAGGACGCAAAAGCATGAAACGCACATATAAAAACGCCATATGCATAAACCCAAGTACTATAAGTCTTATCCTGCGAATTCATTTTGAATTGTTGACATTTTTTCATTACAAAAACTGCCAGACGTCAATTTTATTCGCCTCGCACCGTAATTGCGTAACACACTTTCAATCACAATCAAAATGACTTTGAAGGATATTGCTAATCCATTGCTATATATGTTCGAAAAATGTATCTGCTCAACAACGTAAATAACGTAATGAATCCTGTTGAACTGTCAAAATGAATGCCATTGCTACTGGATTGTGACGCAATTACCTCGCTGGCTTTAGTAAAATTAGCTCTTTATAAACTTAAAACACTTTATGGCACACTAAACGACCCCAGACGTAATAACAATAAAACTTCTATTGCGTCTCATTCAGTGTCCTTCAACCGATTAAATACGAGAAGTGGACGCTAAAACTTACTTTTAACTTAATGTAAAAAGTGATAACTCCTAGCTTATAGATTAGTTCTTCCAAAAATGTGTCAGTCAACTAAACTACAGCAATCATCGCTTTCCTTATTCTCATATCATTCGTGTATTCGAAATATACGTATTTCCCTGCACCAAGATAGTAGGCAATCGATTAGAATTGGTCCACGATTGCCCATAGGCATATATTATAGGGTTGTTTCGACCGCACCAAAGATATTGCCTAATAAACCACACAGGCTTCCGACCGCTTGGTTTATCTGTTCGTGAGGTTGGTGGTATAATATGTGAGTTAGCATTGTTACCGATAATACAGCAGTGACGGCTCATTGGTAACGGCACCGAATACTTGTCGTAGGTCGTGGATTTGAACCCAGACTCTTTACCAGGCACTTATCTTTGTGTAAGCTACGAGTATTTCATCACCATTGCTCTCAAAACGGTGAAGGAAATCATTATGAGGAAACAAGCATGTCCTAGGACAAAATTCGAAGACGGGTTATGGCTTTTCCCAACTGTGTCCACGTCGTCTTCCAGGATGCAATTAAATACCAGTATTTTATATGGAGCGACTGATTATCTGACCTCCAGAACCTAGTTACTGGGTAATACGATATCCCTTGGTAAGACTGGTTGTCAGAGTTTTGGCCTTCTGGCTACCCCTAACAATTATCAAAGATCTACGAATGCAATCCTGTCTCGATATGTAATGGATGGTTACCCATCCATGAACCGACCGCGGCAAGCGTAGCTTAACCACCGATCGACCCGTGCGCCTGTTATTATTGAGCCAATTTTTCTGGTTCAATATTAGTTTCAATTGCTTTTTTCTCTACTAGTGAGATGAATGGTCGGGTTTGATATTTCAGATGTAGTTTTAAATTCAAGTTTATTCTTCCATTATTTCTCTAGAAGCTCTCTCGAATTCTTTATATTTTTTTCGAAGTTTTGGTGGGATGTGGACTTTGAATTATCTAGAAAATACCTGAGTAAAAAGTGAGTGTAAGGGCTAAAAAACTATTCATGCCGTATAAAAGTTAGTGTCTTAAAAAGACGGAATACTCCGTGATTGTGTTACGATCCTATAATGAACCGTATTTTTATTTCCATCCTTTTTTCCTTACCGTATTGTAATGATGTTGATAGTTTAAAGTTTTAATTTGAAATCCGGACTAACGTTGACCTCATTCATTATTAGAATCAGATTCATTTGTTTCACTACAAAAAACTAGGCCATTCTTTCATATTTCAATATGCACCTGACCGCCGGGTACACTTCTTACGTCATACCTTTCACAATTTTTAAGTGGGGCCAGCTCTGATTGATTACAATCGATACTAATTTGAACATCATCGATTATTTCGCCTTCCATTACGCAGATGGACATATTGATTGGTAGCCAAAATGATTGACGTTAATAGCAATCATTTTGCACATCATTCATCTTGGTATTTTCGGTGAACATTAATCAATCGGTATTCGAGGAAACATGTGGGATTGGAATTGAAACATCACGAGTATTAATTTTAGGTTTATGCTAAAAGTTAGTGTGATCCACAATTTTTTGTTTCTCATAAGGCGCTTTTGTAGAAAGCTAAATATTTTATTTTAAAATAAAAATAAAGCTGTTAGTGCTTACTTTTTGTCGAGATCCCAAAGGATTACTTACCTAGCTATTTATCAATTTAGTTAAGGGACAAATTAATATTATAACGACGATAAGAGTAAAAAATAAAGTCAAAGACAAAGTCAAAACGTTTATTGCGAAGTAAGTGTACTATGTTGGTGATATGTTATGTTAGTACTTATGACTTAACAGCCTTTTACAAGCATTGCAATTATCATTAGCCTGTTTCTTATCATCCGAAATTAGCATGCATAAATATACATAACTTATTTTTTTTTTTTTTGTAATTTATTATTATTAATTTATTATTTTCTTTTATATTATTACAATTAAATCGAGAAATTATTGTTAAGTATGCCAAAATAATGAATTTTATACAATTATTCAATATTTATTTAATATCATCATAGATTTTTTAATCAATACGCACACATGGCAATAAGGTTTTAAGTACTAATCAATAATCTTGCGCCGCTGATAAACTAACCAGTGCCTGCCAGCCCAAATATACAGACTATTTTCAAAGTAATGGTATCTCTATAATGATTCTACTTTCCATACAGAAAATCTGCCATCTCCGGGGGTGGAAGCCAGGTGACCCCAAGAACACGGAGACACACGAGATCATGATCAAGATCTGGGATGGACTTCGGAAGAGAGCCGACTCCAATAAAGATGGACAGGTAAATTTTCACGAATATAAACAGGCAGGGACATTGAGGTTGCTGAAAAATTCGCAACGAAAGAGTGCTGAGTGTTTGTCACTTGTCAAAATCGAAATTGTTGACCAAAAAGTGGCCAATCGGCCGTAAGTCGAAATCTCATTAGCAACTTTATAGCTTAACCGAGCTGTACCGCGGCCCACGCCTTAGGAATGTGCGGCGCGGCGGGGGAGCAGCGTTGACGAATGAGCGGCTGGACGCCGTGAGCGTTAACGAATGAGCGGCATGCATTGCCGCACCCGTCTCGCCGCGCACATACCTAAGGCGCGGTAGCGGTGTCAGTCAAACTATATCTAATTGTGTAAACGTAGATAGAGTAAAGCAACAGACAAGTCCCTAAATAGTAATAACAATGGGGCAAGGACACACTTATTAGATCCAGTAGTAAACGAGACAGAGATATATTTTCTCCATCTTTTTCACGTATGAAAACTTTTTGTCGGGCGCAGTTGTTTGCGAACAACTGAGGCCCAACAAAACGGCTGTCTCCAGTTGTCACTGTACGATGTCTTTGGAAAGTATTACTCGACTACATTAAATAGAATCAGTTTACAACAATTGTCAAATGCTATCGCTATCTCATAGGCATACGCTGAGAGCTAATCTTTACAATACTATGACTACATACGTGTGTGTAACACTTAGCGCCATCTATGCGGAACTCGTTTGACAGTGAACGACCCCATTGAAACAAAACACAATCTAAAAATACCTTCACAGTTACACACACACACACACTTACAGCATTTGGTACTTCACTGTCGCCAACCTGTAAGTAGCCGATATTTCCGCCGGTCTTATCAAAACACCCTACGAAGTTAGGGACACCTCCATCCTGATTATTTTTCGCTAGTTCCCATTTTACATTTAAAGCCCATAAAAATGGAAAACAGCAATACCCAAGAAAATGAGCGAAATTTAAAACTTGAAATTGTTTTTCTTTCAAAATTGACTTTCGCCACTTTCCTATAACGATTTCTTAGTGCTATTTATTTTTAGGTTATGATTCAAACGGGTCTTGGACATTTTTGCCGGTAACTTTACCTTTTTTATTCCCTCATTCCCTGAGCTGTCGGGGAATTTTAAAACGAAATTTCATTTCCATCTAGTTAAACCGTTCCCAAGATTTTCAATATATCGCGCGAACGAAATTTTACTATCTTTAGAAGAGATTACTTGCAGCAATGTCTAATAAAACAGAAGTGGCTCATCTGACAAAAAGCAGCCATAATTTTCTAAATAAGAGGCGCCTTTATTAAATTTTCTGCTGCTATAATTTCAAGGCCCAATTGTGAGACCCTGCGTAGATTGATTATCAGGTTAGATAAATTCTTTATGATTTTGATTTTTTGTGAAACAGTTCACTAGTAAGCTTGTTGTGGGTCAGGTTATTGAAAGGACTTCCCTTGAGGGCTTCAGGGTTAAACTTTTATATGTTTCACCATAAATTCGACAAAACAACGTGCTCGTGTCGGGGCGTCTTGGCAAGCTCATGTCATATGTGTCAATCTGTCAGACCTCTTGACATAAAGACATTAGTGAGAGCCCGGTCAGGCCGGAGGAGTTATTTGTTTTCTGTTCCCCTAAAATTCATAATTTATAACATGTACCTCTACAATTGTATATGTACAGTAATAATCGTATACACAAATTTTATTTTAATTATACTCAATCATATTTATTAACCCGTCAGCGCTGGGTGTTAGCCAAATGACCTACCGTGCTTAATTTCGCATCCATTTTTTCAAGCATTGTTACCGTGGCGGCCCTTTATTAGAATTTCGCTCGGTAATTCACTTATTGTTCAAGCTGGGGCCGACCGCTTTTTAAACGACGTCATGCGTCAGTTCATTAAGTATAACATGGGTATTATATTATGCTTTGTTTGATAGCTTCATATATCTGTAGATAGTATAGGGCTTACGGGGGCGAAAAAACGATATACGAGTAGCTAGGTCTCAAATCTGGGAAAACTAGTTTTCTCCGTATTTTCACCCGAGCAGAGCTCGGTCGCTCAAAGTTTAGAATAAGACCTTAGAATAATGACATGGCAGCATGAAATTAGTAAGTACCTACTATTATGGCAGCATAGAATTAGAATGAACTATCCTGTACTATTGAATGAGCATTCTTTATTTTCACAAGAGCAGAGCTCGGTCGCCCAGGTACTAATATGTATTATATAGCAGAAGAGTTTTTTTGTTTCAATGGAACAACCAGTCAGATTTGATAAATTCGTTGCATTTGATAACCCAATTCTTGAAGCAAGTTATACGCTACGATTCTTAGGAACCAGAAAAACCAGAAATAGAAAGAATGCTAACAAAAAAATATTTAACAGTACGGGCGGGCGATACGATGCGACGCGGTGTATCGGCGGCAGAAGGCGTTTTATAAATATGTGGCTGTTATTTTAGTATGTTTATTGTGTATCTTACGACTTCCACGCGAACGTAGTAGCGAGTTGAAGCTAGTCGTTTTATATGAAGCATGTAAATTGTCGAGATGGTAATTCTCGGGTTTATAAACCAAGCCCGAAACGGTTTAATCATGCGAGCTTCCAGTGCTCATAAATCTTGTGATCTTAGTTTTAGAGAAGATTAATGTGATGTACAGAGATATTTTGAATAATTTCTAGTTTAGGCCTAAATATTTTAGTGGAATTTGAACTTTGATATTATTGTCTTTAAAGCTCGTTTTAGATTGGTTTAGACAAGGTAATAATGGATACATAATAACCTAGGTATAACAGAGTAAAATTTTCATTTCAAAGTAAAATTTTCTTGAGGCGCGTTGAACGATTTTTGGTAAGGCAAAATCTTTTGGGTTCACGTCACCTACATGCTGCCTATGTTTAATCTTTTTGTATTTTTTGTCATCCTTACAAAGTCCCCCGCCGCGTCTGTCTGTCTGTCTGAACGCAATAAACTCAAAAACTACCGAGCAGATTTGCAAACGGTCTTCACCAATAGACGGAGTGATTCATGCGGATGGTTTAAGTGTAAAATTCATTAAGGTTTTGTGTAAATTGGCTGAAATATAACGATTATTGTTGAAGATGTCGGAAAAATCATGCCGACTGGGAGCTTTATTGGCGTGCGCCGCGTAAGCCGTAAAAGATACATAAAAAATATTCTGTACAGAATGTTTCATCTTAAAACGTTCAACCAAAAAGTCCTTGATGGCATATGTCTATTTTCTAAAGATGACCCACAGTAACTATTGTTAACTTTCAAAATTTAGATGTTATTTCAGAAGCTATTTTGACCGGTATTATATTAATCCTTATCCAATAAAATATTTTATTTAAATTGGGCATTTAATTTAGATTAAAATATGACATCATATAATTTAAATGAATAGTTTAAAAGATATCACAGATTCAAAATTTCGCGTATCAACATAATTATGGTTGACGGCTACGCGGGCGCTGCGGTAGGAGTCAGTGCCCTTTTCCTCGGCTATTAGGTATGTAATCCCGGTAGTACGTTCCCGTGGGATATTTTGCGATATACACGCGGGCGAAGCCGCGGGTAAAAGTTAGTAATAAATAATTCTTAAACAAATAGACCTTTTTCCTTCTATCACATAATTCTGTCGAATTCAAGTATAAGCCTAAAGTTTCGACCACAAAACGCCGAAACTCTGCACATGACTTAACCCTTTCAACTCTCGACAGGTTTCCGAAGTTCACGTGAACTTATTCCATCAATTGTTGTCACTACCGAGTCTACTTATTGGTTCAGTGTTATCGTGCTAAGCAAGTTTTTGGAAGAGGCTGCGAAACATTAAGGCGCAGATTGACTCGCAACATTTATTTTGTAATGTATCATTCGCAGCGACCTTGGTTACAAAACGGCGGTTTAGCGAAAGCTGTATCGCGCTATCGTCGGTCAAAAGTTCCGTCGTCCTACCGTTCGTCGAGAAAACAATCAGTTGCACTAACGTCGAACTGAGGGGCAATTCCCGTAATTTTTAAGATCGCTCACATTCGCATCTCATTCATTCAATCTGTCAAAAATACAATCAATTTACCAACATTTTTGACAAGTTTGACTGATTGCGACTAGAATGTGAACGTTTTGTAAGTACAAGAATTGGGCTTCAGGTGTGCTGCCGCACCACTGATGGTCAGCACATCGTACTGTCGCCCTAACATTTGTCGTATATTTGTTTGTTGCAACTATGATGCGGAGTCCAAAACGATGTTCCTGATCGACAAAAAATCATTTGATTGTCTGTCTACAATTTGAGTTCCATAATACTGTATCAATACGTACAAACAAAACAAGTACTTAATGTGTAATAAATTTTGTAGCTACACATTGATAAAACGTCATGGAGCAAAGATTGTAGACAGTTAAAATAATTCTAGTCGATACACATATTTTTGATGCGTAATAACAACGTTAGACAACCAACCGTACTAATCCTTCAATCCTCCAGGTCTCCGTGGAAGAATGGACGTCCATGTGGAACGACTACGCTCAGAACCCTTCAGCTGCTCTCAAGTGGCAGCAGCTGTACGCCCAGTTCATGTTCCAACTGGAGGATGCCAGCGCTGACGGCACCATTGACAACGATGAATTTACCACTGTCTGCTCCTCTTACGGCATTGACCCTCAGGAGTGTAAGGTCGCCTTCACTAAGATGGCTAAGGTAAGTGTCATTGAGATCATTATCTTCCAGCCCCAGTGCCATGTTACTTGGGGTCGGTGCAATACGTTTTCATCTTCCATTCTCTCTTTCAACCATCACGCTATCATTCACTAACTTTTCTTTAGTATCATTCCTCACACAATCCATCCACCTTTTCTTTGGCCTTCCTCTCCTTCTTCATCTATCTTCATTTTTATATTCATCACTATTTTAGTCACATGCCTGTTATCCCTCCTCATCACACTAGGTCTTTGAAATACTTTGGTTAAAACAGTTGTGGCGGCAAAGAAGCGTGGTCCTTCGATGGATTTGAATGAAGATATGGATTCAAACGGTATCTAAATCGTTGCGTAATTGTTTATTGACAGATGTCTAAAGAAGTATAATATGAATTATGTAGTTAACTACTCCACGTAGACGGAATAAAATCGAGAAAACTCAAAAGTCGACATAACGGGAATCGACATAAAGGAATTCGTATCTAAGTGTGTATCAGTCTCTGATCATTTTAATTGGTAACTGATCGACCCATAACAATAATTTCTGATTTTATTCAGTAAACTGCTAAAACAATTGCGAAAACATAAATAAGATAAGATAAGATATCTTTATTTGCTCAAACATGTGTACACATACAGAAATGAAAACGTGCATGCAGGTTAACATAAAAAAATACAGGTTCAGACATGTTTGCCACATATTATGGCGTGCAAATATTAATAATTATGATTGTTAATAATGTAGGTAGTCAAGTCAATATCATTAAATTACCTTGAATTTTGCAAACATTAATAAATTATAAATGTCAACAGTAAACAAAAAATAATTCCTAAAAATCTTTGTCAAAATAAATGGTTCTGTCAGAAATTCCTTAATATTATAATATGCTTTGTAAGTTAGAAATGACTCTAGTTGTTTCTTCAATTGTACATTATTAAGCTCCCTCCAACTTTTCGGTAACTTATTATAAATAATGGGATACATGCAAAAACACTCTTGCGCATAAGTGCAGTCCTACTACTATGCAGACAGAGCTGACTTCGATCACGCCTGTTTCTGGGAAATGTATCTGCCATTCGCGAAAATAAATTACTATTATTTCTATCAAACATTACTGATTCCAGAATATAAAGAGATACCAATGTCAAAATTTTATTACGTATGAAATAGGGCTTACAACTATCGGTCGTTTTTAACTTAAACATGGCCCTGAGGCATCTCTTTTGTGCTTTAAATGCAACTGCTTTGTTAGTTGAGTTACCCCAAAAAATAACACCGTATCTAAGAACAGATTCCGTTAGCCCGTAGTAAGCAGTTAGCAACGCATCCATGTTAACAGTGCGTGACAAAATGTACAAGGCGTACGCATTACTGCTTATTCTTTTAGTCAGGCTCTCTACATGCGCCTTCCAATTTAAATTGCGATCTATTGTTAGTCCCAGAAACTTCGTTGTATTAACTGTGTCAATTCTAATGTCACTGTATGTTATGTCAAGATTGGAAATAGACAACAAAAAAAAACAACAACATAAACAACATTCTTCCATTTTCATGATGGACGTGTTGCGCCAACACGTTTTCTTCCTCCACTCTCCCCTGTCAACCGTCAGACTATCATTCGCTCCCTTCTCTTTCATATCATTTTTCACACAATCCATCCATCTTTTCTTTGGCTTACCTCTCCCACGCCATCCATCAACATTCACTCTTTAATTTTCATTAACATGCTCTACAAAATATTTTATTACAATAAAATAAAAAACATTACTTTGCCTACTTCAGTCAATGGATAAAACTTACTTCCGTCTCATAACTTTTGCTACTTATCCCCATTGACCTAAGAATGGAAAGTAAAATTACCATTCATTACAGGTAATTTCTAGATGTTACGGTTACTAATAACTATAAATTTTCGTTTATAGCCAGATTACTATCAAGAACTAGGGCCGAGTAGTAATTAGAATCTAGGTACTATCGTTATTTTGGCTGTAAGTACTATGTTAGCGTGATTCTTCTCTATAAATTCTAGTTTATTCTCTTTCATGATTCTTAAAATTATGTTTAGTGAAGTCTAGATTATTTTACTACTTATTTTTGGAGCGTTATTAGACTTGGGCACGAGAATTTCGTCTTGGTTTTACGTTCATGAAAATATTATTTCTTTAACGAGAAATTCGGTCTTAGGAACTTTTCTGTAAAAAGCTGTTTTTTTGAGTAATGGTTGCATACGTTCAACAACCTTCTTAATGATTATTTTTTTATGAACCACATACATTATTCATTGGTCTAGGTTTTGCCAGCCTCTTTCTTGTCAGCCACAATCCATTCTTAATAGTTATTATAAATGCGAAAGAAATTCTGTCTGTCTGTCTGTTACTTCTTCTAGCCTAAACCACAGAACCGATCGTTATGAAATTTGACAGATAGGTAGCTTGGGATCTTTCAGAAAATCAGGCTACTTTTCATCCTGAATCGCAGACGATGTCGCGAGCAAAAGCTAGTACTTCTATAAAAGTTCAAACAAAATCAATACCAATTCTCGCTTCAAAAATCAAATCATTCCCATTTTTATCCCAGTATAAATTATGTTCAACGATTTGTTAAACTGAGTACAATACTCAATTCGAATCGTTTTCCCGATATCCATTCAAATCGTCCATAAAATTTTATAATAAGAGATATTCACACGTTTTTAATAGGTGTAGGTACATTTGTAATTCATTTTGGCATAGTCACGACTTTTTGTAGAGCTCCAATTTTATTATTGCTGCCATGGAATGAATTGGGGGCATAAATTCTGTGAAATGTTGACTCGGCCAATGGAGCGGGGACTCCGGTATACGTCAACAACGAAATTTTCATTGGACTGTTTACTGATCATTAATAGACCAACATGTTTACAATTGTATGCTGATTCAGATCAGCATACAAATGTAGCTCAGATGGAATGTATTAAACTACTTTTCATTTTTTTGTGTATTGGCGAAGTAGTACCTACAGTTGACTGCACAGCGTTCGGTGGTATCACTTTGACCTTCAGCTGGTCATAGTACGGCGGCGGTGTTTGAATTGAATGTGAGGCTAGCTAATACTGGTTTTGTTTCCACTGACGTGCGGCTTACTGTACCTACCTGTCTATCCAATGGTCTTGTTTAGAAATAGTTGACACGAACGTGGGAGTTGTAGACCATTTTGTTTATCTGTGCCCAACAAGCAAAATAATCCTGGAATGCGATTTTATAATGCTACGTGGACTTATAAAACTCCGATGATAGTTTTGGTGGTTGCTACTGCGCTTTTAACAGCATAAATACATGCTGTTTTTACTCAAGTACGTTTAATCCTATAATTTGTACTTAAATCGGTAAATAGGATCATATTTCCTGACAAATATAGGATCAAGACTCCTATAAAAGCATGAAACAAGAGTAATTGCACTCAGGAGTAATTACTCCGGTAACTCAGACTTATATGCGCCTATAAGATAACATCTGCGGACCATTTAAATCTTAATACTCCTGTAGGAGCATGTACCAGGAAGATATACACTGAGGAGCAATTACTCTTGTTATTTTTACTTATAACCTCATATAAGCTAATATTTTATGATCAATTTAGGTAAATTAAAGTTAAATTACTGTAAATAATTTATGTATCTGGTTTGGTTTTACATAAACTTAAAAGTAAGTGTTAAATGAATTACATAGCCACGTTTAAAAAATAATAAATCACCATTATATAAAAATAAAAAAAAACATTTCACAAACAATCCTCTTAAGAAGCCACTTTTGCTTGTTAACGACCAGTAAAGGCGAAAACGCGCTTTATATCGTTTTGCAAATTCTATTGTAGGATTTGATTTGAATCGATTTTCATCTGGGCATTGCAGAACCATAATCGGTAACAATGGCGAATCTTTTTCGGTTTTGAGATAACCCAATATAGAACCAATACAGTTATATTGGTACTATGTCACTCTTGGAAATGCTAAAAAGACTTATTTTAGCCCTATGTCATACTTGGAAATGCTCACCAAGAAAATGGCAGCTGCCTTCATAATATTTATTTAATATTAATTAATACTAAAATGTAAATAAGCAAATTTCAAAAGGCGCTTTAATTTTTTTTATCAAAACCATGATAGATTTCACAGAAAATTCACATTCCCCTACGAATAAGCTATAAGACCAACAATTTGACAACAATAAGATTTTGTTTTTCTACTAAGGTTGACATTAATACATTCTGATTCATATAGGTTCAAGATGTTAATAAATATTTTTTTACAGAGCACAACAAGAGATACACTCACTTCGACTGTTCACTATATATTATAGAAGCATTTCTAGGCGCGTATTAATCTCATTTTTGACTATAACTTACTTATATTGAGATTTACAGGAGTAATTGCATTGACGTAACTCAATTACAGGAGCAATATAGGCGTATATGGAACTTCAGCGGTCTAATATAAATACGTTATAAGTAAAAGTAGACTTATAAAGTGGGCCCTTTTCGAGACTTATATGCAGATATAAGTCTCATATAGTCCTCGATAAATGATGGTTCTAGGATAGTTTAAAAACCACTTTTTGCTAGTTGGGTGGTCATATTATGATTGACAGCTTTTTGTGGGCGCAAATGTAAAGATAATTTGATATATCAGACCAGTATTTTCACAGAATGTGTATTGTGCAACGGCTCATTCTCGAATTTTCTTCACCAGGGTAAAAGCAGCGTTTCCTGGGAAGAATTTCAGGAGCTATGGAGGGAGTACTTCTCCACCGAGGACCCCAACGCTCCCGGCAACTTTATATTCGGCAGAACTAGCTTCTAAGCACTATAGTTCACAACACACCACGTACACCACGAGAAACGTGGAGAGATGAAGATTTTCACAGAAAAACCGTCTAACATTCCATTGACAAAAATAGATGTAATAAAATGACGAAGTTCGGCTTTTAAGGGTCTCTCACACGGGCGCTTTAGTTATTGCAGCGATGGAGCTAAGCTATTCGAAGCTTCGGAAGCCCGAGTACGTGACCCCTTTATGTGTCAATATCTTACAGCCTTTGATCCATTTACGAGTCGCAACTGAGATCGTCTCGGATGCTTTTTAAGGAAAGCTCAATGGATAACGAACTAGGTTTAGATTCTGTGACCAGATTTCACGAGAACTATAATCGTAATCGTTTGAGGTCACTTTAAAACACTAATTGGAGTAAGATTTAAACTTAAAAATGCGAGTACTCTCGCTTGTGGATCAGAGGTTTATGAAATAAATTTTCAGTTTACGTGTGTATGTGTTTATGATAGAAGTAATTCTTACATATTTCTCTTTAATAGTGGAACAATTTCAAATTCACGTTTTATTACTAAGGCTCAAGTTTACTAGAACTTTTCAATCTTTAGATACTATTTCTAATAACAACGAATGAAATTATTCACTAATTCATTATTATATAGCATATCTAGTAGTCATATCTAATGAATCTTACAAGTTTCTCTGCCGGCTTAATCCGAATTAAAAACACCTATTATGTGCTCTTTTGGAACGATTGGATAGCTTTGTTTTTATATAAAATTACTAATATTGTTGTTACTAGAATAAAATAAGGGTTACTAAAAAGTATGTGTCACATAAAAATAAAATAAAATTTTACTGTCAAAATCTGGAGTCGTTGATTTGTCTGTAGTAACCCTTAGAATTTTTACCGTTATACTTTATTTTTGTTTACATATAAAATGTTTATTATATAATATTTATATTGTTCTTAACAAATGTTTTATGCTCCCAGAATCTATGAAGGTTTTATCTTGTTAAGCCGCTATACTATAGATATAATAGGCAATGATTAAATGTATGTAAATAATACAACGACTTTCATTTTCTAGAACACAAAAACCCCTGCAGAATATCTTATCAAAATCTTCAGAAATATCACACACTAGTACAAATTGAAGGTGTACCCTTATACGGTGGAGGTCTGCCCGGCTTGGGCGGAGCACCGCCGTGTCCTAACGGAGGCGATCGGCGGCGGCGATCTCTCGCGTCCGGCCCTGGTTCAGGCCATGGTTCGGAGCGAGAGTGCATGGGAGGCCGTCACCTCCTTCTGCGAAGCAGTTATGCTCGCGAAGGAGGAGGCGGGGCGCGCGAGGGAGATGCAAGCTGCACGCCCTCGCGGCCCTAGTCGCCGCAGGAGACGCCCCGGGCGTCGGGAGTCAAGAGCCGACTTCCGGCCACCGTAGGCGCGGGCCTGCGGACGGTGAGCAATGGGCAGCTCGCCGTCCGATAAGGACCAGGCCCGTGTCGACGGCGCGTTGTGTTCCACGTGCGCCTCAAAGAGATGTCAGCACCAACCGACGGGGTCGAAAGACCAATGCCTGCTGGGGTTGCGGGTTTGTCTGAAAGGGATATCGCGGCCCCGGCACACAGGCGACGGAAGGAACATGGGTGGGTTTTAGTCAGTAAAAGTCTGACACAACCTCTCGCTCTGCCTAGAGCGGGAGAAGTCATTTGATGATATCCCATACTGAAAAAAAAAAAAAAAGGTGTACCCTTCAATTTGTACTAGTGTGTGATATATGTCACTAAAACAGGATTTTGTGTAATCAACATTTTAATGTTTCAAAGTTTATAACTTTTGCACCTGTACAGGGTTCCGAAATGTTGAAGTTATGAAGGACTGTTATTGTTTTATGGCTTTTATGTTATTGTATATTTATTATGCTATCTATGTGTGTAATTATTGAAAGTTGTAGTTAGGAATGTGGATTTAATATCTGGCAATAAAAATATTTAATTTAATTTTTACTTATGCTACATAAAAATACGCGCGAAAACCTAAGTGTTGCCATACTTCACTTATATTTGATGATTATGGATTTCTACCTCTCATTGAACGTCAGCCATGTGGTTTATTTTCCTAGCCAAAGAGTAATAAGCAATGGTAAAAAGAAAATTGTAAGCTTTGCACTAAAACAGTAACTACATAACATAACATCACGCCTCTATTTGCCGAGGGTTTGGGCAGAGGTGTACCTATAGTACACCCACATTTCGCCAATTACGTTTAAGTCCTATGTAATAGAGGGCGAGCCTATTGCCATCATTGCCACTGAGAAATTCCTGAAGAAAAAACCAATAACACTTTGCCCGATCTGAACGTAAAATTTACAAAAAAATTAGAATTGATTCTAGTCGCCCCTTCCAAAAGGTACTTTTCGTATGGAGAAGAATGGACAAGAAACTCCACCGTTAAAATGTCTCACAATATTTTTTATACGTACATTAGTTTAGTATAATATAATTATATGTGAAGACGATGCATCTAGAACAAGATTACTATACCACAATAGGTAAAAAGAATTACAAATGAAGCAACGACAGATAAATTAATTATGTGATAGATACATGGTGCTCACATGTTTACAAACATTGTAAAAGTAGACTATTTTCCTAGATTTTTACAATTAATAAGTCACTGTGTTAAGGCAATTAAGGAGTTATTAGAAATGCTAGTGTTTCCATTTTTGGCTTTGCAATAATACCTACTGATGCTCCAAAATCTTAGGTGATCACACTAAAGGGAATAAATAATGATTTATGAAGGTATGTATGTTATGGGACTAAACCGCTGTACGGGTCCTTATGGGACCAATTCAATGAATGGGAAATGGCCCATCAAAACTAAGATGATATTACACATGGATGTAATAATGGGAATTTCTATGGCTTATGGGGATGTAGTGGGACATTTCACTATGTCATTTAAATTGGATCCCATGTCAGATGAAATGTGGCTTTGTAATATGACGATGTTCAGGCTATGACTGAATTTAACACTGTGTATAACATTTCGGAAGATATGCTCTACTGCAGTTGACTGTCTCTGAATTCTAATTTTATCTTTTCAACATGAATGGGTTCAGGTATCAAAAGATTCAAATGCCCTGTCGATGTCAAAATACCTTGTTAATACTAGATAAATAAATTCAAAAAAAGAAACAAAATGTAGCGGCATCTACATCGCTACATGCGAACTATGCATCAAAGACCTGACGTCACACAACATCCTGACGTCATACAAATCCTGCATCGCGCAATTAGAGTTTACCGCGCGATAAACATATACAACGTGTCCCAAAATTCAACGCTAAGCGGGCACCAGACGGTGGACCTGCTCATCACTACCCGAGAAAAAATAATGAAAAAAATTATTTTTTTTGTTTTGGAAATTACATAACCCTTAAAAATCCCAGAATGTCTGTAGTTTTTACACAAAAATCTACAGGCAAGGCAAGTAATCTTTTTTATAAATAGTTTAGTTTTTTTTTTTCATTATTTTTTCTCGGGTAGTGATGAGCAGGTCCACCGTCTGGTGCCCGCTTATCGTTGAATTTTGGGACACGTTGTATACAAGCTTCCCGACTTCAACCTATGGGCAGTTGCCCGACAGACACGACACCCGTCTGGTCGGAGGATCCTCCCTTTTCTATGGGGGATGAGTGAACTTTACACCCTGTTCCTCATACCCCTAAACAAATATTTTTTTTCTCATAAAGCAACATACATGGGCACTTATGAAACGTCAGAAGCTAGGTGCACGGTTCCAATTGATCGTTTCCTATGGAGAAGAGCCGGCAAGAAACTCCACGCTTACTCTTAAAAATAATTGGCCTTTACAATATTTTCAAATAATAGTATTAATAGGTATGGGAGGACAGTGTAGGTCTTTCAACAAGTACCAGGTACTTAACAAAATAGAAGATGGTCAATAAATCTACAGTCCACTAAGCCTACAGCGTTCTCACATTCACAAAATAGAAAAAAATATACGTACGTACCTATATAAAATATAAATAAATTAATAAAAGCAAAAACCTATTTTAAACGAAATTACATGATTGCTATTACAACTGTAACAAATCTGAATAATTATCATGTACACAAAAGCCACTAATAATAAAATAATATAATAAAATATTTATTGTCAAGTAACATGGACTCATAACGTTAGTAAAAATTTACTTACAAACTATGTTAGTAGTATATATAAACAATTAAAAAAAACAATAACAAAAAAAACAATTAAAAAAACAATTAACCATTACTAGGATTATGCAGCTGGTTTAAATAGGAAATTATAGGGCAATCCAGTTTGCTAGCAATGACCACCAGGAGACTGTTGGAGCTGGCACGCACTCAGCTCGCAACAGGGATGTAGCACGCTTGCGTCTGATCGCAGCGAAGCCGTCAGTTTGAGCATCCACGAACATACCCGAGGCACTACAAAAGCGTGGCAGCCCCAACAGCATCCTGAATGCATTGTTGTACTGAAAACGTGTAACTGAAACTAATAAAGTGTTGAAATTAAATTGTAGGTATATAGTATAATAACAATATAATACTCTTTATTATGTCATCATCTTCCTAGCCTTTGTTGGGCCAGCTTCCAGTCTAACCGGTTCCACCTGAATACCAGTATTTTACATGGAGCGGCTACCTATCTGACCACCACAATCCAGTAACTGGGTAATACCCCTTGGTAAAACCGGTTTTCAGACTTTCGGGCTTCTGACGATCCGTAACCAGTCGGACCAACGGCTTAACGTGCTTTCCGAGATACGGAGGAGTCTTGATATGTAAAGATGGTCACTCATCTACGGACCAACCTCGGCATAGTAGCACGACCCGTGCGGTAGGTATTACTCAGGCACGAGCTCCTCTACTCTTTATTATGTACACCTGGAGTCACCAAATGGCGGACCGCGGTCCGGATCCGGACCGCCGACCTATTTTGTACGGACTTTAAGTAAACAGTTAAATTTATAACAAAAACCTAATCATTTTTTTTTGAGTAATTGAATTAAGCCCACGCTTTGTATTTTGTGCCGTCGACACGACAACGGACGCGAGATGCAAGCCGCATGAAACTGCAAATGTTTTCGGGAGTAATAGACAGTATACAAAGCGAAATGATCGATTTTCAAAAAACACAAGAATACGCAAGGTCCATTAACAACTTTTCTTGGTTGCTAGTTGGTAACGTCTTCCAAACGGACCGCGAGTCATATATTTTTTTTATATGCACCCTAAATTTAACTAATTGGTGATCCCTGATGTACACCATAAAAATTACAGATATGTAGAAATTTTACAAAGAAGGTTGACACAATAGGCGGTCTTATCGTAGCAGCAATCTTTTCAAGACAACCTTTGGACGAATTAAGGGAGAAGTAGAGACAATCCTGCAAGCAATCTGTGTTATACCATTTTGTTAATAACTATCATGATAAAAATAATAATCGAGTTTGAAAAGACGGTCAAGTTGAGTCGAGAATGATATATTTGCAATTATTTAGACATTGCAAAAATTACCCAAAACCCACCGCAAAATCCTACCACAAAAAAGACAAAAAATCTTCTTTTAGTTTCGGAGTATTCGTATGAAAATTACCAGCTATAAAATTTCTACGTGGATCATAAAACAAATGGAAGCAGTCGAATATAAACTGCGGCGGTCCCACATCGAAATTAAAAGGAGTAGAAAAGCCACTTCCGGCAGTGCCAATATGACAAGCGCGAGAATGCTCTCTATGACGATTTATCGAGGTAGCTTATTCTGTCATTTGTGAAATACTTACTTGTAACCATCGAGTGTCAGACACTCTCGAGTGGAGTGTGAGTATTGAAAAGCGAAATTAGGGTTATGCATTACTTACGAATTTTCAACAGTAATATTATCTACGTCTACACTATATTATAAAAAGAAAATATTTGTATTTTTGTTTGTAATGTGTAAACTTAAAAACTACGGGACCGACATGAAAAAATCTTTCTCCAGTAGAATGGTATATTATCACTGAGGAACATAGGCTATAGTTAATAAAGATATCACGTGAGCGAAGCCGCTGGCGGAAGCTAGTAAAAATATAATTAAATGAAATCGTTTATTTATACACCCACTTAGAATAAATACATTCGTATACACATAGATAACTTAATAAACATAAAAAGTAGGTACAATACAAAATGACACATTCACATTACATGTTTTGGGGCAGCGAATTAGGTAATTGGCGTGTGGTAGGACCGCCACACTCCGAACAAAGGATTTTTAATTTTATTCCAAGTATAATTCGTAAAAAAAAAACGAACAATTTACGTTCGTTTTTAGTGAATTGCATCGACTTGACCTTCTGTTAAAAATATTTTATTCTGTGACACAAGTGACGTAACGATCTTCTGTAATGTGTTGGAGCCACGAATCAATATCCGGACCGCGGCAGGATATTATCATGTCATAATGCTTTGTTATGACAGTTCGGTCTTTACTTGACGTATGTATGTTGTACCATATTGTTTTACATGTTGGTATAAAGTTCAAAGATGGCATGAATGGATGGAAAGTATGGTCTATCACAATATCAATTTTAATTGGATCGGTTGAAAAATCTATATCATTTCATTGGACATGGCATCTGCACATTTATAAATGAAAGTCGCTTTTCGCGTGTGGCAGTGTGACCGTGTTGTTTTTCGCGTGTGGCGGTGTGACCGTGTTGTTTTTCGCGTGTGGCAGTGTGACCGTGTTGTTTTTCGCGTGTGGCGGTGTGACCGTCTTGTTTTTCGCGTGTGGCGGTGTGACCGTGTTGATTTTCGCGTGTGGCAGTGTGACCGTGTTGTTTTTCGCGTGTGGCGGTGTGACCGTGTTGTTTTTCGCTCGTGGCAGTGTGACCGTCTTGTTTTTCGCGTGTGGCGGTGTGACCGTGTTGATTTTCGCGTGTGGCAGTGTGACCGTGTTGTTTTTCGCGTGTGGCGGTGTGACCGTGTTGTTCTTCAAAACCCCGTAACGGTTTTTGATGCAGTTTTCACCATCAGTTAGAGAATGTTTTCGGAAAGGTTTATGTGTATACATAACTAGCTTCCGCCAGCGGCTTCGGACGCGTGATATCTTTATAAATTATAGCCTGTGTTACTTAGTGATAATATAGCATACCACTAGAGAAATAACTTTTAAAATCGGTCCAGTAGTTTTTGAGTTTATTGATTACAAACAAAGATACAAATCTTTTCTCTTTATAATATAAAAAGATATTACGTACAGGGTGGCAGAGACATCGACGCGAAAACTGTTACCATGTCATTCATTAGATGTATTCCTACTTGATAAATAACCAATTAATCTTGTTGGAGTGCATTTATCTGATATTATTAATAGGAAAGAACCTATTTAAGGAACTATAAATCTGTCACTTTGGTTTTATATTGTACCTGTATAGTAATTAACAATTAATAAAAAAAGAGCGAGTGACGATGTACTCAAAAAAAATGAAAATCAAGAAAGTAATAAAAAACTTGAATACGCTGGAATACCGAAATGATGACTCCATGCGTTTTTGGTACCCGAGCGTCGAAATAAGTCGCGCGAGCGGGAACGCGCTGTCCCCGTGAATACTGATGCACCATCGCCAGCTGATGTAAAGTCAGTTGTGTTTAGAAACCGTTTCTTGTACAATGTGAAAGAGATAAAAATATTCTATATTTTCGTGCAAATTTGAAATTTTGGTGTTATAATATTACGCTACTGCGACAGAAAAAAGTTGCGTCCTTCCGGAAGTACTTAAAGTCCTACTGGCAGGACTCCGGGCGATCTATCATTAAACTTAAAAAGACATCTCAATGTTTTGTCAAATCATAAAAACCGTGCGAAGCAGGGGCGGATCGCTAGTTTTCCAGCTAAAGTAAAACCATAATAAACAGATCTGAAGGCAATTCTCGTATTTATAAGTACGTTCGCGTTCTAATCTCAAACACAATCAGTCAAAAATACTTATAACTTCACCACATTTTTGACAAGTTTTTGATATTGATTGTTGCTGAGATGAGATTAGACTAGATTTTGAACGTTTTTAATTACGGGAACTTGCCTTCTGATCAGTCCTACCACGTTTCGGTAATGAAGTTCGTTGACAAATCAGATAGCGATGTGCAAACGTTGGCTTCGTTAACCTCGCGTTCCGTTTTCGTTGATAACACCGCAAATCGCAAAGTACGATTCGTGATTCGTGCTTGCATTCGATTTTCTGAAGTTGTGAATTTTCTACCACATTAACTTTAGGTACTACATGCATAAACGTAGAATAACAAGAATAGCAAGGTATATTTATTCCACCGCCAGGGGCGAACGCCTTAGATGGACATATAGTGAATTTATTGGTGATATTCTTGAAAAAGGTCAGGTAAGAGTACTCGCAACCGGCGACGGCGTGCGTGTATGTCCATCTATTTAATTGCGTAACACAATTGCGTAAACAATTAAGACTAATCTGCTTCATTTTGACAGTTCAACAACATTTATTGCGTTAGTGTTCGAATAGGTAGGCATGTAAGCGCTGATCTCCTGGTTTCCTTCGGCATTCCTCAGGGCAGTATTTTGGGCCCAACCCTCTTTCTCATAAATATTAATGATCTCACAAGTATCATCATTCCCAGAGGCAATATTATCATATGCTGATGACACAGCTCGTCTCTTTTCCGCCGATACATAGGACGAGACGTATTCTATCATACACACATACACACTCATCCCCCCACAAACCCATACATAGTCACCACACACACCGACTTACCCACTTCCGTCTACACTCCAGAAATCACTTAAGTTTTGTCTCTGTTTTATTAATAAATATTCTAAATCTTACAGAATCTATATTAATTTATAGTATTTTTGTAAAAAAAATCAATAAAGTGTTAAATGTTCCCGTGTTGTATTATTTCCATTATAGCCTACAGATTTCTTTTTAAGCAATATGGTTGTTATATACTTAGTGTTAATATATTTAGAGTAAAAAAAAAAAAAAATACCTTGTTGAGCAGATTTTTTTTTTTCGTACTTAAGAAGCAATGGATTAGAAGTCTCTTTCAAAATGATTCAGATTGTGATAGATCATGCATTACGCAATTAGGGTGCTGGAAGGACTTGGGGGAGGCCTTTGCCCAGCAGTGGGATAGTACAGTCTAAATAAAAAATTGTCAAATATATAGGTAAGTAAGAACATATTGGTAGTACAGCCAGGGAAATTAATTGTTGAGCAGAATGAAGACCTACATCAATTTTGCCGTGTTATAGACATTCAAACTCAAAGCATTTATTTCAATTATACCAATTACAGGAACTTGAGGAATTGACAAGCGGTCGGTCAGTCAGAAACATGAAGCTATTAGCCCATTCCAAAGCGTAATAAGTTCCTATAGCGAAAAACGGGCAAAGCACTCCACGAACACTCTATTAAATTAAAATATTGGTTACATCATTCATGTTGTGCTATGTACAAAGACGTGCAAGTTCAAAACGTCTGTAATAAAAAGATTAAAAGAAAAAACCGGCCAAGTGCGTGTCGGACCACGCTCAATGAAGGGTTCCGTAGTTGGGATGAATTTATCCCAAGAACAAACTTAACATTGTAGTTGAAAAACATGTTCTCCAATACGGAATGTATGGGAGATCATGTTTTTCAAACCGCAAATTTAAGTTGTTCGATTATTACTCGTTAACCTGTAGAGCCTACTTAGATCTGATTGTTTTCCTTTTAATTTCGTTATATATATACGTACTACTCTGCTGTGAATTTTTTCACAAGTCCAAGTACAACCATTTAGCTAAAAGGGGGGGCGGATCACTTGACTCTAACAAAAAAAATCAGTTAAAAGCTTAATATTTCGCAAACGGATCCCTAAATCAAAAAAATGTTTCAACAAACTCAAATATTTTAAAAGACCTTTCTAACGATACCCCACAACATGGGGTAGACGAGAAAAAACAAAAACATCCCCACTTTACGTGTAGGGGAGGTACCCTAAAAAAATATTTTTCTTAATTTAATTTTACCACTTTGTCGGCATGATAAATATGTATACATATGCCAAATTAGAGCTTTCTAGTACTAACCGTCTCTGAGCTAAGCCGCGGACAGATAGACGGACAGACAGACAGACAGACGGACAGACAGACGGACAGACAGACGGACAGACAGACGGACAGACAGACGGACAGACGGACAGACGGACAGACAGACGGACAGACAGACGGACAGACAGACGGACAGACAGACGGACAGACAGACGGACAGACAGACGGACAGACAGACGGACAGACAGACGGACATGGTGAAACTATAATGTTGTTTACTACGTAACCCTAAAAAGCAATTCAAAATTTCATGCAACTGTCAAAGAATGAGAATTGTGATTCGAATAAGCAAAAAATTAAAATTGGTACAATTTTTTTATGCCCTGTGATTCTTTTTAGATAGATAGATAAATATATCGTTTATTTGGTGCACACAAAAGACAGCACAAAATACAAAAATACGATTAAATAATAACTAAATACATGAATATAGGTATACTAAGGTACCAATAAACAAAAAATAAAATATAGAAGAAAATAAAGTGCGGTGTGCGTCTCAAGATTGCACCAAATGGGAGTCCAACTCAGCATGTGTCAGGCAAATATACCTGACGCTGATATTCTGCTGGATCCCTGCATACATACGGACTGTACTACTATCTACAGACTACATACGGACGTCGAGCAGATGAGATAATAAATATGCGAATTATTGGTGTTGTGAAAAGTGAAATGTGCAGAGTGAAATTACGTAAGTATACCCGCAATTTAAATAATGACAGAATTTTTGAGTGATAACAGGAAAGTTTAGCATTTGAAAACGTTCTTATTCGATGGTGATTGTGTATTTTATAGGTACTCGATTATTTACATAGACAATTGTAAATATAATGTATAAATGAGTAATGTAAATTTTTCTTTATTCCCTTTTTTTTTACACACACAAGATCTTGTCAATATTCCATACGCAAATAAATACGAATAAATTATGAGGAATTTTATTCTTGTTAGGTAAACCAACCATGATCCAATCTCATAAATACAAATCGTATTTTCAACTCATAAAGATCAAAACGATATATACAGACGATCAAATTGCTTTATAAATATTCGGTAACGGAACGTGGATGTTGTTTTTTGTTAATAAAAACGTTCAATGTGGTAAATGGTTATATACGCCACAGTATATATAAGTAACAGTATTATAACTTCATAGAAAACGGCCGAAATGAGGCGCTTCGAAATCTCAGTGTATATCAGTGCGCGACCGTTACGCACAGACGCGGAAGTTTTACCTACCGAGCGGCCGTAGGTAATTACTCTAAGGTCACTGCCGAAACATAATACTGATATTTTATTATACTATGTATTCGTGGTGTAAAAGCAAATAATTTAAGATAGTACCTACATTGAAAGTATAGGGTTAGGCACAGGTGTTCCTAATTCACTCAAACCAGGCACAGGTGGCCAAAAGAATTAGTCCGCTTCATGAAAAATCACAACAGTTTTAACAGCCGTCAGTTGCTCAGCGGTGGAACAAAGTTTGTGCTAAAAGAAAAAGAAAAACCATATACCTACTACATTATTAATGGCACAGCTTTTCCACACGATACGAAAAATCCATCTAATCATCAGCTCGATACCATCAGTCAAACCCATACAAATCCTACTACCTACATAAATGCAAAAAGGCAATAAATCTTTTAAAACACAGCACAAAGCGTACAATTGTCCATAAAATTACCCGTCTATGCAGGGTATCAATTTGCACTGAATACAGCTATAAAAACCCTTCCACTTTTCTGTAACGAAATTGTAGCATTTGTCTTGTAGGTACAATACCGTCGCAGTCCTACATGTAAGCATGACGAAGTTGATGTGATCGGCGGGGCTACAACCATTCGGTGATAGCTTTCTTGGTGAAAACATGTGATTGGTTAACCTTATTTTGGCTCACCTATATTGTTCCACATTTTTTTATTATCACACATAATGAGTTTTTACAAATTATAGCTAACAATTGCTGGCACGTGAACCGAATTAATTTCTGTAATTTATTAAAATTTAGAATCATCATGTTACTTTATTTTCTTGCCTGTAATAGTGACCTCAAACGTAAAACAAACTAGTCTACTCGAGAATGTGTTTACAGTAGAATTAGGAACTTTCTTGTTCATTTATAAGCCTAGACCCATTGGATAATAGGTCTTTAATCTTCAATTCAATGTATAAATTACCTTAATTGGCGATAACACTGATGATTCGGTCGTTTCGGCTCAATAATGGCTGTGTAACTGGTGTTTTTAACAATTTATCGACCTAGCACCATTCGAACTTGGTAATTATAACTCGCACGTGCATGTTTCAGGATTCTCGACTAGTTTTAAGCCCAAACTAGACGAATTCTATTTTTGACATACTATGAGTCGACTATCGGTACCTACTACCTATTACTTACAGCAATTATTGCATGACTGTGTTTTTTATTTAAAACTAGCTGACACGTCAGATCTAGTCCTGTCCAAAAGTTCATAAAAAATTCCATAAAAAAGGAAGTTCAGTTTTGCCCAAATTTAAACATTTTCCCGGAAACTTTTCAAATTTTTCTTTCCATATAAACCTGATTCGAACATTTCAGAGCAAAAATAGTCAAATCGGTCCAGCCGTTTTCAAGTTATGTGCTTACCAACGAACATCATTTTTCAAACTGTACTGTGTAACATAGCAAATGAAATGGCTTACTGTGAGGGTCTCAAACATATTTTTTTATAATTTTAAAATAAACATGTTGATAATTATTTAAGAAAATAGATGTAAATTGACCATTCCCCTCTTTATCTCCGAAATTACTGAGTCAATTTTTTTTTTTTAAGACAGAAAATAGTTCTGTACTTATAGATTACAGGAAAACTTATATGAACTCTATGGTTTAAAAAAAAACATGGCAAATTCTTAATATTGTGCGTACATACTTAAATTTGCAGTAGGAATGTATGGGAGAATATGTTTTTCAACTACAACGTTAAGGTTTTTCTTGGGATATATTGATTCCATCTACGGAACCCTTCAGTGTGCGTGGTCCGGCATGCACTTGCCCGGTTTTTATTCATGTGGGTTTTAAAGTTGAGAGAATTTAATACTTTGTTAAATGTAATATTATTATTGGTTCAATGCTATATCATCGAGCAAAAACAACAAACGTACAAAACAAAGGAACCATGAAAACAAAAAAGGCAACGAAACAAAAGACAAGCGAACGAACCGAACAGCAAAAATATATATAGTTGCGTCTTCCTGCAATACAGCTATTTCCCGGCACGGTTAATAAAGACAGCTGTCAACCGTAACCCTTGCTATACATCTACCTTCGTTGCCAACGTGGAAAAAGATATTATTAAAGGTAGTAACCTCTCATTTATCAACGTCTGGCTAACTTAGGTTAGAATAATGAGAGTTTTATTTTATATATGATTTTTTTATTGGAATCAGCTCATGCTTTCTTTCGAGATACAAAATAGGTTAATATCTGCTCTTAAGAGTGTCTACTGCTGTACACCTACAGGATGGTTTTTTGAAATGGGACTGCAGAGCGAAAACAACGGCTAAATTCGAGTTAATTTTGGAGATAGGTGGAATGCGATTCTAATTTTATGAAATCTGAACTAGGTAGGTGTTACCTAGTTCACCCAAGTGCTTGATCTTTTCTAAAAAAACAAGGAGCTGAAAGCAACAAGTCCAAAAAACACTTTTACTACTAAAACTAAACCATTTTTGGCCGACCGTTATTTTGAATCGAATTACCTCTGACGTTTCATAAGTGCCCATGTAAGTTTATGTGAAATAAAATATTTTGATTTGATTTGATTTACCTATATCAAAAAGCTTCACACAAATAAAGTCTCCAATCAAAACCATGTATTCAGACAAAAGACCTATCGCGCCTCTGCTCAAAACCCTCAATATCTGCAAGGGGGAACCCAATATAAGTTGACAAATTACATTTTTTATACCACATTCGTTGAAGAATCTTGGCACAGACAAAGATGAAACAGATGGGATACTCCGCAGTTTAGGTATGAAGCTACAAGTACGCGGGCCCGTCTTGTTGAACAAGTTGTGATTAATTAACGATGGATTGTAATAAAGATCGTACTCGTTCGTCACTTTTTCAGCACGTCTTCCTCGTCGGAACTCATCAACTACATCAACACAAAATGTGGTATTAATCTAAAAAACAAAATAAATATACTTGCGCAGGAGACAGTTTGTGTATGAAAACAATGTTTATATGTAAGGTTTTTGTGTAAAGTTTCGAAAAAACACGCGCAGCAGACACGGCTTGAGAGTTACGCGATAGAAAGAGAGCAACTTCTAGGTGAATATAACTGTAGGTTCTGTGCGAACTGAATTGCACTTTATTGTGTCGTAGCAAGCGTCGCTATTTATTTAAATGATTTTGCGGCATGTCCCATCTGTATTAATCTGTGCCAAAGATAAATCATGTTGCGTGTAGGCAGCTGAATAGATGACTTATGGAATTCGGAGCGCTCTGAAAGGGATCCTTTTTTGATTTTGTTACCTTTGAAAGCTTTCTTGTTTGGCAAAAGTGGATTATTCTAAGGGTGTTGAGTGAAAATGGCTTAAGCATCGTTAGATGTACTGAATATCATTAAGTTCTTCTTCTTCCATGACAGCAAATAAAAAAGCTCTTGGGAATTTTCGAATATTAGGTTTGAAGCAATTTCAGCCACGCCAACTGCGTTTGCTGACGCAGGCATAAGATCCTCAAATGCACAGGTGACAGGGCATGCGGCGAAAGATGGAAGGTGGACCATTATCTGCGGAGAGACGTCGCATATACACTTGAGATCAGAGCCGTCCATAAACCCCTACCTGTGGCGAATCCCCTTCTCCGCCCGATTTGTGTTCGGAGTCTATTTAGGGACACGGAAGTTTGTCTACCGATCGGCCGTAGGTAATCATTTCAAGGTCACTGCCGAGATCTAATACTGCTACTTATTAATTCTGTGTCCCACCCAATGAAAAAGATATTTTCAGCAGTTGCTGAAAATATCTTTTTTTGGGTGTCAAAGACAAAATGTAAAAGTAGTGTAAATATTGTTAGTGCTCATGCATCATGCATCATGTCGTTTGACGACACGGTTGGCGCAGTGGCTGAGCAATCGACTGCTGCGCAACGTGTCGCGGGTTCGATCCCCGCACGGAACAAATATTTGTATGATCTGCTATTCGTTGTTCCGGGTCTGGGTGTTAGTGTATGTGAGTTTCTATGTTTGTAAACGCACCCACGATACAGGAAGAAATTCTTAGTGTGGGGCAAAGTTTAAAAAAAAAATATATATATATATATATATAAATCTACTTTCATCAATCGTTCCAGATTGATTAAACAGACATATTTAACTATATATTTTACCATATTATTATCACCTCATTGGTCTAGTTGTCGCAAACGTTACTGCTAAGCATGTGGTCCTGGGTTCGATTCGCAGGTCGGGCAAAGTATCTTCCATTTGGAATTTCTCAGTAGCAGCCAGATCAATCTAGAGTCAGCTCTGGATTTGTGCACCGTTGATGGAAATAGGATTGACCATAATATATGGGACTTAAATATAACAGAGGAAATGTGGGTAATTATGGGTACACCTCTGCCTAACACTTCGGGGGATAGGCGTGATGTTATGTCAACCATAATCAAAAATTCGAATTTAATATATTTTATTACACATAAACCTATATGGGCACTTATGAATCGTCAGAAGCTAAGTGCACGGTTCCAATTGGTCGTTTCCTATGGAGAAAAGCAGGCAAGAAACTCCACGGTTACTCTTTTAAAAATAATTGACTTTTACAATGCATTCAAATTGCAGTGTTAGAGCCTGTCCACTCTGAAATGACGCGCCCCACTACCGCATTTACGTACACGGTAATGCAAAAAAGAAAGAAAATTCGTTTATTTGCGGTAAACATGACGCAAAGAAAGAACAAAACACGAAAATAAGAATTTGGGGGAAGCTATGCGTCACATCCACGCACAACGGCCATAGCTCAGCATAATACCGCGACCCTATGTGAGACAGAGCCCCAGCGCTGGTTTTCAGCGAGAGCCGGCGTTGAGTCGTCGGATTTCTATGGGTAATTGCGGTAGAGGGGCGCGTCATGTCAGAGTGGACGCTTGTCCACTCTGAAATGACGCGCCCCACTACCGCAATTACCCAGAGATATATATACCTATTAAGGGAAGACAGTACTTATAGGCCTATCATCAAGTATCAGGCACTTAAGCAAATGATAAAAAATAGTCCATGAAGCGAAGCATATTATCATCTGCCCAGCCTTTCCCAACTATGTTGGGGTTGGCTTCAAGTCTAACCAGATGCAGCTGAATACCAGTATTTTAGCAACTATGAGTCTAAATACATGCATGACCATTTATCACGCTGTTAAACATTTGATTAACAATAAAATATACGATTCGTGTGATAAAGTTCAGTAATGACGTGACTATACAAAACTATCAGATTCACCCGACATCAAAGAGAATGTGTTAATGGTTTCGACGTTTCCAAATGTGAACATAACGGTAGATTGTCATCGCATTACGGCTTGTCAATCAGACACAAATATAACATGAACATTTTAGGGTTTGTCTGATACAGATCAAAGCTATTGTAAGAATATTTTATGAGGATGATAAGAATAGAAAAATAAAATATTTCGACTCATTTCTTTTTTTTTTTTTTAAAACGTTGCCCCACGCTAAGAAGTTCTTCTTGTATCGTGGGTGCGTTTACAAACATAGAAACTCACATACACTAACACCCAGACCCGGAACAACTACTTGCAGATCATACAAATATTTGTTCCGTGCGGGGATCGAACCCGCGACACGTTGCGCAGCAGTCGATCGCTCAGCCACTGCGCCAACCGTGTCGTCTAATTAACAAACACAAGAAGAAAATAATGACTTATTTCTTGATGGTTTGAGGGGTTTGGTACAACATGCCCAGATGTTGTACCGAACCCCTCAAGCCATCAAGAAATAAGTCATCATGAAATAATTATAGAACACATTAAAGGCATTTTGTACAATTAACAGTTTCGTACCTATGCCGTACAAAACTGTTAATTAAACAAACCATTAGCTCTTTGTTCATGAAATCTTGGAATCATTAATGCTTTGTTCAAGTGGGATTTGTCCGTAAAAATGAGTAAAATTTACGATATTTTTTAATGCATTTCTTTTCTGTTTCTTGTAGGGATCATTTAATTGTATGGGAAGAAAAAATCTGGACAGTAGAAGTTGGTCTAATAAAATATTGTTTTATACAATAACTTGTTTGTATAATATGTACGTATATAGAACGAATACTTGAACAGTGATAAAACATATAATATAGGTACTTGTTATATAATATACTTTTTGGTATAACTAGTTCAGCATAGTATCAACTTTATTTGCTGTAAGTGCTTGCGCATACCTACGTACTTTGTACATTACTTTAGGTTTTTTTTTTTTTTGGGTATTATTATTTCATTCTCTAGCGCATCTTTCTACGGAACAAAAAGTTCTTTACATTCATGAAGTTTTTAACCCTTTTCAGGATAAGCAACAAGGTGAATATTTTCCCCTTGGTCGAAACTCCCCCAATCAGGACGCTTGTACATCTAACCCTATAGATGGGTGCTATGAGACCCCATTACTTTAGATTGAGAACCTATCTGCATTTTTTTTGTGAACAAGTCTTTTTTGGCTCGTAGGGACTGTCCTAGTCGTATCAGCAGGTACAAATTGTAGGGGTACCTGCAAAAGTGCTATAAAGACATTCATAATAATATATTTTCATTGGAATAATTGCCCGTCGCCCTGTTCGTGACCGCGCGCATGGGGCGACCATGGTCACAGACTAACAGCAACCACAGTTTTACTAATATAACGTAAAATTGTGGTCACCACGACTGTGGTTTTACTTGTGGTCGCCCAGTGCACAGGAGGCCTTAACGCTAGCGCAAACTAGGAGTTAGGACCATCGCAACGCAACGCATAACCGCAGCCGTAAAAATACTCCTGAAGGCTTCCACAGACAGGCGCGACGCAACGGTGCGACGCGATTCTGGTAGAACAATTTCCATGAAGTTTTGTAGTGTGCGATGGTTCCTACAAAATTAATGAAAGTGGTGCAAGAGGATTTTTGCAATGCGTTGCGTTGTGGTGCAGCCCGCCTAAATGTGCGCGAGCTTCATTGCACTGGGGTGGAAACAGTTCAAAATCAAGTTGAAATTTTAATCTTTCTGAAACAATTAATGCTAAGTCGTAATCATGGAGAACAATGGTAACCGGCGCAGCTATGTCAACGCTTGTCGGCGCCGACAAGCGCTGGTTGCTAATGGACGCATTCATGTAGAACGTTGGTAACTGGCGCCGATATGCCAGCGCTTGTCGGTGGCGACAAGCGCTGGTTGTCAACATTAGTCGGCGCAGGTAGTTTTCATTATTTTTGCCAAATCAGCGGGAACCGGCGGTACAACCGGAATATGGCCGGAATACGCCCTTACGGCGCGGCCCGACGAAACTCCTAATGTGCTTTGGCGCAAATTTGTAATGCGGAGCGCTGCGGCCCGCCGCGAATGAAAAGTGCGCTTTAGAGAGTAATCCAGAATTCTCAACAAACCGGCGATGCCTTCGATATGCCGCAGGCGTGGGTGACAGTTTTCAATAACTAATAGGTACATACCTTCGAATGGACCAGACTGTTTGACATACAACAACATAAAATTCAGTAGACGATACCTATTATTTGAGGTTTAAAACAACAGGAAGTCGCATTAACACACTACAATGTATGAAATTACTTCGTGAAACAATACATTTACGACCTGCATTAACCTTTCATGATCAATTTGCCTACAATGTGTATCACGGCCGCCATTTTAGATTGCTTAGAAATATGAAATACTGTGCTGTTATGATCGTTAACAGGTATTTAATATAAGATTACTTTGTCTTGACAAACAAAGGGCTCATATTAATATTTGAGCCGTATTCGCATTACGGCAGAGAATTGGTTGTACACCTGTAGTACCTGTAGACTTGTGAAAATACACCGCACTTGCAACTTAAGGCTAACTGGCAGGCGCCAGGCTGAATAGGGATAGAGCCTGGGTAAAAAAAAAAAAAACTAACTAGTCCGTCAGTCAGAGAATATTAAGATTGATATTATTAAAAAATATCAGACACGTATTTTTTGCTTTATCATATTAATAAAAAAATACTTAGATAAAACGCATTTTAAGTCGGGTGGAGTGGGGGCCGCTACGTCACAAGTATAAAATCTACATACTCGTGACGTCATGGCACATTTTAATCAATGAATCGCCGTAATCTTTAGATTACGTAAAAAAAGAAAAAATACATTTCTAATATTTTTCAATAATCTCCATGACCGACAAAATTTTAGTCATCATCCCTATTGTGACAAATACTTGAATCGCGTCGTACTGTCACGTCGCGCCTGGGTTTTTTTTTTTTTGAGTATGGGAAATCGTCAAATGACTTCTCCCGCTCTGGGCAGAGCGAGAGGGTGTGTCAGACTATTACTGACTAAAACCCACACGTGTTCCTTCCGTTGCTTGTGTGCCGGGGCTGCGATATCCCTTTCGGACAAACCCGCAATCCCAGCAGGCATTGGTCTTTCGACCCCGTCAGTTGGTGCTGACATCTCTTTGAGGCGCGCGTGGAACACTACGCGCCGTCGACACGGGCCTGGTCCTTATCGGACGGTGAGCTGCCCATTGCTCACCGTCCGCAAGCCCGCGCCTACGGTGGCCGGAAGTCGGCTCTCGACTCCCGACGCCCGGGGCGTCTCCTGCTGCGACTAGGGCCGCGAGGGCGTGCAGCTTGCATCTCCCTCGCGCGCTCCGCCTCCTGCTTCGCGAACATAACTGCTTCACAGAAGGAGGTGACGGCCTCCCATGCTCTCTCGCTCCGAACCATGGCCTGCACCAGGGCTGGACGCGAGAGATCGCCGCCACCGATCGCCTCCGTGAGGACACGGCGGTGCTCCGCCCAAGCGGGCAGACCTCCACCGTATGCTCCACCGTGTCCTCCGGGCGATCCACACAGTGGTGACACCCGGGCGTTTCCTCCCGCCTTATGCGGAACAGGAACCTCCCGAAGCAACCGTGTCCGGTGAGGACCTGCGTCAGGTGGGAGGTGAGGACGCCATGGCGCCTTTCAAGCCACTCCTCAAAGAGGGGACTTATCGCCGCAATAGTGGCGTGCCCAATGTCGCGCCTGGCCGCGAGAGCCTTTATGGTAGTAGAAGGTAAACTGTGGGGTTTTTTTGGTGGAGTCTGATATACCCTCGTTTTGCTCCAGGCCCCAAACAGAGGAGTAGGCATTACCGCACGAGGAAAAAAGGGGCAAAGGACATTCTCCTACAAAGAAAGAACAAGCACAACATAGGCTTGGATCAATGTAGTCCTATAAAACTTGTGAATTCGTGTGAAAGCAACAAATATAAGATTACCTTAAGAGCGTTTATTCTGAAAGTAGGCAACGTCGCCAATAGATGTCAAATAATTCGCTGTTTTGATTAATTTGGCAATATTACTCTATGTAAATAAAAACCGGCCAAGTGCGTGTCGGACCACGCACAATGAAGGGTTCCGGAGTTGGGATGAATTTATCCCAAGAACAAACTTAACATTGTAGTTGAAAAACATGTTCTCCCATACGGAATGTATGGGAGATCATGTTTTTCAAACCGTAAATTTAAGTTGGTTGATTATTTCTCGTTAACCTGTACAGCCTTCTTAGCTCTGATAGTTTTCCTTTTAATTTCGTTATATATACTACTGCTGTGAATTTTTTCACAAGTTCAAGTACAACCATTTAGCTAGAAGGGTGAGGGGGGGACACTTGACTCTAACAAAAAAATTCAGTTAAAAGCTTAATATTTCGCAAACGGATCCCTCAATCCAAATTCGGTATGGACAAACTCACAATATTTTTGAAAGACCCTTCTAAAGATATCCCACAACATGGGGTAAATGAGAAAAAAAAAACATCCCCACTTTACGAGTAGGGGAGGTAGCCTAAAAAAAATGTGATTTTATTTTACCACTTTGTCGGCATGATTAATATGTATACATATGCCAAATTACGGCTTTCTAGTACTAATCGTCTCTGAGCTAAGCCGCGGACAGACAGACACACAAACAGACAGACAGACGGACATGGCGAAACTATAAGGGTTCCTTGTTTACTACGGAACCCTAAAAAGGCATTTGGAAAGTTTCCTAATACTTTTTTTACATCTAAAACTAAATATTCGGTGTAACGAAATTAATTATTTCATTTCATTATCAATATTTTAGTTCGCTAGTTAGCCACATTTCGTATTCAAAATAAAAACGCTATAAATGTGTACACAAAAATATGTTAGTAATATTGTCGTATTTTGTATACATTACAACAATTACAAACATTCCTTTGATCTAAAATAAGCGGTTTATAGTTATTCCGAAATGCGCAACTGCCGACATTCCAAAATGTGCAACTTGCTCACGCTTTAAAAAGCCCAGTGATCACAAAACGGGAGACGCTGAATTTCCCGCTAGGAAAATAGCAGAATACAGTTACATTACCTCCATCAATTTTGAGGGCACCTAGTGCGTCATATCGCTTGTTGCTGACTCAACAATTTCCCTGGCCACTGCACTGTCCTACTTACCTTTGATATGTCGCTGTCTAAGCACATTAGCCGACCACTTCAAAAATCTAACGTAGCCTTGAAGGAGATTTATGTATTATTTGTCTCAACCTAGTTAATAATATTGCAAACACAATCATAATCGTGTAATTAAGTGCTAACTACTATGTATTTTCCGTAAATATAATATATATACATTTTTCCCTTAATTATTAGTATTTAAGTAGATTATAACATAATAAATTAACTAACTATGTCACTATTCTTAAATATTTTAATAAATATTGTTTAAGAAATCATTTGTCCAAATAGTAATTGTAAGAACTCATGCCGCCTGTGATACAGGTATATCCTAGTACAGGCATCATACTTTCTAATACCAACATTATTTCTAAGATTTATACTGTATTTTACCAATTTTTATTTTGAATAAATGTTATTATTATTATTTATTATTATTCACACTCTTTAAAGATAATTACGGAACATCAAAAATCTTTTTAGTACTTCCCGCTAAAAATGGCGAGGCGGAATCTATAATTGCCCAATGTTTTTTTGAGAATTAAGGCTTGTGCAGACCAGCGCGACTTGTCGCGCGACGCGACACCGGTTTATATTATACTGTGAAGTTTTCTTAGAAATTGTATTGTTCGTGTCGCGTCGCGCGACAAGTCGCGCTGGTCTGCACAAGCCTTTATGTAACGCAAGTTATTCTGAATTTATAAATCCATAATAATTTAAATCTTGCTCTAAAATCTTAAATCATGAACATTATCGATTCAGACCACGACCAGAGCGCAGAAACTGGACATGTCCTTTCCATACAGTAATATTGCCAGATTTGCCATAACTGGTAAATATTTGATGACTTGTGACGTTGTCAACTTTTAGGATAAACGCTCTTAACACACTTTAAGACAATGACTCTACAAACCTAAACTAGCCTGTTTTATGCCAGACTATGTCTCTTCTTTTGTCGACGATAGAAAAAACTGTTTGACTATTACTTCTCGGTATTGTATTAGTAACTGGGTTGAAGAGGTACAAAATGCAGTCGCTCCATGTAAAATACTTGTATTCAGCTGCATCCGGTTAGACTGGAAGCCGATCCCAACATAGTTGGGAAAAGGCTTGCTAGATGACGATGAGAAAAAACTATTTGTCCAAGTCTGCGCATATCCGTAATGTTCTCGTTACAACTTCCTCCAACATTAAGCAAATGAGCTAAATAAATCTTTTGTAACGAGGTGAACCAAAACAACATACCGTTTTGTGAACGAATAAGAAAATTATAACTCAAACGGGAAGGAAAGTTTACGGTAATAAGCGTGGAACACACGCACATTTGCATGTGAAAGGTAAGGAATAAATAAAGTTGGCTAGCAACGGTGTGTCAAGGACCTTATGTTATCGATACTTCGACAAAATTAGGGGTAAAAACCGATGTAAACAAAAAAACAGGCAATTATAGGTTACCGCGTTTTTAGAGTTCCGTACCTCAAAACGGAAAAACACGGAACGCTTAAGGATCACTTCGTTGTCCGTCCGTCAGTCTGTCAATACCCATTTTCTTAGGAACGCGTGGAGGTATCAAGTTGAAATTAATATCAAATAAGTAGATCTATGTTCCCTTGGAGCTCTTAAAAAATAAAGCTTCTAAATCAAGGCAATAAAAGCATATGGCCATTTATGCGACATATTTTGAGACTCGCGAATAAAGCAAAACCTACAGGGTACTTCCCGTTGACCCAAAAACTTGGCAGAAAGCAAGATCTCACAGCACAAGTAAAGGAAAAAGTCCGAAAATTGTTAATATATTGTGTAAACACATTTTTTTTTTGCGATTACATACTTATATTTTCAGTTGGAGAATTGACGTACATCGATGTACATGAACATATTTCTCAACTAAAAAGTTAAGATTGTTTTTGGGATAAATTCATCCCAACTACTGAACCCTTCTTTGTGCGTGGTCCGACACGTACTTGGCCGATTTTTTATGTATGTATGACTTACGATTTCTCCATGAGTTCATATAGGAAGCACGTGCGGGGGTCCCACATAAGTACCTAACTTTGGTTGAGTTGATTTTCAACCATGAGATTCCCAGACTTTCTCTCACAAATTAACTGGTAACAGGCGAACGCAACGCGAAGTTCTGATGAAACAATTTCTATGATAACTTCACGAAAATTGTTGTACCGGTTTCGCGTCGCATCGTCTGCGGGATCCTTTATCTCTTTCGATGTAATCTCTTGATGTCCACATGCGGCAACCAAGATCGCGACATTAGTCAGTTTTCCAAACTACTGCCGAGCATGAGGTCCTGGGTTTTATTCCAAGGTCGGTTACAGTTGTTGGTTTATCCATCAAGAATTTCTCAGTAGCAGCCTGGACTCTGAATGTGTGCCCGGTTGATGGCAATAGGCTCGTCCCCTATTTCATGGGACTTAAACATAACTGGCGAAATCTGGGTGTTCTACAGGTGCCATTCTCCTGGGATTAGAGGCGTGATGATGTTGTACCGTCACATAGGAACTACGCATCAAAGACATGACGTCACACAAATCCTGCATCGCGCAATTAGAGTTTACCGCGCGAACGACATATCTAAGACTATCCGACATCAACTTTCGGGCACCCCCACGACTCTTGCTTGACGATGCGCCAGCCCGCATTGACGCTGAGCCTGTAGTTTTAAATTCCCCTATAAATAATAATATATCCTTGATCCAGGCTGTCCCATCTTGCTGTGCTACCCCCAGCGACGCCTTAAGCCGTGGTTCGTAACCCACAGGGGGTGCCCTTAGCGAGCGTTCGCCTAATATTATTTTAGAATAGTTTTGCCCCTGGCTGGAGGCTTTCAGTGTAGAAGCTTAAGGAACAGCAGCCACAGGAAAGCCCGGTTAAGCAGCCACGACCGTAGTGGTCATCTGCGAGAAGCCATAGCTAAAAAAAACGATAAAAAATTTTAACGATAGATTATCCAGGGAAATTAACTATTGAGCAAATTGATTACCAATTATTATTTATAATTTCCAAAATAATATTGACATAATCTAAAAGCTAACAGACTTAAAATAATAATAATGTACAAGTATAATAAAAAACGGAAAAATAAAAATAATTAAAATTGATACAATTTATTTATACCCTGAGATAATATGATATGATGATAAATAAATTTTATCAATTTTAATTGTTTGCATATTCAAATCATATTTCTCATTCTTTGACAGTTACATGGAATTTTCTTTTTTTTTCTTTTAATCTTCTTTATTACAGACGTTTTTACCTTGCACGTCTTTGAACATCGCAAAACATGAATGATGTCACCAATAAATATCTTGTAATATTATTTTAATTTGGGTAATAGAGTGTCCGTGGCCTGTAATGTCCGTTCTTCACCTTAAAAACTTATTACGTTTTGGAATGGGCAAATAGCTCCATGCTTCTGACTGACCGACCCCTTGACAATTCAAAACTGCCTGTATTTGGTTTAATTGAAAGAAATGCTTTGAAACACGGCAAATTAATGTACGTTTTCAATCTGCTCAACAATTAATTTCCCTGAGTGTACTACCAATATGTTCTTACTTACCTATATATTTGATTTTTTATTTAGACTGTACTACCCCACTGCTGCTAACGCAATGAATGTTGTTGAATTGTCAAAATGAAACAGATTGGTCTAAATCGTTTGCCGACCACGTTTATGCAATTAGATAACTGGACCCGCTCCACCTCAAACCAGCTCGCGTCTGGTACGCGTCCAGGTCATCTCGCTATATCTTTCTGGGCCGGCCACGGCGACGCCGTCCATCTTCTGGCGCCCATTGACGAAAAAGTATAATAATATATTTACATAGAATCATTTCATAACCAAAAATACACCACCCCTCTATATAATGACGTCATTTGACGTATGATCTTCAAGGTGGCGGCCGCACGAAATAATTACTTCCCGTCAAAGGTTTTTTAAAGACGTGAGGCGACGTGGTTTTCGTTTGATAAATGGTGCCGGCTGAGCACGTGTGGGGTGGAAATGTCTTTACTAATGTACTTTATTCTGCGTTCTTACGTAAGGTAAGGAAAATGCCAACTATATTAGGGAAAAGAGTTAGGGAACAGAGGGGCTAGTGGCTAAATAATAACAGCACTCGAAGGTTAAGCTATACTTGTCAAGGTCTGTCAATGGATTGGTGACCATCGATTACATATCAAAACCCCTCCGTGACTTGGAAGCCACGTTAAGCCGTTGGTCCTGGCTGTCATTTGAAGATCTTTGATAGTCGTTACGGCTAGTCAGAAGCCCGAAAGTCTGACAGCCAGTCTTACCAAGTGGCCGTTCAGTGGAACAGAAAAAATACAAAACCTTTTTATTTATTTATTTATTTAAAACACTTTAAGCACACAAATGTACAGAGGCGGACTTAATGCCATAGGCATTTTCTGCCAGTCAACCTTTGGGTGATGCAGAGATAAACAGTGGTAGGTGCAATATCGAAAATTGTGGAATAAATATTTATTTAAATATAAGGATATACATATACCTATTAACCTATATATATAATACAATATAAATAAATACAAGAACAGATAAATACACGAATATATTAAAACAAATAAGACAAACAATGGGAAAACATTACCGTTGTGATGATACTGCCAGCTTCTTACGAATGTGCTCGCGAACTTTAACTTTAAAGGATAATCGGTTGGTTGTCATCCTTTTTGGTCTGTAGATGTTTAGGATCCCTCTTTTTCTTCTTCTTTTCGTGTGGTTAGTAAAAGGGGTGTCAGAGTTTTCAAGCCGCCCATGGGTCTCTGACTTGGCTTGATATGCCGTCGAGAAATAACTCTCAGATGCCTGAGAGATATTTCTCGACAACGGTTTCCTCACGATGTATGCAATACGCACATGAATACAAAAAGTCAGAGGTGCCTTGGGTGCGAACTCGAGACCTATGACTTTGACAGTCCTCATCATTTCTCACATCATATGATGTGATGAGCTTAATGGTTTTCTTTGGTTTGGATCTGAGGGTAAAAAGTATTCAGCATTGTTGTATACCTAGAATCCAGTTATTGTAATTCGTATAAAAACGTTTTATGACAAGGAAAATGCTATTATTTCTAACAAAATGGGATTAATTTGTATATTATTCTTTTTGTGTGAATTATAAAACTATGTTCTGAATATAGAATTTAATGAGGAGCTCGTGGTTAAGAAATAACAGCCGCACGGATCATCCATCAGGTTAAGCTACTCTTGCCGGGGTTAGTTCGCAGATGGGTGACTATCTTTACATACCATGACTCCTGTGTGCCTCGGGAAGAAAAAAAATATAATATCTCAATCTAAGGTTTGCTGTTAGTGGACTCAATTAGAATTTTCTGAAATTACGTTCACTAGGTGGCAGCACTGAGATGTCAGGTTAGCACCTGTCAATAGTGTCAAAGCGACTATATTTTCTTTAGACGTGACTGGATGATGAACGAATGATGAACGTTGTCATAAATTATAAATTCACTGTTGAAAAGTAAGACCTCTTCTCAAAGTGGCGCCAACTGGTGGCGTGAATGTTCATGAAAACCCTCATTCTGAGTTCTTCTCCTTCTTTTCAAGTCGATGGTATTTTGTTAAAAAAATATTCTTAATATCACCTACTTTCGTCAGGTAGGTTATCTAAACTAATAAATAAAGAGAAAAGATTTGATTGATTGCATGTTTGTTTGTTTTTTTGTTTGTTTGCAATTAATAAACTCAAAAACTACTGGACCGATTTTAAAGATTCTTTCACCAGTAGAATGCTATATTATCACTAAGTAACACAGGCTATAATTTATAAAGATATGACGCGGGCGAAGCCATTGGCGGAAGCTAGTAGGAGGATATTTAATTTATAATACGGTTTACATAGAATTTTACTAAAACAACAGCCTGCAGGCTCTCATTACTTATGCAGCGATGTTTTCCTTACCCCATTTGAACGTAAGCCTGTGATGGAGGGTAAATATAAACGTGCATACATAATAGTTTAATTGTAGTACTAGTTACATTAATTTGTGATATTAATCCTTTAATATTTAGCACACTTTGATAACTAACATAGCATAGGGAAATTGGCTTTTGAAATGTTTAAGACGTACGTTGGAAGATACATACATAATCTACGTTCGCAATTTAGTAACAAACACGAGTTTTTGGAAAAACAACTGTAATGCCTACACATAACGTTCAGTTAGCGCTAAAACTTAATATTTATTTTATGACTTTTTCAACAGTCTAAAATCAACTTTATTTACACTTGTATAGAGTTTATGTTTGTTTAAGTGGAAATAACATTAATTGGAAACAAGGATTTGAATAGACCTCTTATACATACATTCACGCCTTCTTTCCATGGGGGTGGGCAGAAACTATAGAACGCCATCTATGATCCTTACATACTCCTTAAGTACAGTCAGCAACAATATTCGATTAACCCTGGTTCATTTACACATCACCTAATTTGCTATTAAGTACATAGTTATATTGTACTAGCTGCGTCCCGCGGTTTCACCAGCATAAGTCTCGATCCCGTGAGAATATCGGGATAATCTATAATATAATAATATCCTATGTCCTATTCCAGGTCATGGTCTACCCGTGTGCAAAATATTATCCAAATCTGTTAAGCCGTTTTAGCGTTAAAGCGTAACCAACAAGCAAACAAACTCACTTTCGCATTTTTTATATTAGTTAGGATGATATTATGATAAAATCATTCGTTATTCTGCATTTTAGCATTTCATTGAATAACCTAAGAGTTATATTCCTGCCTGCTGGGGTTGCGGGTTTGTCCGAAAGGGATATCGCGGCCCCGGCACACAGGCAACGGAAGGAACACGGGTGGGTTTTAGTCAGTAAAAGTCTGACACACCCTCTCGCTCTGCCCAGAGCGGGAGAAGTCATTTGATGATTTCCCATACTGAAAAAAAAAAAAAAAAGAGTTATATTCCTTAAATTTTCCTTCTGTTCCGATTTAAATGAAATATTTTGGTCATTTTAGATTTAAAAAACAAAAGTGTAATAAAAAAAAAAAAAAAAAAAAACATTTATTTAAATCCATATAAGATCATATTATTATGTTGTACATTTGAAATAAAATTAGAATTCCAATAAACATATATCAAAATAATTAATTAAGTAAATAATATAAATAAAATTAGAATTATAAAATTAAATTAAAATGATTAATAAAACGCCTGCCTCTGAGTCATTTGATTGTTTGTTGGAATTAAATTACATTAATCATATAACAATGATTAATGTACTGACAATCAAACCTGTTCGCAAATACGCCCAATATGGTGTTGGAGGTGGTCCGGAGCCTACACCCCAGCGCTGCATCGCCCTGCATCCAGCGAGGTAATTGCGTGACACACATAATATGGCAATCGATCGCAATGACTTTTATTTTGACAGTTCAGCCACGTTCACTGCGTCATTTAAGTTGTTGAGCAGACGAATTTTTCAAACGTTTGACGCGTATTAGGAATTTATTTCAAAACTATCGGGTTGTGAATGAAATATAGGGATGTTGACAAAAAAAATATTTTTTGTCCGTCATGTACATTATTAAAAAATATTGGACACGTATTTTTTCTTTTTTAACATAGTCAAAAGATAAAATACATTGAGTAGGCAATGCGTTAAAATATGGCATTACGTCACTGGCCGCTAGATTTTATACTGACTTGTGACGTAGCGAGCCCCCTCTCCCCAACTTTAATGCGTTTTATCTAAACCATTTTTTACTAATATGATAAAGCAAAAAATAAATGTTTAATATTTTTTTATTATCTGACTGACGGACTAAATAGTTTTTTTTTTTTCCTGTCAACATCCCTATTAGGGTGCTGTTTATTTGCTGACTTTACAAAAAAACCGGCCAAGTGCAAGTCGGAACACGCACAACGAAGGGTTCCGTAGTTGGGATGTATTTATTCCAAAACAAACTTAACATTGTTGTTGATAAACATGTTCTGCCATACATATATACATGTCACGGTCAAATGTAAGATTGTAATCGCAAAAAAAATGTTTTAAGTAATATTATAGAGAGAAAAGATTTGTTTTTTTGTATGTTTGTTTGTTTGTCAAAAACTACGGGACCGATTTAAAAAATATTTCATTAGTAGAATGCTATATTATCACTGAGTAACTTATGCTATAATTTATAAAGATATCACGCGGGCGAAACCACTGGGGGAAGCTAGTATGTGCTGTAAAACCACATATATTTTTTTCGGACATTTTCCCTTACTTGTGCTGTGAGACGTGTGAGACCTAGCTTCTTGCCAAATTTTATGATTCTAGGTTAGCGGGAAGTACCCTATAGATTTTGATTTATTTGCGAGTATCAAAATACATCGCATAAATGGCCGTATTTTTTTATTGCATGTATTTGATATTAATTTCAATCTGATACCTCCACGCGTTTTGAGAAAAAGGGTATTGACAGACAGACAGATAGATGGACAGACGGACAACGAAGTGATCCTATTAGGGTTCATTTTTTTCCTTTTGAGGTACAGAACCCTAAAAAAAATTCTGTAGGTAAAGGCCATATTGTGCATTATGCGTTTCACTAAACATCCAAACATCGCAACCATTTATTCATCTAAACTGAAATTCCAAAACGTATTACAAACATTTCAGTACCCAACGTACCTATTATATTTTATTAGATACTCATACTTTTTACTGCCACTTCGGGTTTCTGTAAAAAATATCGTTCCCACACTAATCTAAAAGTTATTACTTGGGTACCTACATGACATTCCTGCAAACATATAGGCGCTAGTCCCACCGCCGCGGCCGGCGATTAAGAGGAGACTCCACAAATTAATTGTATGTTAATATGCAATAATATTCTGAAACAGACACGCATATAATCAAAATGGAACTTTAGTATATGATTTATTGGATCTTTTTCTTTCCATGTACAAGACAGTTACATAATTGTAACATTTTCGCTAAAGATTATTTAAATAAAATCTAGATAACTCGGCTTTTATGTCTAAAATAAGTATTCACAGTAAGAAAATCATATTTATTATCCAGCTACAAGATATTTTTTCTCTAGATCAGTTATTACTTTAGTTATAAATAAAATAAAAATTGAGACTTACACCATTTAGTTCCGTGCTCGAACACGATGAAAGAGCGCACGCGATATTCAACTTTATTACTGGTGTGTTAGCGTTTAGCACATAGTGGAGTGGCGGAGTGCATGGGGCGGAGCTTGCGTGGAAATTGTCTTTAGAGTGCCTGGTCAAAACGAGCAGCAAGTAGAGCTAGCAACTTTGTCGTTGGCGAGCCACGAGAAGCTAACTCGCGACGGTGACGAGCGATGAGTCGCTGGTATGCGTATGTACCAAGCGTGAGTCTCTCAGCGAGTGTCCTGCCCGCCAAGCGAGCGTCGCTGAACTAGGACTCTCTTTGATAGCTATTGTCGCTGCGAAAAACGAGTACTCGCTGCGCCGGAGTGAACAGTCAGCGATCAACTATTAATATATTATGTATCTCTTTTACTTACAGTGTCTTATATTTACTATGTAGGTAGCTTCTGACATATGTCTTGCCATTGGGATAATAATAGTTAGGTTATCTGTACATAATAATAAATAATCTTGGTCAACCCGTCTTTCATTTACAACATGGTGGCAGCGTCGCTGAGTAATTAATTAAAATTAACACCCAATAATCCCTGTCGAATTCGCCTCCGCCACGCTCACTGAAACCCAGACCAGGTATGCGCGGATAAAGAAGGAGCTGCTCGCGATTGTCTAAGCTCTCGAACGGTTCCATCAGTAAATCTACGGACGTCATGACCTCACTGTGGAATCCGATCATAAGCCGTTGGAAGGGTGGTTTAAAAAACCGCTAGATTCGATCCCCATGCATCTCGAACGCATGATGCTACGCATACAAGGCTATGATTTTACCGTAAGCCGTTGTATGTGCGTGGCAGACGCATAGACAATCTTTTGTACGTTTCTTTAGCGAGAAAATCGTTGATAGCTAGTCGCTTCCTCGTTGGTGGTGGAACAGTTGCCCTATACAGATAGGTACCTAGCTATCTAATGTGTTATTTTATTCCTGCCTTCGTAACGTGAGTGTCTCAGTTGAGAAAAGCTTTCGCTATCTCTTATTATTAGCCAAAAGCATAGTCGCATCAAAAGCGAATCGAAGAGTAAGCGATACATCGAATGTCTTGTTTAACAAACGGGGGCTACGTCATCAAAACACGTCACCGTTAAGGCCTACGAAAACACTGGTGGGCTTTTTACCCAACAACGGTGCTCTAAGGAAGGTAAGATTTTTTGAGGCACTGCATTCTCTTGTATACAAGTATTCTAATACGATTCCATCAATTATTTAAATAAAGAGGCAGACACCACTATTCTACACTACAGAAGCCCTAGCTCGAACACGCGATGTAAACGTAACGTGGGTGTGGCGAAGTCTTGGCCCAACAAAATCTGAAATACAGTCGCGCGAGCGACACGACACGACGGTGAAAAAGAACGGAGGTATATTCTACTTCTCCTTTGTGAAGTAAATTTGAATGATTTTTTTATTGAAAATACAAACTGTTCTATAGCTTATTGGAGTAATTTTTACGACATGATGCACGTTTTTTGGTTACGTACAAAATAAAAAATACGTGTCGAATATTTTTTAATAAGCAATCTGACGGACATACTTAGACATAAATTAATCTTGAAACTAAATAAATATGAAGTGCATAACAAGTATTTTAAAATTTAAAACCGTTCAAATTAACTTACGTTACGTTCAGGTACTTCGTGCGGTTGTGAGAGGCCCCTAGGTACAAAACTGTAACGAAACATAACACAATTCAATTCCTTCGCAAACCTTGGCGCGGTGACTCGATTCAGTCAGTCCAGAGGACGTAAATCTTTACTCTTAGAAATGGGAATGTTCACAGAATTGTATTATAAAGTTGGAAATACTATCTTGAGAATGTAAGTGGCAGTTATATAAGGGAATGAGAAATTATACATTTTTAGACAACATTTTGTCGTGAAACAAACCAGCATATTTAGTTTGCATTACGAACATTAATATTGGGAAAAGGCTAGGCAGATCAGATTGTTATAAAATGTGCCAGCGTAGTGTTTACATTATTAGTTTTTTAAAGAGAATTTAATAACAAACTAAGAGTGCTACCACAGGTACATTTTAATAGCTAGAGATCGTAACTTTAACTTATTACCATTCTATGACTACAATTTTATCAATAATAAAAAGAATACTCACGAAATTTATTACTTTATTTCTCTTTTACGATAATTCTCATTTTCTCAATGGTACAAATATCAAAATATTCCAAATCCCCAGCCAGCCATCAGAATGATAAATACTATAATTAAAATACCGCTTTAACATAATCACCAATTTTGATCTACAGCATATTGTTTCTGAAACCATTGTGCTTATACCATGCCCTATTATCAGTTTTAATTAAAAGTTGTATGAATGAGACCCTGATTCAATGGGCAGTTAAAATATTATAACGGCAGCTGAGCTTATTAATTAAGGCCCTTGAAGAGCCTTTCAAAGGCCCTCTGGAAGAGCCTCGTTGACTTCAGATCGATATTAAAGTAGAGAAGTTGTAAGATTTTGTTCCTTAGTATCTAAAGGTTTTTGAGGCTTTTCAGGAATTTTTATTTTTATACTAAGTTGAAAGCAATATTCAAGTTTTTCAATGTACTAACTGGATGATTTGTAAGCCAACATTATAGAAAGTTTATAATTATATTGGTGTCGCACGGAATCTGTACGATTTATGCCTTAGTTACATGACTTAGTAATTTTGACGTGTGACTCCGGCTATACGAAAACCGAAAAAAAAACAATATCGAAGTCATAATTATACCTTTTTAGTTAGCATTTTTGTCATAGTCGGGTTTAAGTTTTTAATTTACTTTTTTTAATTAGCCATTGTTTAACACAATGGCTAATTAAAAAAAGTAGGATAGAACTTCGATTTGCCACCGTTTTTTGTACATAAGTAAAACATTTCTTTCGGAAGACATTTATTCATGTATACCGGTTCCATACAATTCAAAACTAAATACGATTTAGCCAAAAAGAAAATTCTTGTAGTGCATTTGCTTAACAGATGACGTAATAAAGGCAGCCTTCTAAAGCCAGCAATACATGTTGGCCAGGTTAGCCTCAGCCAACGCGAGCATTCACTTGTTGGTCAAGTTCGAAAGAGACCAATGCCAACTGCCAATGTTCACGAGTTTTTGTGGAGTATCCACATGTTGGCCGTAATTGCCGAGTGCAGGCGGATGTCGATACGCTGGTACTCGCCTTCGCTCAGCGAGCTATGACCAACATGTATTGCCGGAGGATGTCTATCCATTGATGCGGAGCGAGGTAGTGCGGACCGGAGTTGCGGACTGTGCGGAGCTACCCGACGAGTAATTTGAGCGAGCTGCAATACCCCGTGTTCGAGTTTTTCCGCTTAGCAGCTCCGCTTCCCCGCTCCACTTCGTCGCTCCGCTGCCCAGTTTTGTATACATTATTAAACTAGTTCGCCTTCAGTGGACAGGGAATTCTCTGTCCACTGAAGCGGAGCGGAGATTTTTTGCAATTCCATTGGTTAATGTTGACACAGCTCAGCTCCGCTCCGCTCCGCTCCGCTCCGCTCCTATCCGCTCAGCGGACAGTCAGCCTGCTACCTGCCTGAAAAAAAAACAAAAGTCGACCTTCCGACTAACTTTAAACATAAGGCGTAAAACTAGAACAATACAAACTTGTGACTCCAAATGGAACGCTACAACAACTTCGAGATGAAGTTTTAACTTTAAATATATTACCTACACTTTGAAATGTTAAATAAAATATCTTTAAGCTCTGTGAAGACTGCCTTACCTGAATAATTGTTACAATGTCACAATTATACAGCCACCTTGAAATTCAAAAGTCTGCGACGTTTTATTCAAATAGTACTAAAAGTACTGTTTTCTTACTGAAGAATTGTATTATACTTATGGTTCAATCGAATTGACTGAAAAGACAGAACTACACCATTCATACATAAACTCATGCTATCTACCGATGGGGGTAGGCAGAAACTACAGAACGGTACTTGCCACGATAATTTTCAGAGTGAACAAGCTTAAGAGGGTTTATCCTAAAAGCTGGCAACGTCACAAATAACTGTCAAATATTTACCTGTTTTGATTCTTATAGCAATATTACTGAATAGAAATAAGAAATGTGGCTAACTAGCGAACTAGAATATTAATAATGTATTGCGATTATAACATTGAATTTGATGTTGTACCCATTTTAGGTGAAAAAACATATTTGGAAAGTTTCCAAATAGTTTTATTACATCTAAAACTAAACATTCGATGTTACGATATTAATTATTGTATTTCATAATCAATATTCTAGTTCGCTAGTTAGCCAAATTTTTTATTTCCACACAGTAATATTGCCAAATTAATCAAAACAGTGAAATATTTGACATCTATTTGCGACGTTGCCCACCTTCAGACACGCATACCGGTTGCGAGTAGCGAGTACTCTAAGGACAGAAATCTGGACAAAATATCTTATGGCCGTCATTGTTCCCATAGCTTATAATTTCAAAAAATAATGATTAACGTCTGCTTAGCAACACATTTTTTTTGCAGTTTAAACGTACCTTTAATTTAAATAACGTTTATATGTACGGGAATGATTCACTTTTATGTTTTTACGATTTTAGTACCGCCTTTTTAATTGCGTACGAAGCAACAAAATTCGATCTAAAGAAACGCCGCCACATTCCTCTAGATCGTATTTTGTTGCTTCGTGTCTCAATAAGAAACTTTATAATGGTATTAGAAAATTCTAGACATACTTACCGAGGGTCCTTACTAGCCGTTATTCATAATTCCTTCTCAGTCACGAGATAATATTTTTTTAAAGGAGCGGCGTTAGTCTACCCTTGGGCGCCCTCTTAAGGCTTTATATACTTTGTGTTCAAACTCATTCTAGCTATCAACCGGTAAATATACACTACTGATATACATGTACATACCTACATTCTCGTCACTCCCTGTCACTTCTCCAATATTTTTCCGTGCACATTTTTCTCCGCATTGCCCTTATCTCACCACTTTTGGCAACACGTTCCCCACGTTCCCATTCAAAGGGCAATTTGTTCTTTCTCCAAACATTGAGGGGGCACATTCATGCATCGTTATTTGTGACACACTAGGGAGTGGCCGCCTGTCCCTGCCTGTTCTTGCCCGTAAGGCCCCGTTCACGGCCTTGAGCGATGTGACTTGCGTCAAGCACCGTTCACGGCTTCGAGCAACGCGACATACGACGCGACTTGTATCAGACTCCTTTCACGGCCTGGAGTGTTATGACTTGCATCAGTTTCACGGCTTCGAACAATGCGACTTACGACGCGACTTGTATCAGACTCCTTTCACGGCCTCGATTGTTGCCACTTGCGTCAGGTTCACGGGTCACACGCGCGAGCGTGTTTCCGTACGTTCGCTCTGCAAGTCCCGTCTCGGTGACTATTGGCATGCTCTTAACAACTTCTTTCATTTGTTTTCACCGCAGTCGCTGTCGCAAGACGCGTGTCGCTTGAGCGTGTAGCTCGTGGCCACGAACTAAAGACCTTTTCACACGTCTGCGTCCGGAGTTCCATTCCCTAAGGGTTTACTTCCTCCTTTTTCTCATTTTTTTCCTGCCTGCAAAGTGCAACGTTGCCCAAGTTTGTTCAGAGTTTATTCTTGTTTATTTTATAAAGCTTTTCATAGCCCGTCTTAATAGTTAGTTTGGAAAATGTCTTTGAAACATTTTTAAGATATTAATTTTAAGTTGATTAAATATGAAATACTCTTTCAAAGCTGAGTTAAGCTGATTAACGTTTTTCAGTTTTATCAAGAGATTACGGATTTAATGTGGTCGGGATAATTAATTTTGCTAAGTTATTTTCGGTTCTATAAAATATCTTTAAATAAGTTAATAGTATCCTAAACTTTGTGACACTTAAAGTAAATGAAAATGTAATTTATTACTTAGATAAAGACTACCATTGCTTTTAGCATAGTAAATTATGATTACGTCTGTTGTTATAAAATAATAATTATTTATTAATTAGGTTGACACTGTGGCGGCATCTACATCGCCACATACGCCACTACATCCTACACAATAACAAAAACGCGAAACAAAAATTTTCAAAACGCTTCAGATTCTGATTGATCGTGTTTTACGTAATTAGGGTACCGGGTACCTCCACTACCCAGTTACTGATTAACACGATAGGGGATCGTGTTACCCAGTAACAGTCGTGCCAAGGGGTTGGAAAGACTGGCTGTCACACTTTCGGGGTAATGACTACCGCTAAATGAAACAAAAAATTACATTATTATATTTGTTACGATCGATTGTTTGCCCGGGTTGAATTTTCTGCTCCATAAATATTTTATAAGCAAGACCGGTGGTAAAAACATATTGTTTTATATTATAATGATGATTCGGTTATAAAAAGTCGGCATGGTCATAAAAGATTACCGTACCGTAGATAACCCACTTAAAAAGTCTAAAAGACTTTAAAAGTCCCTGAAATTTATTTATTTTTCTAATCATTTCATTACCTACTAGCTCCTGCTCGTGGCTTCGCCCACGCATTCTTTTTCTAAAATAAAAGTAGCCTAAGTTACTCCTTATAACATCAGCTATCTAAAAATCCCGTCATAATCGATCCAGCCGTTTCGGAGATTACGATTACCGAAACAAATAGAGAGCCAATTTTTTTTATATAATCAATCAATCTGCCTAGCCTTTTCCCAACAATATTGGGGTCGGCTTCTAGTCTAACCAGATGCGGCTGAATACCAGTATTTTACATGGAGCCACTGCCTATCTGACCTCCACAACCCAGTAACTGGGAAATACGATACCCCTTGGTAAGACTGGTTGTCAGACTTTCGGGCTTCCGGACGACCCGTAACGACTGTCAAATATCCACAAACGACAGCTGGGACCAACTTCTTTACGTACTTTCCGAGGCATGAGGAGTGTTGGTATGTAAAGATGGTCACCCATCCACAGACCAACCCCGGCAACCGTAGCTTAACCTGATGGATCGACCTTTGCGGTAGTTATTACTTAGCCACGAGCTCTTTTTTTATATAATAAGGAATGTATACAGGGTGTCAGGGACATCGACGCGAAGCCGGCTACTATGGATTCAGTACATGATTCTGAATCCCCCTGCGTTGAAATTTTTCGTCGGTTTAAAAAAAAAAATAGCTGCTCCATACATTTAGCCGGATTCGCGTCGATGTCCCTGCAACCCTGTATACTATACTGTATTTAGTAAAAAACTGTTATTTTGACATTACAAAATGACAATTCAATTTCATTTATTTGTATGCATAGAAATACTACTTCGAACTTTTCTATAGGCGGTTCTAGAGATACAATGACATACATACATAAACTCACGCCTTGTTCCCATGAGGTAAGCAGAAACTACAGAAAGCCATCTGCTACAATCCTTACATACTCCTTTTGCTGCTTTACGTTTATACATCATTATATTTAACGGCACACAACAAATTCTGAAAACAATAAATAGAAAAAATTATACAATTCTAAATGTTACCTACTAAAGTTACCGAGTCCTAAACAAATAGGTACCATTATAAACAGTACCAAACTTCAATTCATAACCTAAAAACCACATACCCACATAAATTTTGAACAAAACAGCGATAAGTCCTAATTTCACTTTACTGTTCCACGTTATATTATTATGAGCTGCCTAATTAACTGAACACCTGGTTAACTAACTCTGAGTAATTATAGAACTACGCTTCGTCCTGCAAAAGTCAGCTGAACTAATCGGCTTTGCAGCGGGTACGCTGTGCATAAAAATGGCATGCGACATCGGAAAAAGTATGCAGTACAAAATGCCGATAGCATGGATGAAGAATTTTTATTAAAATACTGATAAAGGAATTCACTGTTTTTGCTTCTTTATTAAAAACAATACAGTTAGCAACGTTTAGAATAGAGATTAGTAGTTGCTCAGCAAAAATAGTTTCATGAAAACATTTATTTGACTTCACCACAGCCTCATTGAAATCATCCTGCAGCTGGCGGTCCTGTCATTCCTGGATTTTTGACAGTCGTTACGGGTCGTCAGAAGCCCGAAAGTCCGACAACTAGTCTAACCAAGGGGTATCGTATTACCCAGTAGCTGGGTTGTGAAGGTCAGATAGGCAGTGGCTCCATGTAAAATACTGGTATGCAGCTGCATCCGATTAAACTGGAAGCCGACCCCAACATAGTTAGGAAAAAGACTAGGCAGGTTATGATGAGCCTCATCGAAATCATGGACAGAATCCCGGATAACCATGGGATTATGTTATACATAATTGTCTATTTATTTATAGGTATATTTATAAATATACCTACAGGAATACACATCCACATTTATCCGCTCAGTCTAACCAATGCCATCAACTTCTATATCTCCCATGGCAACTCGCAAACTAAAAAGAGAGAAATTGTGCAAACGTGCCAAATGCCAAAAACTAGGAACGAATTCAAAAAGTATCAACTACTCGCAACTTCAAACGAGGCGTAGTTGTGACTGAACTGTTAAAAAGGCCAAGTGCTTGTCGGACTCGCGTAGTAAAAGGGTTCTGCGTCAAAGGACACGTCATAAAGTAGGTTCTTATCTGTTAAAAAAAGTCGAACGGCCTCGGGATACCGAGTTGGCACGAAGTACATTATATGTATTAAATAACAGGGCCCATGGGCGGCTTTAAAACTCTGACACCAGGTTTGTCACTAACCGCGCGAAAAGAAGAAGAACAACATGGACAATGAAATAAATTAACAACATTTGAGACTAACTAAATGGAAAAAAGACGCGCAGCCGTGATGCACATTCCTCTGCTAATTTCTTACATCGCATTTGACACATTTTATTTGATTTATATTTTGAATTTTTTATCTGCTGTATAAATTATGTGCTTTTTAGTCTGTGATAAATAAATTTATTTTCTTTCTTTCTTACTATAGCAAATGTGTCATGACAGTCAAAATGCTACACTTTTTCGTCCTAGCTCCCATTCACTAAGTGTGCAAAGTATAATGTGCGTTATGGAACTTTGTTCCCAAAAACGAAGAAAAAAATTGGTTTCTTATGTGAGCCTCTTGAGTTCGGACTTTTGATGTGTATCATCTTCCTATCACCTTTCTGCAACCAAATCAAAATAAAAAACATCCAAACAACCAAATCTGTGTGAGTGATGTCGTGAAAAGGGACGGAAGTTTGTCACAGGAAGCCTGGGAAGCACGCGCTATTTGATTTGACCAATGAGCGCGCGCGGACCAGAGGTGGCCGTCAGAAACGACCTTGACGAGGCCCCGCCCCTTTAATGTTCCTTATTACCAAAGTGAGATGTCAGATGTTACACCTCATATGCGACTACTGTAAGGTTTTAAAATAAAATATATTATATACTAGCTGCCCGCCCCGGCTTCGCACAGGTAGCACTATGTACTTATCTACGGTGCACTTACCTACCTACCCTACCTACCCACCTACCTACCCTACTTACTTACCCTCCCTACCTACCCACCTATCTACCCTACCTACTTACCCTACCTACCCTAACCTACCTACATACCTACCCTACCTACTTACACTAGCTACCTACCTACTCACCCAACCTACCCTACCTACCTACCCTACCTACCACCCTTACCTACCTACCTAATCTACCTACCTAAATACCTACGTATCTACATACCTACCTACATACCCTACCTACACCTACCTACCTTAGGGGTATGAAAAATAGATAGTAGCCGATTCTCAGACCTACTGAATATGCATATAAAATTTCATAAAAATCGGTCAAGCCGTTTCGGAGGAGTATGGTAACTAACATTGTGACACGAGAATTTTGTATATAAGATTTTGTCCTGATAGCAGCCATAATTACGCATAAATTGTGAAATTTGCAGCTACATCAAATGGTTTGAAGACAAACAGCATAGGCTTAATATAAGGGTTCCGTTGTCCCTTTGTGTACGGAACCCTAAAAGTATCGCAGAGCGAACCCAGTCGATATTTTTTCTACAAATTAATAGGACGTGCTTCTCAACTGGTGTAAACGAGCGAACTTGAACGTTTGCTGAATATTTGGAGATAAAATTTTGTAGAGTCTGAAAAAATTAATAGGTTTTGAAACGGTAGGTAAGTAATTGCTTTATAACGGTCTCTTTGGTCTAGTAAGGCGAGAGGTCTAGAGATCTAAGAGATAATTTTGAAATATATTCAGCATTTTTGTTAAGTAAATTAAAGAAAGAATAAAAAATAAAGAATTAGTGTCTGACCGAAAATTGATTTTCAGCCGAAAACGAAAAATGTCATGTATATCTTGTTGTATTGATTGCGACAATTCGTGAACTTCTGATTTTCGGCTTGACCGAAGCTTCGGCGGTTTTATGACCGAAAATGGCCGAAATCGTAGCTTCGGTCGGTTGCAATTGAAAATTCACGTGACGCTTTTGCACTATAGAAAAAAATATATTTAACTGATCCTCTAGAAACTTATTGACCTTCTAATGATGAACACTTTTTTAGACGAACGAACCTCTAAAAATATTTTGGGCAAGCAAACTTTTAAAATAAATGACCTTTTTATTAAATCTGTTGCCTTTTCTCACAGTTTGTGGCGGTAACGCTGGGGCACCTCGACCAAATGGGTTAGGTTAGATTAGAACTGTGTCCAACTACATCACATTTTATCGCAGTTACTTGGCATTATGGTATTTTAAATTCCCAAAATAGGAATTATTAGAGGTTCACAAAAAGAGACACATTCATTATATTAAATTCATTCATTTATTAATTATTATTACTAATAAAAATTTTTGGAAAGCAAAACGTAATTATTTGAGGTTTGATTAAATTTACAAAATGCCTTATAGAATTCTGTAGTGCGAAGTAAACTTAAAGTCTAAACAATGAATTTACACAACTGTTATTCAGCCCTCGGACCTTGTTATTCAGCCCTCGGACCTTGTTATTCAGCCCTCGGACCTTGTTATTCAGCCCTCGGACCTTGTTATTCAGCCCTCGGACCTTGTTATTCAGCCCTCGGACCTTGTTATTCAGCCCTCGGACCTTGGGTAGCGAACGTATAACCTAAAATAACTAGTTGCTTTTGTCGTATTGAGTTTGAAAACCATGGATTGTTTACAATATTTCCATTTTTTTTTATGAAATTGGCTATGAAGAAGCACCAAGAAAAAGAAAATGTTACAAAAATCATTATGATCCTTGAGAAAATGAGTTTCGGTTAAAATATAGGTTCAGCAAAGTAATGCAAGCAAAATTGTTGATTTAGTAAATTCATTCGTTTCAGCCATATAATATTGTAGAAAAAAAAATATCTTCATAATTTTATAATTTCAATCGTACTGTGAGCTTTGAGATATTTTGACGGTCAAGATTGACTAATAACAGCTTTTACGGTTACGTTCTTAACCTAATGCATGCTTCATTAGTGAATTAACAATAATTTATTTTTATAATTCGCAAAATAACGCAAAATTTGTAGTTTTTTTAAATAAAATGGACGTAATTATTTAAATTTACATTTTTGAAACTTATAAGTATAAAATTATGAATGTTTTCCCAAATGCAAAAACGTCACTGATATTACGATTAGTACCAATTTCAGAACGCACTTTCTAATGTTGTCAGTGGTTTTTGTCATAAGCAGTGGGTACAATATACATTGTTTATACACTGATTATTAGTAAGCGTTGTGTGTAACGCCTATCCACAGCTTATAAATTGTATAACAATACAACTGTTAAACAGATGTTTAACTATTTTTTATTAGTAAGGCCGTACAGCTGGTTTCACAGCTGTCTGGGAGACCCGTACGGGCCGTCCGTACACAGGAGACCCGTACGGGTAGCGCCCGCAGTGCTCTGAAAGGAGGGAGTAGTACGATACATTGTACGGGCTCTACCCGGAGCGGGTCGCATACGGACCAATCCGCGCCGCTGTGAAACAATGTTCTAGCGCCTTACGTGTGTCTCCGTTCCGGGAGCCCGTACGGGTCTCCCGGACAGGAGACACACGTGAAACCAGCCTAACTGTCTTATTTCGGGACAGGACTTCGGGAGGTATTCGCCGCAAATGCATTTTTTATATGTCAGATGCCTCAGCCTGAGGCACGCGTCACATGCATGCATCTTACCACTTGCTTCGCATTATTTGGGTGTACCTTAACGTCAGTTTGAAAGATTATATTATTGGATTATATATATATTAAACAACAAACGGCTAGTTATTACTAAACAATACAAAAAAAAACGCTACCCTTTTATCAGCCTACAGCGAATGCTGATAAAAGCAGGCAGCGAAGTCCAACATCACAACAAATTAGGCTGTAAAAAATACCCGTCGTAACGTCAAAATTTAAATAAACAACTCATTACTGTCAGCCTACGGGAATTACATCATAATAAATAATTGGCTCTACCACAAATTCACGAAAATTCAAAATATTTTTTTATATGACGAATTATGAGAGCTACCAAAAAAGACGGCTGCCTCAAATGGCTACGTGAAAGCGCTTCAGGCTAGGGACCCATAATCAAAACATAAATTCGGGAGCCATAGCGCGTAAAAATATGGACTAGGATTTATATAGGTTGAAGATTCGTAACCCAAAATGTTAAAGATGCCTGCAGGCTCTTTACCCTTACCTACATTAAATTTATTTATGGAAAATAGACTAATAAATCAGTCTTTACATAAAATAGGTAAATTTTACCTACATTTCGTTTTGGAAACGGCAGTAGAGAGGACTTTCGTGAACTCGTAGGAAATATACGAAACGTTACCTTCTAAAAGTTGAAATGGTATGATCGATATTCAAGTACTTCTCATATTCAAGTACTTCTCATATTCAGATTGGAATCAAATAGGGATGATACCTGGGTAAAGAAAGAAATTCTAATTAGTCCGTCAGTCAGATAATTAAACAATATTAAACACGTATTTTTTGCTTTATCATATTAATAAAAAAATACTTTGATAAAACGCATTTTAAGTCGGGGAGTGGGAGTCCCTACGTCACAAGTAAGTATAAAATCTACATACTCGTGACGTCATGGCACATTTTAACTCATTGTATTGCCGAAATCTTTAGATTACGTAAAAAAAGTAAAAATACGTGTCCAATATTTTTTTATAATCTCCATGACGGACTAAAAAAACTTTTCTCATCATCCCTATTGTCAAATTGTCAGTGTGTATTATATAGGGAAGTCCTTCAAAGTAATTTTTAATAAGTCTAGATAGAGTGTCGCACTGCAAAAGAACTGAAACAAACAGCGTTGACTGTCTATCTAGACATATCTTTGGGGAACTCGTGCAGAAGATACATTGTTTCATGTGCGGTGTGGTACTTATCGTCGTCTTGTTGGAACCACGTGTCGGCGAGATCCATATTTCCCAATTTAGTCATAAAAATTGGTTGATTATCATCGACCTGTATGTAACCTCTCGTCGTTGACAGTTACGGCGGCCATTTGGCAATATCAAATACATTATGTAATTTTATAAAAAAAACAATGTAAGGGCTCGTAAACACGAGGATGATTCGTGTTTTTTGACGAATCGTCTTTTTTACGATTCGTTCTTTTTGACGGCGGCAATGCTTTTCAAATGCCCGTGTTCACACGCATCACGAATCGTGAAAACTGACGTACACGTCTTAAATCACGTATCGTCTTTTATAAATCACGTTTGTTAAAAAACATGAATCGAGATTTTTTGTGACGGATCCGCTGAAGCACTCGTCCAAAACTGAACTCTGAATCAAGTGGGAATATATATTTTGACGAATCGTGAAAATACTCGTTTAGCAATGTGAACGTGCTTCCGTTATGAAATATCGTTTTTTTTTTGACGAATCATCAATGACGGGTCCCGTGTGAATGAGCTGTCATGATATTTGACAAGTACACAACTTGCTTTATTTCAATTTAAAGTTCGAGCGGCTCTAATGGAAATCACACACATATTATCCTCCTTTTGTTGACAAAATCTACTCATCTCATTGTTCTTCTAACTGAACAGACAGCTGTGCTGCTGGGGAGTTTGTTGCGCTACTTCTTCTTCCCAGCTAATGCACTAGGAAGTGGTGAAGGGCGGGCGTTTTGGGGGACTGTCTTATGTAATTTTGACGTTCGAAAAGTGCTGATTCTCAGCCTAGTTTGAATAAATGACTTTTGAATTTATGAATTTGAATCTTATTCTAATCCTTCTTCTGATATTTCTCTCTCAATTTACTTCCAAACCGTTAGCCAAAAATTCAGCGATATTATTTAAATACCGCATCAGAGAATTTGCTCCCAAATGGCAGGGGTAAACAAAATTCCTTTAGGTCGACATCGCGTCGTAGATTCAACCCGTATAAATATTGCCAAGGCGGCCGTCCCATACAAAATTCTTGAATTGATTTACTTAGAAGACTTGGTTAAGTCGCCTTCGCAAACAGTAATAAACTTCGTTATTGTATGGTTTCAATAAAAAACTGGATTTTCTTTTGCGTTTACCTATTATGGATATTTTTAAATAAGGTTACATTTTTATTTAAAAGCCGTCCAAGGAGGCGGCAGATATGTTAAAATAAATGTACGAATGAGACAAAATACAACTATGAGTAGGTAGGTAACAATAACACGACTAGAATAAGAAGCTTACAAGTATTTACAGAGCATTGTCCAGAATAATACATCATCATCATCATTTCAATCGAAAGACGTCCACTGCTGGACATAGGCCTCCCCCTAATGCCGGGGTTTGCCATAATCGCCACGCTTGGCAGGCGGGTTGGCGTACGCAAAATGGTGTTAAAATACGTAGAGAACGCCCATTCTCTAGTAAGTCCCTTAGTCGCCTTTTACGACACCCACGGGAAGAAATGCGTTGGTACTTTACACCACACGGAAATACAAATCGATCGAAATAGTTATGTGACTGGGTAAAAAACCTTCCTATCTTGCTAGTGCAGTATAGTAAGTTTAATGATGCGCGAAAACCTGCTGTATTTTGCGTTCAACATCCAATTGTAATCCCATTAAAAAGAATACAAAACTACGATTTATTTTTAAAAAAACTTAATTTTTTTCGTTACTCAAAATCATAAGTCATGTATTTAAACTAGGCTGAGAATCAGCTTTTTTCGAACGTCAAAATGACATATTAAGACAGTACCCCAAAACGCCCGCCCTTCAGCACTTCCTAGTGCTTTAGCTGGGAAGAAGTGACGCAACAAACTCCCCAGCAGCAAAACTGTCTGTTCAGTTAGAAAATCTTGATTCTACACAGTAGTCATCAGGCTTTTCCCAACTAAGTTGGGGTCGGCTTCCAGTCTAGCCGGATGCAGCTGAATACCAGTATTCTACCCAGATCCCTGCCTATCTGACCTCCACAACCCAGTTAATGGGTAATACGATAAGGTATCGTGAGAGACTGATTCTATTCTATGAAAAGTAATTAACATTACGAAACACGAATCACTAAATTAACATATATACGTCAGCTAACACACGCCAATACTTTTTATTAGGGTCTTTTATTTGGCTAGCACATATACATAATTGTCTAGACCTAATTCGGAAGCTGCCTTATACGTAGGTTAGAACATTACTCTTTCCATTTAAAAACCCTGTTTTCCCGTTCCCAGATGTACACTAAAGCTGTCTTTAACAAAATTGCTTCAGACATCCAGCAACGTACCTAGATAGTCTAGATTCCTATCACTTATCTACACTCTCTCAGACAGCTCATACGGAACTGCAGGCAACTAAGACTGACCTGATTACACGTTATTGCTTAAGTTCTGACCACATGTTACTCGCTATCGACCTCGTAGGGGTTCAAGTTTTAACAGCTCCCAAGTCGTTCAGTGATACCTGCAGTTTATAGGGAAACTTAATTAAGTTAATAGGGGATGAACTTTACGTAGAATTAAATTTAAAGAAAGAAAGAAAGAATAATATTTTATTTGGGACACGCGCAGGAAATACAAACAGTAACTAATAATAAAAAAATATAAAATAAAAAACAAAAAATGATCATTTAAAAACTAACAGAATAATAACGACCTGTGCGAGGCCAAAAAGGCTCCTATCTCAGCATAATGCGGCGATATTTAAATTTTAAAAATACCGCAGCGCTGGTATTTTGATAGGGCCCAAATTTAAACTTATTCTTGTTATTAATAATAATTTAAACTCTCAGCTTGACCGCACATTAGTGAAATGAAATGATTTTGTAAATAGGATATCGGAATCACTTATACACGTATTTTTTTTTTGGCGATATAAACTCAGGGGTCGAAGTCTCTTTTAAAGTCCAGACATAATCTAGGTCAGGCCATATGAGGACCATGTAGATTAGTGTCTGAAATGGTATTTTGAGGTACCACACAGATTTTAGTGGACCTGTCGTCAGTGTAAGCATTTGTCAGAAATCATGGAGCTCAAATCAGAACTTAAGGTGGCAGTGGTAACTCTTTGACCAGAAGTTTCAATAAAATTCGAGGTCAACTTATACAGGTTCTGTTACCACTGACGTGCGGCTTACTGTACTTATAGAAGTCGATTTTTAAACTATACATTATAAATAAAGCCTCCTTGTGACCTCCTTTGTTAAGAAAAACTAAACTTTTATTTGATAAATAAACTGCTGAAATAATTCATCACACATAAAATTAATTAAGAAACCAATTTTCTAGACCATAACTCGAAAACAACATTTCACAAATAAGAGTGCCTAGATGCTCCGGTGCACTTTTATGGGTTCTTATGTATAAAGCTCAAAAGTGGCCCATATTCTTGTTAAAGCTTTTAAATTGCTTATATTTCTTGAGGAAAATCCAACAAAGAAAAAAGCCAAGCACTTGCTAATCAAGTGCTCCTTTTAACTAAAACGGTGCTTATAAAAACTTGAAGAAAATGTTCAGATATAGAGGAAATTAACTTAACTTTTAACTTGCTATAAATAATGTTATTTTTAGGTTTCTGATTCCCTATACAGGATTATGGTAAAACACTAACAACTTGTTAAGGGGTCACTCTGTGGGCACGCCACAATTGTGGCGATAAGTCCCCTCTTTGAGGAGTGGCTAGAGAGGCGCCATGGCGTCCTCACCTTCCGCCTGACGCAGGTCCTCACCGGACACGGCTGTTTCGGGAGGTTCCTGTTCCGTATCAGGCGGGAGGAAACGCCCGGGTGTTACCACTGTGTGGATCGCCCGGAGGACACGGTGGAGCATACTGTGCAGGTCTGCTCTGCTTGGGCGGAGCACCGCCGTGTCCTCACGGAGGCGATTGGCGGCGGCGATCTCTCGCGTCCGGCCCTGGTTCAGGCCATGGTTCGGAGCGAGAGTGCACGGGAGGCCGTCACCTCCTTCTCCAAAGCAGTAATGCTCGCAAAGGAGGAGGCGGAGCGCGCGAGGGAGATTTGCATCTCCCTTGCGCGCTCCGCCTCCTCCTTTGCTGCACGCCCTCGCGCCCCTAGTCGCCGCAAGAGACGCCCCGGGCGTCGGGAGTCATGAGCCGACTTCCGGCCACCGTAGGCGCGGGCTTGCGGACGGTGAGCAATGGGTAGCTCGCCGTCAGATTAGGACCAGGCCCGGGTCGACGGCGCGTTGTGTTCCACGCGCGCCTCAAAGAGATGTCAGCATCAACTGACGGGGTCCGTAAGGACCAATGCCTGCCAGGGTTGCGAGTTTGTCCGAAAGGGATATCGCGGCCCCGGCACACGGGCAACGGAAGGAACACGGGTGGATTTTAGTCAGTAAAAGCCTGACACACCCTCCCGCTCCGTCCAGAACGGTAGAAGTTATTTGATAATTTCCCACCCTCAAAAAAAAAAAGGGGTCGCTCTGCAATCAGCATTTTGTTTTTGTTGTCATTTGCCAACATCGCAATTTTATTGGTTGTATAAGAGGTCTTTGGCTACTTTTGTATGTGTATTTTATGTCTTTTCGTCTTTATGTGTGCGTTTTGTTTGTGCGAATAAACAATTATTCTTTCTTTATTTTTTTTCTTTTCTTTACTAATCAATATGAAACGATCTAATCGCGAAAAATATTCAGCTGTTCCCTACATTTATGTTCGCAAAGCTCGTCAAAATGTAGAGAACTGATAGAATAAAAAAAAAAAAAAATAGAAATTTCAAAAAAAAAAAAAAAGTATAACATAATATTTAGGTAGTTTACTTAAATATTTTTTTTTTTTTTTTAGATTTCGATTGTGATAGTGATTTGATTTTGATCTATAGCTGATTTCTTTTTCGCGACTTCTGTTTTTGTCCCATAGTAAAAGTTGTTCATAATGATGAGTACAATGACCTTTTAAGAGGTTGTTAGGGTTTTACCAATAACCCTGTATAATAGTGAAAGAAAAAAGTTCGTGGCTAAGTAATAACAGCCGCACAGGTCGATCCATTGGGTTTAGCTACGCTTGCCGGGGTTAGTCCGTGGATGGGTAACTTTCTTTACATGTCGAGACCCCGCCGTTGTAAGCCGTTGGTCCCAGCTGTCATTTGTGGATCTTTGACAGTCATTACGGGTCATCAGAAGCCCGAAAGTCTGACAACCAGTCTTACCAAGGGGTATTAATTACTCAGTGCGTTGTGGAGATCAGATAGGCAGTCGCTCCATGTAAAATACTGGTATTCAACTGCATCCGGTTAGACTGGAAGCCGACCTCAACATAGTTGGGAAAAAGGCTAGGAGGATATAATAGTGAAGAAAAAAATATGGTCAGGTAACCAGGGACTTAAGGTTCTGGAATCATGACTACGCTGTGTGCAAGAATGGTGTTCAATGCTCGTCCTCCCTGTATGAGAACTTTTGCCCAGCAGTGAGACTCCTCTGCCTCTAAACTAGACAAAAAATCACTAAAATTTAGTTTATTCCTGCCTGTAACGACGATTTCCCATTCTGAAATAGACTAAAGTGACACAACTTAACTATATTTTAGTTTTACAGCACCAAGATAGTACTGAGGTTTTAGTTTAGTGAAAATGCCAATTTTGCTATTCTGAATTTGACATTTTTCACCTAAAATTTTGATTGTAAAATACCAAACCAGACTAAATGTAACAATTTTTTATCGCGATTAAAAAGGTGTGGTATAAAATAAGTTGTCATGAACTAAAATTCACAACAACATCTCGACTTCACATGCAAAAACAGTACTGTATTTATTTTTTTCTTTTTTTGTATCTCGAAAATGGTGCGTCCTATCGGAAAAATAATGAAAATTTCGACCTCATTTATGAAACCCATGAATCCCTAAACCTGAACATGTAGGCAATATTTTTTCATGTTTTCCTTACAAAAAGCGAAAAATTCCATATAAAACACGTCGCGGCGGCACTCCCTTTGCGCCTCCGGTTCAAATAAAAACAAGGTTTGGGACAAACCACGGGTACCACGTGGATTCGCGATTGTCAAATTCTATTTTCGTTGTGTCAAAATTATTTTTTAGTTCAGAGAATTTTATTTGCAGAATAGCTCTAAGATTCTCATAGCCAAAAGTAAGAAATTTTAGTGATAGTTTAGTTAGTTTAGTTCGGTGTACAAGAGAATCGGCACCAGTGTATAACATAACATCACGACTGTATTCACTTATGGGTTAGGCAGAGGGGTACCTATAATAAACCCAGTCGCCAGTTATGTTAAAGTCCCATGTAATAGGGGGTGAGCCTATTGCCATCAACCAGGCACAAATTCAGACTGAGAACTTCCACATGGAAAAACCGATGACGAACGTGACCTACTAAATTAAATTGTTAGAATCTGTATATGTTTTTAAGAACCTAAAAAAATCCCGGAATTTTTTCACAAGCAAACACTTCAATAACACCTTACTTTTATTTACCTTTCAAGCTCAATTCAGCATGTAAATTACCAGATTGTCCTCCAAACTTTCGGGCACCATGCCACGCAAAACGAAGGAATCCCTTGCGGTAATCCCTTGAAATAAAAATACAACAATCGGTATTATTCAGCCCATTCCGTCGACAATGGCAGTGTGACAACGAATTTGCAAGTCAATGAGCCGACTGGCTCTACAGACCGACTCGTAATGAAAGCTAGATAATATTGTTAGGTGGTCTAAGAGCGTTAGCACACTGAAGATTCGTCAGTGTACTTCTGAAGAGGAGAATATTGTGAACGTGCTCTCCGCGGGTGCGAAGTGAGCTAGCCGTGACTACGCGACGTGTTCTTCTGCCTTTTCACAATATTGTTAACTCGATTGTCTCGGTCTCTCTTGTATATTCACGTCAATTGCTGTCTTTTCGCAAACGCAGCAAAATATGTTGATCACACGACGTGACGTGCGTACGCAGTGAGCTCGATAAAAAAAGAGGGTGTGTGGTTAAGACCACACGATAGAATAGTGAAAACTTACGATTGAAGCCGAGTATACACGATTCAGCAACACCGACATACGCGATTCAGCAACATCAACCGACTGGAGCCGAGTATACGCGATTCAGCAACATCGACCGACTGGTGCCGAGTATACGCGATTCAGCAACATCGACCGACTGGTGCTGAGTATACGCGATTCAGCAACATCGACCGACTGGAGCCGAGTATACCCGATTCAGTGTCACCAACCCGACTGTGACGGTTCAGTTTCGTTCACTGTTCAGAAACAGCGCAAAGTGCGCCTAAAGAAGTTTTCACTAACGACCATCGCCTCGCTGGAAATACGATTGCAAATCGTCAGTGTGATAAGGCCTGAAATACGCAACGAGTTGATAGTAGTTCGGGCGAGTCCGAAGCGATTTTCAAACACTCCAGTCTGATAATGTACTGTTAGTGTCTGGATTCTGTTGCTCAAAGTTTACAGCTTCGAAGAGCAGTTTTTAATGAGCAAACAATTTTGTAGAGAATCTCATAAATGGTCTCTTTGTTGTTTAGTTTAAAGGGGAAGTAAAATAAAGTTTTTATGACGAGATCTGCAACGTGGTCTTTAGGAGCCTTGTTCTTTAACAATGTATGGAGGGATGATAATTTCGTTCTGTGCTCGTGAATATATTTCGTTTTTATTTTTTCTCTATTATTCAAGTTAATTATCTTTCTGTATGCACGTGTTTCTGTGACAATTAAGACAACATTTTTCTTTCTATTTTAAACGCAGTGGTGGCAAACATTATTTTATGTCACTCTTAGTAATTTTATCTATAATCTCTTGTCTTTTTATTCGACAGCGGCTTAGTAAAGGAAGGGTTATGAACAAACAAGCATCCGCTTTTTTCAATTGAATACAGTTATTATTCCTATTCTTATTTTATTCCTTATTCCTTGTTTAATGGGAATCAGAATTTTCTATGGGTTCGAAACAGCTGTTATTCATATTATATTATGCTACTGTCCTTACAAAAACCGTACGTGATAACTATATTTCGTTTGAAAATTCTGCAATTTTCAAATGCAAATATAAAATGGTACAGCAACGAAAATAAAATGTGGAACCAAATTATTCGTGCGCTCTCACAAATTGTTGAATCCTCTCTCCTATGTACATATTTTAATACCCATACAAAGAGTTGAAATTTAATTATTTTTATGATGTTCTACGTACCTGCCGTGTTTATAAAAAACTGTGAAAAGCTACAATTTCGTTCGAGCAACATAAGTAACACAGAACAATTTTATTCTAAGTTTTATGAAAACTATGAAGCAAAACTGTTTCCATGAAAACGAGATCCAATTTTATTAAAAGTAAGAAATACATTAAAAGAATTCTACGAAATCGACGCAAAACATAAAAATTGTAACTTGTTTTATGAGCATTTTTAGGGTTCCGTACCCGAAGGGTGCTCTGGCGTCCATCCGTCTGTCTGTCAGCGGGCTGTATCTAAGAACCGTAATGGGTAGCCAGTTGCAATTTTTACAAATTTAAACTTTCGTGTGCGAGTCCAACTCGCACTTGGCCGGTTTTTTAATTCTAGCATGCAAACTACCTAACAATATTTTTTTTATATTATACTAAGCGTAATAATAACCTGTCAATGAAGCATAATAAAGTGTATTTTTCTTCACTTGGTAGGTAAACTAATATGGCGTACCTACTGATGTTTATCAATGTATGATGGATGCCTGCCCTATCCGCATTATCTTGCTCATGGTAAAGGTCGATAAAATTTCCAACTAAACTTTTTTAGTAGCAGACGTTGTTTAGGCTCATTTTCATGATAGTTGATAACTCTGTACAGCACGCGGGGACAGCCCGATTAATTATGAAACTCATAAGTCGATAACGCGGTCGGTACACCGTCTGCGGGACTCTCGGTTGTAAAGACCAATATAATTAATCGGTCGGTAAAAAGCATGCCGAGACTCGCACACCTCTGACATGAGTCACGAGTGTTTCTCAAAACTGAATTGACGCCGCGCGGGAACAAACTAGGTGATCGTTTTTCTGATTCACAAATGCTCAAATGTTTATGCACTAGTTACATTCCATAAACATTCATAATCTCGTGCTTTGTCTAGAAATCGAAGCCACATGCGGCCCCTATCGACCATGAATATGAGTCTTTATAAGCTATTGTCAACAGCATGCTGGGAGCGTAGGTACTTGAACGATGAACATCTTTGACAGTCGTTGCGTTTAGTCGGAAGCCCGAACGTCCAAGACCACCTTTCTTCCTTTCACTACCTGCGGTTGCGTGGAGGTCACAGTAGTCGCACTATGTAAATACCAGTACCGGTTTTTTATGTAAAATACTGGTATTAAGTGCATCCGGTTTAACTGGAAGCCAGGTGAGAAACCGTTAAGACGAAGAAGCATCAAGGTAAAGGATTGAAACCCGAGTACTCGACTCGGAACGAAAATTCCACCCCCATTTTTATCTGAAATCCATACTAATAATATCCATGCGATAATATAATGTCTGTCTGAATTTTCATGCCCTAACGGATTTCGATGTGGCACTTAGGTAGGACATGACCTGGTTTAGGACGTATGATACTTTTTATCCCAGTAGGAAGTTCTCGTGTGATACTTTCCGACCTCTACGCGGGTGAAGTCGCGCGTGAAAGCTAGGGCTACTATAAAACGAGAACCAAAAGGACCATTCCAGGGAATATGTCAGCATAGTCTTGAAATATAGAACTTTCCTAAGACTGAGTGTTATTTATAGCCTTGTTAGGTCTAAAAGGTTTCGTGGTCGCCTCCGGGGTTGGAATAGTGATGTGAGGACTAATGTGGTATTATCATGGTTGGTAGGTATGGTACCTGCCGATATATTCTGTAAGAAGCTCACCGTAAAAACTAAGATAAAGTAGGTAAGCTTGAAGTGAGCTGTCAAACAAGGTCAAAGGTCATAAGGTGAAATAACAGCTCACTTCGTCTATGATTTCAGGGTGTGATTTTTACAGAATAGACCGGCTGCTTTATATTGTTTTAAAATTTATGTGACATTACTTTCGTTTAAAAAATCAAGTGCATTCTAAAACTAAGACAGACAATACTTCATTTAATTACTAAACAATCTAAATGAACAGTCATAAAAAAATGGTTAAAAATTATTATATTTGTCTGGTTGGGCCACATACCTGTGGGCTCCGTCGTCTACGCCTTATTAAAAAACTTGACAATGTCCTTGACCTCAGAGCTTGTTACAAGGTTATAATCCAAGATTTGAGTATATTAGAGATATATGTATAGATTTGAGCATATTTTGATTTGAGCTTGACTTTTGGGGTGTTGACCTTGACCTTGAAGATGTCATTATTGATTGACCTCATTATTGCTTGGAAACTGATTTAGACCCGCCACGTAAACTTTCCCACCCTGAATACTCCCACTATCCCACCAATTCCGAAATAAACTTTGGCATTTTTTTTATCGGCACATTTATGGTTCTGCTAGATTTAGGGTTTTCTAAAATACACAAAAAATTGTACGAATATATTCTACGAAAAAAATAATTGTTGCTATAAAAAATCGCCGGTCCAAAAAGTACTGTGCTTCCAAAAAAAAGCACCTTGGTTTTTCTAACATTACGCAATAAATCAATCTGCCTAGCCTTTTCCCAACTTTGTCGACTTCCAGTCTAACCGAATGCAGCTGAATACCAGTGTTTTATGAACATAGAGTGACTGCCTATTTACCCTCCAAAACCGTTTAGGTGTAAAAAGGGCATTTGGAAAGTTTCCATACTTTTTTTACATCTAAAACTAAATATTCGGTGTTACGAAACCAATTATTGTATTTCATAATCAATATTTTATTTAATTATTCAGCGATATTTCATATTTCCATACAGTAATATTGCCAAATTAAAAGAAACAGGTAATTATTTGACAGCTATTAGCGACGTTGCCAACTTTTACAATGAACACTTGAAGTGCTTTTCGAGGCACGGACAACATTACATAAAATAATTAATATGCAAAATATACTTATTTTTATCCGGATAGTGAAATAAAGCTGTGTAAAGTAGCATCTAGATTTTTCTATGGTAATATTAATATTTTTCACACACTAAACTAACCTATAGTAGTTGTTATCGGGCCCACATAGCAAAAAATGTCCAACATCCATTCTATGAACCCATTTTAAGTGTAAAATGTGCCGGAAAAAACCGTGTTAGCTGACTTATTTCATCGTTTGTTTGTAAAGGAACATTTCCTGTTTACTTTTCAGGATAACCCGACCCTCAGGAGCAGCTGTGCTGGAAACATTTGCAAGCTATTTTATAGTACTATATTTTTACGTTTGTATGTGATTGTACTCGTTTATTTGTTGGCAAGGAAAGGGTTATCATGGGATTTTTTTGTATATACTTATAGGGAAAATTTAAATTTTTACATGGAATTTACATTAGAATCAAAGTTACTACAGGTACAACAGGTTCAATCTAATTCAGGTACAGATTCTAAGACTTTTGTGACCTACTTTCTTATTTTAAACTATAGGCTTTTTAACACTCTATTTTAGTTTTCTTATTGTACTTTTTTTGTTATTTTTTATAATATTATCATTAGCAGGCTTTGTATGTATACACATAGATATGGAATGGAAGAGGGAGGTCTTTTGTAACAGGTATCTCCAAACTTAAAAGTAACTCTAAAATGTATTTTTATAAACCTGTTGATTACGAAATAAAATAAACTTGAACTACAGATTCTAAGACTTTTGATTACCTACTTACTTCAAATAAGAGCTCAGTCAGGCGCGACGCGAATCTAATAAAACAATTTCCATGAAGTTTTCATATAAAATTTATACATTTAACATGTTTAAATATTTGTATGCCAGTCCATGGCGAAACATGTAAGATCATAACTATATTAATAAGACCTTCATGTACCATGTTTTAAAGCAAATAAATTATATTTTATTCTATTCTATAGAAATTGTTCTACTAGATTCGTGTCGCGCTGTCGTGTCGCGCCTCGCTGCGGAGCCATTACGCATTTATTTAGGTAATTGTAAACTAATGTAGGTACCTTAATGATTCGAGTTTTTTTAAAATTTATAAACGTAAAATGCTAAATTAATATAATGTAACGATCGTAGCAGGAGGCATGCTGTTGTTTTTGCCTACCCCTATTTTGCCTACTCTATAAGAAATTTTATAAACGATTTTTTTTTTAATAATTTTGAATACTGTTTAACAAGCGATCTAAAATATATGCTACATGGTACTTCGGTATCCTCGATGATGTATCTAACCTTACCAAAGTCTAATGAATGAAGTTGCCAACACTGTGTCCACAATATATCACGCTACGTAATTTTGCAACTTGACAAATGGGTTCCGCCGCACATCTGTGTCACAACTGACACAAGCGACACACCCCTGCTGTTTGGGGTGAAGAGTCGAGTCATTTGCTGATCCTTTGTTGGGAAAAGGTGATTAGGGGATATGTTTATACATATACATACATAAACTTAAGCCTTTTTCCCTTACGTGTAGGCAGAAATGATAAAACGTCACTTGCAACGATCCTTACATACTCCTTTTGTTTCGTTTAAGTCCATACATCTGGTTTAAAAGAGTGTCCGTGGAGTTTCTTGCCCGTTCTTCTCCATAGGAACCTACTACGCATTGGAATGGGCAACTAGCTTCATATTTCTGACTGACCGACCCCTTGACAATTCAAATGTACCTGTAATTGGTTTATTTGAAATAAATGCTTCGAGTTTGAGTTTGTGTTCATACACGCACGTCGGTTGCGAGTGCTGCGCACCTGATCTTTCAGAAGAACATCACCGATAAGATCACTATAATATGTGCTTCTAGGGCGTCCAGTATGCTTAGCATGACCACAATGGAACTGGTTTTGTCGACGGAAGAATAGACAAAATGACAGATAAACAATCACAATGTGTCATTTTGTCTATTCTTCCGTCGACAAAATCCGTTTCTATGGTTGTCATGCTACGCGTGCTGGCGTTTTCACTCACATCTGCCTTGTAAACACACTTGTCAATACATTATATTAGTCGCATTGTTGTTACATATCTACGCAATATCCTTACATTACAAATGTAGGTACTGTAGAGATCTTAACTTATTTAGTTAAGATTATACAACCTTTTCTAGTTATTATAATACCTAACTGGGGCATAAAATTATAAGATAAACATTGATACAAATAAAGAATAGCAGGAAAGTTAAGACAGTTGGCACCTCGTGCTGACAAATACATGTCATGTTTATATATAAAAGATCCTAAGTAAGTATTTGTGGCGTCATCTACATCGCCATATGCGAACTACGTCACACAAAATCCCGACGTCACACAGATCCTGCATCGCCGCGCGAAGGACATAATTATAAGACTATCCGACAGTTGGGCAGTTGCCCGCCAGACACGACACCCGTCTGATCGGAGGATCCTCCCGTTTCTTTAGAGGATGAGTGAAATATACACCCTGTTCCTCATACCTTTGAATATTCAAGTTTGATTACAAACAAGTGTTTTATCTATCCTAAAGTTAGGAAAATCAACTACCAAGCAAATTGACACCCTGCGCCAATTTGCCGTGTTATTATCGCCATTTCATACAAATGTCAAAGAATAACAGTTGTGATTTTGAATACAAGGAAAATTTAAGTTGGTACCTAGACAATTTGCTTAGCAATTAATTTCTCTGACTTTATATAACGCAGCATTTCTCCGTATCTGTCCGTCTGTTAGTACGTTCGTCCGAGTCGAGAACCACTTTAGGTATCTGATTTACCTATCCAGTTCATTTTTACGTTTCCGCAGCCGAAGGATGACAAACGGAACCCTACTACTAAGCCTCCGCTGTCTATCTGTCTGCCAGCGGGTTGTATCTCATGAACGGTAGACAGTTGTAATCTTCACAGATTGAGTATATTTCTATTGTCGCTATATCAAGACGAGAAACGTGTTTCTTTCGGGATTTTTGCAAAATATTATACGGTGGTACGGAACCCATAGTGTGCTTAATCCGACTCTCTTTTCATAATAACTGGTATTTTCTTCTATATTTCAATACTTGTTTATTTATTTATTTAAGGAAAAACAAACAGTAGCACAATAAGGTTACACTTAAGATCTTGAACATTAGGTACATTATAACAATTATGCTACCCACTACGTTCTCCACAGATTACAATTTAAAGTAATTAAAAACTAGCTAGTAACACAGACAATACCTAGCACAGAATACCTAGGCGTTATCCCAGAATTCATATCTGGATTTTTTTAATTTAAGTAAATTTGTGTGCGTACATTATTAGTGTCTTGTTTTTTTAGGTGACACGAGGAATTAGAAGTGACGATACTAGTATTCTCACCTATTTTCGAGCCTCTAGAGACTCGAAAAAAGGACACATGCTAACAAAATCGGCGACATTTATCTAAAAGATTCTCAACAAACAATACTTCAAAGAAAGAAAGGAAATATTTATAGATATATTCCTACGCATAAACAGAAATAAAAGTGTAGACACGGTGTCGTATTTGAATTCCTATTCAAGACTAGAGTCAACAGGAACACATCGGCCGATATAATGTGTATTCCTCCTAACATCGTGCGTGATACGAATTCCGGATTGAGGATTTTAGAACATATAGGTATGTAGGTCTTTTTGTTCCGTTTAGAAGGTTTGCATTTGGCAAAGACAGGCTGAAAAGACATTGAAAGCACATTATAGTTTTTTGTCGTCTCGCGAAATAATATCGAAAGAGAGCAAAAGCTAAAATCTTCAATATCTACTCGACCCAAATGTATGGAACAACTAATTATTTTTTCACGATTACGATGGTGGTCCCATGGAGAAAGTTGTTCAGCTTGATGGTCTGTACCAGACCCTTAAATATGATCACACCTTTCTGACACACGCTGTATACAAATGTCCCATAAGGGTCAGCGCAGACAGAACGGAGCGCAGCGGAGAGGATTTTATTAAAGCACTTGAAAATAAACTTTAATCTTATTAAAATAAAGTGCATAAATGCTTGAACCTGACAAAAAATGCTCGCACGTCCTCGAAGATACGCGCGAGCATACGCGATCCGTAAAGAAAATGGCCGAGGCCGCGCGGGGATTATTCCTCTCTGTCTGCGCTGACCCTAACTGTAAGATCATATGATATAAGTAAAAATAATACAAAAATATCCTAGAACAAGTGTTCCAAAAATACATCGTTTCAAAGATAACATAACACTTGACTCTCGACGTGTGTATCTAAGTTCCATTGATTACGAGTAAATTAAAGCTAAGAAAATGCGACGTTCTCATTTTTTTTTAATGAAAAGAATAATCAACATTATTTTATATTTTTTAATATTTCACCTAAGGGTGTTTTACATAAATAATCGTGACATTGTCGATATATTTTGAATAAAAAAATTAAAAAGAAAAAAAAAATTTATGCCCGTTGATTCTTTGATATTTATGGTCTCATTAATACCCTAGAGTTTTGAGATATCCAAAGGAACAAGTTGTATACGGTCCTCCTAATAAACTATTTTTTTTTCTTTCTTTCTTATTATCTATTTCGATAATGGCGACCCTTTGAAATGGTTGTAACTGGCGAAATGTGGGTGTACTATAGGTACACCTCTGCCTAACCCATTAGGGATTACAGGTGTGATGTTATGTTATGTGTTGAAATTATTATTTCCTAGTGTGTGTCCTTATATGACTCGCCAGACCGAATTAGATACTAGGTATTCCATCCATTTTACATGATTTAAAAAAAATACTACACATAAAAGAAAAATAAACAAATTAATCACATTAGATTGTTAGAAATACTTGCATAATATTACAAGCATTTTCCTTGGCATTAAAAAAAATAATCACATTATTTTGTTATAAATACTTGCATAATATTACAAGCATTTTCCTTGGCATTAAAACGTTATCATACGATTTTCACTAACAGGATTCTAGGTATAGTTTACCTACAACATTGCTGAATACTTTATTTCATCCTCAGAACCAAAGAAAATCATTATCCTCATCCAATCAAATACATCTACAAACCAAAAAGGTTTTGTATTTTTTCTGTTCCTCTGGTCGACAAACAGTCTTAATGAATGAAAGTGTGGAAAGCAGAATCCTTGGAACTGGAAAAAATCCATTTGGAACGCGTCTGACTGGAACAAAGTAATTTGTAGCTGGACATCAAAGGGATGCGACGTTTACGGTATATTGGGACTATCTATGGATTGTATTTTTTGCTCATCTTTTGTCAAACAATAATTTCGCTGACTTTGAAAGAAAGAAAAAAAAGAAAATATACAGTAATTTAGTACCTACTTTATATTTTGGTAAATACTGTGTTACTTACATAGTATAAAAATCGAAATCTTGGGAATGATTACACTGACACGAGTCACCGCCGCGTTATCCCTTTCGGACAAACCCGCAACCCCAGCAGGCATTGGTCTTTCGACCCCGTCGGTTGGTGCTGACATCTCTTTGAGGCGCGCGTGGAACACAACGCGCCGTCGACACGGGCCTGGTCCTTATCGGACGGTGAGCTGCCCATTGCTCACCGTCCGCAAGCCCGCGCCTACGGTGGCCGGAAGTCGGCTCTCGACTCCCGACGCCCGGGGCGTCTCCTGCGGCGACTAGGGCCGCGAGGGCGTACAGCTTGCGTCTCCCTCGCGCGCTCCGCCTCCTCCTTCGCGAACATAACTGCTTCGCAGAAGGAGGTGACGGCCTCCCATTTCAACAGACACCTAAGGTAATTATTATCTAGTTAGCAGTTGTATCAAATCTGTACCATGTAGGTATAATCCTACAAATCAGACCTAAAATCTGCTTCGAATTAACATAGTAATTTAATATGCAATCCAAAAAGTACATAATATGTTTAACCTCATTTCTGTATAACCTTAAAAACTTTTCCGAAAGCACGCAATCTGCCTAGCCTTTTCCCTACTATGTTGGGGTCGGTTTCGAGTCTAACCGGATGCAGCCGAATACTAGTATTTTACATGGAGCGTCTGCTTGTGTGATCTCTACAACCCAGTTACTGGGTAACACGGTACCCCTTGGCACAGAATAAATAAAAAGCAATATTATATCTCGGCAGTGACCTTGAAATAATTACCTACGGTCGCTCGGTACATAAACCTTCCGCGTCTGTGCGTAACTGCCGCGTACTCGATACTGTTGCGTACTGATTGATAAACACTTAGATTACGAAGCGCGTCGTTTAAGCCATTTTCTATGAAGTAAAAAATTCAAGTTCAAATGTTCATTGCTAAACACAGTACATTATAAGCATACATTTCTAGATGTCAAGTGAAGCGCAGTCCACTGTGTTGCAACAATTCAGGCATGCAAAATTATAATTAAAATTATACCGTTTCATTCAAATAATTCCAATGAATACCTTATACAATGTCATAAAATCATTATTAATACCATATCTATTCTATATTATGTCTAAAACACAAATAATTAACAATTAACAATAAAAATAAAATAATTTTAATAAAATAAATTTGACTCAGGTATTCACCATAATTATATGTATTATACACACAAATTTCTATTGGACAGGTATTCATTAATTGTGTAGTATGTCTTCTTTATACTGTGCCCTTGGTTAGACTCTTACTCGCTATACTATATTTATATAATTTTCATAAGTGCGAACAATAAAAAATTGTTCGCACTTATGAAAATGAAATGGACTGAAAAAGGCCCGTAAGGCTTCTTCAGGCGCCTGTTTTTACGTTACCGGCAATGAATGAATTTAAAATGTAACTCAATAGCTGTAGAATCATGGAGTTATGGAATTAATTAGAATAATGGAGTGTTTTTGTATTTTTGCCACGGCAAAAATGGATGAGGGTCTCAATAACATATTCCATAATCCCCGAAGGGTTAGACAGAGGTGTACCTACAGTACCCACATGTTATGTTTAAATCCCATGTATAAGGGGGCGAACCTATTGCCATCAACCAGGCACGAATCCAGACTCCGGACTGCTACTGAGAAATCACTGACGGAAAAACCCAATAAAAAGAAAGCAAATACGTTTATTTGCGGTACACATGATGCAAGGAAAGAACAAAACACGAAAATTAACAATTTGGAGGAAAATATGCGTCACATCCACGTAAAACGGCCATCGCTCAGCATAATACTGCGACCCGAATAAAACTTTGCTCGACCTGGGAATAGGAACCCGGAGCTGATGCTCAGCAGTAGCGTTTGTGACTATCGAGGCAGGGGTCTAGTAGGCTCGCCTAGTTCTTCTAAACTACATAATGAATTATGTTGAAATGGTCTCTATCATTTAGTTAGAGAACAAAGAACATAACTGAAAAAATGTGGGTGTATTATAGGTAAATCTCTGCCCAACTGTTCGGGGACACAAGGCGTGGTGTTATGTATTTAGAGAATCTATTCCATATAGTTAATGTGTAGGTAATATACATGGGGACGTAGGTGGAAGGTATTCCACCTGCCTCCTTTTACACGTATTGGAGGTAAAGTTGTAATCGTGAGCGCAAGTGAAACTCCAACTTGTAGTTAATGTATATATATTTATCACACACTTATCCTAGTTATCCTTATCCGGGGTTGTGTGTTCAAATCCGGGCAAGTACCGATGTGACTTTTTCAATTCATATATATTTTCTGATTTTATCTTGGACATTACTAACATCGATGAAGGAAAACATCGTGAGGAAACCTGGTCTTATAGTTAATATACTCGTAAGTCTGAATTCGCCAACCCGTCTTAAGCAAGCGTGGTGATCAATGGTCGTGCCTTCTCTGTATGAGAAGAGGCCTTTGTCCTGCAGTGGGTCAGTAACATGCTGGTATTATTATATCCTAATTTAAAGCTAGGCACACTAGTTCACATATAACTAATTAAACTAGTAGGGACAAAATAAACTAATGATCTAAGATCTAGGCTGTGTCCCGCTGCGATTGTAGGTACACGAAATATACAGGGTTAAATTAAATTAGCAAATCCTATCGAAATTTAAACATTATAGGAGTTTCGTTAGCTTATTTATTTTGTCCTAAAGAGTATTAGAATAGTAGATGAATGACGGGTCGTTAGAAGTCTGAAAGTCTGACCACCAGTCTTACCAAGGGTTATCGTAGTACCCAGTAGCTGGGTTGTGGAGGTCAGATAGGCAGTCGCTCCATGTAAAATACTGGTATGCAGCTGCATCCGATTAAACTGGAAGCCGACCCCAACATAGTTAGGAAAAAGACTAGGGAGGTTATGATGACCCTCATCGAAATCATGGACGGAATCCCGGATAACCATGGGATTATGTTATACATAATTGCCTATTTATTTATAGGTATATTTATAAATATACCTACAGGAATACACATCCACATTTATCCGCTCAGTCTAACCAATGCCATCAACTTCTATATCTCCGCTCAGTCTAACCAATGCCATCAACTTCTATATCTCCCATGGCAACTCGCAAACTAAAAAGAGAGAAATTGTGCAAACGTGCCAAATGCCAAAAACTAGGAACGAATTCAAAAAGTATCAACTACTCGCAACTTCAAACGAGGCGTAGTTGTGACTGAACTGTTAAAAGGGCCAAGTGCTTGTCGGACTCGCGTAGTAAAAGGGTTCTGCGTCAAAGGACACGTCATAAAGTAGGTTCGTATCTGTTAAAAAAAGTCGAAAGGCCTCGGTATACCGGGAGGCAGTCGCTACATTTAATATACTGGTATTCAGCTACATCCGGTTAAACTGGAAACCAACCCCAATATGGTTGGGAAAAGGCTAAGCAGGTTGAAGAGAACAAAGGATTCAATATACTTGTTCCAAATTCAAAATGTTGTTATTCACCCGGTAACTAAAAGAGTGTTTTATTCATTGTTATCGATGAATAAAATGCCCTTTTTCGAGTCGCGATGGTAAAAAAGAACCTAATCTAACTAAAACTATTAACAAACTTAAATACAGCATCGAAAAATTCCTCCGCATCGGTGCCAACTGGTATTGTACCCAAGAGACTGGCGGTATTGCCACGTTGTATGGCAATGCTTAGCCTCCGGTCAAAGTAAAAAAAACCAGCCCGTGGGTCACGGGAAGTGTCAACCACCCGGTTGGAAATTTCGTAGAACAAACAATGAGTTTATCCAGTGTTAATATTATATATTTTTATCCTCTTTATTATAATAAATGTGCCTATGTGAACTTGTATAATATTTAACTAAGATAGATACAGTACGGAAGTTCGATTTTATAATAATATGTCAGCTAATTACTACTAATTATGTGTTACGTACTATACTTATCTAAGTTAAATATTATATACGGGTGTGACCTACATCACACCCGTGTGAAGATACATCACACCCGTGTGAAGATACTCCCCTATTTATTATGATATAGATATTATTATCCTCTTGATGCCCCGTTGGTCTCGTGGTCGCAAGCACGACTGCTGAGCGTGAGGTCCTGGGTTCTATTTTCAGGTTGGTCAAAGTGTTATCTAGGTTTTTCCATTAGGAATTTCTCAGTAACAGCCCGGGGTTTGGAAGTTGGTAGTGTGATACCCCTGTGCTTCGGAAAGCACGTAAAACCGTTGGTACTGCATATGATCTCTCCCCAGTCGTGTCGAATTGCCGTCTCTTTGGACTTTATGAATAAAGGAACAGAGAGAGAGTTCACCTGTTTGCGCACACAATTGTGCTCTATAATATCTCCTGCATACCTGGTTCCGTTGAGATTGGCCACCGTGACCGAAATCTGTCGGAGGGATTATTATCCTCTTGTAAAATAAACAGAATGTCTGATGAAGAACTCCATCCGTCTGGAAGGATAAAACCCGATGAAGTCTGACTTTACCAGTCTCGAGGGAAATCAGGATGCATTTTCCGTCTTCTTTATGTAGGTAACGCTTTATAGTTATCCTGTCACAATAGCTACAGAGAAATAATAGCTCATCTGCATGTTAAATTATTGCTTCACTTTGAAAGAATGAAAGAAAATAAATTTACTTGGCCCCGGTGAATCTAAATTCAGCACGCGTAGTATAGTATGACAGGATCGGGTTTTGTCGACGGAAGAATCACCGGGACGTCACCGAGAACGAAATACGGGAAGTACCTTCACAATCATTCTTAATAAGTTTTCTAAATTTTATTTGCCTGAATTAGGTGCATAAATAAACTTTTATTTTATTTTTTGTAGTGGTAGTTACTACCTATAAAGAAAGAAAGAATAATGTTTATTTGGACACAGTTCGCGAAACACATAATAACAAAATTAAAAGTGAAAATAGTCTTATAGCAATAATAGTGTAGAGTGAATGAGAGGAGTGTGAATAATAGTGTAGTTTAGTGTGTGTGTGTGTGTGTGTAGTGTAGTTTGTGTGTGTGAGTGAGTGTGTATTGTGTCTGTGTGTATGTGTTTTGTTTAGTGTGCGTGTGTGTCTTAATGTTATAGGTAGCCTACTAGCTACCTATACGATAGTTTTCCACGGACCTAATACTCTGGCCAACCCCGACACTGCAACTGAAGTATACTAACACTTCGTGTAGTGTACTAGCACTACTTATATTGATGGCTTGTGACGTTTTTATAAATTTCCATTAAATTGACTACTAATGTGAGTAAAAAGACGCCATACATGTTGTGCAGCCGCAGTAATAACTATTGCCGCTGAAACTATTATTTATCGAAACGATTAGCTACATTTTTCAATCAATCAAGCAAGTCAGCCTAGTGCAGTCCACTGCTGGACATAAGCCTCTCCAGGGCTGTGTCACAACACTGTGTCTTTCGCCTTCCGCAGCCACTAGCCTAGTAACAAGTTATCAGAAAAACTCCAAATAACATTTATAATTTTTATTGGAAAATATGAAAAAGAAACAAATCATAACAAGAATAAAAATGAAAAGAGGTGTTTTTTTTTTCTTTTTTGGCTGGTTTCTAATGAGAAGGATGTGCTTGCTTTTCTGAGCATAGCTTCTCAAAACGGGGCTCAAGTTTAGAAATCGCCGCTCTCATCTCTTTCTCTACATTTATTTTCGATCTGTTTTTGTTCTTTATTACTGCAACTGCAGAAAAGCCTGTGTCGCACAAGTACGATGTCGCAAATGGTAATAGAACCCTCAATGCTGCAGTGCTAATGGCACGATATTAGTGTAACTGAGCTCGAAAATTCAAGCAGTTTGCCTTTGTCGTATTTTTTGCTTAAGACTGGAGTTACAGGATAATTCTATTAATTGTTCTTCTTCCTCTGTCGAAAGTGTTGATGGTGAGGGTTTCTAATCAATGTGAATCGCCTCATGACGTCCCTGAGATAATTTCGCGAGGCCCCGGGGCGTCGCGACGCACAGTAAGGGAAACCCTGGTGAGGTTTTAGACTTACCGTTAGTCTAGAACCTCACCACGGGGGGAGAGGGGGGCTACACAGTTGCTAAAAATCATCATGTAATTAATGGACGACCCCTTTCCAATTCGTGTTCGCCATTCCAATACCTACTTTTGTGCCCCTGAGGTTGTTGTAGGGTTGGAACGGAACATCGCCTCCGCAATTTATGATCAACTAAGAAAGCGCCTTGAAGGGACAAAGCAGCAAAACTGTTTTTTGTAGAATATAGCTAAATATAAAAATGTTGCTTACCAATAGGACGATTTTTTTTGTTTCTTATCCACCTCTGCCTCCACGGTGGTCATGGTGGTCATGCCACCTCCACCTCCGCTAAAATGGCCGCCGTTACATCCCTACTATTTCGATACCAATTATAATCACAACAAATCAATACCATCACAGTTCTATACAGAGTTAATAACAATATCTACCCAGTGTCCAATTAGCGATGCATTATTCGGAACAAGCCGTTATTACATCACTAAGGCAGTGATCCACACAAAGCGATAATGTACCACGATATGTACCTATCACAAAGGCGAAAAATTATCAACTCGACAAAAATGTATATGACGGGTGATCATTTTTTAGAAAGAAAGAAAGAAAGAAAAAGAAAGAAAGAAGAGAGAAAGAAAGAGAGAATGAAAGTATGAGAGAAAGAAAGAAATAATAAAGTTTATTTGGCAACAGTTCGTGAAACACATAATACAAATAACTAAATAAAATATTGAAAATAATGTTCTAACAACGATAGTGTGTGCCTCACGGTTGCGCCAAAAAGGTTCATTTCAGCATTAATGCCAGACAGATGCTGTCTGACGCTGGTTTTCTAATGAACCTTTAGGGACAAGTGACGGGGAATACAAACAGTTTCAACATATCCCATTTTTTGCGATTAAGTTGTCGAACCTATATATAAAGTTGTTCAGTTTGATGGTACCAATGTACCACACCCACGTAGACATGATGGGTATGATTATCAAAACATGACAAAAAACGGATTGACGTTTTGGGTATGAATATCAAACCATGTCAAAAAACGGATTGATGTTTTTTTTTAGGGTCATTTACCGATTGTAGTGTTTTTACTTCAAGAACGAGTTCAGAAATTCTGTTTTATTCTGTTGTATTGTATTTAGATGTGTTATGTGTTACCCATCATGTCTACGGAGTTTCGCTAGCTAATTTAATTCGACCTGTATATGATCACACCTTTCTGATACAAGTTGTAGATAGCAATACGGTTTTGTAGGGGCACGGGAAGAATACTAATATTATGATGGTGAGGGAAGATGTCATAAATAAGGGTTGGTAAATAATTTATTTGCTGTCTGTACTGTTTTTATTAAATGGTTCAATTGTATGTGTAAGATACTGAGTGAAACTAATTGATACCTGATTGAAGTATATATTATTAAAGGTCTTGCCCGCGACTTTGTCTAAGTGTATTTCATAATTTTTAGGGTTTACGTAACCCTAAAAATGATGACTCATAAGGAAAAACGGAGCCCTTTTAGGATCACTTCGTTGGCCGTCTGTCTGTCTATCAAGACCCCTTTTCTCAGGAACACGTGTAACTATCACGTTCAAATTAATATCAAATACGTATGGTCACGGTCCCTTGGAGCTCTAAAAAAATTAAGCTTCTAAGTCAACCCAATAAAAAAATATGGCCATTTATGCGACATATTTTGATACTCGCAAAAAGTCGAACCCGTAACAATATTTCCCGTTGACCTAGAATCATGAGGTTTGGTAAAAAGCAAGGTCTTACAGAACAAACAAAGTAAAAAGTCCGAAAATCATTAATTTGTATTTTTATCACACAAAAAAATATTTTTTTGCAATTACAAACTTACATTTGCAGAGTCGTATATCGAATGTATGGGAGAACATATCTTTCAACTACAATGTTAAGTTTCTTTTTGGGATAATTCATCCCAACTACAGATTTTCACTGTGCGTGTTCCGACACGTATAAAGCCCGTTTGTTAATACAAATATCCAGTATTAAGTTTCATAACATTCAGTTTTGAAAAGGTAACAGACGGACAGACAGAGTTTAGGACTATGAGGAATAGGGTGTAATGTTCACTCATCCCCCATAGAAAAGGGAGGATCCTCCGACCAGACGGGTGTCGTGTCTGGCGGGCAACTGCCCAGAGGTTATAGTTGGGAGATTGTATATATGTCCATCGCGCGGTAAACTCTAATTGCGTGATGCAGGATTTGTGTGACGTCAGGTCTTTGATGCGTAATTCGCATGTGGCGATTGTAGATGCCGCCACAAGAGTATCGCTGTTTTATGGCCGTGGTAATTTTGACAGCCATTTTTACTATTTATTTTGATTTTTTATTGTTTATTAATTAAGGAATAAAATAAAATATAAACAGAAACATCAGAAAAACCTCAATAGGTTTGTCCGGATGTTGAAACACTTTTAAGCAATCTTAATAATAAATACTAACGAAATAAATAATTTATGGTTAAAACATAGTTTATAAGACATTGTGAGGTAGATTATAATAATATCTAAAAAAGCACAAAAACGATGACAGCGCGGGTCAGACAGCCCGTCGATGCTAATTACAAATTGAATGAAATTTAAACAGAATGATGCATTTTCAAAGAGAATCAACGAATTTTTTGTATTTATTTTTATAATTATTATTTGCGATTGAATTTTTGTTGGAACATCATTAATTAGAGTAGGTATTAAATAAGCAATAATTGTGTTGCATCTCGGTACTACCACTTTTGATTGGGCTGCCAATCTCGTTGCTATGCTATGGGGGAATTTTATTGGCAGTTCTTTGTTGGTGAACTGTTCTATCAATATCCACTTTCGTATTTTAGTGTGTATTGGTAAGATTTTACAATATTTAAAGAAACCTGTTACGTCATCACCATCATACAGTGTTTTTTAAATTTTATTTGGTATCATTATTTTTAATAAACGAAGTTGTAGATTGTATATTTTTTCTAGGTAAGTTTTAAATATTCTGACATAGCTAGTAACTCCATAAGAAATGATTGACTCCGCGAGTGCATTATAAAGTTTAGGTATTTGTATTGAACGTTAGCCCGAAATACGAAATCATTAAGAATATTTTATGCCTCCAAATTGCAATAGAGACAGATTTTACAGAAAAAGTTTAGTTACAAGGGACTGTTTTAACCACTATCTTATTTCTGCTGCCAAGCAATGGTCCAGTTCGAAAGATACGGCATAAGCATAATTAATGTGCCTTTAATGTTCCCACCGCTGGGACACAGGCCTCCTCTCAGTGAGAGGGAGTGGGCCGCATCCACCACGCGGGCCCAGTGCGAGTTTGTAGATGTCACATGTCTTCAATATTTTGGTTCTAAGACATGCCGGTTTCGTCACGATGTTTTCGTTCACCGTTTTGGAAGCAGCCTCTTCATGTGTCTGTAATTCCAGGCAAATTAAACGTTTTATCCATGGTCTAATTAAACAAGGTCTGGCATTCCGAGACAAACACATACTTACGACACTATCCAGCAGCCACTCTATTGCAACAAAACACGAATAAGGAAAGATTTTCAGAAACTAAAGCTTTTAAATTGTCGTTTCGTGTGTCTAATCAAACGAAACAATTCAATTTAAACATAAACCAACGTAATTGTTAATTAAAGCCTCATTGTTTTATCGGATTCGCACAGGTAATAAAGGTGGTTGGGGAGTTATTATTACAAACTTCTGGTAACACAAATGTGATGACGTAGACTTGTGTTGCCCACGTGACCACTGTGTTTCGGAATGCCATACCTGCGATTATTATACTATGGTTTTATCTATATCCCTGGGACGGCAAAGTACCTATAATGCCTCTGGTACCTACTGCTGATGCCCAAGAGTGGCGAATCAAGTGGTCAGCCTACTTGTTTGCCATCCTAAAACATAAAAAAAACTTTTAAATATTGTCGAAGGAAAGCGTTGAGAGAAAACCGGTGTCGAAAATGTCCTTGAGCCAAAAATTCGAGCCATGTGACATTCACCAACCCGCACTGGACCCGCGTGGTGGATTACGGCCCACTACCGCTCACAGAGAGGAGGACTGTGTCTTAGTAGTGGGAATATTATACATAATATAATGTAGAAATGAAATGAAATTATGTTCTGTAAATCAGAACCACTTTTACAGGTCATATAAAAAATAAATAAAAATAAGCAAGATGGAGTCAACATTTCCTATCTGACTACCGCTGAGACGAAATAGCGAAACAAACTCAATGGTTGATTATATATAATCGTCCTCATATTACTGCTTACCTTGTGTAGTTCAATCTTAAAGATGATCAATTAGGCGCTATTGTCTGATTGCTGCTCACACATCCCTCATGTGCGCTATGCATTGATTTTATCAATCTTGGGGCTAACAGGGTCTATTGTTCGATTATGATACGAATCTTGTACCTATTGACAGTAGATATGTGGCGGCATCTACAGCGCCACATGTGAACTACGCATCACACTGACGTCACGTGGAAGCAAGCGGAGTTTACCTCGCGACTAGGTTATATACAACGTCCAGACACGACCGTCGGGCAGTAGTCCACCAGACATACAACCCGTCTTCTCGAAGGATCCACCCTTTTCAATCGAGAGACACTATCAATATTCATTTATAATGAGAATTAATTCAAAGTGATTTCTTGAATTTTTAGGGGATTGGATTGGAGTTTAAATTTTTTGGACAAGGATTTTTCAACAAACAAAAGAATATTATCATCATTTAAAAAATAATCGACATCAATCAATCAATCTGTCTAAACTTTTCCCAACTATGTTAGGGTCGGCTTCCAGTTTAACCTAGAGCGACTGCCAATCTCACCTCCACAACCCAGTTACTGGTAGTTTATCACGATACCACCTTAGTAAGAGTGGTTGTAAGACTTTTTGGCTTCTGACTACCCGTAACGTAAAAAGCGTGCATTCTGAGGCACGGAGACTGGAGAGGTCTCGATATGTATCGGATAACCGACCGCGGCTAGGGTACGATACACGAGAAAACTAATCGGTATCATTCCATAAAAATACACAATAATGCTGGTGTATTTAAATGGATCACTGATATAAGAAATTGGAAAAATTCCAAATATTTATTGGTTAAACCAATTCTATTGGTTTAACTTGAAACTGTGGTGACATCTACAACGCCATATGCAAACTACGCATCAAAAGACTTGACGTCACACAAATCCTGCATCGCGCAAACAAAGTTTACCGGGCGATCAACGTATATATAACTTCCCGATATCAATCGTCGGGCAGTTGCCCAACAGACCCGACAACTGTCTGGTCGGAGGATCCTCCCTTTTCTATACTTGGAGGACAAGTGGACTTTACACTAGTTTACATCCTGTTCCTCATACCACTATACAACAAACATGGAAAATGTGCACTAAACCAGTTACCTAAAAGGCAAGCACAAAAATCGAACGAAACAATTTTCACTCTTAAAACAATGTACGTAGGTATTATTATTTACGCTTTAACGGCCGGTTAAAACGCAATCTCAGCAAACAGCCCCAGGAGGGTACAAAGAACGAATCTAAACGAATCTTGTTACATTTTTATACGGAATCCCAATCTGCAATCAAGAAAAGGCCGAGAACACGACATAAAGCACAAAATAGCTACTATACAGAAGGCCAGCTCCGTACAACGAGTGGAAACAGGCGCACGCACACATAGACGCGTACGTGCGGCGATCTCAAACAAATGCCAGTCGCGAGTACGCTTGCACTCACTGAACGTGAAGCGTGTCGATGTGTGCGTGCATTTCCACTCATTGCATAGAATAGAATAGAATTATCTTTATTCAAGTATCATATGACTCAACAATTATTAGTAAGACTTACAGCTATATTAGTAAAAACTGACAAAAACAAACTAATAGTAGTGGATCACAGTTGTGGCAACCCATGTGAGATGGCACAACAGCAACCCACGAAAACACATTCTAGGCGACTTGAAATCATGCTTAGGATACTATCTACTAAATGCGCGCTAGTCTGCGTGAGCCTTTTCTGACTTTTAACTAACTAAATAGCTTCTGCCCGCGAAATTCTTCTTTTCCGCATGAAATTTCTTGTTCCCCAGAACCACCGCGTCGCATCGCATCGCCCACCCGCGCTATTCCTTCGTTTTCGCTTAGCGTTTTTTCAGACTTTTTTCTTTTTGCTCGACTCCTAAGGGTCCTAACGTGATGTTAAATAGCCTTCCTCAAGAATTGGACTATCAAATACGAAAATACGCTTACCATCAGGCGAGATCGAGGTCAAGAGCAGGCCCCATTAGCAATAACAAAAAAATACTCAAAACCGATTGGCAGTTCCAGAGATTAGCGCGTTCAAACAAACAAACTCCTCAGCTTCATTAACCATTTTTTTTTGTAAATTGTAGAAATCAGCAACTCTATTTGCTTACCTCATTATCACCATGATCTTCGTTGGCAGCCTCGTTCATCCACTTCTGATCCTCCCATTTGTACCATGCTTGCCTCGGGTGTTTTCAAATCAAATCAAAAATCATAAGTAATTTAGTAATTTAGAGTAATTTGAGAATCGGCACTTTCTGAACCTCAAAATTACATAAGACAGTTCTCCAAAACCCGCCCTTGGAAGAAGTGGGCGACAAAATCTCGTAGCAGTGCAAGCAGCTCTGTCTGTTACGTTAGAAGAACTTGGTTCTATGTATACAATAGTTATTTTTGTATGTTCAGAAATCGATATTCGAGAAAAAAACGTAATACGAGTAGGTATTACAATATCAAAATAGGTCAGGTCAGGTCAGGTTAGGTAATATACTCATAAATAGGTATTATAGGTCGTATTTTAATGCCAAAATTACGTATGTAGTAGGTATTTAGTTGACCTTTGAGCTTATAAAAACTTTTTGGAGGTCGATGGCAAAAAACGAAAATTCAAAACCAATGAGACCGACTTCCGAAATTAAAGTTATTTTTCACTTTGTAGTGTTTTTTTTGGAAGTCGGGTTTTTTTTTTGTAAAAAGTTTTAATTTTTCACTTTTTAGATGTGGTACAGTCAGCATCAAAAGTTGATGACCACATTTAGATTTTCAAAATCGCTGTATAGTGAAGTGCTAATAGTGAATACGGTGTACAGCGATTTTGAAAATCTAAATGTGGTCATCAACTTTTGATGCTGACTGTACCTACCCCACACAAATTCGAATACCACTACCTGCTATGTAAATAACAGTCACAGGAAGTTATCATCATATCATCCACATATACAAAGTGGGAAAAATACGTATTATTTATTGAAGTATACTCAAAAACTATCCAAGCAAAGTAAATCAAATTTACATGGGACCAACTTGGGAGTGGGTATGCTCCCAAGTTGGTCCTATACAAATTTTTCATTAAAAATAAACAACATCGGTCCACAATTGACGGAGAAATGGGTGGATATACATTAAAAAACATACATACGCGACGAACATAAATAACCTCCTCCTTTTTGGAAGTCGGTTAAAAAATAAATCGAATTTAAGGTTATGAAACAGATAGCCTCCGTATTTATTATTCCTGCCAAATCTAAAAACAACAGTATTACAAAGGTGCCATGTTTCTCAAAACCCAAAACACTCCAATTCGCACAAAATTCAATTTCGCTGAACATCTGCAGTGCTCAGACAATCCGGTTACAGCCAATCTGCTGCACCAGTATATGCACGCTTAATGATCAAGAGATACAAATGGAGCTGTGGAATGGAAACATCTCTTATTAAACTATAAGACAATTAGGTGTAAAACGCAGTACGCTGTAGGAACTGAAAACGCACGTAATTATTAAAATGTGTATGCTACATGCAATCCTACAAATATTATAAATGTGAAAGTTTGTATGTTTGGATGTTTGTTGAGTAACAATCACTTGAAAACGGCTGAACTGATTTGGATGAAAGAAGAAGGCTTAAAAATACCCCCCGTCTGCCAGCAAAAAGAAATATCTCAAATTATCGCAAAAAATTATTTAAAAAATTTTACATACTTCTGATTTTAATCCTTACTGGCACAAACGAAAAAAATGCTCTGAGGTAGGATCTCAGGGGTAGTATGAAATTGAGTAAAATCTGGAGATTTTAGGTTTAGAACGATTGCCTCGTTGGTTTAGTGGGTGCAAGCGTTACTGCTGAGCATGAGGTCCTGGTTCGATTCCCAAGTCGGGCAAAGTGTTATTGGGTTTTTCCATCAGGACATTCTCAGTAGCAGCCTGGATTTGTACCTGGTTAATGGCTCGCCCCAATTCATGGGACTTAAACTTATCTGGCGAAATGTGGGTTTACTATAAGGTACATCTCTGCTTAACCCTTCGGGAATACTGCCGTGATGTCATGTATGTATGATTAAAACCGAAAGTATGTTTTTATTGCATTTCTAGTCGTTCTAAAACTAAAATCTGCAGATTTTACTAAATTTTATAGTACCCCTGAACGAATATTCAGAGCATTGTTTTAGTATGTTAGCCAGTAAGGATTAAAACCAGAAGAATGTATTTTTCTTTAATTCACTCTAGTGATTTTTTTTAGATACTTTTCTCGGCTGTCAGACGTAAGGTAATTTTCTATGGGAGATAAGACTTCTCCTTTGGCACATAGATAATTTATAATCTGGATACTTCTTATTTCGGAAGTACCGCAAACAACTATAGACCGATCACTATAACTTGCCGCGGTTGGAAGCAATGTTCTGTCAGTCGCCATTTTGAACTGTATTAGTACCTGTTGAAACTAAGCTTGACAAGCAATGGTACCAACGTGACGGCAAGAGACAAGATACAGTGAACGGTCTGTAGACCAAGTCGCGTCACTTCGCAAGTAACAAAAATGTTCACTCGCTATAATTGCTGCAAGTCTTACGAAAACGGTAACTCGACGGTTTAGTGGGCATAAGAGCGATTATTCTGAAACAAGCAAGAACATTGATTATGAAATGCAATTATTAATAACACCGATTTTTTAGTTTTGGATGAAAAAAAAGTATTTGGAAAGTTTCCAGATGCTTTTTCTACATCTAGAACGGGTACAACATCAAATTCAATGTTATAATTGTAATACATTATTAATATTCTAATTCGCTAGTTAGCCACATTTCTTATTTCCATACAGTAATATTGCCAAATTCATCAAAACAGGTACATTTTTCACAGCTATTTGCGACGTTGCCAACTTTAAGGATAAACGCTCTTAAAACCGTTTGGTAAGGCCCAGTTGCGCGTTAACAGCTAACTTAGAGTTAATCCAACAATTATCTTTGGATTAACCCTGAGTTTACTGTGTTAACTCCGAGTTATTTAGCTAACCCATGAACGCACAAGTTGGCCTAAGATTGGATGGAAATAAACCGTAGTTTTGTAGACCTGCGTCTGACATGTGGTTCAATATTACAATAGTAAGTGTTTAAATAAGTCCCATGTTCAGTCGAACAAACTATTTGGTATACAGGCAGCCAACTTACAACTATTTTTGAACAATGTGCAGAGTGTGCAGAATGACAATATTTTTACATCACTTAAGTATTACATCTCTTTAGTATGTATGAGAGAGTTTTGGTAGCCCAGCGGTAACGGCCCCGACTTATGAGTTGTAGGTGCGCTTAACTTTGTGTAAATAATTGAATCACAAGTGCTCTCAAAACAGTGAAGAAAAACATCGTGAGGAAACCAGCATGTACTAGAACCAAAAATTCGAACAAATTTAACACCTACCAACCCACAATGGGCCCTTGTTATAACATCCCACTCTCTCTCACAGAGAGGAAGTATGGGTCCCAGCAGTGGGAACACTATACACTGATTCTGCTAAGTATGCCATACGCTTAAAAAGTTCTTACACACCCAATAAAAATAAGTATTGCCAGTGTCGTGGAAAGATGACCACTGAAAATCAGCGCTGTGCTGTGGCTCCCCCAGAGCACAGCATCATGCTGAGTGGAAGCCTTCTTGTTAGTCACGACGTGCAGCTACCAAGTATTTATGTTCTTTGCTCGTGATTATAATATAACTATTTTGTACATATTTTTTAAATTACGAGTACCTACATTAATTCTTGTACGTACGTGTTTCTGTGACAAATAAACCAATTTTTCTTTCTTTCTTTCCTTTATGAATATTTTTGCCTGTATACCACATAACTTGTTGGAGTATACCTACCTACATAATTCCTAACGGCAATGTCTTATATTTGATGTATCACTTAAAGTTACTCGCTCATCAGCATCACTCACTTGTTAACTCTGCTAATCATACTACTATCGATGATATCAATGATGGATAGTAACAAATTAGTTATCGTATGAGAAGGCTCCTAATAAACGACATAGGCCATATACAGCCGTCCGCTGCGTCAAGATGTGTTTTCATACGTATAGTCTGTTCCAAAAAAAAACTGACGAAAATGTAAACCAACCCTGTTCAGGTAAAATTCTTATGCAATTACTAGAAAAGGAATTAATATTACACATTTTATTTAGAAGGATAAACATATATATTTCGCAGCCATCTGGTTAAATTAGCCAGCTAATTGAACTCCTAGACCGTTCATTAAACGCCGGCATCCAATTGGATGCCTAGGCCGATAGTTAATTGAGCTAGAATCATTCGACGTTTAACAACTTGGCGTATTGAAAGTCAGCCCTTTGAAGATGACTGATCAAGACTCAGCCAAGTGATTCAAATGTACTATCATGGCAACATGGAATTAGTATGAACTATCGTAAACTATTAAACGAGCATTCTCTATTTTCATCCGAGCAGAGGTCGGTCGGTTCCAGGTACTGAAAAACCTCTTTATTAAAGGTGATTTAAACTAAGAATTTCGGGTTTAAATATTCAAATAATCAAATTAAAGAACTCAATTTGTAAGTGGAACTACAAATTTGCCATTCCCCAGTTACGTTTTCGGATCCATTTGCTTACTTTATCTCTCGAGACTATTTATAGTCTCTTTCAAACGACCATTGTAGTCTTAAAAAAAATACTTTTTAATCTAAACACAAATCTCTTTTACTCACTTGTACATTACCTACCTTGTATGATAACCAAGTAAACTCAACGAAAAATTGTACTAATTCACTTATCTTCACTCAGACAATACAAAATGTACTATTGTGTGTCTTAATATCGCGGGACAAGTAATATACGGATAACTTCGTTGACAACCCTATTACCACACAGTGGAAACTCAACGTTATAAGATACCTGTTAGGGTTTATTTTACCGTGGCGTGTTAACAAGAGGTTTTAATAAAAACAGAATTACACAGTGCGGTTGTGTAAGGGTGGTATAAGGGTCTCATTATGACAGAACTTGTTGTTATGTGGTCAAAGGAAACAATCTCCTTGATAAGGAAACTAGAGGTTAATGTTTTGCTCCGTTTCACTTACATTACGATGAGAGAAATGAGATAAAACTGGGGTTTTTATGAGGAGATAATTATATTGTATGGGAACGTAAAAGATGTTTAATAAATGAGAAATATTTGTATATACGAGTATATAGATATATATTTGTAATCACGTTCTCGAAAACGGTTCCAACGATTTCGATAAAAGTTGCAATACAAGGGTTTTCGGAGGGGAAAAATCGATCTATCTAGGTCTCATATCCGGAAGAATTCGTTTTCTCCGTATTTTCACCCGAGCAGAGCTCGGTCGCCCAAAGTTTAGAACAAGATGGCTTTCTTAGAATAATGACATGGCAGCATGATCAGTAAGTCCCTACTATCATGGCAGGATGGAATTAGTATGTACTATCATGACCGCATGGAATTAGTATTTACTATTATGGCAGCATGGAATTAGTATGTACTATCATGGCAGCATGGAATTAGTATGTACTATCATGGCAACATGGAATTGGTATGTACTATCATGGCAGCATGGAATTAGTATGTACTATCATGACAGCATGGAATGGACTATACATGGAATTAGTATGAACTTTTCTATACTATTAAATGAGCATTTTCTATTTTCATCAGAGCAGAGCTCGGTCGCGCAGGTCCTCACAATTATGGGTGATTAAATCCATGATAAAAGAGGCAGGAGGCCTATTCTCAGTCGTGGGTGGAACAACGCTGCCAATGATTATGATGATATCCATGATCAATCTGCTTACCCTTTTTCCAACTATGTTGGGGTCGGCTCCTAGTCTAATTGGATGTAGCTGAATACCAGTATTTTACATGGAGCGACTGCCTATCTGACCTCCACAATCCTGCAGTAACTGGGTAATACGATACTTGATAAGATTAGTTGTCAGATTTTCGGGCTTCTGCCAACCCGTAACGACTGCCAAACTCCACGAATGATAGCCGGGACCAACGGCTTAACGTGCTTTCCGAGGCACGGAAAGATGGGCGACGGTTGACGGTATGAAAAGATGGTTTGAATGACCATCTTTACAAACCGAGACTGGCAAGCGTAAATTAACCTGATGGATCGACCCGTGCGGCTGTTATTACTTAGCCACGAGCTCCTCATGATAATACGAGAACACAACATTGCATTTGAGAAGCTGTGTTTTGATTGATTTAATAGGTACTACTTTTCCAAACATAGACCAAAAATACATGATTTTTGCTCTGAGATACCTTTATCTTTAATTTCTGAACGATAACACTTTATTATAGGAATACAAATCTGAGACAACGATTAAAAAGCAGAATACACTATACAAAGGATTCAACTAACATTTTAGTCAATCAGTATTAAATTAAATTAGGTATTCGGGTTATCTGAGATAAACAAACTCTGGCTTCTGAATCCTATCTACCCAGCCACATTCTTTCAACATCGCAGACATCTTCAGCTTCAGCTGAAATAAACAGCAAAAGGATAATTCAACATAAATTACTTAATAAATCACATTGAAATATGCGAGAGCAAAGTGGAAGAAAATCTAGTACTTACCTATTTTATTACATTCATCCTGAACAAGGTCAGAACTGTACAACACAACTTACATGTAGCATTTTGAAAATTTGCATACATTCATTTTAATTCTACGAATGTATTTGGGTATATGACATAACAAGTTATTGCGTTTGCGTAAAGATCATTTTCACATAAAGCAGTAATAAGTATTGGTGATTTTGAAGGCGAACTCAGTTCAGATGGTGTTCGGTTTTACGAATTTTGCCGATGCTACATCGAAGTTGTGTCCTACTGTACCTAAGGTTTTAATTTATATCATAGACTTGGACGGCTGTACCTAACTAAACCTAACTACGTAGATGTTCCTTTAATTAAAAGGCTTTCATTTTACGCCTTGGGATTAACTTCCTTGCTAGGCTTTGACCTATTTGTTACACAAGATGTTTTAGCCCTAAACCCAATTTCATCATTCACACGATCCGTCCATAATTTCTTTCGTCCGCCATTTTCTTCAAGCGACTGTTTTCTTCTTAAAAAAAATAACAACTGCTAAATAAACCAGCAGAATTCGCTTCGTTAGTCTCATTTCTCAAGACCATTCCTAAACCTTCCTTTATATTAAATTTGCGAGAACGCAATACAACTGCACTTTAATATTTCGTCCGGAACTTGCGAAATTAAGTTTCTCTTACCATTACCACAAAAAAGATAGGTCAGAAGGGCAGCTTCTTACAAAGAGAGAAAATAGACGCACGCGCACCATAGACGCGTACGACCGGAGATCTAAGGTTGGTCGCAGCGATTCAGTAGCGCGTATCGTTAACGCGCGTCTGTGTCGCTGCTTTTAGCCGTTATTCGCATTTGCAACGCGAGACAGAAGCGATACAATCGCATAGTATTAATTTCAGTATCGCTTCTATATCGATACAAATGCGCCACTCCTTTGATTTGGCATCGCTACGAACGCGCGACTGTTTCGAGCGATATCGGATAAAGGCCCGTGGTTGTGAAGGCTCAGACAGGCATTCGATACGACTTTAATTATACTGCATGTATCGATGCTGTATCGGGATAGTAACCATGCAGAATCGTGGTTACGTGGGGGAAGGTATAAGACTAGCGACAGCATCGTGGTTGTATCGCTGCAAAAACTCGCCGTGGGCGACCGCCAAACGAACGCGAGTCGCGTGTGTGCTTGTACTCGCTTCACGTGTAGCGTGTCTATGTGTGTGTGCGTTTCCTCTTCTTGTATGGAACCGACCTACCGTACCTATCTATACTGTGCTGGTCCTATTGTTTGGCGTGAACCCGAGACGTGAAGCTTTATTTGGGTCCGTTTTATTCACCTTGTAAGCACCTTTTGTTCTTTTTACAGGCCGTAAATTAGGCCTGTGTATGTTTGTGTAAATGTTTTTCCTCTGAACACAATGATAACTCTGTTGTTTGTTTGTTTCTATTATGATTTTTATAACTGGAAGTAATTTTTGTAGGTGCCATTGTCAGCTTATCTGGCAGACCGTGAAAATAAAAGTGTTTATGTAGATCTTGAACTTTTGATGCGGCTACCATAAAGTACCTACAGTCAGGGAAATTGGCCTTGCAGTGGTGGCCCAGTGGTAACGGCTTCGACTTACGAGTTGTTCGTAGGTTCGAACTCTGACTGGCGCTTTACTTTGTGTAAATTATTTCATCACCACTGCTCTCAAAACAGTGAAGGTAAACATTGTGAGGAAACCGGCATGTCCAAGAACCAAAAATTCGAAGACATGTGACATCTACTAACCCGCACTGGGTTCGCGTGGTGGATTACGGCCCTCTCACAGAGAGCAGGTCTACGACCCAGCAGTGGGAACATTAGCAGGCTGATCTTCTTCTTATCGTGTGGTTACTGAATAACCTGGTGTCAGAGTTTTAAAGCCGCCCATGGGCCTCTGACTTGGCTTCACATACGATCGAGAAATGTCTCTCAGGCATACTATTCGTTGGTATCACTTGTGAACGGCTGGACCAATTTGATTTTTTTTTTGTTCGAAATAATGAATCAGTTTTAAACGAAAAGAAAAATGTTAAAAGTTGCAATTTCGAAATGTTGAAATTTCGGGACAACTGAAAGTGTATTTTCTATGGGAATTTTGTTTGACGTATTATTTTTACATGAGAACGTCGTCAACGTCAGGTCAGCTAGTTGACTATAATACCTACTAAAACCTAGAGTGCTACAAGGATCTTTTGGCACCTGAATGACATTGACATTTGAGAAATTGTCACAGAAATTGTATTAACAAAACAATATAATATAATTTCGATTTTGGCCACGCGCCAAAAGAGACTTGCAGGCTATAGATTAATAGATTCTATAGCCTTGCCTTTGCCTTCAGCCTTCCAGCTAGACGGGAGCTGTCAAACACAAGCGCTGTTGCTCATTATATTAAACTTCATTATGTCAGCTAACAATGTTGAGGCTTTTAAAAGAAAATGCTAAACGCTAGAAATATGGGAAGACTATTGCAGGAACAATGGATAGGTAGGTCAGAGAGTCATTTTGTACAAGGAAACTTTTTAGATATTAGTTACCTACATAAAATCATGCCTGTATATCCTGAAGTGGAAGGCAGAAGTGTATCTATAATTTATCTTCTATGACATAAATAAAAATCAATTGCCGCGCGTCTCGGAAGAACTCGAAAATAGCTTGACCGATTTGAATATATTTTTATTTTATTTTCTTCACCTTCTTTCTGGAGTGGTTTAAAAAAAACCCAAAGGATCAGCCGAAACATAGAAAATATCGAAGTTTTGTCTCACGTGGTACCTATAAAGTTCACCGAGTCTAATAAAAATGATAATTTCTGAAAACATTGCGTACGAGTATTAATTGTAGTGATGAATTGGCAACTCTCAGTTAGTCAAACCTGTAACGTTAGATTACTAATAAAACTTTGACCATGGATGAGATCTGAAAATAAAAATAATAATACTTGATGATAAAAATGATGTAAAACAACTAATAATAATAATAATAATAATATTTATTCAAAACTTACATGGTATAAAAATTTGTACAGTTTTGCTTAAATGTAAATTATATTCCTAAGACTTACGTGCCTGAACTAGGTAATCCTGTGTTTCAGGCGAGAGGAGCTAAAATAGACTTATAAAATAAATAAATAAACAACAGGTTGACAATAGATCACTAATTACATGTTAAGGAGCTTAACTCTTAGTTTCTAAATTTGATATAAGTACTTATACTTAACGTAGGTGACATTTTTCACTTTAGCACAGTTAGTAAATTCTCTGTATCTTCGTAAGACATACTTTGGAGAGCATCCTTGAGAATTCTCTTACAATTTGTGTAGTTCGGGGAATAAATGTTTGCTTTCGAATTTAGTCTATTATAGAGAAGAGGACCGAGATATAGGTAAAATTTGGATACAAAAGCATGTTTTTTGTTGTTGTAACTGACTGAATACTGTAGGGTTTAAGCACGTTTATCAAGTTTACAGGTTATCTTGAAGCAATAGTACACACACACACAAACTGAGCACAGCAAATAGCTTTTCCATTACTTCACAGACATTTGAGATGAAAGCCTCTTTCCGAGTCTGTCACAACTGCTCAAGGACAACTTAATTCAATTCGAAAAAATACTCGAACAGGCCGCTATTTTGTACCAAGATCCATTTCACATAGAATTTATTCAACATTTTATTCCTAAAAATGAAAATGATATTATTAAAGAACTCTAATTTCTGCATAAAGCCTACCCTTAAGAACAACTAAAAACAGAAACATAAATTCAGAACAAAAAGTAAGTTCACAAAGTTGACAAATCCGTCGCGAGGACAAATCACAGCGTTCTACAACGACAATTTGTTACTCGTGAGAAATGGCTACACCCTATTACTCTATTCAACTAAATGACATACTTTTAAGAACTAAATATTTCAGTCTGAAATGTTTTTATAGAAAATCGCCATCGCCAACGCCATTTTATGCGGGTCATTCATGAGAGGCCTCTCTATTATATACATATGTCGCAGTAATATGTTTATAGCCGTGATATAGTTATATCCCTACATCTAATATAAATCCTTATGACACTTATTCCATATTTCGTACAAGAGAAGTTTACTTCCTACCTATTTGGTAAAATAACTAGGTATTTGTATCGTAATTTTTTTACCATCATTATTTTCATGATTATGGTTGATTTACATTTCTATGCTTACATTGTTTCAATAAATTGTACTCAAATAAAAATCCTTAAAACTATTCTGTAAATGGATTAGGTGGTCGCTCGAGAAATGATGTTTCAAGATAATGGGCTTCGCGCTGCCGATCATTCGAGCCTATATATAGTTATTCGAGATTTTGATGCATCGAGGTAGTGAACTGTCGCGCTCGTAATTTATCGATTTCAAGTACTATCGAGTTAACGTTTTCGAGCAAGTATTATTCGATCTTACGTCATTCGATTTGAAGTAGAGAACCCCTTGTAAATACCTTACAACTCAAAAAAAAACATGTGGGGCGGTCTTTGGGGACTGCCGATAGAATTGAAAACATATACATATATACACAGTATACATATAGCTCATGGAAAACGTTCGGTGACGATATGGCGCGAGTTCCATGATTTTTGTTCACCCAAAAAGTGCTCAACGCGCCTAAAGAAGTTTTTACTAATAACACACGGAGGTATATCTATGTACATATATACACAGTATACATATAGCTCATGGGAAGCGTTCGGTGACGATGACGCGAATTCTATGATGTTTGTTCACCCAAAAAGTGCTCAACGCGCCTAAAGAAGTTATCACTTAAAAAAAAAAATCTTCCTTCGTTTCTTTGGTACACCATCTTAACATCGTTTATAATATTATCTCAGACTGCAAAGTACAGCTCCAAAGCCGACTTTGTTACTTCTTTTATAATTCACTCACAGTCACATTCATCAAGCAAATTAAATTTAAACAAACCTCCAAGGATATTTACAGAAGAAAACTTTTAGAGCAATTTAATCCTGAACTAAGAGCTAATACTCGTAATAACGATTAACAAACCCAAAGACAAACGCGACTGGAACTTGGAAACCTCGCAAAGTACTTAATAATTACTAGGAAACCAGGAGTTGGTAGGAGTTGTGCTACAATGCCTAAGTGTGCCTAAGTGTGCCGCGCGGTATGAATATGATAGAGCAGGTACGGTTGGTTCCATAAGTGTGTTATCAATATAATCGAAAACACAGTCCCAGACTCCTAAATCGAGCCACCGTCCACAAAGTTACAGATAAAAAAAAATCAGGGTGGCTCAATTCAGGTGTTTGGAAGAAGAAATTTGTGATTGGTGATTAATAATACAAATATGGATACTTTGTCTGAGGACTCATGTTGTTTCATCATTTTGAATAGGTTAGTTATATACCTAATGAGACTAAGTTGGGCGGAAAGATAAATAAATTGGAGTAAACCCACCTTTTTGACACAAGTAATAAAAAACATTGTAGGTAATGAATTATGACACTTTCCTTCTAAAATTTTATTTTCTTAACGCGCTAAGATCCTAATTTAACTTGATACTGCCTTTATTTATTTTTTAAAGGAACGTTTAAATGTACAAATAATTTGCGGGTAGGTAATTGGAGAGGTCTAAGTTATTTCTGAAAACGCTAAACTAGCAGAAGCGAACTAAAAATTGCAGGATTAACCAAATAAGGAAGAATAGCTTGAAATAACCCTTGAGAAAACACTGCAACATAAAACTATTACCGCTACAAACATTGTACCAACGAAAGTTGAAATTGCCCATAACTCGAACTTCCACGACCGTTTGTACCTCAGATTCGTCTCGGTGTTCAGAACTCATAACTTCCGTAAGATAAATATCCTGTTAGGTGCTTGTTTTCAACACTGCAGATAACACTTTATCTTCCTACATTTAGAACCTAACTCACTCCCACTTGTACACCAATCGTTTATACAAGAAAACAAGTGTAAATCGTGAAGAGTCCCCGCTATTCCCCGTTAAAATCTGTTCATACAAAGTTCTGTGGGGATTTGTAACAAGTCAGGTTTCTGTACTCTAAGGGCCTTAGCGGACATCCTTCTTTTATCAATGCTGTATCGCGTTTTAGCGACTTTGGGCGTATAGCAAAATGTCGCTTTTCAGCGACTGCTTCGATGCTGTATCGTGCGATTTGGGCGATTCACTACGCTTGAGCGTTTTATAAGAGTTGCACTTTTTTATATCGATCGCTTTTTTGTCCGTTGCTCTTTCGAGCTTTCGAATAGCGACTAAATCGCTGATTGGTGAAGCTGAAAAGAGAGGATTAGAGCTCACTTTTATTGAGCTTCCAAAACGCAACTATATAACATGCTGAAATTACGTATATTTATTTCTGTAAATAGATCTTTTAAAACACTTTTACAAATAAAGTTTGGTCAATGTTTTAAAACTAGATGGCGCCGGAAATTCCTTGCTGACTGAACTCTGAGAAGATGTGCCGCAAAAACTCAAAGGTCTGGTCATGGTCTCTTTTAATGTTCAAACATTATATTATGAGCCAATTCAGGGCGATGTCTGGAAGAACCTTTTGAAGAAAGAGTCATTGCAGTTTTGAGTTGCTACTTTTAGCATCGGCGATCGATGCCAAAACTGGCATGTCTGCCGAGGCCCAAATTTGTGCTAACGGCTAGATATTGCAGCACCCACAGTTTGAAACTTTAGTTTGATTGAACTAAGTCGTGTTTCCACGTACCTGAGCGAAGCAAATCGCTTCGAAATTGGATTGACTTGAGTAGGTAAGCCACACTGATGAATACTCTCCGTGGTTATGTAAATGTATAAATGGTTTGGTGGGATATCAATTGCTAGTGTATTGATTTCCTACTCAAGCGAAAAATTTAGTATGCTGAATTGTCAAGCTCTTTCGTGCTAAATTACATATCTATTGAAATTGTGAGATATTAGTTAACCGTTAACTACAATAAGATGGTAAAAAAAAAAAAATTGTCATATTTTGGAAATGGTCTCATTTGAATTTGGTTAAGTGTTCAGGTACATTCAATATATTTGCCCTTCTCTGTACCATTAAACCATGAATGAATGTACCTAATAATTATTATAACATTATAATTATTATGTGTCATGCAGTCTCTTCAACGGTGTCAGATCGACTATCGGTACACCGAGGTGCTGAAGTGTCTGTACGAAAACGCCACTATGTCAGTTCGACTCCAGGACCAGAACTCGAAACCGAAGTTGACGTTATCTCTCCGAAACAGTTCACCGCTGCACTGGAGGATGTCTTCAATAATCTGGACTAGAAAGGTCTAGTCATCAACATCAATGACGAGTACATCGCGAACCTTCTGTTTACCGACGATATAGTAGTCATAGCTGAGACTATGGAGGACCTCAGTACAGTGCTCGATGACCTCAGTAGAGCTTCCGAAAGAGTGAGTCATGTCAAATACCGACGTAACACCCAATCTCATGAAGGGAGACTACACACGAAGTTGTGGACGATTATGTTTACTTAGGACATACTGTCCAGTTAGGCAGGTCAAACTTCGAGAAAAAAAAAAATAGTTCACTCGGGTGAGCAACGTTCGGGAAGCTACGCAATATCTTCTCGTCCTGCACACCGCAGTGTCTCAAGACGAAAGTCTTTGACCAGTGCGTTTTGCCGAGTGATGACTTATGGCGCTGGAACTTGGTCGCTCACAATTAGCCTATTTAGAAGACTAAAAGTCACCCAAAGAGAAATGGAGAGGACTATGCTTGAAGTTTCCCTGCGTTATCGATCAGAAATGAAGAGATCCGCAGGAGAACCACGGTAACCGACATGGACGAAGAATTGTCAAACCTAAGGGTCAGTGGGTTTCACATTGCTCGCAGAACAGATGGCTGATGGGGCTGAAATGTTCTGCCCACCAGAGACTAAAGAGCAGTAACAGCCCTTTTGTGATTTTTCGTTTTATTAGTGATTCTGAAAGCGGGTTTCTTAAGCTTTCTATTGAATTAACTTACTTATTTCTAAGACTATTAGAATGGTTTTTATTTAACAGTTTTCACTTACTGCAAACGAAAAAAATTAACAATTTGGCGTGATTTCCCAACTAAAATACAGTATAAATTATACTGCAGATTAAATTTTAAGGTTTCATAACTAAAATGCAGTAAGCAATATAATTTTACAGTTCTTTAGATAGTTTTATATTTCTGGAAAAAAATTAAAAAAAAAATTAATACGCAGTAAAATTTACCGCCATACAAGCTATTTTTACTGCAAATTAAGAAAATACAATTTATTGTCACGAACTCCCAACTAAAATGCAGTAAAATCAAAGCTTGTCGCATTTTAGTTGTGAATACTTAACATTCTTTTATCATTATAAACTGACTAACACGCAGTAAAATACAGCATTACTGCAGATTAGTTTGGATAGCATAATGACACAGATATGATTATTCCTAGCTAAAGTGCAGTTAATGTTTTAAATACTGCATTTTAATTGGGATCAAGTTTAACAAATTATAGTAAATTAAAGGTAAGCTGTACGATTATCAAGACTTTTTAGAAGCTGTTGAAACATCATTGAAATCGGGGAAGGTAGAAGTCAAAAGTATGGAAATAATAGATTTTGTTAATTTTAAATCTCATATTTCACATAAAAAAAACAAAGATATAGATGGAAACCGGGTATACATCAAAGATATTGTACATCTTATGGTAAAAAGGGGAAGTCATAGTTTCTTTTACAAAAAGAACTTTGATGATATAGAATTCAAAGAACTATATTGTCTCAAATCAAAGAACTTGCCTAATTTTACTGTAAAAACTGTTCCTAAAGGCATTGATAGGGAAAGGAAGCGAAACATCTTAAACGTATTAGGGCCGCTTATTCCACCAAATAGATTAATCTTCTGGAAAAATCTTTCTGTTGGTTCTACGTCACAAGAACCAGAAGAATTTAATTTTGATATTGATGAATAATCTTAAACTGTTAATGTGTTTTGAATTTATTTTTAATAGTCTGTATTTTTTATCTTCAAATTCTAAGAAACAATGTGCCTTAAAGTTAACTTAAGACTGATTATTAATAAGTACAACAAAAGAACTAAGTAAATATTTTTCTGATCTGTTTTGATAATTGTATGATACATACATTTTTATTATTTTAAATCTAGTAGTAAGAATAATAAGAGGCTTCAAAAGCTAAACTAAACCAATGTTATTTTTAAAGCGCGTTAATATACTGTTAAAAATTACTTTTAGAAACTAATTATGTACCTACCTAATAACCAAGGCTTGTAATGCTTTGTGTGTGATGATTGTTTTACTTTAATGTTGATCTCAAGATTATGTCTAGTAGTAAGAATAATAAGAGGCTTCAAAAGCTAAACTAAACCAATGTTATTTTAAAGCGCGTTATACTGTTAAAAATTACTTTTAGAAACTAATTATGTACCTACCTAAGACTTACCAAGGCTTGTAATGCTTTGTGTGTGATGATTGTTTTACTGTAATGTTGATCTCAAGTTTATGTCCACCTTTATAATACTCACCTACATTTACTATCTATATTTTATTGTTAAACATAAAGATACATTATGTTATATATGTTAATATTAAGAGAAAACTGTCAAAGGAGGTTGTGCATTCTGCGCAGGGTCCTTTATTAATTAGATGTTTTTTTTTATTTTTGATATGTAAATTTTACATAAGTGAGTTGAATTATTGTGATTAAATAATAAGAAATAAACGGTCTTTAAAATGTGAACTAGCTATTTTTCTTACTGCACTAGTAAATTGAACACTTTTTTCTTAAAAAACTAACTAAAATGCAGTATTTTTTTGACCTTACTGCATGTTAGTTGGGTTTCTTGACAAAATAACTGATCCAAACGCAGTAATAGGGCTTTTTGCTGCATTTTACTAAGTTTAAAATGGTATTTTTTACAAAAAAGGCTATGCAGTAATAGGCACCAAAAAGAATAAATGGCCATAATAAATTCAGTTATTAAGATATTTTTTTTTTTATTGCTTTAACGTGTGAACCTATGCATTTACAACCTTTCTGCATTCAAATTTTTTTGCTTATACATTCTGTTGATTTTTTAAAATCAATTCTTAACTTTAAATGCGTTTTACTCGAAATCGTGATTTTGCTGTTACTGCACTTTAGTGTATGGTGGGCAGTGTTTTGGAGTGGCGACCGCGTACCGGAATACGTATCTAGTGCTGGAAGGCCTTCCACAAGGTGAACCGATGACCTTATGAAGCCCGCAAGAATCCACTGAATGCGAGAAGCACAGAACCAGTCGAAATGGTGGTGGTCGGGGGAGGCCTTTGTCCAGCTGTGGATCTCTTTCGGCTGAAATGATAAATAATGTATAATATTTAAAAATATGTAACATTATTCTGTGTCTAATAATAAATCCCACCAATCAACAATAGCAAAAATATTGTTGGTTGAAGTCCACAATTGTAAGATCTGGAGGCAATTAAACTTCTCCCAAAATGGCCGCCTGGGAGCAAAATCAACATTAATTGCTCAAAGTATATTCAAAATAGGCTTACGTCAATTAGCAGAGAGCTCCAAAGGCCCGCCCTTTACCTGAAACCAAAGTGTACAATAGTTATGAGTAACTTCAGCATTATGAGCAAAATGCTTAGTAACTGCTCGACCCGTTAATTAGACAAATAACAGTCGAGTCGTCATGAATTTGCGGATGACGAAAAATGTTTCTATAATGTAATGCATTTTTATTTGGCTATCCTGTTTCCTTTTCTTCGTATTCCCTAAAAACAAACTGATATTCCAAATATGCTGCAGTTCCAAACCTGGAATCGACATAATTTGTAGTAGCACAAAAACACGCCAAATTCGGGCAGATGCTACCTACTTATTAGCGTACTATAGGAAAAGATGAGAATCGTAGCAGATTCTATGGCGTTTTCTTGTTTCTGCCTACCCCATGGGGTAAATGCGTTAGTTTATGTGTGATATACTAAAATGCTGTAAATGAGAATATTAAATAAACTCCATTTATTATTACATTAGACATATAACGGCTAAATAACGACAGTTATTGTGTAATACTGTTGAAATTACCGCACTTTAGTGTTATTTTTTTAATGTAGGTGGTAAATAGATAATGTATAAGTACATTGCTTTGAGGAGCTCGTGGCTATAGTTATTTACGCTATAAGTGCAGAAGGTAGGTGATTTCCGACGAGTGGCAATTTTATTCACGAGCGAGCGAAGCGAGCGAGTGTATAAGTCGACACGAGTCGGAAATCATCTTACGCACGTGTATCATACAACGTTTTACTATGCATTGTGCGAGGAAAAAAAAAAAAAAAACGAGCGAGCCTTACGGCAGTCGCCTGCGATGTGTCTCATCTAACATACCACGACGTATATAAATGATAAAAACAAAATTCATGACTTTGACCTTTGACTTCGACTTCGACTTCGACTTCGACTTCAACTTCGACTTCGACTTCGACTTCGACTTCGACTTCGACTTCTACTTCGACTTCGACTTCTACTTCGACTTCGACTTCGACTTCTACTTCGACTTCGACTTCGACTTCTACTTCGACTTCGACTTCGACTTCGACTTCTACTTCGACTTCGACTTTTTTATTTTGACCATTGTCATAATGATCGCCATCGTCATCGCCATCGTCATCATCGTCATCATTCTGAAAATAAAATCTCTGAGACGAGACGGGCTGACGACGGCCTCAAAAATTAAAAAAAAACAGAAAAGTAAAAAGCACTAGTGAAAAAAAGTGACACTTTCCGCACAAATTGACTGCTTGGAAAACGCTCTTTTCGAGCAAATGCATTGTAAAGTAATTTCTGCCGCACATGTCGGTCCAAGTTAAGCTACGCTTGCCGGGGTTGGTCTGTGGATGGATGACCATCCATTTACATACCGAGACTCCTCCGTGCCTCGGCAAGCACGATAAGCCGTTGGTCCCGGCTGACATTCGTGGTTCTTTGACAGTCGTTAAGGGTCGTCAGAAGCCCGAAAGTCTGACAACCAGTCTTACCAAGGGCTATGCACCTAGCTTCTGACGTTTCATAAGTAGGTTTATGTGTTTTTTTTTTTTTTTTTAATTTTATCGTTTTACCAAGTTACTGGGTTGTGAAGGTCAGATAGGCAGTCGCTCCATGTAAAATACTGATATTCAGCTGCATCTGGTTAGACTGGAAGCCGACCCCAATATAGTTGGGAAAAGGCTAGGCAGATTGATAGGTACATTGCTTTGTATTTATCGTGAAATAACGGAGTTGCAGTTGCGGGTTGCTAGTTTCAATAAAAAGGTATAATAATACCTTTTTATTGAAACTAGCAACCCACTCCTGTTTTGCACGGTTTTTACGACTTGACAAAACATCGAAATTTCTTAGTTTTATGTAACTTTAATAGTAAAGTATTACCTTCCAGAATAAATTCTCTAAACGATGGTGAAACCCTCATCGAAATTTGTTGCGTGGTTTAGAAGAACAACGCGGACGTACAGACAAACACGAAAAGCGACTTTAATTTATAATTTATATAGATAACGAACGTGTGATAGCTGTTATTTATCTAATGTTTATCTTTACATAGTATAAAATGAAGTCGCTTCCGCTGTCTGTTCGCTTAGATCTTTTAAACTACTCAACGGATTTTAATGCAGTGTTCAGCAATAGATAGAGTGTTTCAAGAGGAAGGTTTATATTTATAATACATATCCGTGCGAAGCCGGGGCGTCGCCGTCACTAGTGTTATAATAAATGGAGTAAAGTGGCAAACAAGGCATGCTTTTTAATAGCTTTTGTGTTTTTCGGCCGGTTAGTTAGCAGTTAACGAGGGGCAGCAAGCTATCAACCCAGCTGTTAACTTCACAGACCAATTTCACCAATGAAACTAAATGCGATCAGTACATCTAAACTGCGTTCGGGTTCTGCGTTTAGGTTAGGAAATTCACCGTCAGTCGGAAGGAGCTTCTTATTACTAATCTTGCTAATGCAAAAATAATTCAGGCATGAATGCCATACCTAGTTTCTTATGAAGACAACTTTCATCTAGGTAACTTCATAGAATAATTTATGGGCAAAAAGTTTGCTGCAAACTTAAAATATTCAGCACATCATGTTACAACTGCGACTTGTATAGATAATATTTTTTGTAATTGTGATTACTTACATAAAGAAATTGTAAATAAGTTGCCATCTGATCACAGTGGACAAACAATAACATTTTGTTCCTACATGCCTTTACATAAAATTCAAATAAGGTTTAGGCCAATTACATGTAAAAATTTAGATAAATTAAATAATTCTTTGGCAAGTAAATTATGTGTTCAGAATTTTAATAATATATGTGACCCAAATGAGTTCTACGCCGAGTTCTTTTCACTATTAAATGAGCAATTTATTGACACTTTTCCACTAAAAACTAAAACTATTTACACAAAGTTCTTATTTAGTGATTGGGCGACTCCAGGTATTCGTAAAAGTAGGGAAAAACTTTTTGAACTTTATGGCCTAAAGCAACATATTAATAATACAAGCTTTCATCAACATGTTGCAAAATATTCAAAAACTTTTAAAAGTGTGTGCAAAATGGCTAAAGCTCTTTACATTAGCAATAAAATAAAATCAGCTGATGATAAAATAAAAACTACCTGGCAAATAATAAATAATGAAACCGGTAGGAAAAAACAGCGTAATACTGAATTTAACTTACAGACTACACATGGCCCTATCAACTCAGATGTAGAAGTAGCTCAGGAATTTGAAAACTTTTTTGCTAATATTCCCCTTAAAACTACGGAAACTTTAAATTCCTCATCCACGCTTTCTGCTGCCTTACTTAGGAAAAATGTAAAGTCATGCCCTTTGGAGCTGAGGTTTCAGCATACAAACCCCCAGGCTGTTATAAAAGCTTTTAAAGATCTTAAAATTAAATCAACAGAAGATCTATGGGGAATGTCTGTAAAAGTCTGTAGATCTATCATCGAAACCATTGCGCCTTATTTAGCTTTCATATTTAACATCAGTGTAGACCAAGGAGTCTTTCCGGATCTCATGAAACACAGTAAAGTAATTCCTTTGTTCAAATCCGGTGATAGTAAGGAACCCAATAATTATAGGCCTGTGTCAATTCTGCCAGTTCTCAGCAAGGTGTTTGAAAGGTTGATGCTCAATCAAATGTTACGTCACTTTAATAAGAATTCCATCTTTCATGAACAACAGTACGGTTTCACCAAAGGGCGTTGTACCACTGACGCTGGTGTCACCCTCATAAAGAACATTTTTAACGCCTGGGAAGAAGCACACGATGCCATTGGAATCTTTTGCGACCTCTCGAAGGCGTTCGATTGCGTAGACCATGAAACACTTCTGCTGAAACTTGAGCACTATGGGATTAGGAATACAGCTCTTGATTTACTAAGATCATACCTGAAAGATAGAAAAGTTAAAATTCAAGTAAACGGCGTAAACTCATTGGGGTCTGAAATGGCAATGGGCGTTCCTCAGGGTTCGATATTGGGTCCATTCCTCTTTTTAGTTTATATTAATGATTTACCACAATTACTTCAAAATCAACCTAAGATGGTGTTATTTGCAGATGACACATCGTTGATATTTAAAATAAACCGACGGTCACAAAATCTTGACGACGTTAACAGCTCTATTCTTCAAGTCCAAGATTGGTTTACGGTAAATAATTTGGTACTAAATAAAAAAAAAACCAAATGCATTAGATTTAAATTACCTAATGTTAGAAGTAGCGAATGTGACATCATATTGAATGGAGAAAAACTAGAATTTATTAATCAAACCGTTTTCCTAGGAATCACGCTAGACGAGAAATTACAATGGGGACCTCATATAACAATTCTTGCGGGGCGGCTAAGCTCGGCCGCTTATGCTGTTAGAAAGATACGACAGTTAACAGATGTAGAAACCGCGCGTCTGGTCTATTTTAGCTACTTCCACAGTATTATGTCGTATGGCATTTTACTGTGGGGTCGGGCTGCTGACATTGAATCCATCTTTATTTTACAAAAGAGAGCTGTCAGAGCCATTTATAATCTACGTCGTCGCGAATCTCTCAGGGAACTATTTAAAAAGATTAATATTATGACGGTACCTTGCCAATTCATTTATGAAAATATTATGTATGTAAGAAAAAATCTACATATCTTTAATAAAATAAGCGATAGACATAATTTTAATACTAGAAATAAAGATAAAATAGATCAACCATTTTTCAGATTATCTAAAGTACATACATCTTTTATGGGGTACTGTGTTAAATGTTACAATAAAATACCTTGTGATATATTACAATTAAATGAAAGAAAATTTAAAACTCATATTAAAAGTACACTCTGTAAACAAGCATATTACAAATTAGAGGATTATATCCAAGATAAGAATGCTTGGAAACATGCTGGTCCTGCTCCATAGGACAATTTAGAGTCTAGACAAAATCAAACTGGTTGCTTATTAAATTATGTATTTGTTATTTTTTATAACACTGATTTTACATTCTGTGATTTCTTGAACTCACACACTGACTTATTAGTATTACTTGTTAAAATGTTAGGAATATCGTATAATTTTACAATGTTTGTAAATATGTGAGCACCATGTATCTGTCACATATTTAATTTATCTGTAATTGCTTTATTTTTCATTCTTTTTTACCTATCGCGGTATAGTAATCTTATTCTAGATGCATCGTCTTCACATATAATTATATAATTAATGTATGCAAAATATTGTGAAAACATTTTAAAAGAGTAACGGTGGAGTTTCTTGCCCATTCTTCTCCATACGAAAACTACCTTTTGGAAGGGGCGACTAGAATCAATTCTATTTTTTGTAAACTTGACGTTCATAAGTGCCTTTTAAGTGCCTAATTGAAATAAATTGTTTGACTTTGACTTTTGACTTTGACAAAGTTATGCAGCTGAGCTATATGCACCAAATTAGATTTTATTCTTAAGGTCGTCCTCGTAATATATAAAATAGTACCTGGGCGACTGAGCTCTGGTCTGGTGAAAATAGAAAATGCTCATTTAATACTTACTTTTAGGACTTACTAATTCCATGCTGCCATGATAGTAGGTACTTACTAATTCCATGATGCCATGATAGTAGGTACTTACTAATTCCATGCTGCTATGGCATTATTCTAAGGTAGCCATCTTGTTCTAAACTTTGGGCGACCGAGCTCTGATCGGGAGAAAAAACGGAGAAAACGAACTTTCCCACATATGAGACCTAGCTAAATAAATTTTTGGGCCTTGTAAACCCCTATATTGCAAACTTTCATCGAAATCGTTAGAGCCGTTTTCGGGAACGTGATTACAAATATATAAATATACAAATATTGCTCATATAATAGTATAGGATATAATTATCTTCGATATATCGCTCACCGTACAATTTAATGGACCACCACACACAGTGAAGATGTATATTTTAAGGCGAAAGCGTCAAGGTAGCCTGCGAAATTCAAATTTTCTTATGTTTTTTGCAATTTGCAGGTCTGTATCATGTTGTATGTTGATCTAAATATGATTTGCGGCCGTATCAAATGGTTATTTCTAGAATTATAATCAAAAAATTATCAATACTATGTTCATATAATTGAATGACTATTTTATGAAATCATAACATTTGGCGTTTGTGCTTACTTATGGAGTTGTATTGCTGATCGTAATGATTATAATTATGTAAAGCCATATTAGTTACGGTCGCGAATCATATTTTAATCAACATAAAACCTCACACTGACCTCCAAAATGTAAAAAACTAAAGAAAATTTGAAATTAGCGGGCTACCTTAGCGCATGCCCCTTAAACGATTTAGCTCACTATAATATTATTATCTTCATATTCATATTATATTCATATTCATATCTTTATTTGCATTCCATAATGTAGGTATACAGGTGTTATAATGGCTTAGAGCTAAGGTACAATTACGGACCCTGTCGGGCACAGCAAAAAGTATAAAATAAATTCTTAATAAAAAAAAATAAAAAATTGAAAGAAATAAAATTAAAAGTAATTAAATTAAAAGAAAAATAAAATAAAATTAAGTAACAATCAACAATTTTTAAATATATTCTTAACATTATTTGAGATCAGATATAAGTGTAATTGAGGTGCATAATAATTATTTGTTAAGGTCAATTTTTTTTTCTTCAATGTGAGTTTGACTCTAAAATATTCTACATAGGGACTTATGCAAATAATATTAGAATATCATGAAAGTTGACTTTTAACGTTATTTCTTAGAGATTTAGATATATTCAAACTAATACAACGCGTCGTCTGCTGGGTCACAGACCTCTAAAGGTGGGTTCTGACCGGCATTACAGGGCGTAATGTAACGTGTTACACAGCGAGCATTCGTGCAGTCAGTTCGTCGTGTTACGGGGAAACCAGCGAGCAACGAGCCGCTCGTTACTCGCTTTGAGTGCTCCACCCGGCTGTCAGTTTTTTGGCGAATTCTTTGGCTGTTACGCGGTTTATTAATTTGATATGTAATGACTACTTTTTCTGAATTAATTAAAACGGTACATACCTTTACATATTCTTTTAATGCTCCGCTTCGCTGCCCTCTTTTACTATAAATCCTATTCGTTGCTTTGATATTTTGAATAGATATTGCATACTAGTAAAGGAATCTCCTGTAGCATAAAAACGAAGCGTTAGTGCTAATCGTTCCGTGACACTGATTGCTTTTCTATAATTTGTATCTTTTTTATGTAGGTACTTTTGGTCCAATGAAATTCAAGAATTCTTCAAAATCGATCGGAGACATGCGTACAAAATTTTTTATACTGTCCAGTAATCATTAGATTTTTTTTATATTGCTATCAATGTCAAACCACCACATACGCCTCTGTTTTAAATAAGTTTGATGTCCAGTAACGTTTTTTCTTCTTCTTAATTTGGATGAAACAATAATTAAGTGGAATCAAAAATACCAACACGTCCTCGCTGTCGGCAATCTTGAGTGAACTGGCGGCGAAAGCGGAGCACAGAGTTTTGACGAGCATGTTACGCCCATTTTAGAACACAGCGTAACATGCTCGATGCGTAACACGCTCGATGCGAATGTTACATGACATGACATGACATGCACCGTTACGAGAACGTTGGTCAGGACCCACCTTAAGAGAGGGCACCGGCCATGATCCACACGGGCCCAGTGCAGGTTGATGAATGTCCCATGTCTTGGTGTGGTGTCCTTACGATGTTTTCATTTACCAATCCATTGATTTTCCTATGGGGGTACCATCCAGGGGAACCCAATAATCACCGGTAATGCAGAGAGTAGGTACGTTTTACGCAATCTGGGTCAATCAGCCTGCGTGGTCATTTGTGCCTAACATTTTTTGTTTTCTCTACAACAATAATATTATAATTAAAATGAAAATGAGAAATGGTTTAATAATAACAACTATTGTGACTACTGTGATTGAAATTTGGAGCCTTTTTAAGCAAATAAGCCTGTGATAGGAGACTCCGGTCTACCAATATCTTAAATACGTAAATAATATACTGTAAGTCTCTTTTTTTATATTTTCTTTATAATTAAAGTTATAGGAACTCATTTAAAAAGTAAAAACCTTTTAACAAGAATGTGGTCGTAACAGTAGCTCGTTGATGCGGAACCGAAGAGGCTTTGAAAATTCACAAAGCGAATTCCTTAATAAGGTTTAAAATTGCATAATGCAAAAGATTCTTACCTAGAAAAGGAAAATGTTATAAAAATATAAGTTTTAAGTATAATGGAGCTGCCTAGAACATTCACGATGTTTTATACATTTCTACTAACATACAAGTTTTGCACTTTTGTAGGTACTATTTTTCTTAGGCCATGGCGCCATTTTGTTTTCTTTGAATTTACAAGGCATACCTACTCTCTGCATCGTTGGTTTAGAGGTCGCAAGCGCTACTGAAATAAAAATCAACTGTTCCCTACATTTAAAATGTAGAGAACAGCAGATTTTTTTTTTTCTCGATTTCGGGGTTGGCCCCATAGTGAAAGTTGTTCATAATGATGAATACAATGACCCCTGAAGAGGATGCCTATGAGTTCAATTTCACCTTGTACCTATATGCGGATGTGGCAATATGAGTAGGGGAAGACCAAAGAAACGATGGATGGAATGTGTGACCGATGATATGGCTGATATAGCTAATAGAGAAGTACCTATGGAAGAAAAATCCATGTTGCGCTGACCACAAATAAAGAGGGATAAGGAATACAGTTAATTAAATTAAATAAAACTTTATTTCAGAATTTATGGTAAATATTTTTGTTAGTATTTTGGTGTTAGTAACAATTGTGCTAGGTTAGTATTGTTAGTTTTCACGAATTATATTTATTTATGTAAATCTACTCCGTGTGGTGCCGGACGTAAAGCATAGTACCATCCCACTTCTTCCCTCGGGTGTCGTAAAAGGCGACTAAGGGACTCACTAGAGAATAGGCAGCAGCGTTCTCTATGCATTTTAACACCATACTGCGATCGCCAACCCGCCTGCCAAGCGTGGCGATTATGGCAAACCCCCCCCCCCCCATTTGGGGGAGGCCTATGTTCAGCAGTAGATGTCTTTAGGCTGAAATGATGATGATGATGTAGATCTATGACGGTCCCCACCCAGTGTCCCTGAAAGGGACAGTCCGGTCTGGCAGCGATCATTTTTAGAATGCTGTTGTCACAACCATGTAGGCGCTGTAGTAAGGAGACCGCTTTCTTTAGCATGATGTTAGGAAAACATCTGTGCGAGCCTCCGCGAATATTCCCAGAATGATGTTGAATGTGGGTGTACCATGCACATTCGCTTAACTATTCTAGTGCACGCTTGATGGTAAGTTATGTAAATTGCAAACTTACCGAAAAACGTTCATAGATTCTTTCCCCAGATAGGATATTGGAACCATACTCTTCAGTAACCGGTTTTTATGTAATCTTTGCCGCTAGAGTTTCTTTCTACCGCTATCCGGGATCTAACCAGAATCGACCTCCTAAGGTCACGATTCACAAATGGCACTTCGAGTTTACGTTCCGAAGTAAAATTAACGTTGCAAACAACGCTTACTTTATAGTTAACGTTCTGTTCGCCCTCAGCTTTTCGAATATATTATGCTGAATGCATAAGCATGGTTTGGAAAGGATTATGATACAGGGCGAGATGGTAAGAAAACGCGCTCAAGGCATAGCACCGGCAAGATGGTGAGATGCGATCAAAAAGGCTGTTGGAGGCAGCAGGTACTAAACGGCCCACACTGCAGAAGGCCGCGTAACTAGGAGACGCGTCGTATGTGGTCGCGATCCTCAGCATTGAGGGATCGACGATGCAGAAGAAGATCGTTCATATTTGTATGCGACGCATATGCATATTATAAGCATAGAAATAAGTTTCATATTCGTATGAAACGCTTACTTAGCAATTTAAAGTCAAAGTGCAATCTATGAATCTTGCTTTAAGTCTTTTCAACTTTGCTATACTTTCTCGGCTATTTTCTCCTAGTTTCATTAAACTTAAACTAGGAAAGTTGTATAGTTTTGTTTTTTTTCTAGACTTAGGTAAAAATGCTGCAGTGGTTTAGTCATTTAGTGGTGAATAGTAATAGTAATTTATTTCCAAAACGTATATTATCTGTACGCGTTACATAAATGAGGTCTCGACCCCTGTACTAGGACATATGACAGGGGTCAAGTTTTCTCCAGTTACATGAACCAACATGAGAAGGCTTAGACTTAAAAACAATTAGGTACGTGATTATATAAATGATTAAAAGAAAATCAAAAATAGACAAAAAATTAATGAACAAAAAAGAATAGAATAGAATGGGGGTAGCATGTGCTTGGTGATGTGTGTGATGGGTGTGTAGATGTAGGTGTGTGAATCTGAATGAAGATTTGTGGATGTAGGTGTGTGAATGTGTGTAAAATAGTTTATGCATTATACTGTTTTCAGTGGCAAAACTTTAAGAGATCTCGCACACTAGACGGCCACGACCACGACTATTCGTCGCACCGACCAGGTAAACTATAGAAACCAGCCAATTGGCCGTTGCGACCAAGTGCACGATTCGTATCTGTTTCTATAGTTTACCTGGGGGCTTAAAACGGCCGCTTTGGCAGAATCGTAATAAGATAATATTATGAATCACACAAACTGTCTAAATTCATAACATTATCTGCGTTCAATTCATATTAAGCAATTCATCTGTTTGACAGTTTTATAATACATATAATGAAATAACATTTAAACTTTAGAATTAAAAATGAAAATCTCATTTGATTAATAAAAACTGTAAAGAAAAATTATCCGGTAAAACTACATTCTTCATTAATTTAAAAAAAATTCATGCGTCTATATTTACACCTAATATAATTCTGATATGAATTGAATTGAATATGATTCATCTAAAATATGTTTCACCATAGAGGAATTGCTGGGAATTCAGAAAATGAATTGCTTTTAGAGGAATTGCTTAATGTGGCCGTTTTAGGCCGTTTTAGATGGTCGTGGCCGTCTAGTGCGCTAGATCCGATACAGGAGTAAAGGGGTCAAAGCAGGTGGTGTTTTGTAGGTTCTTCCTACCCCCTGGTCAACTGGCGTGAATTTATGGACGTTGTTATAAAAAATAGAGTATATAACAAAGACCATATAGCTGAGTATGTATGGTTCCGTACCTCAAAAGGAAGAAACGGATCACTCGTGTGTCTGGGTGGCTGTCTGTCTGTCTGTCCATCTATCACAGACAATTTGCTCCGAATCTAATGGACCGATTAAGTTGAAATATGGTACACATAATTATGTATTTCTGTGACCCGATGTGTAACGTAAATAAATGAATTTTAAATATATCTACTAAAAGTTACCCACTTTTGGGGGCATAAAAGTTTTTTTTTCTTTTTTTTTCTTAATTTTATTATATGAAAAATGAGTATATGGGCCTAGTAGCAACACTGTCAAAATGTGAATGAAATAAACCTCTGTCGGTAGACAGGTAATTAAGGCTTTATGTTTATCCCTGAATTGATTATTGTTAAAAATATTAACTCCAAAGAAGATTGAGCAGAGTTTTTTTTTAAACAGTGGAACGGAAAATGGACATTACAACTTTTACCCAAGAGAGTAGGTGTCTCCGGTATAAAAATACTTGTATTCTTTCCCTTACAGATAGGCCCAGTAACATAAGATCTGAGGTTTTTACATCTTAACTAACAAAAGACCTAAAGATTCAAACGAAATGTGCGGTAAAAAGTTCCCAAATTTTTCGAAAGTAAAGCTTACCTATTCGTTCCAAGTTTCGTAAAACAACCATATTGTATTCAACTAATACCGACTAGCTGCTTTCATGAGCCCACGGACATTTTTATGATAATTCTTTTGTACCAACTGGTTTGGAAAATAACATAAAAGAAACGGCTGGTTTCTTTGCTTTGATATACGAGTTGAATAAAACATGACATAATCATCCATTAATAAAATAGAACTAAGTCGGTTTCCGTGTTTGTGTGTGTGTGACCTTCTTCTAAACTACGTATTGGACTTAGATGCGGTTTTCACCATCATTTAGAAAATGTATTCTGGAAGTTTCATACTTTAAACCTATATTATGTCGCAGTAAGATGATTATAGTCGTGATATAGTTATATTTCTAGGGATATGGCTTTAAACCGTAATATAATTTTGTTACTGCGACCAATTTCGACTCAGCGTAGTTGGTCACTGTGTCCAAATAAACATTATTCTTTCTTTCTTTCTTGCCGAACCTAACCTGTTTGGTCGGAGTGCATTAATATATATTACTAGATCTTACTCGTATCATAGTTATAACTATTATATTCCTAGTAAGATAGTTATTTACCGCTTTCATATAACTATATTAGGGTATATATATATAGCTATATCCCTAGGGATATAATTATATCACGGCTATAACCATCTTACTGCGACATATATCTACAATAAAAATCTCGATGTTTTGCCATGTTGCGAAATCCGTGCAAAGAAGGGGCGGGTCGCTAGTCTTTATAGTTAAAATGAAATGCTGTTCATTGGTAAGCGCATCTCTTCAGAACGGCTGGACCGACTTGGATTTTTTTTCTTATAAAATGTTCGTAATAGTCCGAATCATCGTTCTTACCATCATAATTATTAGGTTCTTACGCAAAGAATAATTTGAAAAGTTGCCGGGAAATTTGGAAAAGTCGGAAAAAAACTGAAAGTGATTTTTTTCTTTAGATTGAAATTTTGACAGGATATGAGGATCACATCCGTCAGCTAGACGTTTTAAATAAAATAAAATCAGATAAAAATTGATGTGAAGTTCATCGATGTAAATTTAATTATGTATTTATTATTATTTGTATTATTTATTTATACCCCAAATGAAAAGATAGTCATTATTCACATGTTGGGTTCCTTTTCTTAATTATTTTGGGAGCCGACCCCAACATAATTAAGAAAAGGATCCAGTCTAACCGGATACAGCTGAATACCATTACTGTACATGGAGGGAAACCTATCCTATCTCCTCTATCTCCTATCTCCTATCCGACTATCCTATCCTATCCTATCTGACTTCGTCAACCTAGTTACTGGGTAATGTGACACCCCTTGGTAAGACTGGTTGTCAGACTTTCGGGCTTCTGACTAACCGTAACGCCTGTCAAAGAACTACAAATGACAGCCGGGACCAACGACTTAACGTATTTTCCGAGCCTTCGGGTCTCGGTATGCAATGGATGGTCACCCATCCACGGACCGACCTCGGAAATCGTTGCTTGACCTTGAAGATCGACCCGTGCGGCTGTTATTATCTACCCACGAGTCCTGAACGAGAGTAATGAATAATAAAAGCGCAAAATATTTTTACCGATTTTTGTAACCAAACTTTAACCAGTCACCTAAAATGTATCGACACCATTTTATTTTGTAACGAAAACATTTACTCCGCACCAAAATAAGAAAAGTTTTTATTTTGAGCTGCTGTGTTCGCTAGTTTCCGTTTTGACAGTAGATAAACAACATTGTTGTAGGTGTTTGTACTTCCAGCGACTGTCAACGTGTTTTTAGAGCTAGGATTAAAATGTTCAGGATGACACATGTTTAATGTAACATGTTGACTTTAGAATTTTATTGCTGCTCTTGAATTTGTTGGTATTAGTTGGTATTAGTGTTGAGGTATTCATGGTTTTAGTACTTCCCCGAGCTGGTCCAAAAACTACCTACTGTTGTTTACAAATGATAGACCTTAAGTCTACTATTTCCTGATAGAATATTGTCATAGTTCTATTTGCCTGTAGTTTATATCCTACTTGGAGCGGTTACGAGGTTGTTCTTGAGTTTCAACTCAGGCAGGCGCTTTATTTTGTGTAAATAATTTCATCACCTCTGCTGCAGAGAACATCGTGAGGAAACTGGCGTGTCCTAGAACCAAAAATTCGAAGATATGTGACATTTCCCAACCTGCACAGGGCCCTTGTGGTGGATTACAGCCCACCCTTTCACGAAGAGAGGAGGCGTTGGGAACTGTGCAGCGGGCTGATTATGTTATCCTATACTATTAAATGAGCAATATTTGTATAGATATAGGTATTTGTAATCATGTTCTCGAAAACGGCTCTAACGATTTCGATGAAAGTTGCAATATAGGGGTTTACGGGGGCGAAAAATCTCTGGTCACTCATAACTGGGAAACTTCGTTTTATCCGTGTTTTCACCCGAGCAGAGCTTGGTCGCTTTAAGTTTAGAACAAGATGGCTACCTCATAATAATGACATGGCAGCATGGAATTAGTAAGTACCTACCATCATGGCAGCATGGAATTAGTATGTACTATACATGGAATTAGTATGAACTATCCTATATGAATAAATTAATATTCTCTATTTTTAGCAGAGTTCGGTCGACCAGGTACTGTATACCCAACTCTTTTCCTGCGAGCAATACTATGATGATTATTATTTTCCTTTCGCTCTACGTAATATTCGAATTCTGGTACTTCTTTCACATTCCCCACAGCACCATCAATAGGAAAATATGTACCAGAACATTTTATAATAAAACCGGATGTAGGAACCATAAAAAGTTATTAGATAACATATGTTCACCTTCGTACTTTGGCGCAATGGCTTCGAGTCTGTTTTTATGGCAACACACTTGAACAGCTGGCAACAATTGGTTTTATATACCTATAGTCGTTTTGAATTTAAATTGCGTTAGCTTAAAAGTTTAATGTAACCCCATCATGTTTACTGATACTGGTAGGCTGATCAGTCAGAAAAAAGTCAAATCGGACCTGATGTAAAATTTTAATAATATTTGGCATAGTCCGTACTGAAGACCTTTTGACGCGGCGCTAGTGTCTATGACATTGCACCAAATTGCATTAAAAAAATGTAGTTCCACAATTTTTCACCGGACTGCAGAGTGGCGCGGACTTTTATTATTAACAAATATTGTGTCAAATATAATAATTTATTTTTCTAACTCGATTTTTATAACTGTGCGCTTGTCAATGTCAAAATATTACCGTGTATGTGGTTTAAATGATAACAATAACAACTTTACGAATAATATGACAGAAATGTGGAGACGACACGAGTTGTGTAGACCGTATTAGAGGCGGGGCACTGAGGAGGTAACCGGGGGGGTGAATTCAATACTAATACACCTAGGATTTTGACAGCTCCAAGCGCACAGTTATAAAAATCGAGTAATACTGACCGTATCTACTTATCTGTTGGGACAATCACCGTAGGTTCACACTTAGAATGTAGGCAGATTAGCTGCTGCTGCTGCTGAGATAGGAGCCTTTTTGGCCTTGCACAGTTATCTTTAGTCGTTAGTCTTATCGGTTTTCGCTATTTTGTTAATTTTAATGTTCTTTTCTTATATTGCTATTGTTTTCATGGTTTTGTTTGTTTTAATGTTATTTTTTTTTTTCTTGTGCGTGTCGCAAATAAAATATTTTTCTTTATTCCTTTTATTCATCCCCCGAATCCCCCCTTTTTTTATTGCTTTACCTACTCGCCTCAAAAGTATTTTTATGTTGAAAATTTCCTTTTGTTACAAAGATTGCCATTTTGTGACATCTACCCTATTTTTGACCAAAATGTGGGTACCCACGTATTCTGGAGCAATACCTCGTGAGCCGTAGACAAGTTTTATCTGTAGTTTGGTTACGTGCCGTAATAAACGGATCCACGGAAGGTTTACTGCCTTACCTGGGTTAAAATAGTAGCAATTGTACTGTCCTACCTTGTTGCGGGAACTATATTTTTAGTAGAATTTATTTTAAAAGGAAGCGTTTTCTTGTGTTAGTTTAAAGAAATAAAAATGTGATAAAATACATGCTCTCTAATTTCTTACGAGATACTGTGTTTAGGTTGGTTACCCATCCAGGCACTGACTGCGGTATGTTCAGCTACACCCCGCACCCATCGCTCCATCTTTCCGTAGCCGACCGCAGGAGGCAACTGCAGGTGACATGTCACGGCGACACGCCGCGGCGTCATGTCGCTGCAGTCAAGATTCCGTACGACCGCAGGCGGCAGCAGCCCGTATTCAAAACAAAACAAACAGAAAAACGTATCTCTCGAGCGTTGGCGGCACTACTGGTCTGCGGTCGGGCTGCACGTGTCGTCTGTCGCTTGCCCGTAGCTGCCAACGATGTGTCGCTAGATACGGAAGGTATTTCATAGAAATTCATAAAAACCATTCGTGTCGCGGCAATACGTCGCCTGCAGTTGCCTCCTGCGATCGGGTACGGGTTTTAGTCATAAGGCCCTCTCAGTAGAATAAAAAATACTATATATCATAACAGTTTTAGTTCCACACATGGAGCCCTAACACACGTACCACAAACACACCAGATCGCAACGACAAAATGTGGGCAAGCAGTGGTTACGTGTGAATAGTGTCGTTGCAGCTCTTGCACGCTCTTGTTAAGTTGTAATAACTACAAAATTTCAATGTGGTTGTGTTGTCGCTGGTAGTTGCGATGTGGTTACGTCCTGGCTAGTGTTTGCAGACAAATCGACTTCGGCTGTGACAGTGTCGTCGTATTGACGCAACGTTGAGACTGCGACCTCGCCTTGATGTGATCGGTACTTATCCCCCCCCGGTTGATTTTGATGGTCAAATGTGGTCCGAGTGAATAGACTATTAATTTTCATATAAATTAGCGCCCGTCCATGTGGTGTGGTTGTGGTACGTGTGATCGGACTCTAAAACACCTATGGGGCATAACACACTCATAATCCCAATGCCATTCATTTTCACAATTCATCAATATTCATTGCGTTATTTACGTTGTCGACCAGACAAATTTTTCAAATATATGATGCAATGAAGTATGAATTTCCTTCAAAATTGTTCGGATTGTGATAGAAACTGTGTTATAATCGTAATTGGTAATTATTTAAAAATCCTCTTAGTTATTTCGTCCTAAAATAAAGAATTATATAATAATTATATCAGCCTTTTTTTTTTTTTTTTGGATGGGAAATCATCAAATGACTTCTCCCGCTCTGGGCAGAGCGAGAGGGTGTGTCAGACTTTTACTGACTAAAACCCACCCGTGTTCCTTCCGTTGCCTGTGTGCCGGGGCCGCGATATCCCTTTCAGACAAACCCGCAACCATATTAAATCGTCGAAACCGATCTTTAAGTAACATGAAACAGAAACCTAAGAAGTTCTTCAGGAAGTTAGTAAGTACGAGTACATCGAACAACTTAGTCTTTTGAAGTTCGCAACTAACCTATGACGGAGCTGATATTACTAAAATGCATATCAATCAATCTGCCTAGCTTTTTCCTAACTATATTGGGGTCGGCTTCCAGTCTAACCGGATGTAGCTGAATACCAGTATTTTACATAGAGGGACTGCCTATCTGACCAGCTCCACAACCCAGTTACAGGTTAACACGATATCCCTTCGTAAGACTGGCTGTCATAGCCTTTCGGGTTTCTGACGACCCGTAACGACTGTCGAAGATCCATGAATGACAACCGGAACCAATGGCTTAACGTGCTTTCCGAGGCACGGAGGGGTCTCGGTATGTTAAGATAATCACCCATCCACGGACTGACCGCAGCAAGCTTAGGTTAACGTGATCAATCGACCCGTGCGGCTATTATTATGTTTATTGCATATATGTATCGCGAATTGGCTACCAACGTAAATTGGTGAAATATTTGTTTTAAAACTGGAAGTTGAAATGGAAGTTTTTTATGCCGAAAAAGCGTGAAACTAGTTAGATAGAATATGTTTGAAACTAGCGCTGAACTTTATTTGGTTTTAAAACTAAAATATTCTGGAATACTTTTCTTTTGTTTTATTAATCAGAGGTATGATAATTTGCTCAAGGCTTAATTAAAAGGAAATATGTCTGAATCTGTAAGAGATTAGTTATTATTATAACTGCAAGCGCCCGTGGTGCGTGCACAGTACGCTGCGTAACAAGATTTCCATATTTTGTTTGGTACTCAGTATAACTGTGTTTCTTTTAAGTTTATTTCTGATGCAAAGAAAACGACAAGGAAAAATTTAAAAAAAGAATCTTGCGTCCTCGACCTCGACGCATGAGGGCGCGCTAAAAGCGCCAGTGAGATGTGCGCGTCATACGCGCGTATGACGCGCGCCTTTTGACGGCAGCGCTTGTTATAATTCGTTACATTAGAAATTCATACAAATTTATTGAGCGTCTAAAACGCAGCGTACAGGACGCGCGCCTCAGGCGCTTGTTATGACTAGGGCATACTAGCTGAAGAGTATCTATGGTCATGAGACCACAGAACTCTACGTCTCATAACCAAAGATACTCTCGAGTTCAAAACTAGTGGAACAGAAATAAATGTGTTTGTAATTAAAAGAATACCAGTATATTTTTAGACCGACTACGAAGAGATTAAGCAAACTACTGCCATAACTCTTATTTAAAATACATAAAATACAAATATATTACTGCACCACAGTTACAAAGTTAGATAAGTACATTCAGAATTGTGCAGTTTCTAAAAATAAAATCCCGAGAGAAATAAAAATCCTTGCTGCAGCTATGTTCCAAGTACAATAGCAATAAAATACCAATTTCTAGACCTCACCGCGCGTTCAGATAAAGGTATACATAAAGTAGATACTAACTTTTGCCCGCGGCTTCGCACGCGTGGGTGTCGGAAAATATCCCACGGGAACGTACTAAGTAGCGGGATTAAGGCTGCCTGTCCAATGGACCGGAGAGGAGAGGAGCGGAGTAGCGGTGTGCCAATATTAACCAATGGAATAGCATAAAACCTCCGCTCCACTTCAGTGCACAGGGATTTGCGAACTAGTTTAAAAATTCATACAAAAACCGGGAAGCCGAGCGGGCAAACAGAGCGCAGAAGCGGAGAGCGGGGCAAGCCGCTTTCCAGGCGTTCTCCCAACGGTCAAGCACGGCACTTCAGAGTCGACCAGGCAGGTGGCTAAAATTTTCCCGGTCAACTTTTCAGTGCTGTGGCGGCCGCCATATAACGGCTGCTAAATAACGGCCATTAAATAACGGCCGCCATATAACGGCCGGTAAATAACGGCTGCTAAATAACGGCCGCCGTATAACAGCCGCCATATAATGGCCGCCATATAACGGCCGCTAAATAACGACCTCTAAATAACGGCCGCTAAATAACGACCGCTAAATAACGGCCGCCATATAACGGCCGCAATAAAATGGCCGCCATATAACGGCCACCATGTGCCCTTTTCGGATTGGACATAATTATATTCGGAGGTAATAGTACTGGTATTACCAGAAAGGACATAGTGGATGGTGTGGACACCTTATTAAAGTTAAATATAGGAAAGCTAATGTTGTGTGCTTTACCTTACTCTGATACTTTATCACTTAAAATAATTATATTTATAAGTTGAATAGTACTATTCACAGGCTGACATGTTGTCATAGTGACAAATTATTGTATTTTGACACTAACAAGTTTATTAGTGGTTTTAAGTTAACTCAGAGAACTTTATCTCTGTCTTGGGAATGTAGACATATGATTGCTATGTTGATAGCAGATAATATTAATAAGGTTATAACTAATATAACAGATTGTAGTATTAGTGACGAGTCTGTGTTGTCTAGTTATACTAACAACATAGTGATTAATTATGGATCATCATGTTGTACGAAGGAGGATCCACCTATAATACCAACATCTTTGGAGGCCACTACCAGTCAGATAGGGTATTCTCTTCCTGCTGGAATTCATTCAAACATTCTAGACAGACATATTACTGATGAGATATCATATATTTCAGATGAGACAATACGTTCATAATATTCATTCTTAACCTAATAACACAATGCGGCTCTCACAGAATAGAAAACAATAGCAACTCTTATTATACCTAAACTCTTCAATAACAATGGACTTACTCAATCGAAAGGACTCTATATTTACTATTACTCTTGCCGAAATATCAACACAACCTAAACTAGAAATACTCTCATAACAATCAAAATATTTAAATGAGTATCAAGACATTTTAGCTCGCATTTACTAACAGTCAGTGGACTAACCCAGTCATGATGTGGACATGTTCTGTGCTACATATTTATTTCTTGATATTTTTACGATTTATAAGTTGCTGCGAGTGTAATTTAAATCATACAGATATCGGTGTAGACAAACTAAAGCTTGAGTTGGAGGAATCCAGTACAACTGAGTTCATTACCAAGACAGGGACTAGTACCGACCCGGAAGGAATATCCACGACCACAAATCTTCCTCAAACTAGTTTGATTGAAATAAATGAAACAACTACAGAACTGAAAGAATTATTTGAAATTGACACTAATAAAAGCCTTATGTTACCTGAAGAACGTAATACTTTAGATATTTTCGAATTAAATGAAAATAGCTCAGAGATAGTTGAAGCAATAGTTAACGCACCTGAGAATAATTTTGAATCAAACTATTTAGGGACAGCTAATCCTAATGAAACTACAACAGAAAGCGTAACTGAAAAGGCAGGAAATCAATCATACAATGATTTGTGGAAGAAATGTCGATATTACAAGAACGGGGATACCTTTAATATGGGGAAAATGACAGACGTGTGGCAAGTGGTGTATTATCGTCTGCAGAATAAGTTGAAATGTTTCAAACTACAGATCAAAGCGGTCAAAATAAAGGTAAGTATGCAGATGTGTGTTACCTTTAAACCAACTAGGTGTATTTTATGCTCAGGCCAATTAAAAAACCAAAACATCAACTATAACGCTATCAACAGTGACCGATTTCGTAAACATGTGTGCACTTAGTGAGGTGTAGTTTGATTGTAAATGTGTAAGCGTGTATACACAGAGCGGAGGTGTACTTTTGGAATACTTCACTGTAGTGATCGCCGTGCTATGTCTTGGTTTTTTATTTTGTCTGAGATTCTATTTAAGCAGTCCCCTTGATGTTCTTTTAGCGTTTTCGCACACGGACACCTTCTATAAGTCCAACAATCGGTCAAATTATTTTGCCCTACGTTATTTAGACCTACGTACATATTGTCGGACGTATGCGTTGATACATTTGATCTTTACTGTTTCATTTAGCTCCTACAAAAAATCGGCCACAGATTTGTTTACCGTCTGCGAACGCTTATAATCCTGGCTTATGTAATTGTGACTCAACATACACTACCAGAAAAATGAAATAGTTAAACGTAAATTTAACCTGTGGACACTTTAAACAAGTGTTATAACGTTATTTTAATTTTTAAGTAAGCCATTAACCCATCACAATCAAGTTCCTCCATTGTCGTGGTAATAACTAGAAATCCCATTATGAATCCTCACGGTAGCTTGCGTTTTGTCACCTACAAAAAACTTTCTACGATCCTTAAAAAAAGCCATTTCTACCAGTGTAACTAATCCTCAGATCAAATAAAAAACCAAGCCTTAGCGTTGCGTACAATACAGTGAAGCATGCCAAAATTACACCTCCGCTCTGTGCATATGTCGTAGGATGATTTAATAATTCTAAGTTTCGCGAAAACCCTAGGGATATTGTGAAAACACGGATAATTAGACAATGGTGAAAACGTGGCGAAAATTCGAATGATCAAATCATCTTACGCAAACATTTACAATCATTTACAATCAACTGCTGCGCGCTTTGGTGTTTACTGTAAGTGCCCTATTTTTATATAAATAAATAAATCAAACTACACCTCACTAAGTGCACACATGTTTACGAAACCGGCCTCACGTCAATGTTGACAATGTTATGTCTTGGCTTTTTATTTGGTCTGAGAACGAATCAATAATAATCTACTAACTAGTGGAGACGTTTAGACATGCCTTAGGTGTATATCGGTATGACATACCTCCAAGCCAAGTCAAGGCTCAGTGGTATTGACGAATGTCACATATCCTCGCTCGGGCGTTATGTGAGGCCAGCATAGTCTAAATACATTCGAAGGTAACTAACGGGATTGTATCGATTAACTTTGAACTCATTATTCCAGGGATTTTATTATTACTCCTGAACATATTCACATGACTTTTACGGTAGAACCAACTCAGAAAATTACGTAACCAGTTTAAAAAAAAAACTGTATTTTTATATCTATCAGTTTAAAGAATTATTATATTTTGACAGATTACATATATCCCAGTAACAGTAACATAAGATGCCAATACGTAAAGCCACAAAGTTTTAATATCTTGGGCATTTTCTTACCAACGACCTCAGTGACCATGGTGACATTGAGATCCCTGGGCCCTGGCGGTCAAGTGTAATATGTTGGCACGAAGATTTGAGAGCAAGTAAAGATAACGCTTTTTTAAGTTTATTGTCAGAGTTTTTACACCGATATCTTTGGGTCAACTGTTCGAAAAAGTCGCAGGATGTTCTACGTGTCCAATACAATCATGTTATTAGGATGCTATTGCGACTGCCTCGTTTTTGTAGTGCCTCAGAAATATTCACGGTAACACATACCGATGGATTTCATGTCATCATCCGCAAAAAGGGTCCTCACTCCTGAGCAGAATAAGAGGCAGTCACAATAGTAGGTACCTATCCTGAAGGCTGTGGCGGCAGATGCTTCCTCCGCCATAATAAAGCAATTTGTGCGAAGACTTAGCTTGACCACTCTGAAATGACGCGCCCCACTACTACGGCATTTGACGAACAAACCGCGGCGCGGTGTACGTATATTGCGGCAAATGATGTATGATGTGTCTGGATGTAGTAGGGCGCGTCATTTCAGAGTGGACAAGCTATAACCATTACCATTTCTCGTTATGCCTAGACGTTGGGTGCTTTTCTCATACATTCATATTTATTGAAAGTTACTAACAATAGTATTTAAAGTGCAAACATGTTACTAATAATTTTTAAATCTTTTAGTGTTAACTGAAATAAAATGTAAAAAAAATAAAATAAGATTGTATAATTTCGTCTAAAACAGGACCAGAAACGCTACTTGAGAGTGTTTGGCAGTTTCAACGACACGGTGCACTGGAACCATTGTTTCTTGGAAATAACATCCAGCGAAAAGGAGCCCAGTGGTCGAAGGCACTTCCTACAAGGGACGCAGAGCGACAGAGGTGTCATGGAGAACGTCATAATTGATGAAGAATATTGCAGTAAGTGTCTTCATAGTTCTTCCTTTACCATTCATGAACGGTAAACGTCTTAGGTTCACCCCAGTAGCACACCTCCGCCTCGGAACCGCAGTAGTTAAATTCAACTGGCTTGCGTCACGTTCAGCTACGCGAAATTCGAGTAGCGGAACATGACGCGAGCCAGTATAATTGAACTACTGCGGTTTCGCTACTATGGTTTCGCGGTGGAGGTGTGCTACTGGCGTCAGTTCACACCGAGACGTGACGCGAAACGACGGTGCGCTCACTTTTTAAGTTAGTGATACAAAATATAACTCTATTTGCAACTCAAAAAGCGTTCGAGATGCCTCACAGCGTAGTGCGACGTATCAAGAAGCAGCGAAGCGTGGCGCGTGGAGCTGGCAACGACTTCACAATGCGCCTCGCGACGTCGCGCTGCGCAAGAAGGTTTCGTGTTTTGCCGTATCGAAATTTTTCACGACCCGTGATTTTTTTTGACGGCGGCTGTAGTTTTTAAATGGCCGCATTCACATGAATCACGAATCGGGAAAAATAACGGATACGTCGTAAATGACGTACCGTCTTTTAAAAATCACGTTCGTCAAAAAACACGAATCGCTACTTTTTTGTGACGAATCCGCTGAAGGATTCGTCCAAGATTGAACTCTGAATCACGAATCAGGTGTGAACATCTATTCGAATATTTAGACTAATCGCGAAAAAACTCGTTTCCGTATGCAATGTGAACGTGCATCCGTCATGACGTATCTAAAAATCTATTTCGTAAACATTTTTTTTTGACGAATCGTCAATGACGGACACCGTGTGAATGAGCTCTAACTTGGAATTCAAGTCTGTCACTTTAGGCACATTTTTTACAGAATACCCACGATTAACTACAGACGCTTTAAAGTATTGTAGTCCATTTGGAAGCTCCTACTTTTTGCGAGTTAAAGTTTTCGCCGATGGCTCAAATAAAAGATAAACAGAGAAATGGCCTTAATTTAGAAAACGATTAAATCCTGTGTAGCAAAAATGGATCCGCGATGGGAAAAATTGGTTAACGGGAAGCAGGCGCAGCCATCAAATAAATGAGAATGAGTGCCTGTTTAATGTAACAGTGACCCTCTTATAGAGGCTCGGCGACCCTTTATTAGGGGATCGCAACCCATACTGCTTGAAACCATCCAATCTTCCAAAACTTCTGTCGTAATTGCATTTTCAGGGTTCCGTACCTCAAAAGGAAAAAACAAAACTCTTAAAAGGGTCATTTCGTTGCGCGTCCGTCAGTCTGTCAAAACCCTTTTTCTCAGGAAAGCGTGGAGTTATCGATTTGAAATTAATAACAAATACGTAGATCTATGGTACCTTGGAGCTTTAAAAAAAATAAGCTTCGAAGTCTACGCAATAAAAAAATACGGCCTTTTATGCCACATATTTTGATACTCGCAAATAAATCAAAACCTACGGGTACTTCCCGATAACCTAGAATCATGAAATTTGGCAGGAAGCAAGGTCTCACAGCACATGTAAAAAGTACAAAAATCGTTCATTTGAAGTTTTATCAACCAAAAAATATATATTTTATCGTTTACAAACTTACATTTGCAGTTGGAGAATTGACCGTGACGTATATCGATGTATGGGAGAACATATTTTACAACTACAATGTTCAGTTTGTTTTTGGGATAAATTCATCCCAACTAAGAAACTCTTCAGTAGCCGGGCTTTTAAAAAGCTTACAACGTTTTAGAGCTACCTAATCCTGTTAAGTAATACGGGATAATTAGCCTTCATAGTTAATACCTTACTTAGCGTAATGACTAATCCAATCTATGTATTAGGCATCTAATCTTATCGCTAATCCAATCTTAGCGTGCTGGCGCCTCAAGCGATACTATCAAATAAGGCACGGAAGTACAAGTACCACCTACTTCAGTACTTAATGCATTTCCTTTAAGACCCATTCACACGGTAACCGCCCGTTAACTTAATCGACGGTTAAATTTTTATCGAGCACTAGCACTTCGTCCACGATTTCGTACTTTTCCCAATTTTTTTTACTTACAGACTTTTTTCTTCTTTGTTCTCGATTAATAGGGATGTGTCTGTACTGTTGACTGTTGAGGAGTTCACTCTTTTGAAGCCAATCCTGGCTGCAGCAGCCAGGTCATGGTAGACTTTAAAACGGACTATTTTATTTAAATGCGTATATAAAAAGTCGTGTCTGTACTGTTGACCGTTGAGGAATTCCCTCATCTGGAGCCAATCCTGGGATAGCAGTCAGGTCATGATGGAATTTAAACGGACTATCATAATTAAATACGTGTATTATATTTTCTTGTCTGTACTGTTGACTGTTGAGGACTTCGCTCATCTGGAGCCAACCCTGGGAGCAGCAGCCCGATCATGGTGAACAATAGAACGGGCTTTCATAGTTGAATGCGTACATAAAATTTTGTTTCTATGCTGTTGACCGTTTAGGAGTTCCCTCGTCTGGACCCAATCCTGGGTGCAGCACCTAGATCATGGTGAACTTTAAAACGGGCTATTATAAATGAGGGCGTATATAAAATGTTGTATGATCTGTACTGTTCACCGCTGAGAAGTTCCCTCTTCTGAAACCAATCCAGGGTGCAGCAGACAGGGCATGGTTGACTTTAGAATGGACTATCATAATTAAATGCATATATTCAATTTCTTGTCTGTACCTACTGTTGACTGTTGATGAGTTCACTCTTCTGGAGCAAACCGTGGGTACAGCAGCCAGATCATGATGAACTTTAGAACAGGCTATCATAATTGAATGCGTATATAAAATGTTGTGTCTCTGCTGTTGATCGCTGAAGAGTTTCCTCGTCTGGAGCCAATCGTGGATGCTGCAGCCAGGTGATGGTAGACTTTAGAACGGACTATCATTATTAAATGCGTATGTTAAATTTCGTGTATGTACCGTTGACTGTTGTGGAGTTCCTTCGTCTGAAGCCAATCCTGGGTGTAGAATCAGGTCATGTATCTTAAAAAAATGCATTGTATTCAAAACTGAACCAACATGTAAAAGTGTAAACTGAACGAACAAATTAAGTGATATACTCGCAATTCATTATCTATACGGGCGGGCGTACGGGCTATGTTTGGATTGCAAACTATGGACAGTTGCAGACCAATGTTCTTAAAGCACAGAATTTTAACACTTCCGTCACTCTACATATTGGAAATATCGGTATTTGTAAAAACTAATCCGCAATGGTTTCCTCTTTTGTCAAATAATTCCGATAGAAACAGACGTGAGAAGTATAGACTTTGGGTGCAGTCACACTCGGTCAAAACAGCACTTCTAAGAAAAAGTGTTGTATGCATGGCCCCATTAATATACAATAGAATTCCGAATGACATTAAGCAATTAAATTTTACTTTATTTAAGAAAACACTTAAAAAGCTGCTTACTGATAAGTGCTACTATAACATTATTGACTTTTTAAATGATACATTTTGAATTTTATTGCTTATTTACGTTTATTACATCGTGTTGACATATTTTGCCTGTAATTATTATTGACTACTTTTTGTACTGACTCTGATTGTGAAATGAATTATTGACTATATCTTGCACTGGCTCTAATTTCTATGTATGAGTCTGACATTCATAATTAATTTATAATTGCCAATCAAATTAATAACATATTAAAAACAATATTTGTACGCCGAGAGAGGCAAAACATGTTGGTCCGGTAAAATTTCGCTTCTATCTATATGTGCATATTCATGTATCATGTTACACATGTTTAAACAAATAAATTGATCTTTATCTTTATATTTCACTAGTTAACAATATTTCATATTTCCATACAGTAATGAAGCTAAATTAATTAAAACAGCGAAATATTTGATAGCTATTTGCGACGTTACCCATTTTCAGAATGCACGCTCTTAAGAGACGTTTAAACGTCAAAATGTATGGTTAAAGGCGTAAAACATTACTTTTTTAACTAAATAAGGGAGTTATTTTGTTAATTTGTGTCTCTTTCCCCAGTCAAAGTTTGATAGGTATATAAACAAGTAATTGACGATGTTGAAATTTTTTCAGAAAACACCACCTTTCTTACTCTTCACCGCGAGAGTGGAGATCAATGGTTGGTGGTTGGTGACCTATTGGTGATGAGGGACTGCGAGAATGGCGATTTCGTCGTCTTCTCCCGGTTTCCATTGCAGCCTCGGAAATTCGAAATTATGGATGCCCTGAAGATGTTTGGCGAGAACGAACCCAATGGCACAATGGCTTGCAATATTGAGAAATCTTGGCTAAAATATGATGATAGTGTGAAATAGGGATGATGCCTGGGTAAAAAAAAAACTAATTAAGGCTTGTGCAGACCAGTGCGACTTGTCGCGCGACGCGACACCGGTTATTGTTATACTGTAAAGTTTTCTTAGAAATTGTATTGTTCGTGTCGCGTCGCGCGACAAGTCGCGCTGGTCTGCACAAGCCTTTAGTCCGTCAGTCAGATAATAAAAAAATATTAGACACGTATTTTTTGCTTTATCATATTAATAAAAAAATACTTAGATTAAACGCATTTTAAGTTGGGGAGTGGGGGTCACTAGTACGTATATAATCTACATACTCGTGACGTCATGGCACATGTTACCTCAATGTATCGCCGTAATCTTTAGATCACGTAAAAAAAGAAAAAATACGTGTCCAATATTTTTTTATAATAACAAAGACGGACAAAAAAATCATTTTTAGTCATCATCTCTACTACATGATGATAACCACTAGATAACAATATCACCGTACCTAATCAAATTTAGGGCTGCTTAAACCATAGTTTTAAGTTACTAACAATTCGGTTTATTTATAAACGTTGATTAAAGTTTAAACTTTGATTAACGTCTGATTAACCAAAAATGTTTTTCCGTTTAACTCGTTGCGGGATACTAAACGCCTCCAGACGTAATAATAATAAAACTTTTATTGGTCTCGTTCAGTGTCCTTCAACCGATTAAACGCCTGTTATGGAACATTTATAAACAAACCCTATAATTCTTGATAATTCCACAGATAGAGTGTGATCAAAGGACAATGACCAAATCACTATGGGAAGTAGCGCATTTGGTTTTATACCGCGAAAACAAAAATTACCTGTCACAAAAATTAAGGGTCGTGACGGGCGGCGCGACATGACTCGAACAATACAATTTCTACGAAAACTTCACGGTATAACAAAAACAGGTGCGCTAGTCTGAACAAAGCTTTAATCGATAAACAATTTTTCTAAAAATGCAGTCCGAAATTATGAGCAACTCTTCTATATAATTCGGTTCAGACTGATGTTAGGTTATGTTACGGTATATTGCCTTTTGTTCGTCATATTATTCTGCATCTAATTAATAAACTTTGAAGGAAAAACGCGAAAAATAAAATTGTTCCATTTTTGGTCATTGACTTTTAGTCCAGGGTAAATAATAAAAACTACACTCACATATTTTTTTATTTTTTTTTATTTAATTCTACTAGTGTATAAAACAAGTAATTCATTAATATTTTTATCTACTCTCATAATCGTAATATTCGAATTATAAACTTCAAAACGAGTTTAAATTGACATACTTATTAAACACAATACCGAAATTTTAAAATAGAATCATATTACAACACTTTTTCTCTAACAAAATAATGTTATAAAACAATTTTTTGTCTATTACGATACAAAGCAAATCCAAGAAGTTAATATCATCAAGGAGTTTCCATCAACTTTTGTAATGGAAAGTTATCGGGGGACGGTGATGTGCTGGATGCAGGCGCCATTCATCCGTGAAGTTGTACTGAATTTCGTGGGGATTAGGTTCAATCCCAATGTATGAGAGTAGATAAAGTACTGTATGAAACTGCACATAACTAGGTATTAAAACACTCGTGTGATACTATTAAAAACCTTGCCTACGGCTCGGTTTTTAAACACACACTCGTATTTTATTACCCCTCTTTATGCAACAGTTTCATAAACTACTATTTTCACACCACCTGCTAGCTAATATCAAATTATATGTCATGTAAACCTAACTTAAAGCAAGTCATTAAAGACGCAGGCTCTAGCCGGGCAATAATATTGTACTGTATTTCATTTTGAGCCGCTAGTGCATAATATGTGATTTGAATATGGAACGTCAATTATATAATTCGGCTGCGGATGGCGGTAATGGCGGCATGTCATCGCAACAGCTGATCGGTTGCTGTGGTGCGTACCCCCACCACAGTATACTATAGTACTGTACTGTACCTCCCCGTTATAATATTTAATTCGGGCATCTTATTTCCTAATTATTATGTTAAGTGTTTTTGGTGAAATTGCATGACAAAAATAAAAAAAATGTGTATGAAACTGCAGATAAGTAGGTAGTGTCAGGTTATTTAATAGTTTCATCAACTACTAGTTCGAGAATCGAATTTTATTTATTTATTTCCAACTTACATCTATCATTACAGGGTAACCTTTTGCGATAGCGTAGTTATCTAACTCTTATCCTAACTTATTATTAACTTATAATTATAATTAAATGTAACTTATTACAAATAATACATAATTTGTGAACTCACTCAGGGAACAATAGAATATTCATTTAATATCCGTGTCATTAGCTATGAGGTTGAGAGACCGGAGTGCACGCGTCAATGGCCGCTCTCATAAAATATTGGTCCGAGCGCGCGGCTCCGCCAGTAGCCATGGCCGTCGTCATCGCCACACAAACCCATGTCCCCTAAAATGCATTATGTACCTTCCCTCTAAATACTTTTAATATGACCCGTTCGTTATATCCAACCATACCCAAAATAAATAAAGTGTTTTTATTATTTAATTGGTTTGTATTACCTCGCATTAAGTGGGGGTGGGTTTATTCGTCTTGGGCGAACTTGAATCCCTTGTTGCACTCAGGATTCTAGTCATATATCCCTCGCTTTGCTCAGAAGTTAACTCACAGCTCCCTTGTTATGCTTGGGAGCCCGGTCTACAATGCTTCGTAGCGTTCGGGATTCGCCCGCGACATTAAGACACTGCTTTATCCCCGTAGTGAATAATCTACTACTATAAATTAAAAGATATTGGATGTAACTATGGATCACCCGTCATTTAATTCGTTGAACTTTAGTTACTGTCTGTCTGAATTATAAAAATAGTGTTAATTCATCTTCTGCTTTATACTCGGTCCCTCAGTGCTGTTGATTGTGACCCATCTTGTGTGTTATTTAAATAGATCCAAATAAGGAAACTACAGTAAGCTTTAGTATACTTCTCCGTCAATCAGAATATAACATCATGTCTGTATAAATAACTATATAATAAAGTGTTAGGCAGTGGTATACCCATAGCAACTACATCCACATTTTGGCAGCTTTGTTTAAGTAATCCTTAATCTTAAATATATTGTAATTAATGTTTCTATGTAATAAAGTTGTAAATAATTTAAATAGTATTGTGTTTTATCTTGCCTTACCACACAAATAGTGTTTTCCATGTTCAGTCATTGATTAAAAATCCCTTTCTTCAAGGTTCTAGTGGCGTGTAACACAACTAATCATGATCTATATGATTTTTTTTGTCGGTTATTAAAAAAAAACAGCTATTTCCTACACAACCGAAATTATATTAAAATTTTAAAACCCCCGTCACAAACATTACCTCATTTCTCTATCCTACTCTATCAACAGACCCTGTTCAACATCTATCTATAACCTATTCATTGAGACCATTCCAATGAGCCCAAACACGATACATGTGCTGTACGTTGGTAAGGGAGTTGGATATTCTGCAAATTCCAGGTGATGCTGCAGCATCAGTTCAAGGTTACTTTGTTCTTCTAATATCATTGACGTAACAGAATAACAAATTTCAAATTTCAAATCGATCAGACCTGTGGAAGATGCTCACATCCATTCATCAACTAGAAAAGAGCTGATAATTTTCAAACAGCTGAACCGATTTTGATAAAACATATCTAAGAACCATCGATAGAAAACCTGCTTTCAATAAAAAAAACGCATTCAAATTGGTTCTCCCGTTTAAGAGCTACGGTGCCACAGACAGACACACACACATAAAGGTCAAACTTATAATACTCCTCTTTTTGCGTCGGGGGTCACAAAGTGACCTACGCGGTCAAAATGTATGGGACAGAAAAATTTTCATTCTTTCTTTTTCTTTTTCTTTTATAAGGAGGAACTTAGGCTACTTTTATTTTATAAAAAGAATGAGGGTCCACGCGAGCGAAGCCACCGCGGCTTCGCTCGCGTACCAGCTAGTTTAAAATAAAGTCAATTACGATTTTTACCAGTCTAACTTTGTCAAGATAAACTGAGATTAAATTGTTCGAACCATTCCTAAGAATCAAAATGAATTTCAGCTCGAAAACAATGCAGTCCGATACACTTTGTATTCCAAATAGAGTATCAAAACAAATCGACAACAGTACTGAAATAAATACTGAAACAGGACAAAATACACAGGGACGTAGCCGATTAAATGCGCTGAACAAAATATAAAAAGGGAACACGGGTTTGTTTAAAAGGACGAGCTTTCCCCGTTGATTTTCCGAAACATTTTCTCAACACAGGTAAGCAAATGATCCTCGAAGATTGGAGGATGCTAAGGCTGTTCACTCACTAGACAACGTGTGTTGCGCAATTTGGGTGGCTAGCAACTGTTGCGATAAGCCTTTCCATCGTTTGGCAACAAAATAGATCTAAAATAACACTGTAATGAAAATAATGACATCATTATATTAGGTATAGCGGACGTTAGTCTACTCTAATATAATAAACAGAACGGATTTGTATTTTTCTTTGTAATGTATAAACTCAAAAACTACTGGACAGATTTAAAAAATTCTTTCACCATTAGAATGCTATATATAACTGAGTAACATATGCTTTCACACAGGGGAAGCTAGTCGGTTATATCTTCATCAAAAACCTTCCAGGCGGATGGGAAAGTCCCTTGTTTCTTGAATTTGAATTTTGAATAAGTTCAAAATCAATTCGAAATCAGTATCAAAAACAGGAGTGGTATGAACAACAACGTGTCCAAAATGTAGTTAAATTAGAGGGTTGACTGCCATTGGAATACAATTTTTTTGTAAATATGGGAATTGTTCCTCATTTGTTCTTCCATTCACTTTGCCAACGACAATAAGTTTGTCTAAGTTATTTCCTGTCTTCCAACAATTTAAATTTCCAAAAAAACACATAATTATTAAGCCCCTAACAATATCTTTATCAAACTTTAACAAGCTAACATCATGCCTCATAGTAAAAACAATGCTATAGCAACATGTTGCAGCAAAGTAAACACAGCGTGATCCTAATAGATCGGGTAACGTTAACTGCACGACTAGGACAGGCGGCAAGCACGAACCGTAAAAATAAGGATTTACGCAACAAGGGTTATATAAATCGTTTGAAATATAAAATGGCGTAGAATGTACGCTCACATATAAAAGTATGAGTTTAATTTCAGAAAGTAATTTATGAAAAACTCTTGATTACGCTTTTGTGAGTATTTAAGTAAACCTCTATTTTTTTTGCGTGATAATCATTTTTATTCCTCGAATTCGGCGAAGCCCAAAAGGAGGGTCATGTTTTTCCTCTTCCATTCTATCCAGTCAGCTATTTTATTTTATTAATTCGGGAAGACAAACAATTGTAAAGTAGAGATTTCATAATTATAAAATTGAATTCAATGTAAGGGTGGTTACAGTACAATCCACTACTTACTAAATCAAATTAAAAATTTGTAATTAACAAACATTTCTCAATTCCCATGGTGCATCTAAGAAACTATGGTGTATCAATGTGGACTTATATTATGGATTGCTAGTGTGTTATCGAAATTTTTATAATTACTCAAACAACAAAAAGAAGAGAACCCACCACACTGTACACCACAGAGTAGGTACTGAAACTGCACACATTTACAGTAATGACTTATTATGGTACTTACTTGTTTTATTCTCATTGTATTATGGTCTTAGTTTAAGTATTATTATTATTTCTTAAATTTATGATATGCTCAAATACAGATATATATTTTTATTACTTATTGTATAATCACACTTATTTCAGTGAAAAATAATACTAACCCGATTTAATAAGTCACGCAGGGGGACGTCAATATGTCATTCCATAAAGGTAATTGCTGAAAACCAGCGCTGTTGACGTTGGGTTCGTCCGAATTTCACAGCATTTCGCTGAGCAATGTGTTCTTGCACAGATGCGACGCACAGCATTATTTTTATTAATATTTGTTACAAAAGTAGTTAACTCTGCAATTGGCATTTTGTTTTTGTTATGTTTTTGTTGTCATTTACCGCTGTTATTCGTGGATCTTTGACAGTCGTTACGAGTCGTCAGAAGCCCGAAAGTCTGACACCAGTCTTACCAAGGGGTATCGTATTACCCAGTTACTGGGTTGTGGAGGTCAGATAGGCGGTCGCTCCATGTAAAATACTGGTATTCAGCTGCATCCGGTTAGACTGGAAGCCGACCCCAACATAGTTGGGAAAAGGCTAGGCAGATTGAGTCTTTATATGTACGTTTTGTTTGTGCAGAATAAACATTTTTTCTTTCTTTCTTTTCTAATTAATTAAATGGTTTTTTATTTTATTTTGATTACCAAATTAAAATATATTCCATACTTGGAATTGCTACAATAATTTGTTCAAAATACTTGTCAAATAAGTTATGTGGCGATAACGCAACACAGACAGGGATGTATTTACGCAAGATAGCTATCAATATTTCGCATCCGTCGGATTTGTTCGTTGCGACTCGATTTCGTTGACAGCGAAAGACAACGTAACGACTATCAATGAATTTACTTTGTATAAATAATTTCATCACCACTGCTCTCAAAACGGTGAAGTAAAACATCGTGAGGGCCACCAGCATGTGCTAGAACCAAAAATTCGAAGACATGTGACATCTACCAAACCGCACTGGGCCCGCATGGTAGATTACAACCCACTCCCTCACGAGGAGAGGAGGCCTGTGTCCCAGCAGTGGGAATATTCTAGGGTGATTATGCTTATGCTAAGTATATATTATTCAACTACCACATCCTAATCAATATTATAAATGTGAAAGTAAGTTTGTTTGTTACGCTTCCACGCAAAAACGGCTGAACGGATTTGAATTAAATTTGGCACATGGGTAGACCATGGCCTAGGTTTGAAAATAAGATAATTTTTATCCCGATATTCTTACAGGATCGAGATTTATGCAAAAAACCGCGGGGCGCAGCTAGTATTTTATATGCTTCAGAACGTTTCGTCTTTTGTGTGTTCAGTGTGTAAACACCACCACACTCGGATTTCCACGAAAAAGTAAATAACCCTTATTACATACTCCACTGCGTATTTCCAGTATTCCTTATAAAACAAGCGACCGCAAAAGTCAATGGAACGCAAAAGCCAAACCGAAATCAGATGAAACGGTTAAAGTACTTTCAAAGGCTCATAGAAACTGGCGTGCAATTTAATTCGACGGGTAAAACGGAGCTGTACACTATTTGTACGGCAGGCACTGTAATAAACATGGATTTGGATACCGCGACTGAAGTGTACCATTCGTCTGGTGGAGTTGGGGTGATTCGGGTTATTTCGGGTGCATTCGGTATTTGAGAAATATTATTGTAAGTGGATTCTGGATAATCTTTGATAGTAAGTAAAATGATGTCGTATCGCGGCATTATAATATTTATTTAGTTTATCTAATTATATCGAGAGAAAACTCGAATTTAGCTAAGGCACCTGTCCCAACACCGGCGATTAATGAGAGGCGATTAGAGCTAGCAACTAAAAACGATTTGGCGATCAATGAACAGCGAGTACTCGACGGCGATAAGCGATTCTCGCTGGTATGCGTATGTACCATCGCGGACACTGGCGCCTGACCACTTTTCGGCCTTATTGCCTAAGCAATAACATTGGCCACACACAGTGTCCGCGATGGTACCAAGCTTGAGACTCTTAGCGAGTCTTCTGCCTGGCAACCGAGCGCCGCTGAGAGAGTACTCTCTTCGATAGCTCTTGTCGCTCCTACAAACGAGTACTCGCCGGCGGTGTGAACAGTCAGCTATCAACTATTGATATAAGTATCTCTTTACTTACATTAGACCTACAATCTTTTTTACTTTTCTTGAGCGAGAAAACCGTTAAGTTAATAGCTAGTCGCTTCCTCGTCCGTGGTGGGACAGGTGCCTATAATTAAATCGGCAACCCGCATGAACGAGTGTGATTTTTCATACTTTTTCACTCCAGTAGAACGGTTACAGATTGATATTTCATGACAGGTTTTTTATAAGTCTCATAAACAGATAATTTTAATTATTTCTATAGGTACAAACACTAGATTTGTTTTCCAAAAACTTATCGGCAAGTAAACTATTTACCCACAAAAATTGTTTTTTGTTTTTTGCATGAATCTTTTGCTGCTACCTTCAATTCAAATTCAAAATATTTTATTTCACATAAGCCTACTAGGGCACTTAAGAAACGTCAGAAGCTAGGTGCACGGTTCCAATTGGTCGTTTCCTATGGAGACGGCATGAAACTTCAACTTCCTTCCTTTTATTCTTTCTTTTTTTTCTTTTAAAAATAATTGGCTTTTACAATATTTTCAAATAACAGGTATGGGAGGACAGTGTAGGTCTTTCAATCAGGACCAAGTACTTAAGAAAATAGATGATCAAACGTCAATGTCTTGTTATGTACGATAATGTATTGTTGCTCTGCTCACGAATGTCAACTTTATTATATAGTTAAAATATTTCTCATTAAGTGTTTGTAGTCAATTTCTTTTGAGTAAATAAAGATTCCTTAGCCACAAACACTACTTTACTGCGATTAGTGACTGGGCAAACAAAGGACTTTTTATTTAAGGGATATTTAGTAAAAATTTGATTTGTGTTTCAAACTATTATTGAAAAAATTGAGCCTCATTCTCAACCTAACTGTCCAATATAATAAACCAATTTGTAGACATTCGAATTTTAACTGTTCTAATTTGAAATATGAATGTAAAATGGCACATAGACAAGTATAATAGATATAAGTATCTCTGAATGAAACAAACAATAACAAATAATAACTTTAAGGCAGGTTTATATGAGCCCAGTAAAGTGACAGTAAATCAGTCCAGAGCTGACTTGCAACTGGGCTCGTATAGACACTAGTGTCAACCCAATCCAGTGCTGCCTTCGTGCCCTCAAGTCAGTCCACTTAACTAATCTACCGGTCTATTTTCAGGCCCAGTAGCTTCCCCCGATTTACTGCCGATCTCGTCTACATCAACCCACCGACTGGGTCCGAAATTCCTAGTCACTGGGGCCAGTCACTGCCATCGTATAAACCAGGCACATTCTTTTTTGAGATTTTTAATTAATAGGTACTTATGTCAATGAACAGGCCTAGGAACCATAGATAATTAAGTATGTCTTATTAGTCAACCTAGTCGACCGAGCTCTGCTCTGGTGAAAATAGAGAATGCTCATTTAATAGTAAAGGATAGTTCATACTAATTCCATGCTGCCATGATAGTAGGTAATTACTAATTCCATGCCGTCATGATATAAGGTACTTACTAATTCCAAGCCGTCATGATATAAGATACTTACTAATTCCATGCTGTCATGATAGTATATACTTATAAAATCTATGCTGCATGATAGCAGGTACTTACTAATTCCATGCCATGTTATGTCATTATTCTAAGGTAGCCATCTTGTTCAAAACTTTGGGCGAAAAATACGGAGAAAACGAATTTTCCCAAATATGAGACCTAGCTAGATCGATTTTTCGCCCCCGTAAACCCCTATATTGCAACTTTCATCCAGGTTGCAGAGGGACAGCGTTAGCTTATGTTATTCTTGACAAAGTTCATACGATACCTAATGATGCAACTCTGATGTTGCCGTGGATGCCTTCACAATGTTGGTTTGAGAGGTAATGAGGAGTCTGATATTTTGGCTAAAAGATCTTGTACAGACGGAAGCGAGGTATTCATAATTCCTGATTACTCAGAGTATTTTTCACGGTACAATATGGCAACAAAAGTGGAAAGAACATATTGACATCAGATCTCGAGAAAAATATATATGAGTATGGTACAAAACTATGCAATGTGAGCCTCCTCGGATACCGTGGTTTACCGATGTTAAACTAGGTAGGCAATTACTTAAAATAGCTTGTAGAATATGATCTGGACATTTACCGCTAAAAAAAAAAACCTTTTTAATGAGGAAATCTCCCTCCTTTTACCTAACTGTATTATTTGTGATAAACCAGAAGATGTCCAATTTTAGATTGTATTCGCAATAATTTTGAAAGGCAACATTTATGTAAAAAATTAAAATTAAATGCATTTGATTTAGATACAAAGTATTCTTGGCTTACCCTGCAACCAATAAAGCTAAGCTTATTTATAAATTTATCTTTAATAGTCTTATGAAAATTTTTTAAGTAACTTACTTAAGGAAATGATGGGGCTGACATGACCTGTTAATAGTGCAAGTCCCTAATACATAAAGAGAAAAAACAAAACTTTCATCGAAATCTTTAGAGCCGTTTTCGAGAACGTGATTACAAATATATACCTATAAACAAATATTGTTTGTTTTAAAGTATAAGATACGTTTCAATTTTTTTGGATAAATTATCATGATTTTGGCAAAGTTCCTTGTTTAACCAGTCACACTGTATTATCATCGGAGATGTAAAAGGCACGTGCTCCCTTTCACCCAATAATGTCTTAGTCACCTCTAACCCACGCTAAGAGCTCCTCCCATTCTTGGCACAGTATACAGGCTGTTGTGAATATTCAATAGCTCTTGGGAACCAATGTATTCACGAAGCGCTCTACGGTTTAGCTCCTATTATCATGCAGCTGATATTAAATATGGAACACAATGTTTAAAGGATTTATTGATAAAGTAGATCTTGGTTTTTATTGAGATATTTTTAAAGATAAAGGAAAAAGGATTCAATCAATCAATCAATCTGCCTAGTTTTTTTCCCAATTATGTCGGAGTTGGCTTCCAGTCTAACCGGATGCAGCTGATTACCAGTATTTTACATCAAAAAAGGGAAAAGGATTATGTATATCTATATAATATCTCATGTTATGATGATTTCCATGACAAATCCTAAACCAACGAAAAACAAACATACAAAAATCAAATAATATTAGTTATGATGAAATCAGCTAAGAAGGTAAAATAAATGTTCTTTTTTTTTGCTTTTAACCAAATAAATACCAGGATTCTGAAATAATATGTCAAATGGACCAGTGCAAAACTTCGCTAAAATCTTAAGCGTAGTAAAATTATTTTTAATAAATATTTAAAAACTTACTTACAAGTTGAAGGAGTCGCAAGCGATGAACTATTAAAACTGTTGCTGCTCAGTGACGAAAGTTTTTATTGATTTTCAACTGAACTAAAAAGTTTTAAGCAGTTCACAGAGTAGATTACGTCGCGTTAAATATCATTTAACGAGTGATTAACGATACTTTCTTGAAGTGTTGGCAATTAAATTAAATTCAATTATTTATTCTGTAAATAGGATTTCGGAATCACTTTTACTCGTCATATTAAAACAAAAAAAAAGCTAGATGGGGTCGACATTTCTATCTGAATACCCCTGCACGCTTAGAATGGCCACAATAGAAACGGGGTATGTCGACGAAAGCATAGACAAAATGACAGATTGTGATTGTTTAACTGTCATTTTGTCTATTCTTCCGTCGACAAAACCCGTTGTCATGCTACGCGTGCAGATGAGAAATCGCGAAACAAACTCAGGGGTAGAAGGTCTCTTTTATAGTCTTCATATTATGATCTGATTAAGATTATTAGTCAGATTATGTGAAGACCATGTAGCGTCAAAGTCGTGTCTGAAATGGTTTTTTGAGGAAAGAACCACACAGATTTGAGTGGATCTGTCCACACATGTTATTCACTTGTCAGGAATACCATTTGCAATAGAAAGAAAAAATATTTATATATTAAAATACAGGAGATCACAAAAATTGTCCGATGAGAAATAGAGCTGTTTGTCGGTAGCATCAATAAATGTACCAGAAAAAAAACCTTCCATTTTAAAGTTCCGACCTTACCGATGAAAATTTCCTATAATGACCTAGTTTTCATCAGTAAAACCGCTCCCTAACCACAACTTCGTGCTCCAATGGCCACCAAAGCGAACGATACAAAATATCGTGAAATAAATGTTGCAGAAATAAGTATACTCTATAAATAATTCATACCGGGAAGGAACTGCGCGAAATTTTAAAACGATTTTTACGCGATACTAGCTTTACGACCGCGACTTCTTTCGCATGAATTTTGCACATTCAAATTTTAACACACCATTTTATATTTTATTTCAGCGGTGAAAACGTTACGGACAGACAGATTATTTATTTTTCACATCTTTATGATAATATAGTAGGCAGGTATGTATGATACGCCATTATTTTTTATGAATTGCTTTCCCTTCCTGTTGATTAACATGATTGCAAAAAAAGGTAGGGAGGATGTTTTTTTGTTCTGTTTGTAGCATTTGAATAGGTAGGTACTTAATGATTTAAATTTTTTGCAGAATTTCCGTCGTTAACAAAATATAGGCATTATTATTTTGTTTCAGTTGACAAACAGGCTGCCGATCCGCAACATACAACACTCTTATAAACTATACCTATAGTTCTCACATGGGTCGTTCTAATTACTCGGGATTCATAAATGCTCTTCAAACACACGGGTAGGAACTTATAACCTAATAAATACAAATAAATGCTCTCGCAGACTGGCGCGAAACGACGATGCGACGCGACAATGCGATGCGAGTCTGGTAGAACAATTTCTATGAAGCTTTCATAGAAATTGTTCAGCTAGAGTAGTAACGCGCTTTTGCGTCTTGCCTGCCTGCGAGAGCCTTAAAAGTTGTACCAATATACTCAGAAACTCTGCCAAAATCGGTCAACCACCATAATCATTTCAGCCGAAAGACGTCCACTGCTGGACATAGGCCTCCCCCAAGCAACGTTACTTCGACCGGTTCTCTGCTTCCCGCATCCGGCGGATTCCTACGGTAAATCAGTCCACCTTGTCAATACAATAATCCCCAGGCGAAAATTCTTTCAAAATAGTAAAAAAAATGCAATAAAACTACATTCACGGGAGCACCAACCGATCCGCACGGGCTTTACCCCCCCAATGTTGGCATGCCCGTTGATTTCTGAATGACATCGACGCAAACATTGATACAACCTTATAACTACACACTGCATACTATTTTAACTCTTATCTGCACTAGTTATAATGTTGAATATAGCGTGACGTATGTATTAAGATTAATTTCAAAGATTGTTCAGCAAAAGTTAGAGCCTTAAAGACCGTTTAGAGCTTCAAAATGGGTCTTAGGAGACTACTTACGAAGTGTCTAGGTATTATTAATAATTTTGTTTCTATTTTCTGGATGATTTATTATAACTATGAACTAAAATGTCTAGACTTGCTTTCATTAACTAGCCACTAACTAGCCACTAACTTCTAAGCGCCTTAACACACTGGAGAATTGCGAGCGAGTTATCGGCGAGGAGATTTTTCAACGCGTTCGCTTCGTGTGCGTAGCAAGCACGCTACGTGTTCGCCGCGTTTGAGTATCGAGAGCTATTGACGTGAGTGTATAAGAGAGAGCGAGACAAAAAGTGAAAAATATTGTGAAAACGCGGACAACACGTCGCGTAGTTGCGGCTAGCTCGCTTCGCACCCGCGGAGAGCACGTTCGCAATTCTCACTGGAAACACGCTGGCAAACCGTCAGCGTGATAACGCTCTAAATGTACGGGCTTTAATTGTTATAAAAACTAAAACTGTAAATTTTAATTTTTAATTTTTTATGTCTTCTATTTCCCTGGTGTTACAGTTACACAATTCAAATACAGCTCCTTGGTATGCTGTATTATATAAATGTCAAGCGGAGTTTTAGAGTAGGCAAAAACGCAAAAAAAAAAATACCCTCTTATCTTTCAAAATACAGTGCTATGTGGTGAATCCTGGCTGCTTTGGTTAAAACTATGAAAATTCTTACTATTGCCATAACGTCTTAAAGAATAGAATACAATATATTTATTTGCATTAAATATTAAATCCGTCATTGCACCAGGGACAAGGAATTCTTTGACCCTTCAAAGACTGAATTTAATTAAACAAGACGTGCTATTTTTAAGCCTGCTAAATGATGCTGAGACAGCAAAACCTTTTTCTTCTACACCCTTCATACAGGGTGTTTTTAAACTGACACACAAAAATAGGTATGCAAAAATATGTAGTTTTCATGAAAAAAGATCAAATGGTTGCTGAGACAGTTTCTCCGTATTTGCTATAGATTTAGATTTTTCCCAATAAAAAAACATAACACAACAATCACGCCCGCAATCCCCAAGGGCTTAGGCAGAAATGAAATGAAATGAAATTGTTTATTCTGTAAATAGGATATCGGAATCACTTTTACACGTCATATAAAAAATATTTAAAAAATAAGCTAGGGGAGGTCGGTGTTTCCTATCTGACTACTCTGAGAAGAAAGGCCGAAACAAGCTCAGAGGTCGCAGTCCCTTTTAAAGTTCAGACATAATCTTGGTCAAGCCTTGTGAGGACCATGTAGATTAGTGTCTGAAATGGTCTTTTGAGTGAACCACACAGATTTGAGTGGACCTGTCCAGTCAGTGCAAGCATTTGTCAGTAATCGTGGAGCTCAACTCAGAACTTAAGGAGCTCAACTCGGCGAACAATATCAAAGATAGGATATTTGGGTAGGTCGCATCAACTACTCAAACTGCCAGACCATCATTAAAACTAACTGAGAAAGAAAAAATAAATGAAAACGAAAAAAAGAAATTAAAAAAGTATCCACTTAGTCCTCACATTCACAATAATTAAAATAATATAATACTTTACAAAGTAATCGTGTCATTTTGAATATAATTTTCAACAATGTCAATGTGCATATAAAACTGGTTTATTGTGATGAATAATCAAAATGTCAAGTATCATGGTTTTCACTATATATTTCAATCTATATATTTCGCTTAGCAGAGTGAGCAGCTCAATCCCAAGCTTTTCTATCTTCTATATAATCAGAAATTTTATAGAACCCTTTTTTACAAAGCTTGGTTTTAATACAGCTTTTAAATCGTTTAATGGGTAAGTTTCGAATGTCAATGGGAAGTTTGTTGTAAAAGCGTATACATTGACCCATGAGCGAGTTGCTTACTCTGTGGAGACGCGTGCGATGCACAGCAAGGTTGTGTTTATTCCTGGTATTTAAACTATGAATATCGGACATTTTCTTAAAATTTGATATATTTTTGTGTACGTACAATAAATAGGTTTTCAAAAGTATATTGTGAGGCTACAGTCAGAATATTTATTTCTCTGAATTTCTCTCGAAGGGAATCTCTTGGATCTAGGCTGTAAATGGCTCGAACAGCCCTTTTCTGTAGAACAAAGATAGTATTAATGTCCGCACAGGTTCCCCAAAGAAGAATCCCATATGACATAGACTATGAAAGTAACTAAAATAAACAATTCTGGCTGTATCTACATCAGTTATCTGTCTAATTTTTTTAACAGCATAGGCGGTCGAACTAAGCCTTTCTGACAATTTTTCTATATGTGGGCCCCATTGTAATTTACCATCAATAGTGATTCCAAGAAAAACTGTTGACTCAACAGGGTCCAACTCTATTCCATTAACTTGAACATTGGTAGTTAGCTGCCTGACATTTGGCATTGAAAATTTAATGAGTTTAGTCTTTTTTTCGTACAGGAGAAGATTATTTACATTAAACCAATGCACAACTTTAGAGAGTGCATCGTTGACTTGTTCAAAGTTGACTAACTGAGGTTTGATAAAAAAAATGAGGTAAGTGTCATCTGCTAATAGTACGATCTTGAGATTATCCCTTATGTAGTAAGGTAAGTCATTTATGTAAATGAGAAATAAGAAAGGACCTAGAATTGAACCCTGCGGAACGCCCATGGTGACCGCAGATCCTGCAGATGTCTTGCCATTAACATCGACCCTCTGAATTCTGTTATTCAGATAAGAAGTCAGAAGGTCAAGAGCCTTGTCCCTCATGCCATAGTGGTACAGTTTCCTGATAAGAGTATCATGATGTACGCAATCGAAGGCCTTGGACAAGTCGCAGAAAATGCCAAGAGCATCTTGCGACTCCTCCCAGGGCTCGAATATGCTCTTCAGTAATTCTACGCCCGCGTCTGTAGTTGAACGACCCTCGGATCAGAGGTGTGTCTAACCCACATTTCGCGTATATTTAAGTCCCATGTAACAGAAGGCGAGCTTAATGCCATCAACCGGGCGTAAATCCAGACTCAGGGCTGCTACTGAGAAATTCCTGGTGGAAAAACCCAATCACACTTTGCCCCGACCTGGGATTCGAACCCAGAACCTCATGCTCAGCAGCAGTGCTTTGCAACTTCTTGACCAACGAAGCAGGTAGTAATAAAAATCACTGTATAAATATTCTTTCTTTCCTAGATCCGCTTTTTCTCAATAACCGCTACTTTCATAGCCTATCTGAATGAGTTCTTATACAGGCAGTTACTAGATTATACGCCGTTACTACGAACATCGATGCGCGTTTTCGACGCAAATAGTCAGCGTATGGCCACCCCAATTTACGTTGATTAAATCTGTAACGGCCTCAAAGTTCAGCAATGTTTTGATGTATAGGAGCAGTTTGAAGTTAAATGTGTTAATTTTATTATGTGTGTGGAGAAAATACACTCCTTTACGCACATTGGTCGGTACCCTTAACACCCTCAGCACCATCCCTTAAGTGGACGTTTATTCGATTTTTGAAATTTTGACAGGCCCGCGCTTTTCGAACGTATGCCTAAGATACACAGCTCTTTTACCAAGAATAAATATGTCGATGTGATGTGCCAAAAAGATACACATGTATGGCGCTGAATGTGTTAAGGGAATAAGTAAGATATGGCACTCTGTGACTATGTTTCCCAATACCTATGTATAACAGGTGTAAAAAGAAACTTAACGAAGCCGAGAGGTACTTGTCTTGTTTATTTATTTATTTATTTATTTTATTATTTATGTACACACAGTAAAATACATACAGATACGACATAATTATAATTTGAGTACAAAGGTATTGTGGTAAGGCTTGTTCTTTCATTTATTGTTTTATTTTTTTGGACTTGACTATAGGAACTATCTGGTTACGGAATTATTGAAGGTCTAAGGTATTATAACATGTTTTAAACGTTACAACTTACCTTTTTTTTTAATAGTTATCATCTTTATTCACATAAAACAGTGACAAATTCTTAGGAGTTTTCTGAATTCTGAGGTAGGTTCACAGACCTGTGTAACAGAACTCAGAGACCTCTCTCATGCATTAGTGTGGGTATAGGCAATTTAGAAAGGAGAGTGAGAAAGTGTAACTTGGTGTCTGGGTGGATGTGTATGTGTGAGAGGGTGTGTGTGTGTGAGGGTGTGTGTGTGTGTGTGCGTGTGGGGTGTGTAAGTGTGGGTGTGTATGGGAGTGTTTGTTACTGAGTCGTGTGCTTGAGAATTGTGTGTGTTTAGATTATGTAAGTATGTGTATCACAAGATTTTAAAGTAATATCAATTCAGTTTGTTCATAATCTAGTTCCAATAACCAATTCTTAATTGCAGATTTAGCTTCGCGGTTGGTTAGAGGGTGTATATTTTTCAATTTATTGATTTTATTGTACAAGTAAACTGCTTTATAACCATGTTCTCGCCTAGCTGAGGCTGTTCGGCATACCACAGTTGGACACCCATAAGCGCAATGTTTTGCGTGCGTTACATTGCACACTGCCGTAAACAGCGATTTTTTTACTCCAAAAATAAAAGTAAAAAACTTTTATTTTTGGAGTAAAAAGTCGCTCGAGTTTTGCAAGTAACTTTGTACAAAAATAATTACTGGGAAACACCCAGCAATTATTTACTTACAGAGTTGCACAGAGTTACTTAGTTTGATGCACAGAATGCGTAAATGATGGCGTCGTGATGAGTGTTTTAACAGCCTGTATACAAGGTCATTTAAAATTTGCTAGAGAAACTTTACAGACGTGATGGGTATCGATATCTAAACATGATAAAGCAAAAAAGAAATAAATGTAATGTTTTTTTTTTGGGGGTCATCAACCGCATTGTAGTTGATATCAGTTAAAAAAACATTTTTTTGTGTAAACTTCACAGACGTGATTGGGATCGATATTTTAACACGATAAAATAAAAGAAAACAGATTTTCTCAACTCATACTTCAAGTATCAACACTACCAGCGGTCGTTGATCACCAAAAGATTTTTTTTTTTAAATATTGTTTTTATCGTGTTTAGATATTTAATACCTATCACTGTTTACAGGGTGAGAGTTGCACAGAGAGCCATGGAGCGTTCAATGCGTGGCATAAAGCTTATAGACCAAACGTCCAGATCTGCAGACGTACGAAGGTTTCCGATAAGCGACTCGCGAGCCCAGTGGGTGTTAGTAGATGTCACATGTCTTCGAATTTTTGGTTCTAGGACATGCCGGTTTCCTCACGATGTTTTCCTTCACCGTTTTGAGACCTTTATTCCTTAACTGAATTTAAAAAAAACAAAAAAAAAATGGAATTCAATTAAGAACCCCTCTTTGTGTAAAGGCCTTGTCCCCTTCTTTTCAGTCTTTTCTGCCCTGTGCTGCAGCAAGAAAATTCTGGTACGCTACTTTTTCGATCTCGTCGACCTTTCTCGAGATTTGACTTATTTTCGCATATTTCGCCTGCTAAATTTCCATAAATAGACTAGTAAGTTATTTACAAAAGCTCCATACGTGAGGCAAGTTGTCGAGACGATCGATGATCCGCCAGTAATAGGTGCTAATGGTTCGCGTCGATGCGCCAGATGTGACGCCGATCATCGCTGTCGGAATTGCTTTTATGAATGGGCGATATTTTGTTTTAAATGTTCGATGTTATACAAGTTGTTGAATAAATTGTACTGGATTACCTACTTACATAAAATGAAAGTGTAATGCAGTTATCAGACGCTTCTTAGGTATTTTTTTTATCATCAGGTTATTTATTATTTTATTCCACGTGCACGCGACACCAACAAAATGAATAGGAATGAACGGTTTATTAAATAAAAATTAAATTTAAATTTAATTTTTCGATCTTTCGGTAGGCGAATGAAAGATGCCGAAATCCAGCATCGTTGTATCGGTTCACTAAATGAATTCATTTTGCACCTTAGTATCATTGTGTTCAGACGTTTCACTTCGAGTGAAAAATGCCGAATTAAAGGCAAAAATAAACGAAAAGTAAAGCGCCTGATGTTGGCTTTAGAGATACCAAGTATGAAAGTAGGTATCATGCTTCGTAATCAGTCAGATCATTCGACAAATGTGTGACTCGGTTTCACTACTGATTAGCGTGGTTTTTTACGCGATCGAAACCGTAGTTTACAACATAGGTAAATAAAATAAAGTTAACATTAATCCAAATTTTATATCGTAAAGAGAAAAGAACCGCCTCTGTGGTTAGACCACCTGTCTAAGACCTAGAGGCCCCGGGGTTCGATTCCCAGTGGTAGGGCTTTTTCCAAGTCCGCCGGGCTAGCTACCAACATCTTATCTAAGTCTGTCGCCATAACAACAATGTTAACAGAATTGTTGTGTTTCGGCAGTTAGAGGTAACCAGTTCCTCTGTGGTTGAGAATTCCAGGTGGCTCGCTTCCACCTTCGGCCTGATCACTATCAGGTGAGACGCAGGCCAAGAGAATCTCCATCGCGGGTAAAAAATAAAACATAAATAAAAAGCTAAACAAACCAAATAAAAAGTAAAATTAGAGTTAAAAATATTCATTTCCCTAAGAGAACTCTTAACCAAATAACTTTCTGAAAACAAAGGAAAATACATTTTCAAGGTTCCGCGTTCCCTAAGTGTGCCATAAATCGGTGCTGTTACCCTAAAGTCATACAAACGCCGGGGGAGTGGCGAAATATATGGATCTAATGTTTTAAGCCTATTAATTCTTGTTATTACAGCTGAAATGAATATATTTGAAATGTTATTATAGTACGCGTATCGCATTGCTGTTGAAGAAATCGAATGTTGTAAATACGGTAACGTATCAGAGGTCCTCAAATGTGCCTCGTAAAGCACGTTAAGCCCTTGATGCCGGCTGTCATTCGAGGGTCTTTGAGAGTCGTTACGGCGGGTTGTCAGAAGTCCGAAAGTCTGACATCCAGTTTTACCAGTCTTACGTATTACTCAGTAATTGGGTTGTGAAGGCCGCTCCATGTAAAATACTGGTATTCAGCTGCATCCGGTTAGACTGGAAGCCGACCCCAATATAGTTGGGAAAAGGCTAGATAGATGTCCTCAAATAAACCCTCAGAAGTTATTGATTCGACGAGATTGTCTATTGTCGTACAGCTTTTCCTTATTTAGTGATGATTTTTCCAAAGTCAGATAGATACCTTTAATCCGTGAAATAAAATTGATGTCTGTCAAAAATTCAAATTTATTCCAAAGAAGACATTGGAAAAATCAGCCCTAAATCAACAAAATATGAGTTTTTCTATCGTATTTTCACAACATCACTACATTATAAAAATCAAAGTCCCCCGCCGCGTCTGTCTGTCTGAACGCGATAAACTCAAAAACTACCGATCGGATTTTCATACGGTTTTCACCAGTGGATGGAGTGACTCATGAGGGAGGTTTTATAATCCATTAAGGTTTTGTGTAAATTGGCATAAATATAGAAATAGGAAGAAATAAAACTTGCATATTTCGCACAAAAAAATTACATAAAAATACTAATTTGCAAATTAGCCAAAAGCCTCGAATTCTATATTAAAAAGTTTGACAAATTTTATCGATTGCTTGCAGGGCCAGAGAGACCACAGAAAATTAGGCAAATATGACGATGATTGTTGAAGATATCGGAAAAAATCATACTAACTGTGAGCTTTACTGGCGTGCACCGCGAGCAAGCACTAGAGTTATTGGAAAACAATGTAAGTATTACGGAATTAATACATTATTTACCTGGATTAACACATAGAGAAGGTACTTTTAATCCCGGTAGTACGTTCCTGTGTGATATTTTCCGAAAACCAGGAGGGCGAAGTCACGGGCAAAAGTTAGAGACTAAATAAAATGTGGTTTAAAACAAAATATCAGTTTCGGGACCATAATAGGATCTAGACTTTTTGTTTCACGAATGTTTGTTTTCCCAAAACTTTTAACAAGTAACATGATAACTTTGTCAATTAGCAGATAAAATAATATTTGCTAGATAACTTCGAAAATAAGTGTAGAATTGGTTTGGTTAGGAAAATAGCTCGTGTACTTATTTAAGAACTATGCACTAAATTAAATTAACTTTTTTCTTACAAAAATAAATATAAGTATCTAAAATAATGGGGAAATTATGGGGATCAGGGATCCCCTGATGCGGTGCTCCTCACCAAACCATGAACCATCTATTGGGGTGTCCAGTCTACATAAATCTACACCTTCGAGGACCGCCGCAGGCGCTTTTTAGCACCACTGCTGTCGCGATTAACGGAGCCACATACTGGGCTCAACTAATTTAATACAAATCATTAACTCGAAAAGAAGAAGAAGACTTGTAACAAGTACGTATGCCATTTATTAAACACGTTTCAACAGCAACAGTTTTATTCTACGTGTACACCGTACCCATACTAAAATAAACTTTAATAGAACATTAATTATGGTTAAAGGAACAAGTTGCATCTTTTTTTTTAATGAAAATTCTCAGTAGCAACCCGCGGATTTGTGCCAGGGTTATTGCAATAGGCTCGACCCCTCGCCCCCTCATCCTATTACAAGGGTTTAACAACATAATGCTGGCAAAATTTTGGAGTAGGTACTTATAACACACCTGTGCCCACCCTTTCCGGCTTACAGACGTGATGTTGTGTTAAGTTGAAGAATAATTGTTTTAAAAACAATAAAGTGAACCCCACTTTCTTTTCATTGACGAAGAAATTGTAGGTAATATACCATATAAAAAAATACATAATACAGATGGCACACTTCGCAAAAGAATATAAATAAAAAGCTTGTCTTGTCACGACACAATAAAGTGCAATTCAGGTCGCGCAGTGCTAATCACCTACAGTTAAATTCACCTAGAATGCCTCTCTTTCTATCGCGTGACTCTTAGATATTCTGACTACGTTACACTCACTGAATTAGCATTAATCTGTGGCAATGAGCTCGTTAATAATACCTGCCTATTATTGTCCCACTGCAGGGCAAAGGCCTCTTCTCATACAGAGAAGGCACGAGCATTGATCACCACGATTGCTTACGACGGTTTGGTGATTTCAGATTTAATAACTACTAACTGTGCCTCACGGTTTCACCCGCTTAAGTCTCGACCCCATGGGAATATCGGAATAAAAAGTATCCTATGTCCTTATCCAGGTCATGGTCTACCCATGTGCCAAATTTCATCCAAATCTTTTTAGCCGTTTTTGTAGGGATAAGTCCACGTTTCCTCACGATGTTTTTCCTTCGCCGATGTCAATAATGAACTCGATATTAAGTTTTTACTGAAAAGGGGGTAGGTACCTGCTGATGCTCACCCAAGAAATGTAACGAACCGTAAAGATAACTCAACAAACACGGTTTTCTATAAAAACTCAAACAAAGATGTTTGATAACGACAAAATTTTTACGTAAACTTGCGAATTTTCACAACTTTTATCTTCTCAAAGGTCCCTTTTATCAAGATTCGAAGTTAAAAGGTTCTATTCTGAGAAAATTTCGTTATTTTCCAGGTTTTTCAAGTATACCTAGTAAATGTCTAAAATGCAACTCATTGTAGCGTTATTCTGAACCTCTCTATTCTGAGAGCTTTCTTTTATGAGAAAAATACATTCTGTGTTTTAACTTGGCTTTGTCTCACTGCAGTCGGATAAAAGGTTGTGGACGGTAGACAAAGTAGGTGATATAAAAAGATATGAAAAGTATCATATTTTTGTCTTATTTCACCACTAGCTGCTTGCCGCGGCTTCACCCGCGTGTTCCCTAATTCTTGTTCTAAAATAAAAGTACCCTAAATTACTCCTTGTAACATCAGCTATCTGCCAGTGGCAGTCCCGTCAAAATCGGTCTAGCCGTTTTGGAAATTCGCCGAAACAAACAGCTACCATTTACCGGGTAATATGTCTCTCATTGACTTGAATGTACCCTGGCGGTTGTGAGTATGTCATGCTCACTCAGATGTCTCGCTGATGATGGGGTGGCGCATGTGTTGGGTCATTTAGCTTCGTCATGCGTCATGTTCGTGAACGGGCGCCGTCAGTTGGGACTCATCATCTCTTAGCTGCCATGGCTTATTTTAATTTATTTTATCTTTCTATTGCGGACGCTTTTAACGTGCACGTCTTTCTACATTGTTCTCACATGTATAATTTCAACATGAGTTATGTAACCAATATTTTGTAACAACGTTTTTATTTAAAAAAGTGGCCGTGGAGTTTCTTTCTCGTTTTTCTCCATAGGTACCTACTACGCTTTGGAATGGACAACAACTAGCTTCATATTTTTGACTGACCGACTCCTTGACAATGCAAAAGTGTCTGTAAATTGTTTCATTGAACTAAATGCTTTGAGTTTGACAGACAATTTTTATATTTATATTGCTAGGGATATAGCTATATCACGGCTATAATCCTAATATTTAAATAAATATTTATTCCACCATTTTCGATAATGCATCTACCACTGTTTATCACTGCATCACCCAAAGGTTGATTGGTAGAAAACGCCTATGGCATTAAGTCCGCCTATGTGCATCTGTGTTAAATAAATAAAATCATTTTACTGAGACACATACACTACTGGTAAAGATAACAATAAAATGGGGCAGCTGAATTGTTAAGAGTGACCTAAATAAGAAAATAAATTAGAATATGAACCCTAACGCATGATTAAATTATTTCGAGCTCCGAAAGTGCTCTTAAAAAATATAATATTAAAAGTGGCTTAAATAATTATCCCAGGTTTCCCGTCTCTGCCAAGAAATGTAAGTAAATTAATACCCTGCGTAAGAATAATTCGCTTTTCCTACATAATTGATGGTATATTGTCAAAAAACATTTTCAATACAAAGTTGGACAGTTTATTTTCGTCAGAGAGGCCTGTAATTGATATTTCCAATGTTTTCATTTCCCAGCAGTAGAGTTTTTTCATTTACTTTGTTCAACATCGATACATTTTGGCTGTCAATTATTTTATACAGAACTTCGGCGAATTTTAATTATAAATAGGTATTGGGAGCAATTAATAATATTTGCAGGTTCTGTTTAAACATTTGCTGTTGCACGTTATTAAAAACTATGGTTGCCAGAACCATGTATCGAGTGAAAAGTCAACAAAATAAATACCCCGGTACTTACAAATAGGTAGCACGAAGTTACGCGAAGAATGGACTTTTGCGCGAACAGACTTTTGCGCGAAGGGACACTTGCGCGAAAAGACATTTCCGCGAATGGACTTTTGCGCGAAGTTACACTTGCGAGAGTAGACTTTTGCGCGAATGGACATTTGCGCGAAGGACACTTGCGCAAAAGGCAGGTTCCAGATCCTACAAATAATTTGTGGTACTCTGTAAAGTTCTCTTCGTACCTCACTCAAGTAACCGAACATCGAAACCGAACTGAATCATCGAGTTTTCACACTCGACACTTTTATGAAAAGAGTCACATACAAAAATAAAAGAATATTGGTCCAATTTTTTTATTTTTGCTACTTAAAATAATGTACGAGTACAGTGAAAAAACAAGTAGTCAAAACAGTAAAAAAAACTATAACATACAGAAAGCAATTTTAAATAATAAATTAACTAAATCCCGGGTCAAAAGACCGGCGAAGTTAATTTAATAGTGGCCAGTGTAGCTCAGTGCAATCCGTATAATGCAGTTTACTTCGCAAGCACTGCAACGCTAATTATTACAACTCTCTCAACGATTAGTCTGCTATACTATTGGGGATACTAATCTGAAATAGAGAGCTCGAGGGTACTTTACAAAATCATAATTTAATTTGGAACCTTGTTATCTTAACTTTCAAGCTTTTGGGAAAATTTTAAATTAAAGTACGCCCCAATATCAGATGGAAAATCATCACCACCGTCAAAGTCAAAGCCAAATAATTTATTCCAATTAGGCACATATAAGGCACCTTTGAATGTGAAGACCTGGAATAAGATTACTATACTACAATACGTAAAAATAATAAAAAATTAAGCAATGACAGATAAATTAATTATGTGTCATAATATGTGTATATGGTGCTCATATATTTACAAACATTGTAAAAATATATCTACGATATTCCTAAGATTTTAAGAAGTAATACTAATAGGTTAGTGTGTGAGTTCAAGTAATCACAAAATGTACAATCAATGATAAAAAATAAAATATACAATTAAATTAGCAACCAGTTTAATTTTGTCTAAACTATATATTGTTCTATAGAGCAGGACCAGCATGTTTCCAAGCATTCGTGTCTTGGATAAGATCCTCTAATTTGTAATATGCTTGTTTACAAAGTGCTTTTTATATGAGTTTTAAATTTTCTTTTAATTGTAATATGTCACAATCGTCATCATCATTAAGCCGGAAGACTTCCGCTGCTGGTAATGAGTTCTGTCCAGACACCAGTTCTGTAACTTGGTTTCTTTTACCAGCGGATGTTCGCGACCATCTTGGTCATCGTCTAACCCATCAGGTGAAATAGCAACGACTTTCAACAGGATTGGCATTAGTTTTTCGGTAGCTTATGTCAATCCGTAATATATTTTTTACTTTTATTTATTTTATACTTGCTGCGCCCCACGGTTTCAACCGCATAAGTCCCGATCCCGTAAGAATATCGGGATAAAACGTATTCTTTATCCTAATCCAGGTTATTGTCTACCCATGTGCTAAAATTTCATCCAAATCTGTTCAGCTGTTTTACCGTGAAAGCGTTACAAACAAATAAACAAACAAACTCACTTTCACATTTATAATGTCATCATATACTAGCTGTTGCCCGCGACTTCATCTGAATCCCAGGATGTAAGTAGCCTATATCCTTTTCCAGGTCAAGGTCTACCCCTGTGCCAAATTTGATCTAAATCTGTTCAGCCGTTTTAGCGTGAAAGCATAACAAACAAACAAACTCAGTTTCACATTTCTAATATTAGTAAGGATAATAATTATATATATACATACCTATTTACAGGTTGGCAGGGACATAGACGCGAAAACTGTTACCATGGATTCAGTACATGATTCTGAACTCCGCTGCGTTTAAACTTTTCGGTTATAAAAAAAAGCTGCTGTTTTCATAGAAAAATGCAATACCTACGCGATCAAAATGTATGGCACAGCTCTTTTTTTTAAATAACCTACAAAACATTTCAACGCAGGGGGTTCAGAATCATGTACTGAATCCATGGTAACAGGCTTCACGTCGATGTCCTTGGCACTCTGTATATAGTTAGGATTAGGTACCTTCACAGCTGATGGTAAATATAACATTACTATTGTTCCATCATGTTTATCGCCGATAGGATGTCACTTTGTCTCGGCCGTCAATTCACCGATCACGGTAAATGTCTCTTTTAGAGACCAGACAATTTCTTGTTAAGTTCAGATCACAATAATATTAAAATCAAGCAGAATTTCCACTATTAGGCACTTAATTACATCCGGCCACACCGGGGAGTCAATGCAGCAACGAACCTTGCTGACTGGATTTCTTTTAGGGTTCCATACCCAAAAGGAAAAAACAGAACCCTTATATAACATCGTTGTCGGTCTGTCTGTCTGCCTGTCTGTCAGGAACGTGTGGAGGTATCAAGTTGAAATTAATATCAAATACGTAGGTCTACGGTCCCTTGGAGCCCTAAACAAATCAAGCTTCTAAGTCAATGCAATAAAAAAATACGGCCATATTATATGCGACATGTTTTGATACTCGTAAATAAATCAAAACCTATAGGGTACCTACCTACTTCCTTTTGACCTAGAATCATGAAGTAAGGTCTCACAGCACAAGTAAAGAAAAAAAACAGAAAATTATTAATTTGTACTTTTATCACATTTTTTTTTGCGATTACGGACTTAAATTTGCAGTTGGAGAATTGACAGTGACGTATATCAATGTATGGATGAACTGTTTTTTAACTTTTGAGATAAATTCATCCCAAATACGGAACCCTTCATTGTGCGTGGTCTTACACGCACTTGGCCGGTTTTTTTTCTTATTTGTACAGTCCGCGGTCAGACAGACACGAAAGGTGACTTTAATTTACAATATGTAAAGATAGAATATCCCATTTATTCCACAATTACGCCAATAATTACACCAAAAACCATTCTCTCTCGGGAAATGTTCGAAAGATGAGTACAAATACGATTATAACTTTATATCGAAAGCTTCTCGGAGGGAAACCCGACCAGCCTGTGTACTATTTTTTGGGATAAATTCATCCCAACAACGGATCCTTTCATTGTGCGTGGTCCGACACGAACTTGGGCGGTTTTTTCACGACAGCATGAGCTATTGCTGCATAGCTGCTCAGATTACAAGGACAAAAAGAAGAGTTTTGAACAAGATACAGCACTTGCAGTATTTCATTAGGAACTTCCTGTATAGCATCCATTACTAAACTTCTTTGATTAGGGTACAGGAACATCATACTGCAAACTTTAACGTATTCGGGCTCACAGTTCCGGCTTGTTGTTAAATATTCCCATTAAAACTTTGGTCCACCACTTATCAATAGACAATAAATTGTTTAAGTTTATGAATATGTTTTCGAACATAGGGCTTGAATTAATTTGTTCCGACACTCAGGGCAATTTTATTTTGTTTTGTAAAAATCTGTAGATACAGCCTGTAGATGATGTTGAACATAATCAAGTGAGACCACTAGAAATATTTCGAGATTTTTAGGGTAGTTTTAGTTATGTATGTACTCCCTTCATCCTGTTTGTTCGGTTCACTTTTTTTTTACTTGTTCATAATGTTCCTGCTTTTATGGATTTCTATTTACTTAGGTCTTACTTCTTGACATCTTTCTTCATATTCACAACATTTACGTATTAAATATCAACATTTTGCTAAAGGCCTGCTCATAGAATCCTATTTGCCAATACAAACATTCTGCTCACACATTTACTCAGAGACGACGTTTACTTTGTTGACTCTCAACTGCGGTTCAATCAAGAAATGAAAGGCTAGCTGAACTGAAGTTATTTCGAGTATTCGATGAAGAACGATTTGGGAAGTTAATTGAAAGTTTTGGAAGAGATTTTTATGTTCCGATTGGCGATATCGGTATACAATACCTAAAAAAAACCCTGTCCGATCCGAAAGGGGCACATAGATACTGCAATAACATTACCAAAACAGGTAGGTATGTAATAAAAGTAATTTAAGAAGTCTTATTATTGAAAATAAAAAAGTTATTACTATTTAAAATTCACATTTTTTGTACCAAAATTACCCCAGATCCATTATAAATTAGCAAATTTTCAACAGGGGTCTTATGATAAGACTTTTAAACACCCGCTAAACGACGGCGACGGCCGCCCGAGCCCAATGAAAGGACCTAGTAAAATTCCCCATTAAAAAAAATAAGTGACGATTTTTTTTCTTTTTTCCTGAAAATTTCCACATAAATATACTCTCAGTACGATACCTAACAACACCCTTAAGGATCAAACAGGTTTTTTTTTTTTCATGTTGGTGCCACACTATTTCCAACCACTGCAACTTCTGAACGCCAGAATCAACAATGGTGACCACAGGGAAAGCGCAGCGAAAGAGAGAATGAAGCTCGACGAGTCCCAGAGAAATTACTCAACTGTCATGGAACCCGCAACGAAACGAATACTAAAGAACAGCGGAGGAGTAAGTCTTTGTATCCAAAACTTTTTCCTGATTAGGAAAATGAAAAAACAAAAATACACATGTCATACTATGTAGCCATGTACACAACATACTTTCGCTTATTCCCGACCCTCTAAGTAAGAGCAAATGTTGGGGACCGGCCGCCATTACTCTTCACCATTTGTACCGGAGTGACGTCATCATAATTTATGACGGTACACGATCACACACTTTGATGTGGCCAAACATTATAAATATAGCCGTAATTTGGCCACATCTGATGAAATATGGCCGACTGCGGGCTATAAAGACGACGTGCCGGTAGATTTTTTATTATTTATGCTTTGACACCGGTACAGAAAGTTAGTACCTAAATGTATTAGTAAGCTATAATTTTTTCTGGCTAGTAAGAACTCATAAAAGCGTCGAGGACAGGTTAAAAATTTATGATAGGAGCTGTTACTGACAGTCTATAGTCTGGAACTGGGTTAAGACCTAATTACAAAAAACCTTTTTTCTTAAGATAATAAAACTCTTAGGATCGACTGGTTCGTTGATGTAGGGGTCGCAAGGGCTACTGCTGAGCATGAGGTCCTGGGTTCGATTCCTAGGTCGAGCAAAGTGTTATTGGGTTTTTCCATCTAGAATTTCTCAGTAGCAGCCCGAAGTCTGGAATTGTACCCAGTTGATGGCAATAGGCTCGCCCCGTATTACACGGGACTTAAAACATAGCTAGCGAAATGTAGGCGTAAGTACTGTTCGAAACGAAATGCGTTAATTTTAAAGATACAATCTTTTTATTTTCAAAGTTTAACAGGGCACAACGTGTGACATGACCCACGCGAATTTTCTAAGTAGCAAAGATACAAGAAGTCTTAAGTAATGTTGCCAGTTCATGAAACTAGAGATGTAACATAGAAATAGAAATAATAATTATTTGCATAAAACATGGTTTAAAAAGTTGTTATTAAAAATACATTATACTGCATACATGTTTTGCTTGTATCCTAGCATGCAAATATTAGGTTACATTACAAATGTTTCCCGTCAATAAATTCTTTTAGGCTGTAAAAATGTTTAACCATTTATGAAGTATTTTATTAAACAAAATCATCTAAAAATTTTAAGTCACTTGGAATATGATTACAGATACGAACACACATGGCCACCAAGAACACCTTTTATTATATTTAGGTAGTAGCATTTAATATAAGCCTGTGAGGATCTCGCCGGCTTCGAGGATAGAACTCCTCTGCCTTTTTAAATAAGTCTGTGTGCTTCTAAACAAACATGCATAATTCATAGATATAGAGATAATAAACCAAGTACAAAAGAATATTGACTATGGTTACTAAATTGAAGCAAGTATAAAACTATAAACTGAGTATATGTTCATAATTATACTCCCACGAAGCCTCCCACAAGATGAACCGATGACCTTATGAAGGCCGAGGAAACAGCTGGATGCGAGAAGCACAGAACCGGTCGAAGTGGCGGTGCTTGGGGGAGGCCTGTGTCCAGCAGGGGACGTCTTTCGGCTGAAATGATGATGTTCATACAGACGTCTACAGGCCTCTGCCCAACCCTTATGGGAAACAAGGCGTGATGTTATGTTAATTCTTAGGATATTGGGATTCTCCAATTTAGTCATTTAACGTTGTAGATCAGTAAATTCTGTGTTCATTTTATGATATAAGTACGAGCGACCGACCTCTGCTCTGGTGAAAATAGAGAATGCTCCTTTAATAGTATAGGATAGTTCATACTAATTCCATGCCGCCATGATAGTAGGTACTTACTAATTCCAGGCTGCCATGTCATTATTCTAAGGTAGTCATCTTGTTCTAAGCTTTGGGCGACCAAGCTCTGTGCGGGTGAAAATACGGAGAAAACGAATTTTCCTGGATATGAGACCTAGCTAGGTCGATTTTTCGCCCCCGTAAACCCCTATATTGCAACTTTCAACGAAATCGTTAAAGCCGATTTCGAAATCGTTAGAACGTGACTACAAATATATATATATATAAATATATATGTACATAGGATATGCTCTCACAGTCACAACTAGTTAAGCAGTCTGAGAGAAACACTGAACGGTAAAGAAAACACTAAAGCGTAAATTGTATTATAGCAAAATTGATAAAAGCCAAGTGTGAACGAAAAAGCCATAAAATAATAGCTATTAACAGCCTCACAAAGTCACAAGATACAATAAAATAATGATGAAAAGCAGACAAAAGTAAAGTCAATAAAATAAAAGAAGCGTTGACTCAAGCACCAGATATCTATAAGTCTGATTTACTAAAAGTTTTAGTGCTAACGCAACTCCTAAATTATTCTCCTCGTCTCAAAAGTTTTATATTACTTGGAATACTGTTTACATCGTCGACTTCTGTTCTTTGCCAAAGACTTCGAAAGTCGTAGATTTCTATTTGATTAGATATATTTGCTGATGGTGAAAGAAAAATAAACGTAGCAGCTGTTTATACTCTGAGTTTTGTAAGTTCCACGCCTATGCCAATTTGCTTGAGGTTTGGATCAAAGGATGAAACTGGAAGTTTTCGTGTGACGTCGTTGACGACGTCACACGAAAACTTCCAGTTTAAAAAAAATTCTACCAGAATTGCGTTGCATCGTTGCGTCACGCCCGTCTGCGGATGTCAAACAAAGATCAAACCATTTTGCTCAAGCAAAATGGTTTGATCTTTGTAGAAAATTTTTCATGAAGTTTTCATAGAAATTGTTATACTACAGTCGCGTCGCACTGTCGTGTCGCGCAGGTCTGTGAGAGCCTTTAATTATGCAGCTTACGTAGACTGTATTTGCAATATTAAGGATTGAGTTTTTAGGTTCCGTACCCAAAGAGTACCAACGGGACCCTATTACTAAGGCTCCGTTATCCATTCGTCCGTCTGTCTAGTGCACTCTCTTTGAAAATTTCAAATGTCTGCACTTGAAATTTTCAGAAAATGTGCACTACTATGGCCGCTATATAAAAAATAAAAAAAGTTAAAAATTAAGGGGTGTTCCACACAAGAAACATTATTTTTTTAGGAAAGATATTTTTTAAATATGTAGTGTTAATAATTGTACGTACGGAACCCTTCGTGTGTGAGTCCGACTCGCACTTGGCCACTTTTCATATGGAGTAGATATGAGAAGTTTGTGTCAGCATTAAACCAGTTCCAAAGTGCAAAATAACTAAGATCCATCTTAACTAAATGCGAAATTCAGTTTGTTTGTTTGTCTGTTACGCTTTCACGCATAAAACGGCGGCACATATTTGGATGAAATTTGGCACATGGGTACACCATGACCTGGATTAGGACATAGGAAACCCTTTATCCCGGAACTTGGAGAGGCTTATGTCCAGCAGTGGACTGCTATAGGACGCAGAGCTACGTCCAGCTCTGGGCGTGACAACACGCCGTCTTCGGGCTCGCTACAAGTGAATTGTCATCCTGAGGAAGCCTCATTGAGAGGTGAAACACGTGCTGATTTCTTACAGACTTTTTATGACTCTTTAGGAATACTTAAGCGGAATAGGTTACTAAATATATCTATGTTTATTGTATTTTATAATAGATTTCCGCAAGGTCACACCTGAATCACTTAACTGATGATACAATCTAAAGTATACTCACATTTTTCGCCAGTTAAGTAACAAAATTGAGTAGTCTATAGAAATGCTTAAAAACGTACTTAAGTACCGTAACGCTATCATAAATCCGAGAAACATAAAGCTTAAAATAACCCATCAAACCTCACGAAAAATCATAATTTAGAGAACAATAAAACGTAGTCACAATTCTCATTTGAAGACGAAACGAATAAAGAGTGCGTGATCACAGACTATTTGAATATCTAACATAAACCATCAGACAACGTCGGTACGTCCAAATGAGGCTATAAATATTCATTTAACAGTATTTTTGTGTTCATATCCAGTTTTATCTTCATGAAAACTCGCTCTTATGTCAGAATATACTGAGGTAAGTAGAAATTGGGTATTCTTCTTCGGAGTAGACTGTGAGTAGCTATAGTTGTGTTATCTTGTTAGTTGCTATATTTTTATCGGGGTCTGTAGATGCTGTTGGTTGGTGCAGAGTGTCAGATAGAAGTGGAAGGAGAATAGGAAGGCCTTCGCCTTGCAGTGGGACATTGTAGGCGTGTAATAATAATAATAATTTCAGTTGATGTAGGCTTGGGTCAGTCGAGATGGAATGGTCATCGTCAAGATCGTAATGTGCGGCTCTCAGTAATCTAAAATAATATTATAAAGAGAAACGATTTAATTGTTTTGTGTTTGTATGTCTGTTCGTTACGCTTTCACGCTGAAACCGCTGAACAGATTTGAATGAAACTTAGCACATGGGCCATGACTTGGTTTAGGATACTTTTTATCCCGATATTCTTACGGGATCGAGACTTATGCGGGAAAACCACGGGTTCAGCTAGTTTACGATATCGATGATTATCATTCTAACTGGAATTCATATTTACTTTTTAGATAAACGATACATAACTATCGCTATTTTCTTTTATTGAAAAACCCATAAACCGTTTTCGTCTTAGATCACATCGTCACAGATTCGATGTATCGTCACGATTCTGGATAGTCTTTTCCAGTTGTTTTCTGGTATTGTACCAGTGTCCTCTACTAACGGAGCTGAGTCTATAGGGTCAAATTAAAGTTAGCTAGCGAAACTCCGGAGACGTGATCGATATTTTAAAATGAGAAGACGATAAAAATAAATATTTATGGGGCCAATCACCGCATTTAGGTATAGTTATTATATTTAGTACCTATATTTGTCGCAGGCACATTGTTTGATTTGTCATTTAACAAACGGCGCCGTCCGTTTAGCTCGCACTTTTGCAAAATTCTTAAGGCGTAATTCTTAACTCGTTCAGTTGTTATAATTTTGACATTGCTTGTTATTGTAGGGTGACCATCATAAAACGCAGGTTGGACAAATCAAACTTTATTCGAGCAACAGGTTCCTATTTCAGTTTGCCTGCTAATTTCTTACATCGCATTTTACACATTTTATTTTTAATCTGCTCTTTAAATTGTGTGCTTTTTAGTATGTGTTAGATAAATGCATTTTTCTTCCTTTTCTTTATCTTTATTTTCTTTCTTTTTTTCTTTCTTTCTTTAGATATACTAAATATAATAACTATACCTAAATGCGGTGATTGACCCAATTTTCATTTTTGAATATTGACAGCCATCACTTTTGCTGTGTTTCGCTAGCTTATTTCATGTGACCCTATGACTCATTAACTGCCACAAAATAAAACACGTTACTCCATGTGAAATTAATAAAAATCACGTAAACTTGGAAAACCCTCATATCAATCATCATAAAATCGTGTTAAAATACGCTTTTCACAAGAAAAAACGACCTTTAAAAAACAGTACTAAAGCGATAATGTTTTATTGGCCAAGCCTCTGCTGACCGATCGCAATCGCTGGTAATTAGTGAGGAAACAAAGGGGAGCCTGATAAATCGAGGCTCATTCAAAACGTGAGGCCAGCTCGACTCCCTGCTAATTAACCTGAAACGATTCTTTCAGTGTGGGACTTGCTAGTGCTTGGGTGAGGCAAACTGATTTTTATACAGGGTTTTTCTTGTGTTTAGTCATCTGTCTATTTATATATAAATGAATCCCTATTTGGTCTCGGTCACTAACTTGAGAACGACTGCACCAAATTGGATAATTATTGTTTTGTTGTGTTCGTTATTTTCAGGACAAGGTTTATAAGATAGGTAGGGTATAAATAGGTAAATGGTTAGGAATGTAGGTACCATAGGTGGGTAGGTAGATAGGTAGGTATGTAGGGTACGTAGGTAGATATGTAAGTAGGTAGGTAGGTGTAGGTAGGTAGGTGGGGGGGTAGGTAGTTAGGTAGGTAGGCGGGCAGATAGTTTGTGATATTTACGCTAGGAAAAGCCTTTGTCCTAACAGCGGACTGAAGAAAAGATGAGATAAGTCATTTTATAATATTAGTTTATAGCGAAAAATATTCATTATTTCGGATTATTTTCAGACACATACAGAAATATTTAAAAAAAAACTTAGATATTACTAAGGTAAAGTTACTATTTAAAAAATATAGTTTTTTTTTTGTTTCCTTCTCCTTTATTTTTCTTGTGATGTACATAAGTCATAGCTTTATTATAGTTTGAAATAATTACCTAATAGGCCGGGGAAATTAGGTTTGAACCCTGCACTAAATCCAAACAGCGATTTTTTTCCTGAATCATGTTTTTAAACACTTAGCTCTTCAAATAATATAAAAAAATTAAACATTTTCCAGGACCGCATCAAGGTAAAAAAAAACAAAAACGCATTTTTGTGATTAAAAATTGAGGCAAAATAGTTAACAGGAAAATTTTGGTTTTATTATGTAAAATATTCGTAAAACTAATATATTATTTCCGAATTAAACATTTTCTTCCACGGAAATTTACATAAAAATAAAATTACGTTTTTATTTGTTTTAATTGTACTTCAAGCAAAAATATTAACAGCAGTTTTTTTGCATTAAATTACTTAATTAAATATTTTAATACGCTATTCAACAAAATTAAACATATTATACTAGCGCAAGATATTAATAAAAGTTTCTGTGCAATAACGGTTCAGGCAAAAATGTAATAGAGTTAAAGGAGACGGGCGAAAGTTCATACAAAGTTGGGCCTGACGTTACATTAACAATTACTGCGTTATTTAATTTAGATATTAATACCATTTCAAAAAAACTAAAATGTTTACGACTGCTCCATGGTAGAAAAAAAATATAGTGTTATTAGTTAGTCCAAAAACAACGTAGTTGCTTCTTTAAAATTATTCTTACACCAAGCTCTCACGTTATATTTTATGAAAATAATGATTAGTCTTTATTGTAGACTAGAATATAACAGAATTTATTGTAGGACATTAACACATTGAGGACTCAAACGCCGTCCAACTACATTCTAGAGGTTTGAGATAATTATAAAAAGCCGAGGGAGTATGAATTAAAAACACCTTGTCTTTTATTGATTTATTGATCATCCAATTCATCGTAAAATATGTTTTTGAGCTCACATGTCTCGATTTTATTTGACCTCTTAATAGCCAGCAAGAATGATTGGATATTGATAGTTCTCTGATGCACCAAACGGTCTTCCATATTTTGGATATTGATAAAAATCAAGGCCAGCATTTGAATGACTTTTTAATTCAAGCATGTCTTAAATGTGCAACGCTGTAAACACATTAACTTAATTTTCTAAAGCCGGAGTGAGAAAATCCCAAGATTGCATATTAATATGGTGATTGCATAATCTATTGTTTTTTGGGATATAGCAGTTATAACGATCTAACAACATTTTCCTAGCTTTGACAGGAACTCTATTCCTCTCTTGTCGCCGGAAACCTTCAATGAAACAGTGAGATTCGGTTTCTACAGCTCTTATATAGTCAGATAACACTACAGCTTCACTGGGCCTGGGTGTAGACTGTGAAATAGCTTGTGAACTAGGCTGTGTACTAGCCTGTGAAGTAGACTGTGAAGTCAATTCCTCGTGCTCACTTGTTTTATATCCAGATAGTGCAGATACATAGTATTGGGCATTTCTATCAGCGCTCACCCAGCAACTGTGACATATGAGAGCTCTGTTACTTGATATCTGGAACAATAATTTTATAATAAGCCTTTGTCTGAGAAAGAATATAATGTGCGGAATGCAGGTGTACTATGCTCCTCTGCCCTATCCCTTCGGAGAATACAGTAATGATGTCATGTTGTATTATATAAAGCATTGAAGCCAAGGTCAAACTGATCAGTTGTGTTGATTAACACTGCCTGATTATATGACATTACCATACAGTAGTACGTATAAAAATAATAAAAAGCAACTGAACCCAATAAACACTTACAGTACGAGGCAAGATCCATTCACAAATAACTGTATGAATCCTTCTTTCTCGTTCAGTGTGAGTATGAAATAAATGAGATCATGCACGTAAAACTGAACGTCCACAGTTGACACACACTTCACAATGTCCAGTTGTTGAAGATGAAAACTGGTCATGCATGCCCAAACAATTTATGAACAAATCCCTGCATCCTTGGCAAATGTGATGAGAACTGTTGACCTACAACAATAACAATAGTTTGTTACTTACAGTTTTCAGAAAGAAATAATATAAGTACATGGTAGTGAGACTCAGCTAGAACATTGTATTTGTGGCACAAAGCATTGGCCCCTGCAAAGCACTGGTATAAACAACAGTGAGAACAAGACAGTGATTATAAAACCGAAGCAAGCCAAACTCATTAGTGGAGTATATTTGTGATTACATTAAGATTATTATATTGATAAGCTTTCATACAATGACAATTATCCTGTTGTTGCTTAACTAAATTACTCAATGCCTGATATTAATATAAAGCCTTCAGTATGTAAAGATTTTGGCTGCGTGTCTTTTACCTAACAGAACATTTTTGAATATATTTTATATGTGAAAATAAGGGAAATCAGTGTTTTTTCTATTAAATATTTAATTTCTTATCCCATGATAAAACTGCTTAATATTTCATGATTAACTACAAAAAAAACTGCAAGAAATATTGACAAATATTTCATTCGTGTAACGTTAGGCCCAATTTCGCCCGTCTCCTTTAGTTTAACTTTTATTTATAGGCTCTATCCGACTTCGTTACAAGAAAATTAAACACATTAAAGCAAAATGTAATATACCTATACATTAAAAAAAAATGCTTTAATTAGTTTACCCTGTTTTTTTGTTTAACCTGCACATAGGCTAAGACAAGCAAAACACGATGAATATTATTTCAATTAATGTTGTTATAATTTTCATCTACTTCATAAAAATCTTAAATTCATTCACTGACAAACAACACATAGCCTAACTGTGCACATAGGATAACCTAAACTGGTGGGGCTGCAAGCTTGAAATTTTGCAAAAAATCTTCCACAAAGGAAGGATTTTTGAAGATTCATCCCCCATGGGGGTGAATCTTCCCTCTTTTTGCCCGAAATCCCTTCAGTAATTCTTGTAATCAAATAAATATGAGCAATAATTTTCTTGATATCATTTTAAATACTTATAAATTATATTTTTAAATATTAGAATATAAAAATTAAAACATTTAAAAATATAAAAAATAGTAACCCACTGGTATCGGGAACAGGGTCCAAGCAACCGGCGGTCAGGGCTCCTGAGAGAGGAACCTCCTGACAATGCGAGCCGTGTCATGGAGTACCGCTTTCTGAATCAAGCCCTTGATCCAGCTGCCCAACGAGAGCCTCCTTAGCAATAATTTTATCATTAACTCACACTACTATCACATAGAAACAAAAATATCTAAGTAAGTAGGTACCAATAATTTCCCAGCACTAATATTCGTTGGCTGAGTCGGCGCCGCGTCGGCGTAATTCATTATTTGAAAACTGCACTATTGCGGTTTAAATCCCACATGTAACTGCACAAATGAGTTACACTTACTACGACGCTATTATGGACTTGGTACTTACTTTAACAGCCTAATGTTTGGATAGAATAATACATTACCTGTTAGTAGAAAATAAGTATAGTAGTAGTAACTAACTAAAACAGCTGTTAAAAGCGTTTTTAATACTGAAAGAGGACAACGTCGCAAATAGCTCTCAAATAAATCGGTATTTTGATTAATTTGGCAAAATTACTGTATGGAAATAAGAAATATGGCTAACCTATGTGTACTAAAATATGCAATAATTAATATCGTAACATCGAATATTTAGTTTTATATGTAAAATAGTATTTGTAAACTTTCCAAATGCCTTTTCTACACCTAAAACGGTTACAACATCAAATTCAGTGTTATAATTGCAATTCATTATTAATATTCTAGTTCAATATTTAGCCATATTTCTTATTTCCATACAGTAATAATGCCAAATTGCTCAAAACAGCGAAATATTTGACAGCTATTTGTGACGTTGCCCACTTTTAATATAAATGCTCTTAAGGGTCAGAGTGAAAATTTTCCAGTCAATAAGTAGTATAATATTCATGAAAAACAAACTTCAAATGCTGACCGTTAAAGCACTGCTTTTATTTTATAAATAAGAAAAGATGAAGTCGAACTACAAATAAAAACAAAATGAGACTCCTACAAAATTCGTAAAAGAAAAACCATCTCATTCACAAAAAAATACATTCAATACAAATTCACTCAGAACATTCATCCATGCCGATATAAAACTTTCATTGGCTTCTTCCACAGTCACCGATAATCTACAAATAAACAAGAAACAACACTAAGCTCCGTAATCCGGCAGAAACTAATATCCCGCGCAATATTTTCCCATCACTAGCGACTGAGCTTCGACCATGTTGCTCATTATTTGAAAACTTTTCTCATTCACTATTTCTACTGAAGAATGAAGAGATTACTTATTAAATACTTACTTTTTCCCGGGACTCCGTTCCCGCGGACAGGATACTTTTTGTCCTGGGAAACGTACTAAGCATAACCTGACCAGCCTATAATGTTCAAACTGCTGTGTCACAGGTCTCGTCTGAGCAATGATATTTAAAGAGTGATAGACAGGTTATACGCGCTCCGCAAGTAACACGTCAAAACTTGGCTAATTAGCCAAGTTTTTTTCGTCTTGTCCCTTTTTCGCTCCCGATAATTACGATATGCCGTCCTACTTCCACGTGTTTAATAATGTGGCATTGTGCCGTTTTTGAAGATCGAATGTTGGGTAAGTAACCTATACACCTCTTTTTACTTCTATTATCATTGACTAGCGGCACAGATTAATAAAGATGGTTACACTCCACAAAATCATTTAAATAAAAAGCGACTCTTGCAACGACTCAATAAAGTGCAATTCAGGTCGCACAGTGCTAATTACCTACAGTTATATTCACCTAGAAGTTGCCTCTTTTTCTATCGCGTAACTCTTAGATCTCCTGACTACGTTACACTCACTGAATTGGCCCAACAAGTCGAGCCCGCCGCGTACATGTTGCTTCATACCCAAAATGCGGAGTGAACCATCTGTTATCTGCCAGCGGAATAATAAAAATATAAGTACCGACTATATTTTTATTCATTTCATAGTCTCCTAGTATGCCAGATTTCATCCAAATTAGTTGAGCCGTTAAACCGTGATAATGCAACAAACATACAAATCACATTCATAATGTTAAGTAGTACTTTTGATCACCCGTTTCGACCTAGTTATCTGTTGCAGAAGTAGGTACTTCGGAAACTTTTACCGTACAATGGCGGGCATGAATATTAAAGATTCGCTGAGAAATGGACGTCGGAAGTTGCATAACTTGAGTAAGTTGGCTTGTGGTTAGACAAGGTGATGTACGTAGTGCATTAAAGCATTGTTTTGGCGTTGTAACTTGTCATATTATTATATTGTAGGTTGGTATTTTAGTACCTCGTTGAGTTCATTGTGAAGGGGCTTGTGGCTAAGTAATAACAGCCGCACGGGTCGATCGATCAGGTTAACCTAAGCTTGCCGCAGTTGGTCCGTGTTTGGGTGACCATCTTTACATACCAAGACCTCTCCATGCCTAGGGAAGCACGTAAGCCGTTGGTCCCGGCTGTCATTTGTAGATCTTTGGCAGTTGTTACGGGTCGTCAGAAACCCGAAAGCCGGGTATCGTCCCTTAAACTTAATCTTAACCAGAAACTGGGTTGTAGAGGTCAGATAGGCATTCGCTCCATGTAAAATACTGGTATTCAGCTGCATCCGGTTAGACTGGAAGCCCACATACTTGAGAAAAGGCTAGGTAGGTGATGAGATTTCTTTGTGAAAGACTAGGAGAAGTTGGCTGCGACCTGGGGAGGAGGGACGCGCGCCTAAGGTACCGGGATATAGGTTGAAGCACGTGCCGCGCCCTGAGACTATACGCGGGGGACGAGGCGGAGGTGTAGCGTTTTATATTAAAACGGGAGTTAGGGCGCGAGTACAGCCACACTCAGACCAGACTGATGTGGAACAGATGTGGCTAAATCTAACTGTAAATGGTAGAAAATTGTTGATTGGCACTGCATATAGGCCACCTTGGTTTGAATTGTCCAAATTTCTGGATGGAATAACTGACAGTATTAGCGCATTGGCACCTTACGATCATTTGGTACTACTGGGGGATTTCAATGTAAATTTATTGGATACAAGCAATACAAAAATTAAAGATATGGCAGAATTCCTAAACTATACCAGTCTAAATCAGGTAGTGCAGTCACCAACTCACTTTGTAGGCGATAGTAGTACTCTCATAGACGTGATCTGTACCGATGTGGGGGTTCGTAATGTGCTGGTCAATCATGTCAGTGAACTTGGTCATCATGCGTTCATTGTATGTGATACTGTCATAAAAAAGGTAAAAAGCAAACCTAGGCTAGTTGTATATCGGCCTCTAAGGGATATATTGGCGGATTACTTCACAGTGGATCTGGAATTAATGCCATGGTTTGAAATTGGTTCACTGCCTGATGTTAATAGCATGATTGGAAATTTTAATGACCTTATCACTCAACTATACGACTTGCATGCCCCCATAAAGAGAAAGATATTTAGGGACCGACCCACGCCTTGGATAACGGATAATATTAAATTGATGTTTAAGCTGCGAGACGAGGCAAAAAATAATTATCATAAGGACAAGTTAGACACTACAAAGCAATATTATTTGGATTTAAAAAAGCAATCTGTTACAGCTCTAATGCAGGAAAGGAAGGTATACTTTGACAGGCACATAAATAGTCAGATAAAAAACCCCAAAAAGCTTTGGCAAAATCTAAAATCGGATGTTTTTTCAGAACATAGTGAAGGTACGCTTCCCGGACAATTTAATGACCCAGACAACATAAACAGGGCTTTTCTAAATGTACCTGGACAGTGCATCATTCCCACGGCGCAGCTATCATATTTTGAGATGAATAAATTTGGTGAAGCTCAATTTGAGCTGCGAGTTGTTAATGAAGAAGAAATTTTGAGAGTTATTAAGAGCTTGGGGTCAAACGCTAAAGGGATTGATGGAGTGAATCTGGATATGATAATGCTGACGCTACCAACCACCCTTCAGGCTATTACTACAATCGTAAATAAGTCGCTGGATACCCACACTTTCCCAGACTTGTGGAAGTGTGCTATTGTGCGTCCTTTACCCAAAATCGGCAACCCTACTACTTTTAAAGATCTACGTCCTGTTAGCATTTTGCCTTGTTTATCGAAAGTCTTGGAGAGGGTGGTTTATAACCAAATGGTGAAATATTTAGAGGCAAACAATATGCTACCTGACCTTCAGTCTGGTTTTAGGAAAGGCCGTGGGACGGCCACGGCTCTTTCGGACGTAGTGGGGAATATCCTAGAGGCACGGGACAGGGGCGAGGGAACAATCCTTGCACTTCTGGATTTTTCACGGGCCTTCGATGCAATAAACACCACACTGCTACTTTCCAAGCTGGCCTATTATGGTTTTTCTACGGAAACAATACAGTGGTTCGCTAGCTACTTGCAAAATAGGTCACAGCTCGTTGAAATCCAGATGGAGGATGGATCAAAGATGTCATCCCCTCCTCGTCAGGTGCCACGTGGTGTGCCTCAGGGATCAATTTTGGGCCCCCTTTTATATATCCTTTACAGTGCAGACATTATTAAGTCATTTCAGCATTGCAGGTATCACATGTACGCGGATGATATACAATTATATATAACTTTTAAGCCAACTGATACATTAGATGCAGTGGAAAAAATTAATGACGATCTGGAAAGAGTGATGGTATGGTCAGATAATAACTCACTGTTATTAAACCCACTGAAATCTAAATTTATGGTTTTAGGAAGTAGGCAAATGATCAGCGCAATACTGTCAGCCACGCCAGAAGTTGTTATCAGGGGGGAGAAAATTGATAGGGTAGAGATAGCATGCAACCTTGGGTTAACCATGGATCCGGAACTACGATTTGAGAAACACATCAGTGACTCCATGAGGAATTGTTTTTATAGATTGAAACTCCTATATTCAATTAGAGACTACCTGAGTGTTGACTTACGTAAACAATTAGTGGATAGCCTAATTTTATCAAGACTTAACTACTGTGATACCGTGTATGGCCCGTGCTTGTTAGCAAGAACAGAGAAGCTAATACAACGTATACAAAATGCATGTACACGGTTCTGTGTAAAGATACCTCGTCGAAGTCATGTTACTCCTTTTATAAATGAAAATAATATTTTGAAAATGGCTGCTAGGAGAAAGTTACATATGGCTAGTTTACTATTTGGAGTAGTAACTACACAAAAACCACACTATCTTTTTGAGAAGTTAAGTTGGAGACAGAGCGAATACGAACCACGTTTTACTACCAATCCTCTTTGTACATCAAAGCATAGGACTGCAGCATTCAGGGGGAGCTTCAAATACGCCGCCACGCACTGTTGGAATAACATCCCTCCACCAGTAAGAGTCCTGAGAACAAAAAAAAATTTTTTGAACATCTTAAAAAAAATACTCATGAAGATACAGCAATCCACATGATTGTAAAATTAGTAGTAATAGCTGCTCTTTTTGTACTTACCTCGAGGGTCATGGCCTCCGGGCAATGGATATGGTTTTCCAACAGTGTGAGTGGCCTCTGTTTGATTCCTCCCTGTTTAGGTCCAGTCTGTGTCATTGTCACGGGGGAGTGGTAGTCCTCAGTTATCTTTGACGTGTTTGCTGTGTGTCCTTCTGAAGCTGCATTATCTTGATGGTGGACAATAGGTATATAGTTCAATACAGGTCAGAAGGAATACCAATTTTATTTAGGGTTAGGCTAGGATTATGTTTGATTTAGTTAGGTTTAGTTATGTAATCTATGCCTATATTAACACTTACGATTAAGATCAGGAGGCTTCGAGGGTGTCAGGTTTTGCATTCCGTATGTCGGGGGATCTTACTCCTTCGTACATCAATGTATCCATGTCATACCACTAAAATAATAGTAAAGAATCCTTAAATAACACTATCAAAATGTACATAACAGCTTATTTGCCGATTTGACCGAAAAAGCTTGGTTGTCTTCTGCCAACCGCATGCCTCATTGCCTACCGTTATGCAAATGGCCGCCGCGCCATCGAGGCGCAACAAATCCCATGGTGCATCTGGGAAACTATGGTGTATCAATGTAGACTTAATGTGGATTATTAGGGTATCGAAATTATTATAATTACTCAAACAGTAAAAAGAGGAAATCACACCACACTATACACCACAGAGAACTAATAACATACTAAAACTGTACACGTAATTAAATATTATAGGTACTTACTTGTTTATATTGTCATTGTATTATGGTCTTAGATTATATATTATTATTATTTCTTAAATTTATGATATGCGCAAATACAGATATATATTTTTAATACATTTATGTATAATCACACACATTTCAGTTAAAATAATTACTAACCCGTTGAAATATCTCACGCAGGGGGACGTGAATACGTCATTCCATGGGTAATTGCTGAAAACCAGCGCTGTTGACATTAGGTTCGTCCGAATTCACAGTATTTCGCTGAGCAATGACCTGTTCTTGCACAGATGCGACGCACAGCATAATTTTTCTTATTATTTGTTACAAAAGTAGTAGTAACTCTGCTATCAGCATTTTGTTTTTGTGATGTTTTTGTTGACATTTGGTAATGTTGCAAGAGTATTACGCAATAATGTCTTTGGTCCGTGGCCATGACAGCAACCAATGAAAAATATTGTTTTCTTTTTATATTTTTATTTATTGGATGACCACGAGGCTTTTGGCTACTTTTGTAAATGTGTATTTTAGGTGTTTTTATCTTTATATGTGCGTTTTGTTTGTGCAGAATAAACAATTTTTCTTTCTTTTTCTTTTCTTCTTTAAGTTATTATCATAACCATCCAGATTCGCAGCCCAACTTCACCCACTGCTGAGCATATTCCTCTCTTTTCTGGTGCCAATCCCCACTTTCCTGTGCCAGCCTCATCCAGGTTCTACCCGTGATGGTACCTATACCGCTTTTCATTACTGCCGCTAAACAGCTTTGCTGTGTTCCATTTAGAAGGTCCCGGTATAAGATTTACAGGCACATCATATACAGGGTGGCGATTTAGTCACCTGCATCTGTAAAGGGGGTGATTCTGCCTGCCATACTATACAACTTTCGCTATGAAATATATATAAAACTACTCGTAAAAAAAACCTTTTCATACATGAATCGAAATGGTCTGTTTACTGTTATAATTTTTTATTTTTCACGAATGGGATATGAGTTTCTTGGTGACAGTTGTTCAGTATGACGGGTAGAATCACCCCTTTGACGAATGCAGGTGTCTAAATCGCCACCCTATATTTCATCTTTTCTGTGAACTTTCACGAAAGCAAAAAGATTAAATTAAATCAAATCCATTGATAATAACTCTGTATTCAGATTCAAAGCTAAAATCTTCTGCTAAATTCCATAGTCAAAGTCAAACAATTTATTTCAATTAGGCACATAAAAGGCACTTATGAACGTCAATTTTACAAAAAATAGAATTGATTCTAGTCGCCCCTTCCAAAAGGTAGTTTCCGTATGGAGAAGAATGGGCAAGAAACTCCACCGTTACTCTTTTAAAATGTTTTTACAATATTTTGTATACATTAATTATATAATTATATGTGAAGACGATGCATCTAGAATAAGATTACTATACCACGATAGGTAAAAAACAATGAAAAATTAAGCAATTACAGATAAATTAATTATGTGACTGATACATGGTGCTCACATATTTACAAACATTATAAAATTATACGATATTCCTAACATTTTAACAAGTAATACTAATAAGTCAGTGTGTGAGTTCAAGAAATCACAGAATGTGAAATCAGTGTTATAAAAAATAACAAATACATAATTAAATAAGCAACCAGTTTGATTTTGTCTAGACTCTAAACTGTCCTACGGAGCAGGACCAGTATGTTTCCAAACATTCTTATCTTGGATATAATCCTCTAATTTGTAATATGCTTGTTTACAGAGTGTACTTTTAATATGAGTTTTAAATTTTCTTTCATTTAATTGTAATATATCACAAGGTATTTTATTGTAACATTTAACATAAAAGATATATGTACTTTAGATAGATATAGAGGATATTTTCCAGTAACTTCAAGAATATTGCTTGGGACTTACAAAATGAAATATTGAATGCAACGTGGATGGTTCCAAATCCATTATATGTTCTCTTGACAAAATGTAATCTTCAATGTAATATTTTTACAGAATACTGAATTGTAGGTATTATTGGTTACAACGTACTTACTCCTAGATACTAGTAGCTACCTACTTATTTTTACAGGACCCAATGAGTTCATGTTGAAGATCGCGGTAATTATTTTGGATCTGAGTAGCAAAGGACCAGTCGATGTAGCGAAGTGGGGAGGTCCTTGACCAGCTGAGCAGTGCTCGTCTTTCGGCTGAAATGTTGGTGATGAATGAGTTAATAATAAAATATATAAAGACAACTTGGAAGAGGCAGTGATCTGCTGTGCTTTTGACTGTCCAGAAAGGTCTACAGTACGTTGAAATAAAAAGATAGATAGTTCAAATATTAATTTATTGAAACGATAAAAATAGATACACTGGATAAACTTCATATACTAAACTAACCAATAAACTGTTTAAATAATATTAAAAAAATCCAAACTATGTTAGGATATTTTTTTATATTATTTAAATATTTTCAGAAAAAAAACAATTTTTTGTTTATACTTCACTCATACTTCAACAAAACCACAAACGGTCAATGACCCCTAAAAAAAACATAAAATCTTTTGTTTTTTTATCGACCGGTAAAATAGCGCAACTCTATCATGCGTCATGCCCCCACAACAAATATGTATATGATTCCGTTCGAAACTCATGAATCCGAAATCCGACGTTTCGGACTACTTTCGGTTAGGACCGTATCGTCGTTAACGGATTTAGGGAGTAGACCCCCAGGTTAGTCACTAACCACACGAAAAAGGAAGAAAGAAAGAAAGCTAAGTTTTTATTTTATTGCATGGCAATCCATCTATGATGTCTCTGTAATTGCAGAAGCACATCATCGGAGGGCCGTGAGCTTGTTTGCAACTCAATAACATAAGAAAAACCTTTGTTTTTTTATAAGCAATGGTCTTTTTGTACCCTATACATTTCTATAACCAATATATCCATTTCTATAAAGAAGTTTGAGGAAAATGGCGAATTGTTACGAGTAGCAATAACGATAATGTTGGGTCATTCGATGCTTATTATAGTTATTATTACGATTATTTGACTAACGAGATGAAAGGGGCTTAGGGACATCAATAGCAAGCGGTTGCCAACGTTTTAACGTGGCGGGGGATCGTAATATTAACAAAATTCGACACCAGTTGAATCTTGTGTTTGTTTTTGCTGACTAACCGTATTCGTGGCAACACAAATCATTCAGGCAAACTCGAATGCCCAAACTGTGAAGGTTTTTATCAATATGGCCCATATAGTTTGTCGTAGATCGCACACGAATAATTATCGCGTCAATGCGCCATGAATATTTGCGCGACAATGTAGCGGTGGCATGCATATACTGAATATTTTTATTCAAATCACCAAGCTTCAGACAGACTTTTTGTCTTCCAACTATGTAGATCTCATTACAAAAACTTAGCATATTATAGATAAAATGCAAATTTCAACAGTATTGCGGCCATCATTATCATCTGTAATGATAAAGGCACCGCTCCGCAGCAGGCTACGGCTAAGCTACGCACGTGCACTTAGTGTCGCAGTGCATGAAAATGGAATCGTCCAATGCGGTCCACGGCCACACAACGCGCTAATGCGTGGCTGACAAACAAATGAATCGCGTAGCTATCATGGCAAACCTCTCCGTGCATATCCTGCGTAGAAGTGGACAGTTGACTTAATAGCATTATATAATTTGGACAGAAACAATCAAAATACAATACAATGTTAGAGCGGATACAAAACAAATATATCAGGTTTATGTACCATAAGATGTATGGAGTGTATCCGGGATACCCACTGCTGTATCCTACCTTGTTTGTATTAGGCATGGTAGGTTATACTAGATTAGAAGTAAAGAGGGAGCTTGCATTAGCCACATACTTATTTAAAGTAATAAGGGGAAAAATTTGCAATCCTGACATTTTACAGACAATTAAGCTGTGGGTACCTGACGAGTACGTAAACAGGCGCCGGCGGCCGCGGCTGCTGGGGGCACCGAAAGCGCGCACCAACCTTCTCCGCCGTGCCCCGTGTACACGTGCGCTGTGCACGCTCAACGCGGTAGCTGTGAGCTTGGACCTGTTCTCTTGTGCACTGAACGATTTTACTCTGGCGACCACTAGAGTATTGTGTTATTCTGATCTGCATGTATAGTTAGATTTAAGTACCAAGTTTTAAGATTATATCTTAGTTTAATTGTGTTCTGTACCACTCTATCACTTTAGGTTAACCTGTAAAGATAGTTTGTGTTGTAAATAAATAAATAAAAATCAATTAAAAATAGACGTCATTTATTCAAACTAGTTTTCGAAAGTCTAAATTATTTAAAACAGTCCCCCAAAACGCCCACCCTTCACCAATTCTTACTTTCTTTATTAGGTATTCGAGTTAAATTGTCTTTTTGTATGCACTTGTTTCTGTGACAAATAAAGCTAGTTTCTTTTTTCTTTCTTCTTAAAAGATAAAAAACGTATTAACCCAAATTGTACATATTACAAATTAAATAAACAACTTAAGAAAAGCCCCGATTCGTTTCACAGATAAATCCTTAAAAAGCGCTGACTCGCCTCAAAGCAAAAAATATGCAAATACCTAAAAACTGTTTCAACGCATTGCAGCATAGTCTTGGTTCGAACATTTTCTTAAAACTCTTTCGATCCTCCATCGGAGTCTTGAGAAGTTTCTCCTTAAGGCTCCGTCCACGGACTCGAGCGATTGAGCGCGACTTGCGTCAAGCGACACGCGTCAGTAGCCGATCTATTTTGTAAAATCTCACCGTGAAAACTTAGGTGAAGTAGTTACCTGGCATTCCACCTAAAAATAAAAATTCTATTCAAAATAAGTATGGTATATTTATTTAATTTCATATATCTTATTGTATGCCGCACTGGTCGTCGTCCTCACGTCAACGCAGGCGGTCGCTGAAAACCAGCGCTGGGGCTCTGTCTCACATACGTCGCAGTATTATGCTGAGCGATGACCGTTTTGCGTGCATGTGACACATATTTTCCCCCAACTTGTTCTTTTTTGTGTTTGTGTCCTTTCTTTGCGTCATGTTTACCGCAAATAAACGTATTTTCTTTCTTTCTTTCTTTTTTTTTATTTTCTTTTTCACCTGAGAGGTTAATACTACTGACTGTTTACTTCACCAAAGCTTTCAAGGTGATTTTTTACAGATAGAATAGATCGGTTGTTTTCGTATGTCAGTCCACAAGTCTCTCGGTGACTCGGGGCATGCTCTAAACAACTTCTTTCATTTATTTTACCGCAGTCGTTGTTACAAGACTCGTGTCGCTTAAGCGTGTTATGTATCTCGTGGCGACGGGTTAACGAATATTTATGACTTGCGAACTTACAGGCAGCTAAATAGGACAAAGAGAACAGGAAATATGTTTTAAACTTGCCTTGCAAACGTTTTCAGTCAGCTCTTGCTTGCTTTAACTTATTTGGTTTAACATAAGTTTGTGGTTAAAGTTGTATCCTCGGAGATTTTACGTGTTTGACTCTTTACCACTTGGCTTTTCATTGTTGTGTCTTGAAATTGTATTCCTAGATTTTTCCAAGAGGGGTTGGGCAGAGGTGTATCTATATATACACCCACATCTCGTCAGTTATATTTAAGTCCCAAGTTATAGGGGGCGAGCCTATTACCATCAACCGGGCACTACGGGTGGTAGGTTTTATATTTTTGTTACCATTGCTGCCTATGAACATGTGCAATTCCAGAAGCATCACAGATGTGCGTTGCCACCACACGAGACAATTCGAAAACACTAAAAGCATCAAAATTACCTCTAACAAGAACTACAACACTATAGAGAACAAAACTGGAAACTTCCAAGACATCTTATTGACGCACTGAAGTGTGGCCTTTGTTTGCCTCGTAGATAAAAGAAACACAGATACTTCAAAGGTAAAACTAAAATGGAGCTTAGTCCGAACATGCTTGTAGCCGACGTGGACGTGGATTTTTCTTTGTTGTATTTTTATCACGTTTTTTGCACAAAAGCGTGATATTTGATTAATAGATGTTTTAATAGCCAACCATTTTTAACTGTCTAGAATATTTTTCGAATCCTGCGTAATACTACTTGCGCGACGCGGCGCGACGCTGCGATGCGATTCTGGTAGAACAATCTCTATGAACTTTTCTTAGAAATTCTTTAATTACAGTCGCGTCGCATTGCCGCGTCGCGCCTGTTCGCGGGAGCGTTAATATTCCAATAAAGGGTCATAACAGAAAGTAAATAGCGCGACAACAATGCTCTTCAATCATATACAGCATGTATCAGAATGGTGTGGTCAAAGAACATTGTAAAAAATGGCCTATGAATCAACACGTATGAAACCTTTACAATAATTACTAGTTTATTTTTATTTTTTTATATAATGTAATTACAATTATTACATTAGAACGAACACTTTATAATTTCGAAAACATTAAAAAAAGTAATTCATTTCGGTCTTATTCCCCAGCGCCATTATTTTTTGTTCTAATTTGATGTTTTGAATAGGCTCTCTCAGCGCATGATCTATGAATAAGGTTTTTAGTTACAAACAGATTTTGAATGCGCTGTGTGAAATAAGCAACATTGACACTGACAGTCGATGAATTGACAGATGAAACTTTGACATTTGATAGTAATGAAATGATAGTGTTAATTTTGTCACTGAGAGTACCTTTTTTTATTGGTCCTAACTACATATAAATATGTATAAAGAAAGAATGGTTCTGACTACCTAATAGCATTGATGTAAATCAATCAATGCCTAATAGTACTTAATATGTAATAAAACGTTTGAAGATAAAATCCAATGTATTTTCATTAATAAACGCTAGGTTATTATGTTTCTATTGGCCTAATTATAACCCCAAAATCCGAAAGTGTTTTAGTTTTTTTACAACTCCCAGCAGTGCCCGTGATTTTAATTTAGTTACAATCGAATATATGCATCATTTAGAACAAAGAAAGTAAATTCACGTCTCTTAGGCGAACGATGAATGGTCGCCGAGCAATGTCGTCTCCGCCGCCGACGCTCTCTCTCGCCGAGCAATGTCTCTCAATGTCCTCTCCGCCACCGCCGCTCTCTCTCGCCGAGCACTGTCTCAATGTCCTCTCCGCCGCCGCCGCTCTCTCTCTCGCCGAGCAATGTCTCTCAATTTCCTCTCCAGGGTGTGGTTCAGACCATCAAACTGAACAAATTTCTCCATGGAATAAACAAATTCACGAAAATTTTTAATCAGTACATTTTTGTCGAGCACATATTGAAGTTTTGTATGGAAGAGTTGCACACAGCTTTCTGTTACATGCTTTAGATCAAAATATCTCCTACCTAAATAATATGTAGCATCTAAAGAAGCTCATGAAATCTCACAGCCTACTGAAAATAACGACCGAGTTTCTGTTGAAAAGACGTTTATTTGTAACAATATCTAATTTCATGGTATAAAGATTAGCCAGATAACAAGATTGGTAGCTTGCCTGGCCTAGCGTGCACCGGACGTACTAAAGTATCGGTCGGTACGTGTGGAGGCTCTTTCGTTGCACCTAGGCTAATTGGCCCATAACTCACACAAGAACATAAAAAAGAGCTATTTCTTCAAAATATGTCAAGGTATTGCTTTTTCATTTTTCATAACATAACATCACTCTTGTATTCCCCGAATGGTTAGGCAGATGTGTACCTATAGTATACTCACATTTCGCCACTTATGTTTAAGTCCCATGTAATAGGGGGCGATCCTATTGCCATCATCCGGGCACAAATCCAGACTCCGGGCTGCTACTGAGAAATTCCAGGTGGAAAAACCCAATAGCACTTTAACCTTTAACCGACCTGGGAATCGATCCCAGGACCTTATCCTCAGCAGTAGCGTTTGCGACCACTAGCTCAACGAGGCAGTCATTTTTCAGGGCATTGTTCATCTAAGTAGGTATACATATTATATAATTAAAGTCACTTTTCGTTTGAATTTAGAACCGATAGATGGACTGTGTGAAAGATGAGGCTAGAAAGGGAGTGACTACCGACCAACCCCATTTCCTATTATTCAAATGCGCACACACACACTCACTCTCACACACTCATACACACACACACGCACACGCACTCACTCGACTCATCACATCAACACTCCTCCCTTCTAATTTGTTTTATTTAATTAAATTTAGGCCGGGGAAATTAAGTTTGAACCCTGCACTAAATCTTAACAGCGATTTTTTCCTGTATCGTGTTTTTGAACTTAGCTCTTCCAATAATATAAAAATATTAAACATTTTCCAGGACCGCATCAAGGTAAAAAAAACAAAAACGTATTTTTGCGAATACAAATTGAGGCAAAATAGTTAACAGAAAAATTTTGGTAATATTATGTAAAAAATTCGTAAAACTAATATATTATTTCAGAATTAAACATTTACCTCCACGGAAATTTAAATAAAATATAATTACGAATTTTTTTATTGTACTTCAAGCAAAAATATTAACAGCAGTTTTTTGCATTAAATTACTTAATTAAATATTTTAATACGCTATGCAACAAAATTAAACAATTTTATTTTATTTAAATTTTCGAGGACGAAAATGTTTTTTTTTTTTACTTGTTTGTGATACCTAATCTCTTCGACAAACACTCCATACAAACATATCTGTTATTTTTTGTTTTTACCACGTAAAATTTAAATTAGATGTTTTCTTAAAAAAAACGTAAACGTAAGGGTGAACTTATATTCCTGCTGGGGTTGCGGGTTTGTCTGAAAGGGATATCGCGGCCCCGGCACACAGGCAACGGAAGGAACACGGGTGGGTTTTAGTCAGTAAAAGTCTGACACACCCTCTCGCTCTGCCCAGAGCGGGAGAAGTCATTTGATGATTTGACATCCTGAAAAAAAAAAAAAAAAAAAAAAAAGGGTGAACTTTTCGCGGAATACAGTTTAACATACTCCCTTGACCATACCCTACACGTGAAATGAAAAAAAGAAAAAGGAAAATTTGGCGTAACTTCCCCGGGCTAATTGTAAGATTTGATCTTTTGTTTTTTGTGATACTGTAAGCTACAAAAGCATAAAACCATGATTATTGTGAAAATGTCTCTGCTAAATACAGATTATTCGGTGATCTAGCTAGGAGAGCAGTGATTCACCCAACAATTCATTGTACCTCAACCATGTAATTAATAATGCATACTTTGTACGTCTCTCATGTACTACAAAACCTTTCACTACCAAATTTTTATATTTATTTCAACCTATTCTGCCCTGTCCCTCTGCTGGTCAAAGGTCTCCCCCATACTTCGCCATTCATCATTGTCTGCTGCCTTTTCCTTCCAATCAGTCAAGAAAGAGTCTAGGTCGTCGCGAAAGCGTTTCTTATGCCTCGGTGACGACGCCCGTAAATAAATTATATACTCGTATACTTGTGAGTGAGCGTATCGCAGAGCATGCCAGCCTAGAGTAAACTTGAAATGTCTTATATGCCAGTAATTACTACGGCACACATACTTACCCCTGAAGCTGGAACACAGCAACCCTTATTGGCAGTAGATATAGGAATGGTGGAACTACTTTCGGACGCGTTCTTCCCAAGATACGTTACTATCAACCAATTTATTTATTTAATTCTTTATGCACAGAAATTTACAGAGGCGGACCTAATGCCATAGGCCATAGGCATTATCTACCAGTCAACTTTTAGGTGATGCAGAGATAAAGAGTGGTAGGAGCAATTTCACCATTAAAAAAAATATTAATTTATTCCTCATAAATTTTACCAATGTTTTCCGCGACACAACCGCCATTTTGTTTTTAACCCCAAAAATGTCCCTGCTCAAAATAAATGCTCCTAATTATGTTACTTAAAAGAAGTATCCCGAAACAATCAATTCCTGTGGTTCCCTTCCGCCTAAAAACGGAACTTTTGCTTTGAATTTAATTAAAGTTAGTTGGAGACGCTTTTTTGAACAGCGATTGAATGGATCGAGCTGACTCGAGAGTTCAGACGGAGCTCGACTTCGTTCGGAAATAGGGAAGTTTTTTTTTATTTTTACAGATTGTGATTGAGTTCTCCGAGCAAGTTTTTGTGGTTGATCAGAAATTCTACCTATGGATAAAAATACTGTTTTCTTAAATGATAGTTCCTATTTGGTCTCTTGTGTAGCTATTGTAGTATAGTAATTTTATTCTAGGTACATTCAATACATAGATTATTAAAAAATATATAACACTTATTTTTTCTTTTTTTACGTAATCAAACGATTACGGCAATACATAAAATGTATCATGACGTCACTCTCCGGTAGATTTTATACCGACTTGTGACCCCACTCCCCAATTTTAATGCATTTTATCTAAATATTTTTTTATTAATATGATAAAGATAAAAAAAATACGTGTCTAATATTTTTTTATCATCTGACTGACGGATTAAATTGTTTTTTTTCCAGTCAACATCCCTATTAATATATACAAAATATTGTAACACATTTTAAAAGAGTAACTAGGCAGATATGAAGTTTCTTGGTCATTCTTCTCCATACGAAACTACATTTTAAAAGAGTTGCACCTAGAATCAATTCTATTTTCTTGTACATTTTGATGTTCAAAGGGACCTTTAATACCCTAATGGAAATAAAATAATGATTTGACTTTGTCTTAGACTAAACGGGAAGTGTGGTGAAGAAACATCAAATGGCGATGGTCGTAAGTTTTATTCACAAAAGTGCTAATAAATACGTTACTACTAACAGTTCCACATCTCATTTCTTAACGAGCTGCTACAGAAACGCTTTGACATAAATGCCAAAAACACTCTTGCACTTTCGTTAATTGCTAAACGTTTGACTCAACGTTTGGCTAAGTAATTAACTGAAGAATTTAGGTACGTTTACGAATCAGGAGGTTTACTCCCTAAGCACGAAATCCGTAGTTTCGGCCGAAGTTATTACGTGCGATTCTTGCTCCGTATCATCTACGGACATAAGATGCATTTGGGGACCATTCAAAAAGTTAATTACCGGGTGTAGGGATCACTCCGAAGTTTTGAACAGCTTTTGGACGGGCCCGTATCTTCGTTGACGGACTTAAAGAGTAGATATATAGATAAAAAATATATTGAGTGCATACAAAAGACACACATAAGCACTAATAAAAATAATAACAATTTACATTGGAAAATACATTTATTTAGCAACTATATAATTTACTGAAGGGTAATATTTACAAGTGGGTCCATAACAACTTATGACTAAATAAAAATAGCAAAATTATATATTATATTCTAACTTAACTAAAACTATTCAAAAACTAAAATACAGCATCGTAAAATTCATCCGCATCGCTGTCGACTGGTAATGTACCCAAGAGACTGGCCGCATTGCCACGTTGTATGGCAATGCTTAGCCTCTGCCCAAAGTAAAAACCAGCTCTTGGGTCACGGGAAGTGTCAAATAGCCGTTTTGAAATTTCATTAAACAGGCCATGAGCACTCGGACCCCACGGCCCGAGGGTTTCGACCCCAAACGGCTCGAAAATATAATTACCTGTAAGGTTATTATACTTACGCCGCTTGAGGTTTTCTGCAGCCGCAGCAGCAGCACCAGCACAGCACGCCGAGCCAGGAAGATGGGATGGCGCAAGAGTGTCGACAATTTACATGAATTTATAAAAACAAGATGCCAATATACAAAAAAGAAAAACATAGGTAGGTATTTAAAGGAATGGAGTGACATTATGACATGCTTCAACAAAACTATACAAGGTGCGGTGTGTGTCTCAAGGTTGCACCAAATGGGAGTCCAGCTCAGCATGTGTCAGGCAAATATACCTGACGCTGATATTCTGCTGGACCCCTGCAGTGACATTCGGACGTCGAGCAGACGAGATAAATTGGTGTTGTGACAAAGTGTTAAGCTTGGAGTGAAATTATGTAAGTAAATAGTAAGTGTTGCATTGGGAAACATTCTTGTTCGGTAATGTGTTAAGTGTGCCCCAGATACATGCAGACTATTCAGTAGGTCGGGTTTCATTCGTCAGTATAGTCTTAGTAAAATAATCCAATGCAGCGAAATCGGTCGGCTCACGAAATACGCATAGACATCTTCCACTTGCAAACCAATATATAGTCCGGAACATTCTCAATATATAGTCGACATAAATGCAATCCCTACCGGATTGCATTTATGTCGACTCTACCGTGTGCATTATACAGTCACGAGCACTATTATTAATGTATGTACCTAGCATATAGCGACCTTATTCGTGATTGTTAACGCGGTGAGCAATAAACTAGTGGACTGTATTTTAAGCAATGCTGGTTTATCGCCGTGCTTATATAAGAAACTATAAACTGTCCTGGTCAAACAATTTAATATTAGGTTAGAGAAGAATATCGTCCGTCGCGGTGGAGTCCGTGGAAGCGAGCGGTCATCGACCCGAGCCGTATCGCAGTGGTGCCGCGCCTCAGCGATGACGCCCTAGTCACGATGCAAGGTGTTGTGTTGGGTTCGATTCCCAACAGTGATGTTCTTTACGAAGATCAGGGAGGTAGTACTCGCAACGCGAAGCAGGTTTAAGTAAGGATCGTAGCAGGAGTCGTTCTGTAGTTTCTGCCTACCCCCATAGGAAGAAGGCGTGTGTTTATGTATTCATGTATGTGTATTCCTAGCAAAATTCAAAAACTAATTTCTACTGAGGAAAAAAAAACAAAATCATTGCCATCCAACGTGGCAATGCTGCCAGACTTTTGGGCACTTTTCCCACTGACAGCGATGCGGACGAACTTTTTGATGCCCTATGAGCTCTTCCTTTATTTTGTTTTTTTTTCTCCGTATACTTGTACATAATTTATATATTTTAGTGCTAAATTTATATTATATTTAAGATTGTATAGTTTCAAATTATATTATAAGTGCGGAAAAAAATATATCATGATTTCTACTTAATTATTGAACGAAATTTTATGTTGTTACGAAATACGAACAGTTATATATTTTAAAATTCATAGGATCTTATATTTGCAATAGTTATTTCAGGAGAAAATCGCTATTGAGTTTTGCTAGTGTGTACATATCAGTGCTCGTGACTGTATATCCTATACTATTAAATGAGCAATATTTGTATATATATATATTTGTAATCACGTTCTCGAAAACGGCTGTAACGATTTCGATGCAAAATTGCAATATAAAAAAAAAAACGAAATATCGATCTAGCTAGTTCTTGTATCTGGGAAAATTCGTTTTCTCCATATTTTCTCCCGAGCAGAGCTAGTTTAGAACAAGTTGGCTACCTTAGAATAATAACATGCCAGCATGGAATTAGTAAGTACCAACTACTTTGTATGTTTCACTATTTTAAAGTGTCAATGTCAATCAATGTCTTTATTTTCTTCTATATTTTTTTTTTTGTATATTGGCACCTTATATTCTATATTCATGTATTTAGTTATTATTTAAACGTGTTTTTGTATTTTGTGCTATGTCTTTTGTGTGCATCAAATAAACTATGTATATATCTATCTATCTACTACGATGGCAGTATGGAATTATTATGTACTATACATGGAACTAGTAAAAACTTTCCTATACTTAATGAGCATTCTCTATTTTTACCAGAGCACAGCTCGGTCGCCCAGGTACTGGTAATCAATCTGCCTAGCCAAACTATGATGGGGCACGAACCCAACATAGTTAGGCTGATTCCAGTGTAACCAGATGCAGCTGAATACCAGTCATTTAAATGGAGCGACTGCCTATCTGACCTCCACAACTCAGTTACTGTACACGGTAGTAACCAAGCTATACACACTAAAAATATTAAAGGTATTAGCATAGGAATAAGACTCATAAATAAAAAAAGAAACACATAAATAATATAGAGAAATAAGCTGATAAGATATTAGATAGCTATGTAAGACGTTAGCTCGAAAAATTATGAGATATAAAGTACGGAAAAAAATTTAATTAGCGAGGCAACTGCTTCCAGGAACTCTCCGCTTCCTAAAACAGGACAGACAAAAATAATGAAATAAATAAAAAGGAACGACTATAATTAAATCATTGCTAAATAAGGACTCTGATCATCTCAGAGGGACAATGAGCAAAGGCAGGAGTGGGTTTTAGCCGGTAACAGTCCGGCTCTGCCCAGACTGGCTCATAAGAGAGGCAGTCTGGGCGTCCAGCCAAAAAAAAAAAAGCTATACAAATAACCGACATGGTTGTACAGTGCTACAATGTACATATAGTACAGGACTTAACGAGTGTGCACGTCGAAGTTCCGCAAAGCTGGTGGGATTGTGTGCAGTCCAGTTGCGGCCGCATTACCTCTGTTGGACTGATTGTTCTCACACTAAAATACGAACATTATGACTTTATGACGTAGCAACTATTGTGCAACTAGTACTTAAAGGAATCAAAATCTCTTCCAATTTTAAATAAAAAAAGAAAAGAAAGAAAGGCAATAAAATATTTTTTATAAATTTTAAAGGCTTAATATTAATAGCCTTTAGTTAAGGTTTTACCAACTGTTTTTTTTTATAACTAGCTTACCCGACAGACGTTGTCCTGTTATGGTCTTGAGTTCATACAAAAATCCCATAGAAAAAAGGACGTCCAGTATTTCCCGATTTTGAATTTATTCCAGGATGTTTTTCCAATTTTTCTAGCACTAGCTACGGTGTCACAGACAGACACACAGACATAGCGGTCAAACTTATAACAACCCTCTTTTTGCGTAAGAGTTAAAAAAATTGCCAAATCGGTCCAACCGTTCTCAAGTGATGCGCTATACCAACGAGCAACATTTAAATTTTATATAAATAAGTTAAGCAGATAGTTTTTTTTTTGTTTTATCATTCGGCGAAACTGTCGCATGAAACTTAATAATTATTATGTTTTTCTTCTCAGATTTGAATAATTGTATTACGAGTATTTTTGAGTGAAATAAAGTATCTTAAACCGTTATTTGTTATCTTAGAACTTTAATACCCGTTTTTAGGACAACAAGGAACCCTTATAGTTTCACCATGTTCGTTTGTCTGTCTGTCCATCTGTCTGTCTGTCTGTCTGTCTGTCCGTCTGTCTGTCCGCGGCTTAGCTCAGAGACGGCTAGTACTAGAAAGCTGTAATTTGGCATATGTATACATATTAATCATGCCGATGTTAGAAAGGTCTTTCAAAAATATTGTGAGTTTGTCACAACCATTTTTGGATTCAGGGATCCGTTTGCGAAATATTAAGCTTATAACTGATTTTTTTTTATTAGAGTCAAGTGTTCCCCCCCCCTTCTACCTAAATGGTTGTACTTGGACTTGTGAAAAAATTCACAGCAGTAGTAGTGTATATAACGAAATTAAAAGGAAAACTATGAGAGCTAAGGAGCTACAGGTTAACGAGAAATAATCAACCAACATAAATTTGCAGTTTGAAAAACATGATCGCCCATACATTCCGTATGGGAGAACACGTTTTCCAACTACAATGTCAAGTTTGTTCTTGGGATAAATTCATCCCAACTACGGAAACCTTCATTGTGCGTGGTCCGACACGCACTTGGCCGGTTTTACTATTAATGTCAAGCAAAGAGCCGCGTATTTAGGTAATGCCAAACGTGAGCAGTTTCCTAAGCAACCACTCCCGTTTCACCATTTGTTTTTCACTAAGCAAATCTACATTTTTGACACTAGTCTGGTACGGTATATGTCATATACCGTAATAGCTGTCAATAGTGTTAATCCCTAGCATCCTGCCGGTCGATTCTGTGGCAGTGATAGCTCACTTCACGCTCACTTCACCTAAGCTTCACGTTAATATTTTTACAGAATCGAACGGCTGTTGTCGCTAGTAGTTGCGATGTGGTTACGTCCTGGCTAGTGTTTGCAGACAAATCGACTTCGGCTGTGACAGTGTCGTCGTATTGACGCAAAGTTGAGACTGCGACCTCGCCTTGATGTGATCGGTACTTATCGCCCCCCCGCGGTTGATTTTGATGGTCAAATGTGGTCCGAGTGAATAGACTATTAATTTTCATATAAATTAGCGCCCGTCCATGTGGTGTCGTTGTGGTGTGGTTGTGGTACGTGTGATCGGACTCCAAAACACCTATGGGAATAACACACTCATAATCCCAATGCCATTCATTTTCACAATTCATCAACATTCATTGCGTTACTTACGTTGTCGACCAGACGATTTATTTTTATTTTTTATAATCAAAGCAAGAACAAAAAAAAGAATCCAGAATCGACCGACTGTAAGAGTTGTATATTATGCATTGCGCATCGGCCATTCGGTGTCGTAACTTTAGACATCGCTTTGTTGATTCAGATTTGGTCCGATAGTAAAGTTGTTCATTTTCTTGAATACTACAGCATTCACCGGCGAATGACGTCACTGAAACGTTATTTATGTAAGTAAGATGGTGTGTGTTCTTAGAGAGCATTTTTTGACACCGTAAAGCCAAACCCGGCTGCCATCATTTTCATTACAGCCGTTACTGCAGCCGTTATGTGGCGGCCACTGCTGTTCTAGGCAACCGTAGATTTAAAGCATGTCCCTCGTGTACCGTACTACATTTGCAATAAAGGTGTCTCCAAACATATAGGCTTGTGCAGACCCACGCGACTTGTCGCGCGACGCGACACGAACAATACAATTTCTAAGAAAACTTCACAGTATAACAATAACGAGTGTCGCGTCGCGCGGCAAGTCCCGCTGGTCTGCACCAGCCTTAAAGCGGCAATCGTGAGCGGCCTACCGCGCTTTGATTGGACGACTGCCGCGCAAACATTCGTCAGGTTAGTCCTAACTAAAGCGCGGCAGAAATGTGTCCTGCTAATGCCGCGTGTTGCTGCCGCTGTCATGCCCCTCAATGTTTGGATACACCTGAAGAATGTGTCTATATTATCCAGAAGTTTACTCAATTCTGAGTAGGTACGCAGTACGTCCATTGTTCTCACCAATGGATAAAGGGGTTATCTGTCGACGAGACGTTTTGAGAGCGCAACTTATGTCCGACACTGTGCACACAACTCTCAAGTTTAGACATCGTGCTAATGGTCCAGCGATAGTGGGATCGTAGGAAACTGTATTTAAAGTGTAATAAAAGACTTTTTGAACAGTCATTCTTGTAGATCTAGAGGAAGATTGATGGAACTTCTTCGTTGGTATATTTTTGAACCGAAGTTGGAAGATTTTTTATTCCATTTTTAGAAAAAGTGAGTATTTCTTTAGATTTTCCTTGTAAGAAATTAAATTAATTAAAATTCTGCTACATATAAAAATAACAGATAGTCGAAAAGTTTTTCTGTTTGTCAGAGTTCTGGCAGTCTTGAAGCAATATTTATTTCATCAAGGATTTGAAGAAAACAGTCGAGTTTAATAACTTAATGAGGCATGAAGTAAAATGGACCCAAATGCCTCTGATTTATCTGCAGTTCAAATCTACGAAGACTTTTAGGTGGGTAGGTACACATTAACATTTTCAATTATTATTTCGTTTACCCAACAAAATAAACAGACTGAAAACAAATAGCAAGTCTACATATTTTACTTAAGCTTAATTTGGTAGCATTTAAACTCTGCTAGTCCAGCACCGCTAGGTATCGCTGGCGTCCCGATTAGTCTACTCAGCAACGTATTTCCGACAACTGTGAGGAACACTCTTACCCCAGAATAAAAAACCGAACAAAGACCAAACTCATGTTGTTAAGTACCTAACTTGTTTCTTTCATACGGATGTGCGGATGGTTTGTACGTTAAAATATATACACCAAACCATTTTGCCACATCGATCAAGCATCGATTAGTGACTAATCGAGGGTTGCCCTTGATCAACGTCAATTCTAGAACAACCAACGATTTATCAATCGAAGTCGGTCGATCTTTTCCAGGCTGATCAACGAACTAGAACAACGTTGATCGATTTTCGTTTGACATGTTTTACAAGCCAAAATCATAGATAATCCTGAGCCACTACCCTAAGGGCCGGCGCTCACTGGCGGCACGGCACGGCAAAGGATATCCTTTGCCGTGCCGTGCCGCTAATGAGCGCAGGCACTAACGTGATCGACGATACCTAAAGCATCGATGTGACGATATGCCACGTACAGACTGGTATTTCACCTGTCTGTACACGGCACAGCACGCAATGAAAGAATCTGCCGTCCACATTACTGCAATGTTTCGTTTTTTTTTGGGGGACTGTCTTATGTAATTTTGACGTTTGAAAAGTGCTGATTCTCAGCCTATTTTGAATAAATGACTTTTGAATTTGAATTTGAAACAAATTCTCAGAGTCTGGACGCCTTGCACGCGTGAACTCTGCACTTCATGCGCACGCTACGTGCAAAAGGCCAGGGCCACGACATAAGGCGATGCGTCCTGCGACTGACGTCGCCAAGCCAGGCCCCACCAGTGGCAGCGGCGACTGCGACAACGTCGGACATTTTCAAAATGTCTCTATCAAAAGTGGTACTCGCCAGTCGCCCCGCTCTGATTCTTGGCATGCCCGCTTTGATCCTCTATTTTAGTTTTTCATCGCACGCCTCTCCGCTCTCCGCCGGCCGCTGTCGCTCAAGTGTTTCCGCGCCGAGACGCACCGCAAGTCACACCGCGGCGACTCATGGCAATCATAGCACGCTCTTAATACCTACATTTATACTCGCGTGGTAAAAAAATTGTAACAATTTGGGCCATCGCTCCTCGCCGCTGGTTTCTGCCCGCCGGCTTAAAGTCTCGCGCGGAGCGATCCGTCATTTGACGGTTTTTGGACGAACACAAAGGGGGGCGCGGTGTGCGCAGGCAGTAGCGTGGACGGCCATTTCGGATGGATAAGCTGACAATGCGTGGAGTGGAGAAAATGCACTACATTTGTACGTACAGGGCTCGTAAAATTTTGTGGAATACACAGAAAAAAAACATTAAAAAAAAAAAAAATGCAATATGTGAGGTCAGAAATTCATAAAAATTCAGAACTCCATAACGCTTCGCGTGTTCACGGCAAAATTACGGAAACAGATGCGCGAAGCGGTTCGTGCGCGCGACGCGTCCTTACTGATACCAATGTAACGTGCATACGATGACGTATTGAATTACGACGTATCGTGACGTTGTCGACTTATTAAATTTCATGTTATTTTTTACCAGTGTGTACGCGGCATTAGATCAGGATAAAATACGTGAGTTGAACGTTCCTTACGCCAAGAACCTAGTTAGTCAGAATGTGCACATAGCGTTCGAACTTCTTCACATTTTTTGGGTTACGTAGTAAACAAGGAACCCTTATAGTTTCTCCGTGTCCGTCTGTCTGTCTGTCTGTTCGCGGCTTAGCTCAGAGACGGTTAGTACTAGAAAGCTGTAATTTGGCATGGGTATACATATTAATCATGCCGACAAACTGGTAAAATAATATCAAGTTTTTTTTTTAAGGTACCTAAATATTGTGGACTTATTGTGGACTACTTGGATTTGTGAAAAAAATCATCTATAACGAAGTTAACAGGAAAACTATAACAGTTAAGTAGGCTATACAGGTTAACGAGTAATAATGGACCAAATAAAATTTGCAGTTTGAAAAACATGATCTTCCATACATTCCGGATGGGAGAACATGTTCTTCAACAACAATGTTAAGTTAGTTCTTCGGATAAATTGATCCCAACTACGGAACCCTTCATTGTACGTGGTCCGACACGTACTTGGCCGGTTTTATTACTTAGATAGACTAAGTAACAAAACTTTTAGGGAGCGCAACGAGAAAATTGCTTTAAACCGGACAAACTTCATATGTAATCATACTTAGTGTGAAGTTCATACAGTTACCATTACTTTAAGAAATGTTGGCATCCGCATAAACACAGAGTACAGTAACAATTTGAAACCCGGACTCTCAAATCAAATAATTCTTTATTGGCATAATTATGTTACCGGAATTTGTTTGAATCCTCTGACTCCTAAACTAGGTGTACCTGTATGTCAGGAGTCAGAAAGACTCCAGAGCTAGATTAGAGTACCTGTATTTCAGGAGTTACTGATAGCCAGTATAATCCTATACTGTTAAATGAGCAACATATATATTTGTAATCACATTCTCAAAAACGGCTCCAACTTTTCCAACACTTTTCATTCCACTATTCACTATATTATACTATACACAATAAACAGCCGTAATGTAAATAATTATTTTTGCCGGTGTCGGCGTCTGCGTCTCTTTACTTGTCAATACGATGCCATAGAGTACCACAGATACTAAAGGCAGACAAGTAACTGATGTTACGTCTGATGCAGACACGCGGATTACATAATATTTCACTCTTCATTGTATTTCACACTCCTTTTATATTTATTTGTCTGTATCTATCCGTGACATCACTGCGGGCCCTATCAGAATATCAGCGCTGTGACATTTTTATTTATTTTTAAATGTCGCGGCATCATGCTGAGATAGGAGCCTTTTGGCCTCGTACAGGACTTCCTTCTTTTTATGTTACTGTTACTTTGTTTTTTTTATTGTTTTTGTTTTTTTCCTGTGCGAGTCACAATAAATACTTTTTCTTTCTTTCTTTCTTTAACAATTTCGATGAAAGTTGCAATATAGGAGTTAATGGGGGCGAAAAATCGATCCAGCTAGGTCTCATATCTGGGAAAATTAGTTTTCTTCGTATTTTCACCCGAGCAGAGCTCGTTTACCCAAAGTTTAGAACAAGATGGCTACCTAGTAAGTACCTACTATCATGTCAGCATGGAATTAGTATGAACTATCCTAAACTATTAAATGAGCATTCTCTATTTTCACCTGAGCAGAGCTCGGTCGACCAGATACTAATAGTAATATCTTATCATTAGCTCCAAAAACGGTGAAGGAAAAACATCGTGAGCAACACAATTAAGCAAGTTTTATGCCGAAAATGTATAAATTTTTGTTACTTGCTTAAAATTAAATTCAATTGCCATAAGCAAAAAAATATAAGCAATATGAAAAACGAGCTACAAAAAAAGCTAACTAAAGCAAATTAAATAACATCATTAAGTAAGTGACTATTGCTTTATGAAATCAACGATAAAAAAAAAATTATGAACCTAAGGTTGTTTCCTCATTGGTCGGTGCGGTATCGTTTCGCTATAGTATGCTCGGTATACCGAAACGATACCGCACTGTTTTAATTTTTTCTCATTGGTCGGTAAACAGCAGTGCGGTATAGTATACTCGGTATACCGAAACGATACCGCACTGCTTTCATTTACGGACCTGACGTTATGTTTTCGGTATAATTTATGCAGTACCGCTTAATTCATTGAAACATAGGCGCTCGGTAAGATTTCGGTACCGAGTATACCGAGCATGCTGTAAAACGCGTGACGTGAGCGGGTACCGCACTGGATGTTTCTACAGAGACGCGGTTAACCGAAACGATCCCGCCCCACTCGCGCGTATACCGAGCAAATCAGGAAACGCTTATTGAAATATAGGCACTCGGTAAGCTGGGTCAGTGACAGCTCGGCCCGTGTCAGCTGAACCCGATTAATAATACCAGGTATTTCACTCCCGATGACGGTAATTTGCGTGATAGTCTGGATTTAAAAAACGTTTCTTTGCTAAGAAAAATAACACACATCGGATCTACTATACACTAATGTAGTAGTGTAGCATACTCATCAACAGCATCTGTTCGTGTGTGTAAATGAACAGAGCAGTTAAATATGAACTGCTCATTATAACAAGCTGTTCAGTATGAAGTTGCGATAGCGGTTAACTGTTATATTAATATTGCTAGTGTTTAAGAAATAAAACTGATAAGTAGGTCAAGTAAATAAATAAAAACAGTTTTTATTTTTATTTTGAATAATAATATTTATTACATTTATTCATAAAAATAAATAAATACATTATATCAATAAATTAAAAAAATCTTCAATATTTTAAGAGGTCGATACTTTTCGGACAGTACACACCACTTTCTAAGGCATTTTAACGATGTAATATTTGTTATTATTCGGGTTGAGATGACTCGGGCCGAGCTGTCACTGATCCGGTAAGCTTTCGGTACCGAGTATACCGAGCATGCTGATCCCGCACCGCGCGCTGACGTACCGAACAGTGAGGAAAGGACCTAACAGTCAAAAGGCAGAACCTTCGCCAGTTAGATACAGTTTTTCGATAACAGAGGTACCTACTTTGATATGTACTATTAAGGAAATCAACCTTGGCTAAGGCCCGAAAAAAACATTTGGGTACCTACATAAAAACGCAAGCTAAGAAAACCCCTATCTACATTCCACAGCAACATTACGCAAAATACCTACTCACCATAATATCTGCATTATAGACACAAGTACTACAGTCGTACCTAAATATATTTACTGAAACAGGGCACTTATGTAAATCAAGGAAGATAGGAGCCGCGTGCCAGATGTATCACCAGTAAAATAAAATTTAGTTTTTATACAAAAACGGCGAAAAATCTAGAATATTTGACACAATTCGTGACATTTGTGATAGTTACAGGCAAAAGCTTATTTATGAAAAATATGTCACTGATTCTCTAAAAATACTTATTGTCTTCTAATGATGTAGGTAGGTACACTTTTAAAATTAATAATCCTCTAAAACTTTTTGGGAAAATCTCGTATTGTATGTACTAAGTATCTAAATTGTTTCAAGACAATATTATTACAGAGTTTAATGAATTCATTACGATCACTGTAGCTTGATTTAATTAACTAAGTAGGTATCTACAATATTTGACTAAATAAAATAAACGGTGGTCGCTTTATTTAGATACAAACGTTTTCTTGGTAGTTAAAGAAACTATTCAAGTAAGGTCTATTTTAATCCACTTAAACAAACATCAACTTTATTCACGTGTAAATAAAGTTGATTTTAGACTGACTAGTACTGTTGAAATAGTCATAAAAAATATGTCGTAGCGCAAACTGAACCTTATGTGTAGGTATTACAGTTGTTGTTCCTAAAACTCATGTTTGTTTACATGTTTGACAAATAAATTGCGAACACAGATTAGGTATACCTCGGAAACCAAAGTATACGCTGATGCTTTGCTGAAATTATTAGAGCCAAAGCTGAAATACCTCATGTTGTAGAATCGAAAGGAAGCCTCGATTCATTAGACAACAATTATCAAATGATCGCAACCGCGACTCGTAGTTTTCTAGGGTTTTTTAATATATTTATTTATTTAACAAGCCATGTGCCTGAGGGGATTTCCCATCGGCAAAAATTACGAATTCCCAAAAAATTCTATACAAACTTTCATCCCCTATTTTCCCCTTCAAGGACGAATTTTCCAAAATTCTTCCTTAGTGCTGACATAAATAAGGATTTTTTGTGTAAAATTGTATACTGTGCGTTGTCTGTCTGGGATGGGCTATTATCGAGTAGATATACCAGTCTTATTCTGACAAAAATATGGGTACACATCCACTAATAAATACAACTTAGTATGTATACGTACCATCGAAGAACTTCATATCTATCACCGTAAGGACTATTTCTGCTTGCAGCGCTCGGCGGCTATAGAACCGGGCTTTTAACAAATATGGTCATCCTGTTCACGGGATTTTTTCAAATTGCTTAGATATGAAGTTCCTCGATAGTACGTACCCTATTGTTTATATACATATTTCATAAACTTGTTTTTGTGTTCAAGAATGGTGACGAAGATTTTGTACTGCAGTGAGACTATCAGTTCTCGTAATCCAAATTACTGAAAAAAAATCGTGAATATTGTATTTACAAAATATAATCAGTTAATCAACTAAATTATGTTAATCCTTTTCTGAAGTTCATCCATATAATAAGATGTCCCATCTTTTACCATATCTTTCATCTTTACTCTTTGAACTTCGCTGGTTTCTTATGGGATGAAATCGGGACATAGGGACGCGATTTCGACCCGTATTGTAGTCTTTTCAAGAACCGGACTTTGATAAAAAATGTTTGGCAGTCTTCCGTGCGTTTCAAAGCATTTTTGAAAAGGGTCCCTTATCGCGATTAACTTTTTTCAAAAGGGTGTATATCGGAATAATGTAAATGTGATCATAAATAAAGAAAAACAAATCTGAGGCACATGAAAATTATTAGGTTTTTTTAATCGACTATCCAAAATCTAACAACGAACAAAAATATAATTGGATTTTTGTTATCAGATTTTATTATTAGGCATCGTAATAAAAACGCAAAAGAGTACTGCATCGGCCGGGAATCGAACCCGGGCCGCCCGCGTGGCAGGCGAGCATTCTACCACTGAACCACCGATGCTTACACCTCTAACGCAAATATAGCTCTTAGTAAGCGAGTTTATAGCATTGTAAGTACTTATATAACATGTGCATTTAGCAAGAATGCACCTTTCACCACGATTAACATGATTACACTATATGTACAAATGCAGCTGTAGATACCTACTTTTGTATCGAAAAATTATTTGATAGAAAAAGGCCTATTCTGTGCTGATTTGAGGAATTCCTAGGACTTGGGGAGGCCTTTGCCCAGCTGTCGGACGGTATGGGCTAAGTTAAAAAACAACCGGCCTAGTGCGTATCGGACCACGCACAATGATGGGCTCCGTAGTTGCGATGAATTAATCCCAAAAACAAACTTCGAAAGCGCCAATCCCTGGAGCTAGCTAAATAATACATCTTATTCTTTCAAAAAGAAATTAACCCAACTACTAGTTGAAAAATGCTATTACGCTGTCAGTGAGTTTTTTAATGACAACACCCTATGACATTGCTCAATAATATTTCAATTTGTTAAGTTTGATTCTAATTTTTTATACTGTGACTATTATTTTGCCGGTGAATTTAACTTTCAAGAAGATGACATTAAAAACTGATTACCTGACACATTCATTAATATAGATTTGCAATAATTATGATTACGATAGTGCTTAATGTTGCATGCCATACGGTAGAATGTACTGGATCTTTTGTTTTTCTTCTTTTTACACCATCAAAACTATGTTTTGTTACCTACATTCTTTGCAAATAAATGGATTCGGATTCTGATTCTGATTACCAGTCGGATTTGAAAAAATTGATTGCCCAGTTTTTGAGGAAGGCTATCTAACATCACGCAATGAACCTTATGAGCTGAGCAAAAAGAAAAAAGTCAGAGAGGATGCGCTAAGCCAAAAAGAAATAATTGCGCGGGCGGGCGATGCGATACAGTGGGTCGGGAGAGTAAGAAAATTCACGCCGGCGAAATACCGGGCAGAAGGTAGTACATATAAATCAAAACAAATATTAGAATTTGACCGTCCCTTGTTATTTAATTAAACATTCTGCAGCAGATTGGATGATATTAAATTTTTCAATGTACAAAATGATAAACTTTTTTAATAATGCTTCTTGAAGAATGAAAACATAAAGTGAATCAAAACATGTTTTTGTTTTTCATTAACTATGTTATTTTACGCCTTGCTGTGTTGGCATTTGAGACACGTCAAATAGAACAACAACGTAGGTATCGACTCATACATGTTTACATAATCATGCTGAAATGTACGCTCTATTCGAAAAGAGTAAATAAACACTATTCAGGTTAAATTCTTACGTAATCACTCACTGAGGGGTTTTTGTAACACATTCATTAGTTCCCGGAGTCTGCATTTGTGCCCAGTTGATGAATATACTCGCCCCCTATTACATGGGACTTAAGGCGACGATAATCGACTTTTAATGATTTTATACTAAATATCACGTCTAAACGAGTAGTGTTAAAGATTTGGAAAAAATATATGTTAAATTTGAGCATTTTCTTAATAACTTAGTCTGTGAATATTTTAGAATATGTTTATATTACATAGTGTAATTAATTTGTACAGTTATGTCAAATGCGGATAAAAAACTGAGAACCACGCAAAAGCTATCAAGTGTATATTTCTGAAACCTTCACCATTTTAAAGATAATTTAAATATGAATCTTTTAGTATACGTGTTTTATAAAAATTCCTTTTGTTTTTGTATAATAAATTAATAATGCGTCTAATTTGGGACAGCGCTCCTTGATGGGCGAGTCCTATTACTGGCTGGACGTACGACGCATTGCGTGAGCTCAGTACAGAACACGCAAGCTAACCACTCAAGGCCTCTGCCATATATCGGCGTCTTAAACATGTGGGTGTACTATAGGTACACCTGTGCCCAACCCTTGAAAATACAGGTGTGAGGTCATGTAATGTTCATCAGTATTTAGAAGATTTGAACTTTATATCTCACCACTTTTTCCTACAAGAATTGTTTGACTACCATTATTAAGTTCAATCAATCTGCCTAGCCTTTTCCCAACTACGAGTATGTTGGGATCGGCTTCCAGTCTAACCGGATGCAGCTGAATACCAGTATTTTACATGGAGGGACTGCCTATCTGACCTCCACAACCCAGTAACTGGGTAATAACCCCTTGGTAAGACTAGTTGTCAGTCTTTCGGACTTCTGACGACTCGTAACGACTGTCGAAGATCCACGAATGACACCCGGGACCAACGGCTTAACGTGCTTTCCGAGACACGGAGGAGTCTCGGTATGTAAAGATGGTCACCCATCCACAGACCAAGCCCGGCAAGCGTAGCTTAACCTGACGGATCGACCCGTGCGACAGTTATTACTTAGCCACGAGCTCATCTGAACAAAATTCTTAAGAACATTATTTCTTTATTCTTATTCCTGAATAACATTATTAAGTTGTAATTGAAAAATCATCAATGAATTTTGGGGTTACAAAATTACCCTCAATTGTGTAATGAAAATAACTCTAAGGTGATTCAAAATTAATTTCAGGGTTAAGTGTTCAAATAATCAAATCAAAGCACTCAATCTGTAAGTGGCAATAGAAATTGACATCCACTACGGCTACGTGATCTGTCGGTCGATTCTGCAAAAATATTAACGTGAAGCTTAGGTGAAGTGAGCGTGAAGTGAGCTGTCACTGCCACAGAATCGACCGGCAGGATGCTAGGGATTAACACTATTGACAGCTCACTTCACGCTCACTTCACCTAAGTTTCACGGTGATATTTTTACAGAATCGAACGGCTGATCCATTTGTTTACATTTTCATCTGATAAGTACAGTACGACACAACTTAGATATAGCATCGGCAAAATTCGTAAAACCGATCACCAGCCGAACTGAGTGCGCCTTTATTTAAAATCACCAATCCTAACCTTTATTACTGCTTTAGGTGAAAATAATCTTTACTAAAACGCAATAACTTGTAAAATCATTTAACCAAATACATTCGTAAACTTTAAATTAATGAATGAAAATGTTCAAATTTAAGCTTCATCTAAATTGTGTCGTACTGTTTTTTTGGGCATTACATCATACCATACGAGAAACAGCAGCAAGTGGAGCAGTGGTGGAGCAGTGGTTGCAGTGGTTGCAGTGGTAACGGCCCCGACTTATGAGTTGTTTGCGTATTTTCTTAATTTACTTAATAAGTCTAAAGTCAACGAAGTTATGACTTCAACGGAGAGTTCAACTATCCACCTCACTGGCTCCATCATCAGATCAGCGGCCAAAATGATGAAATTATTGTATTGTTATCGGTCCTTGATACATGTGCAAATTTTCAAAGTAATCGAAAGTCTTGAAGTTCGTGAAAATTACGCTGAAAGATTCCGTTACATAGATAGATAGATATATGTATACAGGTCAAGTTAATAAAATTGTGTTAAAAACAAAGGAAGGCTTTTACCTAGCAGTAAGACACATCCCAAAATAGTAGTTTATGAAACTGTTGCATAATGAGGAGTATTTAAATACGAGTCTAGTATCACACGAGTGTTTTAATACCCAGATATGTGCAGTTTCATACACTACTTTATCTACTCTCATACATTGGGATTGAACCTACTAAATGAAAGATCAAAGTTAAAGATCAAGAATAAAAAATCCCACGAAATTCAGTACAACAAAACGTATGAATAGCGCGTGCACCCAGCACATCACCACGCATGCGCTAGAGCGGTGCTGCTGTCCCTCGCTAACGTTCCATTACAAAAGTTGATGGAAACTCCTTGGTGATATTAACTTCTTGGATTTGCCCTGTATCGTAATAGAAAAAGAATTGTTTTATAGCATTATTTTATTTGAGAAAAAGTGTTATAATATGATTCTATTTTTAAATTTCGGTATTTCGTTTATAAAGTATGTCAATATAAACTCGTTTTGAAGTTTATAATTCGAATATTACGATATGAGAGTAGATAAAATAAATAATAAGACATGCTCGCTTAGTGCTTTTTCTCGAAAGACTGCGTTTTCTGTATTCGGATGAATTATGGGCTAAAATCACCAATTCCAAGAACTTTTAACGATCCCAAAAAGGCAAAAATTACTGGATTGGTTCTCGAAACCGACCGCAGTAGCATAAAACAAAGACTTTATCTCAGCAGTCGGAAAACACAACCTAAAAATAAAACATTAAGAAATTCTCCCATGCCGATAATGAAAACCGAACTCGACGCGAATAAGAACCGATACCTTAACAGCCTCTAGGGGTAATTTATGGGAAAAACTTAGGGGAATAAAATGGCACCATCTGGGGTGTTTTTATGAGTTCCCACTTGTTTAGCCAGCATTATAGTTTCAACTCGTAAATTATTAGGGTCTGATCATTGGCAGTTACCTGTCGGGTAGTTTACGAGTATTTTAGTTAAGGTAGTTAGAGGGTAGTAAAATGAAAGGGTTGAAACTGGGTAAATAAGGCATTAAGTCCGCCTTTGTACTTTTTTGAGTGTGAAAAGTTTAAATAAATAAATAAATACATTTTAAAGCGGATGAAAACGTTTCTTTCCATTTTCAGGTTTAGAGGTATGAGGAACAGGGTGTAAAGTTCACTCATCCTCTGTAGAAAAGGGAGGAACATCGGGTGGTGTGTGGTGGGCAACTGCCCAACGATTGATGTCGGGGAAGTTATTCATATCTTTATTTGCATTCCATAATGTAAATATAAAGGTGTTACAATGGCTTAAAGCTAAGGTACAATTATGAACACTAACAGGGCACAGCAAAAAGTATAAAATTAATTCATAGAAAAATAAAAAAACAAATTAAGTAACAATCAGCAATGATTAAATATGTTCTTAACATTAATTGAGATCAGTTATTTGTGGTACATAAAAATAAATTGATAAGGTCAATATAATTAAACATAATGTCATATTATAATATTTATCTATGCATGATTGTATGTGTTTATTGTGTAGTTGTATATATGCTGATCACGCGGTACACACTGTTTGCGCGATGCAGAATTTTTGTATGACGTCAGGATTTTGTGTGACGTCAAGTCTTTGATGCGTAGTTCACACTTGGCGATGTATAACGTTACCCTGCCTAACACGAGAGTACTACACTGTACTTTAAGGTACACTTAAAACCATCCAGTTCAAAACCATATTTATAAATATAAAAGTGATCAAGTTAGCGCATTGTGGATACTCTAGTACCCGGGACAGAAGGCGTTCATGTACCTAAGTTTTTGTTTCAACTTGCGCTTCCCTGACGCAGCACTCGACCAGATGACGGCAAAAACTTTAGAAGAATATCTGTAGAATACTTTAGACTTATGTACGTATTGACCCTTGTCATTTTATTCTACAAAAGATGAAGAAAATGGTTCAGTTAAATCATTAAAAGGAACATATTTTGGTTTTTTATTTCTTAATTATTTTTTGTAACATGTAAAGGGTTTCAGAGAAATACAACGACTTTTTTATAGCAGGTTCCCCTAATTTGCTAGAAGTTTTGACAGTGCTTCTCGGCTGCATTAAAAAAGCTAACATGAGCGACCCTTAATTACCCATACGTCCAACCCACTATGTGCAGACCGGCTAGGTGGGTATGAACCTTGCTCTGTGACTCAACTTTCATTATGGCATCAGAAAGCTAAATGACTTTTATAGTTTTATATATATTAATATATAATTTAAATAATAATAACCAGCTGCTGCCCGCGGAATCGCATGGCTAGACTCTAATTCTATTTCTGAAATAAAAGTAGCCTAAGTAACTCCTTATAATATCAGCTATCTGCCAGTGAAAGTCCCGGCAAACTTGGTTCGGCCGTTTCGGAGGCACGGCACAAACACAGAAGAGGAGAATTAAAAAGAGTTTTTTATTAGAAAATCATTTAGTCAAAATCTGTTATTTTGACATTTCAAACAGACACTTCAACTTTATTTAAATATACATATATAAAAATAATACATGTTTGTATGTAGGTATGTATGGAGGACTACCCGCTACTTTGTCCGTCCGTGTAGAAGAAACAGAGATAATAATTATCCTATCCTAGCAATTAAATATTTTTTTATAATCTGATCAGTACTTCTAAAGTTTACCTCTTACAAATAAACAATCAGTTTTACCTCTATATAATTATATAAAATAAAATAAAATTGGTAGTTTAGATAAAATAAAAAAACACAAAATACTTGCAACACCAGTGTCTCAAAGAAATAAAATCAAGCCTGACTATGAAATTCATTACCAAATAACAATAAAAAAATTAATTGATATAAAAACCAATAATGAAAATGGAGTTATCGGCGAACTGCGGACTTTTGAGGAATTTAAAAAGAAATTTACTGACTCACTCTTCCGAGATGAAATATCTGTAGATTCATCCGTGCGAGTGCTTCATTCATTTTGTAATTTATATCTTAAGTTTGTGAGCGAAATTAAAAATAATATTGTAAGTGCCCGCTGGAACTTTCTAATAATTCATATTTTTTTGGTAAAATGGTTCCATAACATATAGTAGCGGATATTGGAGAAAATTCAGCCAGACTTAAGGGCGTTTATTCTGAAAAAGCGGGCATTAAGGGCGTTTATTCTGAAAAAGCGGGCAACATCGCAAATAGATGTATTGCCAAATTAATCAAAACACGTAAATATTTGACAGCTATTTGCGATGTTGCCTACTTTTAGGATAAGCCCTCTTAAGTGGGAGTGCTGGCCTCGTTTCAGGAATGCATCCGGAGAGATGGGCAAAGATCGTCACTCGCTGGACGCCTGAGGGAAGACATCACCGTCGAGGTGGACCACGGCGAAGGTGGAGATACGATCTAGTCATGTTTGCGGGGCCAACATGGCCAGAGATCACAACAAAATAGAGAGGCAAGAAATAAAAAATGGGAGGTCTTTACCCAGCAGTGGGACACGAAATAGGATTTTAAATAAACGCTTCCTGTAGTAAGTTAACATTGATGTAGATACTGGGAAAAGAAAAATGTGTAACAATAACAAGTACGTAACCTCCAATTAGTAATAACCAGTGATCGGAGTAGGTAGATTGATTTTTAGTACTTGTATCATAAATGCACACAGAAAGAATAACATGGATAAGCCATTTGCCCGGAAAGTAATTCCGGTATTTCCGGATTCAATTAAATATTGTTAATGTTGGTAGTGATATTATTACTACTCAATTCAAAATTTAAAGGAAGGTATCAAAACTAAATTAATTCATTATTTATCTGACAAAAAAAAAAATAGGAAGAATAATAAAGAATAAAATTGCTCATTTTATTACAATTCCTACCTTTTTTTTGAGGATGGCAAATCATCAAATGACTCCTTCCACTCTGGCAGAATACAATTCCTACATAAGTTCCGGTTTTTTTTTAATAATCCACCAATTCCGGAGGAATGTCCATAGTAATATATACGTTTCGGATCAATGACCCCAGTTCAATCTACCTACTCCGATCACTGGTAATAACACAGAACAGTACAATAAATAATTTCCAATAATAAAAGGTAACGTTATTTTCAGTTACAATAGAATATGTAACACCAAAACAATTGAACTATTCGCTATAAAATAAATCAATGACAGACAAAAGTCATAACAGAATAAAAGCGATATTCTGTTTTCAATTTTAACAAAGCAATGCTATTTTAATGTTTCTTTGTTATTGTCTTTTATTTAATAGTACAATCAAAACTAAATTGTAACTAAATAAACTAAACTTTAAAACTAAATTGTAAATAAATAAAATAGTAAACTAGACTAAATTAGAGTGAGTGCTGATTGTAGGTATACAATCAGCATTGTATACCTACAATCAGCACTCACTCTAATTTAGTCTAGTTTACTATCACCCACTAAACTAGACTAAATTAGAGTGAGTGCTGACTCACTCTAATTTAGTCTAGTTTAGTGGGTGTATTCTCTATTTCTTTTCCAACAACGAAAATGTATATCATTTGATATTATTTTGAATATCATTTATCAATTTTCGTTCTAAATGATTTTATTTCTGTAAGTTGGTTTGTACAAATACTTTTACACGTCAATCATATTTTTAAAACTACATGAGGTCGGCGTTTCCTATTTGACTATTTTGAGAAGAAACGCTGAAACAAACTCGGAGATCAGTTAGGTTAGTATTGTTTTTTTTTAATCATAAAAATATTGACCAATAAGTAAATGAGATGCTGAGAAGCAGATTATATAAATATTGACCAATAAGTAAATGAGATGCTGAGAAGCAGATTATCTTGTACAGTACAAATATTTTCTTAACGTCCTTCGGCAAACTATGTGTCTCGTCAGTCGTCGGATTTCTATCAGTTGCCCTTGGACGCTCTCAGTCGACTTGGAATTATATAGAGTCTGGAACTCCGACGACGACAACTGACGAAACACAAAGTTGGCCGAGGGAAATTAAGAAAATGGTTGTACCGTACTTTTGTGTGAACTTAGGTTACTTTCTATACCGTAGGTACAAGATCACATCACCCACATCTACGGTTACCAACTTTTTGTAGGCACAAGAAATAAAGTATGGGCAGAGAAGAAAGATAAACAGTATTTTATGTTTTTTAGGGTTCCGTAGTAAACCCGGAGGAACCCTTATAGTTTCGCCATGTCCGTCCGTCTTTTTTTATGTGATGTACTTAAGACTGCATACAATACTGCGCCCAAGCCCCGTTGTATGCACCATATTCTACGCAGTGGATGAAACTTTTTATTTACAGCTCTGGAGTGACAACAGCATAGGTATTCGTTTAGTTTGTTTTTCTTAAAAAATAAACAGTATTTATGAGTGAAAAACATAGGTACGCAAATCGTCGGCACAGCACCAATCTACGTTTAATTAAATAAAAGACAAACGTTTCAAAATACTTTCTAATCCGAATTTAGTTCCAAAAATACAATAAATTTCAAATTCAGAACGTAATTTTATTTGAATTTGGAACGCTAACTGCGATCCGACGCGACCTCATTATGTCTGGCTGATGTAAAAAAATACTCGCGAACGAAATATCGTGGCTCTGCTTTATATTTCGAGAATATACCTGGATTTAAATGAATGTTTTTTTGAATGAATGAACGTATGAATATTGAAGCGGACTTTTGAAGGCTATAAATAGAGAGCTTAGCAGGCTCATATACCCTCACATCATAATGAGAACGAGTCAAATTACATAAACTAGACTTGTGATTCTTAGAGAAAATTGAGAAATTCGAGTCAAATTAAATGTCGACCATATTAATTTGACTCGAATTTCTTAATTTACTCTTACTTTACAATATAATGTTTGATTTTCATTATTAGTATCCCCGAGGGTAATCATTATGTGTTGTGTTATTGTTTAATCTATTTTTACGCCTAGCCTTTCCACATTTATTACTTGGTTTTATTCATATTTGTTTTGTCCAACATCTCTACTTATCTACACAACACCAAAACACATTTCTATTCTATATTTTTATCCTGTACTGTGAACACTTGTTTGGTGTTATTCTGCCTGTGTTACCAATTACGGTGGTAACTTCTACTTCCACGCCCTACCTTTATGTTCCATTCTAAATCATTCAAAAACACAAAACATGGCTCGCAACAAAGGCATTCTAAATTCAAATAAAAATGTCATGTTAGTAAGAATGCGTTTCGTTTTACGTTGACAGCGCGGTGTGACACACGGCTCCTTCCGGGATGGGCAGGGTTCCAAGTGCCAGGACATGTCGTGTTGGTTTACTATAAAAAGTTGCATGCAATGAGATTGTTTTATTACAGCAGTGTACTTCTTCAGTATGAAGATAGTGGTGAGCGTTTAGGATAAGAACACACGTGATGATGATGATGCTTATGAATCATAAGACCACGGCGTGGGTGGAAGTAATTTCTAGAGAAAGGATATAATAACGCTTATTTCCCTGGAATTGCAACTAGTAGAATTCTAGATAAAAAAGTGGAACTGTCAATCGCATTAGGGTTTATTATAAACTTTTAAAAGAAGCTCTCCTTGTCAAACATGCTCTTATTTTATTTTTACAAAGCATCGCTGTCGGTTTTACATTTTTTTTTTTTTTGTAGATTGGTAAAAAAAGCAATAACATACATATAAAGATAACATCAAAAAACAATCTCATAAAAAATATACACCAATTCTCCTTAACAAACATATTTCATTCGACAATAACCTCAAGAAAAATGATAGCAAACGATAAAGTTTACTAACAAGTGGGTAGATTTATGTATAATTCATATCTCGATCGATATTCATGTAAGTCGAGGGGTTTGCATAAAAAGATTAGTATTCGAGATATGATGCGTGGTATGGTAAGAAGGCCCCTTTCCTGAGATTTAAGACAGGCGTTATTAAACTTACTTTTGGACCGAGTTTGATTCGTTTCCTGGGTAATTCGATTCAAAGGTAAAAGTTTATGCATCTTATCTTAAGAAATGTATGTGGAATGAATATTAAGTTTTTGGAGTACCTGTTAAAGGTATCAAAGCGTTATCGTAGAAATTAAAATCGATTTAATTAACACGTACCAACATTATAGAAAAATAGATATACTTAACTTTGACAATCATTCTAGTACAATAGATAAGTTAAATATGTATTTTTTTTTTTGATAATACTTAATTTATAGTTTATTTGCTGACCAAGAAGTATTATATTATAACATATGCCAAGAATATTGGTTTTTTTAATACTACCGACAAAAACTATCCTAAAACTCTAACCCAATAATTAAATGGCGAATCATATTTAATTTTATTTTTCATTTGTGATTACATGAATGCAATCTTATCTAGTTGTTACCCATGTCGTTATCACTGTGCGAATTACTTATGATCGATAATTAAAAATTATCTATTGTCTAATTAATAAAAAAAAATCTAATTATAAATAATAAATTATCCAACATAATATTATAACTATTTATGTTACCAACATAAATTAAATAAAAACCAGACAAAATCGGCAGAAATGCTATATTTTTTATTGTTACAATGCAAAAAGATAATTGCATCGGCCGGGAATCGAACCCGGGCCGCCCGCGTGGCAGGCGAGCATTCTACCACTGAACCACCGATGCTTGATACTAATTAGTCTAAAAATACGTGCGGTTACAGAAAGTAAAAGTGAAGATGTGTGCGCAAGAGCACCTTTCACCTTGACTTGACTTCGCTACATGTAGCTTAAAGATAAAAAAATATACTAGACGGTAATAATGACTGCTTTACGAGTAGTTTAATAGAAGCGTTTGTTTACTCATTTCTTATTCTAGGTTATAATCACTTTAACCGAACTTGACAACCGAATTTATTATTGAGACGGCCAGGAAATTAGTGGGCTCCCTAATAGAAATTTTTTAATATTCGATTAATGATTTTTTTAATGCACAAATCTTGTTAATCAACAGTGTGAATAAATAATTAATTTAATTAATATTATCTTGAACATGCGGACCTATACATTTATTTTTAATTTTATTCTATAGTAATATTTTAATTTGATATTTTTCAATATTATTTAATGTTTAAATAATTGTAACAATTGTAAATGTGACATTTTAATTTATAATTTTATTTCTAGATAGCATCCTAATATTTTTTATTTTTTTTATAATTTTTTGCGTGCCTATTTCCAGGCAGAATGTACATGGCTCACTCCTATCTACTCCACCTGTATTCTAATGTAACCTACATTCGTTGCAAATAAATGATTGATTGATTGACGGCATTTCCTTTTTCCTGCGTCCATGAATGTTGAGATGCAAAACGTGTGACGTTATTGTCATAATGTCATTCCGGATGTAAATTCGCGCAACTAATAATTATTTCGTGTTCCTTATCATTTTTAATACCTAGTACTTAATAGGTTGTAAACGATGAGACACTTAATATCGTGTTCTCCTAGTAATTGCCAATAACTTTAACTAAATACGACAAACGAATTTATTATTGAGACGGCATTTTCTTCTTCCTGGGTCCATGAATGTTGAGATGCCAAACGTGTGACGTTTTATCAGAATGTCATTCCGGATGTCAATTCTGGCAACTAAGAATTATACCGGATTCCTAATAATTTTTAATACCTAGTACTTAATAGGTTGTAAGCGATGGGATAGCTAGTATCGTGTCCTGTCATTACAGGAACTGATGGACGCTAATTATGTCGTCAAACGCGTAGCCGAATTCTGGGTCGAGTCCTTTAATAAACGCCATCGATATGCTAAGGCATAGGAAGCCGGCACCTTCTTCTGCTAAGCAGTAATGCTCGCGAAGGAAGAGGCGGAACGCGTGAGAAAGAGGCAAACTTCGCGCCCTCACACCCCTAGTCGCCGCAGGAGACGCCCTGGGCATCGGCAATTCCAGGCTGATTCCCGGCAACCAGCGCAGACGGTGCAATGGGTAGCTTGCCGTCCGAGTAGAACCAGGACCGGGTCGACGGTGCATTGTATTCCACGCGCGCCTCAAAGAGATGTCAGCACAAGTGACGGTGTCCGCTAGGGCTGATGCAGGGGTCGCGGGAAAGTCCGAAAGGGATACCGTGGCCCCTGATAACACACAGGCAAGTGAAGGAACACGAGCTTACACAGGTTGCTTTTAGTCAGTAAGAATCTGACACACCCTCCCGCTCCGCCCAGAGCGGGAGAAGTTATTCGATAATTCCCCACCCCAAAAAAAAAGGCGCACTATTATTCGGAGAGTAAAAAATTATTTCTATATCATACAAACTTTTTCAAAGATCTTTCAGAATAACAACACCACCGGTGGCGTTAGTTATTCTCATAAAGCTCGTGCTAACCTGAGATAAGAACAAGAACACAATTTTACCTCAATAAGTAAAGGTCGACGCAATATAATAATTAACGACAAGCATACTTTGCGTGCGTAATAAAAGGTCCTGCCCTGCGGCCTGAACGTAATATTTGTCCTATTTTGTAGGTCTGTCAGGTCGAACTTCAGAGTCACGTTTGAGACAATAAGTAAGTCGTAATTTGTGACGTGGTCATGCACACTTTGTTCTTGACCAGAGGGTTTATAATACACTCTTAATTAAAACAGGGTCATCTATACTTAATAATATTACTATTAATTTATATGGAGGTAAAATTTGTGAGTTTGTATGGAGGGGGTAAACTTCGTAACTCCTGATCCAGTTCCGAAAATTCTTTCAGATTTGTAGCGTTAAGGAGTGACATAGATCAAAACAAGAAATTTCACGTCGCAGGCAGAAGCACAGATTAAGGCAGTACTGTAAAGTCGGAGGGACGTTATCTAAAATATTTGTGTAAATGTGTGAGTTGGAGCTCGTAACAAAGTAATGACAGCCGAACGGGTCGAAACATCAGATTTAGCTACGCTTGCCAGGGTTGGTCTGTCGATGGGTGACCAATCTTTACATACCGAGACTCCTCCGGTCCCGGCTCTCATTCGTAGATCTTTGACAGTCGTTACGGGTCGTCAGAAGTCCGAAAGTCTGACAAACAGTATTACCCAGTTACTAGGTTGTGGAGATCAGATAGGCAGTCGCTCTATGTAAAATACTGGTATTCAGCTGCATCCGGTTAGACTGGAAGCAGACCCCAACACAGTTGGGAAAAGGCTAGGCAGATTGATTGATTGTGTAGTGTGACGAGCACACAACAATGATACACAGGGCTTCTATACTCTCATATTGTGCAATTGCATAATTATTTTAAGTTCAATACAATCCTTAATAACAACGCTCACACTATTCGGTAGATAATCGTCCACTATTTTTTCATTAAACAAAAACCACATTCCTTTTTTATTTAAAATACAAATTGTCAGAATGGTCGAATGCTATTTTCTTAACAGCCTGCACAACATAAGGTTGCTTATCTCTTAAAACCTTACAGTACTCAATATTAGTCAAAAAACTAACTGTCATGCAATTTGAACCATGTGTTCACCTTGATCTGCTTGACACTGCGCATACCTGTCCTAAGACCACTTTTTTTTTTTTTTTTGAGGGTGGGAAATTATCAAATAACTTCTCCCGCTCTGGCCGGAGCGGGAGGGCGTGTCAGACTTTTACTGACTAAAACCCACCCGTGTTGCTTCCGTTGTCTGTGTGCCGGGGCCGCGATATCCCTTTCGATCAAACTCGCAACCCTGGCAGGCATTGGCCCTTACGGACCCGTCAGTTGGTGCTGACATCTCTTTGAGGCATGCGTGGAACACAACGCGCCGTAGACCAGGGCCTGGTCCTTATCGGACGGCGAGCTACCCATCGCTCACCATCCGCAAGCCCGCGCCTACGGTGGTCGGAAGTCGGCTTGCAACTCCCGACGCCCGGGGGTCCTAGGAACACTGAGGTCTTTGAGAAGTGACAATGATGACGATAAATGACTTTCTATTAATCTCCCAAGCTTTGAATAATAAGACACAATTGATATGAAATTGTAACGTTATCTTCAACACGCGCCAATGCAGCAATGAGTTAAATTCTTCAGAAATAAGTTATTACATAATTACTAAGAATTTGTATTGATTGTAAAGAATTTACACATATACTCATGCCTTCTTTCCATGCTAAGATCCTTACATAATCCTTTGCTGCGTTTAAGATCATACAATACATCACTCACACCGGTTGCGGCCAACGAAAAACAATAAAAACAAACAAAAAGATTCAAAAAATATATTTTTTATGAAAATCATATTTTTAACCGACCGCGGCAAAACCCTAAAGGAGGGTTCCTGATGTTTTTAACACGATTAAAACAAGATAATACGTATAGACCCGCCATCTCAGCAAATATAAGGTTATTTCTGATTGCACAAGTTTCCCAAACCATGTAGCACACATTAGACTTCAGAGCTAGTCTGACACAAGTTTGTGTACTGCGTCGTACTGCTGCAGGGCAAACAGCATGCATGCGAGCTATGTAGTGTAGACTCTGCTTTAATTTATGTATTAAAGGGTTTGTTTTCTGCTGCCAGTAGCTGTCTTGTTTGCGAATTTAACGACGGTGGAGTTTGTTTTGGGTTCTGGAAACTTGTTTGTGCCTCTAAGCATTTCGACTTCCGAAAAGCTGTTTGTGCTTGGCCAGTGTGGTAATTTTGACAATTTGATAACATTCATTACGTTCTTTACGTTGTCGAACAGATGAATTTTTCAAACATATATTATGACGCAATGGGTCAAAGGAAAGTAGGTTACGCAATTGGGTTAACCCACTTTCCTTTATTTGCTTTATTTTATAGTATCATTTTAGAATAATTCCCACAATCTAAATATCTAATCAGTATACTAACGCAGTCAGTAGTAACAAGTCAATCGTCATCCTGAGGATGCCTTGTTGAGAGGTGAAACACGTGTCGAATTTTTACATGGTTCTTCATGACTCTTTAAGAACAGTTAACTGGATTAGGTTACTAAATATACGTCGTCTATTGTATTTTATAATGGATTTCCGTAAAGTCACGCCTGAGTCAATTAACTAACGTATGTATCTTCACCAAATAAATTACATAGTGAACTATTTTATGAAGATACCTTTACTATTATCTATATGTATAATTTTATATACCCTCAATTTGTCCTCTAATAGTTATTGAAAAACCTATATTAATTCTGTATTGTCGGTTAAATTCTAATTAGTCCGTCGGTCAGACATAGAAAAAATATTAGACACGTATTTTTTGCTTTAGATCATATTAATAAAAAAATACTTATAAAACGCATTTTAAGTTGGGGAGTGGGGGTCGCTACGTCACAAGTAATTATAAAATCTACATACTCGTGACGTCATGGCACATTGTTACTCAATGTATCGCCGTAATCTTAAGATTACGTAAAAAAAGAAAAAATATGTGTCCAATATTTTTTTATAATATACATGAAGGACTAAAAAATATTGTGTCATCATCCTTTATGACTGTACAAGTGTAACTGTAATTAACGTAATTTTAATTATTCAGAAATCGATTCAGTAAACAAATCTGAACAAACTAGTTTCATAATGTGTATTTAATTCAGTTACACATTGTATTTCATGATCAGGTATCTACACTTCCTGACATAAATCTTTCTCTTCCATTCTCCCATTCAATTCTTCAGCACGTAAATAAAGTATTTTGTGGTGCATTTCGACTCCTAGCTCGAGTAATGGTTGATCGAGCTATGCATTGCTATCGGAAATAAATAGCCTTTCGATACCATCTCGACTTTGAGAAACAGTTTCAGTAAACCTTCTGTCGTGGCGTAATATAATAATAATAGCCATTTATTTAGACCATTTAAAATTACTTAAGCTACAAAAATAAAAGTATTTACAACTTGTAAGTCATGGGGCCCGAGTGTGCTCGGCGACTTATCGACACGTCACGTGACCAAAGGGCTGGCTCGTTCTTTGGCCAAAGAATTAGAATTGCCATTCAACGTGGCAATGCTGCCAGTCTTTTGGGCACATTTCCGGATGACAGCGATGCGGACGAGCACTTCGCAATCACTAAAACCTAATAGTGTCCTTTTGTTTTTGCGTTTATTTGTATAGTTAGTTAGTCATTTAGTTCAAAACCTAGTGTAAATATTATACCTATTTTGGTTTTTGATCCGAAATAAAAGTAAAAACATAAATTAAAATAGTTGTTTTATTGACACAAATTCGTTTTGGTATGTGCGCCCATTTGCAAAGGCCTCCTCCATTTCCTTCCATTTTACAATATCGACTGCTAGGACTATTCGGGTCCACATGGACTCAAATTGTCGTAGCGTAAGTGCCTAATATTACAATCAATAGAAATCGCTTGAATACTTAAATACACAATCTTCTATACATACAGAGAAATGTCCTGACTCACTGATTCTTCAATGCAGTTTCAAACCACTCAAGCAGGAAACGTGAAATTTTGAGGGGACCTTACTCCTTTGTGACATAAACATCTACTGAGAAAGATTTTTTGGCAAGCCTACACAAAGCTCCAATACATATTATGCTCATTTATATAGCTTTAAAAATGACGGATGTTTACTCAAACTTCAATCCCATTTTATCCTCTTAATGTCCCAAAATTTTAAAATACACTGCCCAGGGCAATGGCAAATGAAAAATCTCATCGTCCATTGCAACTTTTATTATAGCGACCAAAGTGTGTCACACGTCACCAGTGTGTTACACAGTTTCATTCAAAATCCGAGGGTTTTGAAGGAAATTCCTAATCCCTTGCTTCATAGTTTTGAAAACCTCGTCTACTTAACAACGTGAATAAAGCAATGAACGTGCCTGAACTGTCAAAAGTAAAGGCATTGCGATCGATTACCATTTACGTGTTACTCAATTACCCCGCAGACTTCAATGAGAAAAGTTGCATTATCCTTTACACGGAAGTCGCTGGTAAAGTGTAGTGCTTCATTATTTATGTAGCTAGTTACTTTTGCTAATTAGGACTGCTGGCTTTTATGAAAAAATTGAAGACTCAAAGCTATCGTTTGCATCATTAGAGATGCTTCAATATTTCTGCAGCTCGAGTTATGATTGCAATGCAAAAGCGGTGCATTTGCATTCTTTCAATGTAGTGCGATGGCGGTTATTTAGCTGGTATTGATTGCTACAACTTATTATATGCTTTATTTTATGACTTCTATGTATTGATTTATAAAGTCTATACAAATATTATAATGAGAGCGAATTTTGTGAGTTTGTGTACCTTTAAATTGAGGGTAATCTGTTGAAAAGCCGCTCCTATTTGAAAAATTCTTGCACCAATTGAAAGGTACATTACTCCAGATGGACTTAGGCTATATATTATGTAAATATATACAAAACGAAGTAATGAAATATTTATACTTGAATTCATGCAATCCTAGTAGGTACTTTTTGTTACTGCTCAGAACTTGTGCAAAACGTGTCGTGAACAGAATACCGTCTTCTCATGTAAATTGCTCCCGTGCGAAGCCGGGGCGGGTTGATAGTTATATAATATACTAGCTGTTCGTGCCCGGCGTCGTCCGGGTATTTCCGACTTTTCCGGTGGAGTTTCCAAAATTGTCTAGACACTTACGAAAACAACAAAAAAAAATCTGCCAATTCGGTCGAGTCATTCTCTAGTGATGATCTTTCTTACATGCGGCATTCATGTAAGCCTAATACTTTTTGTTAGTTATAAACAATTTTTGCGCCTTTCATTCAAATCCTATTAATGATTGTAATAGTATCTTGTTTAATGCACTTGTCACAACACCGCATATTTATTATCTCGAATGCTCGACGTCCGTATGTCACTGCAGGGATCCAACAGAATATCAGAGTCAGGTATATTTGCCTGACACATGCTGAGTTGGACTCCCATTTGGTGCAACCTTGAGACGCACACCGCACTTTGTATGATTCATTATTTTCATTAGCCAATAGTCATCACAATGTCTTGTTTTCTTCTTTTTTTTTTTTGTATATTGGCACCGTGTAGCTATTTTTTTTTTTTTTTTTTTTTATTAATCAAAACTAGAACAAAAAAACAGACATTTGGTTAAACACACCACAAAAACCATCGCGGGTTTAACAGTGGTGTGGCCAGACACGGCAACTCGGTGCCAATACATATTAATTATTGCACAATTTGATAGGTACATAGATTTTTCCTAGATCGCACTGCTATCTAGAAAGTATCTTTTTAATATTTTTGAGCAGTTCTTCGCATTCAATACATTGCCGATTTCCTTAGGTAAATCGTTCATATACGATTATTCATGTAATCGTGTTTTTGTATTTTGTGCTGTCCTTTTGTGTGCACCCAATGAAACTATATATCTATCTATCTAATATTTAAAGACATAAAAGCAAAAATTGACACATTTTTGAACACATACATAAACTCACGCCTTTTTCCGATGTGGGTGGACAGAAACTACATAACGGCACCTGCTAAGGTCCTGACATACTTCTGTTACCTCGTTTACATTCATACATCTGGTCATCCACCCACGTGGCGCACGCCGGTTGCGAAATTTAAAAGATTATGAAGTTAGCAAAATGAGCAATGATGCATGGCTCTTAAAACAATCACCGCGGCTAAAATAAAGAAATACTACTTAGGACGACATTCTTCTTGCTTTATTATATTTGCACTAGCTTCCGCCCGCGAATTTTCTGCGTGAAAAAAACAAATTCTGTTCTCCACCGCGTCGCGTCGCATCGCCCGCCCGCGCTATTACTTCGATTTCCCTTAGCGTTTTTTCGGGCTTTTTTCATTTTGATTAGCTCCTAAGGGTCGCAGCGTGATGTTAGCCTATGGCCTGCCTCAAAAATTAGGCTATCAAATGCAAAAAAAAAACAAATCTGTCTGGTAGTTTTCGAGATTACCGCGTTCAAACAAAAAAACAAACTCTTCAGCTTTATTATTTGTATAGAAATCCTATTCAGTCACAATTCTCATAAAACATTAATCTCAAGAGCCAATATGTACGTATCGTTTCATTATTTTGTAACAAAGAAAATAAATAATATTGTTTGATTAAATCTGTTCGTCTTTAATTACGTTTCGCAGTTTTTCTCCGTAATAGATCCTTCCAATAAAGAAATAATCAAGCGATTTATTTCTTCATAGGAGAGGAAAGGAAAAAATATATTTTATTTATTTATGTTGAAAATATTCTTCAATGTACGATGAGAGGTCAGCTTATACTGGCAATGTATAGCTTGATGTGTAGCCGTATGTACCTATTTCATTGCCAATATCATCATCAGCATAAAGCAATCCACTGCTGGACTTTGGCTTATTTTCGGCAAGTCTCAACCAGCCACCTTTTTTGTTCCACGGCGATGTCCACCCATCATCATGTGTCCCATGTGTGATGTGCGATGGATACCCTCCGTTTTGGGAAAACGGAAGGTTATGTCGGACTCCTACCGACTGAAACCCTATACTCAATACTCAGTATCTTTATTGCTTTACCATAATGTGTACTTAGATGGTAACTATATAATTTAGATCATTATGGACCCTGTAGGGTACAAGCAAAAGGGTAGGAGAGAGGAAGCCCTGTTTAACGAGATCATTAGGTTGTTAAGCAAGTTTTAACTTATATTTATTCAGGAGATCGCAAATAGGATACTAACATTTCGCTTATCTATTGTTTATGTATTGTTTTATCTGTAAAAATGTACTTAAATATTTTAGATTATTTTTATATACCTATGTATTATAATTCTGTTTATTCATTTATATAAATTGTTTATCTTCGAATAATTATTTTTGCTATATTGTTTAATTTATTATAATTGCTAATTTATTTAATTACTATTTTTGTTATATATTTATTTATTAAAAATGTCCGTATCATTAATATAATATATATATTGGGGGGGGGGACAATTGGCACCATGGCCTCTCCAGTTACAGGAGCGCAGGTCGCATTGCACGGCACGCCAGCATCAACGATATTATTCTTCGAGCCCTTGTCACCGCCGGCGTACCAGCGGTATTAGAACCAAACGGCTTGGTACGTGACGATGGGAAGAGACCAGACGGCATGACGTTGTTGCCTTGGAAGGTGGCTAGGCCTCTGGTGTGGGACGCGACCTGTGTCAACACCCTTGCACCATCTCATGTTCCTAGCACGGCGGGCTGTGCTGGCGCCGCTGCAGCGGCTGCTGAGACCCTCAAGCAGCGCAAATACTGTAACCTTGCGGGTAACTACAATTTTGAGCCGTTTGGGGTCGAAACGCTCGGCTCGTGGGGTCCGAGTGCAAGTCTCCTTTTTAAGGAAATTTCTTGCCGACTGGTCGACACTTCACGCGACCAGACGGCTGGCTCGTTCTTTGGCCAAAGAATTAGCATTGCCATTCAACGTGGCAATGCTGCCAGTCTTCTGGGCACGTTTCCAGATGACAGCGATGCGGACGAATACTTCGACGCCTAAGTGTTCCTTTTTTTTTTTTGTATGTATTTGTATAGTTAGTTATTATATTTAGTACCTAGTGTAAATAGTTATTAATATGATTTAATCATATTTGTATATAGTCCTGTATTAATTAAAGATTTTTTTTTTTCCTATTTTGTATGTGTATCATTTAAATATTCATCTAAGGAGTAATAGCATTTGTTTATCAGTAATTTTTTAAGTTTATTTATAAATATTTTCAACTTTCTTACCTACCTTCCTACTGTTCGTACTGCTCCCATGTGGCGGGGGGGGGGAGATATTTGTACATTTGCCGTACCCCCGACCTAGTATCAGCCCGCTACACCTAGAGGCCCCAAACCAGCCACCCTGCGAAGATCGTCGCTTCACCTGATCAGGGGGTGCCCTACCTTACGTATTCAGATTCATCGATTGGGTACATCACCACTACTCTAAAAACTCAAAAAAGTGAAAAATAACTTTAAATTCGACTGTCGGTGTCTTTGGTTTTAAATTTTCGTTTTTTGCCAACGACTTCCGAAATTAAAGTTATTTTTCACTTTGTAGTGTTTTTTTTTTAAGCCGGTTGTTTCTTTTTTTTCACCGTTTAGTTGTGGTACCTACTCCACACAAATTCGAATACCACTACCTGCTATGTAAATAACAATGACAGGAAGTTATCATCATATCATCCACATATACTAAGTCGGAAAAACACGTATTATTGAAGCTTACTCAAAAACTATCCAAGCAAAGTTCATAAAATTTATATGGGACCAACTTGAAAGCATACCCTTTTATACAAAACAAGAATTTTCAAAATCGGTTTACAATTGACGGAGAAATCGGTGGAAATGCATTAAAAAAAAAAACATACGCTACGAACATAGAACGTCCTCCTTTTTGGAAGTCGAGTCGTAAAAAACCGCAATACAAAGTAGTAAAATTAAAGATTGAGGAGAAGAGACGTCGAGAGCAAACCTACCTATCCACATAACTGATAACAAGTATATCTCGAGGACTCGGTTGTACATTGTTAATAAACAAGCACAGTTTCCTACCACAGCTGGAATTTGAAGCCGTAAGGAAACATCGTTAAGCTAACACATAGACAATTTTGAAGATAGATGTTACCCTCACAGAGAGACTTCAAACTTAACTTAGTAGATTACTATTGGAACTCGAGCAAAAGTCGTTTAGGTATGTTCCTATTATTTATGTTTTATCCAGCAAACATTAAAACTGCACTTTGTGTTTAGTATAATAATAGCTTAATCGACCTTTAATTTACTTTGTGTTTACTTCGTTTTAATAAGGTACGTTTAATCTTGCAGACCCTGGCTGCCTAAATCAAATTAAGTGTACGTCACCGAAGATCCCGAGCATTCCTTCAAATGTACTGAAGCCGACCATCATGCAGCTTCAGTTGGTATCGGTTCTGCATAACCACTTCAACTTTCCCAGACCACAGATTATTACAAATGGGGCACTCCGCAAAATCATTTAAATAAAAAGCGACTCTAGCTACAACACAATTAAGTGCAATTCAGGTCGCAATCTACAGATATATTCACCAGAAGTTGCCTCTCTTTCTATGGCGTAACTCTTATATAGAGCTCGCCGCGTAGGACTTGTAGCTTCATACGTAAAGTGCGAAGTGTCCCATCTGCATTCTTCTGGGCCCAGACGGAAAATATCGATGAGAAATACTTAAATATCAGAGATCAAATAGATCAGGTATGACAGTTTTGCCTCCACGAGTGGCAATTCTTATATATACCTCCATCGCACTCTGGTTCTGAGTTGTCTGCGGAGGCAGGCTCTCTACTAACTTGTTGTGGCTTTTTACCACGGGAAATAGATCATTCGAGCTGAAAGAAATGCTTTTCAAAACCGCCCGTCATAACGGTGCATGTATTTTTTAATAATCGAGTTCCAGTAGTAGTCTCCTCCTGCCGAAAGCGAAGGATTTATCGGCTTAGAGGAGGGTGTGTTACGAAGCTTACCACACACTTACCGAATACACATTTCAGATACTTTCCCATACTCAGATTATCCTTATGACTTTGTGGCCTATTAATAAAAGAGTTTGTCAAACTATTTTTGGATAATGTTCATTTTTTGCCGAGGGGCTCGTGGCTAAATGATAACAGCTTCACAGGTCGATTGAAGGTTAAGCTTCGCTTGGCGCGGACGGACCATCCATTACATATCGAGACCCCTCCGTGTCTCGGAAAGCACTTTAAGCCGTTGGTACTGGATGTCATTCGTAGATCTTTGACAGTCGTTACGGGTAGTTAGAACCTCAAAAATCTGACAACCAGTCTTACCAAGAGGTATCGTGTTATCCAGTAACTGGGTTGTGGAGGTCAGATAGGCAGTCGCTCCATGTGAAATACTGTTATTCAGCTGCATCCGGTTAGACTGACAAACCCCAACACAGTTGGGAAAAGGCTAGATTGTTTGTAAATTTTTTGCAGCATTCGAATACCTAATTATTTTCTGTCATATTGGGGTGAACTATTTGAAAGTAGCTCATGTGATTGATTGATCATTAAAATATATTTGCCAATGATATTTTGAAGGTCGCAAGAATCCGCTGGATGCGAGAAGCATAGGACCGGTCGATGTGGCGACGCTTGGGGGATGCGTATGTCCAGAAGTGGACGTCTTTCGGCTGGAATGATGAAGGCTGGTGGAATTTGACAGACCCGGGTGTGCTGGATGTGCATTTATGTTTCGTGATAATTCCCGTTTTATCTCGTAGAAGTTATTTCAATGCAATACTATTTGAAAGAATAAAAAAATATTATACGCGTCGACTTGAGAACGTCCTCTTTCCGTCGGTAAAAAAAACTTACAATGATGAAGAATGAAGTGATTAAATCCATTCTCAGATATAAAACGTTCACCTGCACTTCAACCTGAAATTCAAATGAAAACTTTTGTTTTTGCAAAGTGATTGTGTCAATTCTCTACAGATATTGCGCTGGAAAATGGAACAGTATATAAATGAAAAAAAAAACATAGTTACCTATGGTTTTTTTTTTCATTTAAATACTGTTCCATTCTTGAACTTAAAGGTGTTTGGTAGACTTTTCATATACGGGCAATGCAAAACAGGCCCTTAATCTTAAAAATAAATACACAAAATCACATGCAGGAACTACAGTGACGAGCAAATAAACTACTTCATTTATCTAATCCAGTTGCTTTCAGCTCAGTACACAAAGTAATTATACTTCATCTTGCACTACAGTGTAATACAGTGTAGTGCAGAAAACTGTACACAACTGCACCCAGCTACGTTAAGCTCAGTGTTACAAATGCACCGATGCGTGGAACAGTGACTCGTGAAAGGAAGTTTCAGTTTACACTGCGAGGAGAAAATTTTGAACAGTAATTTCACCTATAAGTTCCACGGGGCGTGATTTGGGTGCCTACATTTTCTTAATAGCCAATATACGTGCCTTTTTCGTCGATTTTTGCTTCTAAATCCTGAGACATACCAATATAAACTATAGCTTATCTATGCCATAGCTCCAGTCAATTTATTTTTAGCAAAAATATTTTGTTTTGCCTTTTCTTTTCTTTTTAGCACCGCCATCTTTTATTCACTTTACTTTCTGAAAACTCCAACTGGCAGTCTAACAACATTATTTTTTAACCTTATAAGCTAAAATTCAGCCTTTGTACAAACGTAAGTAATATTTCAAGAGAAGCTAAAGGCAGTCGTACAAATTGAATCAAATTCGTTGTCGGACCTCCTAGCAGTCCTAGGTAGTTAGATTATTTAGTTTGCTGTATGTACTAATTATGTGTCTTTGTCGCGATTTCTGCGTTTTATCCGGTGGTTTCAATGATATTTCTCACTTTATCTAAGACATGACTTGTGTATTTTAGCTTTTATTCTAGACAAAATTTTGCTCATGGCTTCTTCCGCGTGCTGGTCGGAAATTATCTCAGAACGTACGTTTATTAAGTTTAATATTAATAATAAACCTTCCGGAATAAATTGTCTAAATGATGGTAGTTGCGTATACCTAATTACGTCTACACACATGACTCAAGCCTCGTGCAGACTGGCGCGACGTGTCAGCGCGACGCGACACCGATATTAAGGATGTCGAGTAGGGAAAAAATTACAATTTAGTCCGTCAATCAGATAATAAAAAAATATTAGCTATGTATTTTATGCTTAAGCATATTAATAAAAAAAATGTAAGAAAAAACGCAATGTAGTTGGGAGTGGGGGTTCGCTACGTCACAATTCAGTATAAAATCTACCGGAGAGTAACGTCATGCCACATTTTAACTTAATGTATTGCCGTAATCTTTTGATTACGTTAAAAAAGAAATACTACGTGTCCAATAATTTTTAATAATATATCTGACGGTCAAAAAAATAAGTTTGTCAACATCCCTATTGATCTACTGTGAAGTTTTCTTAGTTATTGTTTTGTTAGAGTAGCGCGGCGCCGTCGAATCGCGCCAATCTGCACGAGGCTTCATTCTTCTGTCGCGTTGAGCGAGCTATATGAGAATAAATAGCTCATGCATGACGCGGTGAAAAGGTAAGCTATTCAGCAATGTAGATAGCGGGACTGACGTACAGACCTACATACTAAAGTAGGTGTGGTTAATTTACGAGGTTGCAGGCTTGTCATTAGACCATATTTACTGTTGAATTATCAAGTTTGTCAGAAAGTAAGCAAGACTAAAAAGTGTAAAATAACTTTAATTTCGGAAGTCGGTCTTTGGTTCTGTATTTTCGTTTTTTGCCACCGACTAAAGCCCGAAATAAAGTTATTTTACACTTTTTAGTTCGGTTTTTTTAAAGTCGGTTAATTTTTATTTCGGTTTTTTTTTTTGCCGGTTGATAGTATTTTTTAGTTCAGTTTATTATCTTTTCTGCGAGTAATGTGCCCTGCCCACAGCCAGTTAAGTTTGGCAATTCTTCGGGGTATGTCAGTTACCTTAGTTCTCCTGTGGTACCAAACCATAAAAACCACGTAGGTAACACTACTCGTATCTCGATTTCGTCTCTTAATATGACTTCCAAAACAAACTTATCTATCATTTCCATCTCAAACAGCCACTATAAAACTTCGAACCGTTATCAAAACCAAACTTATGTACCTTATACCCATAGCAGCATAAGCACAGTCAATGAAATAGTTAAGTATTCAGGCAAAAAACAAACATCCTCTGCACTGTGCTGGCAAGAGGCCTTTTTTTTTTAAACACACGACACAAACCTACTGAAATATTTGACTATCTGTGTAGTATCATCGTCATCATTTCAGCCGAAAGACGTCCACTGCTGGGCATAGGCCTCCCCAAAGCACCGACACTTCGACCGATTCTGTGGTTCTCGAATCCAACGGATTCCTGCGGCATTCAACAGGTCATCAGTCCACTTTGTGGGAGGCCTTACAACGCTACGTCTCCAAGCATTGCCCTATCCATTGCCCTTTGGGTGACTTTCATTCCATCCTTCTAATGAGGCCCATTGGCCCACTATGTAGTATGGTCACACAAAATTAGTTTTAAAGGCGTTATTATAATCTTTTAAAATAACATACAATAGTAAATTGTGTAACTATAGTAAACATTGTAAAAGTTGTAGAATAAGGGCGTTTTTATTTTATTACGTAATGATTATACAACCAACTATTTACACTAGGTGGGAACTAAATTAAAAAACTTACAAACTTTATAGTTAGCCGCATTTTCGTCTGGGGAATCCCTCACGAAAGACGAAGGCCTTCCCGAAGCTTCTTCTTTTTAACGTGGCTTTAGCATTCTTAATGGTTTCGGCCCAGAATTCGGCTACGTGTTTGGCGCCATCACTAGCGTCCATAAGTTTCTGTAACGTGCAGACGACGGGGCACGTAGGGCATGATATTAAGTGTCCCATCGGAACAGCCCCACATTTACACTCCAAGGCGAATTCGTCTTTGATTTTCCTCATCTATTATTACCGAAGCGAAGACCTCCCTACCTACCGAAAAAAACCTCTCTAGTATTTCCCGTGGAATTGTTTCTACGGCAAATACTGGAAATAGGTTCTTGCATAACTGGGGTAATTAGCTGCCTGCATACTTATCTCTTTAGTCAACTGTACAACCGGTGAAATAATATATTATATACCACGCCACGCGTGTAGTTTGAACAAGTTAGTTCGCTGCGGCCGGAGTTCCGAACTTCGGTAAAACTAGAATGAGGGCGTAAATTCAGTAACGCCATTAGCTGACGTCACGAACCAAATTAAACTAGCATTTTTGTTTGAAACTTGGGAAGTGATTAGATCGAATTTTCGATTTTATCGTGGGGACATAAATAAGGATTAGTCGGGGCTTTGATCACTTTGTACAAAATACAGTTAGGAAACTCGGAATTTAGCTAGCGTAGACTCAAACGTAGGTACATGTGATGCTCTATAATTATATTAAGATCATCAACATCATTGACGAACAAGAACGTTTCCCAATGCAAAACTTTGCTTTAGTGTTACAATTTAAGTTACTTTTGTCACAACACCAAATTATTTAGACGTTTTGTTTAGACGACAGGGTTGGCGCAGTGGCTGAGCGATCGACTGCTGCGTAACGTGTCGCGGGTTCGATCTCCGCACAGAACAAATATTTGTATGATCTGCAAGTAGTTGTTCCGGTTGTTTGTTTGTTTGTAAACGCACCCACGATACAAGAAGAAATTTTTAGTGTGGGGCAACGTTTTTAAAAAAAAAATCGTTTGCTCGACGTCCGTATGTCACTGCAGGGATCCAGCAGAATATCAGCGTCAGGTATATGAGCCTGACACATGTGCTGAGCTGAACTTCCATTTGCTGCATCCTTGAGACGCACACCGCACCTTGTTTTTCATTATTTGATTTAAAGTATGTCATAATGTCACTCCATTTACTTATGTTTTTCTTTTTTGTATATTAGCATCTTGTTTTTATATATATTAATATAATTTGTTCTCATGTAATTGTGCTTTTGTGTGTATTTTGGATGCACTGAATAAATGTTTTATCTATCTAAGTGATTCCATAGCTTTTTACATATAGAAGACTGCTAATAAAAACACAATGTGCAATTAGAACATCATAGAAGAAGTGCATCTAACCAGAGAAGTAAATACATAACACACTAAGAACCTTTTCACACGTCCAGGTTGCCGGCTAGCCGGTGCCGGGTAGCATTGTATGGACATTGACGTTATCCTTCGCCGGTACGTGTGAAAGATATCGAACATGCCCGTATATTTAGCCGCCGGCTATCCAGCACCGGCTACCCGGCAACCGGGACGTGTGATAAGGCACTAACAATAATTGCAATGCCTTTTATTTTGATAATTCGAAAACATTGCAATTGGGGTGCAGGACCCCTGAAAACCCGAAAGCAAGGTGTTATGGGAGCCATTCTCAGTAGCAGCCCGGAATCTGGATTTGTGCTCGATTAGTGGCAAAAGGCTCATCCTTATGGGACCTACAACTAGAGTTGCGAACAACCCTATATTATTATTATATAGTATCCTTCTATATTAGAGGCCTTTTAGGCCTCTTATAGAAGGTCCTACTTCCTACTATATATATACAGGGTGGCAGGGAAATCGACGCGAAGCCTGTTACCATGGATTCAGTCCATGATTCTGAACCCCCGTGGTGCGTTGAAATTTTTCTTCAGTTATTAAAAAAAAATCTGTTCCATACATTTTGACCGCGTAGGTATTGCACTTTTCTATGAAACAGCAGATTTTTTTTAAATAACCGACGAAAAATTTCAACGCAGTGGGGTTCAGAATCATGCACTGAATCCATGGTATCAGTTTTTTATTGTATGCGGTAAAACTATAATATTTTCATTTCAATGCAAAATGCCGAGATGATCGCAATAGGGCCAGTATTAATCTCATAAAAACTGACTTTAAATTAGAGTGTAATCATAGTTATGAAACATTTTAAAGAGATAAAAACCTATAATAAAGGCTTCTTTCAAAGTAGCAAAAAATATGCAAATAAAAAAATAAAATAAAATATGCCTACTTTTTTTTTTCCATATACCTCCTAAATTTTTACAAGTAATGGCTTCGAAATTGAAAATACTATATTTTGATATAAAAAAGTTGGCAACCCTACCACACACCTCTGCGACCTCCTAGGAAAATACAGACTTTGTGAATGTATAAAATTATCCTTTTAAAACTCTAATTTACTTTATAAACACGTATTTACATAGTAAAAGCTCTTTGCATGCTAACTTACAAAATGCATTCCCAAACAGTTCCCGTATGTGTACCATCCCTGTTTCTAACTTCACTTTCTGACTCCGCGGGCCTAGCACGAAGCCACGGAGTAAGCGTAACTTAAAATCGAACGATTTTAACTTAAAAAAATACTCGTTTCGCACATAATAATATTAACTTAGTTTTAAGAGCGTTTATACAGTAAATGGGCAACGTCGCAAATAGCTGTCAAATACTGCAGTATATTGCTGTGTGTGCTGTTTTGATTAATTGGCGATATTACTGTATGGAAATAAGAAATATGGCTAACAAGTGAACTAAAATAATGATTATGAAATGCAATAATTAATATCGTAATACCAAATATTTCGTTTTAGATTTAACTTCGTTCTTCGTCGTAGACTTTGTTTTTTATTTATATTTAATGTGTTTTTAGTTTAATGTGTGATTTCCTGTGCGAGTCACAATAAATACTTTTTCTTTCTTTTCTTTCCATGCTGACATGAGTGACAAAAAAGCGGCTAATGCGAATCTGACTCGCAAACGAAAGCTTCCGTACCACCGTACAATAGTTAATACAACATAATAATATTAATTAATATTATATTTAATATTTATTACACGTTTATTTTTTTTATACCCTTTAAATTATAACTTTATTGTATTTTTATTTTGCTGTTATAGCGGCCACACACTATCTGTGAAAATTTCAAATGTACGTATTACGGCTCAAAGATACAGACAGCCCTGTGACAAACGGACTGACGCACTGTGGATCGAAAAAAGCCTCTCGAAGACATTGGAGCTTAAATTTTATAGTGCGGATTTTTTGCTTGAAATGGCTTCTAATACCCAATATTATGCATAAATATATCATAGGATACAATCTGGTAGGCAAATTGACTACTTATATTTCTTTTGCAAAATAATTTATGAAGCTAATGCTTATGTCTCCGGAACGGAGAGAATAAACGTTATATCCTTGCCCACGGTGATGTAATTTATATTTATATTTTCATATTTAAAAAAATAAAATAAGTATTTGGAAACTTTCCAAATACCTTTTTTTATTTTACACCTAAAACGGTTACAACATCAAATTCAGTGTTATAATTGCAATTAATTATTAATATTCTAATTATATTTGACAGCTATTTGCGACGTTGCCCACTGTCAGTATAAATGTTCTTAAGGGTCAGAGTGAAAATATTCCTGTCAATAAGTAGGATGATACGAGTATTCATAAAACACAAACTTCAAACGCTGATCGTTAAAAGAATGCTTTAATTTTATAAATAAGAAAAGATGAAGTCAAACTACAAATAAAAACAAAATGAGACTCCTACAAAATTCATAAAAGATAAACCATCTCATTCACAAAAAAATACATTCAATGCAAATTCACTCAGAACATCCATCCATGTCGATATAAAACTTTCATTGGCTTCGTCCACAGTCACCGATAATCTAGGTAAATATTTGACATACAGCTATTTGCGACGTTGCCAACTATTTGGATGAATTCATAACTATCAAACTGCCTAGTTTTCCTAAATATGTTGTGGTCGGCTTCCATGGGGCCAATTTTACATGGGCAACTGCCTATCTGACCTGCACAACATAGTTACTGATGGGAAACACGATACCCCTTGGTAAGACTTATCAGACTTTTGGGCTTTTCATTACTCGTAACGACTGTCAAAGGTCTACGAATGAAAATCAGAAACAACGGCTTAACATGCTTTCCAAAGCATGGAGAGGTCTCGATATGTAATGGATGGACTGCAGCAAGCGTAGCTTAACTTCGATCGACCCGTGCGGCTGTTCATCATTTAGCCACGAGCCTTTTTATTTATTAATACCTATTGTCGATATTACTTGTGCCTGTCGCAAAAATGTAAACGAAGATGCTTATAAGATAGTTGTATTTTCGAAAATAAATCGTTCTTATTTACGTATGTTTTCATCGCACGTTCGTGCTAGGGCCTCTGACTGCTGAGTCAACTAGTATATAGCACTTTGTAAAGTCTCAAATGAAGTTACTCTGTACTGACTGAATAAGCAAACGAGGTAATGGCGAGGTGCACTGAATCTGTCGTACAGTAAAGGACTTGCTTATTTTTTCAGTAAGTAAATACTAGGAGTTTTCAAAGGGATCGTATATGGTTGTTGGCGTTCATTAAAGGGATAATAAATTTGCCCGCCGTATCAAAGCCAGATATACCTTGCTTTCAACTTTGCAAACTGGCAAACGTTTTTATACTGTATGAGTCTTATTCAGTCCAGTCTGATGTTACGTCGGATGCAGACACGCGGATTACATAATATTTTACTCTTCATTGTATTTCACACACCTTTTTATTTTTATTTTTTATTATATTTATTTGTCTGTATCTAACAATCCGTGACATCACTGCGGGCCCTATCAGAATACCAGCGCTGCGACATTTTTATTTATTTTTAAATGTCGCGGCATCATGCTGAGATAGGAGCCTTTTGGCCTCGTACAGGACTTTGTTTTTTATTTATGTTTAATGTGTTTTTAGTTTAATGTGTGATTTCCTGTGCGAGTCACAATAAATACTTTTTCTTTCTTTTCTTTCCATGCTGACATGAGTGACAAAAAAGCGGCTAATGCGAATCTGACTCGCAAACGAAAGCTTCCGTACCACCGTACAATATTTAATACAACATAATAATATTAATTATATTATATTATTATATTTAATATTTATTACACATTTATTTTTTTATACCCTTTAAATTATAACTTTATTGTATTTTTGTTTTGCTGTTATAGCGGCCACACACTATCTGTGAAAATTTCAAATGTACGTATTACGGCTCAAAGATACAGCCCGTGACAAAGGGACTGACGCACTGTGGATCGAAAAAAGCCTCTCGAAGACATTGGAGCTTAAATTTTATAGTGCCGATTTTTTTGCTTGAAATGGCTTCTAATACCCAATATTATGCATAAATATATCATAGGATACAATCTGGTAGGCAAATTGACTACTTATATTTCTTTTGCAAAATAATTTATGAAGCTAATGCTTATATCTCCGGAACGGAGAAAATAGCCGTTATATCCTTGCCTACGGTGATGTAATTTATATTTATATTTTCATATTAAAAAAAAAAAAATAAGTATTTGGAAACTCTCCAAATACCTTTTTTTATTTTACACCTAAAACGGTTACAACATCAAGTTCAGTGTTATAATTGCAATTCATTATTAATATTCTAGTTCGCTAGTTAGCCATATTTTATATTTAAAAACAAATTAATCAAAACAGCGAAATATTTGACATCTATTTGGGCCGTCATGTCATTTGGTTTAAATAGGTATTTATTTATCTTATAAAGATGTAGGTTTATGTGAAATAAAATATTTTGAATTGAATTGAATTGACGTTGCCAACTTTCCGAATAAACGCTATTAACACTTGCTCTTTATAGGCTTGTGCAGACCAGCGCGACTTGTCGCGCGACGCGACGCCGGTTATTGTTATACCGTACAGTTTTCTTAGAAATTGCATTGCTTGAGTCGCGTCGCGCGACAAGTCGCGCTGGTCTGCACAAGCCTTATAACGATGAAATCGATTAAATATAAATTATAAACAAAATAAATGACGTGTGATTGGAGAGGCCTAAATCCAACAGTGGACTTCTAAGGATAGGCTTATGATGACAATGATTAGCAGATTTAGGTACCTAATGATATCCCTGGAAGACCCCCCTCCCCACAGTGTAGCTCAGCTATGAGAGTGAGGGACCGGAGAGTGCACCTGTCTGCGCACACTTGTGCACTACACTATCGCCCGCGTCGATGGCAAGTCTCCACCTGAGAAACCTAATAAAATTACCATAATTTCTTTACGACACGAACTATCTTTATCATGTCATCCATAAAAGCTGAACACTAGAGTAATGACCCAAAAAACATGTTTATTCGCACAAAAGAAGTAGGTAGGGAGATAAGCACCACAAAACGAGAACACCGTGTGCTGCAAATGTATTCACGACCGGAGATACGGAGCGCTTTTATAATAAAGATTATAGTCTCAGTGCAGCAGCAATATGTAGATGTTACGGAACAAAGGTGAGATCAGAAGTGTTGATACTACTCACTGTTAACGCTACGGTAGCGCAGAAATGTTCGTTTTGGGATAAAAACGAATATAGCATTAGCTTTGTAGACTTTGCTGCTGATATCCTTTATTGACCATTGTGGTCTTTTTAGAGTTCCGCAACTTAAAATGACAAAAACGAAACCCTTAGGGTCAGTTCACACAGAGACGTGGCGCGACGCGACGATGCTTGAAGAGGCCGGTGGTTTCGCGCTGCACAGCTCGGCGGGCGGCGCTGCGAGACGCATCGCAACGTCGCTTTGCGTCACATCTCTGTGCGTACCGACCCTTATAGGATCACTTCGTTGTCCGTCCATCCATCCGTCCATTTGTCTGTCTGTGAAGACCCTTTTTGACCTCAAGAACGCGTGGAGGTATCAAGTGGAAATTAATATGAAATACGTATGGTCTACCTTCCCATGGAGCTCTAAAAAAATCAAGTTTCTCAGTCAACGCAATAAAAAAAATACGCCCGTTTATACGACATATTTTGGTACTCGCAAATAAATTAAAAGCTATATGGATTTTGGAGAATTGACCGTGACGTATATCGATGTATGGGAGAACATTTTGTCTACGAGAAAGGTTAAGTTTGTTCTTAGGATAAATTCATCGCAACTAAGTAACCCTTCATTGCACGTGGTCCAACACGCACTTGGCCAGTTTTTGATATCAAACGCTGAAGCCGCGCGTTAGATCTGATGAGAGACTCCGAGAATAAAAAGCGAACCTCTCTCATCACAGATAATTGATGGACATAGGAAGGTAGGTAGCAAATCTACCATTGTGTGATGACGATGAAAATTATATCATGCTTGATCAAACCGGTCGGGCCGCAGTGCATCGCATTTCAATACAAAACAGCACGTTGTAGTTCGTCTGCAGTGTGTGATGGTTCAGACAAAATAAGTAATATTGAATTGCTCCGTTTTTTGAAGCAAGTGATAATTAAAACCTTATTGACCATCTAATGGTGTTCGCTTTTTGTTGAATTGAAATGAAATTGTTTATTCTGTAAATAGGATATAGGAATACCTTTAAAACGTAATTAAAAAAAAAAAATTGCTGTATGAGTTCGGCGGTTCTTATCCGACTACTATGAGAAGAAAGGCCGAAACAAACTCAGAGGTCACAGTCTCTTTTAAAGTCCGGACATAATCTTGGTCAGACCATATGAGAACCATTTGGATATAACAAAATGAGAATTATTTGCGGTACCTACTATTAAATACATGCCATACAAAAATAAAAAAATAAAAGAGTTCTTGCAATGGAATTCGGCCCGTCCAAATCTGCGCCAGCCTGTAAAACATAGATAAGATAAGATATATTTATTTGCTCAAACATATATATGTACACATTCAGAAATAAAAACGTGCATGCAGGATAACATAAAAAAATACAGGTTCAGACATGTTTGCCACATATTATGGCGTGCAAATATTAATAATTATTATTGTTAATAATGTAGGTAGTCAAGTCAATATCATTAAATTACCTTGAATTTAGCAAACATTAATTAATTATAGATGTCAACTGTAAACAAAAAATAATTTCTAAAAATCTATGTCAAAATAAATGGTTTTGTCAGAAATTCCTTAATATGCTTTGTCAGTTAGAAATGACTTTAGTTGTTTCTTCAATTGTACATTATTAAGATCCCTCCAACTCTCCATACAATTCTTCTTGAAACCCAGGTAGTCACTAAACTATAAAATCTCATTTAAAAAACACACAGGATTTGAATATGAGAAAATAAAAGCTCTGAATCTCATTTTCCAGCCGCATTCACTTTAAAATGAATTTCAGGCAGTTGGCAATTACTTACTAACTTTGTGGAAAATAAAGTACAATTCAGACGTCTCATTATCGGTACGACTGGATGAATCTTAAGGACATTAACGCAAGTTTTGCGAAGTAATTGACGTTGGAAAGTTCGTAGTTCAACCCTCCAAGCTGTAAGTAACTGAAATTAAGATCAATATTGGTGTAGCAATTAAGTACTTGAGACCTACAAAATCATTGAGGAATTAATTGGGTACTACGTAATGAATCTGCCCGGACGAATCTGATTCGATTGGTTCAAACAACCACGTCCGGTGGCGAACTAACACAAAACGATCAGAGAGTTTAGTTTCGACAATTTGTTTCATAGGTATCATTACGATACCAAGAGGATGTATGACGAACAGGGTGTAAAGTCCACTCATCAACCATAGAAAAGGGAGGATCCTCCGACAAGACGCGTGTCGTTGCTGGCGGGCAACTGCCCAACGATTGTCGTGTAGTCGTCTCTGCGTCCCCGAAAGGGGCTCGAGGAATCGGTTTTGGGGCTTTATTGGCCCCTTGCCCGAGGAATTCTTCTCTCGGCCCACGAAATCGGGGGCCCGTCATTGGGTTCCCCTCCCCCTCCTAGGAGGAGGTGGGAGTGCTTTAATACACACCTATTCGCAAGAGGGGGGGAGCTTGCCTCTCCTCCGCGCTTTGGGGTGTGTTTCTGGGGTGTATCTGTGAGAGTGCCCCAAGTGCTTCACGACGCCCGAGCGACCAGGCCCCTGCCGGGTGAGATCCCTAGTTCCCTAGGGAAGGCCCAACAAAGGCCGGTCCAGCAACGAGGGCGTCGGTTTTGGTTGGCGCTCCCCACAGTGGGAGTCTTCCCCGCCCCCCGCAGCGTGAACCAGATCTAGCCGGGAGCGCTGTAGGGCGCGGAGCGTTATAGTGTGTGTCAAGCGATTTGAGTTGTGTGCGCGACGCTCGTGTGGTACTTTTTTTTGGGTTTCTCTGCGTGTGTGGAGTCATGTGTGTGTGGGCTGCGCGCTTGGCGCCTATATTAACCTAGGTCGCTTTGCGCGCTGCGGGTGTCGTGTAGCGATTGTGGAGTTTTTTTTATCATGGGTAAGCCGCGTGTAGGCTGAGGATGACTTGCTCAGAAGGGTCAATCCGGTGGTTGCGCTACGTCTGCGATGGTGTCGCGCGGGAAGCGCTTGTCGTCTGGTGGGCGCGCGTGGCACGGTGCTATGTCTCTGATGAGGTGCAATTCAGAGACGTCGGCACGCGCGAACTTCCTCCGCGTCAAGTTGGTGCAGAAATCTTCGATGCTCTCGACACGCAGGTCCCTGTGGATTACAGAGTTCCTCACGAACCGAGGAGCTTTAGTTATTTGACGCAGCGTGATGTTTTGCTGCGTCTGGAGCTTCTTCTTGTGCGTCTCGGCCGTGAGGGCGAGCCAAGCCGGGCGGCGTAAGCCCCCCCAACGATTGATATCGGAGAAGTTATATATATATGTGTGTTCGCGCGGTAAACTCTAATTGCGCGATGCAGGATTTGTGTGACGTCAGGTCTTTGATGCGTAGTTCGCATGTTCGCGCGATGTCGATGCCGCCACACGGTAACCCATACACGGTACAGATTTTAAGCAAGTTAAGACATTGGTCTCGGCTGTCATTCGTAGATCTTTGACAGTTGTACGGGTAATCAGAAGCCCAAAAATCTGACAGCCAGTCTTACCAAAGGGTATCGTGTTACGCAGTAACTGGGTTGTGAAGGTCAGATAGGCAGTCGCTCCATGTAAAATACTGATATTTAGCTGCACCCGGTTCGACTGGAAGCCGACCTCAACATAGTTGGGAAAAGATATAGAGAAACCGTACTAACTGCATATCATGGTCTCGTAGCATCTGGCATACGCTACGGAATCATATTCTGGGGAAACTCAACTAAGAGACTTATGATATTAAGAGCACAAAAACGACGCATTCGAGCTATGTGCGATTTGCGAACAAGAGATAGCTGTGTACCAATGTTTAAATCTTTAAAAATATTAACTTCTCCATCATTGTATACTCTAGAAGTTGCAATATTTGTCAAAACAAATGCAATACTATTTACTAAATGGTCTCAGATACGGAGAGGTCCTATACGTGCTCAATATCAAAATGTTTTATGTGCCAAAAAATGTAAGACAGCTTTAATGCGCAAAAGCTTGATGGGAATAGCACCCAGTATATATAATAAATAAGTTACCTGACTCCTTTAAGCTACTTAAGATTACGAGCTTCAAGAAGAAATTATCAATGTTTCTAATCCATAAATGTTATTACACTGTAGATGAATTCCTTAATGACAATAATATTATTATAATTTGACTAAGTAATGAATGTGTGTTTTTGTTGTATATTGTGTGATTTGTTTATTGAATTTAATACTAATTAATCTAAAAATACCTTACTAAATTTGTAAATACTTAATTTATTATGACTTTCAATTTAATTTTAATGTTATTTTACCTACCTACCTACTGTAATTATAAAATTTGTACGCCGATGGCAAAACATAGAGAGCCAACTGAATTTTAACTGAAGACCAAATGTATGTACCTGTGTTTAACAAATAAATAATCATTCATTCATTCATTCATAGTCTGTTTCATTACCTTCCTGTATAAAGTTTTCATTATTCCTCATCATCATCATCATTTCAGCCGAGAGACGTCCACTGCTGAACATAGGCCTCCCTCAAGCACCGCCACTTCAACCGGTTCTGTTAATTAGATGATAGATCATCAATATTGGTTTGGTGTGCTCTTAGCGTCCTCCTTTTTTATAATAGCGATCACCAATCCGTCATTCAAGTATGGTGCTTATTAGAAAAGTTTCCCACTTAAACGAGGGAAGCCACGTTTGCTAGAGAGTATCCCAATATGTATGACAATTTAATATAGATAATCACGAAGCCACTTTAAAATATTCCTTGAACTACACACCACACTGATGTCACGCAAAACCCTACATCGCGCAAGCAGGGTTTGCCGCGCAATGATATACAACGTCCCGTCGTCTATAGTATTAAATTAAACTAAAGCCGCACTAAGTAGTCTGAAACAAGAACTCTAAAATAAGAGACCAAAACTGGAACGTAAGTAATCCTCACGCAGTAGCAAAAAACCCCCTGCAATTTCGCGTCCTGATAACATATACTACCTATAGGTAACATTCTTCCGCTCTCACATGCTAACTAATTAGTAGCTCAAGAGTTTAACCAACGAATTCTACATAACAAATCCTAAACAACGTTGCACTAAACCTCAATTTATTGTACCCAACGTTGCATGAATCTCTGTGCACTACACAAATAAAGTTCTTACAATAGGTAGGTACATATGTAGGAGTATTCTCAAGAAATGGAATGTTAAGAAAATATTTTCATTGTGAACTTACCTGCCCCGTACGAAGCAAATTGAAAATGTTTTCTTATGAAAATGTTTGTGCTACGCTCAGAATGTTAAATCGTTTGTATTTTTCATTCTTGATTTTGAATTTTGGACGGAAATGGACTTTAGTTGTTATGAATTCAAACCTATAATATTAATAAGTTACATACTATTGTATTATGACGGAATATTAGATGAGATATCTCTATCTTCCGTAAGCAAAATACGCGCTTTGACGTGGGGTTGTGGATATCAGCCACACACATAGATCACCACGGTACATATCTGTACCGTATGAAGTAGGTATCATCCTTTAATATTTAACACATTTTATGCAAATAAAATTTACCTTACATGTGGCATACCTACATAGATATCGTCAAGAGACACATGGTGATTCTTAAACTTCATTAGAATGTCTCTTAGAAGACTGTGAAGGCTGATGAGGTTGTTCATTTTGACCTGAGGTGCAACCTAACCAAATCCTGGACTGGTATATAAGAGAACACACCTTAACTCTGAATATGTGCAATAGCATAATACTTATTACTCATACACAATTCCAATAAAACAAGAAACTCTTTTCGCAACGTGTGCTGGCGTTTACATATATATTTTTTGGCATATATACATATATACATCAAAACAATTAGTATGGTCATAACATAGACACAATCACATCGAGACCAAGGTATCTTTTTATCATGAAAGCACATGGCTAGACGTGATGATGGCAGGTGGAGCCAACGGAATGGTGGCCGAGAAATGGTGGAAGGTGCGTTAGCAGACCAATAATCAGGTGGGTGACGACCTACAGAAAAACGCAGGAAAGACTCAGCAGTGGGTGGAACAAGGCAAGCACATCGGATAATAATCAGGGGATCAAAACCGTTATGATGAATACGGGTATTTTTCCGGTTACAACATTTATATTTTTTACAGATATTTTGAAAGGTTACCTTAAATTGAACACAAACAGTATTAATACGTACCGGTTACTGAAATAAAAATTACCTCTATCTTTTCACGCTCCGTCAGCGTTAGTCAAAGGGCGCGCATCGCCTGTGTGTGTTTAACCGGTAACCTAAATGAGGTAACATATTTCTTCTTCTTGTTTACCCAGATAGCGGTAACCTAAGGGCTGAGCTGTCAGTGTACAATATTCCATAATTTTTTTGACACTGACAGGTCTTGAACGCGTTTTAGACATGCTGATCGCGTTCAGTTTCATTTGTGAAATCTGCACATAGTCGTAGAAGTAACCATAATTCTTCGATATCTGAACTGTAATTTATAACATCCTCTACATTATGTGTTTTCCTTTTACATATTGGCATTGCATACAAACCATATCATTATTACCAGCTTGTTTTCGCTGTACGTCCCTCATTTCACCGATACCCAATCAAAACAAAGTATTTGTCGTTTGTGTTGTTTCCGCACAAACATTGCAGCAAATTGTAGTATTCATGTTATTGTCATTAAGCCTTGAAATTTTATAGCAGTATGAGATAATTGGCAAGTCGCTATTATGAGTTCCAGTTTTCCAATTCGCTACTTTATGATCGCCTCAATCAATCGGCCTAACCTTTTCCAATCTATTTTAACCGCCTCTGTGGTGTAGTGGTTAGACCTCCCATTCGAGGTCCCGGGTTCGATTCCCAGTGGGGGCTAAATTTTCTACTCAGTTTGGTTGGTGGTAGGACTTGTTCTAAGTCCGTCTGGCTAGCTACCACCGTCTTATCTAAGTCTGTCGCCATAACACCAATCTTAACAGAATTCTTGTGTTTCGGCAGTTTGAGGTAAGTCAGACAGTTCCTGTGTGGTTGAGGATTCCGGGTGAAGTTCGCTTCCACCTTCAGCCTTATCATCACTTACCATGGTGAGATGCAGGCCAAGAGCTTCCACGTAGTGAAAAAATTGTTGGGGTGAGCCATCCAGTCTAACCGGATGCAGCTGAATACCAGTATATTACATGGGGTGACTGTCTATCTGACCTCCACGACCCAATTACTAGGTAATACGATACCCCTTGGTATAACTGGTTGTCAGACTGTTAGGCTTCTGACGACCCGTAACGACTATCAAAGAACCACGAATGACAGCCGGGACTAAAGGCTTAACGTGCTTTCCGAGGCACGGAGAGGTTTTGGTATGTAACGATGTGAAACATCCATGGACCACCTGCGGTAAGTGTAGCTTAACCTAATCGATCGACCCGTGCGGCTGTTATTACTTAGGCACAAGCCTCACCAGACTATAAATACTATAATATATTTATAATAGAACATTTTATTATTCAATTCTGCAAAAACCCAACTAAAGACACTAAAAAAGTACTTAACTCCCCAAATGCCTGTAGTAAGTGCCCAAAATTGAATAACATAAAAATACATATATTCATCTTAAAACCGTGTCCGGGCACTGTTCCAAGTCAAGAAAGATGAATTGATAATACTACGCTGAAGTGGCAACGTACATTTCTGCTTATCCCCTAAATAAATGTGTTTCTGTAAAGGTATGATTCCGAATCTCGCTGCACGCAGCGTCGTTAATTACCGCGGTAGTGCTGCGCGGCAGTGCTGCCTGCCATGCTGATTCCGAGCACCTGCTGTTTTATTGCCAATTTACTTGTCAACATTCACGTGTTATCGCTGTGATGAACGCTGCACCACTGGTCTGCTGTGGCGGCAGGGTGACACTGCCGCACAGCAGTGTCGGCGCAGCAATGCTGACGCGACATTGCTGCCGTGCTCGGAATGTATTCCTAACTAATATTACAAATGCGAAAGTGAGTTTGTTTGTTTATTTTTTTGTTACGATTTCACGCTAAAACGGCTGAACCTTTGGATAAAATTTGGCACATGGGTAGAGTATGAACTGGATTAGGGTATAGGATACTTTTATTCCAATATTCCCCCGGGATCGAAACTTATGCGGGTGATACCGCGGAGCGCAGCCAGTCACATATAAACTTATTGAAAATGTACGGGGATCAGTAGTGTCGCAGCAGCGCTGCTGCGATAGCACTGCCGCGTGCAGCGGAGTTCGGAATCATACCCTACAACCGTTGCCAAGTAATACGTCTTTATCACACTGCTGCAATCTTGAAATATTAAAGTGCACGTTAAACTTATGTTAAACTAGCAATGCTACTTTCCAGTAATTGTTTCAGAGCGTTGATTTATTTCCTCGCAAAAACTTCTTTAGGTATTTTTTGTAGCGCTTTGCTCGAGAAGTCGTTCTCGTGATGGATTTCCGATTATCCTATACAAACTTCAATACCCCTTTCGGATTTGATCCTTTAATTAAAGTATGCATAATATCTCCTTTTCTTTAAACATTTCATCAAAATCTGTTTACTGATTTAGCAATGAAAACAGATTTAAGTTTTTTGTTTTTTTTATTACAGAATGGGCCTGCTATTCGCCCCAATCTCGCCGATGGAAAGCGATGGATGAGGTGTACGACGGAATGAGCGTGCCCAAAAAATGTCTGTTCACTCTTGCTTTGAAGGCAGAGAGTTTATATTTAGTGAAAACGCATGAAACTGACAGGCAATTTCGCAATAACCTCTAATAGATTAATACATAGATAATTGCGAATCCAAAGCCGTAATTTAATAAAACAGCAGGTCATAAATTTTAATATAAACAACACTTTTAATCATTCTTCGCTGAACGTTTAATCATTCTTCGCTGAACGTTTAATCATTCTTCGCTGAACGTTTAATCATACCATTGCATAAATTATATGAAACGATGGAATAATATTTGCTTATTAACGACGTACTTTACACATAAAATCGTTGTTTTATTTTATTTTGACATTTGCAGAACTAAAAGCAATGTCTGCTTTTATAAATTATATCGACAATATAGTGGATGTCCACGTCCACGTCCATAACATAATTATATGGCAATAAATGCACGTTATATCGTTATCATGGACGGAAATTCAAAAGCGTCTTAATATATTTCCATACATTTTACTTCCCCGTGATATCGTGACGTCGACGTCCTCGATAATATAGCCACGTTAGAAATGATAAAATCCTTATTAGCTAATACAAAATGACTATACATTTCATCTTACACGCGATTTGACATGTGCGTGCTAATTTATTATTGTAATCTTAAATGGCGTGTGTTGTACTGCGAGCTAAGATGACATCATATTCTCGTAGAAGCATTAATTGAGGTCTTGACCAAGACGTGCGTAGTCTAGGTAGGTAATTAAGATTTATCATATTTTTGATAAATATGAACCATAAAGTCGAATATGTCTTAGGTATATTGACAATAGTAATGTTCTTCTTTTCGTGTGGTTAGTGACTAAACTGGTGACAGAGTTTTTTTTAAAGCCGCCGATGGGCCTCTGACTTGGCTTCACATACCGTCGAGAAATATCTCTCAGGCAGGCCGGTTTCCTCACGATGTTTTACTTCACCGTTTTTGAAGCAAGCGATAATTATACAATACGCACATGAATCCAAAAACTCAGAGGCCTTGGGTTCGATCTCCAGACCTATAACTTGGCGGTCCGATGGTCACACCACTAGGCTATCACTGCTGACAATATGAGAAATGATGGAGTAATGAGAGATGGGTTCACCCATCTCTGAATACTGTCCTTGTCTATTACATTACTCTACTTCTGTAACATAGGAACAAATAACGGAGTGCTTTGTGAAAACAATAGTTTAATTAAGAAGTTCATCTACATCTTGGAAGATCTCTTTTGGCACGAGCCTTGTACGAGTGCAATCAATCTGCGTAGCCTTTTCCTAACTATTTTGCGGTCGGCTTCCAGTCTAACCGGATGCAGCTGAATACCAGTGATTACATGGACCGAGCGACTATCTATCTGACCGCAACCCACTTACTGGGGAACACGATACCCTTTGGCATAGACTGGTTGTCAGACTTTCGGGCTTCTGACTACCCGTAACGACTGTCAAACATCAACGAATGACAGTCGGGACGGAGGGGTCTTGTTATGAAATGGATAGTCACCCACCCATGAACCGATTGCGGCCAGAGTAGCTTAATAAATAAAAATTATAAAAAGTTTATTTCGGAACAATAACACAAGACTAAGTACAGCAATTAAAACGATGATAGCTGCAAAAGTATAAACTGTAGCGCAGCTAACAACGCCCTTCCCCAGATACAGAATGGAATGATGTTCCATACAAAGAGTGCTTAAAGGTTAATTTAAATTTAGAATAATTAATAATAAACAAGAAGAAATAAACAGTACAGGACATATGATTTGGGATGTATTTTGACGTTGAGTTTAATTTAATGGGAGAGTGTAGGGTGAAACGGTGTGTGACGGTAAAAGACGTGTGCGAGGGTTGTTAGTTTTGTGGCATGTGTTGTGTGTGGTTTTGTTGGGGTATGTGAGGGAGTGATGAGTATTTTACACTTCCACGAAATTCTCTGTTCTGTGATTTTAACCAGGCTTCAAGTTTTATTTTGTACTTGCAATTTTTTTTTTTTTTTCTTATTATTAATTATTAATTAAATTTTAAAAGCTTCGATCGACTCTTGCGGCTTTTATACTTTAGCCACGAGTCTTATAAAGGTGCACTGAAACACACACAACCTCTTTTCTGCACAGACAAACGATACGAACGAACTCAAATCTCATTCAAATCGCGGAGGATAATAACTGAAGGCATTTCCCACCAAAAAGCCGAGGATTTGGCAAAAAAGGGGCACGTTTGAACGAGGAAGTGGAATTTTAATAAGGTTTCATAACACCGCGTGCATTACCATACAAACGTGCCGAATGATATGTATGTAGATCTTTCTGGATCTATATGAAGAATCTCATTTAGGTATTGGAATGCCGCAGTTGTGAAACTGTGTTACAAGTTCTATACATTTACTAAATAGACAATTACTTCATAATTATGTCCTAGGCGTTTGACTAGGGCCGCACTGGGCCCGCATATGTGGATTACGGCCCACTCCGTCTCACCGAGAGGACGCCTGTGTCGGCTGTGTCCCAACAGTGGGAAGGGAACATTATAGGCTGATTGTGTTGTGTGTGTGTGTGTGTAATAAGTCCTAGGATTTCTTCGCACCTATTTCAAGAGCCACCCAGAGATTTTCTCGAACGAAAATGATCAAGCGCGCGAATACTGCTATGATTGGTTGAATTATTGATTTATCAACAACCAATAGCAGCACATTCATTTTGCGATAATTTTCGTTACAGAAACTGCCATTAAGACTATCCATAACTAAAAAAAAAACGAGCGAGCCTTACAGCAGTCGCATAAGATGTAACATCTGACATCTTACCTTTTTAATATGCAACATTAAGGTAAGGGGCCTCTTCAAGGTCGTTTCTGAGGGCCAACTCTAACAAGGCGCGCGCTCATTGGTCAAACCAAATAGCGCGCGCTTCCACGGCTTCCTGTTACACACTTCCGTCCCTTTTCACGAAATCACTCCCACAGATTGAGTTATCTAATCTGTGCAGATTGCAGGAAAGTGAGACTAAAGATGTTACGCATTTAAAAGTGGTTGGAGTTGTGGGTATAATTTATTCATACTGCTTGCTGAAGACTCTCATGTTCCAAGAACATTATGTTTGACCATTCACTCACCGTATTTTCTGCGTCGTGTCAGCCTCGTTCATTTCTAGCTCATTCCTTGCACAGCTTCCACTACAACCTCAATCCCTTTCAGCCTGTATTTACCAAGGAGCCAGGGGATCGCGTCGATTTATTTTCTCTAATACGATCATTAATTAGGTTCGTACCCTCTCTAAAATCGTGATAATTACTTTTTTTTGGCCAGAATGGTTCGTTAACTTATGTAACGATCCACCATGCGTTTTTTGATGGATTAAAGGATTTCTTTAAGTTCGTATTTTTTTTTTATATTCATTATAATTTTTTGTCATATTATTACACACATAATCTTGTATTTTAGTGTTCTATCTACCTGTGTAACATTTATTTAAATAAGTTAGCTAATTAAGAAAATAGATGTCCCTTACCCCAACGTATTTAGTTAGTAATGTCCCTTACTGACCAAGTATCTCGTAGTCACGTCCCTTACATTAAATGGACCTCTACATTGGATCCAATCTATTAATGAAAAAGTTGTGTAACGGGCATGTTGAAAAAATGTATGAAAAAAATACAGTGTAAAGAGATTGTTGACAGAAAATGAAGTACACAAAAATGTTGATTGGGAAGACCCTTACCTTATTTCAAGTGGATTGGCGGCGGTAGTTACACCATTTTCAAGTTGCTATATTGCATAGTTTTTCAGATACTTTGTCATTATTATGGGGCTGATTCCAAATTTGGATCCAAAAAATTTGTAGGGTAAGGGACATTTTTCATAAGCTAGAGTTTTTTTTTATATACACCATTCGAAAGAGCGAAAAATTCTGAACAAAACTGTATACTCACCTCATTTTGGGTATTTTGTCCCTTACCCCAATTGAACCTACGGTGGACGATATTATATTAATTGAAATTAAATTATTTATTTCGTATAACAATGACCCCTAACGTGTTAGTATTAATAAACAACTTATATTCTAGTGTTAGTAGTACTGATAAGTAATAGGGCGTTATAAGGCGCCAGCCTATTGCAATCAACCGGGCACAAATCCAGACTATGGGCTGCTACTGAGAAATTCCTGACGGAAAAACCGGAACGACCACGAAAATTGAATTATTATTTACACAGCTGTCCCCAATTATACCGAATGTATCAGAAAATAATGTTAACTGTCACATTCATTCATTCAGACGAAAGAAGTCCACTGCTGGACATAGGCCTCCCCCAAGCACCGCTATTTCGACTGGTTCTGTGCTCCCTGCATCCAACGGATTCCTGCGGCCTTCACCAGATCATTGATCCATCTCGTGGGAGGCTTTCCAACGCTACGTCTTCCGGTACGCGGAGTATCAGAAGCCCAAGGCGACTCGCGGTGACGTTACGATAAACGCTCTGTTTTTAAAAATACTTTAAAAATATTATTAGTGTATAAAAGTTTATAAAAATAAGTGTACCAATAAAACTAAAAGCAATAACTTACTGACAGTGTTTTCAACAAGTTTTATACATAAACTGTGAAGTTATGTTCAAATCAATACATCAGAATCTGTCCCAATATCCACCAACAAAACACAATAACAAGTGACAATTTAAAATAAACAACTAGTTTTCATATTATTAGTGCATATAAAACACTTTGTGACCCTAACAATAAGTGCAATCCGAAAAAACAGTAACAACAAAGACAGTGAAAAAGTGATTCATTCGTGTTTGAACTTCAACCGACCAAACATCGGCAAAAAAGATACGCGATTTTGAACCTTACACCCCGTATTTCGGCAAATAAAATCTGCCGCAACCATTAACAAAATTCATCGCAATTGTTACTGCACAGCTGGCCTAGTGGCATAGGCCTTCTCCTTTTGTCGCTTTACTTGCGCCATTCAAGTGGTCGCGAGTTCTAACCTCAGTTACTACATCCACTTTTGGGAAGATCAAAAATTCTAATTTGTAATTTAATTTAATTTAAAATTACCTAAACTATGTCTTCGATCAGTACATCAAGCAGCGGTAGTAGCGACCGTAAAATAACACTTGTAACGTGTCACAAATGTAAGAAGAAGGTAGATATCAAAAGTACAGCACTGTGCGCTGCCTGTGACAACAGATATGAACTCGATTGTGATGGGTATCCAGAACACACATATCGTCTCAAGGACGCAGAAGCAAAACAGAAATGGAGATGCAAGATATGTATCAGAACCAAAAAATATGCTAAAACCGACATTTTATCTGGCATTACCTTACGAAAGAAACAAACTGTTTTGAAGACTCCATCACCTAAGGAACAAGTACCACTATTACAGTCAAATAGCACAATGTTATCTGACTCCCACATTAACACTGACAATGAATCATCTGATGAGTCCTTTATAACTCCCAATAGATTATCTAAGAGTGTTGACCGAACTACTGCAAATGATTTAATAACTACCTCAGATATGAGAGATACAATTGCTCAACTCACCCTGAAACTGGAAAGTACGGAAAATGAATTAGAAAATGTATTGTTAGAAAACGCCGATCTACATAAACAGATAAACAAATTATCAACGGAAATCAACACCTTAAAGTCCCTGTGCCAATCCTCTGCCATTTTTCGAAATCCAGGTTCAATTACAAAGAAAAAGAAGCAATCCCGGCTACAGCATAACAATTTGAGTTCCTTACCACCTTCGCCCTCATTGAAAGTAGAGACCAGTGAATATATACTTCGCCTGGAACAGGAATTATTAGTAATTCAAAAGAAATTACAGATTGCAGAACAGGAGATCGCATTACTAACCGAGCGTATTAACTCCTGTGAAACTATGAACCTGCATAATTGTGAAACTGCGGCGCAAGTGAGTAATTTTGCATACAAAAATTTGGCAGGCGCAACACTTAAAAATAGACTATCCATTATCAGCAGCAAGTGCACGAGAGGGACTTTACCTTTAATCGAAGAAGTATTCTCTCGTCACTTTCAGTATTGTCATTATTTAGTACCTAACGTCACCTCAACAGATTTCTTAGAGACCATTCAACACAAATTAAAAGACTACTCAATGAATGACTACTGCCTACTCTTCATCGGAGAAAATGATCTTCAAAATGGTGATTATGTAAATATACTTCACAACTTAAACTGCTCGCTGAAAAATGTAACCCACACTAATATTGTTATCTGCACTCCGATTTACGTAAAAGGTGCATTAATACATAATTTTAAAGTGGAGTTGTTCAATAACCTCCTTTTGTCAGACATAAAAAATAATGAATACGCATATTTTTTCGATAGCAATGCTACCCTATCGCACGAAATGTTTTCTTACAATACTGGGAAAATAAATAAATACGGATGGAGAAACATATTTAACCAGATTATGAACAGGATAAGGTTTGACTACAGATTATTCGGTCTTCGAGAAGTTTCGCCAATGACAAAAATCGTGACTCATAATAACAATTACCCTGCCAAGACTAGCACTACTGAGATTCCGATTGAGCAGGAGAATATTAAGTCAACGAGTGATCAGTTTTTTCTATTATAAACATTTGAATATAATGCACCAAAACATCGCAGGACTCCTGAATAAATCTGATATGTTGACACTGCATATCCAAGAGTTAAGCACTGAAAAAAACATTGACATCGATGTATTGTGCATTACTGAACACTTTATAACGTCCGGACAAGAATCGTTAATTAAAGTTCCTAATTTCAAGCTTGCAGCGTGTTTTTCAAGATCCCATCAGAAGCGTGGGGGAGCGTGTATCCTTATCAGAAATAGATACGAATATAAGGAACTCCCTAACAAGTCTATCATAGGTGTATTTGAATATTGTGCAATAGAACTATCTCAACAGGGATTAATTGTTGTATGGATATATAGACCTCCGAATATGACATGTATAAATTCTTTTATGGATAATTTAAATATACTAAGGCAATTGTGTACTAAGTCCAGTAAAAAAATTGTTCTGTGCGGGGACTTTAACATTAACACACTAAAGAGAAATAACATAGTATTGGACTTTGAAAATTTATTACTTACCTATAATCTTAAATTAGAATTCAGGGAACCGACTAGACCTAAAAGTGGCACTTGTCTAGATAATTTTGCTCATAATTCGAGACAAAAATGTGTGAGTGAAGTAATAGATTTTGCATTATCAGACCACTCCGCTCAGATTTTAAAAATACAAGTGAACAAAACATGCATACTAAAGTCTTGGCATATTCATAAACGTAACCTAAGTAAAGAAAATTTAGATTTATTTAAAAAACACCTTCAATGTCTGTCTTTTTCAGAAGTATTCGAAACAGAAAACCCTAATGAGGCATACGATAAGTTTATTGATATATTTCGTTTGTTTTATGATTTGTGCTTTCCAAAACAGTTAATTAATATAAAATCTGAAAAAAAAGTAAAATGGATTTCGCGGGGAATAAAGATTTCTAGCAGGAAACAAAGAAACTTACTTTGGAAATATAGAAAAGCACCTTCCAGTGAAAATAAAAATATATTTAAAAATTATTCACGGAAACTTAAACGTATAATAAATCTCACTCAAAAAGCTCAGAATAATTACCTTATTAATTGTTCTCAAAATAAATCAAAGGTGTCTTGGCAGTTAATTAATGATCACAATCGATTAAATGAACCTATTTTACAAATAAATAAAGATAATAAGCCAGTGAAAAACCCTAAGCAAATTGCGGAGTCATTTAACAATTTCTTCGTTGATCAGGTGCAGACTAGGAAGCGTTTGGGTAAAACAAGTAGCAATACTAATATTAGGAATTCGCTTTTCATGCCCCCAGTAGTTCCTCAAGATATTATACGCGTAATAAAACATTTAAAAAATAAAAAAAGTTTTGGTTACGACGAAGTTTCTACCGCATCAGTAAAATATGTTTCTGATATTATAGCTAAACCGTTGAGCCATATAATAAATGAATGCATAAGCTCAGGCATATTTTCAGATCAGTTGAAAACTGTGGTCATAAAACCATTACATAAAAGAAACAATAAGGAAGATATGTCAAACTACAGACCAATTGCTTTGATTTCAGTATTTTCAAAGATTTTCGAGAAAATTCTATATGAATCTATTTACACATTCGTAATCAAGAATAATATTCTATGCGAAGAGCAAAAGGGCTTTCAAAAAAATAAAAATATTAACATGGCGATATTTGATCTTTTAAAAGTAATCATGAATAATGTGGATAAAAAAAACCCTGTATGTGCAATTTTCACTGACATGACAAAGGCGTTCGATTTTGTAGAACATGACACCTTGTTGAATAAACTCGAAGATTATGGCATAAGAGGCAACGTTCTAAACCTGATAAAGTCTTACCTCACTGATCGAAAACAGTACACAGAAATATCAAGAATATGCACTAAAACTAAGCGTGAACTCAAATATTTATCCTCTGGTAGGATAACTATGTTTGGGGTTCCGCAAGGTAGTGTACTGGGGCCATTGTTATTCCTGCTCTACATTAACGATCTACCGACTCAAATCCATCATCCAATGACATTATTTGCAGATGACAGCACAGCTTTAATTGCATGCACAGATAAAACGACGTACGAAAAAGATATAAATAACACCCTTAAAACTATAATTGATTGGCTTAACAGGAATAATTTAGTAATAAATCTCAAAAAAACACAAGTCATGCACTTCTATCAACGACTAGAGCCTGATAATATGATTATTCAATATAATGACCACAACGTTGATACTACTACAGTAACAAAATTCTTAGGAGTTCACATAGATAATAAACTGACATGGAAGCATCATGCTGAATACGTATGCAATAAATTAAGTACAACGGCATATGCACTCTATATCCTATCAAAAAAAGTTAATTTGAATACATTAGTGACAGCATATCACGGTCTAGTGGCTTCCACACTAAGATTCGGTGTCATATTTTGGGGAAACTGCAGTGAAAGGGAAAGGATATTTAGAGCCCAAAAACGCTGTATGCGATCAATGACAGGTCTCAAAACGACAGAAAGCTGTCAACCAGTTTTTAAATCGCTAAAGATTCTGACATTGCCTTCGTTGTATGTTCTGGAAGTTGCCATGTTTGTCAAAACGAACAAGCACCTGTTTACGTCAGTAGCGGATAAACGCCAACGCTCAGGACCACTAAGGTCACAATACAAAAACCAACTTTACACAGGTGGTTACCAAACTTCCTTACTAAAAAACAATATTTTAATCATGGGTCCCATAATATATAATAAACTACCACTACATTGAAAAGATTTACGCACCAACGTTTTTAAAAAAAAGTTGACAAGACTGCTACTAGACAAGTGTTACTACACAATTAAAGACTTCATTAATGACACTTTCGGTTAACGATGCTTATGCTGCTTTATTAAACCCAATTTGTTGACATTTAAAATTGAATTTTCTGTAATTGTTAAATCTAATTTGTTGACATTGTTAGCTTGTTTTATTGAGATCTTTGTGTTTAATTATACTTAAAATTAACTTAATGACATTTCGATTTATTCGTTTTTTTTTTTTCTTTATTTTATTTATTTTATTGACACTTTGCTTTATTTCTTAATTTGTTAACATTTGTAATTTAATTTCTTTTTGACATTTTATAACTTAATTTATTGACATTGTTAGTGTGGGTATTTAATTTAATTGAGGATGAGAATTTTTCTAATGAATGTTACTAACCGAATGGAACGCTTTTTATGTTTGTTTAAATTTCTTGTATGTTTAATTAATGTTTTTATGTTAAATAATTTTTGCATGCCGTAAGGCAAAATGTATCGGGACACTCAACAAAATACCATCATATCTGTATACCTACATTATTGGCAAATAAATGATTCTATTCTATTCTATTCTATTCTATTCTATTCTATTCTACGCGGTCGCCACTCCTGAACCTTTCGGCCCCATCGGCCATCTGTTCTGCGACCAATGTACCCTGCCCATTGCCACTTAAGTTTGGCAAATATTCCGGCTATGTCGGTTATCTTGGTTCTCCTGCGGATCCCTTCAGTTCTGTCCTTTTTCTCTCTCTCCCTATCTCTCCCACGTTTACTTGAGGGAGAAGACAGATATATCACTCTCACTCTATATCTCTCTCCATCTCTATCTATCTCTCTTTCTCTATCTCTTTCTCTATCTCTTTCTCTATCTCTTTCTCTATCTCTTTCTCTATCTCTTTCTCTATCTCTTTCTCTATCTCTTTCTCTTTCTCTATCTATATCTCTATCTCTTTCTCTATCTCTTTCTCTATCTCTTTCTCTATCTCTTTCTCTATCTCTTTCTCTATCTCTTTCTCTATCTCTTTCTCTGTCTCTTTCTCTATCTCTTTCTCTCTCTTTCTCTCTCTCTCTTTCTTTCTCTCTCCCTCTCCTTCTCTTTCTCTCTCTCTCTATCTCTCTCTCTATCTGACTCTCACACTATATCTCTTTTATTCTTTTTTTTTAAGTAGTTTCACTTCTATCACGTGAACGGGGCTGCACGCGCAATTCTTATTTTGTCTGTCTCTCCCGAACAGATCGCGCACATTGGCGGGCGCGGCGTGGTGTCATTCGATCACGTAGGGTAACTCCAAACATAGCCCTAGAAGGAGATCTAATAAGGCCCATTGTGAGCGATAAACTATCCCAAGCAAAACTTCAATATCTGCTCGACCCAAATGTATGGGTCAGCTGATTATTTTATCACGATAACTGTGTTGGTGCCATGGAGAAAGTCGTTCAGCTTGATATGACCACATGTTTCTGATAGATGCTGTATAGGTATTTTCACCATTTTCCGTTTACCAAGGACAATAGACAATCTCAAAGTTATTAGGACGAGACAAAATTTAATCGGAGTGCAGCCGCAAAAGCAGCGAGGGAAGTTCCCGAGGTCGCCGATATACAGCATACATTATTCAATAGGTCCCCGTGTGTGTGGGCCATGAAATGAGCGATGTGACTTTGTTTTTTTTCTTCGTAAGTTATGCAAAAGAAAAGAGATGACACTGGTAAAAAAACCGCCAAACAGCATTGCACAAACCTGATCATCAATGCACGTTCAATCTCTGTGCAAAAAAAAACCGGACAAGTGCGTGTCGGACCACGCACAATCAAGGGTTCCGTAGTTGGGATGACTTTATCTCAAAAACAAACTTAGCATTGTAGTTGAAAAACATGTTCTCCCTTACATCGATATACGCTATAGTCAATTCTCCAATTGCAAAAATGTAAGTTTATAACCGTATTTATTTTATTTGTATGTGATAAATAAACTACAAATTAAATTGACATTTGAGACCTTGCTTCTTGCCAAAGTTCATGATTCTAGGTCAAGTACTTCACCTAAATTTTCACGGTGAAACTATAAGATATTTTCAGGAAATAAAAAAACAAAAATCTGAATTCTTAGCTCCAGCTAGTAGGAAACTGTGGAAGGTAACCTGAGTCGCTGTTTTTATGGCCCCAATCTCAAAAGGTAGCAGGGAAGCCCCAACTCTTGGCCCAAGCCCGGCCAATAGTACGGTGAATAGGCATTCCAATTTAGCTGAGGCGAACTAACCCCAACAAGTTTTCAGTAAGGCTGACTCAGATTGGTATTAGCCTTTGCAACACGTACTATTAATGTATAGAACGTGGGGGACGTTGATTAAAAAGATTGATAGGATATGAGGAAAAAGTACAAAAGTACTGATGAATGGGGGTAGAGAGTTGATCCTGGTCCCTTCCTTTAAAAAAAGATATCGTCGTGATTGAGAAGGAATTATGAATAACAAAAGCAAGGACCCTCGGTAACTGTGTCCAGAATTTTCTAATGCCTTTTATAAAGTTTCATAATTGAGACAACAAAATACGATCTAAAGGAATGTGGCCGCTTTTCTTCAGATCGAATTTTGCTGCGTCGTGTTTCAGTATGAAACTTTATAAATGGTATTAAAAAAAAAATATGCTAGTACCAAATTTAGGCTGGCATTCCAATATCACACCTGACAGATTTTAAATAACACAAATCTAGATTTAAACCAAGATATACAGGGTGTCAGAGACATCGACGCGAAGCCGGTTATACATCGGACGAGTTGGGAATGAGTCGAAATACAGCATGAAACGAGTTAAGAAAACTGAACAGATGCACAAGGTGACGTATTAGTGAATGTGACCTATTAGGGATAGCGACGAAATAGCGAATGTGACGAATGGTCATCATATCCAATATTTCAACGCAGTGGGGTTCATAATCATGTACTGAATCCAAGGTAGCCGGCTTCGCGTCGATGTCCCTGCCACCCTGTATATATGCATAATCTCTTAAAAAAATACGAGCATTAATGAATATAAAGAGAACGATATGGACGAGTACTTCGACGCCGTACCGCCCTTTAGTTTTTGTATTTAGTTGTATAATAAGTTAGTTCGACTTTAAATTTGGTACCTCATATACTCGTAAATACGAGTAGTTATACTTTAAGGTATAGTTAAATAAAGGTCAACAAAAAACACCACGTGACGAGACAGCTGTCAAGTAACCGACTAAACGTAATACCTGTCACTTCAGTTGTCATGCTACGTCACAGTTGTACTCTTCAATTTAGCAACGTTATAATTCGTTGACGTTTAGAGTTTGCGCTCTTTACAATAGACAGATTACAAAAGATTATATTATTATTATAAATCTAACAAAAAAATTGTGCTCAAGCCGTTACATTTACGAAGAGTACTTTAAGAAAAAAATATAAAGTTTATCATACATTTATATAAGAGGAAACTATTGTAAAACACTAAAATAAGTTCAATTTGGATTTATCTTATTTTTAAACAAGAAAGTTTTATCTATAAAAATCCTTTTTACGATTTGTTTACCTTTATAAACTACCTAAACCTATGGAGTATAGTTTTGTTACATATTGTATAAAGAGAACTAAGTCCTCTTTCATATCGATTGTCCTTCAGAAACATCTTCGGAGAAGCCTGTGTAGAGCGGCTTCAATTTGAATTTAAATACAGCGCACCTCCCGCCATCAGCTAGAGTGGCACCCTAATCCAAAATAGTTTAGGTACCGCCAACTACATAAATATTGCGTCACATGTTTTTGATACAGCAACCCAAATATACACCGAAAATATTCAGCTTTCCTCTGAAGTATCCGTCAAAAAGGGTTTATGGAAATTCAACCTTTAGTTGAAAAGGGATGAGAGTCAGAAACACTCGAAGCGGAGGCGTCGTTTTAAAAGAAAACATTATTTAAAAATATGAAACATTTAGAAGGTGGGAGGTGGAAGACAAAAGGAAAAATACACAAAAGGCTCAAACGAAAGACGACCCATTTTCGAAACGTATTTCAAAGAACCTCCCCCTGTATCTAAATCCGCACGTTTAGTGCGTGTTCACACGTGACGGGCAGTTTGATAAAGATTTATTTCGTGAGCAGATTTTATAAACGGACTTTAAGTGGAAAGAAAGCTTTCTCCTACCCTTTTGTTCATGAGAGGGCGATAGGTACGTGCAAAAGTACCAACGTGGAAATCCGCAGAATTCATCAATTTATACCTTTCTTACTGAAAGCACCGATAATTATGGCTTTGTCCGATCATGATGACAAAACTTGTAGGCATTATGTTATATTAGGAACTACTGAGCCAGTTGGCAAAATTGGCCAGACAGTAATTAGTTTTTTTTTTTTTTTGTAATTTGTTTGGTAGATTAGACAGTAACGTGTTAATTACTTAAAAAATCGAGTCTCTAACTACGACGACAATCAATAACTATATTTGGCAAGAAACTAAAAAAACCACAACTTGTCGACGAACCCACAATTTTAAGAAGAATGTTATCGAAGATATTCAAATTATTCAGGAACAATTCACATTGTGTTTGAAATCATACATAAAAAAATAAAAACACGTCCATTAAAACTATAGAACTAACACATTCATAATACAATCAATTATTGAAAAAAATAAAAATAAAAAAACAATAACATTACAAATTAAACATTCAATACAATTCAAAATTTAATAACATTGCAAACTACTACATACCAATATCAATATTTTCTTTAAACGTTGTTAAATCATCGTCTATTGAATACAGACATTTCACCAATAGGAACACTCAAAGTCTTGACTTGAATGAGCTCTTGTAATAATAGTTTTGAATTCCAATGACAACCTGTTAAAAATCCGCACTGCTTGAGATTGTGGACTACGTTGAAAAATCCTAAATTGGGGTATCATTTTGCTTTTAAAATATTTCCTGCGCGTACTTTCCCTCAACTGTCTCTCCACATCTACATACTCGTATTTCATAGTTATGCCGGTATTTTTTTAAATTCACCAACAATACTAAAATATAGAAGAATATCGGGAATCTTTTCGTAAGACTGATACGAAACACATACGAAATATTGGTAATCTCCTAAAATATTCGTATATGCAAATCGTTTCCTTGTCACCCGTTCATCAGAACTCCCCTTTATCTTTAGTCGAGGCGCCGAGATAAGTATGCGCGAACGTGCTTCACATTACATTAAAGACATTTACGTGGTAAACGAGCGTTCTACGACTCACTAACTGGTTTAGTGGTGACGTCATTTAGTGCTAGTTTATATGACGTTAGAACTGCAGATTTAGATTAGTCTCTGCAGTTTGTGAAACAGTTTTTGTACCAACTTACGAATAGGTACTCCAATCTTAATGACCTACAATGGCATGCCTTTCATTTTGAAAATAGTTATAATGACAACATTTGTTTTAGTCCGTCATGGAGATTATAAAAAAAAATTGGAAAAGTTTTTTTTTTTTCGGAATCTAAAGATTACGGTGATACATTGAGTAAAAATGTGCCATGACGTCACGGGTATCTAGATTTTATACTTACTTGTGACGTGGCGACCCCCACTCCCCAACTTAAAATGCGTTTTATATAAGTATTTTTTTTTAAATACGATAAAGCAAAAAATACATGTCTAATATTTTTTTATTATCTGACTGACGGACTTATTACAATTTGACAACAGTGAGTTTAAAAGTGCCACGGTTTATGCTCACGGCAGTTATATTTTAGTCTGTGCCCTGTGGTTATTTTTTTTTTGCCTGCAATGTTGGCACCATTGCACGCGGAAACAAACATAACCTCTTGTTTTTACTTTTTTAAATTATGCACTAAACTATATATATACCTAGAAGAAATTTAATAAAACGTTCAAGCAGAAAAATATATATAAAATATAAGAAGTTCAACAAATTTTACTCGTTTATTCATTTAAAACACCTGTCCTAATATTATTTTTGCTGTTGACAACAAGAAATTTTCAAACATTATGAAACAATGGACTAACAATTTCCTTAAAAATCTTTCGGATTGTCATTGAAAGCGGGTTACACAATTATGGAGCTGTTATTCTTTATTAGTCGTTGAAATGGTTATAGCACGGCAAAACATAGTGTGTCAATCTGAGTAAACAATATAATTCCCAGAGACTGCAACACGTGGCTTGGTAGTAGTTAGGTAGTCAAAATGGAGGTTCAATTTAAAGGCGTAGATATAAAGGGTGTTGGCCGAAATGGAATGACTCACTATGAGTTTTGAATCTAAGTGTTTTAACAAACAACTTTGTCCCTATATTTGTTTCTCTGGTGGATGTAAGTACTAAAACTAGTTTCTAAGTCGCTTTGTCTGTTTTTTTTTTTACAATAATAATAATTATTGGTATCTCTATGTATTTTACTGTTTGTACATAAATAATAAAATAAATAAATGAATAAACATTAACTATCGTTTAAATTTTATAAAAAGAAAAAAAATACGTTTATTTGCGGTACACATGACGCAAGGTGAGAACAAAACACGAAAATAAACAATTTGGGGGAAAATATGCGTCACATCCACGCAAAACGGCCATCGCTCAACATAATGCTGGTCCCTATGCCAGACAGAGCCCCAGCGCTGGTTTTCAGCGACAGCCGGCTGACGTTATGACGTCAACCGGTGCAACATACTCGTATAGTGAAATAACAAAAATAAAATGAATAAATACAATACTTAGTCCTAAATTTTTATATAAAATATAATATTTAAAATGGTAAAACGTAATTTATAATTTTTTCATTTATTTATTTATATTCACTTCAGAGACACAAACATCTGTGTAGCCCTGACTCTTGTACCAGGAGGTCCTGTATGACAAGAGCCAAACCTCTCAATTTACAGGGAATATGTTGAGCATGATCATACTGAACTACACTGACCCGAAATAATCGCTAATCAGCAACGTCTCCATTTTTTTAGAAAAACTAACAAACATAGGGATAATAAAGATAAAAACAACATGCTAGTTATATACACTATCATTCCTGTTGGGGTCTCAACGATCCTGTTGCACAGATTTTCGTTACAGATGGTGACAGGGACACGGATTCCGGATTTTTTCGTATAATCATCAAGAATATCATCATATTCGTCAACCTTTTTCCCGCATGTGCGTTTTGTGTAGAAGAACCAAAAATCTGTATGAAAAGAAAACGCAAATTTATAAAAAGTTTATTTTTTCATTTTGTAATCATCAGTGATCGGAGTAGGTAGATTGATTTTTAGTACTTGTATCATAAATGCACACAGAAAGAATAACATGGATAAGCCATTTTTCCGGAAAGTATTTCCGGATTCAATTAAATATTGTTAATGTTGGTAGTGATATTATTACTACTCAATTCAAAATTTAAAGGAAGGTATCAAAACTAAATTAATTCATTATTTATCTGTTGAAAAAAAAAAAATAGGAAGAATAATAAAGAATAAAATTGCTCATTTTATTACAATTCCTACCTTTTTTTTTAGGATGGCAAATCATCAAATGACTCCTTCCACTCTGGCAGAATACAATTCCTACATAAGTTCCGGTTTTTTTTTAATAATCCACCAATTCCGGAGGAATGTCCATAGTAATATATACGTTTTGGATCAATGACCCCAGTTCAATCTACCTACTCCGATCACTGGTAATCATTCAAGATCATTGCAGACGGAGCAGAATGTCCGAGCACGTTTTTTCCTGCAAGCTATTTTGGCCTCTATTTTACTTGTTATTAAATTAATTATCATTTTAAAACCTGCTCGAGCTTACTGCTCTGCCTTTGTTCACTCCAAGGCCGCCATTTCGTACAACGATACAAAATTGATACTCACGATCCAACTTGACATATCCGCAAAAGGACTCTGGACATACTCTGACCATGCTGGAGTGTAACCTATTTCTGCATGCTGAGTTAGTGCCATAACCTTCGCACACGTAGCATGCAACAGACGAAGCTGAAAAAAGGGATCTTAGTTTAAAACATCGGCATAATTACTAGAAAAAAAAAAAAAAACACTCATGTTGAAACTATCTAACGTCACATTAGACCTTGTTGTTTATTGACGTGCAAGTGACATTACGCAAAGCAATCACGAGTAAACAAAATATTTATTTGTTTATTTATTAATCAGGGTGGCAGGGTCATCGACGCGAAAACTTTTTCCTTGGATTCAGTACATGATTCCGAAACCCCCTACGTTGAAAGTTTTCGCGGTTATTTAAAAAAAATCTGCTGTTTCATATATTAGTATATACGAGGGTACATATAGTAATAGTAGTAACGTACCAAGTAGTCGAGTATCAAAAATCTGCTGTTCCATACATTTTGACCTTGTACATACATGTACTACTACCTACAAGGTCAAAATGTATGGAACAGCAGATTTTTACAATGTTTGTAAATATGTGAGCACCATGTATCTATACAAAATATTGTAAAACATTTAAAAAGAGTAACCGGTGGCGTTTCTTGCCATCCAAAAACAACCTTTTGGAAAGGGCGATTGGAATCAATTTTTTTTTTTGTAAATTTTGACGTTCAAAAGTGCCATATACGGGGCCTATTTGAAATAAATTATTTGACTTTGAACGGTGGTGGAATGACAAGTCACTTCTCCTCGGTCTTCACGGTGAGATTTTTACAAAATAGACCGGCAGATTTTCTCAAAACAAAGAAAACAAAAAAAACTCACCATATTCCACAGACAAGCACACAAACAACGTCACTATGAGCAATTTAGATATTAAGAACTTCATAATAATTTTCGTCCGTTCTACTCGGAATTATCGATGTGAACTAAATCATGATATGGTATTTATTATAGTTTAGGTTATATTAAACAGGAAATTGTAACAATTATAATTGGGAAAACAAAGCGATAACTATTTGTACATAATAATTTTATATCTTGTTCTATATAATGACCATTTAATATCATTAGGTATTTATAATAATAGAATAATATTTTTTTACATTATTTAACACAACTATCCATTTACATTTACACTAAATTAAATGACTAACTAACTAACTATACAAATAAATAAAAATAAAAAAGGAACCGACTTCAGTAAAAAAACATACATAAAATCGAACATAGAACCTCCTCCTTTTTGGAAGTCGGTTAAAAACAAAAGGACACTTAGGCGTCGAAATTTGAGGCGTCGAGGTACTCGTCCGCATCATCCCATCTGAAAACAACAGAATACTGGCAGCATTACCACGTTGAATGGCAACGCTAATTCTTTGGCCAAAGAACGAACCAGCCCTCTGGTCACGTGAAGTGTCAACCAGTCGGCGAGGAATTTCCTTAAAAAGGAGACGCACACTCGTGCTCCATGACCCGGCGTTTGTACATGGTACATAATTTGACATTAATTATCTCATTTTAATAAAAATTATCCTGTTTACATTTTGACTGCAAAACGAACAATTTATGTCACGATATGTGTTTAATTAACTGAAAGCAAGAAAAGAAAGAATAATGTTTATTTGGACACAGTTCGTGAAACACAAAACACAAAATAAAAAAGTGAAAATAATATTTTTACAATAATACGAGTACTGTGAGCCTCACGGCTGTGCCAAAAAGGTTCATTTCAGCATTAATGCCAGGCAGATGCTGTCTGACGCTGGTTTTCTAATGAACCTTTATGTAAGGACAAGTGACGGCGAGTACAAAACAGTTTCAACCTACCTAATACATAATTTGTATACTTCTAAATAAATAAATAAACTAGTAATCAAATATAAGTTACAAAAACAAAAATAAAATATATATGAAAACAACAGGAACTGTCCACGCAAAACCTGTTCTTAGCGAACTGGAGTGATAGATAGGTACTGAATTTGTATTTTCTTCCTATTAGAGTCGTCTAAAAACCCAATAACCCGGACACACCATACTCAGAACATCGCGACGCCAAACGTGATGCTCCTGCGTTTTATGTAGGTATATACCTAACCTAGAACTAATCCCGTAATCCACGACCACTCCATCATTATTATTACAGGACGATAGTATAACAGTAGGTAGAAAATAATCTGCGAAGCGAGGCGGAAGTGCGCGGAATTGTCGAAGCAACTCAGCTGTGAATTTGACGCGACAACTTGGAAAAATCGGAGGATATCGTTAGAAGTTGCACTTACGAGTATACCGAGTATGTCTGTGGGTTTAACCCATTTCGATAAAATAATTTTGAAACATGGAATATCTTTTTTTTACATAATATAACATTACGCCTGTTTACCCCGATCGGTTAGGCAGAGGTGTACCTACTACATGGTACATAAGTACACCCATATTTCACCAGTTATAGCATATTATAGCTAGCGATTCCTAGGCGTCCCTCGACGACGGCGTCGCGGCGTCTTTCCATTCTATACAAGGTCAGCGCAGGGGTGTGAAACTAATCGCGGATAGATTGGAAATCATTTTTTTACTAAGGTCTTCCAATCTACACAAGAGTAGTACGCAAATGCTCGCGTATACTTTGTAGTGACCTAATTAACTATATTATTCAAAAAAATACAGTGCCAGTACGCATACGGACTAATCGTGTATATGTATATTGCGTCAAATTGTAAACTGGTATCCATCTTGTTTGCGACGTAATGCACCTTGCGCTAAATAGCCTGCCTGGCTGCGGGCAATTTGGAAGTAGCGCTCCTCCGTAGCGGCCACTGCCGCGGCACAATCGCTCGGTTCGCGCGCGGTTGACACAGTTCTAACCTAACCTAACCCATTTCATATTCCGCTATCTATTGTCTGTTCCATTTCACCCAGTTCACATTTATTTTTATTTTTAATTATTTATGTTTAAAACTCATGTCAAACGTAAGTGATGTAGTATGGTTTGGAACCAGGACGCGCGCGTTCACTTTACAAACTATACACGAGCAGTACGAAAAATTCGTGGATACATTGTAATCACAGATTTAAAAATAGCATTACAATGTATACGCGAGCAGTTTCCTATGGCTGCGTTCTGGCCTTGTATAGATTGGAAATATGCGATGGCGTCCATCTTCCGACACCTAAATAGTATAAAGGTTTTTTTTTAAATAAAATTCCTATTGATACCGTCCCACTTTTGCACTTGACTTTCCACATTCTTTCATATTCCAAAAAATACCTTTTCCGCGATGAAATTCCCCATGGATGCTTTTTTTGAGGAAGGTGGAGGGTACTTCGAACTCCTCCCGATTTAGACCACTCAGTTGCCCTCCTTAACACATAAGGGCTTTTCAAGATCCGCCGAAATGGTCCGGTGTCTCTTCAATGTAACAAGGTTGAGTAGAGTTTATGGAGTTGCTCGTTAGATAGTTAGCGGTTGTGCGCGATTTTACTACTAAAAAAATCCAATCAAAGATATCCTATCCTGATCAATCTCCCATCGTCCCATTGCATTGGACTATGAGAGTGAGGGAAGAGAAAGTGCACCGTGCGCTTGTACACCGCGTCGATGGCTAGTCTCCTCTGAGATTGATGGCCGAAATCCAGTCTAGAACACTATTATTATAAATATACTAAAAAAATCTTCACTAACTTTTGTTTTGATAATATTTGTGAGAAGTGGGATACTAGTAGGATACAAAGATTACTACAACCCAATATAACTGGGGCTTAGAATAGCGTGCACTGATCAAATCCCGATAAAAGTTGAATGGAAAATGTTAAACTGTTTCACAATTGTCTTTGGTTTTCGTCTGCGCCATTTAACTTGAAATTTTCTTGGTATGCATTTTACGACTTGCTGCTAGAGTTTATTTTTGTAGTCTGTAATTGTAGCATTCTTCAGCTCACACCGAGAAGGAACGAGCATTGATCAAAATGGGCCAGCCCATCTTGATCAAGCGTGGTGATTAATTTCAAACCTTTTGTTCATTGCTCGCACTACATAGGACAATATGAGACTTATTATTTTATTAAAGGTAGCTTTGTAATATCACTGTAGATCGGAAATTACCTTTCGGCTATTACTATATTATTATTATTATTTACGTCTAACTTACTAGCGACCCGATCAATCTTTTTCGCATGGGTGCCATATCTACTGATGTGGCGACATGTATTAAAAAAACCGGCCAAGTGCGTGTCGGACCACGCACAATGAAGGGATTGTACATTGTAATTGAAAAACATGTTCTCCAACACGGGATGTATGGGAGATAATGTTTTTCAAACTGCAAATTTAAGTTGGTCGATTATTACTCCATAACCTGTACAGCCTACTTAGCTGTGATAGCTTTCCTTTTAATTACGTTATTTCTACTACTGCTAAGATTTTTTCACAAATCCAAGTACAACCGTTTAACTGACACGGGTGACACTTGACTCAAACAAAAAATTGCACTTAAAAGTTTAATATTTCGCAAACGGATCCCTGAATCCAAAATTGGTTTTCACAAACTCACAATATTTTTGAACGATCTTTCGAACGATACCCCACACCATGGGCTAGATGAGAAAAACACCCCCACTTTACATGTAGGGGAGGTACCCTAAAAAAATATATTTTTCTTGATTTTAATTTTACCACTTGTCTTATGATATCTAAGTAATTTTCTAAGCTAGTTTATAGTTGAAATTGGGTCTCGTGTCACAAACGTGATAATTACGAATTGTTTTTATCTCTTACCAACGGAACGCTCTCTTATCGCGTTTTGAATGAATCTTAATTAAATTTTTGTTCTCGCTTATCAATCATTGTACTTAAATTATTTTATATTGCCAATATTATCTTACTCACACATTGATTTCGGCTAAAATTTTGTTAAACACTACACTATTGTACTGGTCGACATAAAAACGTCTGACGTGGTGACATTTAAAACGACATCTAAAAGTATTTTAATTAAGTAATGCAGACCTATGATGATGGCACTACTTTGCCAGCAAGAGCTAGTAGGTTTTAAGTCAAGCACAAGCAGTGTTTTTAACAATTTGTTTAAATTGTTTTCGTGACCCATTCGAAGTCACCTAAGTGCGATAGTGGCGCCCTCATTTTTTCCAGACTCTTTTTTGCCAAGCTGTAGTTTAATGTGTAAATATAGAGTTATCACTCTTATAACCACTTTGGAAGAGGCTCTCAAGTCATTGCGACTTTGACATTTGTGAAATACACATAGTAAAATCATGGTTCGGTATACTCTACAAGAAGGTGGAATAATTATATCATTATTTTTAACCAATAATTCTCGACTGCTTAATCTCGATTTGCAGTGGCCAGAAAGATCGCCCGATTTGACAGCTGCAGACTTTTTTCGATGGGGTTTTCTGAAGTCACGCGTTTTTGCGAACATACCACAGAACTTGGGTACCTTAAAAGAGAACATCGTAGCAGAAGTGGCGAATCCATCGCCAGAAGTACTGAAAAAAGTAATGCAGAATGCTTTAAAACGCGCCCAAATGTGCATCAGTTCTGGCAGCTGCCACTTAACATATTTTTTTTTTTAATACAGAACAAAATTATAATTCCGAATAAACAATATAACAATAACCACAACGATTTTTCAATTTCGTTTTTTTTCTTTTTTTTCTTATTCACAAAAAAAAGTTATATTCTTTCAGGAAATAGGAAATCAGGTGATTTCTTATGCGCCACCTAGTAAGAACCTACAATAACTACAATAGTCAATCTGCCTAGCCTTTTCCCAACTTTCTTGGGGTCGGCTTCCAGTCTAACCGGATGCAGCTGAATACCAGTATTTTACATGGAGCGACTGCCTATCTGACCTCCACAACCCAGTTACTGGGTAACACTATACCCCTTGGTAAGACAGCCTTTGTCAGACTTTCGGGCTTCTGACAACCCGTAACGACTGTCAAAGATCCACGAATGACAGCCGGGACCAACGGCTTAACGTGCTTTCCAAGGCACGAAGGAGTCTCGGTATGTAAAGATGGTCACCCATCCACGGACCAACCCCAACAAGCTTAGCCTGATGAATCGACCCATGCGGCTGTTATTACTCAGCCACGAGCTCCTCATCGCTAAGCCTATCCTAGGTATTCCTATAAATGGTATATTTTATCCTGTTTCACACTTCCGTTATAAGGATAATGATATACCACATTTTAGAATATTTCATTAATAAATAGATAATTTTTATTATTTATTATCTTCATCATACCCATTAATTTTACTCAAGAATCTACGAGTATCACACAAACAGACCATCTAATATCTTTATCAGCATAATATTAGAATTTTAGAGCATAATATTAAGAGCGAGGTCAAATCAAGGTGAAAGGTGCTCTTGCGCACACATCTTCACTTTTACTTTTACACCACACAGTTTATGATAGGTATTTTAGAAACATAGGTATAAGCATCGGTGGTTCAGTGGTAGAATGCTCGCCTGCCACGCGGGCGGCCCGGGTTCGATTCCCGGCCGATGCAAGAACTTTTTTTAAAAACTACGGAGCGTTTTTTAATGATTATGTGCGGATGGAGTAGGAACGCATTTATAACTGGTTTAAAAATGCTATTCTGCTGAAACACTTGTAATAATTTTTTTTTAATGGTAAATAAAAAAAATAAAAAAAAAACTCGGACATAACCAAAAAAAAAACTCTTTCATTTTGTATTTTTCTTCGCATTCTCTACAATCTATGATGAAATCTTTTTCGAATATTTCGTTATTAGACAGCCTCAGGTCACAAGCGCTACTGCTGAGCATGAAGTCCTAGGTTCGATTCCCGGGACGGGAAAAGTCTTATTGGGTTTTTCATCTGGAATTTCTCAGAAGCAGCCCGGAGTCTGGATTTGTGTCCCGTTTATGGCAGTGGCTCGCTCCTATTAATGGGACTTAAACATAACTGGCGAAATGTAGATGTACTATATGTATACACGTCTGCCTAACCCTTTGAATATTACAGGCATAATGTTATGTTATGACTAAATCGTTGGAATATTGTGAAAGGTAACGTGCAACGATAGCACAATTGATTAAAACTATCAATTGTTACTGATTTATGTAGTAAAAGTATAAGCATCGGTGGTTCAGTGGTAGAATGCTCGCCTGCCACGCGGGCGGCCCGGGTTCGATTCCCGGCCGATGCAAGAACTTTTTTGAAGAAATGCTTTTTTTTTTACTGATAGCAAATTATACAATAACTTCAGGAAATCTGCATTTAATTAGGGATAATGACCTGAAATTACCACGCACCAAGCAAGCGTGATGATTGATGCTTGTTCCTCAGAAAAGGCCTTTTTACCCGACTGCCCCAGAATGAGGGTAATGTTTTTTTGCCTACCTTTTCGCCATTCAGTTGGATAATTACGGTCGGGGAAGCAAAGTCTGAGAACTGAATAATGATGTTGAGCATGTAATTCTATATGAATATGATGTATCCATTAATCATGCCTTTCACTAAATGTGTTGATTTCTATATAACATCATCAAAAAATTACGAAAGCCTTACAAGTAAAGAAAATTGAATGGTTTCATGTTTTTACGGGCTCTACATTTTGTTCTAGCATTGTATTTGCTCTATAAAAAACGTAGCATCGGTGGTTCAGTGGTAGAATGCTCGCCTGCCACGCGGGCGGCCCGGGTTCGATTCCCGGCCGATGCAATTTTTTATTTATTTAAAACTAGCTTTACCCGGCCCGACTTCGCACGGGTAGTACTAAACCCTACCTACCCTACCTACCTTACCTACCTTACCTACCCTACCTACCCTAATTTTCTCAACCGTTTAAACCTTCCCTGGACTACGACAAACATTACCAAACCAAAATCAGCTAAATCGGCCCAGCCGTTCTCGAGTTTTAGCGAGACTAACGAACAGCAATTGATTTTTATATATATAGACACTGACATTATTTTAGCAATTCCAGATGCGTGACGTTTAGGTAGACCACGGAATCTCTTTTATCTATTCCATTAGGTAAATAATATAGACCTACATATTATATAGGTATGAATATTAAAAGAATCATCAAAAAAAAACGCCTTACATTTTATTTAAATTCAATTCAATTCAAAATATTTAATTTCACATAAACCTACAAGGGCACTTATGAAACGTCAGAAGCTAGGTGCACGGTTCCAATTGGTCGTTTCCTATGGAGAAGAGCCGGCAAGAAACTCCACGGTTACTCTTTCAAAATTAAACAATTTTTACAATAGCAAATTATAAAATGGTCCACAGATCTACAGTCCGTTAAGCCTACAACGTTCTCACATTCACAAAATTAAAAAGAAAAGAATCTATATAAAAGATAAATAATATAATATAATATAAAGACGTATTTAAACCAAATAAATAAATAACTAGACTGTCTATACAGGCTACATTTTCTTCTGAAACAGAAATAGAAAGTGTCTAGCTTTTCTCACATACAGAGGTTTAGGCTGGTTGAGAAAGATTGAAAGGAACAAAACAATGTTAGTTCCACGAAATTAAAGAATGAGTCATAAATAGCACATGTTAACAGCAGTTTGAGGTACAAGCAAGTAGCAGTCTTAGTTATAGAGGTTTGCGAGTGAAAAACGACTATCGCTTATTGAAGTTTCTGTATCTCACTTTTAGTGGTTTTGGAGGGTTAAAATGACGGGACCTGATAATTACTCTCATTTATAAAGTATTCTCGCTAACGCAGTCACCACTTACTCAGGTTTAACTGTATTTGCATAAATTCAATTTATTAACCCATCCCTGGCCTAAATTCCAGCATTATTAAATGCAACGGCTTAGCAAAACAAAATGTAGGTCAGCTGTACGGATTTCCCAGGCATCCCTTTGTACAAGATTTATTGCGTCACTTTAAGTTCACGAATAGGGTATTTGAGGGTCACTTAGGGTCTATCATTGTCAGAAAGGGAAGGATATCATCCTGCTTGCTGATTGGTGTATTCAATTATGTTTAGTTGATCAATGCCTCGAAGGCTAAATTGGTAAAATCTGAAGTCTGAGTTTGATTCTCTCTTGATTGTCTAGCATTAATTCTGAAATTAAAATTAACTTTCTTGGTGCAGCCGTGAGGCACACAATAATATTATTGAAAAAATATTTTCACTTTTTTATTTTGTTATTTTGTGTTTCACGAACTCAGTCCAAATAAACAAGATTCCTTCTAATAAGATCGATCCTGTAAACAAAACAACTTTGATGGAATAGGAATTTCTATTTGGTTTCCATTGGAATTACACAAAATGCAGATAATCTTGCACTGTGCTTTATTCGCCCTTGCGTGGTAGAATAGAATAGAATATTGTTTATTATTACTTGGTTATGAATATTTGACATGTACATAATTATAATTAAATAAATCTAACAAAGTGATCTAAAATGATATGGAATGTTGTTATAAGCGCTATTTGTCCTGTGGATCTTTTGCAACCTATTTCCCTATTTAATCTTTCCTTATTTAATTTTTAGTTTATACAGTACAAAATGAAGTTTGTGGATTTATAATCCCAGTACCTAAGTCTATACCTGCATTTATTGATTATATAAGGGTCACTCTACGGGTCAAAGCCTACGCTCTCAGGAGCGGGCCGTTCGCTTGTGGAGCGGTTTTTCTCTCTCCTCTTTTTATGTAAATATTTAATTTCACATATTCTAGAGTAGTAGAGCGAAGAGAGCTGGGTTAAAGTGGCCGTATCGCGTGTATTCGGGTCCGGGATCTTCTAGACCGGTGATCGCCAGTTGTTGGAGTTTGGGGATCATATCGTGATGTATGTAGGTTGTGGGCTCTGATGTTCCAGCGGTCTAGCCCTTGCATGGTGTTGGCAACACCATAATCTATATTATCATTAAAAAAAACGGGCGAGCCTTACAGAAGTCGCATAAGATGTGTAATATCTGACATCTCATCTTGGTAATAAGCAACGTTAAGGTACTCATCATCATCATCACTTCAGCCGAAAGACGTCCACTGCAGGACATAGGCCTAACCGAAATGGGGCGGTTTGCCATAATCGCCACGCTTGGCAGGCGGGCTGGCGATCGCAGTATGGTGTTGAAAATGCATAGAGAACGCTGCTGCCTCCCTTAGTCGCCTTTTACGACACCCACGGGAAAAAATGGGATAGTACTATTCTTTACGTCCGGCACCACACGAATTAAGGTATTATGCAACATTATAGGGGCGGGGCCTCGTCAAGGTCGTTTCTGACCAACTCTAGCACCGCGCGCGCTCAGTGATCAAATCAAATAACGCGCGCTTCCCTGGCTTCCTGTTACACACTTCCGTCCCTTTTCACGAAATCACTCCCACAGATTTGATTATTTAGAGTTTTTAGATTTAAATTTTGATTTAAATTGCAGGAAACCCAGCCGAAAGATGTTATATATCATAAATAATTTCGGAGTATTAGTCCTCTAGGCTTGCAATCCTAACCTCCACATTATCACCATCAGCTTTCATCAGGCCACTACAGGATATGCATCTCCAAAAGCTCTCCAAACTGGATCCATGGACACTCCCCCAGCTGTTACTAGCCAGAACTAGCCACGTCCAGAAGATTGTCGACCCACCTAAGGTCTGTTCAAATCCTTGTTTCCAATTCTTCTTTTCGTGTAGTTAGTGACTAACCTGGTGTCAGAGATTTTTAAAGCCGCCCATGGTCCTCTGACTTGGCTTCACATACCGTCGAGAAGTATCTCTCAGGCATGCCGGTTACCTCACGATGTTTTCCTGCACCGTGTTTGGAGCAAGTGATAATTATACAATACGTACCTACATGAATACGGAAAGTCAGAGGTGCGTGTCTTGGGCTCGAACTCGAGACCTATGACTCAATGAAAATAATAATAAAATACAATAGACGACGTATATTTAGTAACCTAATCCGCGTAACTGTTCTTAAGGAGTCATAAAGAACCCTGTAAGAAATTGACACGTGTTTCACCTCTCAACGAGGCATCCTCAGGATGGCTAATGACTTGTTGCAAACCCGGACCCGACGTGTGGACACGTCAAGCGTCGAGAGCAGTGTAAAACACACACAGTGTTTACACTGCTCTCGACGCTCGATTGTGTAGATTTCTTACAGGGTTCTTTACGACTCCTTAAGAACAGTTACGCGGATTAGGTTACTAAATATACGTCGTCTATTGTATTTTATAATGGATTTCCGCAAGCGTGACTTTGCGGAAATCCATTATAAAATACAATAATCAATTAACTATGATAATAATAATAATATTAATCGTCTACGTGTAAAATTAGGTTGATTTTGAGAGGAGTACCTTACCTACGTATTATTGAAACAACCATAAAATATGTAGAAGTGAAGGTGTTGTTAGGTATCGTACTGAGAGTCTATTAATGTGGTAATTCACAGGGAAAAAGAAACAAAAAATCACTACATTTTTTTTCAATTAGGAATGTTACCAGATTAGTACTTACATGGGGCGCGAGCGGCTGTTGTTTAGCGGGTGTCTACAAGTCATAACAAATGACCCCCTGTTGACAAATTGGATTTTTTTAATGGATTTAGGGTAATTTTTAAATAGCAATAATATTACAAACTATGTGTGTTTAAATAGCAATAATTTTTATTTTCAATTTTAATAAGATTTTTTATTACTTTTTGGTAATGTTATTGCAGTACCTATGTGCTCCTTTCAGATTGTAAAGAAAATTGCGGAACTGATTATCCTATATTCCCGGTTGATATTACATCACACCACATCCACACAATAATTTAATATTATCATACACAACTTAATAAAAGAATAAATGACGTAACAGTAGACAATATTGAAGCCGTCTCGGACGTGCCTCGGTGGACATTTTTATTTATTAAAGGGATCAATACGCTTGCTATTTGTAGCTCCGGGCTGCGTTTAAATTTATTTCTACTGGACTTGACGTCGCCTTGGTAGTTGGTAGTATTTGGTAGATGTATGTCTAGGACTCTAGGGTCAAATTTTTGTTTATGTGAATAACTAAGGTACCGTAAAGTATAAACATAGTATATTTAAAATACATAGTTCGGGCTGCCTCGTTAGTTTTATGGTCGTATCGTAAGCGCGAATTCTGAGCATGAGATTCTCTAAGTTTTATTTACCAGATTTCAGTGGAACCTATAGACATTTACAGATGATTCTATAAAAACTTACCATGTCCGAGAATACTATAAAAAAAACTAAGTACCGAAAAATCTAAGACACGTGATTAGTACCTCAAAACTCAAGCATTAGTTACTCAAAACTCGTTTGAACCAATCAAAAGGCTTCAAACGAGTTTTGAGTAATGCTTGAGTTTTGAGTGACGTTCTGTAATACGGGCCTAAGCAAGCGTCTTGGATTACTGTCCGCTCCCTCTCATAGAGGAGGCCTGTGCACAAGCAGTAGCAACATTATAGACTGAGATGTCCACATTCATCTGCAATTTCAGAGGAATACTAGAGACATCACCGTGCCTTTCACAATTAAAAAAAAAACTTTTTACAAAAAAAAAAAACCACCGACTTCCGAAAAAATAAACACTACAAAGTGAAAAATTACTTTAATTTCGGAAGTCGGTGGTTTTTTTTTTTTTTGTAAAAAGTTTTTATTTTTCCTTTTTTTGTTGTGGTACCTACCCCACACAAATTCGAATACCACTACCTGCTATGGAAATTACAGTCACAGGAAGCTATCATCATATCATCCACATATACCAAGTGGGAAAAATACGTATTTCAATATTACGTATTTTTCCCACTTACTCAAAAACTATCCAAGCAAAGTTAATAAAATTTATATGGGACCAATTCGGGAGCATACCCTTTCATACAAAAAAAAAAAAACTACATCGGTTGACGGAGAAATCGGGGGACATACATAAAAAAAAAAACATACATGCGCGACGAACACACACAACAAGTGGGTTATAAAGTCTTATTATACTTGATTTAAAAAAACTGCCCACGTGCGAGTCGCACACGAAGGATTCCGTACCGTATTAAGATCGAGCAACGATCTCCGAAAAAATCACGCTTCTTGTATAGGGAGCCCCTTTAATTATTAACTTTATAAAAATAAAATAAAATTGTTGTTATAGCGGCAATAGAAATACACAATCTGAGAAAATGTCAACTATGTACATATTACGGTTCATGAGATTATAGCCCGCTGACAGACGGACGGACGGACAGCGGAGGTTTAGTAATAGGTTCTTCGGGTACGTAACCCTTAAAACTGAATTCATTACACATCGCAATATTAAGATAACTAAATCCAGAAGCATCATGTTAAACCGACCGACTGCTGCGCAACGTGTCGCGGGTTCGATCCCCGCACGGAACTTAATATTTGTATGATCTGCAAGTAGTTGTTCCGGGTCTGGGTGTTAGTGTATGTGAGTTTCTATGTTTGTAAACGCACCCACGATACAGGAAGAAATTCTTAGTGTGGGGCAACGTTTTCAAAAAAAACAAAAAAAGATATTAATACTATCATGATCTGCTTAGCCTTTTCCCAATTACTTTGGGGTCAGCTTCTAGTCTAACCGGATGCAGCTAAATACCAGTATTTTACATGGAGCGACTGCCTATCTGACCTCCACAACCCAGTTACTGGGTAATAACACGATACCCCTTGGTAAGACTGGTTGTCACACTTTTGGGCTTCTGAGGACCCGTAACGACTGTCAAACATCCACGAATGACAGCCGGGGCCAACAGCTTAACGTGCTTTCCGAGCCACGGAGGGGTCTTGGTATGTAAAGATGGTCACCCATCCACGGTACAACCGAGGTAAGCGTAGCTTAACCTGATCGATCGACCCGTGCAGCTGTTATTACTTAGCCACAAACCCCACCAAGAAAGAAATACTCGTATATTAATACTATCAAGGTACAAATTATGATAGTAGTCAGTACAAATCGTGGTATTAGCAAAAAGTAATGAGTTTCACCCGGCGACTATTTGTAAACGTCTGCCTAGAGATATAAATAGCTTTGGCTATGAATTCCGACAAGAATCTAGTCGACTTCTGGAAATTAACAGGTTATTTCTAGCCGACTTCCAAAAAGGAGAAAGTTCTATGTTCGACTTCATGTACATTTCTTTTTGTATTATGATTTTTTTTACCTCTACTGTCAATAAATTACCTCGTATGCATATCGAAACTTGTGATTTAAAAAAAACACAGATTAAACTCTATCGTAATAAGGAAAATCATAGATATTTTGTTTTATTAAAAATTTACGACAAATACAAAAGAATTTTGCATCGGCCGGGAATCGAACCCGGGCCGCCCGCGTGGCAGGCGAGCATTCTACCACTGAACCACCGATGCTTGACGATTCCGTGTTTGAAAATTAGAATCGTTTAGAATGTACAGTCAGCAAAATCATTATTGTCCAATCATCTTTAATAATGTGTGCAATACTTAAACGTGTTATGAAGCGGGGTCAAATCCAGGTGAAAGGTGTTCTTGAGCGCATCTTTACTTTTACTTTTAATAGTAATTATTTGAACACATTTGTATGTTGGCTTAAGGTTTACAAGCATCGGTGGTTCAGTGGTAGAATGCTCGCCTGCCACGCGGGCGGCCCGGGTTCGATTCCCGGCCGATGCAGAATACTTTTTGTGGTTTTGGACCCACCTATAACAATTCCCTCTTGGTTATTTATAATTTATTTATTTTTGTACAATAATATTATTAGAACAGAAAATTGTTATCATAAAACAATAAACTTAATTTTAGCAAGATAGCCACAGTTTTATGCACAATAACATTTTAATTTTAATTTCCAAACTTAATCAATCTGCCTAGCCTTTTCCCAACTATATTGAGGTCGGCTTCCAGTCTAACCGGATGCAGCTGAATACCAGTATTTTACATGGAGCGACTGCCTACCTGACCTCCAAAACCCAGTAACTGGGTAATACGCCCCTTGGTAAGACTGGTTGTCAGACTTTCGGGCTTCTGACGACCCGGAACGACTGTCGAAGATCCTCGAATGACAGCCGGGACCAACGGCTTAACATGCTTTCCGAGGCACGGAGGGGTCTCGGTATGTAAAGATGGTCACCCATCCACAAACCAACCCCGGCAAGCGTAGCTTAACCTGATGGATCGACCTGTGCGGCAGTCATTGCTTAGCCACGAGCTCCTCACTTAATAAAATAGGTTTCTCACTTTAATTTCCAAATTTAATAAAGTAGGTAATTAGAAACATTATAATTCGCAATTTCAAAATGTCTTTCCTAAAAGGTAGGCCGGACAGGAAGACAGCCCAAAAAACCGGCCAAGTGCGAGTCGGCCTCGCACACGTAGGCTTCCGTAACGTAATATGAGGGTTTATACCAGAAAGTGTGTAACGTCACAAATAGCTATCAAATATTTCGCTGTTTTGATTAATTAGGCTATAATACTTTAGCATAAAATAAGAAATATGGCTAACTAGTGAACTAAAATATTGATTAAGTAATGCAATAATTAATATCGTAACACCGAATATTTAGTTTTAAATGTAAAAAAAGTATTTGGAAACTTTCCAAATGCCTTTTTTACACCTAAAACGGTTACAACATCAAATTCAGTGTTATAATTGCAATTTATTATTAATATTCTAAGTCATTAGTTAGCCAATCTTTCCATCATTTCCTTAAAGTAATAGGTATTGCCAAAATAATCAAAACAGGTAAATATTTGACAGCTATTTGCGACGTTTGACGCCAACTTTTTGGATGAAGATCGAGAAAAAAACGCCGATTTAATTATTATTATTAGTTGCTACAGCGAAAATAAACAATCTGTGAAAATTTCAACTGTACCTGTTACGATTCATGAAATACAGCAAAACGGACAGACAGTGGAGTTTTAGTAACAGGGTTCCGTTTGACACCCGTCGGGTACGGAACTCTAAAAATGTAAATGACTGCTGTGGCCATTAAAATTATAATTTTAATTAATTTCTCCCGGCACAATTTCTTATTTGGACAGAAATATGGTAATTTGGGACAGTTACAGGGTTCATTAAATAAATTATACTATTTATGAAGGGGCCTTAGATTGTTTACGTAGGCATAAGTACTTCCATATCTATACATTATTATAATTTATAAATTAAAGTCAGTTTCGTGTCTGACTGTGCGGCCGCGTTTTTCTTCTTAATAACGCAACGGTTGTTATGTGTTTTTTACCATCATTTAGAGAATTGATTCCGGAGCATGGAATAAATTTAAATTAAACTTACATAAATAAATATGTTTTAACTATATATTTGTTTTAATAAATATTTTTATGTACGTAATAATGTTGCTATATGTATATGCATGTGTATTATAAGTTTCTAACCTATTTATATACTTGTGTTGTGTACCTATTTTATTTACATTCATTATGTTATGTTTTTAATATTTTTTATTATCAAACTCAAATTCAAACTCTTTATTGCATTCATGTGTACATTAAGGTGTTACATTTATGTAAGTAAGTTCCAACATGAAACCCGGTTAGGGCACGGCAACATAATGTACGTAGGTATATAATAAATTGGACAAAATAAGCACCCAGTGCAAGTTTGTTAAGCAAATATAATTATTATCGATAATATTACTAGTATTAAGTTTATGTAGTTATTTTAAATAATATCATGAGGTTATTAAATTATTTTATTTATGTATATTAATTATAATATTTTATTAATTTGTATTTATTCGTTTATTTTATTAATTTGTATTAATTATTATATTTTATTAATTTGTACTAACCATTATATTTCATTAATTTGTATTAGCTGTTGTATTTAATTAATTTATATTTTTTAATTATTTTTTTCTAAGTATTCTGCGACCGAATAAAAGCATTTTTGTGTAAGATATCTCCTTAATACGTAGTCAATCAAAGCACCTGCCATCTTATCTCCCACCACACTTGGTTGATTGGTAGAGAATACCTAAGACATTAAGTCCGCCTTTGTACCTTATCTGTGCGAGAAGTTTAAATAAATAAATAAATAAATAATAATAAAGACATTTTAGTGTTCACGTGCGTCGTAACAACCGTGTAATAGGCCAGCCGTCTTTATCTACACAAAAAAGGCAAACGTCGTCGCAAACGCGCATGTAAATCCGATTTGTTTAATAATGTTTATACCCAATTTTGCAACCCTGAAAACCTTGTGCTACCATGGTGGTCGAAAAACTGCGAAATTAAGGCACTTATTGTTTCAGTTTTTTTTTTTAAATATACCTTAGCGGCCTAGCTCAGTCCAGCCCGGTCTGGGCTAGCTCGATCGCTAGTCCTACAGGACTAGTGAGATAAGATCTGATAAGCTGTTTTTCCTGTTCATGAGATCTATTAACATATTCTTTCATTCTTTTTTTATATGGTACAATAGTTGCAACCGAACAACTTAGCACTTTTGCTTTTTTGTTAGTACATATACGGATACCAATCGCGTAACTCAAACCAAACCAAATCAAACCATCTTAATGCTAATTTAGCTTAGATTTACCATTTAATATGTATAACCAGTATTCAATATAGTCTTTAAACCATATTATTTCGTATCATTAAACCGGTCTAATATAATACCAAATCAACCAAATATCAACCACCTCAGAAGTTAGTGCTAAACCGAGCAGGCACTAAACTCTACATGAAACCAGCTTACAGATAAGACAGTCTAATGCAGTACTTAGTTGTGGAAAAACACCAGAACGCAACCATGACCATTCCAAAGATTTATTCACCATTTATTAAACAATTTGATTTCCAAGTTGTATTTACAGTTGTACAATGTTGCCAGCCTTTTGGGCACTTTTCCCGTTGGCAGCGATGCAGATGAATTTTTTGACGCCCTATGATTCCTTAATTTATTCTTTTGTTTCTTGTTATAATGGCGATACTTCTTATTTCGTGTGGTTAGTGACTAACCTGGTGTCAGAGTTTTAAAGCCGCCCATGGGTCTCTGACTTGGCTTCACATGCCGTCAAGAAATGTCTCTCAGGCATGCCGGTTTCCTCACGATGTTTTCCTTCACCGTTTTTGAAGCAAGTGATAATTATACCATATGCACATGACTCCGAAAAGTCAGAGGTGCGTGCCTCGAAAGGTTGCAAGAGTTGCAAGAGGTTCGAACTCGAGACCTATGACTTGGCAGTCCGGCCACACCACTATGCTATCACTGCTACATGTGCTGACTGTACATGTTTATAAGTGGAAGTGTAAAGTATTTATGCTCGGAACTGTACATATTGTTGTTATTTAAATACTGATATCTTGTAAATTATATATATCTACATATGGTCTAATTCTTTGTAGGTGCAGATTACTTCGATCACGATCGACAATTTATTTTCCATTAATACACCTAAACATTTGTCACAGATCTATTTGGTTAGTAAAAGACAGTCGCATAAAAGGTCGATTTCCTTCTTTATCTCAGTTTCCTCACACGACTTAAACTTTTTACTGGATTTTTTTTCAGTTTCATAGTGCAAAATTAAGAAAAATCTAAAAAGAACCTTGCATCGGCCGGGAATCGAACCCGGGCCGCCCGCGTGGCAGGCGAGCATTCTACCACTGAACCACCGATGCTTATACTATCACTACCAAAATCCGTTACAATTCAAATAGTGTTGATTATTGCACGTTGCGTTTTCTGATAATCGTAGAATATTATGAAAGAAAAATTTCATAATACTGGTATTCTACGATTCTTAATTAAGGCATATGTCCCACCGCCGACGATCAACGAGAAGCGAGTAGAGCTAGCAACAAAAAACCGGCCAAGTGCGTGTTGGACCACGCAAAATGAAGGGTTCCGTAGTTGGGAATTGTCGGAATGAATTTATCCCAAGAAACATTGTAGTTGAAAACATGTTCTACTAGTATACATTCTATCTGCAAATGTAAGTTTGTACGCAAATATTGAGAGATTTACCAGGTTATTTTAAAACTATAGACTTCTTATGTAATATGTAATCTATAAGTATAGAACTATTTTCTGTACTTTTTTTTTTAATTTTATGTGCAAGGATGGGTGGTCAATTTTCATGTTTTCCTAAATAACGTTTTCTTTTTTAAGCATTAATCCCTTTCAACGGTACAGTTTGCATTTTTTTTTTGTTTTTTCATTTATGTCTCCCAACTGACCGCCATATTCAAAATTAATTTATTTATAATTACATTACACGTCCGTATTTGGGCCACAGAAATTCATATGTGTACCATATTTCAACTTAATCGGTCCGTTAGATCGGACCAAATTCGCTGTGACAGACGGACAGACACACGAGTGATCCTATGAGGGTTCCGTTATTTCATTCGGACGTACAGAACCATAAAAACGAGTTGATGAGCAATGAGCAGCGAATGCGCGACTGCGACGAGCGATTACTCGCTGCTAAGTGAATGTTCCAAGCGTGAGTCTCTCAGCGAGTGTTTTGCCCGCCAAGCGTGCGTCGCTGAGCGATAACACTCTTTGATAGCTCTTGTCGCTGCTACAAACAAGTACTCGCCGGGCGGCGGTGTGAACAGTCAGCGATCAACTACTAATATATGTATCTCTTTTACTTACACAGGACGTTTCTTGAGCGAGAAAATTGTTGATAGCTAGTCCCGTACTTACGTAATGTTCATATTATGAAAACTTCAATGTTAAATAAAGGTTAAAAAGAATGCGAATTAAACCACATTGCTAGGAATGTTATTTCAATACTTATATGTGAATTATTTGTTTGACTCTATGAAGAAACGATTTGAGATCTACTTTTTTCTGTTAATAATATCATGGGTGGCTGGGACAAACTGGATGCGGCAGACGGAGAAACGGCTGTAGTGACGCAACTTGGGAGACGCCTCTGTCATGTATTTATGGCATTATTCTTTCGTTAGAGTGAAGTCATTGCCCCAACACATAAACCTCTCAAGAAATCACGTCCATTAAGTATAAATGAACATAATAACGATGATTGCACAAAAGAGAATGTGCCATCAATTTGTAGAACGTGCCTCTTCGAAGAAAACGACTTCAAGAAGTATGTTTAGGTCTAATAGGTATTAGCATCGGTGGTTCAGTGGTAGAATGCTCGCCTGCCACGCGGGCGGCCCGGGTTCGATTCCCGGCCGATGCATAAATACTTTTTGCAACTTATTATTATTTTTATTTTTTCTTAGTTTTTTTAACAAAAAATACTGAGTTTCTTATCTTTTTTAAAGCGTATTGAGCCCAGTTTTGAACATTCCTCTCTCACACTAGAACTAGAACTTGCTTCAAAAACACGTGGAAAACATCGTGAGGAAATTGGCATGTCTGAGAGATATTTCTCTGAGGAATTTGAAGCCAAGTCAGCTCATGAGCGGCTTTAAAACTCTGGTTATAGTCACTAACCACACGAAAACAAGAAGACACTAGAGCTGAGCTTTAAGACATTCATTAGGAATTAAATTACTTGCATTTCCTTGACCCCAAAAACTATAAATACTTACATTTTCTCAGTAATTTTTAATAAACCAAGTTAAGTGACTCACAGCAAGATATTCCATGAATTATATTGTGATGCCTAGAAGCAATCATTGTGCAAAGGCAATTGCTAACAGAATATTCAGTGTTCAACAGTAAATTTTCAGGAAATTCCCAAGTGAAGCGCGAAACCTCCTGTTCCGCTGAAGAAAAGAAACTTGTATCTGTTCAAGTCAGGAACGTTTTACTATAAAGTAAGGAACGTTTTACTAAAAAGTAAAGAACGTTTTACTATAAATAGCTATTGCATTACTGCTGAGCATGAGGTCCTGGGTTCGATTCCCAGGTCGTGCTATCGGTGTTTCTGTCTGGAATTTCTCAGTAGCAGCCCGGAGTCTGAATTTGTGCCCGGTTGATGGCAATAGGCTGGCACCCTATTACATGGGACTTAAACATAACTGGCGAAATGTGGGTGTACTATAGGTACACCTCTGTCTAGCCCATCGAGGAAACAAGGTATGATGTTATGTGTTTTTGAATTCACTGGTAAATTTCACAGACATGATGAGCATCTACATCAAATGGCAATAAAACAAAAAGAAAACGACTTCCCAAAAGGAAATAGCAGCAGGAACTTTCTATTGGCGGCTGTACACTCCTGTGCGAGTGCTCTCGCTAGGTCTCGCGAAAAAGTATCGACCGAGGGGCTTCAGTCCGAGTGAGGCCATGTACAGTCTCGCCTATTTCATTTGAAGTTGTGAACCCCGAGAGGGTGGATGCAGACATTTAACTAGCTGCTGCCGTTGCTCTATGCAAGCAACACTGGAGACACGAGAGTGTACAGTGACGCACTCGCAACTGCCGCGAGTTTCTTTGACTCGGGCACAATAAACCGGCACGGGACGGAGAGCGAGCGAGGGTCGACATACCGAGGTGGGCCGAGCGCTCTCATCTACATTCCAATGGACGTTCTATACACATTCTATTTGCACGCTACACTTGGTAGAATGTGATGATACCATTGACTTATCTTAAGGCCATACAATGTACCATATTCTGACCAATAAATGATTATGATTACAATCATTCTGTCGGCCTGTCTCGGTGTGCCTCGGCGAGAGTGTACAGCCGCCATAAAATCTTTTGTGTTTACATGCTATTAGATACTGATCTGATGTGATGCGGAGGAATGAGGAAAATGTCGTGAGGAAAGTTTTGAGTATGAATGTGGATAGCTATAAGAGTGGGGGAAGACCAAAGAAACGGTGGATGGACTTTGTGAAAGATGATATGGATAGAAATCGGGTGATTACCGAAATGACGAATAATAGAGAAGTATGGAAGGAAAAGACATGTTGCGCGGACTCGAAATAAATTTGGATAGGGGCGGGAGAGTAATGGTGATGAGATACCGATACTTATAACGTTTGTGAAGTTACACAATACGAAAAGGTTTTGTAAAAAAAACATAACAATTAATACTCCATTTGAAATAAGATTAGACATTCAAATAAAAAAAATTAAGGCTTGTGCAGACCAGCGCGACTTGTCGCGCGACGCGACACGAACAATACAATTTCTAAGAAAACTTCACCGTATAACAATAACCGGTGTCGCGTCGCGCGACATGTCGCGCTGGTCTGCACAAGCCTTTAACAGGCTGTTCAACCGATCTTGACTTCTATTGCTCTGGTGGCATGACAAATGACAGCGGCAGTAAACAGTTGGTATTGTAACCACTTTTTTGCTTCCTGCCCGTAAAACTTCAAGTTAAAGTTTTGTTGCCATTCGTTTTTCCACTTGTCCGTTGCGATTCGTTTTTCCACTTGTCCGTTGCGATTCGTTTTTCCACTTGTCCGTTGCGATTCGTTTTTCCACTTGTCCGTTAAAGTTTCACTTCTACTATGTGTCCCAGCACACATTTCGTTTTTTTTTAAATGTATGTCCACTGATTTTGGAATCCTTATGCCAACTAGGTATATAGAAGTCAGAAACGGTTGAACGAAAAAAGGTTTGTTTAAATGTTTAATCTTTTTTCAAATGGAGAACGGATTTTTGCCGACAACATTATGCACCGCAATCTGCCACGCCCAGACCTTGCAGCTTGCGGTCATTGGGACACCGTGTTTGTGCAAGTACGAGATAGGTATTTATAAACAAACCTAAGAGGCAAGATAAATTTCCAGAGGATACGTAGGTATATTCAAGATCGAAACGACAGTACGACCATGAAATAAACTGCGTATAGCTATTGAAGTTCCCAGTCTGCATACGAAAATTCAATCGAATATATCCAATTGTCGGCCAATCACTACTATGTAGTTTGAAAAAAAAACACCTTTTTCATTTACATGTTAGGATTTATTCGATAGTGCCAAAATACTCTTGTACATGCATTAGTATTGCCAATGTTTTTATTTATTGTCGTATTGTTAATGTATCGACATTCTTTCTTCTTCAGAAGAAGAATTAAGTAACACAGCAATATTGTTTTTTTTATTTTTATCAGCACTTCTTTTAATCTTTAGTTAAAACGTGGACAATGGTGTGGGTTACATGTTTGTTAAATCTTAGTTGAATTATTTCTCTGTATTTTGTTGCATGTAATTGTTTTTTGTCCCTAATAAATAAATAATTAAATAAATAAGAAGAAGTCATGACATTATACCTACGAATCAATTTGCCTAGCCTTTACATAACAATGTTGAGTTCAACAGTATTTTACATGGAGTGACTGCATGGGACCTCCACAACCCAGTTACTGGGTAAGACTACTTGTCAGAATTTTGGACTTGAGACGTAACGACTGACAAAGATCAAAAATGACAGCCGTTGATCGCGCCAACAGCTTAACGTGCTTTCAGAGGCACGGTGGGGTCTCGATATGTAATGGATGGCCCGGCCCATCCTTCAACCGACCGCGACAAGCGTGCTTAACTTTCAATCGACCAGTCATCGTCATCTGCTTAGCCTTTTCCCAACTATGTTGGGATCAGCTTCCAGTCTAACCAGATGCAGCTGAATACCAGTATATTACATGGAGCGATTGCTGAACTGACCTTCACAACCCAGTTACTACGTAATAATACGATACCACTTGGTAAGACTGGTTGTCAGACTTTCGGGGTTCTGACGACCCGTAACGACTGTCAAAGATCCACGAATGACAGCCGGGATCAACGGCTTAACGAACTTTCCGAGACAAGAAGGGGTCTCGGTATCGACTGACCAACCGCGGTAAGTGTAATTAACCAGATCGGTCGACCCGTGCAGCTTCTATTACATAGCCTTCAATCGACCAGTACGGCTCCTATTATTTAGCCAACATATATACCTTTGATTAAAAAAACACACTGAAAAGAAAACTAATTCTACTAAACATACAATTTTCCAACCCTTTCCTAGACAACAACCATAACATGCGTCCCCACGTTGATAAGCAAGTCTTCCATCTTTATTTGTGGCGACTAGCGACGTGTGAACGTATTGCCCGATCAATCTCTATTAGACGCGAATCGCCGGTAAATGTGGATTTATGTCCGAAGGTATAAATAATATGGCATTATTATGGGAGGTTTAGAGAATTGTTGAAGGTAAGTTAGAAAATTGAGTAGTTTAACAAGGTGACAAATAAAACGTGGCTTTAGTTGGCAGCTTACAGGACTGTGGAGCTAAAGTTCTATCCACACATCTCAGGGGTGTGCCTGAGACGTGGACGGACCGTGCTCCGCCGCAACCTCAGTGCCTGCCCCTGATGTGTGTGGCCCATATTTATGTGAAACTAGAGTAACCAACATTATTTTAGTTTTAGAAGTATTTAAACATATGTAATGTTTTTTTTTAAAACATGTCATCATGCCTGCATTTCCCGAAGGGTTAGGCAGAGGTGTACCTATAGTACACCAATAATTCGCCAGTTTCATTTAAGTCCCATGTAATAGGGGGTGAGCCTATTACCATCAACCGGGTACAAATGAAGTCTCCGGCCTGCTGCTGAAAAATTCCAGATGGCAAAACCCAATAACACTTTGCCCGACTAGGGAATCGAACCCAGGACCACATGCTCAGTTGTAGTGCTTGCGTCAACTAGACCAACGAGACAAGTATTTAAATGTGTCTCAATTCTCAATAAAACATTTATTTAAGCCCTACTAATCAGTTGAGAAACCTATGAAAAATCCGTGTAAATATGTGGTCAAGTCGTCAAACGCAAATTTATTAGTTGACCACAATCATGAATTGCCTCCATTTTATGAAATGATTGTCACATCATTACGTAGTCAATTTTACAATCAGGTTAAGATATTTCTACCGGGCTATAGTCATCTATCAACATGTAACAGATAGGTCAGATAGACAATAGCTACATGTAAAATACTGGTATTCAGCTGCATCTGGTAAGACTGGAAGCTAGGCAGATTCACAAAAGTTTTTATAGAGTATTATCTAAACCAGGGTTTCCCAAAGAGTGCGCCGCGGCGCCCAGGTGCGCCGTAGAGAGTAAGGAGAGGCGCCGAGAATGGTAAAGAGGATCGCCTCACGGTGCCCCCGGAAACTAAACTTACATAATTTCGGCTACAAAATAAACAATAAATAAAAACTCAGCTTCATATTGTGGATGTTTTAACTTCTGTGGCTATCTACCCATCATCAATCTGCCTATCATTGTACCCTATTGCGATTAGCTAGGGCGCCAAGACAAAATACTAAACCTCTCAGTGCACCACGAACTGAAAAAGTTTGAGAGACCCCGATCTAAACGATAGGGCAGAAACAATAATATTATTCCTTTTAAAGCCATTTAAAATACAATTTACGAAGAGAACGAGACGCAAAGGATTGGAAAAGAAATCAGACAAAGTAAAAATAAGCTCAGTTCTCAATAAGAGAAAATCCATAATGGATAGCAAGAATTGTATAAAGATTTTAAAATGGCAATAGCGTTGTTTTTCGTTTTTAATAAGACTGCAATGTTCCATTAGTTATTTTGAGAATGATGCAGAAAAACGTTTCTTATTTAAACCGGTTTTATTTAATCTGTAATCTAGCTCTTTGTAAATGGTGCTTCGATAATGTTGCCGTTCTAAAGACTCAGTTTTTTTATCTCCTGTCGGCACAACACTTGAATATAACTTATGCCTTATTAAAAAGATAATTTAACTAGTCAGCAGGTTGGTAACGAGGTTTGCTCGGAGAGCGTCAGACGAAGTCATTCTAATTTGTGGAGGCTCTTTTAAAACACTCCAAGGTCATTAATACAATTTTTTTTTACAAAAAAAACAACCGACTTCTGAAAAAAAACACTACAAAGTGAAAAAAACTTTAATTTCGGAAGTCGGTGTCTTTGGTTTTGAATTTTCGTATTTGCCACCGAGTTCCGAAATTAAAGTTATTTTTCACTTTGTAGTGTTTTTTTTTCGGAAGTCGGTTGTTTATTTTTGTAAAAAGTTTTTATTTTTCACTTTTTTGTTGTGGTACCTACCCCACACGAATTCGAATACCACTACCTGCTATGTAAATAACAGTGACAGGAAGTTATCATCATATCATCCACATATACTAAGTGGGAAAAACACGTATTATTGAAGCTTACTCAAAAACTATCCAAGCAAAAAATATGGGACCAATTCAATATGGGAGCATACCCTTTCATACAAAAAGATAATTTTCGTTTTTTTGCTGATTTGGAGTTTTTTTTGGTCAGCAAGCAAACATGCAGGCGACCACCAGCTCTTGGTATCTACCCTACCCTTTTTCTTTCTACCATTTATGAGCATCAATACCAGAGACATCCCAGAGACAAAGCACCCATATATATATAGCAGCAGACGACGAATGATAATTCAGCAAAAAGACGTCCACTGCTGGAAATGGCCTCATTAATTTGCCTGTAAAGGCAAAAATTGCCCGAGTGACCGTATAATTATCCCGTCACGCGGGCAAATTTTTGCCATTATAAAGTGGTACATTCTATCTTCTTCTCCTCTCATAAAGACACGAACTATGAAAGAGTATTACCTACCTACATACCGCAGTCAATTTTTTTTTACCAGTCAGCAATATGGAGGCTTACTGCCTAGGATGCACCGAACGTACATTTAAGTATAGCCACTAGTGGAGGCTATTTCACAAATACAAATAACATGACTACTAAACTGAATTTCGACAAGCCGTAATCCGACAAGATTTAATTTCGACAATATGTAACTCTGATACGTTTTCATTTCGACAATACTTTAGTTAGAAATAGAAACCTTAAGTCCGACACTATTGCACTCCGACAATGCGTTTCTTCGACATGACTTAAGTAGGAAATGATGCGACTTCGGCGACTTACTTCTTCAACAATAATGCTAGTTCGACATGAGACAATTCAGGATTCTATATAACGGAGAGGGTGGGTATGTGTCTCTTTCATCAGGCATTACCATCATCAGGCATTTGCAGTTCAGATCAAATTATAACTTCCGATCACATTAATCACACTAGCAATTCACACACTGTACACGACACAACTATTCGGAACGCGCGACATTTTCTGAACGTCTTGACTGCTTGACCGCTACCCATGAAGTCTACTTAGCTTCGGCCGGTCCGAGTTACGTCGTAGACTCTATCGAACGCCGCTAGGCGGCACTGGTGTCCCGATTAGTCAACTCAGTAACGTATTTTCGACATATATTTAAATCCTAGAATCCTTCGCTTGCTAACTTGCATCCTCTAGACCAAAGAGGTCAATTTAATATAATAGATTCTATTAAAAGATACGACTTTCTATACAATATTGCAGCGAGTTAATAAATGAAAGCGTAGAGTCAATTATGTACACAGGATGGTCGGGTTTCCCTCCGAGAAGCTTTCGATATAAAGTTATAATCGTATTTGTACTCATCTTCTGAACAATTTCCCGAGAGAAATGGTTTTCAGTGTAATTATTGGCGTAATTGTGGAATAAATGGGATATTCTATCTAGAAATATTGTAAATTAAAGTCACTTTTCGTGTCTGTCTGACCACGGACTGTTCAATGAAGGGTTCCGTATTTGGGATGAATTTATCCCAAAAATAAACTTAACTTTCTAGTTGAAAAACATGTTCTCCCAGACATCGATATACGTCACGGTCAATTCTCCAACTGCAAATGTAAGTATGTAATCACAAAAAAAAAAAAAATGTGATTAAACTAAAAAAATACGATTTCCGAACTTTTTCCTTTACGGATTCTAGGTCAACGAGAAGTACCCTGTAGATTTTGATTTATTTGCGAGTATCAAAATATGTCGCTTAAATTGCCGTATTTTTTTGTTGTGTTGACTTTGAAGCTTGAATTTTTAGAGATTTAGGGGCCACAGACATTACAGGCAGACAGACAGATTGACAGGGTATTTGATATTAATTTCAATTTGTTACCCCCACGGGTTCCTGAGAAAAAGGGTCTTGACAGATGGACGGACAACGAAGTGATCCTATTATCGTTCTGTTTCTTCCGTTTGGGGTACGGAACCCTAAAAACATTCAGTTACAATCGAAATTTTTATTACTTAATATATTTTATTAATTTCTCAATATTTACATTAACAAGAAACAATTTAAAAACCAACAGACTTAAAATAATAATAATAGTATGTAAGTATATAAGAAAGGGGTGGGGGGGGAACAATCAAAGGGTATCAAAAAATTCGTCCGCATTGCTGTCAACAGGAAAAGTGCCCAAAAGGTTGGCAGCATTGCCACGTTGTATGGCAATGCTGATTCTCTGGCCGAACAATAGGCCAGCCTTCTGGTCACATGAAGAGTCGACCAACCGCTTTGAGATGTCTTGAAAGACTAAGTGCGCACTCGGACCCCATGGCCTTAGTGTTTTAACCCCAAACGGCTGTGCTGCATGGGGTATTTGCGCCGTTTGAGGTAGACACCGTACAGCCCACCGTGCTAGGAAGATGGGATGGCGCAAGGGTATGACACACGTTGCATCCCACACCAAAGGCCTACCTACCTTCCAAGGCATTATGGTCATTCCGTCTGGTCTCTTCCCATCGTCGCGTGCCAAGCCGTTGGGTTCTAGAACAGCTGGCACCCCGTCAGTGACAAGAGCACGACGGATGATGTCATTAATGCTGGCGTGCCGTGCTCTCCGGCCTGCGCTCTTACTGCAGGATAGACCATGGTGTCCGAGACAGTCGACTGCTTCACCGCATTGGCAGCGATGCGGGGCCACACAAGGAGCGCCCAGACGCAGACAGGTAGAGAGCCAATATTACAAGTGAATACAAGGAGTGTTTTTTTTTTTTTAAACGTTGCCCCACATTAAGAATTTCTTCTTGTATCGTGGGTGCGTTTACAAACATAGAAAGTCACATACACTAACACCCAGACCCGGAACAACTACTTGCAGATCATACAAATATTTGTTCCGTGCGGGGATCGAACCCGCGACACGTTGCGCAGCAGTCGATCGCTCAGCCACTGCGCCTACCGTGTCGTCAATTTCAATAAGAAGGATGTATTTATTTCCTATTTTGTATCATTATAGCTTTAGCACCAACTTCAATTTTAGTTACTTTTAATCTCTATAAGTTTGATACTCTAATTTATTTCGGTATTTATATAATCTGCTGCAAAAGCTGAAAATACTTTTTTTTAAGGCCCACCATTCACATTCGTTCGCGACCCATAGTTTGTGAAATGCTGATTTAGAGTATTTATTCCTGAAGCTTTATATGATACTAAATATAAATTTATATTAAACTTACACATATAAACAAGGAATCTCGATGTTTTGGCAAGTCGTACACTTGCCAAAACATCGAGATATCTCTGAAGAGTAAAAAAACCTTTTTTTACTCTTCAGAGAGGACATACCTCCTCGACATCTCGTCATTTCATCTCTCATTGCAAGGCCTGGTCCTATTTTGTCTCCTGGCGTATCGATGCGAACCATAATAATATCCTAATATTATAAATGCGAAAGTAAGTCTATATGTTTGTTTATTGGTAAAAGCGGCTCAAAGGATTTAGATGACATTTGGGACGTGTGTAGACCATGACCTGGGTTAGGAAATGGGATACTTTTTATTCCGGTAGTACGTTTCCGTGGGATAATTTATGACCTCCACGCGGGCGAAACCCGCAGGGTAAAGCTAGTAAGAATAATATAGCTCATGCCTGGTAAAACCAACTGGCAAACTGACCTAACAGATAAATATCTAGTTTATCTGTTAGGTTAGTTTCCCAGTTGGTCTTAGCTTAGGTTTTCTAGGAAAGTGGTCTTTCTTAACATAATGGCCGTCATGAAATTCTGTCCTTTTCACCAGTATTTGACATTTGAGATTAAGGTGTCAAAATACGCTCTGTATTTGGACACGATATTGTGTGACCGTTCACCGCTTTTTGAGGAAACCAAAGCTTAACTATGAAATGATAATGAACGTAATTGTTCGAGTTTTTATTTTTTATTTAATGACGGACTTTCAAACCTAAATAGTTAGGAGGTGCGGTAGGCACCTAACTATTTATGTTTGAAAGTACTAACATTCTTTATCTAGCTAAACACATCAGTCATGGAAAGGCAGTTATGGATGGTCATGAGTTCAGTTGCCAGTGGAATTCTAGGGCCATATCACACTGGCGATTTGCGAGCGTGTTTCTTCCGAGGTGATTGTTTAACGCGGTCGCTGCGTGTGCGTAGCGTAACGGAATCGCACCGGTTTCGGTTCGGGTACCCTCGGCTCCAGTCGGTCGGTGTCGCTGATTCGCGTATACTCGGCTCCAGTCAAAAGTTTTCACTATTCTATCGTGTGGTCATAAACACACACCCTCTTTTTATCGCGCTCACCGCGTACGCACACGCCACGTATGATCGAAATGTTTTGCTGCGTTTGCGAAAGGAGAGCGATTGACCTGAGTGTATAAGAGAGAGCGAGACAAGCGAGTGCACAATATTGTGAAATCGCTGAGAACAAGTTGCGAAGTCGCGGCTACTTCGCTTCGCACCCGCGCAGAGCACGTTCACAAATCGCTTCCCTGGAAACACGCTTGCAAATCGCCAGTGTGATATGGCCCTTCTTCTTTTGGTGTAGTTAGTGACTAACCTGGTGTCAGAATTTTAAAGCCGCCCACGGGGCTCTTCGTAAAATAAACAAAAATAAGAGTTACAAAAAAAGTTAAATAAAAGCAAAATATAGCCCTAAAAGTTCACTATCTACCGCAAATCGTTGGTGTGATAATTGCAAAGTACTAGTTAAAAGCATGCCTTATAAGCAGCCTATTCTCACAAATCAAACCAAAAGGGACTTATCTCCACAAATCCTGACTTTAAAGTAATTTGGCTTTAACGTCCGCATGTTTATAATCAGTGAGGTTATCAGCTGTTAAGCTACCCAATTAACTTGAATGTTACATTGCGTGAATTTTATCACCAAGTGCGTGAGCCGTGTTACAATGTACCCGACGCGCGTTACAATGTACCCCGGCTGTCTATCTGATTTGCGTATCTTTATGGTTATAGGTAGAATTCTGGTCAAAACTAAGTTTGAATTAAAATTAAAGATATGATATGATGTACCTTCAAAGTGTTTGATTCAATTATATGTTCCAGCAGAGATGTCACTTCCGTACAGTTACTTTTTGAATTTTTAAATGTCACTGAGTTTTTATATTTATTTTATTATAATTATTTCAAAATACTTACTTAAAAACTTACCTACTGCGGATAATCGATACCCTAAAAGTTATTCCATTTATTAAACTTCTTTTCGAGCACAAAAACGTGCTCCGTATCTCAATTGAAATGGTTATTTCCTATTAACTTTATAGGAAACCTCTTAACATAATACAAAATATTCAGGCTAATGCCAATAAAAAGCCAACTTTCAATTCGAAATCGAGTCAAACGGCCCTTATCGGCCATTTACGAAATAAACTCTATCTAAAACAATTTTATTTCTAACAACAGAAGGGACGATCGTCGTAAAAACGTTTGACGTACGATTTCGGTTCGAATACGGATGGCAGTAAACCGCATGAACTTGGTTATCGCGGAACTTGTTAAAATATGGTACGGTACGGTAGTATAATCAAATTCATGGGTTGGTATGCTTTTTCTGTAATATTGCGAAATTCCTCGCTCAGGTTACGTCACCGATGGGCACGCCACAATTGTAGCGATAAGTCCCCTCTTTGAAGTGTGGCTGGAGAGGCGCCACGGCGTCCTCACCTTCCGCCTGACGCAGGTCCTCACCGGACACGGTTGTTTCGGGAGGTTCCTGTTCCGCATAAGGCGGGAGGAAACGCCCGGGTGTCACCACTGTGTGGATCGCCCGGAGGACACGGTGGAGCATACGGTGGAGGTCTGCCCGGCTTGGGCGGAGCACCGCCGCGATCGGCGGCAGCGATCTCTCGCGTCTGGCCCTGGTTCAGGCAGTGGTTCGGAGCGAGAGTGCATGGGAGGCCGTCATTGCGAAGCAGTAATGCTCGCGAAGGAGGAGGCGGAGCGCGAATCGGAAGCGGGGGCGAGGCTATCTTGCGGGAGAGGCAAGATTCGCGCCCTCGCGCCCCTAGTCGCCGCAGGAGACACCCCGGGCGTCGGGAGTCTCGAGCCGACTTCCGGCCACCGTAAGCGCGGGCTTGCGGACGGTGAGCAACGGGTAGCTCGCCGTCCGATAAGGAACAGGCCCGGGTCGACGGCCAATGCCTGCCAAGGTTGCGAGTTTGTCCGAAAGGGATATCAAAGCCCCGGCACACAGGCAACGGAAGGAACACGGGTGGGTTATAGTCAGTAAAAGTCCGATATATCCTGTAAAAATCTCACTGTTTTTTCTGTTAAAACCGACATGCCAAGTCGCCCGACAGTTAAGAAAGTAAATCCTAACTAATATTATAAATGCGAAAGTGAACTCACTTTTGCATTAATAATATTTTAGTTATATAATATTTGTTTGTTTGTTTGTTACTCTTTCAAGCTAAAAGGGCTGAACAGACTTCGATAAAATTTGTCACATGGGTAGACCATGACCAAGATTAGGGACATAGGATACTTGTATCCTGATCTGGATGAAAGCTTATGCGGGTGAAATCGCGAGCGCAGCTAGTCCTACTATCCTACTTCCTACTAATATTATAAATGTGAAAGTTTGGATGTTTGTTACTCAATCACGCAATAAATCCTGAACGGATTTAGATGAAATTTAGTACATAGATAGTTTATAACCTGGATTAACATATAGGATACTTTTTATCCCGGTAGTACGTTCCCGTGGGATTATTCCGACATCCACGCGGGCGAAGCCGCGGGCGAAGCCTAGTAATATTATAGATGCGAAAATGAGTTTGTTTGTTACGCTTTCACGGTAAAACGGCTAAACGAATTTGGATGAAATTTGGCACACTGGTAGACCATGACCTGGAATAGGACAAAGAATAATTTTTATGCTTTTTTTAGTAACGTATGTTCCCGTGGGATAATTTCCGGCCGACGAAAGAGGTGGTGAGGCCAGAAGACGGGCGTCGTTTGCGAGGGAGGAGCATTTATGGGAGTTTGAATGCAGAGCAAAATTTCTCAAACTAATCAGACTGTTTTCTTGTAGCGACAACGGTTAATGTATCTGTCCTAACTGCCCTATCTCAAAAAAAAACCACCATATACAGGGTGTCAGGGACATCGACGCGAAAACTGTTACCATGGATTCAGTACATGATTCTGAACACCCATGCATTTTTTTTTTTATAACCGACTAAACTTTTCAACGCAGGGGCCTTCAAAATTATGTACTGAATCTATGTATATTTTAGTCAAAAAGAAAACGATACACGAGTGTGACGGCAAAATGTTTTTCGCACTTCATGTTTTCCTCTTTTCTGTTTATTTCTTTACATTTATTCGCATTTATTGTGTTTCACTATGTAACAAAAAACTCACGACACGAGACAATTATGTTATCACATTTTCATTCCTAGAAGTTTACAAAAAGATGTTTTTATTTAATTTGAAAAGCTTTTCATGTAATGGAAAAACTTTGCTCAAACCTCATGAAAATAAAAATATAAAGCCTGAGCGCTCGTGGTATTTCAGAGACTAATAAAATTACTTTCACGAACCAACTGCAGATAAGAAGGCAAAAAAACATCTAGGTCGAAATCACATTGAAATACTTCGGCAGTAAATGCCAAAAATGTAGGCAAAATGCCAGAAATAAGGCTAATGTTTTAATATCAAACGTAGACATTTCTTGTGCGGGAACTTTCGTGAGATAGTACCTTATAGACCCTAACTTTTTATAGCCAATACTATTCGGTTTTGTAGCCAACCCGCCTTAGGGAATGTCGAAACATTTTTTGTCTACCCCACCTAAGTTTGACTACGTTTTTGCAAGGCACGTCTGGAGCGAAGTGCCTCGACAAAGTCCTTTATAAGCTAAGATTAATTGTTTGTCTTGATAAAATTCAGGACTTTTAGAACTCCGGCCTTGGTGAAATGATTAGTGTTGTACTTTCTTTGAAATGATTAGTGTTGTACCTATGTACATAAGCATAATCCCACGCATATTATAAACGCGAAAGTTTGTGAGGATGGACTGTGGTGTTCGGTAATGAATTTCGTAATTTATTGATTCAAAATTTCTGTAACCTCCTCTGATAAAGAGGTTTCATCCATAATTTTAAATTTTCGAATTATAAGCAAAGCAACGACACACGCAACCGGTTTTATTTTAAGTCTGATACCAACTGAAGTGCGCGACGTGTCTCGGATGTGCCGCGCAGTACTGTCGCGTAAACATTCGTCGGTTTAGTCCAAACTAGAGCGCGGCAGAAATGTGTCTAGCAACGACCGTGTGTTGCTGCCGCGCTCTTGTTTGGACACACCATATGAATGACCAACCTAAGGTATATTCAAATCATTGTTTCCACTTAAACAAACATTAACTTTATACAAGTGTAAATAAAGTTGATTTTACACTGACTAGTACTGTTGTATAAGTCATAAAAAAAGATGAAGTTGTAGCGCAAAATGAACCTTATGTATTACAGTTGTTTTTCCTAAAACTCGTGTTTGTTTAGATGTTTGCCTAATAAATTGCGAGCGCAGATTAGGTGGATTATCTACATCAAAGACATTTTGATGTTTGGTCGACGTCAAACGCCGACTGGTCGACATTTCACGTGACCAGAGGGCTGGCTCGTCTTTTGGCCAAAGGATTAACATTGCCATTCAACGTGGCAATGCTGCCAGTCTTCTGGGCACGCTTCCAGATAAAAACCGAAACTCAATAAAGCATATTTTTCAAAACATTTTTATATTTAGACAAGTATTATGAAAAGCACATCACATACATTTCTTAAACGCGATTTACAGGTCTTGTTCTTTTGTTTTAAAACTATAACAATAAATCTTCATGTACGATCAAATGCCTGAAGACATGTGTAAAGGGTGAATTTAGTGGGCTCAACTTATTTCTTTCTCTAGGCTCGATAAATGTGTGATGTGGGAATACAAATAAATTTATTACGTGTAGACTTAATACCTACAAAGAATGCCATGGTGGTTGGCAGCCATGTTGAAATTAAGCCATAATGTTTTAAGATTTTGGATTCTGTTAGAACATCGATTCTGATTATTACGATGTTATATAATACGTAAGTGGTAGGTTACCTATCTTTAGTTAAAAATCCCTAATATTTTAGTATTAGATTTAGTTCAGAAGTGTGTGTGAAGTGTTTAGTTAAAACTGTCAAGTTATGTTTTTCAAAACTTCCTCTCTCCTACTATTTTGCTGTGTCCGACAGGGTCCGTAATGATCACATATAATTTTAAGTTACCACCTAAATACACATTGTGGAATGCAAATAAAGTATTAAGTTGGTTTCGAGTTTTGGTGCAGAAAAACATTGATAAAAAAAAAAAAAAATCGTTTATTGACCAAATAAAGAATCTTTACATTTCCTTAAAAGTAAAATTTAGAAATAAACCTGCTATTTCATTTCTAAAGCTCAATTCCGTCAAAGAATTAAAAAAAAACAATTGAAAGGACACTCAACCCGACATCTTTCCAATTAATTTCAAAAACATTCCCAATTTGTAATCCCTTGTTTCCACACTTTCCTCGTTCCTTAAACTTTTCGTTTCATTATTCCGACTCGGTTTGTGATTCAATCACAACAGTACGTAAATGGTTAGTTAAAACAGCAGAATACTTAATCAGAGTCGTGAAATCCCGAGCCTGTCCCGGTACGAGCTACAGCTATATCGACCGCCCAAATACCGGGAGCTAACTAATTACAAAGATTGAGACTGCTTGCTAGATGGACTATTTCTTTGGTCTAGACAATTTTAATGACATAAAAACTTACAAAAAAAAACAGCCGTCTTCCAAAAAAAAACACTAGAAAGTGATAAATTACTTTAATTTCGGAAGTCGGCTTTGGTTTTGAATTTTCGTTTTTTGCCACCCACTTCCGAAATTAAAAATATTTTTATCTTTATAGTATTTTTTTTTTTTGGAATGTCGGTTGTTTTTTTTATGTTCTATTTTTCACTTTTAGTTGTGGTGCCTACCCCACACAAATTAGAATACCACAACCTGCTTTGTAAATAACAGTGACAAGAACTTATTATAACTTCATCCATATAGACTCAGTGGGAAAAATACGTATTATTGAATATAACACAAAAACTACACAAGCAAAGTTAATAAAATTTATATGGAACCACCTCTGAAGTATGACCCATCAACAAAAAAAAGAATCATCAAATCAATTCATAATTGGGGGAGGAATCGCGTATAAAACATTTTAAAAAACCTACAATCGAATTAAGAAACTCCTCCTTATTGAAAGAAAGAAATAATAACATTTATTTGGACACAGTTCATGAAACAAAATAAAAATTTAAAATAATGTTTTAACAACAATAAGTGTGTGTGAACAATAAGGTATTGAAGTCGGTTAAAAACTAAGTTTTAGGATAGCTATGAATTGAGTAATTCTGTACCTACATACATAATTGGAGAAAAGATAGTATTCTGTACGGTTTATACCTACTAGACATGTCGGTCTATTCTGTTAAAAAACTCACCGAACACTAAGTGAAGCGAGCTGTCATTCCACCTGATTGACACTATTGACAGTTCACTTCAAGCGTTCAAGCTCACTTCACATATGTTTTCACGGTGAGATTTTTATAGAATACATCGGCTGTTACCAGAACAGTTATGGCGATGCCGTTAAATAAGAAGCTTTACCTATTGAATTTTATTATTTTATTTGAAGAGGACGTGTCCACTTTTACGCGCCTAAAACAATTGTGTCTTATTCAAAGACACACTTCTTTTTTTTTCTTCTTTTCTGAATTCGCTTAAGTGATTGAATGCAACTAGAATCACTTTTCTGCCAGCCTGCATGATGTTAGATTCCCATTTGTGGACCACCTTTACAGTACCTAGGCTATAGACACATCTCTGCGTTCCCTTCGGGAAACACAAGACTACGCGTAGCATGACCACCGTAGAAACGAGTTTTGTCGACGGAAGAATAGACATACTACGCGTGCAGCACGCGTAGTATGACAACCATAGAAACGGGTTTTGTCGACGGAAGAATAGAGATACTACGCGTGCAGCACGCGTAGTATGACAACCATAGAAACGGGTTTTGTCGACGGAAGAATAGACATACTACGCGTGCAGCACGCGTAGTATGACAACCATAGAAACGGGTTTTGTCGACGGAAGAATAGACATACTACGCGTGCAGCACGCGTAGTATGACAACCATAGAAACGGGTTTTGTCGACGGAAGAATAGACATACTACGCGTGCAGCACCCGTAGTATGACAACCATAGAAACGGGTTTTGTCGACGGAAGAATCTCTCCTCGTCTATTCTTCCGTCGACAAAACCCGTTTCTATTGTGGTCATGCTAACCGTGCAGGAGTGACGTTAGGTATGTGCTAATTCTGTAAAGCGCACTACATTGTCAACAATCATTATACGTAGTGTTTAACACAAGGTTTGTGAAGGTATTATTTTGACGTAATCGCTTTATGACACCTTGGACTATAAAAATCTTTGCTTGGACATGGATTGCACCAACATCTAACCTTTTTATTTATTTATTTTCTAGCACGTGCCTCTTTTTTGCACGGTTTTTACGACTTGACTTACATCGACATTATCTAGATACTAATACCTAATATAAAGAGGATTTTTTTCTTGTTTGTATGTATGTAGAGGGTGATCTCCGGAACTACCGGTCGGATTTGAAAAAAGTTTCTGCATTGTATAGCCCAAGACTCGAACGAAGTCGCGGGCAGAGGCTAGTTAAATATACGTAAGTTTAATATCACACATAACCCTTCCGGAACCGTACGCAAAATATGCGCATTGACGTGGAGTTGCGGACACCAGCCTGTATTACCTATTAACCCTTCCGGAATCAATTGACGACACGGTTGGCGCAGTGGCTTAGCGATCGACTGCTGCGCAACGTGTCGCGGGTTCCGGGTCTGGGTGTTAGTGTATGTGAGTTTCTATGTTTGTAAACGCACCCACGAAGAAATTATTAGTGTGGGGCAACGTATAAAAAAAAAAAAAAAAAATATATATACATATATCTCTAAATGATAGTGAAAACCACGTCAAAATCCATCAGTCGGAAGGACCGAAAAGCAACTTTACATACAAATAATGTATAGATTTAGGTACGTAAGAGATTGAGAAGTGAATAGTCCTTTTTTTGTCCAAAAGCAAAATTAATAAAAATACTTGGCTTTTCTTGCAACAAAAAGCGTCCTTCAATAGATAAAACCGGCCAAGTGCGCGTCGGTACACGCACATGAGGGTTCCGTAGTTCGGATGAATTTATCCCAAGAACAAACTTAACATTGTGATTGAAAACTATGTTCTCCCATACATTCCAACTGCAAATGTAAGTTTGTACGCACAATATTGGGAGATTTACTATTTTATTTTAAGACCATAGACTTCTTATAGGTTTTCCTATAATCTATGAGTAAAGAGCCTAAAATTTTTGAAAAACTACAGACTATTCTCTGTATTTTTTTCAAAATTTTAGGCTCTCGCAGTTTTGTAAATAAGGGGGGAATGGTAAATTTCCATCTATTTTCTTAAATACAGTTTAAAGTATTTATTTTTAAATTATAAAAAAAATATATATGAAATCTTTACAACAAGCTTCATACGTCACACGGTACGGTTTGCAAAACTTTTTTTTTTAATTTTCCTGTTTTGCCCCGAAAAGTGTCCCCCCATATTAAAAATTAATTAATTTACGTTACACGTCCGTGTTTGGGTCACAAAAATTCATATGTGTACCAAAGGAGGTGTTTTTTGTTCCATAAAACTGTGGCCAAACAATGTACCTTAAGAACAAAGGTACGAAAATACAGGAAAAAAGACGCAGATTCTGAAAAAAAATAATTGGATTCATTTATACATTTCTACCACCTGAAATTGTCGTTCAAAGATATTAATAACTTCCAGCCCAAGAATTTTAATCTGGCAATCTCGTGATACACTTCTTCCGATGATGCGTTTCGTAACTTCATTTGATAAACGTAACAAAAAGAAATTAACCTAAACTAAACTCATTACTATCTAATTGAGGCATTAAAAAAAGTTTTTGCCTAGCACATTTTTTTTGTGAAACATTTAGCGAACAAGAATTTAAAAAATACATTTATTTCACATTTCAGATTATTTATATGCGTTTGGTTATCATACTGACAGGCCAAAAGACTGTGCTCCAAGGCCAACAATTATAATTTTTTATTATTATTTGTTGTTATTTACCATGAATGTCAATATAAGTCATTTCGTTTCGATTTCCACCTTCTGCACATCAACACTCAACAACTTCACATACACCTTCAACCTCACAGACCCAACCCTCCACCTCTCAGCCCTCAACCTCACAGCCCCAGCCTTCAACCTCTGAGCCTCAACCCTCAACCTCTCAGCCTCAACACTCAACCTCTCAGCCTCAACCTTCCACATCCAATGATCCGTTATGTGTTTGGTGTCAAGCATCACTTGCTAGAAGTCATTCCCATTCTTTTCCTGAAGGACCAGAAAGAGAATATATTGCCCAACAAATTTCTCCCAGACTGGTAATTACTAATAACATACTCTTTGATTTTAATTTTTCTTGTTAGCATAATGATGTTATGTTATACATATTTTTTGTTTTCAGATAACAACTCATAGCAGAGTATGCTACGCATGCTGGAAATCAGCTCGGAGACATCTCCACACAAAAGAAGTTGCTGATGAACCGTCAAATGATGTTCCACCAACTGCTCTACTCAATTTTAGACGGACAGGTAACTCTGCCAGTTCATGTTTTGTAAATGGTTGTACGAATCTGGAACGACATGTTGTACCAAACTTTTTAAGGTACCGTTTATTAAAATCAAATAAACTATTTGTCACAGAAAACGCTCGTATATGTAGTCATCATTTGAGGGTCTCTGATTGGGGGTTTCTCGATGATCATGGCTATATTAGCAAGTTTACTCCTGCTCAGTTAGAGGCTACAATAGCACTGGCCCTAAGGTACACGTAAATAAATTCGATTTGAGCAAGTAGGTCTTATGTCCGATGAAGAATGCCATTACTGGACTGGATTAACTGAAGAAAACTTCATGATAATAATAAATGAAGCAAGAGAACAATTCAAAATATATAAGACTGCTCTTGCAATATTTTTAGTTAAATTAAGAACAGGGGAGCCACATTCGACATTAGGACAACTGTTTGAAATGTCTAAATCATCTATTTCGAAAACATTAAGTATTGTAAGAAATACATTAAATGAACAATTTGTACCACTACGAGGGCATTGGCCATTTGCCAAGAGATGTGATATGTAATCATAATTTAGTTATACCACAAGGTCTATTTGGTGGTGAGGAAGGAGGCAATATGAAGGCTATTGTTATCATTATCTGTGATGGGACATATATTTATTTACAAAAATCATCAAATTATTTATTTCAGAAACAATCATATAGTTTACATAAATACAGAAACTTGGTAAAGCCTTTTTTAATAGTAACAACAGATGGTCACATACTTGATATTTATGGCCCCTATGTGGCAACTGTCAGTTGCTGATATAATGAAGCAATTGCTTAGACGTGAAACTAATGAGCTACGGCAATATTTTAGAGGAGGAGACGTTTTTATTTTGGATAGGGGATTCAGGCACGCAAATGACGCAATCCCTCTATTAACTTTTTTAAATTATAATGTTTGTAACGTGTTTCCCTGTAACCTGGTGAGATACAGTTGCCTACATTAAGAGCAAACAAATCTAGACTTGTAACAATGTGTAGATGGGTAATGGAAGTAATAAATGGTAGGTTTGAGAGAGATTACAAACTAGTTAGAAATGATTTCAGCAATAACGCTGCAACCCATCTAATGACTGATTTTCATATAGCAGGGGCCATAATATTACGTTTGCTTTCCATGTACCCATTACAGATAGACCAGATGCCTCGATACCTACTTTTGGAGTTTGCCTTGCACAACTTAAATTAACCAAACATTTTAACTCACTTCATTATTGAAAATAATATTAATAGAAGAAGAGCATCTTTTATAAGTATCAATGCCGATATTCTTGTAAATGAGTTCCCAGTGATGACAGTCTGATTTACTTTTATTTGCACTGGGAGCTTATCAGATAAAGCAGGCATGTTCATATTACAGAGAACATATAAGGCAAAATGGAGTATTTGGAATTGAAGTATGCCATGATGTTGAGCGTCTCCATATACCATATTTGGAGAATGAAATGTTTTTATTTAGGGGCAGAATACAGTCGAGACATCGTAGTGGGAGATCATATAACACATATGTTTTATTAAATATGCAACAAAACAGTTGGGAGCACAGAATCCATGGTTATTACTGTAACTGTATAATAGGGATGATGCCTGGGTAAAAAAAAAAAAATCTAATTAGTCCGTCAGTCAGATAACAAAAAAAAATTAGACACGTATTTTTTGCTTTATCATATTAATAAAAAATTACTTAGATAAAATGCATTTTAAGTTGGGGAGTGGGGGTCGCTACGTCACTAGTACGTATAAAATCTACATACTCGTGACGTCATGGCACATTTTACCTCAATGTATCGCCGTAATCTTTAGATTACGTAAAAAAAGAAAAAAATACGTGTCCAATATGTTTTTATAATCTCAAAGACGGGACTAAAAAAGATTTTTTTGTCATTATCCCTATTGGAAAACGTACCGTGGGCTGCTGTGCTCACATCATGACTATTGTGTGGTATATGGGGTAGGCTCGACATCAACAGGATATTACAGCACCTGCCTCCTTCCTAGACAATATCCTAATTAGAGAAGATATTGAAAATAAGGAAATGGAATAAAAGAAAATAATAAACATGTTAATGGTTTTATTTTAAATATCAACTTAATTCCCATTAGCACACTCATATTATTAATTTCTTCTGACGTTATCTTTACTACCTATTATACTTCACTAAACACACGAAAAGAGAGCCTTCCTAATGAAAAACAACCTGCAATAATAGTATAGATACGGCTATACGAAAACAATTGTTGAATCACTATTATTATTCTGACTGTCTTTATCACATCTTTGTCTTAGAATTCCGCAACTGGGTTCCCAAAAGGTACATATCCAGCGCTGATAAGGTACATTTTGGGTTAAAAGGTCCACAAGCAATGCTTTTACTAAAATCATTCACTACTGCTTCTCTCGCTCTCTAGCAATGAATGCGAGACAGGGAGAGACTGCCTGCTCGCCAGCAGTTCTATTTTTTGGATTCTAGGCGTGATAAAACTTATCTATATTATATATAAAATCCCCGCAATTTTATGATAGGTACTCATTGAATTGTTTCTAATGGTTAATTCGATTAGTGGAAATGGGCTTATTCTATTTATTTATTTGTACACTATGTATACAAGAAAGAATATCACTTTCCCTTATCGCAGAGACCAAAATCTCGCGCGCTTAAAAATACAAAACAAAATGTACCTATCAAAATTTATCCGCTTTGCAAACAAGCGCGCCCTGTGAGTAGAGTAGTGTTCTGTGCACAGACCAGACTAAGAACTTAAGTAGTACCTGTTCTGTGTCTGTCTTGACTTGATGAGCGCGCCCAAAGAGAGCGCCGCTCGGGCCGGTCGGATACTCGATACAATGTTCATTGCCTGCACTCACGGCGGAAGCGAGACAAAGTTTTTTTCTATTCCTACATTATGTAGGTCTGTGACTTCACAGGCCACCGGTACTTAGGACCGAAGATGCTACCTCGTTTTCACGTTTTGGCGGCGGTTTCAAAAAAAGGTACATAAAATAGTCAGCCACGATATTACACACGATTTCGGATGTTAAGTTGAAAAGGTACGTAAAATAGACCCCATTACACATTACACATGGGAGGCTAAGGCTGCCTGTTCACTGGAGCGGAGTAGCGGTGTGCCAATATTAACCAATGGAATTGCATAAAACCTCCGCTCCACTTCAGTAGACAGGGATATGCGAACTAGTTTAAAAATTCATACAAAACCGGGAAGCGGAGCGGGGAAGTGGAGCGGGGAAGCGGAGCGGGGAAACGGAGCAGAGAAGTGGAGCGGGGAATTATTACTCGTCGCGTGAACTCTACCTCGCTCCGCACTGTCCGTAACTCCGCTCCGCTACCTCGCTCCGCATCAACGGACAGATACTGTCCGCAACTCCGCTCTACGGAGAGGTTGCTCCGCTGCCATTCTGGCAGTGGAGCAACCTCTCCGCTGCCTCGCTCCGCTTCAATGGACAGGCAGCCTTATATGGTACGTCAAATGTGTAAAATGTACGCTAACGGCAACACTGCTTAGAATACTTATATACTTAATCGTGTCGTTATTGTAGACTGACCGAATACATTTTTGGGATCTCTTGACTATCCAACGACCGTGTAGTAAAGGCCGATGACCGCCACCAATGTAATATTTTGACAGGTGGAATAGTTTGACAGCTGTCACTACTGTTATGAACGTATCGTTTAAAGGCTTGTGCAGACCAGCGCGACGCGACACGAACAATACAATTTCTAAGAAATCTTCACAGTATAACAATAACCGGCGTGGCGTCGCGCGACAAGTCGCGCTGATCTGCACAAGCCTTAACGCAGTTACGATGTGTGGTAGTGATTTTTTATATTCTTTTATTTCTTAATCCATCGAATATTGGAGGATTTTAAATACTGCTAATAACACAATTTAATGCAAGGAATTTAACTTTTAATTTGTACCTCGGTACAAGTTTTGGCCGAAAAAAAAACACCTCCTTTCAACTTAATTGGTCCAGTAGATTCGGAGCAAAGAGCAAATTGGCTGTGACAGACGGACTGCTAAACAGCCAGACAGCCAGACGGACACACGAGTGATTCTATAAGGGTTTCATTTTCCCTTTTGAGGTACGGAACCCTAAAAAACTATCTACTGTGGTATCTAGACTATGAGGGTTGAAAGCATGGAATAGAGCCGTCCATACCTTTTGAAACGATATCATGTGAAGCTGAAAGGCTGAAACGTCAAATACAAATCCGATACACGAGATCAAAAATTCAGCTCCGAAAATTGTATTGAATTCCTTTCATATAAGTACGGAGTACCTACGTTCGTTCGACGACTTTATTTTATATTCGATACATTCGTATATATTTATTGAATTTTCTGTTGTTACCTCGAATTCGGAGCTGTAACTTTTCGATCTAGAGAATGGAATTGCTACAGGTCTGAAAGTTGGACACTGTTGTGTTTGTTTGTCTCTAGTGTGTAATTTAGGCAGTTAGAACGCTTAAATTATTTATTGGTTTGTAACGAAGTTTCGATGGCCTTCACTCCTTGATAAGGTATCTATACATAGATAATAAATATTCATTAATTATTAATATTAATAAATAAAATAAATTAATGAATGAAATGCATCGATCCCAGCGTGGTTTAACCATGCTCGATAAATCAAATGATCCCCAAGATTTGCACTAGCCCCTGAAGCCTCATGTTTCATGTCGCTACAGAGGCCATTGCATAGCAAGGGGATACCGGGGGGCGCGGTAATGGTAGGGAAGATGTCTCAGGATATGGAAGGATTTGCGAGCCTTACCGGATATGCATCCTTGAGTAGGCAATGGACTAGTGGAGAGACGGGTGATATTTATCTATGGATGGGCGTCTTTTTACGACGTCGCCGCTTGTTGGCTCAGCCAATCTTCGCCTGTGAATCCTTTGGCGGAGTTACGCTGCGTTCTAGGCTCTTTTCTATGTCACTGCTGTGCTGTGTTATCATTTATTTGTTTAAACTTTTCGCACTCGAAAAAGACAAAGGCGGACTTAATGCCTTACTAGTCTACCAGTCAACAAAGGGCGGTGAAGAGATTAGATGGCAGGTGCTCTGCTTGAGAGGAACAATGAAAAAACTGTAGGTATTCTCTGTATCTTTAATGTATCTACCTACTCTTATTACACTGCAAGCCAACCCAAACGTGAGAACGAAAGAAGAAATAAAGAAAGACATATATTTTATTTGGGACACGCACAGGAAATACAAACAGTAATAATAAAAAATTAAAAAAATAGAAAACAAAAAAGGATCATTTAAAAACTAACAGAATTATAACGACCTGTGCGAGGCCAAAAAGGCTATCTCAGCATAAAGCGGCGATATTTAAAAAAAAAAACCGCAGCGCTGGTATTCTGATAGGGCCCACAGTGATGCCACGGACACACCTACGGAATTAGATAAATCCCACTAGGGGATTATAAAACAAGAAGTGCAGTGAACAAAGAAGAAGTGAGAAGCAAATTTGTGCGCTTTTCTTTCTTTTGCCTTGTTTTTTCCTGGATCTTTCCATAAAATGGTGACGATATAATATTACGCTTCTTCGCATCAACCTGCCTAGCCTTTTCCCAACAATTTTCAGTCGGCTTCCAGTCTAACCAGATGCAGAAAAAAATCAGTATTTTACATAGAGCTACAGCCTATCTGACCGCCACAACCCAGTTACTGGGCAACACGATACCCCTTGCCCCCCTTACCTACATTATATTCGGATTGTAGGTACCTATATCAGAGTAGGTACAAACCACGGTAGGTAAGTAGGCAGGTACCCGTTACCTACACTAAATTATAGCAATAAAACTGAATTGCAATTTGACTGAGTAAATACATTCAATAAATAAGTATTTTGTAAACAGAACCATTTGTTTCCAGTTTTCAATACAAACCGGAACAAGTGAAACTGCAGTTTCAGCGTAAATATTTTGCAGAATTGAATTTATTGGTTTCTGCATGGAATGTAAACAATTTCCATTATGCAACTCGTTTGCTTGACCGAACATATTTACCTACTGGAAAAAAAAGTTGTGTAATATTTGTATAGGTAGGTCCAGCGTGTATCAGCAATGTGTGGTCATATGTTAAGACGCAGATATATACCAGTGACCTTGAGTGGCTAGCTTGCGTGTAGTGGCGTAGCGTAGTGGGGGCGGGAGGGGCGGCCCGCCCCGGGCGGCACTTTTTAGGGGGCGGCAAAATTTCACAATAAATAATAAAAATATTTTAACCATTTTATTTATTTATTTATTTATTTATTTTATTATTTATGTACACACAGTAAAATACATACAGATACGACATAATTATAATTTGAGTACAAAGGTACTGCTTATTTCTTAAGAAATTTCTTCCAGCAGACCACAGGCAGCAGGTTTTATATTTTTATCGCAACTGCAAATTCGGACCGACTGAAAAGAGCACGGAATTATTCATTACTTAGTCTTTGAATGATATTTTGTAGCGACTGCTCGCAACACCTTCTATACTTGTTGAAGTAAAGTAATTTTTGTATTAATAAACGTGATTTTTATTTAAAATCTAGTCTGTATAATGCAAAATAATGATGACTGTTCTTGCTGAAAAGTTCTCTAGAATTAATGTATAGTATACATTAAATTGAAATACCTAAATAAGACGGCGGCAAAATTGTCTTCCGCCCCGTGCGGCCGACACCCACGCTACGCCGCTGCTTGCGTGTCGTACTGAGCTCACGCAACGCGTCGTACGTCCAGCCAGTAATAAGACTCGCCCATCAAGGAGCGCTGTCCCAACTAAGACGCATTATTAATTTATTATCCACAAAACAAAAAGCATTTTAATAAAACACGTATACTAAAAGATTGATCGCTAAATTACCTTTAAAATGATGAAGGTTTCAGAAAAATACGCTTGATAGATTTTGCGTGATTCTCAGTTTTTTATCCGCGTTAGACAGAAATTTACAAATTAATTTCACTATGTAATATAAACATAATCTAGAATATTCATATATTAAGTTATTAAGAAAATGCTCTAATTTAACATATATTTTTTCCAAATCATTAACACTACTTGTTTAGACGTGATCTTCAGTATAAAATCGATAAAAGTCGACTATCCTTATGGGTGTGAAAAGGGTGTGGTACTGACCATCAAACGAAACAATTGTTAATATGACTACATATTGATTATATTTGCTACACGGTGTTTAAATAAGTATTTTAATGTTAATAATTAAATTCCACGAGCAAAAATGTTTATAATAAGGTATAAGTAAGTAAAAAGTTCGCCTGTGAGGTCATTTGTTCAACTCTAACGCTTGTCTGAAATTATCTCTTAGAAATTTTTTTCACACACGAAAGGATCTTAATCCTGTTCCTTGTTAAATACCTACTTGAACCTTTTATGCCGTTTGGTACCTAATCAAGTAAATAAATTCTGTTTGATTTCCTTTTTACCTTTTAAATTGGCTCTAAAAAGCTTTGGTTCAGAACGTAAACTAACCCGTTCCCTTCCCTAGCCGGGAAGGGAACAAATCCAACCGGAACAATTAATCAAAATTATCCGAGAAACTTATCCGAAAAACAATAAATAGGTACCATATCTAGAACATCTCTATTTCCGGAATAGACAAACACAAGCGCAGTGAATTTGATTGAAGCGGATATTTGGCGTTCCGGTGCCGCTCGCCAGGGGGCGCGGGCATCGCTCTAGTTTACTTTTATTCTTTTATCTTTTTCATCCGATTAAAATCCAATATCTGTGTCCGTCCGGCTGACTTGGCACTTGTTTCCACCGGGGATTTAGCGGATTTTTCTTTTTTTACTGTTAGCCGTAGAGTTAGATTGCACTATTTTATTTTATTTTATTTGGTTCAACTGTTCTTTATTTATAAAAAAAAAATCGGATTGCGTAATCCGCTTTTACAACTACAATGCCTTCGGGCATTTCATGCAAGTGTTTTCGAGCTCAATGTATCCTCCATTAGAAATAATCTTAGACATTTAACTAAACCTTTATTACAGCCCTTTCAACCGATTTTGACTTCTATTGAGGTGGTCAGGGCCGGACCGTGAGTTTAGGGGGCCCTGGGCTAATACTACTTAGGGGCCCACCTAATTACTCAAAGTATAAGAAAAAAATAAGACAATAAAATATTAGATTTATATTATAATATATTAAATATAATATATTAATTATAATATATAATATGTGTAAAATATAAAAATAAGGTAGTTATATTAGGAGATTTTAATCTATTTTCGTGCCCAAATCATGTTTGTGACGATTTTGAGTATTTCGTGGCATTTTGTGAAGTCGTTCAGTGTAACAAAGTTGCTAATTGCAATGGCAGACAGTTGGACCTCGTGTTGAGCGGGCTCAGTGGCGTGGTGGTGTGCGCGGGGGATGAGGGTCTGCTGCCCGTGGACGTGTACCACCCGCCGCTCGCGGTCACGGTTCCTACGTCCTCTCCGCTGCCGCAACCCGCCATATTAGACGCACAGTTAGAACCTCAAAATGAAATATTGACCAAGAAATGGAATTTCAGTAAAGCAAATTTCCATCAATTATACCATTTATTAGCTTTAATAGACTGGGATGAAATGTACAGTTTATGCGATCCGGATTTAGCTTTAAACTTTTTTTATAGTAAGATTTATGAAGTTTTTGATATTTGTATACCTCTTAAAAATAAAATCACTAACAATAACAATAGATATACATACCCAGTGTGGTATACCTCTGACATCATCAAGGACATTCAATTGAAGTACAGGCTACATAAAATATACAAAGCAAGTAAATCCCCTACTGATTACGAGGCGTTTTCGCGGTGTCGGGCGAGAGTTAAGGCGGAGACTGCTCTTGCCCACGACCGATATCGTGATCGCGTGCAGAGCCATCTTGCTGCCGACCCGAAAGCTTTCTGGAGTTACGTTAGGTCGAAAAGAGGAAATTCAAGTCAGTATAATTTGAATAAGGACGGGCAAGTTCTATCAGACCAAGAATGTGCTCAGGAGTTTGGACGATTTTTTCACTCTGTGTATAACCCGGAACCGGCTACGTTAGATGCGGACACCTGTAGTGAAACAGCGGAGCCAAGTGGCGCGTGGGTTCACCTCGGTTGCTTTGAAGCTTCAGAAGTGCGTCGCGCGCTAGCCCGCCTACCGCCTAAACGATCAGTTGGACCTGATGGTATACCACCTTTTATCTTAAGGGATAGTCGCATGGTGTTGGATGAACCCTTACTACATTTGTTCAATGTCTGTATTGCTGTAGCGTTGTTTCCCGATCGTTGGAAGCTTAGCCGAGTGGTGCCGGTACCGAAAGGTAGTGGCGGCTCCGAGGCAAGCGACTATAGACCAGTGGCGGTCCTTTGTGCTACTGCTAAAGTGTTCGAAGCAGCAATTCACAATAGCTTATATAAGCAGGTGAACGCACATTTGTCCGATGCGCAGCATGGGTTCCGTCCTGGGCGGAGTACAACAGGTAATTTGCTAAATTTGATGACGCAACTGGTGCCTGCTGTTGACGCTGGACTACAGGTGGATGTAGCTTACCTAGATTTTCGGAAGGCATTTGACACAGTGGACAATGATGTGCTGCTGTCGAAGTTGGCCAACAAGGGATTTACTCCACACACTATTAAATTCTTTGCCGATTACTTGCGCAACCGACGTCAATATGTTGACTGTGGGGGGAGCTTTTCCGAAATTTACTTCACGAGATCGGGCGTAAGTCAGGGAACCAATTTAGGACCATTTCTCTTTATCCTCGTGGTGGACGACTTACCGGAAGTAGTTAAGGAGTCAACTTGCCTTCTTTTTGCTGATGATCTCAAACTGATTCATGTGGTGAAAGATATTGCCGATCATGACACACTGCAACGAGATTTAGATAGGGTCACTGATTGGAGTCAGGAAAATAAATTGTATTTCAATGTGTCAAAATGCTCAGTGCTGTCATACACCCGCGCGCACACCCCGCGTCGCCACCAGTACCTTATGGGAGGTGAACCGCTGCAGCGTGTCATGGAGGTCAAAGATCTAGGTGTTTGTTTCGCCGCAGATTTGCAGTTTAGAAAACATATTGTTGCGGTTTGCAAAAAGGCATACCGTAACCTTGGGTTTCTTTTACGGCAGGCCAACCAGTTTACTAATATGAGTGCTTTAAGGGCTTTGTACGAAGCACTGGTGAAGAGCCACCTACAGTACAATGCAGCTATTTGGAGTCCTAGCGAAGCCAAATACAATACAATGTTAGAGCGGATACAAAACAAATATATCAGGTTTATGTACCATAAGATGTATGGAGTGTATCCGGGATACCCACTGCTGTATCCTACCTTGTTTGTATTAGGCATGGTAGGTTATACTAGATTAGAAGTAAAGAGGGAGCTTGCATTAGCCACATACTTATTTAAAGTAATAAGGGGAAAAATTTGCAATCCTGACATTTTACAGACAATTAAGCTGTGGGTACCTGACGAGTACGTAAACAGGCGCCGGCGGCCGCGGCTGCTGGGGGCACCGAAAGCGCGCACCAACCTTCTCCGCCGTGCCCCGTGTACACGTGCGCTGTGCACGCTCAACGCGGTAGCTATGAGCTTGGACCTGTTCTCTTGTGCACTGAACGATTTTACTCTGGCGACCACTAGAGTATTGTGTTATTCTGATCTGCATGTATAGTTAGATTTAAGTACCGAGTTTTAAGATTATATCTTAGTTTAATTGTGTTCTGTACCACTCTATCACTTTAGGTTAACCTGTAAAGATAGTTTGTGTTGTAAATAAATAAATAAATAAATAAATAAATATTATGCCTTAGTGATTGTTAAATACAACAGTAAATAAATTGACAAATTATAAAGCAACCTTTCTGCACTTTCCTTTGGCAAATGCTTTAATTTGCTCCTCACATTCTAGATTCTTAGTTAAATCAACATTTATGGACAAAACGGATAAATGGTTAAGTCGTGAGTTTGACATCGTCGTTCTGTATTTATTCTCTATATATGCCAACCTGAAAAAGGAGCGCTCGGCTTCACAGCTTGTGATTGGTAAGGTTAAATATATTTTTAAGATTGTATAGCAGTTCGGGAATACGTTAACAAGCTTCTTTTCATAAATAATCGTAAAAATGTCTACGCAAGACGAGTAGGACTCTGTCGACTGAAGCAAATAAGTTAATAAGTTTTTAATTAGATGCATTCATTGACTAAATATTCATCCACATCATCGGGATAATAGTCAATAATCTTACGTGCGCTTTCTAAATCGTACGAACGTAGTTATTGTCACATGGTATTTAGGAACGTTAATCGCGTATTTTAATTTAATTAGGTAAAACTCAAAAGAGGAATGAAAACTATGTTATAATATTAAATATGTGAGCAAAATCGTTATTAAAATATTAAATCGTAACGTGTAAAAATTTTTAAGCAGTTATTCACAACTCTAGAAAATTAAGTAAATGTACTGTCGTCCGTAAAAAATCGACGCGGAAATCCCCATTCCGTTTAATAGAGATCGCATACCGGGAGTTCAGGGTTGCCAACCCGTGGGCGGCCATTACACATTAAATCTGGATCACGATCCGCTACATGCCTCCAAAACTCTGTTTCTGTCTATCCTACTAGTTATAAATAATTAAACATACTAAATAAAAATGATAAATAATGGTACTTATAAATAATTCTAGCAAGATAGAAAGAGACAGAGTCTGAGAGGGAAACAGCGGAGCACGATCGAGATCGAATGAATGTGTAATGGCAGCCGAACATTTTAACTGTCAGTTCGAAGTACCAACACCTGAACGTAGACTTGAATTAAATGAATTGAATAGGTTTGATTAATCGCAGGATTCGCAGGGCTGCAAACTTTACGATCTGTTTAATTTAATAAAATTATGGATTTTTTCGCATTATCGTCTATTTTTAACTTTGCTTGACTTAGCTGGGGGCCCCTTGAATCCACGGGGCCCTGGGCTGAAGCCCAAAAAGCCATATGGTAGATCCGGCCCTGGAGGTGGTGGCATGACAAATAGCAGCTGCAGTAAACATTTGGTATTGTAATCACTTTTTTGCTTTTAATGCCATCCTTATGCCTACGGAATAGAAGTGAGAATCGGTTGAACGGACTGTAAAAAAGTTTTGTTTAATTAAATGTCTAAACTTATTTCAAATGGAGTTACCATCTGATAGGCATTTTACGGCAGGCGTGCGGACGGCGCAAAGCTGAGACAAGCATTTTTGAGTTTCCCTAATAAATACACAGTTGAGTAAAGAAAGGAATCGTCTGGCAATAGAGTCGGTAAACGCGTTATTAGTTAGTAACCTAAGAAAACTTAAAAAACGTTTCGTGTAAAGATTTTTTTTTTTGAAAAAATAAAAAAAATTGTTAATTATCTTAGGTATTATATCTTCGGAAAAATATCACTCAGTGCTGTAGGTTCTTTTTTTTCTAAATTAGTGTTAGCTAGTTAGTAGTGGTCGTAAATTTTTCATACTACAGTCGTTGAGCTTAAGTTCGGATTTGACCTCCACGATTACTGACAAATGCTTGCACTGACTGGACAGGTCCACACAAATCTGTGTGGTTCTTTTCTTAATAGACCATTTCAGACACTAATCTACATGGTCCTCTTAAGGCCTGTCCAAGATTATGTCTGGACTCTAATAAAAGAGACTGTGACCTCTGTGTTTGTTCTCAGAGTGACCAGATAGGAAACGCCGAGCTCACTAGCTTATTTTTACTAAGACGTGTAAAAGTGATTCTGATATCCTATTTACAGAATAAACAATTTGATTTCATTACATACTTTTCATTTTGAATACATGTCAGTCTTTAAAATTATCTGTTGCGTATTATTTATTAAGACGTACGTAGGTTTTTTACAATAGACAGTAATTTTTCTAAAAAATCAGGCATTTTGTACATCCTAGACAGGCATCCTCCCTTACAATGGTAACCCTAAAATAAATGTAGGTAAGTCATACGTAGAGCAGCATACCTTGGCAATGGCCAAGGTATGCAGCTGTATCATAAACCCTTCGTCAAGCCCAGCGAAATGACTAAAGTCACTTTCCTATTTACTTTTTGGCACATTGGGATTAAGAAGTTAATAATAATGATTCTTCCCGTAAACTAGTAGGTATATTGGGTCATCTTACAACATTATTTCTCAAAGAAATTCATGCTTGGATTCAATTAGTACATCTTGCTTGATGCCGCCTCGACAAATTGAACATTGTGGACGTAGCGCCATCTATCTGCCATGAAGAAAACTAAAGGTTGTGATTCGTATTACTTAACAAAAAAAAACACAAACATAAATAAAAATATAAAGACAATGAATAAGTAAGTACTAACTACTATTAATGCTATTTTGTCACAGAAAAAAAGTGCCAACGAACAATGTTTAATTCAGTGACATCTATTAATTTTGCGCCAAACTAAAACAACAATTTGTCTGAAAAAGTTTAATTCAGTGACATCTATTAATTTTGCGCCAAACTAAAACAACAATTTGTCTGAAACAGTTTGTTAGGGCGACAATAGATGGCAGAAGCAGTATCAATTAATCATTCAGCAAGTTCGTGCAAAATAATAAAAAATCGGCCATGTGCGATTGTGAGTAAGGGTTCCGTGGGCCCGTAAACCGTGGGTACCACCTAACTTTAGTCCAAGCCCAAACTCGAGAGGAAGCTATTGTATTTTTGAACTATTTCAACATAATTAAAGTAAGACTAGTTAATTTCGAAAAAAAGCGTGTTAAAAATATGGCATACAGTTCAAAAACTTTTTACAAAATAAAACAACCGACTTCCGAAAAATAACACTACAAAGTGCAATATAACTTTTCGGAAGTCGGTGTCTTTGGTTTTTTTTTTGGATAAAGTGTTTAATTTTCACTTTTTAGTTGTAAAATACCACTACTTGCTATGTAAATAACAGTGACAGGAAGTTATTATCATATCATCCACATATACTAAGTGGGGAAAATACGTATTATGATAACTTCCTGTGACTGTTATTTACATAGCAGGTAGTGGTATTCGAATTTGTGTGAGGTAGGTACCACAACTAAAAGTGAAAAATAAAAACTTTTTACAAAAAAAAAAACAACCGACTTCCGAAAAATAACACTACAAAGTGAAAAATAACTTTAATTTCGGAAGTCGGTGTCTTTGGTTTTGAATGTTCGTTAATTGCCACCGACTTCCGAAATTAAAGTTATTTTTCACTTTGTAGTGTTATTTTTCGGAAGTCGGTTGTTTTTTTTTTTTGTAAAAAGTTTTTCTGTGAAAATTTCAAATTTCGGTTCGGAGGATACCTACAAACCTGGGACAGAAGGACGGCATTGGCTTAGTATGTGGTTATCGACTTCCTTTCATAATTATCATCCCATTAGCTAGGTACGGTTTTATTTCAATAAAATTAATTATCTTTTTGCTTTTGCATGAACCGTTATTGTTAACTTCCTAGCATAATATTTAACATTAGAATCTGTACTTATGCAAAAAAGGTAGGGTTTGGCTGATCCATTACTCCCCAGCGAAAAAAAGGGTTAAAAAAAAAAATATAGGTAGGACCAAAAATAACATAACACAATAATAATATTTAACACAATTAAATAGAATACTAACACACCATGCTTTAATTATTTCAATAATTATTTAAAAACAAACAAACAGTTTTTCAAAATTAAAACACCGGTTAGGATATGAATAGCGGTTAAAAAAGGCTAAAAAAGGCATATTAGGCTGAATCTATGTAAGTTCCTTTGCCTATTAACTCACGATAAAAAGTTGATCTGGTTTTCAACACCAATTTCATACCTTGAATCTTGTTTGGCCACAGCGTTTTTATCTCACTCTAACTTGTACGTGTTGCATATTACAGAAGAGATAGAAATTACTGATGTCGATTCGACTAACCACGCTTCAGATACGGAATAGTAGCGACTGTGACGGTATTTCATAAATAAATGTCAAAATAACTCTCTCGATGCCAACTGATTATTGTTGTTTTTACAATGTTATTCCGTATAATTTCTTGAAATGCATCGAGATTGAGTGATCCGCGATCGCGTTTATATAGCTCCGACACGTGAAATAACATGCATCGCGCTTACCATACGCGTTTGTGATAGTTAATCCCAACTCTTCAAAATGTCAAATTGTTTTTTAGTGTTTTGTATGTATTTTTGTTTCAATACGCGTTCAAAACTGTTGAATATTAGTGTTAATGAGTAGTGTGTAGTTATTTACTATGATAATGGTGTTAAATATGGTGTTAATGTAGAAATATTGCGATGTGAAGTGTGTTGGTGAGGTTAGTTTTTCTTCCCGCTATTATGTGGCCCCTGTTCTCAAGTCCTGACTGCGGTTCGGTGAGTAATAGCAAGTAAGTTTTGTATGGAAGGACATCTAAAGGAATTCTTAGTTAAATTCGCACGCTGGCGTATTTTAAGTTACGAAGTTATGTGAAGTTTGTTGTGCATACAATATAATAGCAGATGTCTATAACTTAGTATCCACGAGACTTATGTGTATGGAAATGGCTGATAAATATACTATAGATAGATAATTACGATTTCAATCAGTCATAAAAACTGTTTTAGTAGTTATTCTGTCTTTAAAATACCATTTAAAGATTCATGTTTGCAAAACACAGGTTTATCGGGAACTAAACAAAATCACATTTCTCAATGTTCTATAACAATACACAAATACTCAAAAAGATAGTTTGAATGTAATTAAAGAAGTTTTAATGTAAATCAAGAACTTCTTTGTAAAGGTTTGGTTGGTTCATCAGTAACGGAAAAAACTAGAAAATAGTTAAGAAATCTTTCAAATATTAATTTCTGCTTATCTTGTTTGGTAAGTGAACAAATCGGAAATAAAAGATTTTATTCTCCAAAATCTCATAATATTTGCTCATTTTGCGGACAACGCTTACTTTCTTGTCTTCAAAAATTTTGTCAGTGGTATATAAAAAGGTTCAAATCCTTTTGAAAGAATTTTCAGTAAGTACTAATATATGAATAAACAATTAAGGTTAGATTTCCATGAAAAGTTTTTACAGTTGGTTAATACTTTGTAGGTATTGGTTCATGTCTCATAATGTATAAATGTGTTATACCCTAACTGTAGTCAATAAATGTAAGAGAGACATTTGTTTATTACTATTTGTCGCTATATCAGTGGATTCAAACCCCAAGATTATGTGATGGTTTATTCATTACCTGACTACGGCAAAGGCAAAAGGACTCGATGGTTTATTTCCAGATGTGGTTATAAGATACTTAGGTAATATGTGCTGAGGTCTGCAACTCTACGTCCAAGCGCGTACTTTGCATTCGGGTGAGAAAATCGATTATTTGATCCACCCTTGCTCCTCAATGAAGGCAAGCAACGACACATAAAAAGTATCCTAGCTAGCGCATAAGCAAATATTTTACAGTATGTAAAAACTGTGTGTGTAGTTTGTAAACTAAAATACCTTGGGTTCAACTCCCACAGTTCGTGTAAGTTATGGCCAATAATTTTGTATTAAGTTCTGAATTACTGGTACTTATGGCACTTATGTTAATAATACTTGGGTTCAACTCCCAAAGTACTTATATAACAATATTCAAAATGGATTTATGGTCCGCAGGAATACACCTAATAGTGGTTTTAAGTTTGTGGGTTAGAATCCCATCAATAATTTTGCCCGTAAATCTACATGGTCAACTCCCATGGAGGAATTTTCAGTTAATATTTGGGTTCAAGTCCCATAGAAGATATAATAGTGTTGTTCTTCAGAACTACATCAATAATATAATTTAGCCACAGCAATGTGGATGGGGCTAATTTATGGATTAGATTCCCCTATAGCTTTATGGGTTAGAGTCCCATATAATGTATGGGTTAGAGTCCCATATGATTTATGGGTTAGATTCCCATAAAATTATTGGTGATGGTAGTACTGACGGTTTACTCAGTTCTTTATTAAGCCTTTTGAGGGTTCAAATCCCACACAAATAACTTTCCATGGTTGCAATCAAGAAACAACATATCCCACAGTACCTCTGTACCTCTGTGTAGGTAGCAGTATCAATATGGGTTAGACTCCCATTTTAAAATTGGTTTTCTGTAATGGACTATGACTGTCTGCATATTAAGGGTCTAGGAATTTTGGAAAGAGTTCTATTCCCAAATTTTAATAAAAAATCTGTGGTGCTGATGTGCTTTTAGAAAGTACAAAAAAAGCCTTAAATTACTTAATAGGAGGTGGTATTAATGTACCATTGTTTGTTTTAGAAGTAATTATGTACCATGTGGCAATATAAATTAAATATTTATGATTTCATAGTTTACATGTCTTGGGTTAGATTCCCAAGAGACTAAGAAAAGTGCACTAATGTTATTATATGGGTTCGATTCCCACAAAAACCAGACCTGCCAATTTAAAAAAAAAATATTTTTTTAATTCTTATTATTCTTTCTGAGTATTTGGTTAAACATAAAAATGAAATAAAAGAAAGCCATTTTCATGTACATACTGTGTAGTCATCTGCGTTAAATTTAGATCTCCTTCATCTTCTTGAAATTCTTCAGAAAAAATAATTATTTTAATAACCATGGTGCCATTATGTTTAAAGTTTTAAAAACTTTAAATTGAATTGTTACGAATAATCGCGAATTTTTTAAACTTTTTTGTTAAACTATTATTTTTATTTACGTAGTATGTAAGGAAATGTTTGTAAAATATTTTAATTGAATAAATAAAGAATAAAAAAAAAGGAATAAACAAAAATAAATAAATAACAAATAAAATGAGGAATCAGAAAGATTACAAATAAAGATGTTGGGAAGTGTTGGTCTACTTATTTACCTATCCATACTCCCCCTCCCTACCCTGGTCATTTAGATTTAATATTTCTACGAGGTTTTACTTTTGTGCATGTTCTCTTGAAACGAAACAAAAAAATTGGTTCCTCAAGAAAGCGGGCACACACAAAAATTATAAATTAAATACTTATAAAAATAAACAGGGTGTTTTATTTATTTCAAAGGTTTATTAAATGGGTATGGTTTTGCTCACAGTGCCAGCGCAGTTCATTCCTGGGAGGACAGGCGCTGGGCTGCTAATACTCAACGGGTTCACATTTTACATGAAGAACCACCAAGCACATGGGAAGAAGCAATGGTACTGTTCCTCAAGAGATGTCCACGGGTGCCGTGCAGACGTCATCACATACAAAGGCCTAGACGGAAGAGATTACATATCAATATTCCGTGGCAGACATATCCACGATCCTCCCCGTTTGCGTCAGTGTCACGACGGTAGATTTATAAGAGAAAAATATTTCTTTAATAGACAATCACTACAGTGATCTTTATTTTTATTTTTACAAGTATTTTTTTTTATTAAATTTTATTTTATAAAAATTGTGATGTACTTATTGTAATGACGTGTTCTTCTAACGCATGTTTCTATTGTAGGGACCTGCTAGTAAACTAGATGGACAGTTGTTTGTGACTATTTTAGGAAATACAGTATTCTGGTAATATGTGTTGGTTTTATTGACCCGCCTTATAACTGTGTATGTGACTAGCTTAGAAAAATATTTACCCGACGAAATTGCCAATAAACTATTAAGTAAATTGTAAAATAGGAAAATTGTAAAGGAAATATTTCTAAATCGAAGACATCAAAAAACAATAATTATGGAGATACAAAATTGTGATGTAAAGACACTCAAGCAATCGATTTTTATTTCGTGTTTTAGAATCTGTTGTAGAAAATATGTAAATATAGAGATAATACTAATTTTAATTAAGTCTGTTTTCTATTGTTTTTGTACACTTCCCTAGATTAGGGCTCCCGCACACAGGTGTAATGTAGCCGTGCTATACTAGTTCGATAGGTATCTATTCAGGGTGCTAACGGAATATACACCTATGTGGAGGGAGTCATTAGACGAGTTTTGATGGCCATTGGCGAACAATTTTTTTTTTTAAGAGCCCTTCGTGCAATGGCCATTGAAAAAACCAGTAGCCAATACTTTAAAAAAATTATACATTTTGTGCTGGTAATACGACTAAACGTTTTTTCCAGGTATTTACTACCTCCCATCACACAGAACTGGCAGCATGGTGTTGATCTACAACGATAACAAGTATTGGATCAATAATCGATATCAGAACACGATCAATTGGACGTGTAGGGATCGCAAACGGCTTGGGTGCAACAGTTGCGTGCAAACCACCATCGAAGGAAGGTATGTCAAGCATAAAGGTTTCCATAATCACGAGGACAACTACACCAAGTATAATTTTAACGATTGATGTCAAGAACTACTTTGGCCAGTTATTACTTCTGTTGAGGGTCGATGGTCGCCTGATTGATCATGTTACATGGATTTACAATGAAAATCTCATTTAAACACAAGTGCCTCGTTTGTTAGTAATTTTCAGGAACTTTGTTTTTGACGTTTTTTCCTCTTTATTTTTTGGTGGTGAAAGATAGAGATTTTCATAGTAAATTACGAAAAGATTTCCATTTGCAACTGCGCGAAGTAATGGTAAACTATAAGTCTTCGGTCCTACAGGCGTTTTTTTATTTCCACGTCGATTTTTTATCGCGCACTGGATTTTCAACTTTCGGTGTTGAGCCTTGCACTGAGAATCTAACAGAGTGCACCTCAGCGCTTTAAAAAAATACACTGTTCGATTTTTAACTCTCGCGCTAAACAGTGCGTTGAAAATCCAGTGAGCGATAAAAAATTGCCTCGGGAAAAAATCGCCCGTACGAGATACGAGAGCTAATAAAACTACACAAGTTATTTTGGAATTGGAAGTTTTTCCATTTTCAAATTGGGCGCAACAGTGCGGCGCGAAACGTGAATTTTACCAATGACTATCTGCTTTTAGAGATTGCCGCGCAAATGTAACTTGACAGGCGCCATTTTTAACTGGCCTCAGTAGTTGCACATGTAATTTTGCATTTATCGTACATATTTAATTAAGTAGAGAATATTTATTTAAGAAATTATTCATAAATAAGTATAGAATTGCGCTATTATTTAAGATTAAGCAATTAACGAGCGAAGTACTTACTTGAATGAAATTTCGAGGTATCATTGTTGTATTTATCTTGTACTGAAATATAGGTAATAGGATAGTGTGGTGTGAGAACTCATTTTTATAGATTATTGTTATTAGAATTTATAAACATTTATATATAATATTGATACTGATATTTTTTTTTGTAAATAGTGCCACCTAGTGGCCAATAGTCGGAATAAAGTAATTCGTCGTTAGTTTTTATGCCACAACAGATGGCTTTAGATATGCGTGAAAGGTAATTGCTCAACTGAGCTTGGACTTTATATATTATATTGTATTTAGATGTTCCCTAAAGCTGTAATAAATATCATAATAACAATTATGATATTATAAAATTATTGACGAACTTGAAAAATATCCATGTACGTAAAGTAGCTAGTACTTACTTGAAAACTATATATTACTTAAAATTAACTAGTCATAAATGTGTTTTCCTTCTCAATTGTGAACTTGTGTGCCAAATCGTTATTTAAAAAAAAGTTTACTTTAATCGATTGAATTGTGATTGTTATTAATTTTCTTTTATTATGTTGGTACAGCTTCCTAGCACTTGCGGGGTTAAGATTTATTTTACTGGATGTAGGTACTTAATTATTTTCTTAGTTATTTATTCCAGAATATTTAAACCAATTATTTATGCATGTGTCCTAATTAATTATTTTTACTAACCCTGGTAAGGTACTCAAAAGACGACAATCATTCCAATGTGATGAGACATTTTAATTCTCTTTATTTTATACACTGGTATTTTTAAATCGACCTGTAGCTTTTGTACGTGTGTACCACACTATTTATAATGTTATATAATTTAATTTATAAAATAAAAATACATACGCTGATGAACTTATTCACCGTTTGTTCATTTTAATTTATTTCTGCATTAGTAACCCTTTAAGTAATATTTTTATAAAACGGCAATTATGGTATGATATAGGTTTCACAGGGAAATTTGTTGAGTATGGCAAGTAGATTCATCCGCTTAATTTAATTAACAGCATGTATAATTACAATCTACGTCCAGAGAATTATGAATGCTCTAAGTCTAAATTATGTCACTTACACTGATCGCTTGTCTATGCAGACGAGCTCTTTAAATATTAAATACTACATGACTCATCAATAAAAACACAACCTATTGTAGACTTGGGACTGGAGGAGTCTATGCTCAGCAGTGGTTTATACCCAGCATTGGTCTTTGACTACTGGTCATACACCTCTCCCAAGTTGCGTTACAGCACCCGATTTTTCGCCTCGTGTTCGGTCGGTCCCAGTCGTTTTTTTAAAGTCGTAGGTCCATATAGCTTTGATCTTAAGGTAGAACTCTCAACACCGTACACATCCTAACCTTCTCCTTTCTTTCGTTTACCACTTCCAGCTAAATTCATCACTACAAATTTGGGAGCGACCTTGCTTATGCTTAACGAGCATACTTTTGCCATTGAAACCTACAAGACCTCGAGGGGTGAAGATCGATGGAGGTGCACCAAGAGAAGAGCTATCAAGTGTCGTGCCTTTGTTATCACGAAGGATGGAGTTATTCTGAGAGCCAAGGAAGACCACAATCATGAAGCTACGAAGTATTATTTTAGTAAAGGGCTTTTTTATAGGGTCTAGACGCGATCTTATGATGTTTTATTGTATAGAATCCTGACCAGAACCCTAATGGGGCTATCGTTTTTGTGCTCACTAGCTGGCGCCACTGTTGAGTAAGGTCCTGTCAGTACTTTGATATGTTTTGGTAATTTATAAGTACCCATTACTTCATAAAATGTTTATTTAATTGCATTTTAAAATTTCAAATGTTTTACATTATAATGTTCCTAAAATTGGCAAGCATGAAGCTGACAAATATTATTCTTCCTCCAAGTGCTACCAAATTAAATCCTAAGTTGTTACTTAAAATCTTAAGCCATAATGAATCAGAAATAGCATAATATTTACAGACTTTATAAATAATAAGTAAAAATTCGCGATCGAAAATCAAACAGTGAACGTTCAGTGACATTTGACAATTCGGAGACCTCACGCTATACTAGCGCCTCTAGTGGCGAATTCATACTCGATAGCCCTCATTGTGTAACACACTTTCAATCACAATCTAAATGATTTTTGAAGGATATTGCTAATCCATTGCGCCATATGTTAAAAAATTTGTCTGCTCAACAACGTAAATAACGTAATGAATGTTGTTAAACTGTCAAAATAAAAGCTATTGCTACTGTAAGTGTGTTACGCAATTACCTCGCAGGTATTGATGCTGTCGTCTAAAACAATACCTAAGCAAACAAATTAAACAGTTATTTATTGAGCATTGTTAAAGATTATTTTTTTGCATCATAAAAAAACATTTGGTGATGAGATGATTAGCTAAATCCAGTGTAGCGCGATATTTGAAGTTCATTAATAATTGTTATTTTTTAACTAAGTGCCAAAGCAAATATTAATAATAATTATATTTTTATCACGTTTATTTAAAAAGAGCTAGTTTGTTCTTTGTAAACAGGAACTAAAACAGATCTTTAATCCCTAGGGACTAAAAGTGATTTGAATTTGGAATGTGGATATTGTTAGTAAAAGTTCCAATCACTAAAGAAATCAATCACGAACATTGTATGAACAAGTAACAGTCTGAATGATAAAGAAGCCACGCGCGACCCAAAAAAAATAAATTGTTTTCTTATTTTCTCATAGAGGTTGATAAAAAGTAGTGTCCATCTCGGGAGCAACACTATTTTAAGCTCGACAGACGTACTTTGAATCCCTCGCTGCGCTCTGGTTCCAAAGAAACACTCTCGCCTTTAAAATAGTTGTTTGCTCCCTGGGCAAATAATCTACTATTTTTCGCAAATTCCACGGGCATTCTCAATGTTTAGAATTAGTGTAAAAAGGTACCTGCTCCGTATTGTAACGTCTTCAAAATTAACGAGTTTATATTATGGGATAGATGTCTTTAATAGAAAAAGTTTTGGAGGTAATTAAGTAGCCTAGTAGGAATAGGTAAGTAATTAAAGAAGTATTATTAGTTTACTTACATTTTATTAATTACTATGTACTTAAAAGGAATGCAATAATAAAAGTTTTTCAATTAACACTGTAGCATTTTGAAATTTCTCTTAATATAATAAAAGAATTAAATCTTATTTCCTTTGGATCTTTTCATTTTGGAACACGTATCAGATTTTTCAAACACTTTAAATTATTTTAATGTAACTTGGTCAATCAATCAAATCAAAATCGGAGTGCATGATCTTCAAGATGGGTACAAAGTGCCCAACTGTTGTTCCACCAATGTTACTCAATGGTATTCCTCTTAGACGAGTATACAAAGTCAAGTATCATGGGCATGTGGTGACCGAAAATCTTGAAGATGATGTAGACATGGAGAGGGAGCGCAGGGCATTGTCAGTCCGGGCGAATATGCTGGCCCGCAGGTTCGCTCGATGTGCAGACGCGGTGAAAGTAACTTTATTCAAAGCGTATTGCACATCTCTGTACTCAGCGAGCCTGTGGTTCAGATATACCCAAAGGGCTTACAATTCTCTGCGCAGTTTAACAATGCCTACAGGGCGCTGTTACGGCTGCCATGCTTCTGCAGTGCATCAACAATGTTTGCTGAGTCGCGTACAGACGGCTTTGATGCCACCTGGCGCAAAAAGACAGCCTCACTGCTAAGTAGATTGCGTGGGAGCAGTAACAGCATCCTGAATGTAATAGCCAATAAGTTGGACAGCCCACTGGTGTGGAGCCTCACCCAGAGGACTAAATCTCTCTTAGTTATTAGGTACTAACATAGTTTTTAAGTTCATACTAACAATATAAATGTAAATGTAATGGATCATTGGTTGTCTGAATAAATAAAATATATTATTATTAGCAATATCATCTACTTTAACGATTTAGAAGGGCTATTATATGGATTATTTATTTATTATATTATATAATAATAATATTCAATTATATTAAATATTAATATTATGATATAGTATAGAAAACAAATGAAATTATGAGGAAAAACTGGTGATTTTTTTTGGTGATTGTACGTTGTGTCCCATACATTTTCTATAAGTTTATATGAGATGGCTCCCGTGCTCGGAATATAATCTTAAGACTTCTAAAATCTATTCCCATAAACAACACGAGCGCGATGAGCCCTGAGGCCTGAGGTCGCTTACACACCCGGCGGGACGCAGCAGCTGTGTGCGTTTTCGAATACAGCTCAGTACTGCACGACACGCTGAGGCCCGTCCACGCTCCTGCAGTTCCGTCCCGCTCACAGTGACAGCGGCTTTTTAAATTTTTACCCACGCTCCATAATTAGTCGCTGTTATAATTTCATGAGCCGTAAATAAAGCATATGGAGAGGGCAATGTAGGAGTTACCCTACGTGATCGAATCAGAAATGAAGGGATCCGCAGGACAACCAAGGTAACCGACATAGCCCGAAGAATTGCCAAACTTAAGAGGCAATGGACAGGGCACATTGCTCGCAGAACAGATTGCCGATGGGGCTGAAAGGTTCAGGAGTGGCGACCGCGTACCGGAAGATGTAGCGTTGGAAGGCCTCCCACGAGATGGACCAATGACCTTGTGAAGGCAGGCAGGAAACCGCTGGACGCGGGAAGCACAGAATCGTCGAAGTGGCGGTGCTCGGGGGAGGCCTATGTCCAGCAGGGGACGTCTTTCGGCTGAAATGATGATTAAGATGGAATAAAGCACAAGAAGACAAATATGTAATTACGTGTGGGGTCGGCGGACTCTCGTCAGGAACGAAGTTCCTTACGCGGTACTCGCACGCACACATGTATATAATAGAAAGAGATAGAGAGAGATAAAATCGCATGTAGGGAGCATAACGCTTTTTCCTTACGTGACGATTTCTACTAGTCAACTCCTACCGCAAGCCGCGGAATTTCGTTCCAACATAGCAGATCTTGTTTTCATACTGCTTTCGTTTAATTCCTATTAAAGGCGGGCCAGATAACTATGCTGCATTATGTACGAGTAGTACAATACTCGAGATGGGCAGTGCATGGAGTGACAAATACTTCGTACTGAGTAGGTAAGTTATTTCAATAAAAATTGGTAGGTTTTGTAGACTGATATTTTAATAGGTCTGTACTGCCGTATAAATTTTTTAAGTAAAAAGTGTAGGTAACCGGTAGGGGACCGATGAGGGTTGATCGTCTATTTCACACCAATCATCATCAAGAACAAAATTCCTTTGAAATGAGTGTCCAAGGAGTTTTATGCCCTTATTTCTCCATAGAAACTTGCGCTTTGGGGCGGGCAACTAGCTCTCTTCACAGACTAACCTACTCTTTGACAATTCAAAAGTTGTTATACCTGGAAATAGATCTTCCATTTAATAAGAATCTTAAATTCACTGACAGAACGCACAGCCTAAACCAATCAATTTGCCTAGCCTTTTCCTAACTATATTGGGGTCGGCTTCCAGTCTAACCGGATGCAGCTGAATACCAGTATTTTACATGGAGCGACTGCCTATCTGACCTTCAGAATCCAGTTACTGGGTAACACGATACCCCTTGGTAAGACTGGTTGTCAGAGTTTCGGACTTTGACGACCCATAACGACTGTCAAAGATCCACGAATGACAAGCGGGACCAACAGCTTAACATGCTTTCCGAGGCACGGAGGAGTCGGTTTGTAAAGATGGTCACCCATCTATGGAGCAACCCCGGAAAGCGTAGCTTAACCTGATGGATCGACTCGTGCGGCTGTTATTACTTATCCACGAGCTCCTCCGGACAGCCTAAACCGCTGAGTCTAAAAGCTTGAAAAACAACGAAGTTTCGTCCTATAACTAAAGTGAGCACTAAGTAACGGAATTTTTAAAACTCATCCCTAAAGGGGTTAATTTGGGGATGAAAGTTTGAATGGAAGTTCGTAATTTTTGGAGATGAGAAATCCAATCAGGCTTGAGCAAGAGCCTCTTTGTAATGAATGCTCTGACTTCAGCTTCTTCTATTTCCAGTCACCTGGATGAAGCTGGCGGGAGGCAAGTCTTTGATCAAATACAAGCGCTACGTATACTATAGTCACTGCAGATTAAAGTATGGGGACCGCTGGAAGTGCAACCAGTACATCCAAACTGGGTGCACGGCTTTTCTTGTGCTGGATGCGACCTTAAGAGTAATGAAAGCTGTTGATGTCCATCATCATGAGCCTCCTATGTACGTTCTTAAGAAGGATGGGCTGTATGTTAAGATTTATGAACCTGCTCGTTCATTGGGCTCAAGCATTGATAATGAACGAGAAAAAAAAAATCTACAGTGATGTGAGTAAGATAGAATCACAGTTTAGACGCCACTTTTTGGATATGTCAGTCACCAGTTAGCTCCGAGAGTATCTAAAGGGGACATTAAGAAATCTTCCAAGAAGTACCGGTTTTAAGTCATGCTATAGTTAAAATTCAAGTAGACTTCAGATTAAACAATCCTTAAGCAGTTGCTGCAGTAGCGGGCCCTTCGCCAATGATTTTTTATTTTCTCTTCAGGATTTTTGTACCGGTTTGACCTTCAACCCAATTTGATTAATTCGAACTTTTTATTATACTTGTTTATTACATAGCTTTAATTTGATATTATTAATTTTGCGAAACTGTACAGCAGATTTCGACAGTTTTTATTAGTTGTATAAATATTATAGTCAGTTTTCTGTTTCGTTCAAATACATACCTTGTACTAAGTATATAATAGAGAAACTATAATTACTGTTAAGACACTAAACTGGCTAATAAAAAATAAGATTGAAACATACTGGCTATTAGATTAGATCGATGATAGTGATTGTCAATGTAACAAAAAAATGTATTCACAATAAGATTTACTGGTTTATTAAGTAAGTAGGTTATTAAATAATAATCATACATCCAAAAATTATTCAACCATATCTGTCAAATAAGCCAAATATTTAAACCAAAATATAGTACGTTCAGTCTAGGAGATATAGTTATACGAATTTACTGAGTGATGTACCTATAGGTATGTAGTACTTTAAGTGATTCAATCCCACGATATTGTGGCATTTATTATTCTACTATATAATATGTACTATTTTACTATAATAATAGGTATTAAACATTTAAATAATACTCGAGGAAGACTGTTATTTCGGTGTGCAAATATCGTGTGGTATTTTAAAACTTTCATGTAATATTTATGCATGTTAACTTGAACAGAGTTCGCATTTGTAAGCTCCTCACGCGGTGAGGTCGCGAGTAAAACTGCGATAACATAAACACTGCCATTGTGTGGGGTTGCGCTCGCGTCGCTGGCCAGTCAGGTGACGGTTGTGTTCCTGTATTTTCGACTGTATTCGTGCTGTCATATGTATGTATACCAATAGCAATGTATATACTACTAAAACATGAAATGAACAATTAACTCAATAACGTTCCCAATATGTATCTCAAGACGGATAAGCGTTTATACGAAAAACTTTCCGTAATGATGTTTTGTGCCTATCAAGTAAAGTCGCTCCACCGGAAATGGGGAAGGAGGCGTTCATCCACCGGATAAACAAATGCTACGTAAGATAATACTTTGATATGTTTTATAAAACTAAGCGCACATTAAATCAGCCGCGAAAGAGCCGAAGCGCGTCGCATTTCAATACAAAAAAACGCAATGCGGCCTGCCTGTAGTGTGAGATGGTTCATATAAAATATAAAATGTATGTAAGTGATGTACCTATGTAGGATGGAAGATTGTTTCAATACGGTCATGTGGTCGGCCCAAATCTACTTCAGCCTCAAGTATTTTAATGATATCTGTCTTATTGTTTCATGGTACGTACGTACTTAGTAGGTACCTATGTGCCGATATTTTGGTACATTTTATCGGTGATCAGATATGTAGGTAATCAATTAATTTATTCATGAAAAATTCAACAGTTGGTTTTAAAAGAAGGTCATTGTCGACTGCGGAAAAGCAACGACGGCGACGTTGTCGTGATTTTACTGAAGTGAAACGTATATAGAAAGATACCATACCCAGAAAAAGGTAAGTAAAATTTTTGACACCTAGACAACACACGGAAATAATACAAAATATTAGAAATAAGAAGAGCGAGCTTTCACTTGTCAGTGAAAGCTCTACGTCACGCTTAATTCGCTAATTGCGGATGGGAGGGATGAAGGGGTGCGAGTCCACCAATGTTTTTCAGCAGTCCAGAACGTTGATGACACCGGATTTTAGGCTGCTTATGCAAAAAGACTTGTGTGTCTGGAATATTATTGCCTATTGCCTGAAGATGTGTAATGTTACAGAAGTGTCCAAGAACAAAAGTCGACATTCCATCCCAGATTTGGAAGATCCGCCGGTTAATATGACTTGCATCATTCCCTTCTCTTTCACCGCAATATAAATTGAACCTGAATACAATTTGCATTTCATCCAAGTTTGCTCGTTCTCGTAACAATACAACCGATTTGCTTATGGCAGATAAAATCAATTAAAGCTTGAGTTACGATGGCAATGTTCGATGCACACTACCAGAAAATGTTCTTCTTATCAAAGGAATAACATAAACTTGAAAACTCAGATTAACAGTAGTGGCAATGTGACGTAAATATGAGGATTTACCCGTCACATCTATCGCTAGCGTTCGTCGCACGTACACGTACACCTACTTAACATTTAAATGCATCGTCGTCAGAACCAATCGTCAGCCCATTGAGCAAAAATCGTAAAACTTACGTAAACTAAGAAGTTTTACGATTTTTATTTCGTTTTTGTGTTTGGTTTTTACTTTGGCGTTCTATCATTGACTGTCAATTAAAATAGACGAAACATATTTTATTATTTTTACATTAATAATAATAATACTAGCCTGTTACTGTCCCACTGCAGGGCAAAGGCCACTTCTCATACAGAGAAGGCACGAGCATTGATCACCACGCTTGCTCAAGACGGGTTGGCGATTTCAGACTTATATTAACTATATAAGTCCAGGTTTCCTCACGATGTTTTCCTTCACCGATGTCAGTTTTGTCCAAGATAAACTCAGAAAGTACATATGAATTGAAAAAGTCACATTGGTACTTGCCCGGATTTGAACCCACAACCTCGTGCATGAGAGGCGAGGCCTTAACCACTGGGCCATATCACGACATATTATTTTTACATTAGAATACTATATTTAACATTCTACCCATTTCCCATATTGGTAACCATACTACGTTTTCCACCCCGGCTTCGCCTGCTTGTCGTTCTGATGATATCTCATCGGTGAGAGTACTTCTCGGTGATTCCGCATACACTTACATTCTACGGTAATTTCCCGACATCACCCGTCCACGTGGTATCCACCGCACTATTAAACACAAAACGGTACACCACATTCGAACTACACTGGTTTGCTGCTCGCCCCGCAGGTTGGCCATTGATAAATTGAAAATAGCAAAGGGGTGTTCGAGTCTATGTTGATATGAGGTACTTGTCGCTTATCCGAGTCACCTTGCTCGTCACTTCTTCATCTTGTACCGAAGAAAACTGATAGCGGGCTCCCTTGCGGCGATTATAGAATGCTGAATGCTCGGACCATTTCGGATCAACATCCAATTCGGCATTCGAGACTTTACTCACAGCCTTTTTGGCTTGTCTATCTTTTCGCAAATCGACCTTGTGAAAGCGTACAACCAAATTCCAGCTAACCCTGATGACATACCGAAGAGTGCTTTCACGACTCCATTCGGATTAGCCGAATTCCCGTACATGACGTTCAGACTTCGAAATATCAACGTTCCAGCGCTTTGTGGATGAAATGCTCAGATGTTTGGACTTCACGTTTGCTTATTTAGATGATTTCTTGATATTTTCGAAAAACCAGAAGATGCACGAGCATAACCTGCGGCAAGTTTTCGCTAGACTCAGAGACTGTGGTTTGGTCATTAACAATTCTAAGTGTCTTTTTGGAGTATCGGAGGTAACCTTCTTCGGCTACCATATATCAGCCATGGGAACTAAACCATTACCATACAAGGCCGCGGCTATTCAGAAGTTTCCTGCGACCAAGACAGTGAAAGAGCTGCGCCGATTTCTTGGAATGCAACTGTTTTACTGTCGGTTTGTCCCAGGTGTACCCAGTAACCAAGCACCCTTGAGCGCTTTGCTCACTGGTTCGGTGAAGGGCTCACAATCTATAAATGTTTCACCCCAGGAGACTAAAACTTTTCAGAAGTGCAAGGACAGTCGTTGCCAACCATCATTTTTGGCTCATCCGGATTGCAACGCAAAACCGACGTTGGTCACGGATGCATCCGATAAGACGATTGGCGCTGTCCTGCAGCATCTAAGTGCGTGGGGGCCTCATGCTTTCTTTTCGCGTAAGTTGAATTCAACAGAAGCACAGTACTCTTCTTATGATCGCGAATTGCTAGCAAGTATTAAAGTCTATTTTAGGTGTGACGGCTCACGGGTAGTGAGTGGCCAGCGAGCCGTCCACTATTCTGCATAGCCATCGTAAAATAGATTAATGCATTTGATTTAAAATCCTCACTTGAATAACAAGTTATTTGCCGTGTCGGGTCGGAGCGGTGCTGTAATAATGAGCAATGTCCTGTATCCTCCTGAGCCTACCGCGTTTGCATGTTGATGTTCTTGTTAAATAAAAATCTCAATTATTTACTTTAGCTATTTTTTGCAGCCAGATTCATCGTAACAGATCAGAATAAAACATACGCAATGTTCAACCATTTCACATTTTTTAAACATTATCGACTCAAGTCGGGTTGCGTACGGTGGCAGTGCAACAAGCACTACTCCAGGACATGTGGGGCCTACCTAGTTCTGGATGATCGAGGAGCAGTCATGGAACGAAACGAGAGTCATACTCACGCACCAACTGTGTATATTACAAACAAACATGGGGTTTATGTCAGAATACATAGATAGGGATGCGAAATGTCTCGAACTATTAACTTTAGAGAGTAGACTATGAACTTTCGAGGGTAGTCTGTCCAATGATTAAGGTGCAATTCCTTAGCCGACTGCAGGCAGTAGCAGCATGCGACGTGTCGACTCGCGACTACTGGTTTCTAGTTTTTCTATGTAATACTGTTACGCTACGGAAGGTATTTCATAGAAATACATAGAAACCAGTAGTGGAAAGAAAGGATTTTACTGTTCAAATAGTCATGGTAGGTAACTAGAACCAAAAAAAATACCAAACAAGTGTATCTTAAACTTAGATGTAATGTAAAGTAAAACAGTCAAATACCATTTTAAGGGAATGTGACGTGATAATGAGTAATAAAAAAGACAAACTTGTTGTAAATATTTTATTTTTATACACTCACCATTTATTGACTAACATTATGTGACCAGGTAAGTTTTTGTTCTGGCTTTTGCTGGTAGAATTATGGTATAATAAGATCTAAATATAATATTTATAAACTCCGAAGTTTTTCCAAATAAGTACTTGTGCTAAAACAGACTTGGTTCAAATTTGATTATGATATACACGCCTGTATTACCTATAAGGAAAATCATTGATATCTTGCCGAAACAGTATTATTTAAAAACCAATAATTTCATTAGTTTTTGACACAGCAGTTCACACATCGTTTGTTTTCAGTACTCCTAGTAAAAGGCCGGAACGGGAAGGACCTGCTGATGCTGGACGGCTACACGTATTACCAGCACAAGATCTTGAGAGATGGCTTCCGTTGGAGCTGCACTCAGATGGGGTCCAGGTCCTGCCGAGGATTCTTGCACGTCACAAATGATATGTTCGTGGTTAGAGCCTTCACGCAACACACTCATCCACCCTCGACATACTCTTGGAAGAGTACTAAGAATCAAAAGAGGACCAATGACGTAAGCCAATGCAATTTTCTTTATGTGCTTGTACGTAAAACACTTAGGCCGTTTCGCTGGATTACATTCACTTTTCATTCCATTCTATCGGTTTTTAATGCAACTAAGAGAGGCCTAAAGAAGTGGCAATAGTTTTCAAAGCGTTTCTACGGCGATTTAACTAGGATTGACACAAGCTTTTCGGTAGCTTATGTCAATCCAATATATGTTATACTTTTCCATGATCTTTATCGCTGCCAGTAATAGCCTAGTGGTCTGACCGTCGGACAGCGAAGTCATCGGTCTCGAGTTTGAACCCAAGGCACGCACCTTTTGACTTTTCGGATTCATGTGCGTATTGTATAATTATCACATGCTTCAAAAACGGTCAAGGAAATCATCGTAAGGAAACCGGCGTGCCTGAGAGATATTTCTAGACGGCAAGCCAAGTCAGAGGCCCAAGGGCGGCATAAAAACTCTGACACCAGGTTAGTCACTAACCACACGAAAAAGAAAGATCGCTGATAGAATGTCACTTTGTCTAAATTCTCTAGACAACATACCGGACAGTTTTATAACCAAACGCTTGATATTCGTGAAGCTCCTTGCATTTGCTACGATATCTCAAAAATTCCCAAAAATGTAAAATACGTTTTTGTTTCAGAATAAAAGACATAACTTGGATAAAGAAGCGTTAAACCCACTAGCGCTAAAAATTGCCAGCATCAAAGGCCGTGCTGGCTTCTGATTTCTACGAATGCCTTTAAATATGATTTTCAAAATGAATATTATAAGAAACTAAAATGGGAGAAAGACGTATGCGTAAGACGCATATTTATGGCTCAACGTTGTATTTCGCCTATATGTCACCCACCACTACAAACGTTACTTAGGATGTACTTTGGCTAAGCGTTATTCCTGTCACTGTCGCACAACTGTCAAACTACAAATGCAAGATAGAGACGGAGACATGTCTAAGCTAAAGCACGTGCTAAGTAATGTTGATAAGTTACATGATATGGCTAGAAAGAGAGACCAAGATGACGACTAATAGACAAGTATGGAACAAAAAGACATCGCCGACCCCAAATAATTTAGGATAAGGGCAGGAGAAACATGAATGATGAGTGAAACATGGGCGAAAAGATCTTCGAGCTTTACTTGTTCGTACGCCTCTCGCCCGCTTTATAGTTATACCGAATTGTATGTCCTTATGAATATATCGTGGTTTAGGATAGGATTTAATCATGCCGATAGCAATATATTGAAATATACTTACGATTTAATTGAGGCGCGATCTAAATATAATATAAGCTTTTTGAATAAGATGACTGTTAGGTATAGTGCCACAAAGAGACATGTTCTGTCAGATTTTGTTCATCGACAGCGAAGTTGTCACCAGATCAGATGGACTTGTTGGACTATATCTTCAATGTCAACGATTGTATTGGATTGGATTGTCTTAATTACAGATCAAGTGTTATAAGTATATGTCTTTATCATTTTGCAATTTGTGTGACGCCTTGGTATTCTTAAACTGTCATCTTATCCAAAACGGCTCGTCTTTAGAGTCAGTCTTAACTTGAGACTATCTTAGTCCAGGGTCCAGAAGTTTCTTTTGAGGTTAATTTTAAACAGATGACCTCAACATCGGAAATAGAACGTGTTCAACACTCGAGGTTATTTAAGTATAAATACTTATTGTATTCTTTAGCTTAGGAATGTTGGTAGCCTGTTTTGTATTAACAAATGTCTCTAATTCAATCATAATAAGCGTGTAACTTAATATTATTTACAAATAGTGCATTTTATTAATTCGATTATTAACCTTAATTAAGTACTACCTTATTTAGATTATTAACTTCATTTAAGTACTACCCTATTTAGATTATTAAGTACTACCTTATTTAGATTATTATTATTATCTTTATTTACTACTATATCCTTTTGCAATACATCAAGATTTTAAAATTGATAACAATTGACTCGATCTCAGTACTCCGCTTAGTTTTAGTTCCGTCTGAAAATGCAAATAATTTTATGGAAGGAAAATAATTCAGAAAGTATTACAAGAAATTATTTAGTTTATAGTCTATTTAATTTAGGGGGGTCATTGTGGTTAAGCTTGATTTCCTAAGAAAGTGGACAACGGTCACACAATAACGGCTGTGCAAAAACAGAGCGCTTTTTGACACGGTAATGTCAAATACTGATGAAAATTACAGATACAATTGGCAAAAGCCTCCCATAAATGTATATGTGTACGCCAAATGGCAAAACATAGAGATATACAGGGTGGCAGGGACATAGACGCGAAAACTATTACCATAGATTCAATACATGATTCTGAACACCCCCTTGCGTTGAAATTTTTCGTCGGTTATTAATATAACAATTGTAACATCTTACACACTGTTGTAACCCATGTTTACAAATAAAGAATATTGATTGATTGATTGATTGATAGACATCACGCCTTCTTCCCATGGGGGAGGCAGAAACTACAGAACGCCACCTGCTAGAGCGTTTTGTGGCACTCTTTGGTATGGCGAAACGTGAATCCTCGCAATCGATTTATACTGCCGGAACGCGGATCTACGATGATACGACTCCACACGATTTTTTTCATATATCTGTTGTCTTCAGAGATCAATCAGGTCGAGAATCGTGTAAACATATTCCTATTGATTGAAGTTATCTTCCAATCGAATCAAACAACATTTTCGTTCATAACTCGTGTGAACAGTGTTCGAAACATTCAGTGCTTTTCTATGTTCCCTGGCATATGTGACTGTGTAATTAGAAGTTTTTTTGAAGTTATAATTAGAAAAAAAGTAAGTAATTTTTTTAAATTTGTTTTTACTTGGTCACTATTGTAATCGTTTCAATAAAAATAATACGATTTAAGTAGTTAAAATCATCTGATAAATCAATGTAAACTGATACTCACCGTTAGCCCCAACAACTACTATTTTGAAGAATTTATATCTTGGATATTTTTTTTTACAATGATTGCGTTTTATTAGTTTTGAAGGTATTCTTTTAGATTTCGAAGAAATAGAACTTCAATAGCGAACACGTATGATTTCGTCTAAATTCTTGTTGAGACTTGTACAAACCGATTTTAGCGCGGATCCGCGTTCCGGCTTTTAGAATATTTGGAAACAGTATGTTTTAAAATTGTTTTGGGCCTTGTATCGAACGTGGACGCGGATGCACGAATTAAATATTTTTTCATAATCATTATAGTTGGTCTAATTCAATGTAATTCAATGTTGGTTCCCAATATATCGTTATTATTTCCTTTATTTACGAATAATACATTGATATCAGGTTTATGAACTCGCCTAGAACAAACCATATGGTTTGTTCTAGATTATAAAACAATGGTCCTGTAAGGGAAAGCATTTACGTACAGCGCATTAGGCCCTTTATCAACTCAGGCTACGGTCGCTACAGTGACAATCATTTCCCGGCTCATTTCTCCGACGATACAGATAGGAGTGATCGGCCAAATAAACGCTTGAACCGTCACAAGAGGGGACGCAACGTCCATTGTACGTCAAATAAGTCAGTCCTGGCGCGAATACCACACCCCATCTAGTGAGTAGTTAACATATTCAATAATTATAATCTTCTTCTTTCGTATAATTATTTAATAAAAATCAATAAAAACTTACAAAGCATTTTTTCAAAACACCATCCAGATAAGTACACCAATCCGTGCCGGAACGGGGATCCGCGCTTGAAAATGTTTTTTTTTTTTTCAAAACTCAAACCGACTTGTTTTACAATTTTTCATAAGGGTATGTAATCGGGTTCTTAAAATATCCAAGTATAAAATAAAACAAGAAAAAGTCAAAGTGTATTTACTGCCTTTATATTATTTGTGTTTTACTAAAGAACGATCATGTTTTTCCGAATCGTAAGAAATAATCGGGCTGTAGAAATACACGACTGGTAATATTCTAATAATAAATATGCACTAATAAAAACTTAATTTTGACTTCTTTTAAAATAAAAAATCACGTGAGAGGTACGTTTTGTAAATTTGGAGATATTCGATATCAAAACCTTGACTTGCGCGGCTGCGCAAGTCTGCTCTAGCTGGTATTTATCGGCACACAGCGGTAACGTCAAATACTGCAGAAAATGGCAGATTTTCATGACGGCCGTTTCTAACATGATGGAACCGCTTTCTTAGGAAATCAAAGTTGCCTGCGCAGGCGATAAAATGTTGTCGTGCAGTATCTCACGCAGATATGGGAGCTTGTATTATCGCGCAGGGTATGTACCCTGAGTCGACCTCAAAAATCACGATGCAAGGTTTAATCAAAATAGTATCGCAGCTTGATAATAATGGTTAAAATATATAAACTAATTTTTTAGTTTAGATGGATGTTAGGTGTAAAAAATAGCTGTAGGTAGATGTGAGTGAATAACTTGTGAGTTGTACTAAGCCTGAATTTCACCAATAAACGGAACGCAATCAGCTCATAAACCACGGTTAAGAGCTGTCCAGTCTCATTATTTTCTGTGGAATATTGACACTGATAGGTCTTGAAGATGTGCTGATCGCATTGAATTTCATCGGTGAAATTCACCCTTACTTAATCCCGGTTCCTAAAGGATTATTTTGGTAGAACACATGGACACAATATCAAGCTATACATTTCGAATACAAACTGAGGCTTTCCGCACAATGCGAAGCTGCATACTAGAAATGTGTAACATGATATTTGGGGTCGTTATTCCATAACAATGATGGGCTTCGTTCATACTCATCCCTAGTTCGAACTTGCTCGGTCTGTTTTACTCTTGCAGCTGATACTCGTATAAAAAAGCGGGCGATTTCGAAGCCCAATGATGGCACTGAAAGCTGTTTAGATGTGCTGATCGCGTTCAATTTCATTGCTGAAATTCGCCCTAAGTATGTCATCGTGTGTATTACATTTTGAAATGCATAACTGTTCCCAGATATAATACTCACGAAAACAATAAATATTTTATCATGAACACAATATTATTCAAGATTTTTTTTTAACAATGGAAATTACCTTTTCATTCGATTCTACGAATACTTCAGTTTATCAAGTTATTCATTTCATCAACATAAAATAGTATTACGAAATTAAATTATTATTTTTAAGAAAAGTAGGTGATGAAGTAGTGATTGCAATAACTTGTAGCATTAGATCAATGTATGAAATCATGTTTCTATGTAATAATAAATACTTGCACAAAGCTAAAGGCTAAACTATACTTACACACGCTGAGTCGTGAACCCAGTCTTTTGTATACGTCCGTCAAGTTGAAATAGGTCAAGTGCGCTCTTCCATTTGTACACGCTATAGAACCAACACAGATCACAGAGGTTCACATCTCCATGCGTTTAAGTCTAGATCAACCTTAAATGAATGTAAAAACAACGTGTTACTAAATATGCCTTTATGTGATTATACTAATTTAGAGTATAGAGATATGTATTAAAATTAAATACTTTATTTTGTATTCAAATTATCGCTTATTAAAACCAAGTCAAAGTTACTTTCTTTCGTTCTATCTTTTCAGCTTGTTTTAAGATCTTCGTCAAGATCTTTACCTAAATTATATACTTATGTGAAAAAAATTACGCTTTATTACTTTGAAACAATCCTTTATAATTTAAGCCTTAAGTTTACAAGAAAACGGGATTCTACATCAAAAGCCTCTACTGTCTCCAAAAGCATCAAAATTTCAATAGTTCTACAGTTAAAAAGATCTGAAAACATGTGACAATAGAGCAATTTTTATATCGTGTTCTATTCAAAATTTCTTGTTACTGACGAAAATGTTTTTTCAACAGTCGAATTCTACCTCCGCCCAAGCGGTAGGATCAATCTTCGTCTGAACAACTTTACTTTCTACAAGCATCTCAAAGCCAGGACCAACGCTCATCGTTGGAGCTGCACCGCCTACGGTTCCAAATGGAAATGCAAGGCACACCTGATCATCACCGACAGGCTCGAAGTCCTGAAAGCCAACATCTTCCACAGCCATCCTCCAAGCCTGAAGAAAGAAATGAAGATACCTATGCCCAAACTAGTGAAGAAAAATGCTAAACAGGAGACACCAAAAGCAGGACACAACAGTAACACAAATATGAATGAACATTACCGTACTTTGACCCCGTTTCAGAATTATTTGGCAGCTCATAGCGTGTTTGGCAGTTATTAGACTCCTAGTGTAAAGTGCCAAAACTCTATTGACACTTCATTTTAAGTACCTAATATTCTATTATTTAAGATAAGACCTTGACGACCACAAACTTTATATAATACTTTTGAAAACTGCGTCATGACGACAGAATTAAGACTAATTTGAAGCAATGAAGCAATCAATCTTAGTTTAGTTTTATGGATAATTCAGTAGAATTCGAAGTTCACATTCTTTGAGTGAATATATCCTTAGCTGATGTATATTTTCTGCGTTTTTATCAGCACTAATTAGCTGTAGTGCTCTTACATTATGGAAAGAAAACAATTGTTCGCTGAAATTGGGGGTGCCATATTTTGGGCTAAATTAAGGTTAATACAGTTTTTGTTCTCATTTTAGATCTCTTGATCCTTGGTTTTTATCAAAATTGATGATTTTGTTCCTAATTACTTAAGTTATTAGCCTTCGATAGTAGCTTTAGCATTATTTAGTAGGTGTGCTATTATTGCACTACAGTAGGTACCGATCGCTACTCCTTCGATAAATGTTTGCTCCGTATGTACCTTTTTTTCGTCTATTGTTTATTCAGCGAGAGGGAAAATGAAGCTATATCATAATTGTGATAAATGGAACCACATCAAATGTATTGTTAAAATTACTTAAATCATTCGTAGTTTTTAGCTCTACCTTAATCATGTAGGTATTATATTACCGAAATAAACTCACATGTTATTGTAATTATTGCAGTAGGAATGAGTATATAGTTATCATTGATCAATAAGTGCCTTTTACTAAACGTGTCTTTAAAATTAGAAGTAACACCAATGTTTTTTTTATATTTTGTAGTAACGCGTGTGATATTTTAGTTTGCCTTTCGATAACGCATCCAGTATTATAATTATTGTGATCGAACAAGCATTTTATAGTTAGTAGTTTAGTAATAGAACATATTCTTGCATTTACCACTAAGAATTTAGACTAAATGTAGTGAAAAACGTATCCAATATTTGTGTCTATTTTTATAAACATATCCGTAATTTTGATAAGCCATGTATCAACGACATAAAAAACGTATCATTCCAATATAAAAATAAATGATTATAGGTTCATTCTTCGTACAACATTATTCCAATATTTCACTTTATTATCAATATTATATCACACTGACATGATGTTTTAGAGGCTATGTAACTGCTGGTTACAGATAATAAATGTATACTGCTTTCAGACTGCGTTCTGTGAGCGATTTATCAATATTTTGCTTTTGTAAATGACATACTATCGGTTAAAACATAATACGACCTTCATAAAGTTATTATCAACATCTCTTTCTAAAACGCTGATTCAGAATATATGTATACAAATTAGAAAATAAAGATGGGCCAAGAATTGATACCTGTGGAACTCCCATTCTTATTCTGATCACGAATACGAGTACAGATTTCTTTTTATTGCTTATAATATAGCGTAATAAACTTGAGCTTATATTTCTGTATACTATGAATAATATTTCCCATTAACCCTTGTAAATCGTACAATCATAATCTATATGAAAATCAAACGCTTTATAAAATTTTAAACGTGACCGTTTGCAAAACCTTTTTAACTTTTGATAAACATAAACATATTTAAACCTACATGATATAATTTATTCTTATAATAAAGATAGTTGGTAAAAAAAGATTGTGTCATGTAAACTAGTGGAAAAAATAATCAGTATACTTTGACTGTACACTTGATTTTTGTGATATAATCGCATTTTAATTGGATCTCATTTTATATAATTTGGAAAATTCACTGATTTCAAGACTGTAACCAAACTAAGCATTATTGTATACGAAGTTAGTTGTAGTTCAACTGTTTTTTAATTATCTTAGATAGGTACCTTAAGTATAAGTTTCGAGTCTTTTGTTAAGCCCGAGAACTAAAACTGGAATTTATATGTTCTGTGATTTTTTTTTACTGTTTCTGAATATTTCAACGTGTAACCGACTAAACTTGTATTTATACAATATAACCGCAGATGTATTACCTATATTCCTAATAATGACTATGTATTTTACAACAGTATACGATTGTATAATTTCTTGACTAATTTCATTAAAACTTTTAACAATTCATTGCTTTTGGAACCACACACGTTACTTGTGTTAATTCCGACATTGATCTTTTCCTACCATATTATTTTTGAATCCTATTTCTACCTTAAAACGGTTAACATTAATTAAGAAATAAAAGTAAACAATGAGATAGAGCATTATTTTTGCTTAAAAAGGACGTATGCATTACTGTCAACTAAGGAAGTACAAACATAACAAATTTACAGTATAAACCATGCTAACGGTAGTATCATCGCTAAAATCAATTTCGTTTCACCATTGTATGGAAACAATCACCAAGGTAAAGTATTCAGGGCAGTTTGTGGTATAAATTAACGCCCCGCGTACACCTTATCCGACATCGGCCGAACTATGCTCGTACGTCGTCGGTCGAACTCGATGAATCGAGCCTAACATGTATAAAAAGGAAGTGAGTGTGTACACTACTGCAGTCGACATCGTCCGATGACGTCCAAAAACTACGTGTACGCACTCACTTGACGATGACGGATTAGGTGTACGCCTCGCGTTATGTCTTTTCATCACCGTTTGTTTGGTAACCCTTGTTTTTTACCAATCTGCTGTTTCAGGTCGGCACGGAAATATACAGCTAATAGAACTAATAAGTGGTAGAAAATTACTTCTCTTAGACGGGTATCCTTTCTACAAAAAGCAACCTGCCAGAGGTGGAGACCGCTGGTGCTGCAATAAGCCTTATTGCAAAGCGTTCTTGTGTGTTACCAATGACTATAGAATTGTATACAGGAACCACCCACATGATCATCCACCACCGAAGTTCTTTCAATCAGAATGCGGGAAACATATTAAACTTTAAACCCTTTAGAGTGATCGAGTATAGTTTTAATCTCATCTCAATGTGGTAAATGTAAAAATTGAGAGACCATTTTCGCTCTTCAATGTGTTGTAAGTACGAAAACGTACGAGTACCTTTTCGGTCTTATCTTTAATGTGTGAATTTCAAGAACTAATTATGATCAGTTTCAATAAATGGAGTAGTACTTTTACTTCTGTAAGTTTTTTCGTGAATCTTTTATTTCGTCTTACCTAAAACAGAATCTATGGTTATAAAAGTTTATCCACAGACCGCAAGCAATGAATATAATCATTAGCGATCTTGTTCCCACTACTGAGTACACATAGGCGTCCTTTCTTTTGTGCCATGCTTCCCTGGTGTGTGCGAGTCTCATCCAATATTAACGGTAACATCAAACCTAACCCAGCTTCATGTCCACCAGGTGAATTGGTCAAGCTCGTTGACGGAAAGGAGCTATTCCTTCTCAACGGCTACACTTACTACAAAAGATGGGCTGTCGGCCAACGACTGAACACCAGGTGGTCCTGCACCAACTCTTCAAAATGCAGGTCATACATCCACCTGGATTGTGAAATGAACGTCGTCTTTAATTCTCAACATGAGCATCTTCATCCTACCAGACCACTCCACAAGAATTCTAAGGGATTATATTTTAGACTGTGAATTGGTATTTTTGTCTTAATTTATTTATAAAAGACCAAAGAACTTTGTGTCAATCATTTTCATTAGTACTTAAGGGTACGCTAGTCGGTCATTTATTTATGTATTTATTGAGCAAGGCACTTCAATGACATATTTAAAAGAATAAGCAATAGGTAATCACAAGTCAAATGCACAACATTCTTATCAAAAGATGAACAACTATTAAATTAGTTTTTTTTTTAATCATTACAATATTTATAAAATTGAATACACAATAAAATTACCCAATAGATTTGATTATAAAATAAAATAATAAATAATACATTTCCTAAAATCGCATGAGAGCAATACAACCATACAAAATACAACAAAATATTCGCACTTAGGGTAACAAAATTAATTAAATGGAATAAAATAAAGGTATATTTAAATGACGTGATAAAATTTAAAAGATTAAAAAAAAGCCGAAGAATTAATTTCGTTAAACTAAATTATAATGAAATGATTATTTTTGATAGCATATTAAATTAAAATCCAATACAAATAAATAAAAAAATTCAAAACAACAACAGTAATTTTTCCATACAAACGTAGTATGGTAATTACTCGTCTATTTGACGGTGTACTTTCAAAATTTGTCTTGTCATTATCTAGCCCTGTATGGAAGCAGAATTGGAAAAAAATTAAAAGTTATGAGCGCAGATTCTTCCATATTTCAACACTAATTTTAACTCGTCTTTGGGCGTAAATAGATAACTTATGTAGTTAAAAAATGGAAAAGTAGAAACCCTACAGGGATAGATAATTTATTTGATAGTTCAAATAATTTTATTTTGAGTAAATACATCCAGTAGTTTTTCCATAATATCTATACGCCCAAAGGCTTATTCATGGAATTTTAAGAGCTCCTTTTCGTTATAAATCATCGTCTATTTCACAAAATAAATAAATAAATATTAAAAAAAAAACTAGATAAATAAATAAATAATTTGACTATATTAGCATGCATATTAGTCGCGCTCACCAATGCGTTCGAGCCGTCGACTGGTACACCCTTAAGATATATTTGCTGAGTTATTAAGTAATATGAACGACTTATTTTTTAAGGAATAATGTTGTAAAGTAAGAAAATATAACAATCAATCATGTGAAACTTTTAAGAAATAAACAACTTTTATCAGTTCCGAATTTCATTTCTACCACAAATCCATATACTATGCAATAAAACATAAAAGTAGACATGGCTGCTCTGCTATTTTTGAAATAACTCTATTTAAAATGGCGTCTAGCAAATGCTAATGTGATACAATTTCAGTTAACATATTCATGACGACCAGAGGGAAGGAGAGGCTGATCTACCACGACTACACTTATTACAAGCAGAGTAGGACGAAGAGTGGTTTCCGATGGGGCTGCACCAAGAACCGATGGCACAAATGCAAGGCATACCTTCACTTGGCTGACGATATGACAATAGTAAGAAGTAACATGCAGCACACACATACACCTTTCAGTACTCCAGTGAGGAAAAGACAACGGAAAACTGAGGTTGATGAATAAATTAAAGTTAAAATAAATTAACTATTTTTTTGTATAAGGAATGTAGATGGTCTGTATTTGACAACTACAAGAGATCTGCTAAATCGCAGTTTGGATGCGGTTTTTGTGCAGTTGACATAACTTCATCGAACTGACTGTGTAGTGACACAGATGTTATAAGTAGACTGCTCATCCGTAGACAGTTTCGTTGTAGCTATGTCATCATCATCGTCATTATCAACTTATAGCAGTCCACTGCTAAACATTGACTTTTTCAATAACACACCATTTATATCAATTCTTGGCTACTCTCATCCAGCTGCTACTATAGCCACCCTGCCAAGATCGTCGCTCCACTTTGCCCGAGGGCGTCCTACCTTCTGCGGTATTCTGCTCCAATTTTTCATTTACCTTACCGCCCGAATTTAGACCGTCTGCATAAACTCTAAATGATATCTTTTGTTATCCTCGAAATGGTTCACTTCAAGAGATTATAAAACAGTTTTTTTGCAGGCAACACAGAGGGGCCTGAACAAGTGGCAATAACTTTCAAAGCGATTCGTATTTCTACAACGAAATTCAACAAGATTGACATAAGCTTTTCAGTAATGACAATCAAATATATTTTTGTCTTTTCCACCATCGTTATCGCTGAGAGAATGTCACTTTGTCTAGGTCCTCTGGATATAGTATTATTGTTTATATCTTCCTGAAAAAGTCTTCCACTTTTGTTTATTTATTTATTTAACCATTTATGTACACACATATATACAGACAAAAAGAAAAGAACAGAAAAATACGTAAAAACATAAACATATGTTCTTAAACATTAGGTAATCATTTTGAAGCAGACAGGTATCTCGGTATGTATATCATTCTATTGGATTACGTCAGCAATGCAAAGGCTGTTCTTATCATATCTTAGACATATTCATACTTGTCTGTTTTAACGCCATATCCCTTATTTATGTCTAACTTTAAAGTTAAGAAATCATTAAGTTTACAAAAAAAATGTTTCACTGCTTTTAACTGTTGATAACTTTAGTCTTCTTAATAATGTCGTCCGATTACCTATAAATGAAGCTAGAAATTAGAAAATGAGTGATCTTTAAAATGTAAAAGATTGTTATACCTATAGTCTTAATAAACGCCAAGACTTATGACCAGTGATCGGAGTAGGTAGATTGATTTTTAGTACTTGTATCATAAATGCACACAGAAAGAATAACATGGATGCGCACTCTACGAACCGAAGTAAACGAGTGAACTACCTGGCATGTCGTCGGCGGGCGTACGCATTGTTCTGATAACCGGTTATTGTACCACCCATGATCTTTTGTTCTGATTGGTCGTTGGGTTTTGTCAAATCGTGACAAAAAAAAAAAATAGGAAGAATAATAAAGAATAAAATTGCTCATTTTATTACAATTCCTACCTTTTTTTTGAGGATGGCAAATCATCAAATGACTCCTTCCACTCTGGCAGAATACAATTCCTACATAAGTTCCGGTTTTTTTTTAATAATCCACCAATTCCGGAGGAATGTCCATAGTAATATATACGTTTCGGATCAATGACCCCAGTTCAATCTACCTACTCCGATCACTGCTTATGACAGACGCAGTTATGAAACGAGGGTAAGCCGAGGTACGGTCGGGCGATTTTTTTTCGCGCGAGCGGTTTTCAACTCTCTGTATTAAGCCGAACATTGAGAATCCAATAGAACGCATCCCAGCCCGTCAAATACACACTGTTGAATTTTCTACTCTCGACGCTAAGCAGTGCGTTGAAAATCAAGTGCTCAAAAAAAAATCGCCCGTTCTACCTAGTCTAAGACGGTGAATACTGTTAGATACTACGCGATCTTGATATCTGCTTCTCGTGTCATCTCACTCAATCGTTTTATAACCGTGACTGTCACTAACGTTGGTCGTATACTAGAGGTGTGCGCCGATGTATTTTTTACCGGCGGCGGCGGCGTCATCGGAGAAATCAGCGTGGATGGTGAAAATAAAAGTTGCATTCAAATGAAACCACTATAACAAAATTCTCTTTTCATCCAAGAATCGTTTGGAAAACTCTGTCGAGTCTTCATTTTGCCCATACCATAATTTTTGAAAACTAAGGTATTCAACCAGTGCATCGTGCCTACTATTTAAATTTATGCTCATATAAAAACGATTTTATATTAAATTTGCGAAAACAACTACGTCGAAATAAACCAATAAGCTTGTATTTAGACATTTCTAGTGATTAATTTACTAGTATATTTGCTTTTATACCTAAATCTAGAACATAACATATTTTGTCATTGACGCCGGTGACACCGAAAAAAAACATCAGCGGCGGGGGCGTGCGCAACGCCGATCAGCGTTAAGGCTTGTGCAGACCAGCGCGACTTGTCGCGTGACGCGACACCGGTTATTGTTATACTGTGAAGTTTTCTTAGAAATTGTATTGTTCGTGTCGCGTCGCGCGACAAGTCGCGCTGGTCTGCACAAGCCTTTACACCTCTAGCATACCTATACTATAGTATTCTACGGCATACGTACATAATAGAGCTTATTATTATTACGTAATTATAGATAATATTGTTTTTATTTTGTTGTTGTTTTAAGTGTTTTGTAATAAGGCAGTTCAGATAGAGGTGCTGCAATCAAGCTGTTTAGTAAAGCGCTTCCTCACTTTTAATAAATTAGTGACATTTGTATTTTTTTTGTAAATGATCTCTTTTATTAGGCAGTTTTATTGCAACTTTTTCTTTAATGATCTCTAAATAATTGTAAGTTGTAGAAAAGCCTAGTCAATAACATTCTAGTCCGTTATTTAAAATTAGATTAATATTCATAGATTATAATAGGAAATAATACATATTATTATTTTTACACCTATAGGTACTCGGGCCATTACAAACGCAAAGTTAGAGTCATCATAAATCATTTTTATCGGACCTCTCGCTCCAACTTTCTACCCTTAGCGATCTCGTGCACTAGACGGCTATGACGACGACCAGTGTCCGCAGCGAACGACTACTAAACCATAGAAACCGATACGAATCGCACACTTGGTCGCGACGGCTAATTAGCTGCAGACCGGGCCACTGACCATGACTGGCCGGAGTCGTGGCCGTCTAGTGCGCGAGATCCCTTGAGTGCTAGTGCGGCGCGTAACTGTTATTGTTATTGACATAATTATTTATGCCTAACTTTGCATTTGTAATGGCCCTAGTATAGGGGTGCGTTTTCACTGAGGTGGAGACGTGCAGAAATCTTCGAGACGAGAGACGCGATGAGAATTCCAACCATTTTGATTGATCAATTCCTGCAGGTCTCCGCTCAACACCGCTCGTCTCCGCTTCAGTGGAAACGCACCCTTATACCATGGCGAAAACTTTTAATACATATTCGTACCTTAGAGCGTTAAAATATCTTTATTCATATAATTTGATTTAATTCTACCGCCTTTTGCCAGTTTGATGAAGCCAATGGTGTGCTCAGTAAAATTTAATAAAAAAAAAAATGCTAAATAAACTTAATTTAAAGTGTCATTCCAATGTAGAAATCTATATATCTAAGCTATTGGTGCTCTATGATTTAAATAAATAAACACCGGTTAAATACACCAGCCAGTCTATTCTGTGAAAATATCACGGTGATGACTGTCGAGTATATCCGGGCATACCGGGCGACCGCGGGCGAGAGCTGCGGTCGCGTAGGGGGTGCTCGAGCAGCGCGCGCGCACCGGCCGGCTCACACAACTACGTCTTCGACCGCTATAGAACGTATTCGCATAGTCATTCTCGCCCATTACACTTCAAATTTTTAACCGTTTGTTTCCCTTTAAAATCTTTGCATTATACAGTCCACTATTATCAAGTTACCAGTGAAGGATATACCCATTCCTGTTTAATGACCTAAGTCAGGTGAAGTGAGTAAATAGTTTCAATTCCTAGCATCAGGTGGGGAATTACAGCCCACTCCACCTAAGTGTGCGCGATGAGATTATTACAGAATAGACCGACTGATGCTAGGGATTGACACTATTGACAGCTCACTTCACCAATTGTCAGCTCACTTCACGAATTGACAGCTCACTTCACCAATTGACAGCTCACTTCACCAATTGACAGCTCACTTCACCTAACTTTTCACGGTGAAATTTTTGACAGAATAGATCGGCGGTTCTAAACGTGACTCAGTATTTTAAATGTAATAAATATAACCAATTAAATGTTATATTAATGACAGTACCTATACCATTTAAATACAAATGAACTACTTCATGAGTGAAAAATGCTACTAATAATACAAACATAATATCACGCTTGTTTTCCCCGAAGGGTTAGACAGAGCTGTACCTATAGTACACCCACATTTCGCCAGTTATGTTAAAGTTCCATGTAAAAGATGGCGAGCCTGTTACGAATATAATTTGTTATTGCCAGAATGTACATAACATGATCTCATTACTTATTTTGAAATATAAAGTTGCATTTTTATTGAATGGTTTTGTTTTTTTTACAGTAATATTTATATTTAATGTATTTTTTTCACAAGGACCTATTTTGATACATAAGCCACGACACGCTAACAACATCTTAATTTTGATGAAAAATCTGAACTCGAATATAACTAATAAATTCGGCAGCTGTTCAATTCATATCTTATGATTAGCGATGGTGCGTCACCCCAATAGGTCCTTGTGAATGTTAACTATTAAAATATTCTGGTAAAAAAATCTGGTCCTCTGATCCGCAGCACAATACATTACCCTGGTCCGTGGTTCGAAGCTTCTGCTGCTAAACGGTTTCTCCTTCTTTAGAAGTGGCAGTATCCGTAATGGAGGGGGCCGGTTCAGCTGCTCCTCATCCAGCATATCAAGCAAAAGCTGTAAGGCTTTTGCGCATATCTCTGCTGATGACGTTATCATTAAAGCCAATTTGGAACACAATCATCCACCTATTAAATATGTGCAGGTTGGAGACGGGAGATATATTAAAGTGTAATGTTATATAAGAAAGATTTGTGTTTTATACAGTCGACAACACAGTGGTAATGAAACCAGTATAAGCAGGCGGCTCGTATCCTATTGAAAATAGTCGAACCTGGATAAGCGAGACTTCAAGGGCCCGCGATCTCTTTTTCGCTTATGGAGGTTTCTCACTAACTCGAGTTTCTAGCTTATACTAAGTATACACCAGTACCTCTGTACTGGAATGGCCTTTCTCAATTATAGAGGTTTTAGTAAGTTAGTTTAGTTTCACACACAATTTAGGAATGAGTCATAAGTAGCAGATGTTAAATTTCTGTCTCGACTCGACTGTCACTTATAGAGGTACAGGCAATCATTCTCAGATATACCGGTTCACGAGAGATATAAATACGGTTGACTGTCGCTTGTAGAGATACAGGCAAGTAGCAGTCTCAGTTATAGAGGTCCACGAGCGAAAAACGACTTTCTCTTATAGAGGTTTCTATTTCTCTCTTATAGACGTTTAAGAGGGCTAAAATGACGGCACCTGGTAATTACTCTGATTTATAGAGTTTTCTCGCTTACCCAATTCTCAATTACTCAGGTTTGACTGTATATAATGCCAAAATGCTACCACCGACGTGCGGTCGATTATACTAATAAATATATAGCACAGATATGTATGTCTTGTTTGGCAACACTTAGCCGAGGGCTACGGAAAGAACGCTTATAGCGTTTTCGCTGTACGCCTCAAAAAGTCAACGCTGAGCGGCGAAAACAAAACATATTTAAAATAAATTTAATTTACCCAGGGGTTTTAAGCACGAAATAACATCTATTCAGGCGTTTTCGACGCAAAAGCGCCCTAAGCGATTTTTTCTTGAGTCAGTCAACAAGTCGCTGATAATATATAATGATCAACCGTAGTATATTATATAATAATTTATTTGATATGGAAACTTGCAATTTAATTTTAAGTCTCGAATTATCATTATTATTGAAATAAAAATATAATAATTTTATTATTGTTTTATATAATGTTAGATTAATTACTACAGTAACTGTGTGGTGGTGGCTGTAATTTTTTAGTAGGTGTTTATTCAATTTGTTTATGTTTCAGCAAAATTTATAACTTTGCAGCAAGGAAATTCTAAGCTCTTAATGATCAATGGCTACAGCTTCTCAAAGAATAGTCGGATGGCCAAAGGCGGTAGTCGTTACGCCTGTTCCAGCTATATTTCTGAGGAATGCAGGGCATTCGTCCACGTCAGTGCCGACGATGTCATAATCAAGAGTAACACGGAGCACAACCATGAACCTCCACAGTATTATAGGATGAAGGATGGGAAATATCTAAGAGTTACTCCTGGCCGAAGAACGAAGTTGGTGGCGGAAGTAGTCTGATGGCTGACAAAACATGGTGGCAAGTTAGTCACCTAGCCATTCAGGGGGTGATTATACGCGTCATACTTAAAAACTTTCGCTGTAAAATTCACAACAGATTCGTTAAAAAAAAACTTTCACGCAACGTCTCGTTTTCCCGCAGTGTGTGGGAGTGATTTCGTGAAAAGGAACGGAAGTGTATAACAGGGAAGCCCGCACTATCTGATTTGACCAATGAGCGCGCGCGGTGCTAGAGTTGGCCGTCAGATCTACGATACCAACCCATTTTCCGAGAGTTTGTAAACAGGATTTTGATGGTGATGAATATTGTTTATATCATATATACGTCAGCCAAGATGTCAGATGTTACCCATCATATGCGACTACTGTAAAGCCCGCTCGTTTTTTTTTTTTCATGAATCGGATTTGACTTTCATAGCTGTATAAAATAAAATAATTATTGTATGTATTATATTGTATTTCCAGATAACAAGAAGTGGGTGTACAAGGGGTACTACCTACCCCGGTAGTGGGCACACCCACCTTTCGCTAGTTACGGTTAAAGTCTATTCGCTTAAATCGTGCCGCTCTTTCAAAACTACGGCGAGGCGCGTGCCTCCGAACATCGGCAAAAAATATTGTCATCTCATCGCGATGGATTAAAGTAAAAATTTCAATTATTACTTACCATAATATTACCATGATATTGCTTATCATCCTGCCTAGACTTTCCGCAACTATGTTGGGGTCGGCTTCCTGTGTAACCAGATACAGCTGAATACCAGTATTTTACGAGTACATGAACCGACTGCCTATCTGACCTCCACAACAACCCAGTCACTGGATAATACGATATCCCTTGGTATGACTGGTTGTCAAATTTTCGGGCTTTTCATTACCCGTAATGACGTAATGACTAAAAAGATCTGCAAATAACGGCCGCCCGGGACCAACGGCTTAACATGCTTTCCGAAGCACGGAGAGGTCTCGATATGTAACGGATTATCATCCATTCAGGACCGACCTCGACAAGCGTAGCATAACTTTCGGTCAACCCGTGCAGCGGTTATCATTTAGCCTCGAGTACCTTCTTGAATATACTAATGCATCAAATTCCTGCTCGCCATTTGGGTGCACCGTCACTATTTTAACGGACAGACTTTAATGCCTAATGATTGGAGGCGATGGTAGAGTTACGAGCGATTTTTTTACGTGATGATTTCTTGTTGCGCACTGGATTTTCAACTCTCGGTGTTGAGCTGAGCATTGAGAATTCAGTGATACAAGCGCGTCAAAAAAATACACTGTCCGATTTTCAACTCTCTGCGCTAAGCAGTACGTTGAAAATCCAGTGCGTGATGAGAAATAGTCCGTGAATACGAGGCCTCAGGGTCAGCGCAGATTGATCCGTTGATATGTTGCGAAATGCTCGTGCAGATTTTTAGGGTTCCAAATGACAAAAACGAAACCTTTATAAGTTTGTCGTATCCGTCTGCGCGTCCGTCCGGGTGATGAACAGCCATTTTACTCGAAGACTCATCATCTGCCTAGCCTTTTCGCAACTATGTTGGGGTCGGCTTCCAGTCTAACCGGATGCAGCTGAATGCTCGAAGACTATTAGTTCTATATCAATGAAAATCGGAATAAATGATGAATGATGAAAAAAAAAATACACATACTCGTAGCTAGTAGGGTATCGTTAGATCCAAAAATTCTCGATTGATCTTTAAAAAGATTATGTTTATAAGTGACTTTTTTATTTAAGTGTATAGTTTTTGGGATAGAGATATTTACGGTTACAACCGCAGAAATATTTTGGACATACATACTCGTATTATAAAGCAAAAACTTTTTTTTGCGGTCTATAAGTTCAATACTGTGCATGCGTAAATATTCATCCCAACTACAAAACCCTTCACTGTGCGTGGTTCGACACGCACTTGGCCGGTTTTTTTTATTGATTTTATATTGAACTTAATCAAAACTAGTATTAATTTTTAGTCTTCTTAGGGGCCTATTATGGCTCCTACACACTATGCCGGTGGCATGGCTGCCGGCTTTTGCCGCGCGGCACGTACCCCCGGGTTTTGCGCCTTCATTTCCTTTGCGATCCTTTGTGCGGCTTTGTGTGGCAGGACCGGGCGCGCCGCGGCTTGCCCGACGGCATAGTGTATAGGAGCTATTACAGGATAAGTTTTGCTGACAATTTTAAAATAACTGTGAAAGACATGTAATGTGACTGATGGAATGTTTGCATCTAGTATGTAGTAATCATTCCATCATTCATTCGTAATTCATGAAATCATGATTGATACAATTGATTGATAAATGAATAAGTGTGTAAATACACAGTAGTTTGCACGGTAGTGGTATAAAAACCAATAAGGGGGCGTCCATTAATTACGTGAGGCGTGTAGGGGGGGGAGATCTCATCCAATCTCAAGTGGGGGACATGGAGTGTCTCGGTAAAAATTGCGAGAAAAGTGGTAAATTTTTATTCAAGGTAAGTTTTATATTATTAAAAAAAAATATATAAAATATAAAAATTTAAAAATCTTTTATTTCTATGCTAGGCTAGCTCATGGTCAGCATGGTAGCACCGACGTGCAGCTGACTCTACGCATTATACTATTACATACACATAGGGTTATCAATTCAAAATTTGAAAAGTCCTGACAAAAACCTGACATTTGCAACAAAGTCCGGATATTTAACTTTTTAATCTTATTTTTTTGGATGCTGTATTATGTTGTCTAATATTATATTTGATTAATTAATTCCTGTAATTAAATGAACAATGCTTTTGCCTTTTGCTGGTAAAGCGATCGTCCACAAGACCACAAGTAAAAAGTTACAACAATATGTATTTTGCTCCAGCAATGGCTGGGCCATACAGAAAATATTGCTGAATACTGCTACAGTCCGGCCGTCGAGAAAATGCGTTCTTGACACTTGTCAGTTTCATACTAACGAACATGTGTTTTGCGAATTTGATCCTTATTACTTTTATGTTATTCGAAATTAATCAACTAACAGGTGTCAGGAGTCAGGAACGCATTCTGTCAACGGCCGGACTGTAAGTAATTCTAAGCCGTACTAAAAATCTTGCTGCCAACCAATGTGTGGCTGAAATCGGTTGCAGTTAAAATAAAACCAATTTTAAATGGCCGTTACTAAGATGTGTGTTTATTCGATTTACAGCTAGATTTATTACTCTGGACCGAGGGAATGCCTGGAGAAATAAGTTGCTATTGTTCAACGGGTACACTTTCTCGAAAAACAATACTAATGCTATCGGCGTCACCAGGTTCAAGTGTTCTTGTGCCACTTCTAAGAGATGTAAGGCGTACGCCCACATTAGTCCTAATGGCTTCATCATCAAATACGACACCAAACATAATCACGAACCACTTAAATATTCGCAGTTGGGTAACGGTCGGTACCAAAAGAGGTAGTTTTTGCAAATCACGAACGCGCTTGAAGTGTACTTGTGTTCGTTTGTTTTTCTAGAAGTGAAGCCATCCAGTCTGCCTGTAATTTTACTTAAGGTGAACGTCCACTGATCCGTAGCGGCCGCAACGCACGCACGGCACGCACGCACGGGCTTTTTAAAATCGATGACTCACCTGTATTTCTTTTAGTAGAAAGATCTGAATTTTTTTATAATCTAAAACATCGCCAATATACAAATTTGCAAAGAAGAGATAATATCTGGATACAGTGGACACATAGGCATTTCCGTTGAATAAGTTGCGTGCCGTGCGTGCGTTGCGGCCGGTGCGGACCAGTGGACGTTCACTTTTATACAACGGTATTTTTATTAGCTGGTGAAAATTCACATACGTTATGAGTACTAGTCACAATAAGTAAAACAATATAGTCTAATCTCAATTATCTTATCTCAATAATGTTATAATAATAATATTTATTTATTTCTGTAATCCAAGGTGTATGGAAAATATGACATGTAAGATTAATGTTATAAGTACAACATTTAAATATTCGCGGATTTACATACCGGTAGGTACGTTCAGACAAACGATAAATAATCATATCCATCGATTGTCCGAATGTATTATTTTATTGCACACAGTCCATGAAAAACAGTAGGTACTTTAATTATAGTCAAAAAAGTTAATTAAAAGCAGCAAATAATTCGCGACCGCGTTTTATTTCAAAAAACAAGTTAATTCTCATAACTGAGCAAACTTATTTTTGAGATATCATTCGAAATGATGATACAATTTTCGCGCAAGACACCGTGTGGCGGTATCATTAGATAATTCAGTTGATAGGTCTTGAAAATTACATAAAGTTCTCCTTTCAGAAGTAATTTTTTGTATATTACTTTTATCTCTCGAAGCGACGCACGCTTTATTTGTGGTTACCAAGTGTACAAACACGCTGTGAATGTGTGTGAAAGCACAATAGCTCTCGGTACCGTTAGAGATGATGGCGAAGTCGGAAGTATTAGTGTGTGCGTGTGTGTTATGTACTGACGCTACTCGTCTTCATGCACACATTCACAGCGTATTTGCACACTTGGTTACCACAAGTACAGCGCGCGTCGCTTCGTGAGATGAAAATAATGTACCTACATATTATGAATTCCGACAGGTGGGGATCGAAAACCTTTATAAATTACGGTACAGGTATCGAAGGTTTTCGTTACTTCTACGACTTAGGTTACCACTATCAGCACGACTACCATAGAAACGGGTTTTCTACGGGTTTTGTCGACGGACGAATAGACAAAATGACAGATTGTGATTGTTTATCTGTCATTTTGTCTATTCTTCCGTCGACAAAACCCGTTTCCATTGTGGTCATGCTAAACGTGATGGATAACCAAGAAGAAACATGTTACCGTTTTAATACCGGTTACTCACACAAGCGATGCGCGCCCTTTGACTAATGCCGCCGCCGGCACGTGCAAGGTAGAGGTAATTTTTATTTCGGTAAGCGGTATTAATACTGGTTGTATTTAATATAGGGTAACCTTTAAAAATACCAATAAAAAATACAAATGTTTCGGTCCCTGCCGAAAGTCGTCAATAAATCTTCGTCCCTCTATCATTTTGTCTAATTACAGCAAAATACATAACTCTGGAACGAGGTCAAAAGCTGTTACTGTTCAACGGCCACAGCTTTTCGAAAGGCGTCACTACCAACATCGGTGGAGCCAGGTACAAGTGTTCCTCCGCCTCCACAAAGAAATGCAAGGCATACGTCAACATTGACACTGACGACGTCATCATCCGGTACGACAGCACTCATAATCACGAACCTCTCAAATATGCGCGGTTAAGTAATGGTCGGTACTTCAAAGTACCACGATACTGTGAGTAAGACGGTACTACCTAGTTCCTATGAATAATACAAGGTGATCAAATACCAATAGACCATTATTATGTATGTGAATATTAATAAATTAATGCATATTGTGAGGTATACGTATTGTATGTATATTAGAGCATACTTACATTTACCAGAATACCAGCGCTGCGGTATTATTTTTTTAAATATCGGATTATGCTGAGATAGGAGCCTGTTTGGCCTCCCAGAGGTCGTAATTTTTTTTTTGTTTATTCAAAAAAATAAGTAAATTTTGTAAGTTTTAAATGCTTCTTTTTTCTGTGTGTCACAAATAAAATATTTTTCTTTCTTATGTCTTTCTTACGTATTTAGGTATCTTTCGAGTCTAATGTTGTCATGTATGTTATTGTTTATTAGAGTATAAGTAATATATGTTAGATTTTATATTATGTTCATATATATGTGAAGTGTAAATATTCGTATGCCGCTTTTAACAGCGGATGTGACCTTAACATACTTTTACCTACCAACCTCGTACCATATCCTACGAATAAATATGTAATTTTTCTACAAACTAAAATAATATGCGGATGTTACCATATTTTGTAATTATTAGGACACTGATTTTGAAGAAAATTCTAATTGCAGTCAGTTGACAAAAAATGGTAAATAAATATGAATATAAATAAAAGTACTATGATTAACTAATGTATTTTCCTCCATACTTGCTATTACGATCCTTAAGATACAGCCCTGTTACAGACAGACGGTATAGGTTTTGTAACTCAGAGTCTCGCTAGCAATCTTTAGGTGCGGAACCCTCATATGTCAGATGTGGCCAAATCAGGTGAGAACCTTTGGCCAATCACATTTGATGAACAATTATGGTTTTGTGCAGTGGTGCGTCTTCGCGGTGCAAAATCCATTAATTTTCTGGTCACACCGGGTTTCTATAGCTTGATCCTATCATACTTCTTTTGCTTCGTTTACGTTAACACATCTGCGCGTAGCATGACAACCATGGAAAGGGTTTTTGTCGACGGAAGAATAGACAAAATTACGGATAAACAAATACAATCTGTTATTTTGTCTATTCTTCCGTCGATAAAACCCGTTTCTATTATGGTAATGCTAAGGGTGCTGGTCATACACGCACACCGTATGCGAATATTACGCACCTGACCTTTCTGAAGAACATCATCAATAAGGTGTATATATGACCTCCTATATGTTCTTCCTGCACGCGTAGCATGACGCTTTCTATTTCTACGAAGAATAGACATAGCTCTTTCTATACAAACTGACATTTCGCTTCTCCATTTTTGACATCGCACCGTAGAAATCTTTCTACAATCTGTCATTTTGTCTTACGTTTCTAACAATCTTTGTCTAGGTCCTTCTACATGTAGACTATTTCAGAAGAAAGTTTTCTATGCCAAACTGTCAAAATCACACTGACAACTAACTGTTGTCTAAGGTAGTAAAGACAATTTGATTTTGTAATCGCCATGCTAAAGACAGTAGAAAACTTTCTACTCGACGGCCACAAAGTACGTAATATACGGTTATCTACAAAATCATGATTTTACTACATAAGAACGTTTTGAATGCAAAATTGTGATAATTAATAGAAGAACAAAGCTATCTTCTATTTTACATCATTTAGTTAATAGGGCATTACCAAGGAAATGGTTAAGACCAATATTACTGTAATATTTTTTGTTCCAAAACACAGTACCTACTTCGTCATTTTAAGAATAAATGTTGTGTGTGTGTGTTCAAACAGAAAAAAAGTCCTATGACAAAACAAAGAATTCTGAGTCGAATTATGTCAAAGAGTGAATTTCGTAAAAAGAGCAGTTGACTCTTTCTACGTTGCTGCCGTCGTACTGTCTACACGGGCGTTCCCGGCGTTTCCTCTCACATGTATCTTAGTAAAATGTGTGTTTGTAAAATTACAGCACAATATATAGTTTTGAACCGGGGAAGTAAGCTGCTACTTTTCAACGGCTACAGTTTCTCCAAAGGCTTCACTAGCGCGCGCGGTGTGACCAGGTTCCCATGCTCTTGTGCCGCGAGCAAGCGGTGCAGGGCATACGTCCACGTCAACGATGATGACCACATCGTCAAGCATGACAGCTACCATGATCACGAACCTCTTAGATATACGCGGTTGCCCAACGGTCGCTACAAAAAAATAAGACCGACCCATTACGCTTATTCCAAAAAAAAATCTGTATTTTTAACCGACTTCTAAAAGGAGGAGGTTATCAATTCTGATGTTTTTTTTTTTAATGCATGTTCGGGCATAACTCCGGCTCTCTGGCATCCGGCATATATAGACGGATTTGCAAAATTCTTTTTTTGTTTGAAAGGGTATACTTTCGAGGTGCTCCCATTGTCATCATGTCAGGATATGATGATGGAATCCTGGAGAAATCGAGGAAACTCTTCAAATATTATAGGCACACCTATAGTGTTTTGGGTATTTTTTATAGTAACTCGTGCAGTTGCTCTCGGAAAGCACCATTTGGTGAAGTTGAACTGATAATGAAGACCATAGATGGCCACCGGAACTACTCTATAATAAGTATTTCATAGGTTGCGATTTGATTACTTCAATATGGTTACCAAGCAACTTATGCTCGTCACAATGCATATGGAGAAGTGGAGCTGCTGGTGATGTAGTACTCTTCGACAATTAACGTCCCTGCATCGGGAAAAGCAATATTTTGTAAAAAGTGATTAGCAGTTGTCATTAGGGTATTGTAACTTAAATAAATTACAAATTAACCCACAAAAAATCGAGAAATAAAAACTTTTACAAAAAAAAACCGACTTCTTCTGAATCGAAAATACACTACAAGGTGAAACCTACCCCACCCTATCTACCTACCCTACCCTATCTACCTACCCTCCCTACTTACTTACATAGCTACCTACCTACCCTTCCTACTTACTTACATACCTACCTACCTACCCTATCCTACCTACTCTACCTACCTACCCTTCCTACTTACTTACATACCTACCTACCTACCCTATCCTACCTACTCTACCTACCTACATACGTCTGCCTACTTACTTACGTCTACCTACCTACTTACCTAACCTACCTTCCTACATACCTACCTACATACGTCTGCCTACTTACTTACGTCTACCTACCTACTTACCTAACCTACCTTCCTACATACCTACCTAAATACGTATACATACCTTGTCCGGAGAATAACGAAGACAACAAAAAATTATTATCCAATTTGGTGCAGTCGTTCGGGAGTTATGCGCGTACATACATTTCGGCGATTAATGTTTATTTAAATAGATTTATACAATTAGAAGTATGTGGATGTTACTAACAGATTCAAGTATTTAATTGAAGTTTTTTTTTTGCACTCAATAAAAAGAGTATTAAATAAAAAGTTTTAATTATAAATTAACCTTGCTAGCTATTACAGTTCTTAAAATACTGTCCTAGGACAAACAGACAGACGGTTTTGTAACAGGGCCCCGTTAGCAATCTTTGGGTGCTGAACCCCAAAAAGTCAAACGAGGTCAAATCAGGTGAGTAGGCGAATATTCTTAAAATCCATGAATGATCTGGTCAAACCTGGTTTCTAAAGCCTGCTACGACCCTATCATACTCCTTTTGCTTCGTTCCTACATCTGGTCATACACGCACGTGACGCATACCGGACTCTAGTACTACGCACCTGACCTTTCTGAAGAACATCACCAATAAAGTCTAATGTTCTTCCTGGCGTCCCCGTCCCGACGTTTCCACTAACACCCCCCGACGGATCCCGAACCCGAACGAGGCAAAATAAGTATGTAAGCCTTATCCGGCCACATCTTTTTCTTCGTTTGTGACCATTCATCTGGTCACACACGTACATCGGATGCGAGAACTACGCGCCAGGCCTTTCTGAAGAACATCACCAATAAGGTTTATATGTCCTTCCCGGCAATTCCACTCACATCTGCCTTAATAAAAACGTGTGTTTATAAAATTACAGCGCAATATATCGTTTTGGAGAAGGGAAGCAAGCTGCTACTGTTCAAAGGCTACAGTTTCTCCAGAGGCTCCACTAACACGCGCGGTGTTACCAGGTACGCATGCTCTTGTGCCGCGACCAAGCGATGCAGGGCTTACGTCCACGTCAATGATGATGACCGAATCGTCAAGCATGACAGCTACCATGATCACGAACCTCTTAGATATACGCGGCTGGCCAACGGTCGCTACAACAAATTAAAACCGATTACAGGACAATTATTCAAAAATTATTACGCTCATTGGAGCTAACAATTTGAACAATGTACTTTAATAATTATAATCAACATATTAACTATTTGCGTACCATCCTAATTGCGTAACACACGATTAATCACAATCTGTTTCATTTTGACAGTTCAACAACATTCATTGGGTTGTTGAGCAGACAAATTTTTCGATTAGGGTGCTGTAATAAATTAAATGACTAAGGCCTTTTGTCCACCACATCTTGAACGGGATGTCGAAGAGAACGAGATGACGACGCTTAAGTAGCGACAGTACATTTACTATGGCCACGTAATCTCGTTTCTTGTTGAGTTCCCGTTCGCGGTGCGGTGGACATATACGTATAGTGTAACAAACTAACTATACTAATAAATACAAAACAAAAGGACACCTAGGCGTCGAAGTACCTACTCATCCGCATCGCTGTCATCCGGAAACGTGCCCAGAAGACTGGCAGCATTGTGAAGTCAAATGGCAATGCTGATTCTTCATATTAATAATTATTTGAAATATACGATTTGAAAATGTTGAAATATGTATGTTACTGTTATATTCAAGTTTTTTTTTGCACACAATAAAACAATATTAAATAAAAAGTTTTAAGTGATATTTTTACTTTACTAGCTATCACGGTTCTTAAAATACAGCCCTGTGACAGACAGACAGACGGCATAGGTTTTGTAACAGGGTCCCGTTAGCAATCTTTGGGTGCGGAACCCTAAAAAGTCAGACGAGATCAGATCAGGTGAGTAGGTTTTGTTTATGTGTAAATAGTGCTCGGAATAGAAACAGACACCACCTAGAGCAGAACAGAACACCTTACCCGCGACCTAGCTATGGACAACTTCTTTTGTGATTAAATGTATCAACCTATCCAGTTGGTCTTACTTATCTCTTCCCTACCTAAAGCCTCGTACAGACTAGCGCGACGCGAGACGGCGCGAAGTGACACCGGTAATTTTTCTACTGTCAAGTTCCCTAGAAATTGTTTTGTTAGACTCACGTCGCGCCAGTCTGCACGAGGCTTAACGGTTACGGCCTGCGCAGCCTACCTGTAAAGCCCTAGCCGCTACCCTTAAACCTTTGGTCATTTGGTGAACAATGATGGTTTTGTGCAATGATGCATCATCGTCGTCTAAAATCCAATAATCGTCTGGTCAAACCTGGTTTCTATAACCTGCTACAAACATAGCATCACGTCTGTAATCCCCCGATGAAGCCCGAAACCGAACGAAACAAAAGAAATATGTAAACCTTATCCGGCTCATATCTTTTCGTCTACGCTCATACATCTGGTCATACACGTACATCGGACGCGAGAACTACGCGCCAGACCTTTCTGAAGAACATCACCAATAAGGTCTTTATGTCCTTCTCGGCAATTCCACTCACATCTGCCTTAATAAAAATGTGTATATAAAATTTCAGTACAACATATAATTTTGGACCGGGGAAATAAGCTGCTACTGTTCAACGGCTACAGTTTCTCCAAGGGCTTCACTAGCAAGCGCGGTGTTACCAGGTACGCATGCTCTTGTGCCTCGACCAAGCGATGCAGGGCATTCGTCTACGTCGACGATGATGATCTCATCGTCAAGCAGGACAACAACCATGATCACGAACCTCTTAGATATACGCGGTTGGCCAATGGTCGCTACTACAAACATACGTATTCCAGCTAACTATCTGAACATAATGTATGTTTATAATATTATGACTAGATGGGCGCCCCGGCTTCGCACGGGTAGCACTAAGTACTTACCTACGGTGCACCTACCTACATAGGTACCTACCTACCCACATACCTACCTACTTACATACCTACCTACCCTACCTACATACCTGCCTACCTACCTACCTACATACCTACATACTACCTACCTACCTACAAACCTACATACTACCTACCTGCCTGCCTACCCCTCATACTTACGTACCTACCTACCTACCCTACCTGCATACCTACCTATTTGAATGATTACCTACCTACCTACCTACATACTTACCAAATCACATACCTGCCCTCTTACGTACCCTAAATATATCTTGTCATAAATCTTGTTCTGAAAATAACGAACACAAAAAAACACACTTTCTCTCTCTCTTGCCAGCCTGTTACTTGTTCATACAATGTTCGTGATTGATCTCTTTGGTGATTGGAACTCTAACAATATCCACATTACAAATTCAAATCACTTTTAGTCCCGAGGGATTAAAAACCTATTTTAGTCCATGTTTACGAAGAATAAACTAGCTCTTTTTGAATAGATATGATTTAAAAAAAAAACTTTCTTTCTTTTTTATTTAGAATCCCAAGAAATCGACTGAATGTACTTCTCGTTGGTCATACACGGTTCATATACACCATTGAACACTTACATTTAAATACCAAAAAATAAATAAAACTTCTTGGTTTATATTGTCTACGCGCCCTTTTTAGGCATAGGTCATTTCTGCTCCTTTAACAAATACCATTCTTGGTCACACACATTATGGTAAATTGTAGTAAAAGTTTAGGTAATTTGAGACTTAAATAAGGACTACATAATATAATTTTATTTCAGGAAACAATATGAAAGAGGAGCCTGAGGGCGAAGTTTCTGTAGCACCTTCCACAAGCAAACAACGTACTTCGATTGGTACACATTGTTATATTTATTCAAGTAGAAGTCAAATATTGATGACCGCAAAAATTTATCTATATGATTGTTTTGTTCCAGGGGTTGACGACAAGGAATTTGAATTTGAGTGGGTAGGACTGACCGATTACCTAAGTGACTTTGACATGAACATTGGAGACGACGACTGCTTACTCCCTATCATGACCTCACGCAACGCTTCGGCGGAGTCTGCAGTTTGCGCCGAATTGACATCTCACGAGACCCGTGTACTGGACAGAGAAGACCGACGGAATGACCTAGCAATGAGGGAATTTGTACCACATGACTGTTACGATTTTGAATGGACTACAGACCAACACATTTTTAAAGGACGACGTGAGAATTTCACCGGGACTCCAGGACCTACTTTTACGATGACAGACCAGACACGTATCGTCGACATTTTTTATAAAATGATAGACACTGACTTCATTGACAGGATTTGCACAGCGACCAACCGATATGCAGACCAGAAAATAAAACTATTAAAGGACCAAAACAAATTCGTTCCAACTTCACGACTGTATAGATGGACACCGACGGACAGGGACGAAATTATCAGTTTCCTTGCTATTATTATTTTACAAGGGCTATACCCTCTACCGGATGAGCAGTCCTACTTTAGTTTTAATGGTTTCGGCACTATGCCTTATTTTTCTAGAATAATGTCGTACAATAGGTTTATTTTGATTCATTCAATGATACATTTCACCGACAGTGAGACGACAACTGAACCCAACAATCTGTATGAAATACAACCAGTGACCGACTATTTTAACGAAAAATTTTCCAGCATGTATTATCCTTCTCAGGAAATAGTCATTGATGAATCCCTTCTGATGAAATGTCATGGGAGACTAAGTTTCGCTCAGAAGATTTTGTCCAAGGCTGCGCAAGTCGGAGTGAAGACTTACGAGTTGTGTGAGTCTTCTTCCGGCTATCTTTGGAAGTTTTTTATATATGCTGGAAAAGACAAGACCAGGACTGCGACCGCAACTACGACTGAAGATATGAACGTCGATGAAATAGACGAGAGACCTGACGAGACGGAAACGACTGACCAACTTACAACTGGCAGTAGCGTTGCAGGTCCCATCAATGCTACTGCCAAAATTGTATATGACTTGGTGGAGCCGTTACTGCATCATGGACACACATTAATAATGGACAGTTTTTATAACAGTCCATTATTAGCGCGATGTCTAAAACGACAACAAACGGACTGTTATGGGACGTTACGACTGAATCAGGAATTTGTTCCCGATTCATTGAAGACGATCACAAAGGCAGAACTTCTACAAGGGGAAATAAATGCAAGTTACTGTGCCGATTTATCGGTAATTGTATGGCGAGATTCTAACCTAGTTAGCATGATCTCGACGTACCATTGCCTCGAGATCGGTACGAGACATAAAAATAAACAGCTGACTTACAGGCCAAGTGTTGTCCTGGACTACAACAAATCCATGATAGGTGTGGACAGGAAAGACCAGTTCTTAGCTGCTCAGCCCATGGAGCGCCCACGAATCAAAATATGGTTTAAAAAATTGTTCCGGCGCTTATTTAACTGTGCCATATTTAACTGCTTTATCATCTTCAACTCAGTCAATAACAAGATTTCGCACAGACAGTTCAGGACAACACTGGCGGAAGAATTACTCAAGATACACCGACATATTGACCTGACGACGGAAACGCGACTTATAACATCACGAACTGGACTGACGACGACAGCCCGTTCGACAACCCGAGCGACAGCCACCAACAGACCTCAACTCGAGCACCGTCACTTTCCGGTTCGAAACGGCACGAAACAGGGTCGCTGTTGGATGTGCGCCCAGCGGAAAACCACTGCCAGAACCATATGGAAGTGTCTACAATGTAACGTAAATCTCTGCATTGAGGATTGCTTTATGAAGTACCATACATAGCTTGGCTATGTGATGGCTCGATTCAGGTACTTTAATGAAAGTTAAATAAAACTAATAGTTATTTTTTATTTTTTTTAAACCCCGATTAATACCAGAAATAAAACAACTTAAAAAATGCAATTTATGAGTTAAAAAAAATTCATAATTACCCTTTTATTATTTGGTCAAAATTACAACGTGTCTGAGAAACCTTCGACGGCGGCGCGGTGGCGCCCATGTTTCTAATAATTTACCTTCGCGAGCTAGTTTAGAGCGCTTGAGCCATTGCGGTAAAATTACTAGTAGTAGGTGTTTTGTTTCGATTTATTTGATAAACGGCCTTGAGAGTTAATTATTCATAATCCTTCATATAAAACGTCTTAGTTATTTGTGAAATTATTTTTTTGGTAAAAAATGCAATATTTGATCCTTGTGTTTGTTTTTTTCGCTTAGTTACAAGTTTAACCTCGTTTTGAGTATCATAAAAAAATAGATAACTTTGATCTGTATTCTTCTATAATTTTTTTCTATACTCTTGCTTTTATAGTTTTTGTTACGACGGAGTAGCTGAAATCGCCCGCGGGTCGTCTATGGTCACGCGCGGTTGGCGTTAGAGAGCTAAAACGCTTGCGTGAGTTTTTCGTCCTTCACTCGGGTGAAGTTGCATCTCAGTGATCCAAATAAATCGATAATGTGAGAGTACGATATCCCTGGTTCTTGAAAAATTTAAAATTAAAGGGGGTCTCCATACAATAAATTCTTGATTTAGAAAAAAATATCTAACCCTGGCATACATATGGGGGGTATCATTGTCATGTCACTGGGGGTGTCACTGCTCATCGAGTAGACAACAAATACAATTTTTATTTTCTTTTATCTTCAAAAATAATGAAATAGGGGGCCGCAAAGGTTGTCAGTTTTAGACCATTTTTGTACGAACTCTATCTCAACAACTGAACAAGTTAGGAATTTGAAACTTCTGTACATCATGTACCATATACTGTATATAATCAACAAATACTAAAAACGCTGATTCACAAAGTATTTTATTTAAATATGGGTGATTTTCTGCAACTGTTCTTCAAAAATAACTTTGTAATTCATAGTTTCATTATAAAATACAAATGTATGCTAAATAATGTACGGTGGTACGGATCAATTCGTGTGCGAGTCCGACTCGCACTTGGCCCGTTTTATTTTATTGTTCAATAGCCCTCTACCCTTCATATCTACATCTGTTTAATTGTGCGCCGCAACTTTGTAGAAAAATGAAAATGTCGATGAGGTGACTTATTTGTTTATACAGGGTGGCAGGGCATCGACGCGAAAACCGATAACATGGATTCAGTACATGATTCTGAAATTTGAAATTCCGTTGAAATTTTTCGTCGGTTATTAAAAAAAAATCTGCTGTTTCATAGAAAAGTGCAATCAATACCTACGCGGTCAAAATGTATGGAACAGCAGATTTTTAGAATCCATGGCGTCAGTTCTCGCGTCGATGTGCCATCCTGTATATACTTTATAAACACTACAAAATATACAATGGGTGGCCGTATCGCTTTCTGTCTCATCCAGGCAACCTTGACTTAGTGCCTATGCGAGCTTCTATAGAAAAATGTTTAAGCTCCTTTCGCTTCTATGATAAACCACATTGTCCCACATTCGCAGGATCCATCGACGTATGTTTATCATTTAGGAAACATTATTGTTGTTTAAAGTTTAAAGTTTTGTTTTTCCCCCTATTACATGGAACTCGAAAATAACTGGCGAAAAGTGGGTGTGTAAAAGCCTTTTTAAAAACAAGGTTTTAATGAACTAAAAAGTACCAAATAAAACTTACGAACTTACGTTAAAAGCTTAAGGCGTGAACGACCATCTTATACTTTAAGATAAGCCTTAAGCTTTTAACAAAATATTAAAGTTTTATGTTTACGTAAGTTTTATTTGGTACTTTTTAGTTTATTAAAAGCATGTTTTTAATAAAGCTTTTACGTGAACTTTATTTTATACTTTTTAGCAATACTATTGGTTTAAATATATGTTCTTCTATCACCTTCACTTGAAAGGTACTTGTAAAGACAATTCCAATGAACCCAAACACGCAGTTACACAAGTCACGGTGTGAAGCCAACCAAGCTGCACTATCCAAGTCATGCTATACTTTATAACGGGCTATCATAATTGAATTCGTATACAAAATTTCGTACCTGTCCTGTTGACCGCTGAGGAGATCTCTCGTATGGAGCTAATCATGGGTCAGTAGACAGGTCATGGAGTATGAATGCGTATTATTAACTGACTGCTGTTGACCGTTTAGGAGTTCCCTCTTCTGGAGCCAACCCTGGGAATAGAATCAGCTCTTGCATCATAAAAAAATGCATTGTCTTTGAAACTGTATTATTTTCTATTTCAACATCTACCTAATTGTTTATTGAACTTTTTATATTTCAGTGAGATTCGTAGAAACTAGTTTGGGGACTGTATACCTTCTCGTCGATGGATTCGTCTTTAGCAAGAACGCGAAAATCCGGAATGGTGGCATAAGGTTTGCATGCGGGAATCGACTGTCGAAGCGCTGCCCTGCTTACGTCCATATGTCGAAGAACAATGAAATGCTCAAGTACTATAATAACCACACTCATACTCCACCGTCTTTTACCTTTACGTCTAGTGGATATTTTGTTAAAACTAGCTAGTTGTTAGATCAGAAGTTCAGTCGACTTAAGAGGAAACGTGATGACGTTGTCACTGGCATTCAGTCCCTGCACACATAGTTAATATAGCTAATACTTTCATTCTCACTACTTGAGGAAGACACACAATTGCCCGAGCGCCAAACAAAAAAAACTACTGTTACTTGTTCATACAATGTTCGTGATTGATATCTTTGGTATTTGGAAATTTTACTAACAATATCTACATTCTAAATTCAAATCAATTTTAGTTCCTAGGGATTAAAGAGCTATTTTAGTCCCTGTTTACGAAGAATAAACTAACTTTTTGAATAGATGTGATAAAAAAAAATTTGCTCTAGTATGATTAACCAGGGAAAACACAGAGGAATGCGTTTGTATGGAATGAACGCCAACGACCACGTGACCAAGTTTCCTCTTAAGGCAGCCTGCGCCTGTGCATGTAAGTTTTCGGATTATTGTTGCGATATTTATGTAATTATCATGAATTGTTATTAGTACCGATAAAGTGCCTTTTGTCAAATAGTAACTTCCAGGCATGTTGATATTATCTGCTGTGGAATACATTACAACAGATTGTTTCTTGAACATCCAGACATTTTTAAAGAGATTAAAAAACAAGAGATGTTTACTTAAGACGCAGATACGAGTATATGCCAGTGGCCTTGAGTGGTTAGCTTGCGTGTTCTGTGCTGAGCTCACGCAACGCGTTGTACGTCCAGTCAGTAATAGGACTCGATCATAAAGAAGCGCTGTCCCAAATTACACGCATTATTAATTTATTACGTAAAACAAAAGGTATTCTAAGAAAACATATACAATATAAATTATCTTTAAAATGGCGAAGGTTTCAGAAAATACGCTTGATAGTTTTTTCGTGATTCTCAGTTTTTAATCCGCATTAGACATAACTTTACAAATTAATTACAGTATGTAATATAAACATAATATAAAATATTCACAGATTAAGTTATTAAGAAAATGCTCTTACTTAACATATATTTTTCTCAAATTATTAACACTACCCGTTTGCCTTGATCTTCAGAATAAAATCATTAAAAGTTGGTTAGTGTTGCCTTAAAATGTTTTCCTCCCACAATAGGAGAAAAACCGCGCGGAGTCTCGGCGCTCTCGCTACGCGCCCTGCTACGGCGTAGCGTACACTGCTACGATCACGTAGTGTTCAGACGTTTTAGAATTTTTAATAGTTTCTCTGTGACAGAATAGGATATTCAATATATTTTTACTGCCGTAAATCTGTCTGATCATTCAAGATCCACACTGTGTTAAAGAGGAGTTTAATCATGCTCATTTCTTTATCGCCTTCCTTTTAATATGATATAGACTAACCAATATTTTATACATTTCAAGTATCTCTTTACCACGTTGAATATTTTTCTGTTTGTCATGGAAATTAACAGATATTATAAGGGTAGTTTACGAAATGTAAGACTTAAGTTATCATTATTTACTTTCGAAATCAAAATGGCAATAACATTTTCTTAAGTGTCTAATATTCCCTGTTAGTTTTAACGGCTTTTATCTTTATTGCTATTATTAAATGTTATTATTATTTTTTCCAATACTTCAAGCTAAGTTCTTCAAAGTATACGTAAAAAATGTCTCTATAAGTAACATAGAATGTAATAATATTAAAAACAAAAACTTTATTTAAAGTATTGTTTGTTAATCTAACAACTTAGTTTACATATAAAACGAATAAAATATTTGTATAATATTAATGTTACTTTTAATATATAGTTTAGAAAAACTATCGTTATTTTAACAGATTTATATTTTTGTAAAACTATATAAATAAAATATTATTTTTAAAGAAGAATTATATTTTAATACAACAACGTTTTTGCAATAAAGTTTAAGTATAATAAATTAAATATAATTTCAGAGTTATTATGACTACTTATTTCAACATTGACAACATCTTCCATGGATATTTATATTTCCAGAGATACGGAAAACCGAGCCAGTGTTTTAGAGTTGAGTAAGTACAAAATTGTCTTCGTTAATTTTATCATCGTGTTCAGTAAACAAAACGGTTTTTAATAAACGTTTTTGTGTAGAATCTTAAGTAGATTAGCTGGTTGCCGCATACCATTTACTAGCTGTCCCGACAGACGTTGTCCTGTACAATACAAAAATTCCATAGAAAATCCACTTTCAGTTTGTCCGAATGTTCCAATTCTGCTCGGCAACTTTTCAAACTTTTCGCCATCGCCATCATCATGACCATCTAATTTGTAAAACATTTCTCAAATAATAAATTTTAAAATAAAAGGAAAAGTAAAACGCACTAGTGTGAAAAAGTGGCACTTTCCGTACAATTCGCCTGCTTAGAAAACGCTCTTTTCGAGCAGGTGCATGTAAACATATGTAATTTCATGTACGGAGAGTATTACCAAAGATATATGCTATCCAAAACGGCGCCTTCGTTACTCAAGATAGACTCTTTAAAATGTGCCAATCAGAACTGGTCCTTTTGACCACATACCTAAGACTGGATATTAAACAAATAAACATCTCGACTTCTTTCAGACGCAGAACGCAGACTCATAACTTTGCTATCAGGCTGAGTCCTTCTTAAGGTGGACGGTTATACACTTTATAAGGCGACCAATGCTAGTGTGGTTTCACAACAGATGGAAGTGCTCGGCGTACGGTGCGGTGGCCTGTCGTGCTTATGCTGTACTTAACGAAGGCGAAACTTACATCATCAGGTCCCACCTCATCCATAATGGACATAATAAACCAATATTAAAGTTTCTTAGAAATTGACGATATGCTACATTTAAATGTAAACTTATTATGAAATGTAATCCATTGACACAATAGGTACTATTTTGTTTATATCTCTTATCTGAATATTATATCAGGGAGTATGTTTCCATATGTTATATGTAAGTTATTGGATTTTGATTGGCTGTTTCATCGTTAGCTGTAGGTATGGTCAGCAACTAAAGTCGGTTAACGTCGGTCTTACTTTTACTTATTATCTATGGACACAAAACTATTCGAAATCCAATTTTTCAGTGTATCATGTTATCAAGAATTTGTGTTATTTTCATGTCAGGTACCTGCATCTACGCCAATTTTTTTAAATATAGCGTTGAGAGGTATGTTTAAAAAATTTAAGTGTCAACCAACTTTCGTTGCTCACTGTAAGGTATTTGACATGGGTTTCGGAGTTAACCGATGTAGTATGGCAGCGTTTTTGAAAAACTTGTTAATGTCTCGGTGGCTGACCAATAAATAATTCGTGATACGACTGTTTTGCCGAACCCCCAAAGAAGCTTATGAAAAAGCGGTCAGTCAGTTAGGTTTTTTTAAATTAAATATATATCCTACCTATTTCATAATGAGCTGACAAATAAGCTTCTAAAAGTCTTTTTAAATACTAATCTTATTCGCCTTAGCCCAGAACTGAGTGAATATAACAAATTTTTAACATTAATCTAACACAACGCTTTAGACAATTTCATATATTTATATGTATAATAATGAATATAAAATAATAATTTAAAAAAAATACATGCACTAATAAATTAATACTTACATTATATTTTTTTAGGATTGGATCGGAAATACGTGTACATTCCAGTTATTGAAACTCAGCTTGATGAAACTCAAGCTGAAGTGAACGCCCCAAAGGTATCCTGGCCTCTGCCCGAGGGCAAAATACACTTGCCCGTTCACTTACCGAAAAAAAATGGAAGAACCTTGAGAAGACTGTGTAAAGTGTGCTGTAAGGACACAAAAAAAAGAGTTAGGGTTTTATATGGATGTCCTGATTGTCCAGGGTTCCCGGGATTCTGCCTAGATTGTTTTCGAATGGCTCACAAATATTGAAATATTAGTTACTTCTTAATTTTGTATTTTCGTTAAAATATCGTTGGTGGCATTTTGACTACTTTCGCCCATTCTCCTTATTTATTGTTTAAAGTTTAATTAAAATTCTACCTTTTTTATAAAAACATCTTTGACGCGCCTGTCGTGCCATCACAAGAACCGATTCACGGTTAATGTTCCTCTTTTATATGAGAAAAGATGGTCTTTCACCGGGGTTTCACTTTACGTCAAAAAACGCTCTCTAGGAATACACACCAACTTACTTTCATACATAACGTTTCAATGACATCGATCAGCAGTAAATTGCGGACGCTATGTGGCGTCTACCGCAGTCTTATGCTAGCCACACTGTAAGTTTCTTCGAACACACGTCATGTTAGACTAGCGCAAGCCTAAATTTGCGCATGTAAATCGTTACGTGTGTGGGCTAGCATTAGAAAACCCTACCTTAACCGTCAGGTGAAATAATAGTCAAACGCGAGTCTATCAATGAAAATAATATTTATAAAAACTCAATATGTAATACTAAAATCTACCTTAATAAACGACCCCCACCTACATTGTAAGACTCCTGAATTACAACCAGATTTGTATTAAATTTAACTTTAAATTAGTCACAGCAAACTGGTTGGGTAAATGTATTAATCTAAATAATTTTAAGTCATTTATTGTTCTATCTATAATTATGATTCATAATATTTAAATGAATAAACAATTTTCAAAATAATTATAGTTACTAATTAATCCTCATTAACAAAAACAATTTGTAATGTTATTAGTAAACTAATTACTGTGCACCAATTTTCTGCAGATCCGAAATTCATCACCTTAATATCAGGGAAAGTTCTTCTTATGGTTGATGGTTATACGTTTCACAAAGCAACAGGACTCAAGACTATAAGACATAACAGGTGGCGGTGTTCCTCGCACCATAAGAGATGCAGCGCCATCGTGGTTCTTAGTGACGACGAGACCATGATTCTTAGGACCAAGTTACAACACAATGGCCACGAACGACCTAAAATACAACATTCAGCCAATGGACTGTACTCTAAATTTAACCAGTCAAGCCTTTATTCATGAGACGCAATTAATTATACAGGATGTAAGGGACTTAGAGGGGGTTTCGTGTTACCCAGTAAGTGGGTTGTGGAGGCCAGAAAAACAGTCACTCCATTTATAATACTGGTATTCAGCTGCATCCGGTGAAACTGGAAGCCGATCCCAACAAAGTTGGGAAAAAGCTATGCAGATTGATTTTTGAGGGACGTAGAGGTTACCATGAATTCAGTAAATGATTATAGAATCACAAGCGTTGATATTATTCGGTTATAAAAAAAATCTGCTGTTTCATAAATTTTGAGTCTGTGGGTATTGCAGTTTTGTATGAAACATCAGTTTTATTTTTTATAAACGATGAAAAATTTCTTCTCCGGGGGAACTATAATGAAATGAAATGAAAAATCATAGGTTGAATTCATGGTAACAGTTTGCGCGTCGATGTTCCTTACGCCGTGTATAATTAATATCCCGGGGGGCCAACAAGCATCAATAAGCTACTTACTACCTTATTGAAGATATCCGTGACCGCGATGGTACGATTTGTAGTTAGTTTCGACATTTATTAAAGTTAATGTTAAGGGAGAATCTTAATAATTTTAATACCTCTTGTGGTTTAATTCGTTTTTTAAATACCTATTTTTTTTTCGTGTTCGGGTCCTTTATACATTGTTATGTAATTAAAAAGTTAAAGTTAATTTATTTTTATTTTATTTCCATCTATCTGGATGACTTATCTCTTTAGGGTTGTCCATAAATCACGTGGGCTCGAAAGGGGGGTATTATCACCTGTATATTTTTTTTTGTTTACGCGCATTTCTACACCGAAAAGCGGCCCCCAAATAAAATATTTTTCTTTCTTTCTATTTAAATATAAAATATTCTATATTTTTTTAAAAGACTGCACCAAAAAAACACACGTGACTTTAGGAAGGCGGGGAGGCGTTATTCTAAAAGCCTCATAACGTTTTACCAGAGGGGAGGGGGGGGGGGTGTAAAATGTTGCTAAAAACATCACGTCATCAATGGACGACCCCTTTCTGGATCTTGTTCAATAGGTTCTAGCAGAGAGTTGTACCGTGCAACACCTTAAACAACTTTGAGGGTAAAATAACTTATATATTTTTACAGGTAAAAAAGTAGTCGGTGGAATATTCTTGGTGAACCAAAACAAGAGGGTTTTGATATTTAGGGAGTTTGTTTACGAAGAAGCAAATAACGATGCAACGGAAAATGTGGTTAAGTGGAAGTGTACGAGTCCAAACTGTCCGGCCCATATACTTATGAATAACTTTCAGCAAATGCTGAAAGAATCTACGGATCATAACCATGATTCTACTGCGATGTGGTCGGATAATAAAATTAAGTTCAAATTGCAGCAATCCACCTTTAAACCTATCATACCGGTGCTGCAGATATAATGGCATGTTTAAAGGCGAAACTCTTTATAACTGCCTCTATTCTACATCTATTCTGTAAAAAATTCAACGTGGAAATTTAGGTATAGTGAGCTTGAAGTGCATTCCGTCTGATGCTATACTCCATTGTATATGTAATAAAATAAAGGTCAACAAATCGTAAAAAAAGTTTTTATAGATGACACTTTATTGTTTAAAAATACGTTACATTTGATTTAAATTTTTGCGATAGATTCCTCTTTTATTTACCTATGTTAAACTTTATCCATTTATTATTAAACTATTTTGATAGATAGATAGATGTTACTGCTTGAGCACAATTTTGTAGTTAGATTTATAATAATAATAATATAATATTTTGTAATCTGTCTATTCTAAAGAGCCCAAAAAGACAGGTTCTCTAAAAGTCAACGAATTATAACGATGCTAAATTGAAGAGTACAACTGTAACGTAGCATGACAACTGAAGTGACACGTATTACGTTTAGTCGGTTATTTGACAACTCTCTCGTCACGTGTTTTTTGTTGTTTACCTTTATTTAACTATTGAAACCAACGGAGTACAGGGATTGACATCATTGACAGCTCACTTCGCCAATTTTTATGGTGGAATTTTACAGAATAGACCACCTGGATTTAATACTGGAACTTGTGAAAATTGTAAGATCGAATACTGATATTCAGCTGCATGCGTTTAGACTGGAAGCCAACCCCCAACATTGACTGGGAAAAGGCTAGGGAGAAGATGGTAAATAATTTGTTAAGATTGTCCAATTTTTAGCTTTGCCTTTTTTCATGCCATCGTTTTTTTAGGTTAACAAAACATAGGTACATGGCAGTGGTAGATAGGTATGTCATTAAATTGTAAACAAATATTTGGCCTAGTTTAACGTATTAACCAGGGAAAAACAGAGGAATACGTCAGTATGGTATTGAACGCCAACAACCATGTGACAGCGTCCATTAATGAGAGTGAGAGAAAACTGGGTAACGTCGCAAATAGCTGTCAAAAATTTCGCTGTTTTGATTAATTTGGTAATATTACTGTATGGAAATATGAAATATGGCTAACTAGTGAGCTAAAATATTGCTTATAAAATGCAATAATTAATATCGTAACATCGAATATTTAGCTTTAGATGTAAAAGAAGTATTTGGAAACTTTCCAAATGCCTTTTTTACACCTTGAACGGTTACAACATCAAATTCAGTGTTATAATTGCAATTCATTAGCGATATTTCATATTTTCATACACTAATATTGCCAAATTAATCAAAACAGGTAAATATTTGACAGCTATTTGCGACGTTGCCAACTTTTAGAATTAATGCTCTTAAGAGATTCTATAGTTTACTTGTTTCGGTACTTACGCGTTTTAAATATGTGTATATGTTTTTAGATTACCTCATACAGAGGTGTAAGGCCTAAAGTCCATTTTTATGTCTTTCAAGAAACTGTCCTACTAATGGTAGTTTTTGTGTGATTTAAATATCTAGTGAGTATTATACCTGTTATTAAAAATAGACATGTAGTTTTTTTTTCATAAAGTATTTACCTACCTATGAACTTTTTCTGAAGTAAAACATACTTTTAGAGTGATTTTACCGCGTTTTTATACAAAAAAAGAAAGAAAGAAAATATGTTACATTTGGCACATACTGGAAGAGATACACAATACGTAAGATACTACCGAAAAATCAGAATAAAAACTTACATAATTACATGTAATAGGGGGCCAGCCTATTGCCATCAACCGGGCACAGACTTTGGGCTGCTACTGAGAAAACGACCAAAATATCAACGAGCCACCTAACAACTATACCTAAATAGCTAAAAAAAATATATAGTAAAAAACAATCTACTGAGCAATTAACCATGCTTTATCATGGAATTGCGGATAGACGCCTAAAGAGGTATGAGGAACAGAGTGTAAAGTTCACTCAACATCTATAGAAAAGGAAGGATCCTCCAACCAGACGTGTGTCGTGTCTGCATTATTTTGTGTGACATCAGGTATTTTGATGTGTAGTTAGCATGTGGCGTTGTAGATGCCGCCACTTGCCACTACACCTTACCATAGTTACATACTATCGACATACTGACCGGTCAACTTCGATTTATGGCAAGGATGAAATTCCATAATTTGGCGATATTAAATGTATAGCACACACAATTTCCAGCATAAGCTGACCTCTCATTGTACTCAAATCCTATACAATGCGAGATCAGCTTATATTGGAAATTTATAGATTGATTTGTAGCCGTGTGACCCTGCTCGACCGAGCTCTGCTCGGGTGAAAATAGATAAACAGTCGTTCAGGTATACCAACGTTATATCACATTCCCGAGGCTGTGAAAAGAAAAAGAATTTTCCCAGATAAGCAGTAGATAAGCTAGATAAATTTTTCACCCCCGTGAACCCCTATAATGCATTTTTCATCGAAACCGTTAGAGCCGTTTTCGAGAACGTGATTATAAATACATACATATACATACAAATATTGCTCATTAATAGTATAGGATTCGTTAAATGCTCCTTTGCCTCTTTTGTCACAGAAACCATTCGAAAACGAACCGTTAACCTCAGGTGAGATAAAAAGGCTTACAAATTCAACCTCAGGCACCGCTCCTACCGCCCGCCGGCGATTAACCAGAAGCGAGTAGAGCTAGCAACTAGAAACGAGTTGACGAGCGGCGAGTGCGCGACGGTGACCAGCGGTTACCAGTGGTATGCCTATGCATGTACCACGTGTGAGTCTCTAAGCGAATGTTCTGCCCGTCAAGCGAGCGTCGTTGAGCGAGTACTCTCTTTGAAAGCTCTTGTCGCTGCGACAAACGAGTACCCGCCGGCGGCGGTGTGAACACGAACAGTCAGCGATCAACTATAAATATTTTTAATTTAATAATTTTATTGTTCAAAAACAGTGTTACAGATTATTTTTCCACCAGTTATTGATAAACAGAAACTATGCAATACTCGTACTAACTTAAGTGGAAAAAGTCACCTGTATCCTGTACTAGTTAAAGAAATTGTATCTCAGGAGACAGGGAGCAGAAAAAGAGATACATATATATGTATCTATTTTACTTACCTACCTACAATCTTGTATACGTTTCTTGAGCGAAAAAATCGTTGAAAGCTAGTCGCTTCCTCATCGGCGCCGGCGGTCGGACAGCTGTCTTAGAAATCTCGCGCACTAGACGGCCACGATCACGACTAGTGTTCGCCCCGACCAGGTAAATTATAGAACCGATACGAATCGCGCAATTGGTCGGCTAGTTGGCCGTTGCGACCAAGTTCGAGATTCGTACCGGCTATCGTGGCCGTATAGTGCGTGAGATCATGGAATCCTTAAACTAATCATAATTCAAATTCCAGGTGAAATTATAGAACTAGTCAGTGGTGCTCAACTGTTTAAATACAACGGTTTCACCTACAGCTTCCATTGCGTGTCGAAGAAAGGCAAGACACGATACAAATGTTCTTCGAGAATGAAGCATGATTGTCGAGCATACATTGTTGCCGACTACAGCATGACTGTCGTCGGTGGAGACTTGAACCACAGGCATCCGGCCCCTGTCTATGTCATGCATAACTCCGGAAGGTGGAGTTTAGATCTCACTACGAAGATTAGTAATAAAGCTCTTAATTTTCAGTATGCGCAGAAGTTTGTTTGATTGATTAAGTAGTTTTATTGTTATTGAGGAAATATTGTTAAGGTTTTAGTGAAATGATCTCGTACAATATGGCCTATGAATCATGGCCGATCCGAACTTTGCGCAGAAGTCGCAACATTTTTATTTTTTAGGAACTAAGTTGTGAAGCGAGGTTAGTGGGAGTGAGTGAACATGCGCGAAAGTTCGGAGAGCCTATGTTCAGACCGGACTTGATTCATCGGCCGTATTGTAACACCGAACTTATAGGTCTATTATGTATGTGTTTATTTGGTAGCGAATTTGATGTTGTTAGGAACTGCCACTTGTAAAGGTTTTTTGAAATACACTTGGACACTATGGCTTATCCACCGTTTAAAGGTATCATTCTGTACCCGACCGCCGGCGGTAACGGCAGGCGACGTGTCGCGGCGTCATATCGCTGCAGTCATGTTTCCGAACCCGACCGCAGGCGGCGGCAGCCCGTATTCCAGTCGGTATATAGGAGATAGAAAAACGTGTTATCGCTCGAACGTTGGCGGCACTACTGGTCTGCGGTCGGGCTGCACGTGTCGCCTGTCGCTCGCCCGTAGCTGCCAACGATCTGTCGCTAGCTACGGAAAGTATTTCATAGAAAACAGTGGTGTCGCGACGACACGTTGCCTGCAGTTGCCTCATGTGGTCGGGTACGGAATGGTACCTTAATAGTCAAAATATGTATAAGATCTAATATATTGATGATATAGGACTGATTGTAATTAAATTAAGATTATAAGTAGGTAATAATAACACTTTTACGACTTTTGTTATTACTTGTGAAATGTTTTATTAGAAATGAGTAGTTAATGAGGTAGTTATACTTATATCTGTGGTAGTTATTTTTTAAATATCGCAGCATAATGCTGATATAGGAGCCTTTTAGCCTCGCACAGGTCTTTGTTTTGTTTATTCGAAAAAAAATGGGATCCCTTCTTTTCGCATACTGTTCTTTGTCCTAATATACTTCGGCATAACGATTTTGGCACAATTTGTTCAGGCATAATAATACTTCGGCATATTTTTTTTAAGCATACATTTTATGTTGGCATAATCATCTTAAAGACTAATTTGTATTGGCATAAATTTGATTCGCATAACCTTAGTAGGCCTAATGACTATTAGCATAACGTTAGTAGGCCTAATGACTATTAGCATAATAATATTTAGGCATACAATTAATATAAATAACAAAAACAATTTTCATGCAAATGATTTAATAATTCAGATCAAACCAATTTGCTATAGTTTCTGTAACAATTAAATAATATTGTTGGTTAAAAATTTAATATGCTGTGCAACAAAAGTTAGTGACAGAACCGAATTTCTGCAAAACCGACTCCACGTAGTCTTGTTTGTCCTACCCCTAGAGTGTAATTTAAAATCGCGTAGGCGCGTGGGGCCGCCGGAGGCCCGCAGCGCCGGAGCCGTGACAGAAACCCTGCCTGCTGCATGCTGCATGCTTGCTTGTTTGCTGCATGCTTGCTTGCATGCTGTATGCTTGCTTGCATGCTGTATGCTTGCTAATATGTTTTAATATCATTATGCGTAAATAAATTTATGCTTAAAAAAGTTATGCTTTAGAACTTTATGTTTAATAAATTTATGCTTTAGAATATTATGCTTAATCATTATTATGGTTAGAGAAATTATGCTTAAAAATATTATGCGTAAGCTGTTATGCGTAATTATATTATGCGAAAATATAATTATGCCAAACAAAATTATGCTAAGTTATATTAGGTCTTAAAACTTTATGCAAATGGATAGGGAACCGAAAAAAATATGTTAATTTTGTTAGTTTTAAATGCTAATTTTTAGGGTCCGTAGTAATTAAGGAACCCTTATAGTTTCGCCATGTCTGTCTGTCTGTCTGACCGCGGCTTAGCTCAGAGACTGGTAGTACTAGAAAGCTGTAATTTGGCATGGGTATACATATTAATCACGCCGACAAAGCGGTAAAATAAAAACAAGAAAAAAAAAATTATGGTACCTCCCCTACACGTAAAGTGGGTATGTCTTTATTATCTTATTTGTCCTAATGTGTGGGGTATCGTTTGAAAGATCGTTCAAAAATATTGTGTGTGCGTGAAAGCCATTTTTCAATTTAGGAATCCGTTTGCGACATATTAAGCTTTAAAGTGCTAATTTTTGTTGGACTATATTGTCCCTTCCCTGGCAGCTAAATGGTTGTACTTGGATTTATGAAAAAATTCACAGCAGTAGTATATATGTATAACGAAGTTAAAAGGAAAATTATCTACAGCGGCTAAGCGTAGTTTACAGGTTAACGAGTAATAATCGACCAACTAAAATTTGCAGTTTGATAAACATGTTCTCCCATACATTCCGTATGTGAGAGCATGTTTTTCAACTACAATGTTAAGTTTGTTCTTGGGATCACTTCATCCCAACTACGGAACCCTTCATTGTGCGTGATCAGACACGTACTTGGCCGGTTTTTACTTTTTGTATTCCCTGTACGGGTATCCTGATAAAATATTTTTTCCGTATTTCCTGTGCGTGTCTCAAATAAAATATTTTTCTTTCTTTCTTTTTTTATTTAGAATCCCATGAATGGTCCTACTTCTTGTTGGTCGCACACTATCCATATACACCATTGAATACCTAATTACCAAAAAAACAAATAAAACTTCCTTGTTTATATTGTCTACGCGCCCTTTTTAGGTATAGGTCATTTCTGCTCCTTTAACAAAAATGATGCTTGGTCACAAACATGAAGGTAAATTGTAGTAAAAGTTTAGGTTAATTTGAGACTTAAGTCAGGAAACAATATCAAAGAGAAGCCTGAGGACGAAGTTTCTGTAGCGCCTTCCACGAGCAAACAACGTACTTCAATTGGTACACATTGTTATATTTATTCAACTAGAACTCAAATATTGACGACCGCATAATTTTAACAGTATTGTAGCGGCATCTACATCGCTACATGCGAACTACGCATCAAAGACCTGACGTCGAACAGCATCCTGACGTCGCACAAAATCCTGCATCGCGCAATTAGAGTTTACCGCGCAATGGACATATATACAAGCTTCCCGACTTCAACCTCTGGGCAGTTGCCCGCCAGACACGATACCCGTCTGGTCGGAGGATCCTCCCTTTTTTATGGGGGATGAGTGAACTTTAGACCCTGTTCCTCATATCCCTAAATTGGTGACCCCGAATATGAACGTCAACGCAGCCTTCGTGCAACTACTTCAGCGTGACGTCATCATCATCATCACTCCCGCAAGCTTTCGTGAGGCGAGTCACACAGCCAGTCAGCACCCACGGCTTCAACGGGTATCCTGACTACCAGCATGCAGCGAACGCGCATTCCTGGTCATCACCCTCAGCCACAACCCAGCGCTGTACCACATCTGACCCACTGGATCATAACGCAACGCTACCCCGACTCACTGGGGAATCACCACAGACAGTTCCGACTAACCGCGAACTATGCGGCACCCGGTTCAGACTCACTGGAACCACAGCTGGCACTGTGAAGCATCGCAATATTCAAGACTCAGCCCACTATCGACCTCCGGTCTCCGGAGGGGAGCGATATAGCGGCATCTACATCGCTACATGCGAACTACGCATCAAAGACCTGACGTCACACAAAATCCTGCATCGCGCAATTAGAGTTTACCGCGCAATGGACATATATACAAGCTTCCTGACTTCAACCTCTAGGCAGTTGCCCGCCAGACACGACACCCGCCTGGTCGGAGGATCTTCCCTTTTCTATGGGGGATGAGTGAACTTTACACCCTGTTCCTCATATCCCTAAAGTATAATAATTTTTTCCAGGGGTTGACGCCCAAGAATTTGAATTTGAGTGGGTAGGACTGACCGATTACCTAAGTAACTTTGACATGAATATTAGAGACGACGACTGCTTAATCCCTATCATGACCTCACGCAACGTTTCGGCGGAGTCTGCAGTTTGCGCCGAATTGACATCTCACGAGACCCGTGTCCTGGACAGAGAAGACAGACGGAATGACCTGGCAATGAGGGAATTTGTACCACATGACTGTTACGATTTTGAATGGACTACAGACTAACACATTTTTAAAGGACGACGTGAGAATTTCACCGGGACTCCAGGACCTACTTTTACGATGACAGACCAGACACGTATCGTCGACATTTTTTATAAAATGATAGACAATGACTTGATTGACAGGATTTGCACAGCGACCAACCAATATGCAGACCAGAAAATAAAACTATTAAAAGACCAAAACAAATTCGTTCCAACTTCACGACTGTATAGATGGACACCGACGGACAGGGACGAAATGATCAGTTTCCTTGCTATTATTATTTTACAAGGGCTATACCCTCTACCGGATGAGCAGTCCTACTTTAGTTTTAATGGTTTCGGCACTATGCCTTATTTTTCTAGAATAATGTCGTACAATAAGTTTATTTTGATTCATTCACTCATACATTTCATCGACAGTGAGACGACAACTGTCGTTCGATTCTGTAAAAATATCACCGTGAAACTTAGGTGAAGTGAGCGTGAAGTGAGCTGTCAATAGTGTTTATCCCTAGCATCCTGCCGGTCGATTCTGTGGCAGTGACAGCTCACTTCACGCTCACTTCATCTAAGCTTCACGTTAATATTTTTACAGAATCGACCAACTGAACCCAATAATCTGTACGAAATACAAGAATTACGAGACCTGACGAGACGGAAACGACTAAGCAACTTACAACTGGCAGTAGCGTTGCACGTCCCATCAATGCTACTGCCAAAACTGTATATGACTTGGTGGAGCCGTTACTTCATCATGGACACACATTAATAATGGACAGTTTTTATAACAGTCCATTATTAGCGCGATGTCTAAAACGACAACAAACGGACTGTTATGGGACGTTACGACTGAATCAGGAATTTGTTCCCGATTCATTGAAGACGATCACAAAGGCAGAACTTCTACAAGGGGAAATAAATGCAAGTTACTGTGCCGATTTATCGGTAATTGTATGACGAGATTCTAACCTAGTTAGCGTGATCTCGACGAACCATTGCCTCGAGATCGGTACGAGACATAAAAATAAACGACTGACTGACAAGCCAAGCGTTGTCCTGGACTACAACAAATCAATTGGAGGTGTGGACCGGAAAGACCAGTTTTTGGCTGCTCAGCCGATGGAGCGCGTAAAAAACAAAATTGTGTTCAAAAAATTGTTCCGGCGTTTATTTAACTGTGCCATATTTAACTGTTTTATCATCTTCAACTCAGTCAATAAAAACATTTCACACAGACAGTTCAGGACAACACTGGCGGCAGAATTACTTAAGATACACCGACATATTGACCTGACGTCGGAAACGCGATTTATAGCGTCCCGAACTGGACTGACGACGACAGCCCGTTCGACAACCCGAGCGACAGCCACCAACAGACCTCAACTCGAGCACCGTCACTTTCCGGTTCGAAACGGCACGAAACAGGGTCGCTGTTGGATGTGCGCCCAGCGGAAAACCTCTGCCAGAACCATATAGAAGTGCCTACAATGCAAAGTAAATCTCTGCATTGAGGATTGCTTCATGAAGTACATACATAGGTTGAGTTGATTTATATTTAAAAAAATAAAGGATGGCTCGATTCCGTGGCCTTAATGAAAGTTAAATAAAATGTATTGCTTTTATTATTTGTTTTTATTAAAAAACCCCAACTAAACCAAAAATAAAACAACAAAAAAAATACAGTGTATGGATTAAAACAAATTCATAAATATATATTTTTTATTTGGTTAACATTACAATGTGTTTGAGAAACCTTATCTCGGGCGGCCATGTTGCTAATATTTCGCTTTCGCGAGCGGGTTTGGAGCGCTCGAGACATCGCGGTAAAATTACTAGTACTACGTGTTTTGTTTCGATTTATTTGACAAACGTTAGAGTTAATTATACATAATCATCGATATTTCACAGGCAATTTTTATGATTCCGCTTTTTAAAAACGGCGTCGTCACTTATTGTATATTTTGTAGTGTATGATTTATTTTGTGTTATATAAGAAAAATAAATAAGATAGTTCCCCTTTTAAAGTTAATTTTCGAAAATGTTTCATGAATATTCAGAAAAATACAGGCTGTCACATGCCCAGGGGCGGCATTGTATAAGTCGCAGGCAGATTGTATGATTCGTCATTTTACAAACGGCGCCGTCCGTTTAAAATCGCTCTCGATTATGCAAAATACCTAAGGCAAATTGACAATTCGTTCAATTGTTATAATTTCGACATTGATTAATATTATAGGGTGACCTCTTAAAACACAGGTTGGACAAATCATACTTTATTCCAGCTATCAGGTACCTATTATGTCACCGTAAAATTGTGAGAACCGTTAGTTTAGAATTGCCGTGCCGAATATATAAATATTTCAATTCGCCACGGCATTTTGTAAATAGTGTTTGAATTGTCCAAATGTTGTGGCATATTATAAAGTGACAAGGTAATTTACATTTTGCCTTCGGCATATTTCAAAACAGCGTGCGTTTGTAAACGGACGACGCCGTTTTTAAAAAGCGGAATCATACAAATTGCCTGTGACATATCGCTTTCTGCGATCTCTTCCAGGCAACCTTGACTTAGAGACTTCCATAGAAAAATGTTAAAGGCCCTTTCGCATCTATAATAAACCACATTGGCCCACATTAGCAGGACGCATTGACGTATATTTACCATTTAGGAAACATTATTTTTTATGCAGTTTTTAATTTATTTGGAATGATTATTCCTTTTTTTATCCTATTACATGGAACCTCAACATAATTGGTGAAATGTGGGTGTGCTATAGGTACGCCTTTGCCCAACCCTTCGGGAAATGCAGGCGTGATGTTTTAGTATGTATTTATTATTTTACAAAGTCAATTGTATTACAGTGGAACTTATAACAATGCAAGGTGCTGGCAAGAAACTGTTGATGAAAAACGAATACACTTACTATAGACACGTACTTCTCAAAGCAGGCACTAGATGGAGCTGTACAAGGACATCGAAGTTTAAATGTCACGCGTACCTCTTAGTGTCAGAGGATGGTTTCATCATTAAGACTTCTGAAAACCATAACCACGAACCTTTTAAATATTTTAAAACGTCCGATGGCACTTATGTTAAATTGTAAATAATAAAAATTAAAAATATTATGGGAATGGGATATTTATATTTTTTAATAAATTAATAGGTGAAGCTGAAAAATAACTCTATAATTTATGAATGACATAGCTGTATAATTTATGTAAGTAGTCATTTAAAATTGCTAAGACCCAGTTTCACCATACTTTGTTAGTAAATGAAAATGTCCCGTTGAGCGTTTTGACGTACCCGTCAAGACGCTCAACGGGACATTTCCATTTATTGGACTGTTTTGCATAGTAAGGCGGCAGTCTGACTGTGTAAAATGCTTGCATGCAATGCCCGTCAGAATGCATAACATGAAATTTGCATAAAGTTTGGCTTTGATTTTATTATTAAAAAAGGATTAAATCAAAATGACGTCTCCATTTATAACTTACAGTGCAACTAATAAACGTACGAGGTACAAACAAGCCACAATTGATGAAAAACGGTTACACTTATTATAAGCATTTGATTCTCAAAGTGGGCGCTAGATGGAGCTGTTCGAGAACATCCAAGTGTCGCGCATACGTCGTAATGTCAGAAAATGGTGATGTCATCAAGTCCTCAGAAAATCATACTCATGAACGGTTTCAATATTTCAAACTTTCTGATGGCACGTATATGAGACTTAAAGGACTTTAATTAGCAAGATTTAACGTTTGTAGCATTGTTAACTTAAAAATAACCAATTTATTTGTGAAAATTCATACTTGCCACATTTTGCCAAATCACCAAATACTTACTTACTTAATTGAAAGAAGAAAAAAAAACTATCATTTTATTCACAAAATAGATAAATATAATTGAAAGAAAAAGTTCTGTTAATGCCCATTCTTCATTAAAAAAAAAACCGTACTTGATGGCGCGGCGCGGCGCACCGATTAACATCTCATCATCATTGAAGGTATATCTCGTTTTTTTTTTTCAAATAGTGTAAAAATAATATTATCCTCTTACTTTCACTTTACTTGACCTGCCGATTCCTGACTAATTAGACACAATGAATTATAATTATATGGTTCTTGCCTTAAGCCCCTTTTACACGATACAAGCTTCTTGCCCGCGACATAGGTACAATAACATTGGAGCAACATAATTATGTTTTGCTCCGTTTAAGACAGTTCAACTTTTATTGTTGCTTCAACTTATGGTATGCCACAGGCAATTAAATCGCACCGTGTAAATTAGACTACGAATGTGTCACTGGGATTTTGCTTTATGTTACAGCTGAACTCATAACAGTAAAAGCAAGCGGCAAACAATATTTGATGAAGAACGGCTACACGTACTACAAGCAAGTAGTTCTTAAGTCAGGCGCTAGATGGAGTTGTTCGAGAACATCCAAGTGTCGCGCGTTCCTCTTGGTGTCAGATTATGGTGAAATACTCAAGTCTTTAGAAGACCATAGCCATGAACGACCAAGGTATTACAAATTGGGTGATGGGACGTATGTAAAACTTTAGAATTTAAAGTGAATGTTTTTAAGAATTTATATATACGTATAAATAAATGAACGTGAGCATGATTGTTTAGTTATTTTCAATCAAAGCATCTTTATAATCTACTGTATGCAAAATATATGATAACAAATATCAAGTGACATAGCTCGAAGAATTGCCAAACTTAAGGCAGTGGGCAGGGCACATTGCTCGTAGAACAGATGGTCGATGGGGCCGAAAGGTACTGGAGTGACGATCGCGTACTGGAAGACGTAGCATTGGAAGGCCGTCCACAATGTGGACCGATGACCTTGTGAAGGCCAGAACCAATCGAAGTGGCAATGCCTGGGGGAGGCCTGTGTTCAACAATGGACGTCTTTCGGCTGAAATTATGATGATGAAATAGAGAGTATCTCCGCAACCTGTGCTGGCCCCCGACGATGTGGTCGCTGACGCTGATTGAAAACATAGAAATCTAGCGCGGGTGGCGGCAGTGATTTTACCCTAGAATTCCGATGTAATTTTAGTGAGTGTTGGATGTTTGCATGAGTTTTGACATCGTTTGCTTATTCACATTTTTCCACCAACATTAATTTAAAACTATTAAAATATATATATTTTTTCCAGTGCAAATGATAACTGTAGACACGAACGGCAAGCAATACCTCATTAGCAATGGATACACCTTCAATAAGCAAAGTACTTTAAAGACGGGAGTGGATAGGTGGGTCTGCACGGCACACTGTTCATCCTACGTCTTGATCTCGAAAGGATGCCTTGTTAAAGCTTCACATAAACATAGTCACAGTAGGCCGATTTATCGATTGATGTCTAATGGGATTTATGTGAAGATGCAGCAAACTTACAATAAACACAAAATCCATGTGACGCCACAGTGAAGCACGTTTTAACTCCATAATTTAATTTAATTTGCTAAACCACAATTCCGTAGTTTTCAATGGCATGTATTTAATTAAACCTCTAATAATTCTAATTTTACGCTCCTAAACATATTATTAAACGCTCTAATATAAAGATTGCGCCTGTTTTTGTGAATCTCAAATAATCAATGTGGACCGCGGCACAGCTCGCTTTGCTCGCTCGGCTCGCTCGCGGTGTCTCACAGTTCTAATGAAATCTAACCCAACCCATTTGGTCGGGGTGCCGTAGTTTTCTTTCTGCGACCAACTGTGAGAAAAGGCCAGAAAGTTAAAAAGAGCAAAAAGTTTTTAGAGGTCCATAATTTAAAAAAACGACCGTCATTAGAAGCGCAAAATGTTTTTAGAGCGTCTGCGTCAGTGAAATATTTCCCTTTTGCAAAATTGCGTGGATTACTTAGTTAGGATTACCTAGATGTTCCTTCGATAATTTTATTACTGTCTAATAAAATATTCATACTCACATACATTACTTTTTGGTCGTATATATACGTAATTGTTGTATACAAGTCAATGTTGTGTAAATTTTGGTATGGAATTACTTACCTACTTTTGACGGCTTTTGTACGTTGAAGTAATCATTTACAACTGTTTGCAAATGGGTCAAGATTTTATGTTTTTAGCTTATGGTGACAGACAGTGAACTTTTTATGCATCTACGGCGAACCTGGGACAATATCACACAAGGAGATATCGTTAACCTCAGTTTGAGTATGAATAATCACATAATCTCATCCAGGTGCTTTTACAGATTATTCATGTTTATTTTGTAATCAATTTAATGTTTCATTTAATTTGATTTCTTTATTTTATCACCAAAAAAAATAGTTCATTTGTAAATTGGTTTATTTCTACTATAAGAGCCTTTTTAGGGTTCCGTAGTAAACAAGGAACCGTTGTAGTTTCGCCATGTCCGTCTGTCTGTCTGTCCGTTTGTCTGTCCACGGCTTAGCTCACAGACGGTGAGTACTAGAAAGCTGTAATTCGGCATATGTATACATATTAATCATGCCGACAAAATGGAAATATAAAATCAAGAAAAAAAAATTTTTGGGTACCTCCGCTACACGTAAACTGGGGATGTTTTTTTTTTCCTCATCTACCCATTTTAGTTTCAGGGATCCGTTTGCGAAATATTAAGCTTTTAACTGAAAATTTTTGTTAGAGTCAAGTGTCCCCCCCCCCCCTCCCCTTCTAGCTAAATGGTTGTACTTGGACTTGTGAAAAATTTCACAGCAGTAGTATACTCGTATAAAACGAAATTAAAAGGAAAACTATGAGAGCTAAGTAGGCTGTACAGGTTAACGAGTAATAATCAACCAACTTACATTTGCAGTTTGAAAAACATGATCTCCCATACATTCCGTAGGGGAGAACACGTTTTTCAACTACAATGTTAAGTTTGTTCTTGGGATAAATTCATCCCAACTACGGAACCCTTCATTGTGCGTGGTCCGACACGCACTTGGCCGGTTTTTAAGTTAGATTTTTATTTAATTTACTATTTAGTAGAATATAAATACTGCGCATTTTGATATAAGTATGTTATAAGATTTTCTAAGTAGTTTCTTTTTAATACATGAATAACGAAAATATTCTTAGATTGTGTCGATGTGTGTATTTGGGCTATAGAAGTACAGACACGTATTATTAATTGGAAAAAAACAATATACGATTTACACAGTGCGATTTAATTGCCTGTGGCATACAATAAATGGATGCAACTATAAAAGTTGCACGGTCTAAACACTGTTCAGAACGTGCATGTCATTTGTTGATTCAATTTTATTGTATGTCACAGACAGGAAACTTGCTTCGTGCAAATCGGGTTTTAGTTCCCGGCTCTATCTTGCACTTATATTAGTGCACAAGTTTGTGCTCAGACACATCAAGTGCAGTCTCTTTTCCTTTATTCTCATAGTCAAGTTAGTAGGAAGTTTTACCACCATACCAGTGTAGTACCTACTTTCACGGACGAGTCTTCTCTATTACTTTCATATTACTAAAATAACACGTCTGTTGAATGTTTCTCCCAATGAGTTAAATTCATCAGAAGCTACCGATCAACGGCTGGCTATTAATGGTACTGCACTTTGTTTCCAAACCGCAACCGGACTCTTGGTTTATAAAAAAGGTGCTCAGACGGCAGTTACATGTACAAAGTTTAACAACTCCTCGAGAAATAAAGAGCCTAGCTCTTAAAGACAGGCATGTGATGATGATTTTTGTAGTTGTAACGCCACATTCGAACAACGCATCACACTGACGTCACGCAAAATCTTGCATCGCGCAAGCACAGTTTACCGCACAACGTCCCGACATCAATCGTCGGGCAGTGGCCCACCAGACACAACATCCGTCTAGTCGCGAGAATCCTGAGGATGAATGAACTTAACACCCTGTTCCTCATACCTCTATAGGCACGACGCGACAGCACGATGCGACTAGTTGAACAATTTCTTTGAAAACTTCATGATAATTGTTCTACCAGAATGGCTTAGCAACGTCGCGTCGCGCATTTCTGCGGGAGCCTTAAACTTCAGCTACTAACAAAAATAAAAATATTGGGTCAAGTTTTTCAATAACAATTTAAACTTGGTTGATGTTTTATTTTGTTTCCATACCTAATGATGTATCTTCTTTCGTGGTACTCATGTAAACCAATACGTAGGTATAGCATTATGGTTTCATATTTACTATACTGCTTTTCTCTTTTCAGCTTGCATTATCGACATGGCTAACGGAAAAACGTGGGTCCTATACCACGGCTACACGTTCTTCTATAGGTACAAAATGAAGACAGGTCACAAATGGGTCTGCACGAACTTCCCTCGGTGTAAATCGTACCTCTGTTTGGATGACCAGAACAATATCATTAAAAGTTTACTGGAGCATGCTCATGAGATGCGACCAGTTCATAGGTGTCCTGACGGGAAATACGTCAAGACTTATTGATGTCTACAGAAATCGGTTATTGTTATTTGCAATAGCCTCAAATAGTTGTAATTCAAAAGCTAAATCCACACTTGTGCGCTTACATTTTGTTCCTTTTTGTGATGCATGCGCATAGCGTAGCGCCAGAGCTTATACATCAACACTGTATTGACTGCCAACTAACATTGTTCGTATGTTCAAATCACAACTGTCATTATTTGGCTATAACACGGCAAATTGACATAGGGTGCCAATTTGCTTAACAATTCGTGACTGTACCTACGCAAGATGCCGGCGACATCTCAAGAATTTCCAATATAAGCTGACCTCTCAGTAGTTATGGTAAGAAAACACTTCGTTTCTCCTTAAACATCATCGTTATTACATAGTTCTTATGTATGTATGTGTTAATTGTATATGTTAATTGTACATCACATGGACTACCTGCAGTATTGTCTCTCCTTCCCCCTTTAAATTCATCGAAAGGTTGTCTTTCAAGATCGCTTTTAGCTATAGGACCGCCCATTGTGTCACCCTATGCAAATTTCTACATTTATGTATGTAATTCGTCTGGTGTACGAACATAATAAACGAGTATTATATTCTATACAGAATGCATAGACAATGCGAGGTCAGCTTTAAATGGAACAGTTCCTATTGGTGTGTGTATCGTCGTGTGTCGTATACCTCTACCATAATCTGTGTTCAACCGTATCCGTAATCCGATATCTGTATCAACTAACATTGGAATCACATGGTTCTCTTTTGCCTTTAAATTTAGACGAAGCTACCAAATTGAATTCTGTAAACATACCGCATTAATAATTTGAGAATGCGTTCCTGACACCTGTCAGTCATGACAGGTGTCAGGAACGTATTATCTCGGTGGCCGAAATATCAAAGTGAAACATTGAACGTCCGCCATATCCTTCATTTTTGTGCCTTAAAACCTTCGATAACTTATAAAGAACTATTAGTGATCGAAGCATAAAATTTAAAAAAACTCCGACACCCGGTGTCCTGGGACACCCGGTTGGAACGAAGTTCCTTTTGCTGTATATTATGCATTAATACAGAGCCATCTAGTATAAGTTTTTAGAAGCTAAAAACTTATATTGCCGCAAAGCATGTGGTAGACGCATGACGAATAAAGCTTGATTTACACGGCGCGATTTAATTGCCTGTGGCATACCATAAGTTAAAGCAACAATAGAAGTTGCACCGTCTGAACAGCAGTCGATGCAAGTCCTTTGTAGCTTCAATTTTATCGTATGCCACACGCAAGAAAAGTGCATCATTTAAATGGGGCTTTAAAGACGAAAGATAGCTAATAAGTGTGGACACAGCTGAAGATATGAAAGCAATATGTTACCCAGGGTGTGGCTAGGCCCCGTTGTCACGGCGATGATCAGTACGATATTTGACTGTATAATTTTGGGATCACACATGGCAGTTTCATACGGCATTTTTTTTTAACCGTTTGAACTGCGGGATGTCAACGTGAATACGTCTATAATCCGAAACATATTGTATACTCGTATACTGTGAACGGCCGCTTATGCCCGGACTCCACCAAACCGGAGACGAAACAAGAGGAGAAGAGATATGATTTAATTAACCTCCACTCAGCTTCAGTGGAGATCAGTGAGCGGAGATGTATCATATTTGTATGGCACAATCTAAGCGGAGATGTGAGCTGTGCCTCACAAGCTGGCAACGGCGCGCAGCGGAGACGAGAAGAGATGTGACGTGCAGTGAGCGGCGCAACAGTTACGCTCTAGCCAGCACACATCTGCACTCTAGCCACCACAAATCTCTGCTCCAGTCTAGCCAGTTCCCATTTCCGCACAGCTTCGGTACAGTTTAGCTGAAAAACATCTCTTTTCGTCTCCGCTTCGGAAATCTGCACTTTGGTGGAGTCCGGGCCTTAGGCGCCTACAAACGAGTTGGCGAGTGCGCGACAGCGACTTGCGATTACTTGCTGGTATGCATACCAAGCGTGAGTCTCTCAGTAAGTGTTCTGCCCGCCAAGCGAGCGTCGCTGAGCGAGTACTCTCTTTGATAGCTCTGTGGCAGCGACAAACAAGTACTCGCCGGGGGTGCTAACAGTCAGCGATCAACTATTAATAAATCGGGGCTGGAACAGTTGCCTTAAGCTAGAGGTTGATTGGCCCCGAATCCCAAGTTGTTATTAAAGATGTTAAATTAGGTTTATGGTTTAAAGTAGCATGCAGATTGTAGTTATAGTTGGGAACCCAAGGGATGTTCTGGAAACATTGGAATAACTTCGTATTTATTTGACACATTGATCGACTTATATAGATAGACTTGAATGTTTTAATAAGAGGTCTGTTAAAGTAGTCGTCAGAATCGTGAACTTTATACAACGGAGTTAGGGTCAGTTTACTCCGAGACGTTTCGATAGTGTTTTAAGATAGTGATACAAAATATAACTTTATTTACTACTCAAAAAGATACACATTTAATTGAGAGTATTGGAAAATGTCTCGCGGCGTTGCGCTGCGCCGCGCTGGGCATCGAGATGCCTCGCGGCGTAGCGCGCCGTATCACGAAGCAGCGAAACCACTGGCCTCTTGAAGAATCGTCACGTCTCGGTGTGAACTGACTCTTATTCTGACGCGGACTTCAAATACCTATGTGTATTGGATAGGCATATCTTTTATGGTATTTTGATTTTTGTATATTAGATTTACAAGTAGATATAGCTTTGGTTAAAGTATACATTATTATAGATTTATCTTGTTATCAAATAAAAACTTTTTTTACAATTGTGCATTTTTCTAACCCGTCATACCTAGGACCACAAAAACTCATTTCTGTTGGAAAATAATTATAAAATATAAATCGTTCTGTTTATTTCAGCTCAATTGATAACTATGGTGAACGGAAAAACACTCGTCTTATTTGAGGGTTATACTTTCTACAGGAAGAACCCAAGGAATAAAAAGAAATGGTTTTGTACGAACTTTCCTAACTGCAAGTCCTACGTGAAATTGATAGAAAATATGGTGATAACCGAAATGATCATGGAACATAATCATCATAAGAAAACACTGTATCAGACAAGCGATGGTAGATATATTCGAATAAAAGCATCCGATCTACTTGTAAATGATATTCGTTTTCAGTAGATAGGTACATTAAGAAATATATAATACAAGAATATGTTAATAAATAGGTAAGAAATACACCTAAAGGTGTGTCCAAACATTGAGCGGTAATAGTGCGCGGCTGCCGCGCGCGGAGTGCCGAGCTGTGTTTGGACGACTGCCGCGCGCGAACGCTTCTGTCTACCTGCCGCGCACATACATTTTTAGGAAACATTCGTTACTAATTGTGTCTGGACGTATTAAAGCCCAGGCAGATTGATATTGCCAACTGAATTGCGCGGCGTGTCTCGGATGTGCCGCGCAGTACTGCCGCGCAAACGTTCGTCGGTTTGGTCCTAACTAGAGCGCGGCAGAAATGTGTCCTGCAAACGCCGCGTGTTGCTGCCGCGCTCTTGCCGCTCAATGTTTGGACACACCTTAAGGAAAATTTATTTGTATAGATCAGTAACTCTCAAATCATTGTTCTCAATAAATCATGTACCTAAATGGCGATTTCATTTAAATCTTGTTATTACGAAACATAATTGGGTAGTATTATGGCAGCGTCTACATCGCGACATGCGAACTACGATCACACTGACGTTACGCAAAATCTTGCATCGCGCAAGCAGAATTTGCCGCGCGACTTGTATTTAAAGAACGTCCCGACATAAATCGTCGGGCCCACAAGACACAACACCCGTCTAGTCGTAGGATCCTCCCTTTTCTATGGAGGATGAGTGAACTTTACACCCTGTTCCTCATTAAAAAGTGTGTTGTCAGCTCCGACGCAAGCACTGGATTTTAAGTACTCCTTAATCCGGTTGTATTTGAATATGCAATAGGCGAAGAGGGTAAATAAGGAATCTCTTAAAAAAAACACCCTATCCGCTCGCCAACCCCGGGGGCCACCCTATAATTGCGAAAGTGTGTTTATTTATTGGTTTATTACGCTTTCACGCTAAAACAGCTGAACAGATTTGGATGAAATTTGGCACATGGGTAGACCATGACCTGGGTTAGGACATAAGATTCTTTTTATCCCGATATACCCACGGGATGCGGATGAAACCGCGATTTAGTAGCTATTAGTATATAAATATTTCTCTTTACTATTTTCAGCTGCTAAACTAATTACTATGGTAAATGGTAATTCATATTTGTTATACGATGGTTACACCTACTCTAAAAGGGATGGAGGGAAAAAATGGTATTGCTCAAGCTTCCGTTGCAAGTCGTTTATCAAATTAACCGAATTCAACGGCAAGATAGTGATACTTGAGACGTCCTTTGTGCATCGTCATAAGAAGAAAATCATTCATCAAACAAGTAGTGGTAGATATGTTTGGTTGTAAGCATAACAATAAATTTATTTCGGAATCATTTTAATGTATAAAACGGTAGTAAACACAATACAAAAAAAAACTTGACTGCAAAAACACTTAACTGAAAACAGAAAAACAAGCAAGAATTTTGGTATCGCCGGCCCGGACGAACAAGTTACACCATATTTCAGGTTATTGGTTTGTGCCTGCGATACCAAAATTCTATAGATTGTAATGCTTATTTTTCTCTATTCAGGTTTTTTGTTTTTTACAAATTATAGAAGCATGATATTTATTAATTATAAGCATATATTTTTTATTAATAAGAGGACTATAACCAAGACAAGAATGCTTGGAAACTTCCTGGTTCCGCTAGAACAATCTAGAGTCTAGACAGAATCAAACTGAAATTTAATTGTATAATTTATTATTTTTATGACATTGTTTTTACATTCTGTGATTACTTTAACTCACACTGATTTATTAGTATTACTTGTTAAAATTTTAAGAAAATCGTCTACGTTTACAATGTTTATAAATATATAGCACCATGTACTATCACATAATTAATTTATCTGTCATTGCTTCATTTTAAATTCTTTTTAACTATTGTGGTATAGTAATTTTATTCTAGATGCATTGTCTTCACATATAATTATACAATTAATGTATGCTTTTGTATACATTAATTTTATAATACTTTTTTTTACATAAATTTTAGACTAACTTATTAATTTTAGGTGTTTTTTTAATGGCCTGCTTGGAATAAATGTTTTGACTTTTACTTTGTAGTATTAATTATTTGTATGAGGTTGGGACACTAGATCCCAACTCCGTCCATTCGAACTTAGAACATTTCCAATTCGGATGAAATGCTTTGTCACAATATTCACATTACTCTTTATATTTTCAGCTCAAATGATCACTATGATGAATGGTAAAACACTTTTAATGTACGACGGTTATACCTTCTATAAGAGAGAAAATCTAAAGAAATGGTACTGCACGAGCCATCATTGCAAGTCTTATGTCATATTTGACGAAAAATTAAGTGTTATTCAATGTTTGATGGAGCATCATCATAAAAAGAAAAAGCTTCATAAAACAGAGAGTGGTCTATACATTCGTCTGTAGTAGTTTACAGAATAATATATTGACCACTCTTCTACAAGTCTCTCATTTATCTATAAGAATTTTGGAAATGTGTCTACGTATCGTATTGTCTTTAAAATTTATCTCATTGATACTCCATATGTATAAATGCAATTGAATGTCAACAGTAACTGTGTTTAGGCTTTTAATATGGTAAATAAATCATACTTAATACTTTTATTGGACGACTTTTCGTTGGTTGGCCATCTATAGTTCCAGAGAGAAGAATGAAATAAAATTATTAAGTTAAATGAACATATTTATTCTGCAAAAATGATAAGGGATCCAAAAATCCTGTTTAAAAAAAATACGTTAGATGGTGTCGACATTTGTTCTGACTACCCCTGACAAGAAATGGCGAAAAAACTCAGGGGTCAAGGTCTCCGCTTTAAAACGCGATCACTCGCGCAGGGTGCTCTCAGCACTTTCGATTCTCAGTGATTTTCGAACGTAAAAAATAATTCCTGATTCTTTATTTCTGACCATATGCGTCTGTATAGCTACAAGTGACCTTTGAACACGGCTATGAGAGGTGGGAGGGATAGATCAACTATATATTAATTTGTGGAGTAGAGTGACGACAACACTTGTTACGTGAAGACGTGTTGCTTGGGGTGCTCACGACACCCCGCGAATGCTCGTGCTATACTTTTACAAGGTTACTATATCAACAAGGTACTTTTTTTTTGTTTATTTTTTTTTGTATCGTAATACGTAGAGTTGGAAGGCCTCCCACAATGTGGACCGATGATCTTGTGAAGGCCGCAGGAATCCGCTGGATGCGGGAAGCATAGAACCGGTCGAAGTGGCGGCGCTTGGGCTCCCCCAAGCGCCGCCTATGTCCAGCAGTGGACGTCTTTCGGCTGAAATTATGACTTTTTTTCAATGGTTTTGATTTGTTAAGTAATCTATTTTTTTTTTGTTGATGAGAAAATTTATGTTAATAATTAAGAATTTGTTTTTATTTAGGTTTTTTGAGGAATGATCTCACTATTGTGATTTAAAAAACGGAGTAAAAAAAATATATTCAAAGTTGCGTCTTTAATTTTGCAATACAAATTAATAAAATATTTGTATCACTCATATCAGCAGTGAAATTTTTAAAATTCTACTTTGTTTATTTGCGGTGGCCACAGCACCCCGCGAGTGCTCACGGGGCTTAAAACCGCGCGTTGATCAAAATATCAAAAATATCATGTAACTATGGCAGGGTAGCATCTGGCCTTTTGAGGAAAGTACCAGAGACAATTTAGGTAAACCTGTCCCTACAGACAGCACGCATGTATCGGCCATCGTGAGCTCAACCTTGTCTTAGGAAGCTCAACGACCCGACACACAACAATACCAACAGTGGGAGCATGAAAAAGGTGGTGTGGTGGGGGAATGGTGTTTTAGAGTAAGTTGTTCCTATAGATATTAAGTTTCCTCGTATATTTTCAGCTGAAATGATCACTATGAAAAATGGAAAAACTCTTGAAGTGTACGACGGTGATACATTTTATACGAGAAATAAATTTTATAAAAAATGGTTTTGCACGTACTGCCCTTGCAAGTCTTACGTCCTATTGGACGAAAAATTTACATCATCATAATAAAAGAATATTAATAAAAATAGCGAATGGTACCAGGTGGGCTAAGTTTTTTAGCCCAGGAACATAAGTAAAGGCAAATCTGCGGAATAAACCTACTGAAGATTTATCGCTGGGATGAGAAAATGACTGTGTGAAAAGTCCATTGCTATAAAAAAGTTAAAGGTCTTAAGGTATTTTCTATGTTAGTAGATTTTCTACTACCGGTGGGTGCTTAGCTTAAATTTGTTAATTTTTGGGCGATATTATTTAATTTTTCAGTTTTATTTAAAATAGATTTTCATTTTAAATCTATACTAATACTTAATATTATAAAGAGGTAAAATTTGTTTGTTTGTACATTTTTTATGTAGAAGTTATCTCCGAAACTACCAGTCTTACTTGAAAACTCTTTTTGCTTTGGATAGCCCAATTCATGAGGAAGGTTAGGCTCGCAGACGAAGTCGCGGGCAGAAGCTAGTTTGATTTATAAAGTAATTTCACAAAAAAATTACTGGGTTCTATTATGATTTTTCATTTCGTACATTAGTTCCGTTTTCCTAATCACTGCAACTACCTAAAGACGACCGTAGACGTGCTAACACATGGGCACGCCACAATTGTGGCGATAAGTCCCCTCTTTGAGGAGTGGCTTGAGAGGCTCCACGGCGTCCTCACCTTCCGCCTGACCCAGGTCCTCACCGGACACGGCTGTTTCGGGAGGTTCCTGTTCCACATAAGGCGGGAGGAAACGCCCGGGTGTCACCACTGTGTGGATCGCCCGGAGGACACGGTGGAGCATACGGTGGAGGTCTGCCCGGCTTGGGCGGAGCACCGCCATGTCCTCACCGAGGCGATCGGCGGCGGCGATCTCTCGCGTCCGGCCCTGGTTCAGGCCATGGTTCGGAGCGAGAGTTCATGGGAGGCCGTCACCTCCTTCTGCGAAGCAGTTATGTTCGCGAAGGAGGAGGCGGAGCGCGCGAGGGAGATGCAAGCTGCACGCCCTCGCGGCCCTAGTCGCCGCAGAAGACGCCCCGGGCGTCGGGAGTCGAGAGCCGACTTCTGGCCACCGTAGGCGCGGGCTTGCGGACGGTGAGCAATGGACAGCTCGCCGTCCGATAAAGACCAGGCCCGTGTCGACGGCGCGTTGTGTTCCACGCGCGCCTCAAAGAGATGTCAGCACCAACTGACGGGGTCGAAAGACCAATGGCTGCTGGGGTTGCGGGTTTGTCCGAAAGGGATATCGCGGCCCCGGCACACAGGCAACGGAAGGAACATGGGTGGGTTTTAGCCAGTAAAAGTCTGACACACCCTCTCGCTCTGCCCAGAGCGGGAGAAGTCATTTGATGATTTCTCCCCCAAAAAAAAAAAAAAAAGACGTGCTAACACTTGCACTTCTTCCGTAATAGTTAAATATTATTACGTTATTGTCAAATACTACGCGCTGATTGATGGCCCCCAGTACCATGGACTAGAATTAAACATAACTGGCGAAATGTAGGTGTACTATAGGTTCAACTCTGCTACAGGCGTAATCTTATGTTATGTTGTCTAAACGCTAAGATAAAACAACATAACAAAAAAACAACATCTAAGTATTCGGTAGCTTTAACATTTATCTCTTGGTTCCAGCTCAATTAATAACTATGGGAAATGGCGCTGCAGTACTATTGCACGACGGTTTTACATTCAATAATATGAATTCCAAAAAAAGAGGTTTCGATAAATGGCACTGCAGCAGCTTTCGCTTATGTAAATGTTACCTACTGACTGACGAGCTATATAGGATACGTGAAAGTAAAGTCGACCACAATCATGCAAGAAGGAATTTGTATAAAACAGCCGATGGAACATACATACGTGTGTGAACAACCTAACGTTTGCGTTTTTATTTCTGCTTGAGTATAGTTTTCAATGTTTTTGTTGGTGTATTGGCGTGTACTAGCTGACATATGGCAAACAATTTAATTTAATGTTTTGTGTTCCGTAATGTTTATTACTTATTATTGTATAGAATCAAATTCTTCTAACTGAACAAACATCTGTGCTGCTGGGGAGTTTGTTGCGCCCGTTCTTCTTTCCAACTAATGCACTAGGATGTAATGAAGGGCGACGGTTTTGGGGGACTGTGTCATGTCATCAGCAATTTTGACGTTCCAAAATTGCTGATTCTCAGGCCAGTTTGAATACATGACTTGTGATTTTGATTTTGTAACTTGAATATGTATGTGCAATTGACAAGCGCTGTGTCACCCACACAGCGCGATTTCATCTATATTGTTTATGTAATGTTAGTTAATAGTACAATAATAACTTTCTGAGTTTCATTACATATTTGTTATTAATTCCCAAACCTATGTTCAGTTCCTATCCTATAGCTTTAATAGTAAAATGACTTAAATGGTCCTGTTTAGTCGCCATATCTGCTTTAGTTACGTACTGGGCTTCTGGAGGAAATCTGAAATACACGGTTGGTTTTACATAATTATATCTCTTGGTTCCAGTTTAATTCACCCAACCACCCCTACAATAGTTAGAGCGAATCGTTCACAGACTTGTCTGTTTAAGTCCAGAATTAGCGATTTACAGCATTGAGATACTAGAAGGCTTTACGTAACGGCTCTGCATGAGTTTTACGCGGAATTCCAGATACATGAGGTGCATTGTTGCTTCCAGTGCACGCACATGTCGATACGTAATGTTCTACATGGTATTTCATAGGAACCGAATACGTCGAAGCGCACATTTAAGTTACTAGTTTTCCTCTTTGCCTTCCATTTTACTTGATTTTCATTGTAGATGAAAATCCCCCTGACATTTCGAAGCGAGTTTTCAACGAACTCCAAAAATTGAAGTTTGGCTGAAGGTAGATGAAGAAACCGTGTTCAGTGATTTTGACGACTCTGTAGAAGACTATGAGGCAGAAAACTTGCAATTAAGAGTCCTGAGAGTGAAGAACAGTATAAAGGAAATGAAAGATCTCAGGAGGAGGAAGTAGAATCAAATGAAAGTGAAAATAACTACAGTGAAGATGAAAATGATGGAGACATGCCGCTGAGCTCATTTGCCACCCAAGAATGTGGTCAAAACGCTTCACACTTTATTGGCAAAAACGGGTTTTTGTGGTCCAAATCTAAGTTTAGAAGATCAAGTAGAACTCCAGCTCATAACATTAAACATGAGTCTCGACCTATTGAACAGTCTACGTTTCGAAGCTGTATAGACCTATGGTCAAAACTTTTTGATACTGACATGATTGCAACAGTAGTCGCACACACCAATAAAAAACTGCGAGGACATCTAGCGCAGATACGGAACTCAAATAAAACTGAGCCCAAAGAGACTGATGAAACAGAAATACAAAGTTTGCTTGGACTACTCTATTACAGCTCCGTATTTAAATGCAATCATACAGACGATAATAATTTGTTCGCAACCGACGGCACTGCTCATGATATTTTTCGCATGCTAATGTCTAAAGATCGATTATATACCTTATTAAACTACCTCAGATTTGACAATGGAACCGATCGTCAAGAGCGATTAAAGACTGATCCCTTAGCAGCAGTATCTTTTATTTTTGGAAAGTTCGTTACTAACTCTGAAAATAATTATAGTCTGGGACCAAACACCTGCATTAATAAGATGCTTTTAGCGTTCAGGGGCAAGAGCTTTATCGCTTCCATGCCAACAAAGCAAAAGACAAATGGAATCAAAATCATGATTCTCAGTGATGCGGAAAAACCTTATGCATATAATGCGTATATAGACTATGGGAATTCTGGTAGCGAAGGTCTGTCGGATGCAGAAAGAATCGGTTATAAGGTTGACGAAACCGATTGAAAACACCAACAGAAATGTAACTGCCGACAACCGGTTTAGTTCAATCCAACTAATGGAGATTTTACATTCAAAAAATTTGACTTTCTTGGGGACTCTGAAAAGGAAGAACCGCGAGATTCCGCGAGAATTCCAACCGAATAAAAGAAGAGAACTGGGAACCGCTTTATATGGATTTACCAAAATGAAATGAAATGAAATGAAATGAAATGAAATGAAATGAAATGAAATGAAATTGTTTTGAAATGAAATTGTTTATTCTGTAAATAGGATATAGGAATCACTTTTACACGTCATATTAAAAATATATTAAATTTTGCTAGATGAGTTCGGCGTTTCCTATCCGACTACTCTGAGAAGAAAGGCCGAAACAAACTCAGAGGTCACAGTCTCTTTTAAAGTCCAGACATAATCTTGGTCAAGCCATATGAGGACCATGTAGATTCATGTCTGAAATGGTCTTTTGAGAAAAGAACCACACAGATTTGAGTGGACCTGTCCAGTCAGTGCAAGCATTTGTCAGTAATCGTGGAGCTCAACTCAGAACAAAAGGAGCTCAACTCGACGAACAATACCAAAGAAAGGACATTTGGGTAGGCCGCATAAACTACTCAAACTGCCAGACCATCATTAAAACTAACTGAGAGAGGATAAAAACGGAGTAATGAGAAAAAAAAAAAAAAAATTAAATTAAAAAAAAATATCCACATAGTCCTCACATTCACAATAGGTAATTAAAATAATATTATACTTTACAAAGTAATCATGTCATTTTGTTTTAATGTTTAAATAAAACTGGTATATTTTAATGATTTTACTAAATAATTCTAATGTCAAGTTTTATGGTTTTATCACAAGGTTTAGCAGAGCGAGCAGCTCAATCCCAAGCTTTTTTATCTTCTAAATAATCTGAAATTTTATAGTACCCTTTTTTACAAAGTTTGGTTTTAATACAAATTTTAAATCGTTTAATGGGTAAGTTTCGAATGTCAATGGGAAGTTTGTTGTAAAAGCGTATACATTGTCCCATGAACGAGTTGCCTACTCTGTGGAGACGAGTGCGATGTACAGCAAGGTTGTGTTTATTCCTGGTATTTAAACTATGAATATCAGACATTTTCTTAAAATTTGATATATTTTTGTGTACATACATTAGGTTTTCAAAAATATATTGTGAGGCTAGAGTCAGAATATTTACTTCTTTAAATTTTCCTCGAAGGGAATCTCTCGGACCTAGGTTGTAAATGGCTCGAACAGCCCTTTTCTGTAGAACAAAGATAGTATTAATGTCCGCACAGGTTCCCCAGAGAAGAATCCCATATGACATAAGACTATGAAAATAACTAAAATAAACAATTCTGGCTGTATCTACGTCAGTTATCTGTCTAATTTTTTTAACAGCATAGGCGGCCGAACTAAGCTTTCCTGACAATTTTTCTATGTGTGGGCCCCATTGTAATTTACTATCAATAGTGATTCCAAGAAAAACTGTCGACTCAACAGGGTCCAGCTCTATTCCATTAACTTGAACATTGGTAGTTAGCTGCCTGACATTTGGCGTTGAAAATTTTATGAGTTTAGTCTTGTTTTCGTTCAGAAGAAGATTATTTACATTAAACCAATGCACAACTTTAGAGAGTGCATCGTTAATTTGTTCAAAGTTAACTAACTGACGTTTGATTTTAAAAATAAGGGAAGTGTCATCTGCGAATAATACGATCTTGTGATTATCCCTTATGTGGTAAGGTAAGTCATTTATATAAATTAAAAATAAGAAAGGACCTAGAATTGAACCCTGCGGAACGCCCATGGTGACTGCAGATCCTGCAGATCTCTTGCCATTAACATCGACCCTCTGAATTCTGTTGTTCAGATAAGAAGTCAGAAGGTCGAGAGCCTTGTTCCTCACACCATAGTGGTACAGTTTTTTGATGAGTGTATCATGATGTACGCAATCGAAGGCCTTGGACAAGTCGCAGAAAATGCCAAGAGCATCCTGCGACTCCTCCCAGGCCTCGAATATGCTCTTCAGTAATTCCACGCCCGCATCTGTAGTTGAACGACCCTTTGTAAAACCAAACTGTTTTAGATGTAATAAATTATGTGCATTGAAATGTTCTAACATTTGTTTCAAAATTAATTTCTCAAAAATTTTGCTTAATGTAGGTAATATCGAAATAGGCCGAAAATTCGTAGGATCAGTTGTGCTGCCAGACTTGAACAGTGGAATAACTTTACTAAGTTTCATCTGATCAGGAAATACACCAGACGCAACACAAGAGTTAAAAATAATTGCTAAAAAGGGTGCAATAACATCAATTATTGAAGATATGGTATGTACTGATAATCCCCAAAGGTCAGCAGTTTTTTTTACATCAAGATTTTTAAAAGATTCTATAATGTCTTTAGCAGAAGCAATTGAAAATTCAAAAAGTTTGTCAGATTCTGGTACACATTCTTTTAGTATTGAGTAAGCAGAAGTGGAAGACGACGATGACAGAGTTTTGGTTGTTAAAATGGGAATATTAGTAAAAAAAAATTCAAACTCAGTTGCCACCTCCACGTCTGCTTCAATATCTACATCATTGATTTTTAGATGGAAGTCACGATTCCGTACCGTCGTTCTTCCCGTTTCTGAATTAATAATATTCCAGGTTGTTTTTATTTTATTTCCAGAAGATATTATTTTATTTTTAATGTGTAAGGCTTTTGCTGAGGAACAGGCTCTTTTAAAAGTTTTAGAATATTTCTTAACAAATTCTTTAAAAGTTTCATCATGGTTATATGTTTTTTCATGATACAACTCAAATAACCTCTCCCTACTTTTGTAAATACCTGGTGTTGCCCAATCACTAAATATAACGCGGTCACAAACAGGCAATGTTTTTGAGGTGAAAACCTTCTTAAACTCACAATTGATGAGGTTAAATAGTGAAGTATAAGCTCGATCCGGGTCGTTGTGATAAGGCAAACCCGGTAGTTTTTCCATTAAACTATTTTTAAATTGTCCTAAGCGACTTTTATTTACAGGAACAAAACTCACAAGTTTTCTTTGAGCTCTGACTGTTTTCTGAGGGAAAGTGACTAACTGGCCACAGTGATCAGAGTCCAACTCATTTATAATTAAATGGCTAGAAGGTCTTAAGTTTGTAAAAATATTATCAATACAGGTAGCACTAGTGGCAGTTATTCTAGTCGGCTCAAAGAATGTATTGTACAAATTATATGACTTAAATAAAGTTATAAATTTATTTACTATAGCAGATTTTTCCAGTATGTTAATGTTGAAATCTCCACAGACAACAACTGTTTTATTACTGTTACAAGTCTTTAATAATACTTCTTCCATATATTTCTCAAACATATCATATGAAGCACATGGGGGCCTATACACACTTATTACAATGAACTGCTCAAGCTCAATGCAAGCTATTTCAATGACTCGCTCAACAGAGAGGCTCACAATATCCTTACGTTCTTTAAATTTCGTATTGTTACGAACAATTATTAGAGAGCCACCACGTATCATATTAACTCTGCTGAATGAGCTGGCAACCTGGTGGTTGTTAAAGCTGAACATGAACTGGTGGACTTTTAACCAATGTTCAGTTACACATAAGATATCAATATAACTACAGTTCATGAACAGCTCCAATTCTAATTCCTTACCTATAACACCCTGTATATTTTGATGAACTATTTTGAGGCTATTATTATTACATTTATTTAAGTTACTGCAATTTGATAGGTGTGATATTAAACCAGTATTTAAATTTTCTTCATTTATTAAGCAAGAGGTTTCCTCTATTGTCTTAATTTCTAATTTAAATGATATTCAATATCATTAGTTGATGCCAAATTATTGGCAGAATTATTCAGAATGTCTTTGCATTGCTCAAAAGAAGCAAGTTGTTTAGCCAAGTTTTTGGCTGAAATAGAAAAAAAATATGATAGCGACACAGCTATCTGTCTTTTGAAATAGTTAGAAAGATAGTACATAACAATATTATGTCTATCTCTTGTCAAATACAAATTATTAGCAACATAATTGTTGGTATCAACTAAATGAAATAAATTATTATTAAATGTCAAGTTATGCAAAGTCATATTTATTGAAAATCTTAAGTTATTTTCTTCAAAGACTACACAATAGTATCTCATGTGACGAAAATAAATAAAGCTGAAATTTTGATTTCATCTTCTCATCATGAACCAAGTACAGATCAGGCAACCAACACACCGACTATGATTGTCGATTACAATCAAACAAGGGCTGGATTTAAAGAAATCGACAAACAATGTTCAATCTATTCATGCAGTCGAAGGACACGTCGCTGGCCCATGGCAATATTTTACAGGATATTGGATCTAGCTTGTGTGAATGCGTATGTCTTGTACCAAGGTTGTCCAGGTGCCAAATTAAAACGGGGGACTTTCTTGCTATCTTTAGCAAGAGAGTTAGTTCTTCCTAGTTTAAAAGAGCGCGTTTATAACGAAAGACTACCTAGAGAGCTTCGATTAACAATCAGAAGAGTGTTAGGTAAGGATTTACCCCCCGCTCCTCTACAGCCTCCCCAATCAGGACCGGACAGGAACAGAAGATCATGCAGTGTATGCCCCAGAAAACTGAAGAGGAAGACAAGATTCTCCTGCTGTGCTTGTTACAAAGCTATCTGCTTGCAATGTTCATCTAATATCTGCGATGACTGTAAATAACTTAAAAACTTAAGGTCAATCTAATGATTTATGCTAGACCGAGTAAGGCTCGAGCCATGCTACATTAATATTAAATATGTGACTTGATATTTGCTTCATTTGACACTATAATAAAAAATAAATGATCTAACGGGTTACAAAACAATTTAAAATGAATGAATGAATTATTTCAATTAGTTAATTGGTGGGTTGGTTAGTTTGTTGATAACCACACCAACTGGGTCAACAGTGTTTATAGGATATACAGGTTATACAGTAAACATATTGATAAAGTCAAAATTCATTGAACATTATTGACAGCAAGATTGAACATAATCATTCGAACACACGAATATTTCTGAAACCATGGGACGGTGGTCATTTTCGTGTCGGCAATTGAACGCAGTACCTTCTAGGCCTTTCGATCTGACTTTGGTCCTGAGGTAGGCGTTCTACACAGCGTTCACAAACGCGTCGTCAACGCCTGCACTTTATACGTACACTTTTACTTTAAACAATATGTTATTTAAATTCACGTTTAATCCAAGAGTAGGAAATTAATAAAAAAATACCTTCCGCATTTTGTTTTTTTTTACCTTCTACCCATATTAACGAACCAACTTAGAGTGCGCGCAAGCAGAAGTCTGCGCGTGACTGTTGGCGCTGACGTGCTTAATTCTATACTATAATAATAAATCTACTTAATAATTAAATCTTAAAATTATTAATCTTATATTAATTACTGAACTAATTCTATACTTAATCTGACCTTACATAAATTACAAGACGGCGACATACGATTAGTTCTGATTTCAGCCGCGCGCAGTCTAAATGTTTATTTCAGCATCTTTCGGCTTTCATTAACACAACACCTACTTTCATCAATAGTTTACTTTCTATACTATCCTTCTGCTACGCAAAAGTTTCCTCCATTAATTACTTTTACATTTTTTTTTATTACAGCCAAACTTATAACTATGACAAATGGCAAGCAGCTGATTTTATATGAGGGATACTGCTACTACAAAAAGTACAATAGTAAAAGATTTTGCCGATGGTACTGCACGAACTCAAACGTATGTCAAGCATACGTTGTGACTGACAACCATTTTAATATAAAGGACAGCAACAAGTCAACACATAGCCATGGCAAAAGAATACTTGTTCAAAACCCTAGCGGCACATATTCACGTATTTAAAAGAACTATGAATTTCACGTTGTCAAATATGATAAAATTTAAATAAATTATACTTAAATAATCATTGATTTTATTTTATACCAAACACAGAATTCATTTTCTATACTAACGGATACATTGTCATTAAAAAATTACAGAAAAAAATATTAATCTGTCAAGTGTTAATCTGGCAAATAAAAAATTACCCCTATGTTATCTCATTACTGCACGCTCTAGTGGATAAGTTATTTACTTACCCCTTATTTTTACTAATCGCTTATGTTATGTAATACTTTACGTTTTCAGCCAAGTTTATAACGATGATAAATGGCAAGCAGCTCGTTTTATACCAGGGCTACACGTTCTACAAGCAGTACAATAGAAAAAAATGTGAAAAGTGGCACTGCACAAGTCAACCGAAATGCAAGGCCTTCCTTTTAACGGACAGTAACTTAAACATCCAACACAGCAACGCTGAACATAATCATAAGAAAAAACAACTTATTGAAAATACAAGCGGTAGATACATTCGAATCTAAAATAATATCGTATTTTTCAAAATGGTGTTTTTTTTTTAATTGATCTATCGTGTTTGATATCTAATGAAAGGTTTGTTTTCAGGAGTACTTTCTAAAAAGAAATTGATTAATTACATTTATGTAATAAAACAATTACGTTTCACTCTGACTATTTTTAGTGTTTAATATCACAAAAAAACCCTTCTAGAATGTAATGTAGGCTACTTTACAAATCAATAGGTAATCCATTTGGTAAATCATTGAAAATAATAAATAAATAAATTATTCATCTCTAACAGAACTATATAGACTAAGAGCTCTCATAGGTTAACATTAAAAACGGTTACATCTGTTGAATTTGTCCAAACCAAAGAAGTGGGTAAGTACTTACCCTCAATTGGACCCACTTTTAGGGTTCCGTAGTAAACAAGGAACCCTTATAGTTTCGCCATGTCTGTCTCTCTGTCTGTCCGTCTGTCTGTCCGCGGCTTAGCTCAGAGACGGTTAGTACTAGAAAGCTGTAATTTGGTATATGTATACATATTAATCATGCCGACAAAATGGTAAAATAAAATCAAGAAAAAAATTTTCTTTTAGGGTACCTCCCCTGCACGTAAAGTGGGATAGTTTTTTTTTCCCTCATCTACCCCATGTTGTGGGGTATTGTTAGAAAGGTCTTTCAAAAATATTGTGAGTTTGTTGTAACCATTTTTGGATTCAGGGATCCGTTTGCGAAATATTAAGCTTTTAACTGATTTTTTTTTGTTAGAGTCAAGTGTACTGCTGTGAATTTTTTCACAAGTCCAAGTACAACCATTTAGCTAGAAGGGGGGGGCTTCTAGCTAAATGGTTGTACTTGTATACAACGAAATTAAAAGGAAAACTATGAGAGCTAAGTAGGCTGTACAGGTTAACTAGAAATAATCAACCAACTTAAATTTGCAGTTTGAAAAACATGATCTCCCATACATTCCGTATGGGAGAACACGTTTTTCAACTACAATGTTAAGTTTGTTCTTGGCATAAATTCATCCCAACTACGGAACCCTTCATTGTGCGTGGTCCGACACGCACTTGGCCGGTTTTGCAAACAAGAACGAACCCACAGCAAACCTGCTGTGGGTTGGTTCTTGTTTGCAAAAATGGGTCCAATTATTCCAAACCGAAAAATAATAGAAATAAAAAGCACCGCTTATTTTGTGTAAAACTTTGCGTTTCCAGCCAAGCTTATAACGATGATAAATGGCAAGCAGCTCGTTTTGTACCAGGGCTACACGTTCTACAAGCAGTACGATAGAAAGAAATATGACAAGTGGTACTGCACCAGCCAGCCAAAATGCAGAGCGTTCCTTATAACAGACAGTAATTTAAACATCCACGACAGCAATACTGAACATAATCATACGAAAAAACAACTTATTAAAGATAGAAGCGGTAGATACATTCGAATCTAAATTAAAAACCTATTTTTCGATATTGCTACGGGAATAAAACAAAATAAAAATGATGTCACTTTTACTAATAGGTCTTATGAAAATTGGATTATAAAACTGATAAAGTTGTGTCCGAAATAAATGTTTTATTATTATTATTGTGGTTCTAATGATGACATAATGGCATCTAGCTCCGTTTGTATCAAGGATACTATTACTACAAAAAATACACTAGTAAAACATTTAGCCGATGATATTGCAAGAACTACTGTATGGCAGGTATTGTCTAGCACGGGCACGGCGTGCGTGACTGACAAGCATTTTAAGATAAAAGGCAGCGTAGTTGGTGTCTTTTATACCATTGCATAAGAATATTTGTTAAAAACCCTAGCAGCACATATTCACGTATAATATAAGATTTTGTATCTAACATTACCAAAATTTAAAAAAAATGTAATAAATTACACTTAGTCATTTAATTTATTTTATTTGAATTACAAACTCAGAAATCTATTGTGGATAAATGATTTATTTACCGCTTATTTTGTGTAATACCTTTTGTTTTCAGCCAAGCTTATAACGATGGTAAATGGCAAGCAGCTCATTTTGTACCAGGGCTACACGTTCTACAAGCGGTACGAAAGAAAGAAACTTCAAGACAAGTGGGAGTGCACCAGCCTACCGAAATGCAAGGCTTTCCTTGTATTGGACAACGAATTGAACATCCACGACGGTTATATTGAACATAATCATAAGAAGAAGCAACACGTTATAAGTCGTGGCAGATATATTCGAATTTAAAATAAAATTGTCTACTCAAATAATGTTGTTTTAATGACTAATGGGAAAAAGCTTACTTTGCATTCAAAATCCTTCATTACGAATAAGAGGCTCATTTGTCTACCACTTATTTGTGTAATACCTTATGTTTCCAGCCAAGCTTATAACGATGGTAAATGGCAAGCAGCTCGTTTTGTACCAGGGCTACACGTTCTACAAGCGGTACGAAAGAAAGAAACTTCAGGACAAATGGCAGTGCACCAGCCAACCGAAATGCAAGTCTTTCCTTATAATAGACAACGACTTGAACATCCACGACGGTTATGTTGAACATAACCATAAGAAAAAGCAACATATTGAAAGTGGTGGCAGATATGTTCGAGTATAAAATAAAATTTTCTACTTGAATACTGTAGTTAATGAGTAATGGCAAGATATATAGATAAATATATCGTTTATTTGGTGCACATAAAAGACAAAAACACGATTAAATATATAGCTACAAGGTGCCAATATACAAAAAAAAATGAAGAAATTGAAGAAAACAAGACATTGTGATGACACATTATGTTTCCAGCCAAGCTTATAATTTATAGTCAATTTACTACTAGTAGTACGATCCTTGACAAATGGCACTGCACCACCAAACATCAGAGCCTTCCATAAAACGGATAGTACTAACTTAAGCAGCCATGACAGCAACACTGAACTTACATAGAATCATAGGAAAAAAAACTTATAACACGACTGCCCAAAAAGGAGTGTAATGTTTTCAGGGTTCATGTATGTATGTATGTATGTGAGTTTCTTTGTTCCACAATAACCGTTAAATGCCTGCACGGAATTGGATGTAAAGGAGTAGGGTTTAAAAAAAAATACAAAATGGCGGCAGTATGGCTCCATATTGAAATGGTAAAAAAAAAACTATTTATTTCAATATGGGTAAATTCCATAACTATTTAATTTATTGGCATACATTTTCATAGGTGTACATGCAAAACAAACATTTCATCCCCACGCCGAAAAGTAAAAAATAAGTTGTATTAGTTTATCTGTACAAACAAAGCGAAAGGTCACTCATTTACTCGCTGACTAAAAAGATAAATAACATTATCGTTGCATTCAGGGACCTCTTTTAATTATATATATTTTTATTGAAAGTAGTAATGGTAGATATCGAAGCAATAAAGCAATCTTGTTGTATCCAGAAATTTGTAACTACACCAGAGTCAAGGAACGTTTCCAAAAAACCATAACTAGTCAACTAGTAGAAGTAGAAAGCTGGTTTTTGGAAAAATTGTACTTTTTCAAAATTTTGTACTTGGTTATCTATTTCTAACCTTAGCCCAATTTTTTCGAGATCAGCTCGTCTATTTTTCATCTTTTTTTATCTCTATCAGCCGTCATCTTACATATTCACATATCATTTTACTTATAATCCATCCATATTTTCATTAGTCTTCCTTCTTTTCTTGTTGCCTCCATCATTCAAATACACGCGGTATCGCGGACACGCATATCTGAATACTGTAAGGACTATTCTTGCTTTCAGCGCTCGGCCGCTATAGTAACACTTACCTACAAAAAAATTACGCGGTAAACAGATGTGGTTATCACACGATGACCACATCTGTTTACCGCGCTATTTTTGCTGCACGGGATTTTGTTTTAGATATGCGTGACCGCGATGGTACAATACGAGACAATTGTCTTCTCCAGTTTTTCTATCTTCAAGGCAATCCTGCTTCTGAAGGATTTCAGGCAATCTGTCCGAAGCATCCGTGGCTTATAGCGCCACGATAGAGCAATAATACTCTACTAGAGACTATTATCGCTTTGTAAAAAGGGTATTTTGGTGAACGACATTAAAAGTACTAAAAGAAGTAGAATTAGAAATATGAATTAGTATCGTGTGTCGTTTGTCTATGTCTGTATGAGTAGAACAGTCCAACCAGCTATTTCTTAAACACGCAAAAATATTCGTCTTTCCACTACACTGCCAGTATTCATTTTATTGTCTGCTTAATAACTTTTTGAGATTATGGCAAGTGATATAAGAGAATTTTAATGTTTATTAATAAAGTTTTATTTTATATTAGCAGCCTGTATACGTACCTATTCTCTGACAATAATTTGTTTATGTGATTAATGAAATCTTGAAACTGCTTTACTGTATATAACTATAATTTCAGCTAAAATGATAACCCTAGGAAACGGGAAACAGAGCCTCTACTACCAAGGTCAAACGTTCTTCATGCACTATAAAACCCAGACCCAGACTCGATGGAGCTGCACCCTCCTGCCTAAGTGCAAGGCATACCTCTTCGCTAACGAGAAACTCGTCGTCAGCAAATTTTGTAACCAGCATTGTCATGAGCCGAAGAAATTCTTTGTTAGTAAAGGAATTTATATTAAGATGTCTTAGTTTCTAACGACTACTTTCATTCAAGAGCTCCCTTTTTTATTATTTTCTATTTTAATTTGTTTAGTTGATCTTGATGAACACTGAGTCCAGTAAAGTGTGACAGCCGAGTGTCCGGATTAGAAATGACTCTTCTTAAAATATAAATTATATTCAATATGCAATAGCCAAACCACAATCTCAGTTTGTATAATAGATTTACTCTCTTTGTAATCAATAAAAGTTAATCAATAAATAAAAACAATTCTTAGGAGACAACGTGCTCTTTTCATTTTCCTCACCATATTTGTGAGGATAGAGATACCTCCTAACAGAGTGCGGTCTCGAAGAGACTGTTCCGTGCATGCCTCAAATCTTCACATTAGAACCACGAACCTTATAACTAACTAGCCTTTTATGTTTCCACTTCAGCATCGTGATTGGCCCCATATATGGCCCTGTGACTACCCAATAGGCAAAAAGTTGCCTATTGAGTAGTCACAGGGCCATATATGGGACAACTGAATGATTCTAGGTGGTTGATTTGAAGTCCTTTGACTTCAAATCAACCACCTAGAATCATTCAGTTGTTCATTCCTGAAATGATCACTTTAGAACATGCAACTTCCTCAATAATAAATGGCTTTTAGCGATACGGTTTGGAGTGGTCGGCGATATTGCACGCTTCACAGTGTCCGCCCTAGAACAAGCCAGGTGGACAGAAGTCATTATCAAATTCCCGGAAATTTGTACTTTCTACCTGTAAACAACACCCCTAAACCTCTGATTCCAAGAATTGTTTACGTCTAACATTCCGTACTGATGAGTCATCGTATATCAAAGTAAGCTAACGAGGTAAATGCAGTTAAAGAAATAGGTCAGTTGCATTTTCGCGACACTTGCACTAACATCTCATGGTGGCAGTTCTAATTTTGTGGAAAGTTTTAGTGATGGATTTTACTTCTGAAGGTATGTACTATATTATTTTCTTATTAGAATCTTTTAATGTGTCATAAACATTCATAAAGTAGACTATTTGTGAATATACAAAAAAAAACAATATTTTTCTTTGTTTTCGAACTTATCAGGCTTGGAAAAGCCATGTATCCTCTTGTATCCACTCTGATTTTTTTATATGTTTTAGCTACATGGCTATAGAAGATTATGACATATATTTTATGTAGCACACTTGAGTACAACATTTTTTTTTCTTTTTTTGCAGAAAAGGTTTACTCTATTAGTAAAATAGAGTTTTTCGAAGAGTGGCTTAAGCACGAAAAAGACGAAAGAAATGATCGTCTATTTGAATTTATTTTGTCTAAGTGTGATTTCTCTGACATCACTGAAGAATGTCAAAGGGAAATTAAGATGAAATTAGCCAGCATTTCTTCGAAAATTGCTACCAAGTGGGTGTCTTCAGGAAAGTCAAAAGAGCGTTTCCTGAATAAAAATAAGTGTTGGCTGGAAGGCGAGAAGATAGAATTCTGCCTGCGATCGACTCAACCGCAACCTTCTGCCTCATCCGCTGACCTTTCTCTACCCGGAAGACCTAAAAAAGTCTTTGAAGATTCATCTTTTAAAACTAAGAAACGTAGAGTTGCTGATCTAGTTCAATCGCGGAGTGTTGGGGAATTAATGACTGCTGCAGAGGTAGCTGCACGGTCAACTGGACATAAAAACGTTGCCAGAGTTATAAAGGACATTGGTGAAAATCCTGCTTCTGCAAGTGCATGCATTAGCCTTCAACAACCAAGTGCTGTGCAAAGTGATAGACCACTAAGTAGTGACGAGGGATTAGCGTATTATATTGATTCAAAATCAACAACTCACTCATATAAACTGACTAGGAAGTGGACTATGAAAGTCGGGCATCACGTGTTTCCTTCATATGATTGCATTGTTAAATCAAAAAAAGCGTGTTATCCTTCCGAGGAGCACATTGTTGTGACACAATCTCGAGCAGAAATTGACCTACAAGCTATTTTGAATAAAACAGCAGAACGTTTAGTTGAAGCTCAGAGAGAAGTTGTCACAAGTGTGCTCCCCAATCTAATACCAAATTCATCGTTTACTCTTATAAGTAAATGGGGATGTGACGGTAGTTCCGGTCATAGTGCTTACAAACAGAAATTTGAGAACAGCGAAGACACTGATGAGTTCCTTTTTGTTTATTCGTTCGTTCCTCTAAGGTTAATCGACGAAGGTAACAACATTATCTGGCAAAATCCTCGTCCATCATCGACGATGTTTTGTCGTCCAATTAAATTCATTTTTGCAAAAGAAACTACGGAATTGACAAAAATCGAGACAAATAAGGTTTTGGAACAAATAAACAACTTGGACGCTACATCTTGTGATCTTGGTGGTTCTGAAATTTCTGTTAAGCACAAGCTTCTTCTAACTATGATTGATGGAAAAGTGTGCAACGCTTTGACAGAGACACATTCATCACAGAAATGCTATATTTGTGGGGCTACTCCCAGAATGATGAATGATGAAGGAAGGCATTTTGATAGCAATCAGGATAATTTTGGCTTTGGTTTGTCAACATTACATGCTTGGATTCGTTCGTTTGAGTGTTTTTTACACATTAGTTATAAGTTAGATATTAAGAAATGGCAAGCTAGGTCTTCAGAGGAAAAAGCAAGTGTAAAACAACGATCAGATGAAATCAAACAACGATTCAAGCATGAAATGGGATTAATTGTGGACAAGCCAAAGCCAGGATTTGGTTCCTCAAATGATGGAAACACAGCTCGACGTTTTTTCGGGAACCCCGAACTGAGTGCTCAGATCACAGGATTGGATGTTACAATCATCAAACACTTTGATGTATTGTTGAGGACATTGTCTTCTGGTTTCGAGATAAATCTTGTTGAATTCAAAAAGCTTTGTCTCGAGACAAGAAAACTTTATCTAAGTCTCTACTCGTGGTACTACATGCCTGCTACTGTGCATAAATTGCTTATTCACAGTACAGAGGTGATTAAGACGGCAATAGTTCCAATAGGGCAGCTTTCAGAGGAAGCCCAAGAAGCGAGAAACAAAGATTGCCGGAGGTTTAGAGAGCACAACACCAGAAAGTGCTCTCGTCTTGCCACGAATAGAGACTTGCTCAATATGTTGATTTTAACGTCTGATCCTCTGATCAACAGCCTCCGGGAAGTACCGAAAAAAAAGTGTAATAAATTGTGCGCGGAGGTCTTAAAGCTCATCATAGCTCCCAGTATAGAGCCTCGACTCCAACTGCAACCAAGACCTCCACAAACTCAGGAAGACAATCTTCTATCGGATTCATCGGATTCTGAATCCGATGAATCCGATATTGAGATAGGTTTTAATGTAAATAGATACCTCTAGTCTTAGATTTATAATTTTTGTATTTAATATGTTGGTCTAAGGTTATATAATTAGCGTTGATTTTGGAGCGATTAAGATAATTTTATTCTTTTTTTTTTCCTATATTATAATCGTGTATACATGAAATAAAATATTTATACACAATTCCTATGCATTTTCTTAAAAAAAAAATATTATGGTACTATATAAATAACTCATTTATAGATACAGTTCCAAAACCATGAAAAAATATTTTTGTCCACCTGGCTTGTTCTACGCCGGACACTGTGCGCTTAGCAGTTTAGTTATTTTCTTCTTAACTTTATTGTAAAAGTTTTGAGGCCATTTCCTACACCCGAGGGGTAATTGCATAACACACTTACAATGGCAATGCCTTTAATTTTGACAGTTTAACAACATTCATTTTCACGTTGTTGAACAGAATATTTTTTTCGAAAACATGAAGTAATGGATTTCCTTTGAAAATCCTTCGGTTTGAGATTGAAAGTGTGTTACCCAATTAGGGTGCTGGGCTGTGGTACCAATATTTAGACCCGAATGACATTTAAAACATAATTCTGTCTCTGTCATCTCCAAATGATGGATAGGAAAAGAACGATGTTTTAATACATTTAGCGCTAAGCGTACTTCGTGATTTATTGCGCAAGCGGACCTTAGTAGACAATAATAGTTATTTAATATAAGTTTAGTCCTAAGTCATTACACTTATTAAAATAATCTTAAACTTTGTAGCGGAGATAATACACACGGTGGGTGGATGCCGCCTCCTTCGATACCAGGGGTTCTGCTACACCAAGACTCCGCGGAGTAAATGGAGTTGGAGGTGCCTTCACACCGGACATTGCTACTCCACAATATTTGTGGACCAGAACTTAACCGTGTTTAGGCAACCAAAGGGCCACGTGCATCCTCCTAAAGAGTTCCATAAGACCTCCTCTGGACTTTACAACTCTGATGAACACTTTTCTTGGACGCCTAAACGTAAGCCTAGAGTTGAACCGTGATGCACTCCGGTATTTGAATTTGTACACCTCTGCTTAAGCCTTCGAGGAAAAAATGCGTGCTGTTATCAGCCAAATAAAAAATACGTTCTTTACTCTATGTGTGTTGTTTTCTTATTGACTCTATAGTAAAAGGTTTGAGGCCTTACCTTGTATCTCCAGAAGCAAAAGCCACCTTTACTCAAGGGACTGATGATAACTACGATATATTTATTAGATCATAATAATAATTAAGTATTTTAATATAAGCTCAAGTCCTATAATTACCTATAAACTTAATCTTAAACTTTGTAGCGGAGATAATATACACGGTGGGTGGCAGGCGCCTACTTCGGTACCAGGGTTTCTGCTACACCAAGACTCCAAGGAGTAAATGGAGTTGGAGGTGCCTTCACACCAGACATTGCTTCACCACAATGTCTGTAGACCAGAATTTAACAGTATTTAGGCAGCCTAAAGAGCACGAGCATCCTCCTAAAGAGTTCTACATGAACTCTGCAGGGCTATATAACTGTGACGCACAATTTTCTTGGACGCATAAACGATAACATTTCGTTGGATTCAATCAAAACAGGTCGTGTTATGACGCTTTAGAACCATGACTATTCAAGTGTCAGAGGGAGATGGCGCTATGTAGGGCGCCTAGCACCATCTCGTTATCGCAAAAATTAAATCGTTAGATTTGCCCTCACCGTACTTAGGTTGCGCGAAAAAGTGTCCATACTGAAAAGAGTGAGCTCACACATCCTGCATGGAACGATAAATATGATTTTCAGAAATAGTGAGCGAGATAATACTATTCATTTATGTTATTGTTAACGACACAGAAACGTGACCATCTTTTGACATATTCGTACGAATCTAGCGATTTAAATCTTTGGTATTTAACACTTCGTAATACGGTCTCTGTAGATTATTTTTAGTGATTATTACTAGAGGGTTTAGATGCGATATGATGGTTAATTCCTGCCTTTCATTTGATTCCTTCATTTGAGTTTATCTCAAATGGTCTAAACATAAATTGAAAGAAAATGAACTGCCTGTATTGCTTTTAATTTACGTCGGTCAATAGGTCAACTTATATCTCATTCATTAAAATAAGTTAATATAAATCGATCATATTTACATCATTGTGAGTAGGTTACTTGTTGATCGATGAGTAACAGTATTTTTTAGCTTAAATCAAATTCTGTTTTAAAATACAATCTGTACAGACGAAATATTTATTTTGTAAATATACATTAAAGACATTTAGAAAATGCATCGCCTTTTAGTTTAGTAATTTTAAAAATTACTAAAATGTATTGGTAAATATTGTTTTAAATAGCTAAATCAACGGCAGATAAAAGTAATGATAAAAAGTGAGTAAATTTTTGACTCATGTAAACTCAGGTACCCTTTTTTTTGTAAGGTACGAAAAAGTTCAAAAAGCTTTAAATATATTACCTTGGTTTTTATGGATATGGCGCATTTTTGAACGCAATTAAGTAAGTAATAAAATCTGAAACATTTCAGGAGAAATAATAACAACATTGGAAGACAAAACTCTATTCAGATACAAAGGTTATTGCTATGCGAAGAAAAATGATAATCCAAAAGTCTGGCGCTGTGTTAATACTAACTATTGTTACTCATCACTTATTATGGATAGCAAATTAACCGTACTGAAGGAACCCAAGCAACATTTTCATCCTCCGAAAGAGTACCAAATGGTCGGAAGTGGAAAGTACTCCAGCATCCGAAGTCCACATACTTATAATCCAAGGAGGAAGAATAGGAGAATTAATATAGAAAAGAATGAGATTAATTTTCAATAGACTATATATGACAAATACAATGAACATACAGTCAGCATTCATGAACATACAGTTAGCATAAACCTTGATCATGCTTAGGACCAGCAAGTAGTTGCGTAACACATATAAAATGACAATTGATCGCAATGCCTTACATTCTGACAGTTCAACCACGTACCATCGAAGAAGTTCATATCTAACCACCGCGTGCACCGTAAGGACTATTCTTTCTTGCAGCGCTCGGCGGCTATAGAACCGGGCCGGTAAGAAGATGTGGTCATCGTGTTCACGGAATTTTGTTTTGAAACTGGTTAGATATGAACTTCTTTGATGGTACGTTGCGTTATTTACGATATTGAGTAGACGAATTCTTCAAACCCATGAAGCACTGGTTTAGGAATTTCCTTAAAAAACCTCGGGTTTTTTTTTTGGTAGCGTGTTACGAAATTAGGTTGCTCAGGTCCTAGTACGAACGCGTGACGTACTATCAAAGAAGTTCATAACTAACCACCGTAAGGATGTGGTCATCGTGTTCACGGGATTTTGTATTTAAACTGGTTAGATATGAACTTATTTGATGGCACAGTTAACGTAACTTCTAACGGTTTTAGAATCGAAAATACAACTATCCTTTAAGCTTACATTTTTGCAACAAGCACAATCAGTATCACTCATAGATATGAATAAAGTCTTAAAACTAAATAAATATTATGAGCAAAAAATAATTAAAAATTTATAATAAAAAAAAAACGTATTTACATTAAGTACGTTTACTCCGCGCGTTCTTGCTAAGCCCACTAGTCAGTTATTAGCTCATTATACGATGCAAATGGCGACAAAAAAAGTCAATGACGTAACAGAAGCATAAATACTAGCTAATAAATAAACATGTACCAAACACGTTAAAGGATTGTTTTTTTTAACACCCTCAACGCATAGTGTATCAAAAATGATATAACACATTTTGCATAATAGAAAAAAAATAAACCTACGATTTTTTAATATTTTTCCTTGTATTTACCCCTTATTTAGATCTAGCATATAACACTTTTTTTTTTAAAGCAATTGTAAACGAACAAGATTGTGCATCTTGTTGTTCGTTTAAAATTTTAGTTATAACAAATTCCAGTCGGAACAAATACTACAACAGCATAATTTCTTACAGTGCAACTGATAACAACGGTTCAGGACAAATTGCTGCTAAAATACAAAGGACACTACTACTCCAAGACTCCTTATTTGAAAAAGAGATGGCGCTGTATCAATACCAACAACTGCTACGTCGGCGTCATTGTCAACAACGACTTCTCCATCAAAAAGGAACCAGGAGAACATTGCCATCCCCCCAAAATCTTCGCAGAAACTGAAGATGGAAGATTCAAATTAATCAAGGATAATCTTAACAAATCATGCGACTATATTGTTTATGAATACTGATGTTATTGTTAAAGCAGTCTAATGTTTTTTGTTGCAATTTTGGGTTTGTATCGGCATTGACACGACGGAATATGAAGAGACTTGTTTTTGTTTTCTATTCCATCATTATTAAGTTTGATGCGGTATCAAAGTGTTAATTTTGCTGTACTTTTGACCTAGCGTGAATTATGCTAGGTCTAGAGGTCTCATATTTATGAGAAAATAAGACACGTGCACGCCGACGAGGAAGCAACTAGCTGTCAACGGTTTTCTCGCTCAAGAAACGTACAAAAGATTGTCGTTCCCGTCTAAGTAAAAGAGATACATATTCTAATAGTTGATCGCTGACTGTTCACATCGCCGGCGAGTATTCGTTTGCTGCAGCGCCAACTCGTTTTAAGTTGCTATCTAATTACTCGCTTCTCTTTAATCGCTGGCGGTGGGACAGGTGCCTTAAAAGCGTCGCCGTCAGACTACGGTCGCAAAATGACAGCTCTTTTAACACTATTAATAAAACGCCCACTGTCATCTGTTTCATGAAAACGGTCAATTTGCGGCCGGTATCGACGGCATGCCGAAGGGAACCGATTTTTCGGAAACCCAAGATTTAAATGGCAGAATTGTGTGATTTGACACACGAGCATTGAGCACCACGTTTGCTCAAGACGGGTTGGCGATTTCAGACTTATATTACCTAAAAGTCCAGGTTTCCTCACGATGTTTCTCCTTCACCGATGTCAGTAATGTCCAAGATTACTCAAAAAGTACATATGAAGGGGAAAAGTTACATTGGTACTGTCCCGGGTTTGAATTGAACTTACAACCTCGTACATGAGAGGCGAGGCCTTAACTAGGCCATCACGACATACGACACGTCTTTAAGTCAATGACGATGACCAATTATTGCACTGTCAGACTGCAAATGACGATATAACTTAGTAAAAGTCAAATTAAATTAGCTAGCAAAACTCCGCAGATTTCGTATCTAAACAAAATAAAATAACGACAAATTATTTTTTTAAATTGATGTTTTTTTTTTGGGGTCAGCGACTGCTGGTAGTGTCGTTACTTGAAGTATGAGTTGAGAAATCTGTTTCTTTTTTTATCGTGTTAAGATACCCATCACGTTTGTGAAGATTACAAAAAAAAAATGGTATTTTATCTGCACTGCGGTTGGTGGCCCCTAAAAAAACATCAATTTATTTATTTTTTGCTTCATCATGTTTAGATATCGATACGAATCAAGTCTGCGGCGTTTCGCTAGTTAATTAAATTTGACCCTGTATACTGAATTAGATTTATCACTGATCTGTGGTAGTGACAGATCTTTTAATTTTAATCCTTCTTTATTAGCTCCTTAATTAGATAAAAAATTGGTAATGGGCTGAACATTTTTTTAATTGTAATCGCTTTTTTTTCTTTTAATTATTTTGCTAAAACCTGTGTGTTTAGATTAGTGACTTTAATTAAGATACTAACATAGAAATAAACATTTTGATGTAGGTGATGAGTAATGTTTTAAAATGTGCTAATTTAGGTTAATAAATTAGATATTAAATTTTGTTGTTGTTTAACTAATCAAATGACTTAGTTATTATTTTATATATATTTCAACGGACACCGAAATTATAATTAACAAATTGTATCATACTTGTTCGATTATTTAATAACATTAACCGCACTATAAAAATATGATAAATATAATCTCATAACAGTTTTTATCAGTTAGGTGAAGTGGCCACTTAAGACACTCGCACATGGGCCATTCGCTACCACCAGTTGTGGCCAGCGATATCTGGTTTTCTCTGATACGGTTTACTCATACACTTTGTAGGGGCTCGCATCGCTACAAAATGTAGGAAAAGTGTTTAACGTCGCTGACTACAAGTGCCAGTCGTAAATGATTCTTATGCTGGTAGCCATACACTCCAATAAAAAAATTAAAAAAAAATTACCAATTTTTTTTACCGCGAGGGTAAAAAAAAAAGTCGCGTAAAAAAACGCCCGTGCACTTTTCCTATAAAATTAATCATAATTCTGTCGTTGTAATACCTAAGATTATAATATGTAATTAACATATGAATTCACATAATCCTGTACTTGTATGTTTTGATAAATAAAACGATGATGAAATATTAGTTTGTATAGTTAATTTGAATAAGATTGTTTTCGGCTTTTGAGTAAAATTAATGGGATTTTTTGCTAACATGTGTAAGGTTTACTGTAATTTTAAGTTCCATCAAAGTGTAAAAAAATCACATGGGTGTTGGTACCTTTTTTGTTGTTGAGAGAATTTGTGCACTTCTCTTTATACTATATATCTAGAAAATAAAAAAATATAAGTATTCCAAAAACAGATTACATTTCGTCAGTGGATTACCTCAAATTAACTTAAATCTTGTTTCATAATAATGTGATGTCAGTTGATGCGCGTTTCAAAAATGATGATAGCCAAACAATTTATTTTTGTGTAAAATTACAGTAAACCACGCTTTTCGCTGCTAAAGTAATCAAATTGTAACTAAATTAGTTTTTAATTATTCAAGACTGCGTGACTTATCCAAGAAAATTATAAAAAAGCAACCTAATAGCTTGCTTTGCTATATTATTCAATAGAAAAACTTTTTTTGAATATATAAGTATTCTCACTTGAGGGACACTAAACGCGGCAGAACTGCTGCAGCAGCACTGTCGCGTGCAGCGGGGTCCGGATTTATACCTTTATAACAATAAAGGCTCGTGCAGACCGGCGCGACTTGGTCATTGTTCTACCGTAAAGTTTTCTTAGAAATTGTTTATTAGAGGTGCGTCGCGCTGTCACGTCGGGCCTGTGTGTAGGGGCCTTAAAACTTCTATTTTGTCTCGTTCAGTGTTAAATGCGTTAAATATGCCGCTGTTAATATAAAGTAGGAAGACTGGCTCTGTAGTTGTTTTAATAATATTAGCTTATTTTTTATTTCAGTAATTAAATACAGTCACGCAGTCGTAGTTTTATGCTCATTGTATTTTTAGTTTTCGCGTAATAAAGTGCTATGCAATCATTACTGTTTCAATTTCCTTTAAAAAGCCGATCAATTTTAGCTTGGGACTGCATTTGCGAATTTGTGATGTCACAACTTAATTACAAACATTAAAGAGAAAAACATATAGGTCATTAAGATCAAGGTGAGTTACCAATCAGCACTATTATAAAGCCATAATATTAGCCCTAGAACTGATAACCGTTGGGGTAAACGTGTTCTTGAGAGGAGAACCCGAATCTGTAAACGTAAGGTAGGACGCCCTCAGGCTAGGTGGAGCGACGATCTTCGAAGGATGGCTGGTAGCAGCTGGATGAGAGTCTGCGAGAACCGAGCTGCATGGCGTGCCATTGGAGAGGCCTATATCCATCAGTTGACTGCTGTAAGCTAATGATGATGATGACTTGTAAAACGTAAGTATCCGGTAAACACCCAAGGGTTAATTTCACACCGACGGGGTCGAAAGACCAATGCCTGCTGGGGTTGCGGGTTTGTCCGAAAGGGATATCGCGGCCCCGGCACACAGGCAACGTAAGGAACACGGGTGGGTTTTAGTCAGTAAAAGTCTGACACACCCTCTCGCTCTGCCCAGAGCGGGAGAAGTCATTTGACGATTTCCCAAACAAAAAAAAAAAGGGCTAATTCCACACAAATGCGATATTCTTATAACTTACCGCATTTGTGTACGACTGCATAATCCTTAATAAATGTAACTGCTTCCAAAGAGGTAGAGACATACAGGCCTTAGGCTGCCTGTCCACTGGAGCGGAGAGGAGAGGAGCAGAGTGGCGGTGTGCCAATATTAACCAATGGAATTGCATAAAACCTCCGCTCCGTTTCAGTGGACAGGGATTTGCGAATTAGTTTAAAAAATCATACAAACCGCGAAGCGGACCGGGGAAATGGAGCGGGGAAGCAGAGCGGGGAAACGGAGCGGAGAAGTGGAGCGGGGAAACGGAACGGGGAAGCGGAGAGGCGATGCGAAAAAATACGTGAACTCGGTCTAGATCCGCACAGTCCGCAATACCGCTCCGCTACCTCGCTCCACACAGTCCGAAACTCCGCTCCGCTACCTCGCTCCGCATCAATGGACAATCACTGTCCGCAACTCTGCTCCACTCCGCTGCCATTCTCCTCTCCGCTGCCTCGCTCCGCTTCAATGGACAGTCAGCCTTACGCCTAGCTTAGGCACCAGTCTCCCACAGTATAAATAAAACTATTATCCTATGATCACTTGAAAATGTACTTTATATTATGGAGAGAAAAATAATCTTATCTCGGACTAAGTTATTCATAATCTTCAAAACCTTAATTCTATATGCCCGGAAAAACGAGACATAAGCTCAATACATGCCTTATTGACTGACTCCTTAATAATAATGAGATCACAAAATACTTTACATACAATACATATACTCACTCACGCCTTCATCCCATGGGGATAGGCAGAAACTACAGTTGCGAATACTACGCACCTGACTTTTCTGAAGAACATCACCAACAAGGTCACTAGGAATATAAACAGTGGAAAAAAAGTACTTTGAACAGTGGAAAAACGATGGGAGACCATTGTATTGCATAGCATTACATTGGAGCAGGACGATATACGTATAGGCAAATGAAATTTTATTATTAAATCGGTAAACGAATGTGTAAGTCCCCTCAGGCTAGGTGGTTGATCTTCCTAGGGCAGTAGTAGCTGGATGAATGTTGCCGAAAATCGAGTTAAATGGCATACGATTGGAAAGGCCTATGTCCAGCAGTGGACATCTATAAACACATGATAATGATGACATATTAATTATTTACACATTTTTTTCTCATTTTCCAGTCACTTACAAGGAGATGAAATTAGCTAATGGAAAGAAGTACTTGATGTATAAAGATTATACATATACATTTGGGTTTAAGACTAAAATTGGATCCAGGTGGCGTTGTACGAGCACTGCTGAGTGTAAGGCCTTTTTGGTGGTGTTGAACAATGGAGAGCTATCGAAAGCAATAGGTGGTCATTCTCATAAGTCTCCGAAGTACCATCTTTATACTGATGGAACTTACGTCAGGATTTAAGTTTATTCCCGTAGTCCCCGTATGCCATATCCCCGTCACGGGGACAGTGGGACGTGATTAAATTTATTTCCCGTTGTCCCCATAACGTACATTCGGCTAACGGGGACAACGGGAAGTAAACCCTTTTTAAATCGAAACATTTAGGTTAGGTTAGGTTAGAACTGTAACCACACAACGCACGAGCCGAGCGAGCGTAGCGAGCGGTGCCGCGGCAGCGGCCGGCGAGTGCCAGAAACATATTTTTGAATGTAAAATCAAACCACGGGGACAACGGGAAATATTTTTACATATTTAATTGAAGTACCGCTGTCCGCGTAGGACGGGGACAACGGGAATAAACGAGGATTTAAGGCTACGAATTTTTTCTTTTGTTATTTTTTTAATACGTTTTACTAAATGTAGAAGATTTGGTAGTTGTACAATTTAAGGGAGCCCTAGGTCAAGTAATAAACTACAATAAGCTAAGTTGATCCCACTACCCTGCCCTACATTTACTTGGCAATCGTTAGTAAGGTAAGTAGTGTATCTACCAAACAATAAAAGATTTCTAAACAAAATCGAGCATTATTGTATTTTTATTTTCTACAAGAATAATTTTTTTTAGCTATCATAATTGTACGTGGGTCGTTCTACTTTTCATTACAGATAAACAATTCCTAGTTAAATATATTTCACAAATCCTAAATATTATTCTCAAATACACACTTATGCATAATACTGATAGAAGTAGGATCGGTCTTATATTATTTCTATTCTAAGTAGTTCTTTGAAAAATGTTTTATATTTTTTTTTACCTTAGTTGTGGTCACTACAGGTACCATAGTTGATTTTTCTAGAACTTACTCATGTCCCATAGCACTAGCGTCACGACAAAACACAAAAATCTCAAATATTTTGGTTAAATGTTAAAAAGTTTATTTAATACGATAAAAGATAGTTAGTAAACGCAGTAAGTAATATTATTTATACAATTTTAGACGTTGACGTTTAAATTTAATATTTATTTAAAATGTTGTCTCTGGTAACTTCCGATTTTACCTCCATTCTATATTACTGTGGTGATTTTGAAAGTAAATAACAGATGGCGTTAGTTGTTTCGCGCGAGTAGACTTCTCAAAGCGCTACTTGGATTGCAAATGGCGGAATTAGTCGACCATAGGCCGTGAAACATAGCACGTGTGTTTATTCTGTGTGCACTCTTTTACCGAAGTATTTCCGTAAGTATTTTTTTTATTATTATTTAGCTATTCATTTAATACTGATTTATGCCCGGTTTCTGAGTTCCCCAGATAAATTCTCAATAGCTATTGATTCATTAAAGTTAAGCTTAAGATAAACGTCGATTAACTGTCACTGCGTTTCTGAATACGCAACAGACCATTCAATAACTATGGAACCGATAACTAGTTCCTTAGTTGCCGCTAGATGGCTCTGTATAGGAGATCGCATCTAAAATTGATTTCTTAAGACTGTTTTAGTAAAAAAAAGATGTTATGTCGTTATTTATGGGCGGATCATTGTCATTTTTTCTTCTTCTCTAGTTTCACTTCATTGTTTTTGTTTCGCACATGGTATTATAATTATTTGCTTTGCCGTTACATTTTAAGTTACTTGAGTCTATTTATCTTTCCAATTGTTTGTGCTTTATACATTCTTTAAATAACTTAATGGAATTAAAGTAGCGTACAATCGTAATGCGATAAAAAAGTATTCCAAAAAAGTCGATGAATATTTGCGATGCGTAACGGGAGTTAGAGCAGGGCTGATAATATCACACTGTTCTTATATCACACTGATATAAGTGTATCACACTGTTCTTAACAAAGCGATGTCTCATATTAAATTTTACTGAAATATTAAAAATAAACTACAGTACTTCCGAATCAGACTCTGATGAACTGCTCGTATTCATTAAAATAACACTCATTGTATTCTCTTTTTAATAATGTTTAATATGTATTTAGCTTTCACTGGCAATTTAATTCAATAATATACGCTAGTATAACCTAAAAGTTGAGTAGTCTATGAAACGAAACTTCAAATATAGTTATCGAACCGATAAACGGCACACATTGGTCAGTTAAGTTAACCTAAGTTTAAACGGAGTTTATCTTACATTGCGGTGTTCGGAAACGCAATTTCACGAGTTATCGATCCAATAGCGCTAACGAAAAGATAAACCACCGTTAAAAGTGACTCAGAAACCGGGCATAAGCCGCTCAGTGTTTAACTATCAACAATATCACGTAATTTCTAGATATTCGTTCATGTTTTTAAGAGATATTCTACAGAACTCATAATATGTACAACTCTGTTACTATGCTGTAGTAACATAGTTATTACATTAGTAATAGAATTGTATTTGTCATACATTTTTGCAGACTATAACTTTTAATATTCAAATCAGCAGTATTTAATATTTTTTATTCATTTGTAATTTCAGATAAAAAGCACGTAACTATACCTCTAACACCCGCTGAGAAACAGCGACGATATAGAGAAAAACGCAAAAAAGATCCTGCGAAGGAATTTGAGGCAAAACAAAAAGATTTAAGAAGATACCATGCTAAAAAACAATTAGTAAAGGACTTGACGCCAAGCGAACACCGGATAATGAAGAGAAAGTGGCGAATTGCAAACTCAAAAAGAACAGACCGTCAAAAGGCACTACGTATTGTCATGTCCCAAATTTAAGGGAGAAAATCCTTAAGACAATTCGAAATTTGAATTCCCGACTAATGAAAAGTGTTTACTAGTTCGTGGCACTATATTTCTGTCCCCCGACTGCCTACGCATCTTTTTAGGAGTAATAGCTGTTAACAACGAAATAAATCGTATCATAACATAAACCCACGCCTTCTTCCCATGGGGGTTAGGCAGAAACTACAGAACGTCACCTGCTACGATCCTTAAATACTCCTTTTGCCTCGTTTACGTCCATACATCTGGTCATACACGCACGCCGGTTTCGAGTACTACGTTCCTGACCTTTCTGAAGAACATCACCTATAAGGTCTGTATATGTCCTCTTAGGGCGTCGGCCCGGCGATTCCACTCACATCTTCCTTGTAAATACACTGCGTCGTCTTTCATTCATCCTGTCAACATGACCAAACCGTCTAAGCATACCCTTTTCAATTTTTGTCACTACATCTTCTTTTAAATCACACCGTTGTCTTATCACATCATTCCTCAGCCTATCATTTATAGTCACACCACACATGCTTCGCAAGGAACGCATTTCCACAGCATTCATTTCCATACATAAACGTGGGCACCAGCACATCATTGTAAACAGCCAGTCGAACCTTTTTGGACATCAACTGGTTGATCACAATCGCATGTGTAGCACCATTTACTTTATTTCCCGCATTTACTCTCCTTTCCATATCTTCATAAATCGTCCCATCCCTTGTAAACAGATTCCCCAAATATACAAACTCACTTACTTGCTCCACACTTTTATCATTTATTTTCACATCACAAACCGATACATCCTCCTTCCTTCGATTCAAATTCAAATAATTTATTTTCTCTTCACAAACATTCACATGCTAAATTATTTAAAACAAGCTTAAAAATTACGTGACAAAGTTTGTGAGAGACTGCTGTCTGCACGGGGAATACCTGTATAGCAGATCACCTGGGTCACACCACACGGAATGTAAACAGAATTAGTTATAATAAATGTGCAGGAGCTGAGCATAAAATATACTTAAATTAAATATAAATCAATGATAAAAACCAAATCAAACTGAAAAAACCATAAAACAAAACATTTTTTATCCACTGGAATCCTTGTATAAAGATCGAAATAAATCAATACATCATAAATTTAAAAAAAAGTTACGTAAGTGGTGACATGGGGTCTGGGAGGACCCTGCAGAACTTTACATCTATCTTACTTACCGATTTATGCCTGGGCGACGCAGTTATCCCCCTTTACGGCGTGGGTGGACCTAAATTCGAAGCTACCCAGGCACAGTTGTATTCTGTGGTAGGTAAAGCTATTGGAGAGCTGATACCTACCTTCTTCATTTTTAAAGAGAACCCTGCCACCCCTTGGGATCTTTCAAACACGAGTTCATCGACAACTGGTTGGATAGACACAAATATGTTTGACCACTGGCTGGAGAAACATTTCCTGTCAAGAATAAAAGACAAACCAGGTATGAAAATTATAATTTCTGATAATTTGAGCGCACATGTTAGTGTCCATGCACTACAAATGTGTGAGGAGCATGACATTCAGTTTGTTTGTCCTGTTGGGAATTCTAGTCGACTGCATCCCTTTGATGTAGAGTACTATGAGTACCTGCAATCGCCCTGAGCAGTGTTGGACGAGTGGAGCGAAACAACAACGAGTCAGCTGTTTTGCTGGCAGAAAAATCAGCAGGTAGTGCAGCTTTAGCACTGCCGAAAGACATATTCTACGACCTTGTAAATAAGACTATTGAAGATCTAAATGAAACAATTGAAGATAATATAATGACTGGTTTCAAAAACTGCGGCATTTAACCTCTGTTGCGGTATGAAGTGCTGCAAATTCTGGAACAAGAATTGAAAGAATATTTGGAATTTTAAAAGGAAGGGGAATAAGAAGTGATAAAAATGATGCTAGATTTTGGTAGTCATCATTTTTATCATGGATACTTAACATAGTAATTGCACCACTTACTGTATATAATCTATTTAACAAAGTTGGTTAAAAAGGGTTCAAATGAGGCAGAAGTTGTAAGAAATTAATTTACTAGTCATTACGATTTAAATCGTGGATATATATGTTTTATGTACCTGATATTTTTCTTTATCGTACAATAATTAAAATGCCAATGCATTCCACAACTTTCTTCGACAAATCCTTTTCTGTCCAGGCCGCTCGTTTGTGGAATGCATTGCCAGCTCAAATAAAACGCGCGCAATCGTTACCAGTATTTAAGAGACTCGTGAAGGAACATTACTTGTTGTTGTGATCTCGTGAATTATTATTGTCAAGCGATGGAATAGTATAGTATTCGCACTTGTAACGATATTCTCCAAAATGTGATAAGCCAAATAACAAATGAATGTATTAAATCTCAAGCGAGCTCCTCCGTTATTTATGAATATGCCATATTTATAAATGGCTTATACTCCTTCTAAACCTATGGAGTATAGTTACTTTTTTATATACTTAAGTCAATCGATATTTTAGACATACTTAAGTTTCCTAATAGTGTTAACAACGAGGACAACCTTATGTATTCCATAAACCGTTTTAAGGATTTTGTGTGTTTAATAATAATTATAAGTGCAATAGGTACTATTTTGATCAATGAATCTGATTAAATATAAGTTTTCCAATAGAATTAACGATGAGAGCATCCTCTTTACTAATTCCAAAGGACAATTTTTAACATTCTGTGTGTTTTAAAGAAAGTTATAAATGCAGATGCATTTGGTAATTTTCTGATCATCAATATTATTAGATATAAGTTTCCCAATACTATTAGCGACGAGGACCTCTTTCATGATTTTTAAATCATTTGTAGGATTATATGTGTTTTATAATAAGCCGATTAAACGATGAACGAAATTGATCAATACATATATTACATAAGTTAGTGATGAGAGCATTCTCTTTAACAGTTTCTAAAACCATTGTTAGGGTTCTGTAATTTAATAATATAACCCCTGCTACATAAAAGTGTAACTTTTCACTCTATATTTTATGAACTTAAATTTTATTTTATAAGTATTTGTAGTTACTTTTTTTATGTTTTGATGTTAAATTTATTATGGTTTGTAAGTAGCTTCTTAAAAAAACTTTTAGATGTCTCGAGTATTTCATTAGTTCAAATGTTTATTTTTCTTACCGTAGTACAATCAGCATAGATTTTTTGACAATTATACGAACCATACTTTATGCGTTATGATACTCATTTATCATGTCATTATTCTAGTCTGACGTGGCCAATTTTTTTTCCATAGATTACGTATAAAATGTATGTATTTCATTTTTACAATATCTGTATGTATACAATGTGCCTGTATTCGAATGATTTAAAATAAATGTGTACCTTAATCATTTCGGTTTGAAATATATGGGTGCAATTTTTTTATTGCCTCACAATTGAAGCTTTAGTGCGACAATTTTTGTTTTGAAAATGGTCAAGAATATTTTTTTTTTTTCCAATATAGCCTAGCGTTTTAGAAAAACCTTTTATTGACCTATTCTAGCAAAATATGGTCGCGACTATTAAATCAGCAACGTATCGACAAATTTCAGTGCAGAGCTACGGCGTAGCACTTTGGAAGTGTAAGCTACGCCGTAGGCAGTGCGCCGGAGCAAGCTAAGAGAATCACTGTCGCTGGTTCTATCGATATCCTTTGTGAATTCGACATACAAATTGTTTGGAGTTACATTTGTCCCTCCATATACTGAGGTTTTAGCAATAATTACCTGCAATGAGACTTCAAGAGATTGAGGATTTTCAAAGTCAATTTATTTTCTTTATTTTAATCCGATCGAATTCGAGTGGCAACTTTTCACAGTCAAATGACTGTGAAAAGTTGTGAAGGTGCCTAATATTGTGACCTTCAAAAAATTTTTTCATCAAAATGTACTTATTTTTTTCCAGTTTTAAAGGAAATCCTGTTGGAAAACGGTAGAAAATACTACATGTACAACAATTACACGTATACGTTTAGATGTGAAACTAGGAAAGGGTACAAATGGCGCTGTACCAGCACGTCTGGATGCAACGCGTTCATCTTGATAAATGAACAAAATGAGCTTTTGAGGGTATCCGGAGAACATTACCACGACCCACCGAAGTACTATGCCACAGAAAATGGCAGGTATTTTAAAATAAAATAGAACCTGACAGATGGACAAAAAGTAATCTTAGAAAGGTTCCGTTTTTCCTTAAGGTCGGAACACTAAAAGGAATAAAATTATATATTAATTAAAAAATTACTTATATGATGAATAATGATTAATTATAAAATGACTATTTGATATTAAGAATTAATGTTAAAGTCTGTTTATTTGAATGTTTGTTGATCAATCGCGCTTTAATGGCTGAACTGATTTTGCACACGTAATATGTAATAAAAACAGTATGTTTCTAGAAATAGTCTTCATGGTTTTTTTTTGTTTTTCACGAAAAGAACAAGATGGTTTTGTTTTTTTTTTTTCAACATCGTAGAATTTGTAAATTCCGTCGTGTGGCTAAATTAGGCTATTATTATTATTATTATTTAAAATAAAAATAAAATATTTTTATATGACTGAGTTTTTCATTTCACCGTCTTAATGAATTTTCATGTTTCCTTTTAAACTAATTTTAGTAATCGTTTTAGTTTCAATACTGATTCAAATTATACTAGCTAGCAAAACTCCGCAGACGTGATGGTATCGATATCTAAAAATGATAAAGCAAAAAATAAATAAATTTGGTATATTTTTTGGGGTCATCAACCGCAATGTGGTTGAAATACCTATCCGTTTAAAATATCAGTTCAAAATATATTTTTTATATTTTATAATAGATATCGATACCCATCACGTCTGCGGAGTTTCTCTAGCTATTTTAATTTGACACTATTTATTAAAGGGTAGTTCTCTAGCAGGGTTTGAGGCAAAATAATAATGTCAACTACCCTTTTTTAGAGACTTTCAAAACACTCAAGTAGAAACTATAGAAATGTTTAACATAACGTTATACAACCTAGAATGACTTTCTTGCCCGTTCTTCTCCATGGGTACAGACTACGCTTTGAAATGGGCAACTAGCTGCATCTTTCTGACTGACTGACCCCTTTTTTTTAAGGGTGGAAAATTATCAAATAACTTTTCCCGCTTTGGGCGGAGCGGGAGGGTGTGTCAGTCTTTTACTGACTAAAACCCACCCCTGTTCCTTCCGTTGCCTGTGTGCCGGGGCCGCGAGATCCCTTTCGGACAAACTCGCAACCCTGGCAGGCATTGGCCCTTACGGACCCCGTCAGTTGGTGCTGACATCTCTTTGAGGCGCGCGTGGAACACAACGCGCCGTCGACCCGGGCCTGTTCCTTATCGACGGCGAGCTACCCATTGCTCACCGCCCGCAAGCCCGCGCCTACGGTGGCCGGAAGTCGGCTCGCGACTCCCGACGCCCGGGGCGTCTCCTGCGGTGACTAGGGGCGCGATGGCGCGCATCTTGCCTCTCCCTCGAGCGCTCCGCTTCCTCCTTCGCGAGCATTACTGCTTCGCAAAAGGAAGTGACGGCCTCCCATGCACTCTCGCTCCGGACCATGGCTTGAACCAGGGCCGGACGCGAGAGATCGCAGCCGCCGATCGCCTCCGTGAGGACACGGCGGTGCTCCGCCCAAGCTGGGCAGATCTCCACATAATAGAATACATTTTTATCGCATTACGATTGTACGCTACTTTCATTCCATTATGTTATTTAAAGAATGGATAAAGCACAAACAATTGGAAAGACAAATAGACTCAAGTAACTTAAAATGTAACGGTAAAGCAAATATAATACCATGTGCGAAACAAAAACAATGAAGTGAAACTAGAGACTAGAAACACGTTTTGTTTAAAATAAAATGACAATGATCCGCCCATAAATAACGAAATAACATCTTTTTTTTACTAAAACAGTCTTAAGAAATGAATTTTAGACGCGATCTCCTATACAGAGCCATCTAGCGGCAACTAAGGAACTAGTTATCGGTTCCAAAGTTATTGAATGGTCTGTTGCGTATTCAGAAATGCAGTTAACCGACGTTTATCTTAAGCTTAACTTTAATGAATCAATAGCTATTGAGAATTTATCTGGGGAACTCAGAAACCGGGCATTAGTGATGTGCTTGCTCAGATCCACTAACGTAGGCTATCGACAACAATGTCGATTGTCGTATGAATTTATATTACCATTAAAATTTATTCTTCAATTTGACGACAGTTATAGCCTTGTTGGAAGACCGATGTAAATCCTGTTTTATACTCGTTTAGATTTATTTACTCATAATGTTGTTTTTTTTTATTTACGTAATATATATATTTTTAGCTACGTATTGTTTATTTATATCATCTTATTATATGTATATCGTTTTTAATTTGTAATAATTAAAAATATAAATGGGAGGATCGATAGCTTCCCGATTTAGTCAATAACTAGCGTATATGTAAAATAAATGGCTTTTGCACAGCACAACGATAGCGATCAATGTTTTCGTGTGAGTGAGTTGTATGGTGCATGGTAAATGCACGCTGTGTTTGATGGGATAAGGTTTATAATTGATTTTGTAGTACGTCCTGATTTATAAATTGCAAGTGTGAGCGTGACCTCGTATCTATTGGGTTTACTGATCTGCATGTTTAGTTGTGGCGAGGTGGTAGAGACGAAGTGGAGACACATTTTCAACTACCGGACATATCTCCTTCTTTCTTATATCAATGGTAGCAACAATTAATAATATTCAATTTCATTCTACATACCTATTTATTTTTGTTATGAGAAAATTAAGTATAATTATTGGGAAAAGCAGATCGATAATATTAAGTAATAACAAAATAACCGATTCAAACCTCAACAAAATCTCACCCATATTATATGTTTTACATACATATCTATCTACGTAAACGTTGAATTTCACCTGCATTCTCGATTTCTATAAATGTGCATATACATATATGTTGATCTACCCCTGCACACTGAACTATTCAAGGCCAGAGGGTTGCATGTGTGTTGACGGATCGATATGATCCCGAACAGTCGAGATATAAAGTTCAAAATGTTGTTTTATAATAAAAAACGTTTTTGGCTTTATTATTAACTCACCAGGGCTACGAGTGCTCGTGGGAAAGTCCGAAAGGGATACCGTAGCCACTGGCAACGTACAGGCAACACTGAAGGAACATGGGCTGTTTTAGTCAGTAAGAGTCTGACCCGGGCTCCCGCTCCGGCCAGAGCGGGAGAAGTTATTTGATAAATACCCACTCTAAAAAAAAAGGGCTACGCGTGCACCCCATTTCCGTCTTCTGTGATTAAGCTGTTAATAATTGTATTTTTTATCAATCCAAGATGGTAAAGAACTATATTTTAGGATAGCATAGAATATTGTCCAGTATAATTACAGCATATATTATGTAGTGTACCTACGATAGCTATTGCAGACTCTTGCGGTTTATACAGAGTGTCAAAGAAATGTAGTAAAATAAAAAAGAGGTCTGTTGGCCTTAACAAAAACCTATTTGCTGAGCACTTAAAACAGCCAGCCCGCTATCAATCTTGCTCAATGGCTAAACTTTTAAACATGAAGCAATTTTAATTCCCTAAACATTATTATTTTCCAGTTCCAAAGGAGATGCTGTTGGCAAACGGTAGGACATACTACATGTACAAAAACTACACTTATACGTTCAACTATAAAACTAGGAATGGGTACAAGTGGCGGTGTACAGCCACGTCCAAATGCTCCGCGTTCATCTTGATGAACGAGCGAAAAGAGCTCTTGAGGCTAGTTGGAGACCATAACCATCTCCCGCCGAGGTACCATACCAAGGCTGATGGTAGGTACATTAGACTATGAAGTTTGAATTCAGAATCTGAGATAATTATGAAGTTTAGGAACATCAAACTCAACACGTGTTATACGTGACAATGTTCAAATTTCATTGCAATCAAAACTTTTCAAACGTTTTTATTACATGGTTACATAAAAATCAACTTAGAATACTTGTATTCTAAGTTGATTTAATAGATAGTTTAATAAGTAGGCGATGGAATGTGGAATATCTTTAATTATCTGAGATTATGAATTGAAGTCCTACGTATATGAAGTCCCATGAAATATGTGTTTAAATTAATTGGTCTGACATTTCGAGCACCTATTTTGATGGGGTTTTATATCATAACTAGGTTAATTTTCGTATACAAAAAGCTGTGTTCAAGAAAAACATTTTATAATTTTGGAAATTAAGAATTGTACACTCTATAGAATGCATTCATGAAGTGCAAATAAAGAAGTATGTAGGTCCTATTAATTTTTAATTATATGAAGTGTTAAAAAATACATATTTTGATGAAATAAAATAAATATATTTTGACGTGAGATTCAGTTTTTCATTTTAACTACTGCCCTCGTGTGTTTATTAGAACTTGATAAACGCCTATATGTCTATATATCTACCTAATTTATGCAGATATATACTACACTACAATTCCTATTATACAGGTGGATTATTGGGATGGGGCAGTAAGGACAGGTACATTAGCCATTGTCGCTACAAGAAAACGGTCTTAGGAGACTGTCCTTAACTTCTGCAGACATTTTGATCTGCATTCACAAATGCAGATCAAAATGAATGCTGCCCTTTTCTTGCTGACTGTACAATTTTTTCAAGATCTGTGAATGCAGATCAAAATATATCCAAAAGTTAAGGACAGTCTCCTAAACCCGTTTTCCTGTAGCTACAACGGTTAAGGTACCTACCCTTACTGCCCCGTTTCAAAAATCCAGCCTGTATAATTTATTGAACACCACATAAAAAACATACTTAAAACTAGTGTACAATGGGCGATCTTATCGCACAAGACGACCCCGTACAGACAATTTTTGGATGGGCTATAAGAAAGGAGAGCCATTTTGGGCTGTCAATGTACCAAAGAAGCATACATAATACTACCTAAAGTCCCCGTCATGAGAAGCTATAAATTTTATAAAGAACTTCTACTAAGTAACGTAGTACAAATTCAGACCCGTTCCTGTACCACAAAACATTAGACGACAGCGCTTTATATCGCTTAAATATAACCCGACCAAGTGAAATTGCTCATTAGTTTCGTATTACACGTATGTTACTTTGAGTTGATTGAATTTGGGATTATTTGTTGTTGATTGAATTGTCGCTACGTAACTTAGTAGAAGTTCTTTATTACAAAATTTATAGCTTCTCGTGACGGGGACTTTAGACATCGACATACATACACAGACTCGGCACAAAAAATCACTTTCAGACTAGCTTGCGCCAGCGGCCTCGCCCGCGTGATATCTTTATAAATTATTGCCTATGTTACTCAGTGATTACAATGTGATATTGTAATCACAAAGTATGATTATGTACATACAAAGTTACATACGAATCAATGCTCACTTAGTGCTTCTGTATTAAAATACCTATTAGCTAAATAAAACGAATTCATCAAAGTCATTGAGTTATTACCTACCTTTAGGAATCTGCTGTGGTAAAATTGAGGTTTATCGGCCAGTTCCTATCACTATTTCCTGATTGTGTCGTTGGTATAGTGGTGGCAAGCGCTACTGCTGAGCCCGAGGTCCTGGGTTCGATTCTCGGGTCGGGCAAAGTGTTATTGGATTTTCCATGTGGAATTTCTCAGTAGCAGCCTGGAGGCTGGATTAGTGCCCGGTTGATGGCAATAGGCTCGCCTCCTATTACATGGGACTTAAACATAATTGGCGAAATGTGGATGTCCTATAGAGGTACACCTCTGGCCTATACCTTCGGGGATTACAGGCGTGATGTTATATGTATGTATATTCTGAGTAGGTACTAGCGCGCACACTAGCGCCTGATCACTTTTAAACCTTATTGCCTAAGCAATAAGGTCGAAATGTGGTCAGGCGCCAGTGTCCACGATGGTATATGAGACAGTCGATTTACCGTTGGTGCAACAGGTACACTAACAAAAACCGGCCAAGTGCGTGTCGGACCACGCAAAATGAAGGGTTCCGTAGTTGGAATGTTTTATCCCAAGAACAAACTTAACATTGTAGTTGAAAAACGTGTTCTCCCATACGGAATGTATGGGAGATCATGTTTTTCATACTGAAAATTTAAGTTGGTTTATTATTTCTCGTTAACCTGTACAGCCTACTCAGCGCTCATAGTTTTCCTTTTAATTTCGTTATATATACTACAGCTGTGAATTTTTTCACAAGTCCAAGTACAACCATTTAGCTAGAAGGGGGGGGGGGGGGGACACTTGACTCTGACAAAAAAAATCTGTTAAATGCTTAATATTTCGCAAACGGATCCCTGAATCCAAAAATGGTTTTGACAAACTTACAATATTTTTAACGACCTTTCTAACGATACCCCACAACATCGGGTAGATGAGGAAAAAAAACATCCCCACTTTACGCGTAGGCGGATACCCTAAAAAAAAAAAAATTCTTGATTTTATTTTACCACTTTGTCGGCATGGTTAATATGTATACATATGCCAAATTACAGCTTTCTAGTACTAACCGTCTCTGCGCTAAGCCGCGGACAGACAACAGACAGACAGACGGACATGGCGAAACTACAAAGGTTCCTTGTTTACTACGGAACCCTAAAAAAGGTAGGTAATATAATACTTGTTTTTGCAGTAGAATAAGAATTATAACACTCAATAATATTTATTTATTCTTAGGAACTAACTTTTAAGACACTTTTTACTCCTAATATTTATTTTATATAATCAATCAATTATTCTTTAAAATCATATTTAAAAAAAGGAACTTAGTACCTTTCGATAACTACAGTAAAATCACAATAAAATTAACGTGAAACTTAAAATTCTTCTGGCTTAAGTAGGTAAGTCTAATTTGCTTATAAATATACAGGTAATAAGTATTGAAAACTTAGGAAACAAAACGATTCTGTAAAAATAAGAAGTAGGTCTACTGCATACTCAACATTGAATAGTTAATAAAAAATAATAAAAAAACATAATTATTTTCACACATTGCCGGCTGCGCATTCGGTACTGTATAGAATGCCTAGGCAAAGTATAAAATAAATAATATTTCATACATTACCTAAACGTTTTAGGTATTCTATACATTGCCTAGGTATTGTATAGACTACCGGATTATACAGATTGCCGGTAACATATACACATACATATCTTTGAAATTCTCGGTTTTTCTCTCCTATAATTGCATAAATTATTGAAATTTTCTAAATTATTGTGAAATCGTATCAAAATCCGTTGCGTTTAGAAGAAGTTAGCAGAGAAACAGACAGACGAAAACAACAACTTAGCTTTACCTATACTATTTAGAGATACATAATAAAAAACAATTAACAAAGAAAACACAAACACATTACATCTACTTTTCCTCCTCCTTAGGTAAATTAAGAAAAAAAAAAGTTTTGTTGTTCGTTTTATTCTGACTGTAATATGCACGAGATTTAGGCGGGTGCAGTACGTACAGTCGAGCGGGCGCGTGGCAACCGACTGGATTTTTGTTGCGCCGTCGAAACGCGAGCCTAGGTTAGCGCGTGACCTCGAACGAGTATGACGATGAAGACTCTGGCCGTATGCACCCAAGATATTGGTGTTGTCTAGATCTTGCCTTTGCCTAATTTTTGCGTTAAAGTCACCTAAAACAATGTTCCAAGTGATTCGATGTTCGTCGCAGGCTTTGTTTAGTAGATCGTAGAATTCTTCTATTTCGTCGTTCGGGTGGCGGGAGCGTACACTTGGACGATGGATAATGTTTGTGTTTTAAACTTGAAATCTTAACACTGCAATCCTGTCAGCGTAAGATATAAATTCTCAAATATTGTTTTTCCATTCTTATGCAACAAAAATTCCTACCCATAGAATCCTCCACTCCACTCATCTATCTCTCTCTATTGTGTCTTCACCGCTTCTTCTCACTTCTGATAAGCCAACAATGTTACAGTTAATCTCAGTTAGTGCATTTACGAGCTCAAGTAGACAATCTTCCGATTTCAGACTATGAATGTTGTTGGTCATAAATGTTAAGTTCTTGATCGTTTATCATTTGCCGTGGTCGTTGAACCGGGGATTGATCTCATCCGGAGATTCTTAGCACCCCTAATTCTAGGGCGAGGCTGCCCACCGTCATCAGCAGCAACGCCACTGGAGTCGCCGGGCAATTGGGTTCATCTTCTTCATCATGTTTGTGGACGGGATTAGACATTTAACCCTACACGCTTGTCTAATGCGGGCTAATGGGTGAACAGTGAACCTGCCCACTCGGTTCCTGGATGCCGCGGTTAACATTAATATTCACCGTCACCACCCTGAAATTCACGTCCTGTTCTTACTCCAATTGTTCAACTGTGGCATGCCCTAAGTTGGTTTTTGTTTACTAGAAGATGTAAGTAAACATTTCCCATAGTCAACTTTTAAGACCTGCGCGGGATAATAAGCAGCTGATACATTCTGTTTTTCTATTGCTTCCAGATCAGCATGGAAGTAACACCATGAGTACTTTTCGGAAACTAACGACTTTAACTCTACGTGAAAAATTTGACGTTATCAATGCGGTAAAAAGTGGCATGAAGAGAAAAGACGTGGCAGCTCAATACAGATTACCAGCAAGCACTTTGTCTTCAATAATTAAGAATAAAACCGAAATATTGCTAAGATATGAATCAAGTAGGGATTTGTCTTGCAAAAGACGACGACTAGCCAAGTTTCCTGATTTAGAGGAATGCGTACTGACCTGGTTCAAACAGTGTCGTGACAAAAACATAAGAATAAGTGGGCCTAACTTACGCGAAAAAGCCGAAGAATTCTCAAAATCACTGGGACACAGTTCTTTTCGAGCTAGCAATGGTTGGTTTGCAAGTTTTAAGAAGCGTCATGATCTTGTGTTTAAGAAATTTTGAAAGTGCAAGTGTGAATAACGAGAAGTCAATTATAATACGTATATATATGACGATACTCTTAATCATAATGACGTTGGTGATACTGAACCAGTTGATTTTGAACCATTGATATCAAATAAACAAACCAGAGCAGCAATTAACACACCTCGAGCCTGCGTTGAAAAAGGTAATGATATCACGGATCATGTTTTCGGTTCATTATTTGAACTTGAAAAAGTAATTGATATAAATCTGAAAAATCTAAAGAAGATAACAGATTTTTTGTCGTTGTTTGTACAGTTTATTTCATTAATAATTGGTTTCAATAAATATGTACCATAAAACTTAAGCCGATTTTTTTTTCACTTTAAGTTACAATTTGAAAAATATACTTAGAAATTGTGCGTTTCTAAGTCGCAATTTCTAAGTATGTAAGTTTCTAAGTAAGCAATTAAATTCGTTGTTTCTTGATATTCTTGTTAAGTCGAAAACTCATTAACTCGTTTTTTTGCATTTCCCTTGAAATTTGAGTTATCAAGTTTACACATAATTCCAAATATTGATGAAAATTCTCCAGTTGTAAACAGGGAAATAGGTCAGATAGATCAGATAGATAGTAGTAGTCTATATTACTTATAGACCAAGTACTGACCTCTACATGCGTTTATTTGTTCAATCGATATTATATACGTATATGTAGGTCAAGCAAAATTCTGTGTATTTAAAAAACTACCTACCTACAGTACCTTCTAGGGAACACAAAAGGAATACATCATCCACATCACATCAGAAAAATAGGCACTTATTATGAATTACCCCATGGTTTTCCTTATCAATTTTCGGAAGTAACCTACCCACCATCCATAACAAAAGTACACAATTTCGTTTGTATATGGTATGCTCACATTTGACCACCATCTTACCGGATAAGTATATCAATCAAATAACCCATTATATCTACATCTTTTTTTTAATTATTGAATTGTAACCTACGCATAAAAGCGTTTATACAGAAAGAGGGGACCGTCGCAAGTAGCTGTCAAATATTGCGCTGTTTTGATTAATTTGGCAATATTACTGTATGGAAATAAGAAATGTGGCTAACTAGTGAACTAAAATATTGATTAGGAAATACAATAATTAATATCGTATTATCCAATATTATGCCAAATGTCTTTTTTACACCTAAAACGATTACAACATCAAATTCAGTGTTATAGTTGCGATTTATTATTAATATTCTAGTTCACTAGTTAGCCACATTTCATATTTCGATATTGCCAAATTAATAAAAACAAGTAAATATTTGACAGCTATTTGCGACGTTGCCAATTTTTTTAATAAACGCTCTTAAATCATGACATACAGTTCGACCTACCGTGTTCCGCAAAACTATTATTCAATATTGATGCAAGATTACAAAACACAGCAACCCATACGATACTCGATTTCCACGTAACCAATAACTGAATTGTAACTGGACACAACTATACGAGCACAGTATAATAAATTAACAGTAATATGTCTCGGCAGTGAACTTGAAATAATTACCTAAGGCCGTTTGGTAGATAAACCTTCCGCGTCCGTGCGTAACTGCCACGCACTAGAGACTGTTGCGTACTGATACACAGATTTCGAAGAGCGTCGTTTCGGCCGTATTCTATAAAGACATAATACTGTTGTTGTGACACGAGTGCATCATACCCATCACTTGTGTGAATAGTATAGCTATAAAATCGGTATGTTTTATCTCACAGAGGTGGGTTAGTCTTTACTGTGTGTGCTTGTTACACGCACACATGTTTCTATGTACTTATGTCTGAAAGCTAGGGAGCGCTCAGTATTGGCCGAGCTACTTTCATGGACACAGGAACATTTGCACCCATACGTTGGCCATTGCGTTGCAAACATTGAAACCAACATGCAGGCTCGTGAGATGAAACATCATAATTCAGCATGTATCTGTAGATGTGTGGAACATACTGAGTTTGAATGCGGATTTAAATTAGTACCTACTCACACTCATGTACGTAATTACCTACAATCAGAGGGAATGTAATCGGATATTGATTTAGCTACCCATCAAACCTTACTACGAATTTTATGAAAACCCAATATATGGAAAAGCTGACTTATTTTCGCGAATTTAGGGTTGTTCCCATAGTAAAAGTTGTTCATAATGATGAGTACAAATGCCCTTTTTCGGGTATTGCGAATACGAGAAATAACGTTGTATGTATACCATTTTCATTACTGTGATTAAAAACTTGTTTTTTAATATAATCAATAATCCAATTTTGCATGCTGACCATTGTAATCGCGTCGATTTTAATGTTTCATTAAAACATTTTAATCAAGTCAAGTGTTATCTCCACATTTCTAGACGTGAAGGACATAACCATGATGAACGGGAAAAAGTACAAGATGTACCAAGGATACACGTATAGCTGTCCGGTGAAGACTCGCCAAGAGCTGAGGTACAACTGCACCCAGGGCTGCAAAGCACGGTTATATCTTGATATGGACGGGAAGTTTGTGAAGGTCTTGAACGAGCATAGTCATAATAAACCTAACTTTTATTTAGCTCCTAATGGAACTTATCTAAGAATAACGTAGGTTCCTTTTGTACCTACAATGATGAGTGATATAGCGCCTGATCATATATCGGACATTCTCACCTCACTCGCCTCGTGTAAACGAGGCTCCAATCTATTATTTTTTGGTCAACACTTTGATAGGCGAGAACAAATGGACAATACGAAGTCAAACCCCTTTCACTCTAGGCTCTTGCAACAAGTATTAAAAAAATTGCACAATAATGTTACACCGAGAAGCAAAAATGTACTCAATTATAAAAATAAATAAAAATATCAAAAATAACCGAAGTTTTATTCCTATCTCAGAATGTGTAAATACAAAACCACAGACATCAAATTAAGGAACTCTCGTGTAATTAAATATACTGAAACGGTAATATCCCAATAATTTCCAGTAACGTTTGCCCGTTCCCAAAGAGGGGGGCAACTTCTAGTCTTCAAAGGCTACTCCTACAGCTTGCAAAAATTTCGCAACGAAACTGCTCAGTGGAGGTGTACCATGGTCCAACCAGGGACGGCCAAGCGGTGTACTGCAAAGCTGTTTACTAGTATACAGTATGATGTACTAGATTGTTGCGGAGATCATAATCATACGAAACCAAAGTTTGTTAAGAGAAACAATGTATTAGTGAGGGCATATTGAATTTTGACTGGAATTTGTATTTGAAGATGGTGCATGGTTAAATTGTTTGCATTTTGGAATTTGTTAGCATTATTTTTCATTTAAACATTGTTATGAATGTTATTAACTTAAAAAAGATATAATTATCCCCCATACTCATGACACGTGGCTTTACTGGACATATTTGTCCAAAAATTACTTGAGCTTTAGTCAAAAATTGTGCTGTTAGTAGATGTACTCCTATTATTTCATAATAAGTTTCAAAGAATAGATATTTGCAAAATATACATCTTCAATGATATATTTAAGTAATTTGTTATTATTACAGTTTTTATTAACATTTATATATCATAGTGAAGAGCAGACTGAATAGTGCCTTACGACCATCCACTAAAATATTTGATAGTTCATGTGTTATAATTATATATAAAAAATATGGCCTTTTAATATTCTAAAGTATATACATAAGTTATACATAGACACAAAAATCTACCAATTAATGGAAAACACTGTTTTTATTTCTCGAAAGTAGGCAAGTAGGTAGGTAGGGAAAGTAGGTAATGCACAGAACTGACTGTTATAAATCTAAAAGTATAAAGATTTTGTTAAATTGTTATTAGTCATTTAATATAATTGTTTGTATCTAAAATTGTTTATTACACGATATAAGATATATTTACCATTTTTCATAATGCTTGATAATTTAATCGATCCTGAAAGCATATTCATAACTCTATTAAGTTAGTACTGAAGCATACTGATGAATAATTTCTTCTACAGGCACATTTCTTTGGACGAAAAGAGGTGGTAAGCACCCTCTACTGGTCCTCTCAGGATACACATATAGCTACCAGAAACAGAACGCAGATGGGAGAATATCCTGGTACTGCTCTCGAAGACTCAAGGGTTGTAGAGCATCTGCCATCAGCTTCGGAACCAGAGCATTTGCCCACAAACCTCACGACCATGCCCCACCAAAATTACCTGATCATGTAGGAGAGAAAACTAATAACTCTCTCTCAGAGGATGTTAAGTATATCTTATAAGAATCATTCAATTAAATAAAAATCTGAAATATTTTGCAGTGAACGCCATAAAATGCTCCCGTTGTCACAAAGTTTTACAACCATTTTAATAAGTTTAAGAATATGTTTAAATGAACTCAATATTTTTGTATTATTATTATATCGCAAATATAGTAATAACGAAGGAATAATTTGTCCTGTCGTGGCGTTCCGAGATGCTGTCAATGTTAATAGACCTGATGTATAATATTAATACGCATATTTTAAGTAATGCTTAAATAAACTCATACGAAATAATGGTAGAGGAAATATATTAGCTAAACTAGCTGGGTAGAATAGTTATTTGAGTATTATTTTGCAAAATCCTACAACAGGTTGCAATTAATTAAGTGTAGAAGAAAGAGTACAACAAGAGGTATTGAAAGAAAACTTAAAATTGGAAATAATAAATCATTATTTCCACAAGTTGATTAAATTCTAAATAATCATGATCTGTTTGGCAACTGAGCAGTACAAAATCCAATAGTAACCAACACTAATGTTGTATCAATTCTATTTCAAGAACCATTTACCTCGAAAATACTTAAACTTCCAAATGTTTTGGAAATACTAAAGCATGCTTATTAATTTATGGAATGTTTTATTCAGAATTAAATGACTAATAATATTTTTTTTTTAAATTGCGTTAGTCTGTGGCAAATAAGTAGATAGTTGTAGTTCGATTATGACAATATTTATTTGTCTATCAATGAACTTTTGCCTTGCGACCATTTGACCTGTCAAGAAAGACACCTTAAGGTAGTGTGATAAAATATTTTTCTTCATAATTTCTCTCCTACCAAATCTTATCTTTCATTTTGATTCTAACGAATACCTTTAAATTTTGCTTCAACCTTTTACTTTGTATACGTACATTATACATTTTGTCTAAATGTAGTAGGTATACTTAATAAGACCCACTTAATAAATTAAATGCTATTTCTTATCTATAAATACATAGTAGCTAAGTACCTATTTTTATAATATGTGACAGAAAATATAATCTGTATATAGTTTGAGGGGGTAGCACAGGGAAGTATTCTGGGTCTCCTGCATAATAATGTTTTTACGACCCTCTCAAGGTCAGTTTATTTATTCGAGTAGTTTTTGCCTTGTGTCTGTTGGTGTATTGAATGACTTTACTAAAGCATACCATGACGTATATTTTTTTTAATAATAGTTTATTATAAATTTTGTGATTTGTTTTGGCTTTAATGTTGCCGTCCTATAAAAGCACGGATTACATAACAGTACTAAATTGAAGGTAGCAAGAGAAAGAAAATTGTTCGTATTTGGTGCTTTTTTTATGTTGTTTTTAAAAATAAATATTTATATTACCTTGCGTCTTTCCCTAGCCTTAGCCATTAACAAACCTATAGACAAACGGAGCGTTTTGAAGCTATACTTTTAAACGGGGTGTGAGTGAGAGTTTTTCTTCAATATAGTTTTTTTTTCGCTAACCCCTCACCCTCGAATGAATCCGATGAAGTATATAAGGTTTTGCTCTTAATAAGACTTTAAACGAAATAAAAACCTCGTGAAATTCCTAATAAAGTACTAAACTCGCTAGTTAAGAGTAGATATAGATAAGTATTAAATAAAATATTAAGTATCCTAGTATCATTTAACCTATTTATAATCGAATTAAGCATTTATTGGTTTAAGTTTCAATAATTCGCCTTAATGTATTCGTTCCTAGTACATTGTATTTAATTTTATTTGTATATATTTTTTTATTTTCGTTGATATTTTATCGCATATATCTAATAAATCGATAGTATAGATACTAATTTATTTTATTCCATCAATTTTCTCCTGCCCTTGTCCCCATTTTTTGCTGTCGGCGCAGCATATCATAGAGATGTATGGAATTTTCTTACAACTAGAAAATTCCATAAATCTCTTTACCTACATATATTTTGGCTTCGAAATCGACGGTATCTTACTATGTATGTATAAAGGTTCTTTCCAAGTAACTTACTACATGCGGGGTAAGCTTGGTGGTGGTGCTTTCTTTTATTTCGATAAAAAGAAAAAACCTATTTCTCTAAGTAATGTCATGAATTTCTGGAAAACCCTGGTAAGTATTATTAGTGCCTATTAGGGAAATAGCCGAGGTTCTTTCCTCAACTTCCAAAACAAATTTAAACAATTGGTTCAAATAAATATTTTAGATATTTTCCTATTAATCATTACCGCTAAACAATCAATCAATTTACAGGAAAACTCATCCCATCTGGTAAAGGAAAGCACCCTTTACTGCTATACAACAAACACACTTACACTTTCAAAGTAATGTCTGGTTCAGGAGTTCTTTGGCACTGTTCACGAAGAACCAGGACTGGATGCAAAGCTTTCGTCAAGACGTCGCCAGACAAAATAAATTATATCGTAGCAGCTGATGATGATCATTGCCATCGGCCAAAAATGGGGGTTGTTATGCCGATTCCGAACGTTAAACGGCGGTATTAGCTGCATACTATAATCATCTTCTTTACCGACTAGCATTGATCTTATGAGCTTTGTTCCAGGGGTGAAAATACTCATGATGAGGTCAACGTTTAGTAGGGCAACTTTGTCAATATACTTATTGACAAAGTTGCCCTACTAAACGTAACAGATACTTCTGTTTTATACAGTTTGACTGAGTAATAGTAATCAGGTGACTGGGAACGCGGTCCCACTCGCACCTTAGCGTTTTTGAATTGGTCGACTGGGACCACAAACCACGTGACGCCACAGAAGCCATTTTGCAGTCGCTAGCGAAATCAAAAAACTATACGTAATTTAAACCCAACTGTGGCGGAACCCGAAAGGAGAGTAATGTTTATGGTTGGTGTTTGCATTTTTTATTCAGAGATTTAGGTTTCAGACTTAGTCCCGTAATGAAAGTTGTTTATATATGATTGCGTTCACCCCCTGGAAGGATGCTAATGATTTCGATTCCAACATCTACCATTAAGATGACGCCACATCTTATTTTGGTCTGCAAAGGTCTAGATTTAAATAACATTATGAATTAATATAAAACTTAGGCTGGCGTTCTGCGTCTAGATTGACTTACGTTATTCCGTAGGCAAGTTACAACACAAATGCAGGACGATTTTCCACAGCCTCTATGTTTGGGATAATCAGTAATCTTTTGAGAGGTGTCCTTTTAAGACAAGGAAATCATTCATAGGCAGCTGTTTTTATTACAAGTTACTGTTAATTTTATGATAAAGTTATGGGGTTGCGTTAAGACTCACTAATACTAACTACGATATGATTAAGTGATCTTGGGAAGGTAATTTAGTATATATTATTATAGATTTATAGAATTATTTTAGTTTTGTACTGCAGCAATAAACGGGCTTTTCTTAAACTGGGAATTATATCGCACAAATTAATATTAATGCCTTGTTACAAAAGGCTAACTACAACTCTATCAAAATATATTGTTGTAAAAACACAGACCTATGCGAAAAAAGTTCTACGCACATCTACGCGAAAACAATTTTTGTACTTAAATCGTGTTTTTTTCTATTATTAACTAGGTATATGGTTTGTTAACTGTTACTTAATGTAGATACTATTGTAAAAATTAATGCTTTGATAAGTAACACAACTTATACTTACATAATGTTTATATTGTGACAATCATGTTTATAAGTATTACTACGATAGTAAAAAGCATTTATTTTATAACTAGGATGCGATGATTTTTATGTGTTTGTATTATTAGTTACTAATTCGGTATAAATTATATAAGCCCTTTAATTCTGAATAGTTGTGGTATTTTCAGTATTAATTTACAGAATGTTTCTTAGTTCAGTGTGCCTCTTGGCAAAGGCCTCCTCTAATAACTTTCACTGTTTCCTATCTCTCACAAGTCTTCTCGAATTTGGTTCCGCTCTGAGCTTTAATTCATCTTCCCATGTTTTCTATTGTCTTCCCCTGTTCTTTTTGCCATCTATGGGTTACCATTCTGTCACAACTTTACTTCAGTTGTCTTAAGGGCATCTTAATATGTGGCCTGTCCATCTCCACTTTAGTTGGTCTATTTTAGTGAGAACATCAATAAGTTTTGTATTTTCTCTTATCGTATTTCTCCTCTCTCTAATCTAATCTAATTTCGTATCCTGTTTTGTTTTTACTAATACCTATGTATAAACCATTTTATAAGTAAGTTTTTTATTTTCAAAGAAACAATAAAATCTAAAAGTACTGCTTGTTTTTTTTTTACAAATATAAAAAAATTCTAAAAAAAAAAAAAAACTAAATCTTTTTTTGTGTTGTGGCGTCGATAACCTCGGTCTGAAGAGAATAGAAGATTATGTCGCAACTCTGTAAGTACTCCTAACGACTAAAACCCCACGTTGTTCTTCCCGGTACCACGTGCCGAGTACATCCCAATTTCAGTTATTTTTTATAGATCGCAAATATTTCATCAAAACAATAAGACAAAATTGCCAGATATTTCTAATTTCTTCTTTTAGGCATCAAATACATATCAACAGGGAAAAAGTACCCAGCGATAGTGCTCAAAAAGCATGTATACAAAAGAGTGAAAGAAAATCGTTCGGGAAAGGTATTCTATAGATGTGTTCTGACGCATAGAGGGTGCAAGGCAAGTTGCCTCGTCAATGAGGACGAGATTGAGCTCAAGGAGGATCATAACCACGACCCTCCCAAAACCAAAACGCAGGGGGGAAGATGGATTGTAGACAAGATACCAAAAAATTAATTTATGTTATTCTAAAATATGCCAAATTAAACGTTTTACTGTGTTCTTGTTGTGTTTCCTTTTTACCAGCTTCCCTTAAGTAATATCATGCGGTAATTAAGACAAACTTGCTGATAATTTATAACGAGGTAACAAATATCGAGTAATTATTAAGGACAATCGGAAAAGGGGAAAATGTCATAAAATCAAACTTATCAACGAATGCGATATTTGTAAGAAACTGTAAATAACTGTTTCATCAAACACAGAAGAAATACTCTAATTTAATAATAACAGAAAACCGAAGTTGTCGACATAGCTCACAGAATAAGCAAGCTGAAGTGGCAATGGGCCGGCCATATTAGCTGTAGAAACGATGACCGTTGGGATAGACGTGTTCTTGAGTGGAGACCGCGAATCGACAAACAGTCGGTAGGTTGGACTCCCTCAGACTAGGTGGAGTGACGTTCTTTGCAGGGTGGTTGGTAGCAGCTGGATGAGAGTTGACGAAAATGGAGTTGAATGGTGTGTAATAGGAGAGGCCTAAGTCCAGCAGTGGACTGCTGTAGGCTGATGACGATGATGATGAATAATAACATGTTTCTGAATGTTCTTACAAATAAAGTCCTTCCTTCAATCTTCAATTTATTCCAGAAAAAGAGGTTATTAACAGTGGAAGTAAAAATACCAGCCTTAGATTCCAGAAGCATGCTTACGTATATAAAAAGACTAGCTGTATCAGATTTCCCATCGGCAAAAATAATAAACTTTCATCCCCTATTCCCCAGGGGATGAATTTTCAAAAATTCTTCCTTAGTGCTTAATTACTCGTCTTCGTTATATAGGGAGCTATGTTTTTTTTTAATTCTGTTAGTTAGCAACTAGTTTTTGCCTGCGGCTTCGCCCGCGTGGATGTCGGAACTTATCCCACTTACTACCGGGATAAAAAGTATCCTATGTGTTAATCCAGGTTATAAACTAACTGTGTGCTAAATTTCATTCCAATCAGTTTAGCCGTTTTTGCGTGATTGAGTAACAAACACTCGAACAATCAAAATTTCACATTTTTTCATAATATTAGTGGGATATACTGCCGTTTCAACGTGAAAGCGTAACAAACGAAACTCACTTTCGCCTTTATAATATTAGGATAAACTTAGGTTTTGAGGCTGATGACAATTTTGTGTATTTTTTTCTGATTCTTTAATAATTTTCTTCAACAAAGCTACTTTTCCTTTGATTGTGATTGTTTTACAATTACAGAAAGCAAATTTTTTTCACAGCTCGTTTTATACCTTCAAAGGGAAAATATGCACTCCTATTGTTTAAAGACTACACGTACAACAAGTGTCGTGAATCTAAACGAACAGGAGTCATTGTCTGGAAGTGCTCCGACAGAAGAAAAGGCTGCAAAGCTGTAGTATCCAGCGGAAAAGGCTGGTATTTATCGGGCGTATTTAAACACAATCATGATCCTCCTAATTATACGGAATCTGTAAATGGCGAGTGGGTCAAACATAACTAGAACAATAGTCGACGATCATGAAGATAGAGATGATGGCTGTGAAATTGAAAGGACCTTTTTAGGGTTCCGTACCCCAAAAGTTAAAAACGGAACCCTTATTAGATCACTCGTGAGTCTGTCTGTCTGTCCGTATGTCACAGCCAATTTGCTCCGAATCAAATGGACCGATTAAGTTGAAATTTGGTAGATATATGTATTGCTGTGACGCAAATACGGACATGTAACGTAAATAAATGAATTTGAATATGGGGGTCACTTTTGGGGCGCAAATAAGAAAGATTTAAAAAAAGTTTTGCGAAGGGTACCGTGTGATCAAATGAAAGAGCTTATTGTAAGGATCTCAATAATATTTTTTATATAATTTTAATATAAATATATTTAAAGATATTTAAGGGGCATGCGCTAAGGTAACCCGCGAAATTCTATTTTTCTTTAGTTTTTTGCATTTTGCAGGTCAGTGTCAGGTTTTATGTTGATTAAAATATGATTCGCTACCGTAACAAATATGGCTTTACATAATTATAATCATTACAATCAGGAATACAACTCCATAAGTAAGCACAAACGTCAAATGTCATGATTTCATGAAATAGTCATTCAATGGAATTATATGAACTTTGAGAGTTGTATTGATCATTTTTATGATTACAATTCTATAAATATACATTTGATACGGCCGCGAATCATATTTAAATCAACTTACAACATGCTACTGACCTGCAAATTGCATAAAACTTAACAAAATTTGAATTTCGCGGGCTACCTTGACGCTTCTGCCTTAAGAAAATATTTAGATGAAAATTTAATATTTTTTACCAGTTTCGGAGATAAGGGCGGGCCTTATCTCCGAAACTACTGAGCCTAAAATATTGATAAAAATATAGAGAATGGTTTTTTACTCAGAGATTACAGGAAAACCTAAAAGAAGTCTATGTTCTTAAAAAAAACATGATAAATCTCTCAATATTGTGCGTACAAACTCACATTTGCAGTTGGAATGTATAGGAAAAGATGTTTTTCAACTACAATGTTAAGGTTGTATGTTAAGGTTGTATTTGGGATAAATTCATCCCAACTACGGACCCTTAATTGTGCGTGGTCCGACAACACTAGGCCGGTTTTTGACAACTGTGTATCCTCAACAACAAAGATAGAAAAGTAAGCGGTTTTAGCGATGGATTTCAATTTGCTCAACATTCTTAACACTCCATGTATAAAATAGAGGAAGCAGACCACAACATTGAACTCGACTTTGCTTTATTTTTTTTCAATTACCTTGATGTAATATTGGGTGTGATATTCTTTTCTTTTTTTTCAATAATATAAGTACCTAGACGTAATATATGGTTACTTAAATAAATATACAGATCCAACTACAATTCAGGATCATTTAACTGAGCTACCTATCCATAGACCCTTTAGGCATATTTCAAGAATACTTTAGTAGGATAAATGTTTTGTTCTTTCAAACCATTGATCGACATTGACTATAATTGCATTTATTTTTTCACAGCATGTTATATACCATCGAAAGGCAAACATCGACTTCTAATGTATAAAAAATATACGTACAACAGGTACTTTGAGTCCAGAGTTACAGGCTCAATACTTTGGAAGTGTTCGAATAGAAGCAAAGGTTGCAGAGCTACGATGTACACAGGCCAAAAAGGAGGCTTTAGACCAGGTCCAGGAGAATATGAGCACGACCATCCACCTCCACGTTTTGTAGTTAATAGGAGCGGCGAGTGGATTAGAGTGAAACCTGATCAACCCAAGCCAAGTCCCAAGCCAAATCAGACGAGCCAACATAATACCGTATTTTAATAATGATCTCATTACATTTAGCGGAAGATTTATAAATCTAAGGCGTGCCAGCACAGTCGGGTGGATAGATAAATCGAATATATGTATATTTTGCCGCCCGGTTGTGTCGAATCATACCGACCCGAACAAACATGTAGGATCGGGGATCCTACATGTTTGTCGGGGTACAGATGTTCGAAAAGTATTAATTCTAAGTCATTAATTTTAGGTGAACTGTAACTGCTACTTCAAAATACATTGTGTAGTGAACATTTACATAATATAATAAGCATTAGGAGTAGGTATAACTAATTTTAAATATTTGTTCTACGTTTTTGTGATCAATTGATTTAATCGTGTGTATACTCTCGTATAATTAATGTTTAAAACATGAAAGAAATTCGTGTACTCGAAACTTATATATTCTAGTCATATTAATGTGTGTGGGTATTGAAAAAAAGTACATCAGTCAATGTGAAAATAAAATGAGTACTCTTCTTTGAATTATTTTAATTTTAACTACCTATTAAACTACAATAAATGCCTTTACAAAATTCAAAACAAGATATTATTTTAAACAAAATTCTTTACAGTTTACTTCACAACTTCAGCAAGAGGGACCCGACATCTCATGGTCAATGGGTATTCGTTCATCTGTCGGACCTATTGTCTGCAACACGTGAAAAAGACTTGGAAATGCGCTACACATAGCGGTTGTACAGCTAAAGTACACACGGTAGAAGACAAAATTGTCAATGTGCGCAACGATCATAATCATCCAGCTACCTTCAAAACCTGGAACCTTCTTGGTCTGCAATCGTACCTACTTCAATCGTAATAAACATTTTATTTAAGAAATATACAATATCATTATTTGATACTGGTGTGTTTTCATTGAGACGAGGTAAGGCTGCACTAAAGAAAATTACTTCCGCTAGTAGCGGTCCTAGGGACAATCGTGAAGTCATTTTGTGGAATTATTTCTAGCCTTACACTCTTATTGGATTGGCACGATTCTATCCAATAAAAAAATGGTTAAAATGACCATGCTTCGCGGTTACGTCATGATTGTAGTTACTATGCTAACCAGCTGCCGAATTTCCAGAGACCCCAATCCAGTTTTCAATATCTCAACGCGGTGGGATTATAATGCACATGGGGAAATACAGTTACAATAAAAAGTCCACGTCTGGTGATAAGACCACGTGGTATTGCACGGGTTACTACAACCATCCCCCTTGCAAAGCCAAGGCGCACACCATAGGCAAAACGGTCGTAGCCGTTAACGGAAAACATAGCCATTAATGGGATGCAACATAGCTATTAATGGGATGCAACATAGCTATTAATGGGATGCAACATAGCCATTAATGGGATGAAGCAATACTTTGCGGTTAATTGCAAAAAATATTCGATGAATTAAATATTTTACTTGGAGATCTGTTAGATTATTATGTTATTGATATTGTGTTTGTTTATTAAATAAATATATAGTATTATTTCTTATATAATCTTTTACAGTCTATCTGTTATCCCATTCACTGAATAAAATTCTTTTTATGCAGTACTAATAGGAAAATTCTCAAAGCAAGAAAAGTAGCAATTTGTTATAAGTAACTCTGTTCTGTCTTTATTAATTCGCATTATCAATCAGACCCACACGTCGGCCACGAAGGCGCTCCCATACTGTCACTACTTTTAATACAATATTTTTTAATAATTTAACACAAGTAGCACATAAAATCACGCCTGTTTCCCCCAAAGGTTTAGGCAGAGATGTAGGTACCTTATTTATTTTGTTTTCGGGGTAAACCATCAAAAGGCGCCCGGGTTTTACGGATAAGACCGGGGAGTGTGGGTGTTTTACTTTACTAAAACCGCCCCGGTAGTCACCACCTGCACACGGACGGGGGCACCGTTACGTCTCAAAAGACCGAAGCGCCTGTTAGAGCACATCTCTGAGGAGAAACCGGTTCTCCTGTAACGGGTTCTCCCCGAAACCTACCTGCAAAAGAGCCCATATTTTGCCAGTTACGATAAAAACCCATGTAATTTTTTTTTTCATGTACTTACAGGTTCTCAACACACATCTGGTCGAATATATCTCACAGAGAAAGGTGGACAAGTTTTAATACTTCAAGGCCATAGATTCTACCGGGAATATGGGAACGAAGTGCGAAGCTACTGGCGATGTTCAAAGAGAGCATCTCTTGGTTGTAAATGTAAAGTAAGGATTATTAACCAAAGGATTCTGGTCTCCAATGAACATAACCATGTCCATCAGAGGCATGTTTTAATGAATTAGGAGGACATTTGAATTTTTTGGTAACGGCTCAGATAAAAGACAGACATAATCATTCATAGGACCTTTTTTTCATAAAGACTATATTTTTAGATATTTGCTTGACACGAAACCCTATACATTTTGTTAGTCCTTCAATGATTTTAATTTTCTCGATGTTTTTTTTCGTATTTTGCAACTACTAGTATATTTAATAATAGTATTAGATGAATTATGAATTTACGACAAATGGACATAATACCTTTTTGAAACTCTATAATATTAAGATTTTTAGAAGTACTTACTAATGGGTTAAATATGGATTTCATTTGAAATAAGTCTATCATATAATAATTGCGTCCACTGAACCAATTAATAGTGTGGTCTAAAAAATGTGTATTTCGTTTGGTATTCTCAGGTGGATGAGTTTTGATTTAATAAAACAAAATTATTTAAAAAAAAGACAAAAATAATGTAAATACAAAAGAGTTTTTAATTATTTATTCTTTCGTCAATAAAATATATTTTACATAATAATACTTTTTATTGTTAACACTCGTACCAATTTTACTTTTCCTATAAGCAAGACCCGTAAAAGCTTTTAGTTCGTAAAGGTTAAAGGATTGAATATTATTTAATTAGTTAACTAGTTGTTGTTAAATGGATTCTAGACATTGTAATTTATAATATTTTTCAGGTTCTTCGGTTAGTAAGGGCGTCGAGAATCTTCTTATAAGCAACATAATGACGAAAGTGCCAGACAATGAATCGGACGATGATGTCATCGAGGTAGTACGAGACGAAGCTCCAATAGAAATTCTTTCTGATGGTGAAGAGTTAGAACTAGAAAAGATTAAACAAGCACAGAATAATATGAATGTGATACAAAACTTCCACTTTACATCTCTGCCCTCTGAATCCAATATTGATGAACCCAATATTGATGTATCTAATGTTGATGTATCTAATGTTGAAATCGATGTAAATCGTTGTGAAGAAGATCACATAATCGATCCACTAACGAATACTGAAACAATCACTACTGATATCCCAAATTGTAATAATTTGCTTCCTTTTGAAAATCCAATGATACCGTCATTGGACTCAACAACTGATATTCTTAACAAGGACAAATCAAATCATGATGATCATGATGAAGAAAACGTTTACGTTAACGTAACTGATGACGTTAATATAAATGAACCTACGCAATCGGATATTGCAATGGACCTTCACGATCAGAATGATCAAGTCGAACAAAATCAAACTCTTGTTGAAAATAGCTGTAATTCTGTTAATAGCTTAAATGATGTTCCTGGAGATTTGTCTCTCCAACCTAGTGAGAATATTACTGAAAGCAAATAATAAATGCGTATTCTTAAGTTGTTAGCAATTAATTATTGTATTAACATGATTATCTGATAGTATAATTTGTTGTAGTGTTTTTATAAGCTTTGGGTTTTTTTTAAAGAAAAGCACACATTGTATTTAGTATTTATTCAATCCTTTTAATTAATGTGTGGTGATTAATTTGTAGGAATACGTGAAACAATCCTTTCCTGACTGGGTGCATTAAATACATGTTTACCTCCAATACTGATAGATACTGCTCAAATGTTTTTTTTAAATATTGTATTCCTAGATGTATCGGTGTAGTGCAGCAGATTTTATAAAAATAACAAATACATATACTTACGCATTTGAAGATAGTTTCTAATATTGTGCAAATAGAGCCAAAAGAACACCAATTTTATATTCAATGTACCTAGACGAAGTTGAACCGATTACGGACGCAGTTATGTGCCCTGACTAAAATTTTAACTAGAAGTTAGGAATTTCTGTTTATCTGAATATATCGTACTTAATTAAAATCATTACTTTCTTTTACTTCCCTTTAACAGCTACTATTTTATTTCTCTTTGTGATGATTGCATTAATTTTAATTACAGAATGTTCGTTTTTACTGACTAGGAGCAGAAGGGGGGCGATCATTTTGCTTCATGAAGGGTTTAAATATCGTCAGGACTACTGTCACGGCGAGAGGACATCTTGGCGATGTATTCGAAGGCACAATGGGTGCAAAGGCTGCGCTGTAACTAAAGGGAATAAGCTAATAAAAGCTAGTGAGCACACACATGATGAAGAAGAGGAGGATTCGGATGAAAAAAGCTGAGATTGGTGTGTATTATAGGCGGCCAAGTGAAGTTCGTGCGATGAGGTACTAAACTATTAAGTATTTCAGCACATAGATTACGTAAGTAAGACTTCCCCTGGCCGCCTAGAATAGATAGTAATTGTTGACCCTCTATTATTTGTATCAAAGTTAAAATTATTGTTGAGAAGCATACATTAATTTGTTTTATGATATCTAGTTTATGGAGTGAATGGTGTACCTACGATTGTTTTTTTGTTTTGGCGCCCATTACGAATAAAAATTTATTTTTTGTTATTATTTAGAATTGATAGATGTTTTATGAAAGCATATTTCGGTTGAAGTTACAGATTAAGTTGTCCATTATTTAAAATTATTTCTTAACTTGAATTAATGTTTATGTAATACATTATAAAGACATTTTAATTAGGTATTTTTTGATAAATAAAAAACATGAAGACAAATATGATTTTCGTTTTATTAAAAGTTCTCTATTACAGGAAACTTAAACATAATAAACTTAAAAATAACTTATATACACCTCTCTCTGCCTATCTCTTCAATATACACAAAACACACAACCAACAATCTGGCGACACATGTGTTGATAAAACAGACAAAAATACAACATACAACGAAACTGAACTATGCAATACTATTTCCAGGGCTCCGCTATCGGCTCGCGACCTTTACGGAGCTGAACGGAAGGAACGTGCTGATGATAGGCAACAACCGGTTCATGAGGCACTATATCAGCAGGCGAGGCAGAACGCGGTGGCGATGCTGCAAGTCCTTCAATAAGTGCAGGGCCATAGCCATCACGGATGGAAATTATATCATGAAACTTAATGATCAACATAACCATGATTAAACATAAGTATTAACCCGTAGGGCATGGAATCACCGTGAGGCACCGTCTAGAGAATGTAATCTAATTAAATTCGTGGCGCCGATAGTACGTTGAACGTAAAACTTCTATCATGGATCGCCTGAAATGAATATCGCACATGAACCGCACCCAAACCGCGTGTACACTGGCATAGATGCCGTGTTAAATAGTAAAGCAACGATCATAGTTGCGAAACATTCACATAAAAAAACATGTTCAAATCTCTATGTTCTATCAAACATTGTATCGAAAAATGACAGAATATAGAGATCAAATATTCAACATGTTTTTATGTGAATGTTTCGTCAGTGCAAACGCACAGTTAAAGCATTGCCGACGAAACATGCGGTCCGTCGCCGGTACGGCTCCGGCGTCATGTACAGGCAGCCTTACTCTTTTACAAATACAATTTTGTTCTTGGCTTTTACAATATTTCCAAATTACAGTATTAATAGGTATGGGAGGACAGTTTAGGCCTGTCAACAAGTACAACAGGTACTTAAAAAAATAGAAAATGGTCAAGGATGACACGCTTTATTTGTATGGAATGTGGGGCTATAGCAGCGGCCACCTAAGCGTCTCCGTGCTTTGTACATTAATAATTTAATAGCAGTTGTTCAGTTCTGAACTTCAGTCAAAGGCGATCAATAAAAGGTGTTTCTTTTAACAAGAAGCATTGTGTGATAAATAGTTAAATAACTATGTTTTTTAAATGTTCGTTTTATATTACTTTTTAATATAAAAACAACATTGAAGTATTACCACTGACATTGTTACACATTTTGTAAATATGAACAGAAAATTCGTAAGATCTAAAATATTTAAAGCAAGATTAATGAAAATGGTGTATAACCTTAATATACGTATATGTAGCTATAATTGGTAAAGGTAATATTCATTAGTAGTAATAAAAAAAACTTAAGGTAAATTATATTTAAAAAGCAAACAAATAAATAGTAGATATACCTACCTACTATAGCTGTTATCATACTATTACTATAAACATATATTAATTTGTTAAATGAAGTTAATTATAGGTATGTACGTATGTCATAAATAATGTGCAGGAGATGAAAAAGAAAATATACAAAAATATATTGATTTTACAGTCACACGAATAAAATCGATTGAATGAAATGGTTTTACAAACCAATCGCGATATTATTGCAGTGATTATCATTGCTGCTTGAAATATTCTGAATAAAGTTATTGTTGAACAGAGAAACGGAGAAATACGGACTCGTCTGTTACAGTTATTTTTTTTAAGTGAAACTTCTTAAGCGGAAATTCGATTAAAATTTAGAGTATTTAAGAGTGAAATTTCAAAAACGCGTCAAGTTTAGGATCATTTCGTTACATGAGAGTGAAGAAAGATATCTCTCTCTCTCTATCTCACACACTAATTCTCTCCTATTTTTATTTTATAATTGTTATTTTTAATACTTCACTGTTGAAATGTCTGCATCTATGTAAGTTTATCTAGTCCTTAATCTGTAGATCTCTTTTATTTAATTTCTTCAGAAGCATAGCTCGAATTATTGAGGTCTGTAAGTCTGACCAATTTATTTAACACGTTCACTTCGATAGGAAAATAGTAGTGGAGTAGGTAACTTTTATCTGGTAATGTAGTTATCAAAAGCCGTAGCCTTCAGACTCGAGTAGGCACTGTGGGTAGTGTGCGTAGCAGGCCTTTTCGACCTGACACCAATAAAAAACAATATCAAAATCAAAATTCATTTACTCAAGCTAGGCGAATGAGAATCAGCACTTTTTGAACGTCAAAATTACATAAGACAGTCCCCCAAAACGGCCCTTTATCACATCCTAGTGCTTTAGCTAGGAAGAAGTGGCGCAACAAACTCCCCAGCAGCTGTCTCTGCGAAAGCACGTTGTGACCATCTTTATTTTTTTAACCTAATCAATATATTCATAAATTATTCTATTTAATGTCGAGTTCGCCGCTGTATTAGCCTGACAAATAGTGAGCAAATGGAAATGTCTGGTCGATGAGGATTGATTCCGCACTAAAGAGTAACAAACAATAAGAAATAAATGATCGATACTCAAATTCTGTTTTTCCCATTTACCATTTAACTACGGATAAAAATGTGTGTCTATCGTTATAGCAACTCTTTGCATAGAGACTGCTTACACGTTTTGCAATGCGTTTTATTTTTTTTACTTTTGTTCTGGCTTCTGTACACTAAAGTCTGTCGTAATTTTTCATAGCACCCTCCACAATTTCTTCTTTTTGTACCTTTTTCAAAGATATGTCCTGAACATAGACATTTTATTCCCTTTTTTTCTATAACAATTATACTGATTAGGATTTTTGTGTTAGTTGCCTAAATGCGTACGTCTACATTAGCATCGTTATCATTGTCTTGCCCTTATCCAATTTATTTGAGGTTGGCGCAAGATGTCTTTTTCTTCCATACTTCTGGAGATCAGATAGGCAGTCGCTCCATGTAAAATATTGATATTCGGCAGCATCCGGTTAGACTGGAAGCCGACCCCAACATAGTTGGGAAAAGATTAGGCAGATTGATTAACTTTTCTATTAGTCGTCATCTCGGTAGTAACCCCCTTCCATATCGTCTTTCACACAGTTTACTATCCATCGTTTATTTGGTCTTCACCTACCAGAAAGGTACAAAAAAAAATGTTTTTTTTTTTGTTTTGTTTTTTTCCCTTCGTTTGGTTATCTTAAGATTAGAGCAGAAAACCCGTTAGTAGGTATGTAAGCCCTTTTTCTTACACCATCCTTAATCACTCTCAATAATATTGAAACTACCAATAAAAAAAAACTATTTAAACAATCTTTTACATGCGCACAATAGTAAAAGTTGTTTTGTTTCCCTGCAATTATTTTTGCTTGCTGATACTTTTTTGTAAATACTTTGGTGAGTAGTCTTTTAACACCCTGTATATTGATATCATTTGGATTATAGTGTTTTAAATAATTTTGATACTACTTAATATTTTAACGTTTAGAGATTATAATTAGAAAAACAATGTTGTCTTCGTAGATTAGAATTTATAAACTTTATGTTATTCTCGTAATGTGGCAACTTAAACTTAGCAATCGTCATCTGTCACTAATTCAATGCAATTTAGAATTAACGATAAATTTATTTTTCTCATTATGTGGCAATTAGTAATAAGTTGTAAATAAAAAACTGCTTCATAGATTTTAACATTTTGAAACTCGTTAGTGCATTAGGGCAGTGGTATTGTATAAAATATTAATATGTAGAAAGTTTTGTACGTAAATGTTAGTACTTTTTTCTGCGTTTAATAAATAACAACAATACAATACTTTTTAATGTTTTATATTATTTACCTTGTTTAAGAAGAATATAATATGCTTACCTTTTTTTTAAATTTAACTGCTTTTTCATCAGTAAAATGACCGAATGCAGTGCAATCCCAGCGCAAACGAGAAACAGTCTTTAGCTTTTTTTTTTCCGAGACATTAAAACACTTAAGATTGTATCTACGCAGTATAACTAAGTAATTAATTATGAACTCGTCTGCGCTGGCCTTAAATTCGTGATGAGAAACACTATCAAACAAAACATATTTTGACCGCTTTCATTTCAGTCTTCGACGTGAGGATATCGATTGATGGCAGACCAATGTTGATGTTCCAAGAACACTGCTACTTTCGACACCTGGTCAACAGGAGCGGCATGACTCGCTGGAGATGCCATAGAAACCGGTTTAACTGTAAAGCCGTTATTTGGACAATTGATAATTCGATTATTAAAACCAATAAAGAGCACAACCATTAAAACTACGTTGTTTACTACTTTGAAGCTGGGAAGCCTCCAATAAAAAGTAGGCCGAGCACGGATCACTGAGGTATCGTTAACTGAAGTAAATTTTGAATAGGAAATTCCAGTTAGATTTTGGTTGAATTGTATGCAACGTGCTAAATTTATCATACTCAGATAAGAATGATGTATAAAACGAATAGGCACGTCCAATGCAAAATTCACATCGTAACGATATCGAGATCGATTCGTATTTAAATATTCAATTGAGTCGTGTACTAATATTTAACCTTATGGTAAGGTATGATTATGATGCACGCTTTAATAGAAGTACCTAACCTAATTTTCCTCCACACTCCCAGGATATAATTATAATATCGTGTAAGTACAGTCAAATTAATTGTTAAGTAAATTGAGTCCCTGCAGCTACGTCAATTTGCCGTGCCATTTCATGCAATTGTCAAAGAAAGACGGTTGTGGTTTGAATTCTGCATCTGTTTACTGCGATTCTGAAAATATCTTGGTCGGCAATAAAGTTAAACAAATTCTCACTCGAAGCTTAACAAGCTTAAGAAAAGGAGTCGATATTGTTCTAGGTGCTTATGCAAAAGTAGTCAATATTTTTTTAGTTGCCTATGTAAAAGACGTTTCAGGACTTAATGTGGAATGGAATGATGGCAGGCCAATGTTATTTTTGAGAGAAAATTACTACCACCTTCACCGGATAAAATCCAATGGCATAATTCAGTGGAAATGCCCTAGAAACTGGCTTGGTTGCAATGCCCAAGTTTGCACCTGCGGTATGAACGGGGCCATAACCATGATTAGACACGGAATATTCGAGAAACACCGACCCTAGTGAAATGTTGCCTACGCTATTTTGTGATTTCAAGAATCCCTAGATGTGATTCAATAAACATATACATTTTAATTAGTCAAATATTCTTTAAGATTGTATCTTTCTTATTCTTTTGGCTTTTTTGATTTTCATAATAATGACATCTAAAGGGACATGGTCAGGGTTTGTACTATAGATTTTGGTCCAGAGTCCAAACGCTGTTCAGAAACAAAGGTGAATCCGCAATTGCAGCCCGCGAAATACAAATTTTCTTAATTTTTTGTAATTTGCAGCTAACTTGGAGATATGTATTCATGATTTCAATGATTATAATTCTGTAAATACATATCTGTTATAGTCGCGCATCATATTTTGATCAAGATACAACCTGACACTGACCTGCAAATTGCAAAAAACGTAAGACAAATTTGAATTTCGCGAGCTACAATTGCGCATCTACCTTAAGAGTTGACATCCTTGCTGCCTGCTCTGAAAATTAAGTATCTAAAATGAAACTAAATCGGGATCAGGGTGGTCGAAACAAATGTTCCAAAATATTTGATTTTTTAGACGTCACCATTTTGATAAATTTGTTATTGTATTAGAAGTTTATCCTAGTGTTTGACTTGTTTGAACGTATTTAGGGAATCTAAACATTGCTTTAGTTCATCAAATAATACAAGGAAACCAATGTAGGTACTCTCACTTCTAAGCAGCATTTGGACCATGCTCAGACAGGGTTTGGTCCAAATGCTGTTTCATCACAATAAGGTAATGTACAGTATGATACTTGGTTATTCTCCTTTAGTTTGCCAAAAATACTTAATTAACTACGTCAATAAAATAAAAAATGTTTTACCACCAGCCCACATGATAAGAAGCATCAATGGACATCCCAAGCTGTTCTACCAGGGCTATTTCTACAGGCCGCACAATGCGTACCGTCAAAATAGGGCGCAGCTGTGGTACTGCAGGTATAGAAGCGGAAGAAAATGCAAGGCGATGATAAGAACTATCGACGGGATGGTAGTACACTCTTACAATCACTCCCAGCACACATGTCGAATCCCGCAGTACCCGATGTGGAATTAAGAACATAGCTCTGGTGCCATCTATGCTATCGTAAGAACCAACAGCCTCGTAAAATTACTATCTGTGGATGGATACAGCATAAAATAAAATAGAAATCATCGTACAGATTTCATACGTGTTGATTCATGGGACGATTAGAGCAATGTTCTTTGTGGCACAGGCTGAACTGCCACAACATTATTTTTTTCTCTCGTTAAGGTAAAGTTTTATTATCATAGTTAAGTGTCGATATTAAAATATGTGGCAGTTACGTCTCTGCTTATTTATTGTAAAATATTGTACCAAACGTGTCAGTAATCCTAGTCGGGTTTTTTTAAAGATTAATCTTACTTTGTTATATTATGTTTTGTAGATTTTATAAAAAATGTGATAATTGGTCTCATTGTCTACTTATGTAGTTTTATTATATAAATAGATGTTATTTATTCAATAAAGTAACCTAGGGCTAAAGATGAGTGCAACTATTCCAGAAAAAAAACCTTTATTGTCAAACATGTATGAGCCACTTATTCCCCGGTTTCTAAATTGAGAATCTATCAAACTCGAGAAAAGTCGAGTTCTTCAAACTCATACTCTCTATTCAGAAACCGAGTGTTAGTCCGGACCCTGAAAAACAAATCGTGGTAAGGTTTAGTTTAACAAATTACAATCTAGCTTAAAAAAATAAATTACTTTAAAGAAAGTCAGTTTGATTACTACATTTGTAGGAGTAGGCCATTTTTTTTTGCAATACTTAATATAGTTTGTCAATAGGTACCATCGAAGAAGTTCATATCTAACCACCGTAAGGACTATTCTTGCTTGCAGCACTCGGCGGCTATAGAACCGGGCCGGTAACAGGTGAGGTCAACATGTTCTCGGGATTTTGTTTTGAAACTGGTTAGATATGAACTTCTTTTATAGTACCAGCATGCCATGGGGATTTCGGTGATATGAAGTCATCATTTTACATTCACTCGTGGCGGTAGTACCACAAGTGAATGCAAATTAAACATGTTTGGTAGGCACTTAAGTGCATAGGTAACAGGTGATTTTTTTGCTGGTATCTTTTTGGCAACACTGTTTTTGACAGATCACGCGTGAATCGTGTCTTGTGTCATTGTCAAACTTGTTCAGTTTGGTCTATAATTTAACCATGAATCGACTTACGAACGAACAACGCTTGCAAATTATTGAATTTTACCATCAAAATGCATGCTCGGTTAAGAGAATGCATCGCGCACTTCTTCCAATTTATGGGCAGTTTGGTCGGCCTACTGAGGCAGCTATTCGGAAGCTTGTGACTAAATTTCGAACCCAGTTTACATTATTGGACATTAAACCACGAACACGCATACGTAGAGTGAGGACCGAAGAAAATATTGCGGCTGTATCCGCCAGTGTTAGTGATGACCGTGAAATGTCGATTCGCCGCCGTTCGCAGCAATTGGGCCTCTGTTACTCCACTACGTGGAAAATTTTGCGAAAGGATTTGGGTGTAAAACCTTACAAGATACAGCTGGTGCAAGAATTGAAGCCACACGACCTCCTACAACGTCTAACATTTGGTGAATGGGCATTGGCAAAGTTGGAGGAAGATCCACTTTTTTATCGAAAAATTGTGTTCAGCGACGAAGCTCATTTCTGGTTGAATGGATATGTCAATAAGCATAATTGCCGCATCTGGAGTGAAAACCAGCCAGAAGCATTGCAAGAGCTACCACTGCATCCCGAAAAATGTACTGTTTGGTGTGGATTATGGGCCGGTGGCATCATCGGGCCGTACTTTTTCAAAGACGACAATGGCCGAAACGTTACTGTGAATGGCGAGCGCTACCGTGTGATGATTGGCGATTTTTTTTTTGCCCAAAATGGAAGAATTGGACATGCCTGACATGTGGTTTAAACAAGACGGTGCCACATGCCACACGGCACGCGAAACAATGGCCCAATTGAGAGCCGCCTTCGGAGAACAGTTTATCTCACGTTTTGGGCCCGTCAATTGGCCGCCTAGATCGTGTGATCTAACGCCTTTGGACTATTTCTTGTGGGGCCATGTTAAGGCTCATGTCTACAGGGATAAACCAGCAACGATTGACGCACTGGGAGCCAATATTGAAGCATTTATTCGTGATATACCGGCTGATATGTTGGAGAGAGTGTGCCGAAATTGGGCCTTGCGAATGGGCCATCTAAACCGGAGCCGCGGCCAGCATTTGCATGAAATCATCTTCAAACATTAAATTATATTGATCGTTCTATCGATTCCAATAAAGATTTCATCAAATTTTTCAAATTTTTTGTGTTTTTTTTGAAAATCAAATCCCTCTTAAAAAATCACCCGTTACTTGCCTCGGTAAACTATTCACTTTCAGTATTCAATTTAATCCGATAAAAAATGGGACTTACATACATATACACACGCCTTCTTCCCATGGAGGCAGGCAGAAACTACAGAACACCACCTGCTGCTAATAATGGCACTTATCGTTATGTGGGTGGTTCTACTCAGGAGGGACGAAAATGAAGTGACTTTGGCACAACATTTTTTTGGTCAGAAAAGTAGCTTAACGGCTAGCTTAGGTCGTTCTTTTACTGATCTCAAACGGGCCAGGCAAAAAAATAATATATAACATATATATGACCATTTAAAAAAAATATGGGCCCAGGAGACTGAGGCTATGAACAGGATACTGAGTATTGATACAAAAGAACTTAAAAACCGTTGTAATTATTTAAATAAAATTATGTTTTTATTAATAAAAATAGTTTAATGCCATAAAAATTGTGTCTTCCATGGAACACTTTTATTGTAAGACCTTGACTCACAAATTTTGTTTTTGTGAGTGCCGCACCTTTTTTGTACGTGATGAGTTTGTTTTTTAATTTACAATTTTTTTTTTTTTTAACTACACGTCCCATAAGCAATTTGGTTGCAACTCATTTCTCACTCTTTGTGCTCAAGTTGGTAATGTTTTCTAATAATTGCTTTTCTAAAGTGTCACCAAACAAAGCTTTTTTAACAACTTCGAGTCGTGTCTGGGTTTTCAGCTAATTTTGTCATCATGGTACAACGCGTAAGTCCCTGTGGGAGCTGTTCTTTTCGTTCTCTCTTCAGCCTGTGGTATCTTTTACTATACTTCTGTAACTTGGTTTTTAGTGAACGTATAAAATATTTTTTATTTTGAAGTTCCCGGTTACGCTTCATACGCTGCCTCAACGCCCTTTTTCGTGCCAGTGCCAATCTAGGTGTCATATTTTGTGCATTTACCACTTGCTGATGCTGATTTGGGTTAACATTTTCATCGCAACTAGATGCTTGTTTTCTCTGACAAACTTAACTAATATTTAATCCTGAGTATTAGAAGCAGCCTTTAAGCTTTCATTTCGTCCGAGAGACATGCCAGGAAACTGAGAATTTGGCTTAAAGTGCCAAATTAAATTTAGTACAATTTTTGAAAGATTTATATATTTAGGAGTGAGCATTTTTTTGTTTCATACTAGAAACCATGTCGTTGTACAGTTTCGATCGTAAATCAATATAATTTGCCTACAAAAACAAATAACAAAAACCCATGTAAACATTTAAGAATGTATTTCCCTGGGTTTTTTTTTTCTTTTTAAGAAAGGTTGAGTTTGGAAACCTACCTACGTACCTATCGTTAGAATATTATTTAAAAAAGCATTGGTGCTAGCACTTTAAAATCCAATGTTTAGATTTAAGCGATTAGGCGAAAAGTATTTTTTTATTTATAAAAAAAAATGTTTTCCTTTAGTTATTGTTGTGGGCATTGTGGCTGTCATATAATAGGTAATATTTTATACCTAATTTTTTTACTTGTCTACTTAATTCAAAGTTGGTTGAAAATCATTTGATCCTGTTTGTTCAAGTAAGAAAGAACAAAGTAAAGTATTGCGTTTTAGCAAAAATATATCTAGTATTTATTATATTGTTTTTCTCTTAAAATAAATTACTATTATTGAACAAATTGTTTTTTTAACCCTTCTATCCGTGAAATATTAAAAAGGCACCAAGATCAAGGTGAAAACAAAATAATAAAAAAATGATGTGTAATTAAAAATAGTTTTATTACAAACAGTGTCAACATTATACAAAAATAATGATTTACAAGAAGTGTAGTTACAAGTTGAAGATTTATTTATATAATAAAACTGTAATTCTATTATTTAAAGCTTATTTTTAAGCATGCATCAAATGCACGATGCTTTAAAGACACATAGTAATTTGACGAGATCTCAAGGCACTTATTTATTTAAAGAAATACCGGTTTGTCCTTCTTCAGAAACCATCAAAATACACATGAAAACCATTTTATCAATAATATTCGAGCATTTTGAAAATCATACTTCAAATCACACAACTATTCGAAAAAATACCTACAACAGAAAAAGTAAAGTAAATACAGGAATGATTGGAAATTCATTACTCAATGAGTCTTATGTTCAAACTTAATACTACATTTCAGATTTTTAAATCGGTTTTTAAAAACCCTAAAATAACTAGACTAAGCTAAATCAAATAATCTCTAGTGCATGGCTTTTAGCAGTTTGACACAGGAAAAAGCACTCCCAAGTGATATTAATTTAATAATCCAAAATGTGATAATGAAGAATACTTACATGAATACAAATCATTGTAAATTTTTAAAAAAAAAGCTGTATACAACAAACTAAAAAAAATAGGTACAAAAAATGTCTTGCAACTTGTGTAAAAATGTCCGTTGACATATCACTAAACTTAATACTACAATCTGGATCTAAATAAACGTAGTGAAATATTGAACTAACGTAAAATATACGACATTTGACGTTTTGACATATTTCTTCACAAGCAGCGCCGAAAGCCACGTTACAGTAATTACACAGTTATTTTAACTCTGATTTTGCATCACTGTAAAAATCACAAAATCTTTATTCTGGTTACAATAAGGTTGCTTTTGGGTTGCTGACACTGACAAGTCTGTCAAAGTCATAGTGATTCTTATCCTTGTTACATTAAGGTTGCTTTTGGGTTGGTGCTGTCAAAGGTAAAATAAATGTGAAAATACTGTTATTTAGAACCTGAATGTATCACCATATTATATCATTTCTGGGTACCATGATTATGTTCTAAAAACGACCTGACGATCATGGAGTCGTGTGTCGTGATGCTCGCTCGGCATCCTAGCTGTATCCGCTTACTGCAAGTCCACCTCACCTTCTTCCTATACATCTCGTGTTTAATGAACTTGTGATCACCAACGTGCACAACAAGATGGCCGCGGTTTGACAGGCCGAAACGAACTGTAAAAAGAAAAAGAATTGGTTAGTTGGACGTAGATTTGGCTAAATATATTAACTTTTTTCCAACATGTAGCAGAGTTTTCTTTCAGACGTGTCATAAAAATGAATTTGAATAGTTTAATAGTAATTGTGTAGGTGTAGGTACCTGATGATGAAGTACCTATTATTATGATTTAATAATAAAATATAATAAGTTATTAACCCAAATACAAACTTCCTTCAAAAATCCTTGTTTTGTAACTAACCAATAAAAAATAAACCACTTGTTACTTTGTTTTCCACACCTCCATAAGGTAACAATAATAAAATAATATTTATTTGTAGAAAAAATGTAGTACAGAGAACACCTGGTACCAGATAGTAACTTCAGAATTTGTTGCAGTTGGTTTGATCGGCACCGGCATTGACTCTTTCGCTTCCTACTGCCTCAGTAAGCAAGGGAAGATGGGCATCAACGTGGGGGGGTACAGGTTCAGGTTCAACGGATGCGCGAGAAACGGGAAGATCCGCTGGAGGTGCTCTCGAGGTCCTTGGTGCAAGGCAGCTCTCCACACGTACAGGGGAAGAATCGTTTACATACAGAGCACACACAACTGTGGCCCTAAACCGCCTGTTTAAAAAATACATTAAAAAAATGTACATTAATAAATATATTTCGTGATGTACAATTTTACATTAACATTCGAAAATGTAATGCGGCAGGTTTATTTATAAAACATTCAAACACGTTATTTTTGTTTTATTGTCCTGTTAATAAATTACCGTACGACAAAATACCTATTAAAAAAACCAAAAACTTGTAAAATTCTATGTATATATGAGATTTTTTAAACTGTATTTTTTAATGTATTTCTGTAACTAGAACATTGGCAATATTTATTGTACAAAACCAATCTAGCAATATAAAAATATTTTTTTATTTAAAAACGCAGGAAAATATAGTACAAAATCTAGCCCGTATCAGCAAAACTTTTATAAACACAACTCTTAAAATATCAGATGTATAATTAAGAATTAATGTAAATTAATATGTATATTAGAAAAAATCGTAAGGCTTATCATAAGAATTATACAATAAAAAAAATCGAAATAAAAGCTCAAACTGCAAAACATGAAAATTGTATTGTATAAATTGAAGTTTATTAAACGATTTTGTAATTGTTATTTCAAATTAACATTTAGTAATTGATAGTTACCGTCCTTGGAGAAAATGGGTTATGTTTGAATAAGAAAGAATCATTTTGTAATAAGTAAAATAGTTAAGTAAGATTAAGAAAATTTTACCTCATAGTTTATTAGTGTCAAAATATTAAGTAGGGTGAAAGAGCCAGTACATGTCCTATGCCTTTTATAAACATAAAACACAATAAAAAAATGCATCACTTTTTAACTGTGAATAAAAGGCACACAAGTATTTTCACCCCAATTGTAATGTGCTCAGTTGGTAAACTCAAACCTAATGTCAAAAATAATTTATAAGCAATGAATTTGATATCGGCAACCATTGTATGGAAACTATATTATTAGAAATAAAATAAGTACAGAATTTATCAATCAACTGTACAAAAAGTACTTAAAATTATTAATAATTGCTGTATTGAGCCAAACGATAAAAGTGACAAAAAATATTGTAGAAACTTAAGAAAAATGTTAGTATTCTTTACTACTAGTATTATAAAGTGTTAAAAATATAAGAAACAATCATGACATATTGTAACACATCATAGAAAAGATTAGTTTAATGAGCATGTTACTTGTAGGATCATAATACAGGGTTTGTTGTCTAAGCAATTTATCAATTTCACAGAAAAATAATATGTAAATATCGCAATCCATAAGGATTTAAAGTTATTTATTAGGAGATATATTTTTATGCAGCTGTTTGTAAATTAGATACTAAATTACTGAGAATTTCTTGGCGTTTTTTCTATTTAATGTGAAAAACGCATTTGCTGAACATACCAGCAAATTGATGATACATCAAAATTAAAGAATGTATTTGTAGGAATAGTATTTATTATGTATACCTACATTACTATTCAATGAAACCCTTCAACCGCCTAATTTTTCCCGCACCAATATCGCAACAGATATTGTGCCTATTTATTAGATTGCCAATGATGTCACCAAAATTATTTATAACAGTGCAACAGTATTAATAATCTTGATATTAAAGTAATGTCTTTAAATAAAACCAAAATATTATAATTTTAACTCATGTTAATACAATTTAAAATAAAATATTAAAATGTTCGCCTATTGATTTTTTGTTCTGTATTCTGTTTTACCTTGGCGGTCGAAGGGTAAATACTATACAAATAACTAAGTTGTAAAGTAATAATTAATAAGAACCATCGCCTATATAATTGGCTACCTCTTATTACCTACATGAAGTATATAATATAACTTCTATGCGTGGTTGTGTGCGTTTACATACCGGTAGTGAATACTTGCCAAACTGTGTAGAAATAACTTGATGTAATTCGATGTTTGAATAAGGGAATAAAACTAGTCATAACTGTTATTTGATGTTTTATTTACATTACCTGTACCTTTACCAAGAACCAAAAATGCACATATTTGTCCGCTGAAGTTACCTTTAATACAGATTAAAACATAAGGTTCACTCCCCAAAATCATTTAAATAAAAAGCTACTCTTGCTACGACACAATAAAAAGCAATTCAGGTCGCACAGCGCTAATGTTTTTTTTTTTTTTTTGAGGATGGGAAATCATCAAATGACTTCGCCCGCTCTGGGCGGAGCCAGAGGGCGTGTCAGACTTTTACTGACTAAAACCCACCCGTGTTCCTTCCGTTGGCCGTGTGCCGGGGCCGCGATATCCCTTTCGGACAAACCCGCAACCCCAGCAGAGCGCTAATTACCTACAGTTATATTCAACTTGAAGTTACCTCTCTTTCTATCGCGTAACTCTTAAAGGGCTGATAGAAGCACGAGCAAGTACACGTACTTATGGCTCGGCGACCTTTCTCGCCCATCGTGTCATACTATGTACGCGTACTTAGTATGACACACATATTTTAGTATGACAAAACCGCTGAGTAAGTTCGTCGGCGATCCAACAGGTATGAAATTTTGCTCGTAGCGAGTTTCGTACGTCTGTCATCACCGCGAGTCGCGAGCCGCCATTAGGTTCGACATTTGTGTAATGTTTGTTTCGTTTGGTACAGAAAATTCGACAACATCGCGATACAGTGTGAGCAACGGCGAGCCGAGTAAGTTCGCGAACTTAAAAACCGTGTCCTTTAAACTTGCACCTCTGTCACCCACTTTAGGTCTTTTGAATACGTTACACTCACTGAATTGGCCCGACAAGTCGAGCCCGCCGATTACTTGTAGCTTCATACCCAAAATGCGGAGTAAACCATCTGTATTAATCTGTGATTTTACCGATATACCAACACAAAAAAACAAGCACATACCTCAAGAGCCCGCCAAAATATTCTTTCCGAAGATACCTGAAACTGTTTTAAAAGAGATACTATGAAAACATAATTAGGTAGCAACAAAACAGAACTTAACAAAAAACATGAGAAAAATAACAAAAACTTATATCCTAAAATTACAAGTCTCAAATATTTCTTTCGCCCAAGTTTATTTGTAAGCTTTAAAATATTTACACAAACTATGTATTAAGTAAATAACCTAGAGAAAACCTGTGCTACCTACAGCCATTAACAAAAATTAACTTAATCAATATAAGGTCCTGAAAAACCTCTGAACATGTTGATGAAATATTTATATTTATGTAAAAAATAAAGCGGCTTTGCATGTATTCACAAGAAAGTATTTTTACTAGTACAATAATATTATATAGAAAAATATATATTCACTATGCTTTCTACAAAGTTTAGGAGATAATCATGTAAGAATGACCTATCCAAGGCCGAGAGGAAAGGAAGCTATTGCCACAGTATAATAAAGTAACAGTATTATGTCCCGGCAATGACCTTGAAATAATTACCTACGGCCGCTCGGTAGATAAACCTGCTGCGGCCGTGCGTAACGGCCGCACACTCGAGACCGTTGCGTACTATACACTGAGATTTCGAAGCGCGTCGTTTCGACCGTTTTCTACGACGACATAATACTGTTACTTGTTTATACTGTGCTATTGCAGTGGGAAAATATGCAATTTATTGTTTATATATTTATGTGTATATTAATTTATGCTGACAACAAGGTTATTTTAGTATAATCGATCAGAAGTATTTTTTTTTACAGAATAGCTTCAAATTTTCTAGTTTGCTGGTATCCCTAACACGAACATCATCTAAAGTAGTATAATTACAGTCATAGTCGCCATTGACACAATTTATGACATGACCGTTATTTATTTATTTATTTATTTGATAGGAATAACAAACAGCAGTATATTACACAGTAGGCATACAATATAAAACTTGCAATAAAAGTAACAAATACACTACTCAATACGTTATCCACAGATTACAATACAGAATAGCTAGCTGTTAGCAGAGCTAGTTAAAAAAGCACTTATTAACTATATACTATATACTAGGGCTATCTCTTAAAATAGTTGTAATCTCACTCTTAAATACAGCTTTGCTGAGAAACATAATATCAGTAGAGCCAAACTGTTTATTATAGGTGTCAACCAAGCGATGTAACGGCGAGCGAGTGCCTGAGTTCGTTCGACAAAATGAAGTAGCAAATAGGCGTCTCGAACGAACTTCTCGACCGATTACAGTATTAAACTAGCTTCACTGTATTACGGCTTGTGACGTTTGCAAGTTTTCATGAGTTTCCGTTAATATTGACTGCTAAATGCGAAGAAACATATGCCATGCCATATGTAGACCGTACTTTAGTTAGAATAACGCATATGTGTAACGAGCTTTACAGAACTCGGCCGCGGTCGCCATCTTATAAAAAACATTAATGTTTCCCCATGTTCTGTTGTCAACAAAAAAAAAAGTATCTTGATTAATTTATGGGAATGGCTAGTGAAACGTAACTGTAGCAAATCTACAACGAAATTTATGTTTATGCTAGGGAAACATATTCAATTATAACATAGTTTTTTTTTGAAAATAAAGCTGAAAACATGTTTGTTCGCGTGTCTTAAATAAGTACTCCCACAATTTTTATCCTGATAATTATAAAAACTACAGTGCTTTTGCATTCTGTAACTAATCTTCTAATATCTTATTGTATACATATATAATTTGCATATCAAATAAATGTAGAACAAGATATATTTGAATATACATATAATATTTATAATACACGAATGATTTCAAACAACGATAATTGAAACCTATACAATACTTTAAAAACTTTGTACACACTGAAAACCAACAGAAATAAAAGAAATCTTAATCATATAAACACCTATAATTACATTACTTACTATAATTAAACTAAATCAGTATTTAAAAGAAGAAATTATTTAGTAGTACAGAAAAATAAAGCATGTATTTAAATCTATGCTAGTAAGACAACTGTTTCTCTGAACAACCCCATTCTGAAAGTGTAATCAAACGCAATATATCATGTATAGCTTTGTTTTCCTAGGAAAGCGGTTCTGTCATATTTTATCGGCCGTCATAAAAATCTGTCATTTTCACCAGTACATATTTGACATTAAAACGCTGTTATGAGCTAAAGCGCGGTCACTGTCGGACTGCAAAGCAAAAAGAGAAGCGTGATGACACAACGCTTATATTTTATTTCAAAATATGAAGCAATTATCTATTTACTCAAAAATTCGTTGGGTAATCGAAAATAAAAAACAACCAAGTTCTTTCTGCATTCAAATAAGACGTTCTTTTTATGAATTAAATACCAATTACGTTGATATTGAATACAGTTGAAATTGGAATTCGAACTCGATGTAAAAGGTTAGTTTACCGTTAATTTGTATAGTTAAGACAAGCCCACTAAAGCTGGGAACAAATTATCGAACGCGTCCGTAAGTCGCGACTGACAGACGTCCGAAAGCTCAAGGGCACGTCCGCGACTTACGACCGATAGTTTGCACAGTGTAGTGGTAAATGTACTATCCAGATACAAATAAGCCGCGACTCTCAGCCGCGGCTTACGGACGTATCCGATAATTTGTTCCCAGCTTTAGAACATTTGCCTCTCGTCAGCGTCATAAAACGCTCTGTTTTTGTGCCCGTTCACCGCTTTCCTAGGAAACCAATGCTTTACAAACTGTCATAACAACAGGCAATAAAATCAGTTTCGCGGTCTGTTAACTATTTTTATGTTAATTAAACTTCCAGAAATCAGCGAGCAATTCCCGTACTTTTAAGAACGTTCGCATTCATAACTCAGTCTCAATTTGTCAAAAACAAGTCTGCGTTCATTATAACATGTCCCGTGACGCAATTGGTAGCACTGTTCTGTCAGTCGCCATTTTGAACTCTGTTAGTATTGAGAGTAAGCTTGACAAGCAATGGTGCCAACATGACGGCAAGGGACAAGTTATAGTGAACGGTCTGTTTTTATTTACCAACATTTTTGACAAGTTTTTGACATTGGTGGTGAGATTTTGAACGTTTTTAAATACAAGAATTGGCCTTCAGATGTTAACACACACGGCTACACATCAAGCTATAATTAACTGTCCAGTATAAGCTGACCTCTCATTGTATTGAAATCCTGTACAATGCGAGAGCAGCTTATACTGGAACTGTATAGCTTGATTAGGAGGCGTGTGTACTATTCTGGTTGGTTTGATCGAAGTCGGTAAATAGCAGGCAGAGACTAATGTCCTCATCACCGCTCTTGGCTGATATATTGATGATCAAAGTGCGTTGGAAGCTAATAGATAGCCAAATATTGCTCATTCTCCTGATGATATGATATAATAAGACACCTCGAGGTCAATTTAGACCAAATACCACTCTAACAAATTATTTTTGTGTAAACACGGACTGCGCGGGTCAACAGAGATAACCATAGAAACAGGTTTTCTAGGATTTTGTCGACGGAAGAATAGACAAAATGACAGATTGTGATTGTTGCATTTTGTCTATTCTTCCGTCGACAAAACCCGTTTTTATTGTGGTCATGCTAAACGTGCAGATAATTCGTTCGTTGGTCTCTCCTTCTAAAAGTCAAGAATATCAACAAAATAATGGTTCTAGCTCTTGTTTTGGTCCCTATGTTCGTTGAGTCTTAACCCACCTTCATGCGACCTTCGAGCGAAATGAAATTTTTGTTCCATACCCAAAACAACACTACATTTTTTTCGAAATAGGACCATGTATTTTCCGCACATAATAAATTATTGCATGAATTGTACTTTCGACCATTTTTTGACCAGTCTTATTTGAAATTGTAAGATTTTGTTTAAATGCATGCCTAAATATTCCGCATACTTTAAGGCTTGCCCTTAGGACTGCGATTTAAGTATTTATTCTGCAGCAGTTTCGTCGGTCAATGTAATAAATTACCTTACAGGCACACTAACAACCGGGGTATTGTCTTTTGTGGAGAAAAGAATCTCTAGTAAGGACTGTTATTCAATGAGATCTAACTGATTTATCTCTCGTCAATTATCTACCGATCTCGATAAAACCCAAAATAAATGCTGGATATATATACTTCGGGCATTAAATCATATATACCTCGATAGAGAACGACCAAGAGCACCTTTGGTAGCTTTCATAAGAAAGTATGTTACACCCTCTAATTAAAAAGCAAACATGAGCTCTGTACCTTAACACCGTCATTACACTTCCAGCAAAAAACCCATTTGATTTTATAAATCTGTTCATAATTCACAAACTTGAGTACTAAGCTGAAGTCCCCGTCACGAGAAGCTATAAATTTTGTAAACAAAGAACTTCTACTAAGTTACGTAGCGAAACAAATAACCCCAAATTCAATTAACTCAAAGTTACATACGAACAGCGATATAAAGCGCTGTCGTCTAGTGAAATTGCTCGTTAGTTTCATATTACACGTATGTTACTTTGAGTTGATTAAATTTGGGATTATTTATTGTTGATTGAATTGTCGCTACGTAACTTATTAGAAGTTCTTTATTTACACAATGTACAAGTTCTCGTGACAGGGACTTTGGTAAAGTAGTAGTAGTAAAGTTTTCTAATAATGACAAAATGTGGCGAAGAACTGTGGTGGCATAAACACATGACCACTCGGCCACTGGCCTTATTGTGGTTTGGGATACTGTGAGTCATGCGCCAGAGTATAAAGAACTTTTAAATGATATGCTGGGTTCTGAAGCTGACGCTAACTGATTTAGAGCAACGCATAAACGCCTACATTGATTAGGTTATCTTTACGCCTTCACTTGAGAAAAGAAGGTCAATTAGGTCACCGTACTTTTAGCATCGAGGATTAGCGATTAAACATAAATGATATAGCGACTGAGCTAAAACCCAGCACACATATAGCATCAGCGACCAGCGATGATGAATATAAAATTATTACTAAAAGGCGATTCATCATCGTCATCAAAGCAATCGCCGTAATGCGCGATTTTGCTATCGCGACTGAACGCAAAGTCGCATACGCGTTGTCGCAGCTGCATCAGACCGCACATCTTTATTGGATGTCCAACAAGCCGACGGCCCACCCGATGGGTAATGGACCTGAAGGACCAGTTTTACATAACGGTAATATGATACGGTACAGTACTTATATCTGCTTTTAAACGTTGTGGTCGACCTACAGTATCTACTAACAGGTCTCTTCGCCCTCAACATCGGCCCCAGTAATGATCTGATCACCGGAGATCACACCATGTTCTAACCTAAGGTGGTTCAGAATACCCTTCATGTCTTTGTCTGCATCACTGAACTCACACTTGTACTGGCAGATCTTGCAACTGTAGAAGTCGTTGTCGACCGTTTCGAAGACTTTCCATACCCAGCTCGTGTCAACTCCTGGAATTAAGCAGAAAAAAAATAAGTTTTTTTTTTTTTGCAATGTAACCATGTAATGCGTGATTGTTTAGGGGTAAGTCCCGCAGTTTTACACTGCTACTTGTCAGCGACCAGGCATCTTTAATTATTTTGCTTTTGCCTGCGGCTTCGTCCACGTGGAGGTCGGAAATTATCCCCTGGGGATGTACTACCGGGATAAAAAGTATCCTTTGTGGTAATCCAGGTTATAAACTATCTGTGTGCCAAATATCATCCAAATACGTTCAGCCGTTTTTGTGTGAATAACAAACATCCGAACAGGACAGGACAGTAGGATATATATTATACTAGCTGCGCCCCGCGGTTTCACCCGCATAAGTCTCGATCCCGTGGGAATATCGGCATAAAATCCTAAGTCCTAACGACCTGGGTTCACTCATTTGCCAAATTTCATCCAAATTCACATAAACAAACAAATAAACAAACTCACTTTCGCAATTATAATATTAGTTCGGATTATTTTTAGTCTGTATTTTCCCGCTGCAGGATATTGTCTGTGGCTACTAACAACCACTCATTATCAAAGTTCAGCTCATACCACCAGCTCTGTCTGGATCTGCCGCGATGTCGCTTGCCATGTAAAAGGACACGCTGGGTCGTAAGTTTGGCATGCGGCAGATTTGTCCAGTCCAACTCCATTTTAGCGTGGCAGCTTTCCAAGCGTCTTTTAACAAATTAGCGAATTAACGTACCAGTCATATTAACAGCAGTCTTATGGTGTATCATCTTAAGGTGGCGGTTCATGTTGCCGGTAGCGTTGCCGCCGTGGCAGATATGTCGCTCGCACAGTTTGCACCGCGCCTGAGTGGTGGACACGCGGTCGAAGTACGACCAGATCCAACTGCGACGGAGCTTCTGCGTTGGACTGTCTGGAAATGGTAAGGTTTGTTGGGTTAGAATAGAAGTTTTAATTTAAAAAAATATAAAATAGAGTCGTTTTTCGTGTGTGATTGGTTATTTCTTCTAAAAGATTTTGATGCGGTTTTCACTCATTTAGAGAATTGATTCCAAAAGGTTGTAACATAACGTAACATGACGCCTGTAATCCTGGAAGTGTTAGGCAGAGGTGTACCTTTTAGTACACCCACATTTCGCCAATTATTTTTAAGTCCCATGTAATAGAAGGTGAGCCTATTGCCATCAACCGGGCACAAATCCAGACTCCGTGCTGCTACTGAGAAATTCCTGATAGAAAATCCCAATAACACTTTGCCGACCTGAGAATCGAACCCAGGACCTCATGCTCAAGCAGTCATATACACTCGCGACAATCTTAAAGTCCGATTTGACGTTTCGAACTCGTACTTGTAATAAAACGATATGCCTCGAGAATCGGTTTTAAAATCGTCGATTACAAACTCTTGAGAATCGATTTTTAAAGCAACCTTTTTTTCCATTGCTACACAAAATATTTTTAGCTTAATGAAAATATAAAATACATACAATATAAATACATACAAAATTGAGTTACTAGTCACAGCTGTTGGTCCAAACCAAAATTTCGGTTCATACAACCCATAGAAGTAACAGACTATTTTTAAGTAAACGTAAGAAATAAATATAAATCCTTACCTATAATCTCTTCAAATTCTCGATCACTTGCATAAATCTCCTCTGTCTTAATAGCATACGGTGCGTCCGTCTCACTTGATAAAACATGAACATTTTGCATCACCTCACTCTTGTAGACAGTTGGATGTCTCGACCGGACGTGACGGTTCATGTTGTTGGAGTTGCAGCCCTTGATTGACAGCACCACATTGCACAACTTACAACGGTAGATGATGTTACTGAGCTTGTCGAAGTATTTCCATACCCAGCTACGTTTGCGTGGCCCTGAAATTTGTGAGAAGATGATTGTTAAGCGATTTTGCAACATAAAATAACTGATGATTGCAGAAGAATAATTGGCACATGACAGTAGTCATCAATTACTCTGGGTGCACTTGAAATTGCAATCAATTAAATGCTGACTGAATCAATGGGAACGCAGACTTTGAATATGAAACTACTTTGCCACTACAATGTTGTAACCAGCTTAATAGCTAGCCAGCCTATCATATATTTCTTCTACTTAGATGACTGTAGGTTCTAAAACGGCAAGAAGCCTATTAAAAAAAAAAAACTGCCTCTTGTAACTTGTAGTAGTAGTTTTTTATAATAGTAAAAAAATTGATAAAATACTAACCAGCACTCTCCCGCCTAGATCTTTTAGTTGTCTTTCCATCTAGGACTACAAAATGCATGTTGGCATCATCAGGTTTCACAGTTATTTCCTCATCCTTCTGCTGGATAGCTTCTGTTGCATCTTCACAAACCTCACCAAGTATAACAGGCTGCGTCTTAGGGTCATCATCCTTCAATACATTCAAATGCAGAAACTCTATGCGAAACCCCACGGTAGCCTCCGGATTGTCTTTGTGCAAGTCATATATATCTTTATGATCAACTTTCAAGTGATCTAGAAGGTCTAGAGACTTTTCATCTGATTTTAAAGTTACATCACAAAGATTGCATTTCATCTCATTGTCGGTAATTTTAACAAAATATATTGTTGCCCATTCCGGTAGCTGCTCACCTGTAATCAATTTAATTGTTCCAAATTAGTTTTGTAGCTACATGTTCTCTTATTAATCTCATTAATTATTTCATTCTACTAAACTACCATAGTTATAATACATTAAAAATGAGCTGAATAAAACAAATAATTTTATCTGAACATTTTAATTTTCTATAAATCGAAAAAAAAAATATGTTATTGAAATAAAACCCAGTGTATGTCAATAGAAACTGCCCTATTTATTTGTTTTGTATTGTTATTACATTCCCCTACCTTACATCTTCATACTACTGTTACACAATAAATTATGTATAAGTATAAAATAAATCGAAATGATTACATAGATCGATTTAAAGCTGCACACATACAATCAATCAGTATCATAACTCTTTCAGTATCACCTAAATTAGGATTATAACTTTTTATTCAAACATGTTTACCTAAAAACGGAACTTTGATAAATTCTCACTATTACTAAACAATAGAGTAATCTAAAACACAATAATACTGTTTACATTGTTTTGTTGAAGAAGCACACAAGCATACACAAACAAAATTAATGTTAGCTAATCAGAGAACATTGGTTTCTTGTGGTTATGGAAATCCCTCACCACTTCGACGCCGTATGTTTGCATATTAATGACAGATATGCAACCAGTTTTCTGCCGGGACGAGCAAATCCACTGCTCAGCTCCACACTGCAACCTACTTTTAAAAACGTAAGTGTAACCTTTAAACAAGATTTGGTGTCCCTTTTTCGTGGGCACGCACTGCACTAAGTCGTCACCTGCAATGTTTTAACACTATTAATCATAGCTTCAACGGGTTAAATTCGTCTATTTACACAAATACTGAGTAAGAGAATCAAAACAACTGAATATTATCACGATCTTTGTCCTTTACAACCAAGCCCTACAACGAAAAAACAACGAGGAGGAATCATTTAACTTTGTGAAAAGGGAAATTGAACTAAAGTGTATTAAAAGTATTAAGGGAGTTAAGAAAATAATAACTAAAAGATAAACGTGGGAAAACAGTAAAAATAAATGAAATGACGCAACAAAAAGTGTCAAGTCAAAGTGACGTTTAGATTGACAACGACACAAAGCTTGACGAATACGATTCGTTTTACTAGTGATGCTTACTGAGAATACAAATTGTATTATAATTACTACAAAACAAACAAAAACGTTAATGGTCTTCATTATAAGAGGAATTACACGTACGTGCGCTACCTCAAGACAAGATTACTAAGTACACACGGCTACACATCAAGCTATACATTTCCAGTTTATGCTGATCTCGCATTGTATAGCATTTCCGTACAATGCGAGGTCAGCTTGTACTGGAAATGTGTAGGTTGATGTGTAGCCGTGTGTACCTAAAAGCTTTTATATAAATTAAAAAACGTTCGGTCGGATACACACACATTTAACATCTGTTTAACCAACTTGACCAAAAGATGGCGCTGTATGTACCGTAAGCAATGAAGATAATTATTACTCAAAAGTATGAATTTTCAAACCTAATACCTAACATTTCTATCACGGACGTTCATTGAATAACGTACAATTTTACAAAATACTGAATCCGAACTGCAAACATTCATTCATTTTACCATTTACCACCAAAAGATGGAGCTAGCAGTCTCATAAAATGAAATATCGTCGGCCTAATTGCCTGCTAAGTCCATTTTGACATAGTTTACAGGACGAAGAAAAATCTGAATAATATCTCTATTAATTTAGCAATTAAAATTCGGAAAATCTCATTGGTTTCTATAATTTTTCTTGATATTTTAACAATAAGTATGTGTAGCAGCATAACTTATACTTCCACATTTTATAAAATTTTGGAAAACAATTTCTTTTGCAGTTTGTCGAGGTGAAGTTTCAATTTGCTTGAGGACTTAGCAGTTTTTTATTTAAATATAGTATGGCGTATAGATTAATGAATTGTGCAGTAAAACGAATTCAATCAGTACCTAATCGAAATATTTATTATTAAAAATGAAACAATCAATCTTCTTTAAGTTAAAATATCTAAGATAGACTCTTTTCATAAACAATCTGTAATAGTTTTAATAATACGTTATTATGTGTTGGTTTTGTGGTATTACGTAAAACACGTAATACTACAAAACCGTAACCGGAACGTTGTCAGTACAAAACTGAGGCCCCAACAGGATTTAGCAGGTTTGCGTTGTGGAGATTGACTGGTGGTCAGAAAGCAGTTTTTCGGGCCATAGCATTTGTCACTTTTTTTGGCTAATATCGCTGTTATTCCTTGAACGATACGGTAGATATTAGATTAATTTTTTTAATTGGTATAAAAAGTAAATTTTGCCAAAAAATGAACTTAGTAGGTTAACGAATTTGCCGACGATATCTCACAGAATGATGTCTGGTCAGCAAAGGGAACAACATAGCCTATGAATCCTGTCACTTTGAAAAACAATGTGTTACGATTTTCCTTCCAAAATGTATAGGGTAACCTATAAAAGCACTGACCACATAATACATATTTATGTTTCTGGAAAAGAATTATAATGTAGGTCTACATTATAATTCGTTTCATTATAAAGCTAGTTTAAAATTCGAAACTCTTAATTCACACGTCTCTATAGCATTTAGTTACTATTTAAGTCAAACATCATTTCAGTCCGTTAGTTTACAAACTCTTGCTAATAGATGGCGTTAGTAGTCTCGTAATTTCTTACCCCGCCGCGCCGTCATTAATTCTATTTATGTATCAATAAGTAGATGTGTGTACATACGGTTATTGTTCAAGAATTCTTTGTTTACACGATCATATTCTACACGTGTTGTGACGTATTTGAAAGATTTGATCCAATAATATCAGCCGAAATCTAATGATGTCTTCTGACAGTAAGTACTTAGGTAAGTACCTACCTACTTAATTAAGTACTCACTTCGACATTTTAGTTAAAGGCTCGTGCTGACTGGCGCGACTTGTCACGCAACGCGAAACTGGCAATTGTTCTATCGTGAAGTTTTCTTAGAGTCGCGTCGCGCCTATTTGCAAGCCATATCACGTTCATTGCGATTTTGTATTCCTGCAAACAGGAGCCTTACGAGGCAAAAATTGTGCTGTAGGTACACTTTAATAATGATCTAGGTATATCTTCAAAATTGTCACAGTCCCATAAAAGGTGAGAAATATTACGAAATGTTTCACACCTCGCCCAGCACTCAAAGAAATCAGAATACGAGGTGAGTTAAACCGGATATAGCACCTTCTTTTTTATCCACAATGGGGAAGGTCTTGGCCTGCATCGCACCTGATCGTAAGTAATAATCAAGCCGAAGGTTGAAGCGAGCTTCACCCGGAATCCTTAACCACAGAGGTACTGGCTTAGTTACCTCTAACTGCCAAAACACAACAATGCTGTTAACATTGATGTCATGGCGACAGACTTAGATAAGATGGTGCTAGCTAACCAGACGGACTGACAACAAGTCCTACCACTAACCAAAGTGAGCAGTTTCACGCGGTTTTTTTTTACTTTTGGTCGACTCCGAAGAGTCGTAGAGTGATTTTAAATAACCTAATACCTTCCTCAAGAATTAGACTATAACATGCAAATAGTATTTTTTTTATATCCGACTGGTAGTTCCGGAGATAAGCTCGTTCAAACAATCTTGTCAGCTTTATTATATTAATATGTATAGATTTAAATACAGTAACTATTTTCTTAATGTCCCTCGGGAATCATCGCGTTTCCGAATAAAAACGAATGCTAATTCCCATGTCCATCAATTATTCGATTTATCGTGTATAATCATTTGAATTCAGAACTAAGTACTTTATTGTTATTTTGTTTTGATTTCCGTGTGAACTATATAGAATTAAAGTACTTAGTTCTGAATTCAAATGATTATACACGATAAATCTAATAATTGATGGACATGGAAATTAGCATTCATTTATATAAATAGTAGAAATTCAAGGCGCACGAGCGAGAGTAATTCAGTTTTTTTTTTTATCAACGCAGTGCAGTGTCAGTACCTAATCACAGCTTGACAACGAAGGACAATCTCGTACAACTAGCGTACATCGTGCACTCGTGACTCAGTGACACCTTGCTCCGGTATTTTAGGACGTACCTACACACTTGCTGCGTTATGAAGTCAAGGCCGTTAGAGAAAATAATAGTACTTACTATTGATACTGTTACAGAACAGATACCATTAAGGCCCGCTTGTACCACAAATTACTGAATGCGTTTAGCGCTAAACATATTTATGTAGTAACTATCAGCGCCCTTCGGTTTCACCCGCATAAATCTCGTTCTCGTGGGAATATCGGGATAGCCTATGTGTTAATCCAGGTTATAAACTATCAATGTGCCAAATTTCATCCAAATCCGTTCAGCTGTTTTTGCGTGATTGAGTAACAAACATCAAACATGCAAACTTTCACATATAATATTAGAAGGATTCGTGGTGCAAGCAGGCCTTATTCTATAATACCTTAGATCAATTGCCCAGAGCGGGAGAAGTTATTTGATAATTAAAAAAGGGATCACCAATTAGTTTTATTGAGGGTCCGTTTTTACAAAAAATATGACTGTCGCGGTCCGTTTGGTAGACGATTACCTACTAGCAACCAAGATTTAAAAATATCAATAAGGAAATAAAATGTTTTTTTTTTTTTAAAGTAATAAACAAACATCATGTACCTAATGAACAAAAATAACAAAGTACAAGTAAGTAGGTAGGTAGGAATGTGATTTTTTTGAAGCCATTTGCCTGGAGTCTGGAGAAAAGTTGGCGCAAGCTTTTTTAGATTACCTAAGTTTTAGTTATAAAAACTGTTTACTTACATATGTCCTCACAAAATAGGTCGGCCAGCCTTAGACTATACAAATATATAGGTAAGTACCTTAGACTTACGTATATATTTGCTTTAACATGATGAATTTATCATCATAATTATCAGCCTGTTAGTTTTAGTATGGTGAATAGGGTTCCATGTGAATGATGAGCGGGTGTAACGGCTAGGGCTGCGCAGGTAAGACTGCACAGGCGTTCACTGTGCACAGGCCGTTAGCTGATAGGTAGGTAGAAGTAGAAGAATAATTGAAACAGCAAGATAGGTTAATACATATAATTAAGAAAGATACAGTAGTAACACGGCTCGGTCGTGGGTAAGGTCATAAACACTGAGTCTTGAGCACTCGCATACTTAGAATAGGAAGGGTACAGTCCTTGGCAGCACGTGGCAGACGTGGAGACCTGTCAGCACAGTCTTAGTGGTAGGCCGGACGGCCTTCCCAACCGACAGGTAGTGTGCGTCGGAGGCACGCGGTTGCCTGTCAGCACAGGCTCGCGCAGGTACCTTGCGGCAGTAGGCCGCACGTAGGGCAGGCCATTGCTAGCGTGCGTAGGTAGTGCAGGATTGAGTAAGGGGTCCTACCCTCAGCCCGTACGTTGAACCCTGGAAGGCGCGTTAGAGAGCGCATGTTAGATGCGGGGCGAGTAGCGGCAGGCCGCATGCGATGTGCCAGCTTCTTACCCCATTTATCACCTACCTTCTATAACGATTGGCCCTACAGCTTCTATAACCTTCTAAAAACCTTCTATAACTAACAGCCTAGTTGTAATGATCATGATGGTCTACCCCATCGATCACTGGTTTGCTTTATCAAATGGCCCTACACCATTGGTAACCTAAGCAACCTAATATATCTACATATATGTACTATCTATAACCTTCTAAAGAGCGGTGTAACTCTATAAACAAGCCTTTACAGCAGCGGACGGTTACTGCCTAAATAAGCCTAAACCAAATTATCTATCTACTACATATGTATATTCTAAGGAGCGAATGGTTACTCCCTAAATAAGTCTAAACCAAAAACTATCTATTTATGTAAACTATCTATCTATTACATAAACATATTCTAAGGAGCGAATGGTTACTCCCTAAATAAGTCTAAACCAAACGTATCTATCTATGTAAACTGTCTATCTATGTAATTGTTGGTATTCCTATGCAGTTAGGGAATTATATACTGAATTAAACCTACATACTGGTTACTTTGTTCTATGGACTAGACCCGTATTTCTATTCTTGTGTGTGCTACTATTGGGACTTGGGTTGAAACTACAACAGTGATCAACTTACTGAAAACTGATCTGTTGCTAGTATATCTATAGTATTATCTGTGATATTTTATAATGATATTGTGGGAACTCTAATGACTATTAAATCTATGAATAAAATAAAACTATTATCTATAACTACAACTAAACTATATCTACTACCAAAAACTATCCTTAACATACGCTGCACTGGCGCTATTTTAGGGAATGCTGTTGATCCCAAGGGATGTCTAATTATTATTTCAGAGCAGGTCACTATTATAACTACGCTTAGCTTTTGTGTTGTCTATCTGTTAATTAAATGTCCCAAAGTACATACTAAAATAAATCAAATAATGACCTATGTATTTGCGACGTTGCCCACTTTCAGAATAAACGCTCTTAACGCCCGAGACCCCGATATTGTTCCCGCTGGTAGGTTACCTAGGTACTGAAAAATAAATGTAGAAAAACGAAATCAATTTTACAAATACTTATTTATTGTAAACTTAAAATATGTAAACCGTATAGTTCTTTATGATGTTCCAATAAAATACTGTTTTCAACAATTACTGGCATTATCACAGAACAATGTTCTATTTTATTTAAATAATTTGATTTATATTAACTAAGTAAAACATTTTTTTGGCATTTGAGACGTAAACGACTATTGTGCCAGACTATAATAATAAAATTCGTATATTGCAAATCAGTTGTCAAAATTCTTCTTTGTCAAAGACGAATTCCGGATGCCGTTTTGAAAACCGCTTCAACCAGTCTTTGCCAGCGAGTCCCAATTCCATATTAAAATTATGTTTTATGTGATATTTTTCACAAAAAAGGAAAGCTTGCCTACAAATGGTATCTGGGGTGAGGGGTATACCGTCTCTTGAGAGCTTTAATATTCCGTTGATGAAGCCAATTTCTTGGCCCTCGTTCATGATAGAACCTCGTCCTAGACGTTTGACGACGCTTCCCGTTTTCATGTGATATGCCAGGGTTCTTCTAGGGATGCCATAGCGCTCAGCTGCAAATCGCACGGGTAAAAGACCTCGTTCTACAGCTGTCATGGCTGCCCTTAAACCTTCTTCTGTCCACATAGCTCGCTTATAGACTCTTCTTGACGGCAATTTGGGGCCTGCCAGTAAAACAGTCAAGATATAAGTAAATGAACAAAGAAGAACTGGTTTTCAGTTCATTTTATAGCCGAAAAGTGCCTAATAGTGTACGTTTTCGGTTGGACATGGCTAATTAATCAATATTATAGGGATACCTATTAAGTAAAGTACCTACTAAGTTCTGTCGAATTCGAACCAAAGACCTCCTGAGGTTAAAGAGGCTTCTTGATAAGTTCGTGAGAGATTTTTTTTTTTAATAGTTGCATGAGGTAATTTTCATTAGTTGAGGTAAACAGGGAAACAAAATTAAGTCTAGAAATATTAAATTCATTTATTAAAACAATAACAAAAACAAGATGTCGTAAAAAAAAACTACAATAAGTACTTCTCAAAATGAAATTTTTGGTGATATAAATAAGCTAATCAGCTTATCTATACTTTCAAATTTTTATTACAATTTAATTGCAAATCAAAGTCGAACGTTCATGGGCTTTCTTCTCATTTGAATGACACTTGCCCTTAAACAAACTCTTGCCAATCGAATTCAAATAAATAAAATATTTTTCTCAAAAATGTTGGTAATACAAGCATTTTTTTTCGAAAATGCTACTGGTCAAAGACATGCGAGCAGCGACCGGCAAAGTTCGTATGAAAATCCATATCTGTCATGATTTACGGTCGAATAAATTACTATGAAAACTCATAACTATCGTGTAATTAAAAAATGTAACGAACTTTTTACTTTGAAACATGGCAACGAAGGCGGTGAAAAATTTATGTTGTTCGTCATTCATTCTGTTTATTATGTATTTAAGTACTTGGTTTGAATTTCCGCGTATTATTAGAGAAAAGTACTATACAAGCCTTGGCCGCAACCAGGCATTGATTGATTCACGTAAGTGTGCCTCGGCTTCGCCTCGGCCCATATTTTCACGTTCGTCCGTCAATGCCTATTTCGCAGGCCGCTGTACTTATAGTACTGGCTGGCAGAGAACAAAAGTCAGTATTCGTTTTAATTTCTAAGGGAGATAAAAATAAAAATGAAAATGAAGTCAAGATAAACAATGCAAAACCTCGGGGTGACGTTTCAAAAACCTCTTAAGCCATTTCTTTCCCGCAAGTCTCGATTCGATATTAAAATTATGCTTTATTTTAAACTTTTCGCAAAATAGGAACGCTTGCTTGCAAATAACGTGAGGGGTGACTGTCATCCCACTATTAGTAAGTTTTATTAACCTGTTCACGAGGAAAGCTTCATGAGCTTCGTTCATAATTGAATGTCGACCCATTCGTTTCACGATGCTTCCCTTTGACAGGTGATCAGCTAGTGTTTGCCTAGGAATGCCATAAAGATCTGCTGCAGCGCGCTGAGTCATGTTATCCCGGACAACTGCCGCCATTGCACCGCGCAAATTTTCTTCCGTCCACATTGCTCTTCCTGAAGTCAATCTAATCCAATCTGTACGGAGGGAATTAATATTAATTTCTAAATAATGTAGAACGACTCCTATCGGGGTAGCAGTAACCGAAGCCAGTTCCAAAGGTCGTATTGACCCTTCCATATGCGCTCACAGAATAACCCTACAAAATATTTTGACTCGTAAATATTGCTGGATTCGGAAGGCGATCAGATATAAATAAAAGTGATAGATTTAAACACTTTTAAATAATTATTTATTTCTCATTTCAAGTGATTTAAGTAAATTTTTATCACAACAAAATATCAAATTCGGTTTTAATTTAAGTTGATGTTAAAGACATATATCATATAAGTGAGATAACATTCATAGTGTCTCATTCTAGAAATACCTTAATTCGAGAGAAATTCAAGTAAAAATCAACATAATTATTCAACTATTTCCATAGGTAAGGATGACGTTTTTTGAACTCTCTACACCAAACTTTGCCAGCAACGCCCGAAATTATATTGAAATTATTTTTAATATTATTTTCCAAACAAAATTCAAAGGCTTGTTTGCCAATGAATATCGAAGTAAAAGACATCCCACTTTTTGAAAGGTTAAGTATTCTTTTCACGAGTTTTTTTTCTTGTACTTCGTCAAATGTTAAAGTTTTTCCTGTACGCTTTATTAAGCTCCCTGTTTGCAGATGATTTCTGAGAGTTCGTCTAGGAATTCCATAACGACCTGATGCAGCTATCTGTGAATGTCCATTTCTAACAGCTGCCATAGCTGCACGTAAGTTTTCTTCTGTCCACATACCTCGTCTTGCACGTTTCGAACCCAATTTACTAGACCCTGTGAGTTAAACTATGTTGCAATTATTAACAATCGGTTACAACAACTCAGAAACCAATGTTGTAGTAAGAATTAAATTCAAGTAATTTCATGAGGTTAGCTTTGCTGACGTAAACATTCATTTGTGAGATTACATAAAAAAGTGTATCATTAAAGTGAGAGCAAAACTGTGTCTTAATAGGTGAACTTTAACATGCCACTGCTATAATAATGGGCGTAAGATCCCGCTGAACAATCGCTCAGAAATCAATTCCGCGCTATAGGAAAATTCTTGACGGTAAGAAAGATAAAAATCAATTATATTGACCTACCGTCCCGCGAGGTTGTCGAGATGTGAGAAGTTGATTCGGCTATCACTTTACCCTATAGCCGTTACAGTAACAGCCAATGGTACAATAGTCAAGAGCCTCCTCCACCAATATCATGGACGACTCTCGTTAGGCAGTTGGATCGAAAACGAAGAAAAAGATTTAAAAAAATAATTTTACAAAAATATTTATTTTACAATGCCAAGGGCTCACTGAACTGAGGGGCAATTCCCGTATTTTTAAGGACGTTCGCATTCTAGGGTCTCAATCTTTAAAAACAACACTTTATATTTTTGATAATTTGTTGACATTGATTGTTTCTGAGATGAGAGTGCGACTTGAATTTGAATGCTTTTAAACGTTTCCTTCTGGTTTGAAAGACATTCATAGTTTCTCATCTCCGTTTCACTAGAATTCTCTAAGTTCGACAATTCAAGACATTCAGACAAGTCGAATATCAGCAATTATTCAATTTATTTCAATCATCGGCGTCGATGTTCAGTGGGCCTAGCACGAACGCGCAGCGGAACCGTAACGTATTCCAAAGGATTTTAAAATTCAAATTACTCAACTCGCACATAGCTAATTGTGCTCGTAATTTTGCTTTTAACCAATAATATACTACGGGATAGTTGTATTTTCGATTCCAAAATCGTTTGAAATTTTGTTACGTTTGGGTCGCGCGTTCGTATTAACTAGGGCCACTGGTTTAATCTCTGGGTGTCGATTTAAAAACGATTTGTACCAATCATGGCCAGCACGACCCTTAATGATACTAAAATTATTTTTAATATTATTTTCTAAACAAAAATCAAATGCTTGTGTGCAAATTAATTTCCGAGTAAGAGACATCCCACTTTTTAAATGGTAAAGTATTCTATTCACGAGTTTTTTTTCTTGTATTTCTGTCATTATTTTACATCGTCCCAGTCGTTTCACTAAGCTCCCCGTTCTCAAATGATCGCTGAGAGTCCGCAGAGGAATTCCATGTCGATCTGCTGCAGCTTTTTGGGTTATTCGTCCATTTCTAACAGCTGCCATAGCAGCCCTTAAGTCGTTTTCAGTCCACATAGCTCGTTCTCCACGCTTCGAACCCAATTTCCTGGACCCTGTGAGTAAAACTATATTGCAATTATTAACAATCGATTAGAACAACTCAGAAATAAATGTTGTAGTAGAATTAAATTCAAATCATTTTCTGGACCCTATAATTTCGATAACCCAGAAAGCCTAGAAAGGAAATCAAGCAGCTATGTATTTTGCCTTATCTCGCGTGGTTGTCGAGATGAGGAAAGTTGACTCGGCGATAATTTTATCTATGGCCATTACAGCATTTTTAGGTACAATAGCCAAAAGCCGCAACCAACATTTGCGGCGACTCTCGTTGGGCAGTTGAATCACTTGAGTTTGATATAGAAAATGTTACTCTCGGATATGACGAGAAACAAGTTAAAGTGAAAGATAAAAAAATCTTACCCAAAAAGGTTTATTTCACATGTCAAGCTCACATATTCATAAAGCCCACATCTTCATTTGAATAGAATTTAAAAAATATCGTGAGTAATTCAAGTCAAGTCCTAAATATGTCAGGATGACGTTTTTTAAATTATCTATACCATTCATGGCCTGCAAGGCCCGTAGAGATATTAAAATTATTTTTAATATTATTTTCTAAACAAAAATCAAACGCTTGTTTGCGAATAAATTTCGGAGTAAGATTCATCCCACTTTTTGAAAGTTTAAGTATTCTTTTTACGAGATTATTCTCTTGTTCTTCGTTGAATGTTGAAACTCTTCCCGTACGTTTTACTGAGCTCCCCGTTTTCAAATGATTTCTGAGAGTTTGTGCCGGAATACCATAACGATCTGATGCAGCTATCTGTGAATGTCCTTTACTAACGGCTGCCATAGCTGCACGTAAGTTTTCTTCTGTCCACATTGATCGTGTTGCACGCTTCATACCCAATTGTATATACCCTGTGGGCAAAACTATGTTGCATTTATTAAAACAATAGATGAAAATCCAAACCAATCTAAGGTTCGATTGGCCGCTATGACCGCAATTCGATCAGGAGGAAATTATGACTGACTCTTTCTATCTACACGGTGTTTATTTTAATATTCCGGAGGGAAAGAGTGCCGCGCCGACATAATTAACCCTGCAACACGTTAAGGCCTCCTGTAACCATATAGTCAGTTTCTCCTACGAGTCCCGCACCGCTTGTCTCAGGCCTTTCTTTGTTATGGCGATAGACTGCCCGACTGATAGCAGCAGGAGAAATTGTGTTGTTTTAGTCGGAAGTCCAACATAACTTTCCGTTCTTCCCGGAAAAAGGTTATGCATGAGAATTTACAGTTGATTGCCTAACAGCTTCCACCGGTGCATCTTCTGCGGATTGTAAAAAAGGTTGTATCCTATCTCTATGTCGGTCGTAAAGGTGGTGGTTTCTCCGTCGCCTTTACGACTGCCACTTCGCGCCTCACATATTAAAGTGACGGCGTTGTAAACGCTCTTACTTCCAACTATGGCTGAACCACTACCAAGACTCGAGAGTGAGAAGTTACCCGCAGTGCAGATTGCTGTGGTAACAAAGTCGCACTGGTCAGGCTAGGCACAAGTACTCCCTCAACATGTGCGGCCTAGTGCCATCGACGCAATTCTCACACTGGAGGCAACTAGACGTCTCTACACTCAACTTCTTGCTATACGGCACACCTATTTCTCGAAGCAGCCACAACAGAACCGGAAACCGGAACAACCGGAAAGTTAGTTTAACATACAGTCTCTCTATGAAAGAAAGACTGCTTTTTTTCATAACGCTCCTTATCGTCACTATTGCGACCTGTCCTCACAACGATTTAATAAACAACATACGAGCATAAAAACACTTTTTATTGAAATGACTCACTTAGTTTTTTACAACGGAATACCTCTACAACGTTATGTCTGAATTTTGTTCATTTTTTTCGTCGGCGTCGGAAAACTATTTTAATCTCTGGGTTTCGTTTTATGAACCCATTATACCAATCTTCGCCTGCACGGCCTGTCTCGATGTTAAAATAATTCTTAATATTATTCTCTAAACAAAAATCAAAAGCTTGTTTGCAAATAAATTTTCGGGTAACAGAGATCCCACTTTTTGAAAGTTTAAGTATTCTTTTCACGAGTGTCTTTTCTTGCACTTCGTTGAATGTTAAAATTCGCCCTGTACGTTTAATAAAGCTCCCCGACCTCAAATGACTTCTGAGAGTTGGTTCTGGAATTCTGTAGCGACTTGCGGCAGCTTTATGTGTCATATGTCCGCTTGTAACAGCTGCCATAGCTGCACGTAAGGCTTCTTCTGTCCACATAGCTCGTTTTGCACTCTTTGAACCCAATTTAATAGAACCTGTGAGCAAAACTATGTTTAATGTTGTAATAATTAATAACAATCGATTGAAACAACTATCAAACAAATGTTTTCTGGACACAAATTTTGATGACATTAACGAAATTGTTTGTGAATAATAATAATATTTGAGTGAGTGCAAAATTGTGTCAGAGCTGAACTTTTACATGCCACTGTAACAATTAAGGCCCGAACAATCCCTCACGATGTTAACATTTACATTTTTTGAATACTTTGGTTTTTTCTATTAATTACTTATTCATACAATTTTTTTTATACATTTAATACTGTATTAAAAAAAATTGTTGTTACATTTAAACGAATTGTCGGTTGAATATTTTAGTTCTGTGGAAACTGTAGTTTCTGTCTCTGAATTCTGTTAAACTACAAAGTTATTTAAGTACGTTTGTTAATTCATCGGTTTGTTTCTCAAATAAAGCGAAATAAATTGCGTTTTATTGTTTATTTCATTAAACCTTAAAATAATCTTATGACAAAGGAACCCCATTTTAGCGTAACTTTACACAATGGTTTAATTATTTTGTTTTTTACTCGCATTGCTAGAATAATCTTGTAGTTTCGATTTAAAAATCCTCTATCTATACCAATCTTCGCCTGCGAGGTCCGTAGCGATATTAAATTTAATACAATTTTCTAGACAAAAATCTAAGGATTCTCTCCGAATAAATTTCGGGATTGGACACATGCCTTTTCTACAAAAGATTTTGTATTCTTTTTACAAATATGTTTTCTTCTACTTCATTAATTAATGTACTTTGTCCCATTCGTTTAACCAAGCTCCCCGTTTGCAAATGATTTCTGAGAGTTTGTGGAGGAATACCATAACGATCGGATGCAGCTATTTATGTGTAGCTGCCATAGCTGCAGGTAAATTTTTCTTGTCCACATTGGTCTTGTTGTACGCTTCGTACCCAGTTGTATATGTCGTGGCCAGATCTGAGAATTGGCCATTTCATAAAATGGCGAGGTAAAATAGGCCATATCGTTTAAACATCTACGTTTAATGATATGTCAGTCGACGTTTGGCCATATCATTACTGTAGGTTATCCATGGTTTAAGGTGTAGTAAAAATAGACCGTTGCTGCGACCATCTTGGAAGTAGCGCGGTGGGTCACAGATCTAACCTTACCTAACGCATTTGGTCGGGGTGCCACATAAGCGCCGTACATTTTTAATTTTTGAAAACTAATTTTAAGTACTATGTTTTAAGTGACCATATACAATACACGGAAATATCAAAAATTTGCACAAACACTAGGCGTGAGAAGAAATACGTATCCGAAGCAAGAGTAATCAGACATGGCGTACCTCAGGGTGAAGTTCTTAGCTCACTTTTATTCTTGCTATATATACATAAACTTACCTCACCACATTGAACAACCTATGGTCTTATGCGCTGTCGACAGCACCACACTAATTAAATGTACAGATATAGTTAAATACGAACACGACATATATAATCCTCTTAAAAACATTTTGAATTGGCTTGTCGAAAATAATTTAGTAATTAACCTGCAAAAAACAAACGTAATGCATTTTTATCAACGCCCTTCAGTACCAAATGTAAAAATAGAATGTAATAACTGTAATATAGACCAATTATAAGTTGTAAAATTTTTAGGTATACTGATTGACATTCAGTTGACTTGGAAACCTCAAGCAGAAGAGCTTTTTAGAAAATTGGGCGTATCCGCGTATGTAAAAGGTCAACATCACCACAAAAGTAGTTGCATACCATGGTCTAGTCGCGTCAATTTTAAGATACGGAATAATCTTTTGGGGAAACTGTACTCTACGTGTTCAAGGCTCAAAAACGTTGCCTAAGGGCAATACTAAATATGAAAGCGATAGATTGTTGCATTCCTGTGCTTAAGTTATTCAACCTACTAACTTTCCCGGCTATGTACATTTTAGAAGTAGAAATTATCGGTACAAGTAACATTAACCTTTTCACTGCAGTGTCAAAAGATAGAAAGATACCTATAAGAAGTCAGTATAAATATCTACTACATGTTGAGAGTTGTAATTCTGCTTTATTAAAAAAAAGTGTTATTAGTATGGGCCCAATAATACGAGTATATAATAAAATACCTAACATAATTTAAAATGAAACAATACAAAACTTTAAAAAGAAACTGAGAGCATTATTAATAGTAAAATGTTACTATTTTGTGAATGACTTTCTCAATGACACTGACTTAAGTACTGAATAATTTAATGTAATTTAATTTGACATTGTTTCTATATATTTAATTTTATTCCTATTGTATTGTAGATTATTTAAATCATTTTTTTATTATATGAATGTACCATGCCGACTATTGCTGAACTGTAATACCTCAAAATTAATTTAAAAATGTCATCACTGCATTTCATTTAAATTCACAAATTTTATAATAATGTTGCATGCCTAATTTAAGACAGATTGTACAAGGATCCCCCATCTTTTAACTGTCACATCTTATTTACTGTACCTGCAATCTATGGAAATAAATGTTTACTTTACTTTACACTTAACAGCTTCCGCCGTTACGTCTTCTGCGGATTGGAAGAAAGATTGTATTCTATCTCTTTTTGTCGTAAAGGTGGCGGAGAAACCGCAAACTTTACGACCGCTACTTCCTCACATATCGAAGTGACGGCGTTCTAAACGCTCTTACTATGGCTGAACCACAACCAGGAATCAGGGCCGAGAGCTTACCAGCAGGACCGACTGCTGTGGTAACATTTCATAGTTGCAATGCTCAGGTTAGGCACAGGCACTCCTTCAACAAGTGCGGCCCAATGTCGTCGAGGAAGTTCCCACAGTGGAGGTAATCAGAGGTCTCGACTCTCAACTCCATGCTTATACGGCACACCTATTTCTCGAAGCAGCCACTACAGAAGAGCACATGTGTCAACCGGAAGTTTAGTTCACCATACCAATCATTCTTTCATAACGCTCCTTATCGCCACTATTGCGACGTCTCCTCACAAATAAACAAAAGAATAAACAACATACGAGCATAAAAACATTTTTTATTGAAATCACTCACTTAGTTTTTACAACGGAATACCTCTACAACGTTATGTCTGAATTTTGTTCATTTTTTTCGTCGGCGTCGGAAAACTATTTTAATCTCTGGGTTTCGTTTTATGAACCCATTATACCAATCTTCGCCTGCACGGCCTGTCTCGATATTAAAATAATTCTTAATATTATTCTCTAAACAAAAATCAAAAGCTTGTTTGCAAATAAATTTTCGAGTAACAGACATCCCACTTTTTGAAAGGTGAAGTATTCTTTTCACGAGTGTCTTTTCTTGTACTTCGTTGAATGTTAAAATCCGCCCTGTACGTTTTACTAAGCTCCCCGACCTCAAATGATCTCTGAGAGTTTGTCTAGGAATTCCATGACGACTTGCGGCAGCGTATTCTGACACGTTACCTTCTATAACAGCTGCCATAGCTGCACGTAAGGCTTCTTCTGTCCACATAGCTCGTTTTGCATTCTTCGAACCCCATTTAATAGAACCTGCGAGCAAAACTATGTTTAATGTTTAAATTTGCAATTTATAACAATCGATTAAAACAACTACCAAACAAATGTTTTCTGGGCACAAATTTTGATGATTTAGACGATTTTTTAAATGTATATTTGAGTGAGTGCAAAATTGTGTCAGAGCTGAACTTTTACATGCCACTGTAACAATTAAGGACCGAACGATCCCTCACAATGATAAACATTTTGATGTTCTGAATACTTTGGTTTTTTCTTTTAATTACTTTATTTAAAAAACCGCGTTATTACACTGACATATAAACGAGTTCTTGGTTGAATATATGTTTCTGTAAAAAGTGTAGTTTCTGTCTCTGAATTCTGTTAAACTACAAAGTTGTTTAGATACCTACGTTTGTTATTTCATCGGTTTGGTACCCAAATAAAGGCTTGTGCAGACCAGCGCGACTTGTCGCGCGACGCGACACCGGTTATTGTTACACTGTAAAGTTTTCTTAGAAAATGTATTGTTCGTGTCGCGGCGCGCGACAAGTCGCGCTGGTTTGCACAAGCCTTTTCTTTTTTTTTTTTGAGTATGTGAAATCATCAAATGACTTCTCCCACTCTGGGCGGAGCGAGAGGGCGTGTCAGACTTTTACTGACTCAAACCCACCCATGTTCCTTCCGTTGCCTGTGTGCCGGGGCCGCGATATCCCTTTCAGACAAACCCGCAGCCCCAGCAAGCATTGGTCTTTCGAACCCGTCAGTTGGTGCTGACATCTCTTTGAGGCGCGCGTGGAACACAACGCGCCGTCGACACGGGCCTGGTCCTTATCGGACGGCGAGCTGCCCATTACTCACCGTCCGCAAGCCCGCGCCTACGGTGGCCGGAAGTCGGCTCTCGACTCCCGACGCCCGGGGCGTCTCCTGCGGCGACTAGGGCCGCGAGGGCGTGCAGCTTGCATCTCCCTCGCGCGCTCCGCCTCCTCCTTCGCGAACATAACTGTTTCGCAGAAGGAGGTGACGGCCTTCCATGCACTCTCGCTCCGAACCATGGCCTGAACCAGGGCCGGACGCGAGAGATCGCCGCCGCCGATCGCCTCCGTGAGGACATGGCGGTGCTCCGCCCAAGCCGGGCAGAGCTCCACCGTAAGCTCCACCGTGTCCTCCGGGCGATCTACACAGTGGTGACACCCGGGCGTTTCCTCCCGCCTTATGCGGAACAGGAACCTCCCGAAACAACCGTGTCCGGTGAGGACCTGCGTCAGGCGGAAGGTGAGGACGCCATGGCGCATCTCAAGCCACTCCTCAAAGAGGGGACTTATCGCCGCAATTGTGGCGTGCCCGTCTGCACAAGCCTTAAAGCGAAATAAATTGTGTTGTACTGTTTATTTAATTAAACCTTAACATACTCTTATTACAAAGGAATCCGTTTTAGCGTAACTTTACACAATGGTTAGATTAGTTTCTTGTTTTACTCGTTTTGCTGGAATAATCTCGGGGTTTCGATTTAATAAATCCTCTATACCAATCTTCGCCTGCGAGGCCCGTAGTGATCTTAAAATTATGTTTAATACAATTTTCAAGAAAAAATCAAAGGCTTGTCTGGGAATAAATTTCGGGGTTGGACGCATGCCTTTTGTAGAAAGATATTGTATTATAAAAAAACTACTTCATTCATTAATGTACTTCGTCCCATTCGTTTCACCAAGCTCCCCGTTTGCAAATGATTTCTGAGAGTTTGTCTAGGAAGTCCATAACGACGCGAGGCAGCTTTCTGTGACACGTTTTCTTCTGTAACAGCTACCATAGCTGCACGTAATATTCAATGTAATCAAATTAATTTAATTAAATGTTGTTTTCATTCCATTATTTTTAAGTGTGAAAATCATCATGATTGTTCTCCGTCCTGGGGCATACACACACAATCGTGCCTTATAATATCTACTAATATAAACCGCTGCGGCCAAAATTCGGTCGGAAGGAAATAATGTCAGACTCCTACTCCCTCAACCAAACATTATTCGTCCAACTACTTCTAGCCTTCAGCAGGCCGGCCACTCGTTTGGGGTCCCCTTCATCCGTCTCTCTACGGCTGCAGTTTCTCCCATAAGACTTATCTTTGGCTTATTTGTTAGAAATAAATATTATTTTTAATGAAATTGTTTAATTTCGTACTTATATTATGGTTGGGAGTGTTGGGACACTTAATATCATGTCCTGCGTGTCTTATCAGCTACACTTTACAGAAACTGATGGACGCTGGTAATGGCGCCAAACACAGCCGAATTTTGGGCAGTGTCCATTTAGATTGCCATCGACACGCTAAGAAGAGATTATTTACACAAAACATAACATCGCGGCTGAATTCCCCGAAGGGTTGGGCACAGATGTAGGTATTTTATACCCACATTTCGCCAGTTATGTTTGATAGTATATTTTATTGTACGACGGCACCGAATTAGAACTCGGCCCCGCGACAAGATGATGTAGCCAGGTCATTAGGACTAAATAAAACATACGAGCTTAAAAACAATATTATAATTAAACGACACACATAATTTACTACACTGGAATACCATCATCGCAACTTTGCTCTATGTCTGGATTTTTTAATCTTCGGCGTCGTGCAACTGGTATCTCCGGGTGCCGATTCAAAAACCCATTATACCAATCCGCCCCTGCAAGGCCCGTGTTTAAATTAAAATTATGTCTAATATCGTTCTCTTGACAAAAATCAAACGCTTGTCCGCGAATAAATTTCGGGGTGAGAGCAATCCCACTTTTTGAAAGGCTGAATACTCTTTCCACGAGTCTTTTTTCTTGTACTTCGTTCAGTATGCGATTTCGTCCCGTTCGTTTTACTGAGCTTCCCGTTCTCAAATGATGGCTGAGTGCCGGAATTGAAATTCCATAATGATCTGATGCAGCTTTCTTTGTCATATATCCCCAGGTAACAGATGCCATAGCAGCGCGTAGGTCTTCCTCTGTCCAGAAAGGTAGTTTTGCAAGCTTCGAACCTGTAAGCATAACTTTGTTTCATGTATTAGGTAACAAACGATGAAAATTACCAACTAGCACCACAATTTTTTGTGAAATATAAATTCAAATCAACTTCTGGTTGTCAGGACTGATGACTACAAAAAAAAAAATTAAATGATACAAAAAAATGGTAAGTAGTAACACACGATTACATACATTTCTAGTATAAGCTGACCTTGCATGTATAAGAATGGAACCACAGCCCCCTACATCTAAGCGTGAGTGCATGGGAGGCCGTCACTTCCTTCTGCGAAGCAGTAATGCTCGCGAAGCGGGAGGCGGAGCGCGCGATGGAGAGGCAAGATTCACGCCCTCGCGCCCCTAGTCGCCGCAGGAGACGCCCCGGGCGTCGGGAGTCGCGAGCCGACTTCCGGCCACCGTAGGCGCGGGCTTGCGGACGGTGAGCAATGGGTAGCTCGCCGTCCGATAAGGACCAGGCCCGGGTCGATGGCGCGTTGTGTTCCACGCACGCCTCAAAGAGTTGTCAGCACCAACTGACGGGGTCCGTAAGGGCCAATGCCTGTCGGGGTTGCGAGTTTGTCCGAAAGGGATATCGCGGCCCCGGCACACAGGCAACGGAAGGAACACGGGTGGGTTTTAGTCGGTAAAAGTCTGACATGAAGAGCGGGATGACGCAAGTCACGCGCAGTAACAAATTCATGAGTCAACGGGGATGAAGGGAGACGTACTGCTCAGTGACTAGCGCATTTCAACGCCGCCATAAATTTTGACGCGTATTAACCTACTGAAAATCTATAGCTTGATATATCGTCGTTCACTTTAAAAAACCCAATTTTATTTAAACCTTAGTTTATATTTATTTAAACTTCATGTACAATAGTGTTAAATACATTCTCTGCCAATCAACGTTTGGGTTAATAGACTACATTGTGATAGATGAAGTAAATATAAAATATAAAAAAAACGTTTTACTGAACTTCCCGTTTTCAAATAATCGCTTAGAGTCTGTCTTGGAATTCCTTGTTGCTTGCGTTCTGTGTTATATGCCCCCTTGTAATAACTGCTATAGCAGCACGTAAATCTTGTTCCGTCCACAAACCCCGCTTTGCATGCGTCAAACCCAATTTAATAGACGTATAACCACATTTAATGTTAGCTCATTTATTAAAAGCCGATAGGATCAACTAACAAACTCCACAAACTTAATTTATATCAAATCTATATCCGGATGCTTGCATTGATCATCGTCATTTGCCTGGCTCATCATATGGCCAGCTCATTGCTACTTCAGCTTGCTTATTCTGTGAGCTATGTGCACTACTTTGGTTCCCTCCCGCATCACCAAATTCCAGCCATATCGTGAGAGTATACGTCTCGGCTCTGTAAATCAGAACAGGTCGGACGCACTGATTGAAGACCTAAGTAATTGGCTCTGTGTAATTGGCAACGAGAAGACAAGGACTTGGGTTTAGAAACGTACCGACTCGCTAGAAAGAATTTGAGGCTATATGAGGGTCTATGGAGGGAAAACTATCTCATCCAGCGGGAATGAAGGGGATTTACTTAACCTTCCCCTCTCTCCCTCCCCCGTCGCCCCTAACCCTTATCCAGGCGGCATGTTTCAAAACTTTAACCCAAAAGAGTTGAAGTTAAACATACGTACGAGCTCATTTATTGAAATCCTCTTGGTTGATTGGATTCATTTCGGGGTGCCTTTTCAAAAACGCATTATACCAATCCTTGCCTGCAAGGCCCGTAGTGATATTAAAAACATGTTCAATATTATGTTCTAGACAAAAATCAAAGGCTTGTTTGCGAATTAATTTTGAGGTAAGAAGCATCCCTTTGTTTGAAAGATTTAGTATCCGTTTCACAAGTTGTTTTTCTTGAACGTTGCTGAAAATTGATTTTCTCCCCCGTCGTTTTACTAAGCTTCCCGTTTTCAAATGACCCCCGAGAGTTGCTTGTGGAATACCGTGACGACGTGCGGCGGCTCGCTGTGTCATATGTCCGCTTGTAACAGCTGCCATAGCTGCACGTAAGTCTTGTTCTGTCCACATGGCACGTTTTGCATGCTTCGAACCCAATTTAATTGACCCTGTGAGCAACGTTTATAAGATATATTATACATGTAATCTTGTTTATTAACAAACATTCATCCACTAATAAACTCCAGAAATTTTATAGATGATTATTATTCAGATCAATACTTGGACGTGAAAAATGATAAATTATTTTGAAAAGTGTAATATTTAGATCATGGTCATAACTGGACTGCTAGACTTCTTACCTAGCTGACAACAAAGGACTGAAGTAAAACATACTAGCTTATTTAAATTATATTGCTTTTTAATTTATGAGATTCTGAATTTAACCCTTACATGATATTTAACTAAAGAATGATCCATGAGCGTAACTTACTCTATGTTTTTCTTTTCTTTGTTTAATCGTTGGCGTCTAGCTGGATTGAACTCCGAGTGCCGATTTAAAAACTGAGCAACCCACTGTCTACCAGCAAGGCCAGTAGTAATACTACAGTTATGTCTTATATTATTTTCAAAACAAAACTCAAATGCTTGTCTGCGAATAAATTTTGGGGTGAGAGACATCCCATTTTTTGAGAGGTTATGTAATCTTTATAAGTATTTTTTCCTGTACTTCGTCCAATATTCGACTTCGTCCCATTCGTTTTACTGACTTCCCGTTTTCAAATGATCGCTGAGAGTTGGCATTGGAATTCCATGATGCTATGCAGCAGTTTTCTGTGTCATATGGGGCCCTTGTAACAGCTCCCATAGCAGCACGTAAATCTTGTTTGGTCCACAAACCACGTTTAGCACGTTTCAAACCCAATTTAATCTGTGAGTAAACTCACGTTTAATGTTAGCTCATTTATTAAAACTCGATAGAATCAACTAACAAACTCCACAAACTTAATTTATATCAAATCTATTTCCAGATGCTAGCATTGATCATCGTCATTTGCCTGGCTCATCATATGGCCAGCTCATTGCCACTTCAGCTTGCTTATTCTGTGGGCTATATCCATTTCTTTGGTTCTCTGCCGCATGACCTTATTCCGGATTCGATCCCTTAGAAAGACTCAAAGCTTAGCCCGTTCTAAAGCTCGCTGATTAACGTTGAATTTGTGGACCAGCCATACTGTGAGAGCCTACATCTCGGCTCCGTAAATTAGAACAGGTCGGACGCACTGATTGAAGACCTAAGTAATTGGCTCAGTGGAATTGGCAACGAGAAAACAAGAAAGTACTGAATCCAAACATACATACGAGCTTTTAAATAACATTTATACAAATCTTCATATTTATGAATTTGTCCCTTACGTGAAATTACCATTACAATAGAACAACCATAAGCTTAACTTTATTCTAGTTCTGGATTCGGCGTAAAACTGGATTCATCTCGGGGTGACGTTTCAAAAACCCATAATACCAATCTACGCCTGCAAGGCCTGTAGTGATATTAAAAACATGTTCAATATTATTTTCTAGACAATAATCAAAGGCTTCTTTGCGAATTAATTTCGAGGTAAGAGACATCCCTTTTTTTGAATGATTTAGTATCCGTTTCACGAGTTGTTTTTCTTGAACTTTGCTGAATATTGATTTTCGTCCCGTTCGTTTTACTAAGCTTCCCGTTCTCAAATGACTTCTGAGAGTTGGTTCTGGAATTCCGTGACGACGTGCAGCAGCTCTCTGTGTCATATGTCCGCTTGTAGCAGCTGCCATAGCTGCACGTAAGTCTTCTTCTGTCCACATGGCACGGTTCGTATGCTTCGGACCCAATTTAATTGACCCTGTGAGCAAAGTTTATAGTAATCTTATTTATTAACAAACGATGTCATCCACTAACAAACTCAAAAAAAAATATGGAAGATTATTATTCAGATCAGTAGTGGGACGTGAAAATTTATAAATTATTTTGTAAAGTGTCATATTTAGATCATGGTCAGAAGTGGACTACTAGAATTCTTACGAAGGACAACAAAGAACTGAAGAAAAACATACTAGGTTATTTATATTTTTTTAATCTATGCCATTCTGAATGTTTACCACTTCAGCTTGCTTATTATGCGGGCTATGTCCACTTCTGATCTCTGCCGCATCACCTTATTCCGGATTCGATATCCATCAGAGACTTCCAGCTTACAGGTAGGCTATTCCATAGCTGGCTGATCGAAGTTGAATTTGTGGACCAGCCATACCGTGAGTCTACGTCTCGGTTCCGTAAGTCAGAATAGGTCGGATGTACTGATTGAATACCAGAAATCTCTTTAGGCTCTGGGGAATAGGCAACGAGAAGACAAAAAAGGACTGAACTTAAACATACATACGAGCTTATAAATAACATTTATTAAAATCTTATTTCTGAATTTGTCCCTTACGTGAAATGACCATTACAATAGAATAACCATAAGCTTAACTTTATTCTAGTTCTGGATTCGGCGTAAAACTGGATTCATCTCGGGGTGACGTTTCAAAAACCCATAATACCAATCCACGCCTGCAAGGCCCGTAGTGATATTAAAAACATGTTCAATATTATTTTCTAGACAAAAATCAAAGGCTTGTTTGCGAATTAATTTCGAGGTAAGAGGAATGCCTTTCTTTGAAAGATTTAGTATTCTTTTCACGAGTTGTTTTTCTTGTACCTTACTGAATATTGATTTTCGTCCCAGTCGTTTCACAAAACTTCCTGTTTTCAAATGATTGCTGAGAGTTGCTCCTGGAATTCCATGTCGTTTTCCTGCAGCTGTCTGTGTCATATGACCGCTTGTAACAGCTGCCATAGCTGCACGTAAGTCTTCTTCCGTCCAGATGGCATAGTTTGCGTGCTTCAAGCCCAATTTAGTAGAACCTGCGAGTAAAACCACGTTTAATATTAGCTCATTTATTAACAGCCAATAAAATCAACTGACAAACTCCACAAACTTAATTTAATTCAAATTTATTTCTTGACTAGCTGCGCCCAGCGGTTTCACCCGCATAAGTTTCGATCCCGTTGGAATATCGGGATAAAAGTATTCTATTTCCTTTTCCAGGTCATGGTCTACTCGTGTGCCAAATTTCATTCAAATTCGTTCTGCCGTTTTAACGTAATAGCGTAACAAACAAACAAATAAACAAACTCAGTTTCGCATTTATAATATTAGTTAGGACGCTAACATTGATTAGCGTCATTAGCCTGTCTCATCATATGGCTGGCTCATTGACACTTCAGCTTGCTTATTATGTGGGCTATGTCCACTACTTTGGTTGTATACCGGATCACTTCATTCCGGATTCGAACCCTCAGAGAGACTTCAAGATTAAACCTTTCCATACCTCGCTAAGCAACCTTGATTTCGTGGACCAGCCATATCGGTACATAGCGGCTTTTGCTCTTGGTAGACTCCTTTGCATCCTGAATGCACGTAGCAAAAGTGTCATTTAAGTGCATTTTGCGTACCTACACAGCATGCATTCGTCCAATCATGACCTATGCGGGCGCAGTCTATGCACAAGCAAAGCTCCACCATATCCATAGGATGCAGACCCTCCAAAACCCCTGGTACGTTAGGAACGAGATCCTCCATCTCGACCTAAAACTTCCCACAATCCACCAGTTTATTAAATGCAATTCCAAGCGTTTCTTTGATTCCGCCGCCAAACATCGCAACCTCTGGTTGTTGAGGCCGCCAGTTATGTCCCAAGTAGAATCAGTCAGATCCGCCGCCCGAAGCAAATTCTTACCGACCCAGACGACCCCATAACCCTCCTCCAGAAGAGGAATAGGGCCCCCAGTACAGTGCACAAACACAAACACCGACCCGCATTCTGACCTCGCCGCCGAGATCCTCCGCGATTGAGACCCTCCCGAGTAAATCATACTCCCCCTACCCTTGCTCGACGATGCGTCAGCCCGCGTAGATGCTGAGCCTGTAGTTTTAAATCCCCATGATAATAATAATTACCCATATTCGATCCAGCCTACTCCATGTTGCTGTACTCCCCCCAACGACGCCCTAAGTCGAGATTCGTACCCCACAGGGGGAGCCCTTAGCAAGCGCTCGCCTAGTTTTAATTAGTTTAGTTTTTCCCTGGCTGGAGGCTTTGAGTGTAGTAGTTTAGGCAGCTACAGGAAAGCCCGGTTAAGTAGTCATGACCTCAGGTACGAGATACAATACAAAAAAAAATAAACACGCGTTCCTGAGAAAACGGGTCTTGACAGACTGACGGATGGACAACGAAGTGATCCTATAAGGGTTCAGTTTTTCGTTTTGAGGTACGGAACCCTAAAACAAATGTACATATTGGCGCGTGAAAAATTATTGTTGTTCGTCATTAATTCTGAAATTTATACTTAACTAGCTAATGCCCGCGACTTCGTCTGCGATCCAGGAGAAAAGTAGCCTATGTCTTTTCCAGGTTATGCTCTACCCTTGTGCCAAAAATTATCCAAATTCGTTCAAGACCTATGTCGTTATGCCCTGCCGAATAGGCAACGAGAAGACAAAATAGGACTGAACTAAAACATACGTACGAGCTTATAAATAACGTTTATCAAAACCTTGTTTATGTAAGGAACAAATTAACTTAATTAGCCTAACTTTATTCTAGTTCTGGATTCGGCGCACAACCGGATTCATCTCGGGGTGTCGTTTCAAAAACCCATAATACCAATCTACACCTGCAAGGCCCGTAGTGATGTTAAAAACATGTTCAATATTATGTTCTAGACAAAAATCAAAGGCTTGTTTGCGAATTAATTTCGATGTAAGAGCCATTCCTTTGTTTGAAAGATTTAGAATCCTTTTCACGAGTTGTTTTTCTTGAACGTTGCTAAATATTAATTTTCGACCCGTTCGTTTTACTAAGCTTCCCGTTCTCCAATGCCTTCTGAGGGTTCGTTCTGGAATTCCGTGACGACGTGCGGCAGCTCTCTGTGTCATATGTCCGCTAGTAACAGCTGCCATAGCTGCACATAAGTCTTCTTCTGTCCACATGGCACGTTTTGCACGCTTCCAACCCAATTTAATAGAACCTGTGAGTAAACCCACGTTTAATGTTAACTCATTTATTAACACCCGATAAAATCAACTGACAAACTCCACAAACTTAATTCAATTCAAATTTATTTCTATAAGCTAACATTGATCATCATATGGCCGGCTCATTGCCACTTCAGCCTGCTTATTCTGTGAACTATGTCCACTACTTTGATTCGACCCCTCAGAGAGACTCGAAGTTTAAGCCTTTCCATAGCTCGCTGAACAACCTTGGTTTTGTGGACCAGCCATACCGTGATATTCTACGTCTTGACTCCGTAAGTCGGAACAGGTAGGACGCACTGATTGAAGACCTAAGTATTTAGGTTTAGTGGAATTTGCAATGAGAAAACAATAAAGGAGTGAACTAAAACAAACGTAAGAGCTTAGAAATAACATTTATTAAAATCATCTTGATTATGAATTTGCCCTCACGCGATACATCTTATTAGGATAACCATAAGCTTAACTTTACTCTAGTTCTGGATCATTTTCTTGTTTTAATCGGCTCACAACTGAATTCATCTCGGGGTGTCTTTTCAAAAACCCATTATACCAATCTACGCCTGCAAGGCCCGTAGTGATATTAAAAACATGTTCAATATTATTTTCTAGACAAAAATCAAAGGCTTGTTTGCGAATTAATTTCGAGGTAAGAGGCATCCCTCTGTTTGAAAGATTTAGTATCCTTTTCACGAGTTGCTTTTCGTGTACCTCGCCGAACATTGACTTTCGTCCCAGTCGTTTCACTAAGCTTCCTGTTTTCAAATGACGGTAGAGCGTTCGTTTTGGGATTCCATGTCGTTTTCCTGCATCCCTCCGTGTCATAAGTCCGCTTGTAACAGCTGTCATAGCTGCACGTAAGTCTGCTTCTGTCCACATGGCACGTTTTGCATGCTTTGAACCAAATTTAATAGTACCTGTAAGTAAAATCACGGTTAGTGTTAGCTTTTTTATTAATAACCAATAGAACCAACTAACAAACTCAACAAACTTTTAAAGCAGAACGGTTGTTTTTACACACAGAAATGATATATTTGCCCCAATTGGGTTTTGCAACGTATGTACTACTGTTGAGCTGTTTACAGCATTGCTATTTTAGGCATATCTATCATATCGTAAGTACATGTAAGTAGTTTTAAATTTACCACAAGTAAGAATTTGTTTTGTTTTTTTTTTTCTGGATTCTTCTCTTTCTTCGTCGTCGTCCAACTACATCTCGGGGTGTTGTTTAAAAAACTTGATCGCTACTTCATAGTATTATTTTTAATTATACCGAAAAGTGTAAGTAATATTTCGTCAGAGGTGACTGTTTATTGGCTGCAGTGACTATCCTAAACTAGTAAATGAGCAATATATCGCTGGTTTGCGAGAATAGCGACGGAACTAAAAATCATTCATTTTAGAGAATGGCATTTTTTCAGTTATTTATAAATGTTTTAGTGCATACCGCAAAATGTTAATTATTTATTCAGGGTGTGACTTTACTGATTAAAGGAAAATTTATCGTGGTTTTTCAAAACACATAAAAATATTTTAGAATCTTTATTAAAATTATTTAAAATATTTATTTTTTATAACACCTTGTTCTTAAAAATAAATGAAATCAAAATAAACATGAATTCTTCAAAATGAAAACGAATTCTTCAAAATAGGTAATGAAAAAAAGTCAAAAACAGGAACATCAATTCCTAAAATGTAAGTAAAATAAATCATTTATTTTACAACCCCTCGTAAAATTATCGATAATATGTAGTTTGGAATGATATTTTTGTTAACTAAATCTACTAGTCCTCTCTTCTTATTTTCTGAAATTCCGTTCCTTCTTTTATAAGTAGATTGCAATCTATAATTTTCGTCCAAAAATTTTGATGCTCGGCTAGTAACTTTCACAAATTTAAATTAATTTTCATCGTAAGAAGTTTTATACAAAAAGAACCCTCACAAAGGGTTATTTTTGTATAAGCATTTGTACAAGCATTTGTCAGCATCTACTTTTAGAATCTTTATATCTGCCATTTTCACACTCTCATTATCAGTATTTTTATTAAAATTTCTACCCACATCAGAGGTTAGCGACTTAAATTCGTAAAAACTTTTATGATTCATTTCTATAACTTTGTAAGGAGATCCATTCTTTTTTGCAGTGCGAATTATGGAAATGTACTGATCCGGTGTATAGATAGGGCCCGATTTCAAAGTATTATTAATGCTTTTTTCAATGACAGAATGCACACTGTCACCTTCGCTTTGCGTGTGCCATTTTATCAGAAATTTATGGGTGATACTATTAATATAATCAAAAGTAGAAACAGCGTACATGTACATACTAATAATGAACTTATTCTTTAGCTGGCCGCAGCAGTTGTCAGAATAAAAAATAATATCTAGTTTGGCTTCAGTTGTTAGATCTCTGCCAAGACTTTTTAAATATTCTAAAACACAGGCCCCTATTTCTATAGCTCCTGTTTGCTTCTCCTTCATGCCACACGTAGCAGAGCGCATTTTTACTATTCATCTCATAGCCTGTAAGTCATAAACTGCTACTATAGTTGATTCTTTATCTTCTGCTTATTTCTTGTCCTTTGCCTTTTATATATTTAGGCTTCAATCGATTTTTATCTTCTCCAGTTGCGTTATTGTAGGCAACACAGTCCTCGCACTGATCCTTCTTAGGTTGGTAAAATCCTATATTAAATTCTCCATTAAATATTCTATTAAACATGATATAATTAGCACTTGTCTCTCTTTTCTCTTCACACTGTTGCGCATAATCTCTATAAATGTCTGCAATAGTCGTACTTCCATCAATATATTCTTTCCGCGTATCTGCTCGACAGTAATGACTTTCTATTTTTGGTATCGCCTTAATGAAATTTCTCAAACTATCTTTAATATTATCATCTATACGTCTGTGATTACCATGTTTCCCTCGCAGATCTTCCACAATAATGCCTGAAACATCCCCTCTTAATTTTTCTGTAACTGTTCGAATAAATCTGTCAGATACATCCAGCGTAGACATAAAAAAACTCTTACAGACACGATTTTTTTCGCCATCTTTGTCTTTGAAATAAAATGCGTTGTTATTTCGACGTGTTCCTTTTTTATATTGATACTTCGGGACTATAGAGGACATATTTAATGCTACAAAAGCTCTTTTACTTTGCAAATCAGGCAATTTATAATATGCATCAAAAATATGGCGTCGAGTGTCATCATCAAACTTTTTGTTACACTTTAGCTTGCACTTTTCTGTACATCCTGGTCCTAATCGTCTTTCTCGTATAACTTTATTATTTTTGCCTACATATTCTTTCCCTGCATTTCGTAGACGTTTTGCTACATTCATTTTCCAAAGTTCTGGCTGCCTTTTCCTCTTTCGTGTAATTTTTTGGTTTGATTCACGTGAAATATTTTCTTCTTCATTCTGTTCTACTGTTTCATCCGAATCAGACGATAAATCATTATTTTCAATGTGATAATGAGGATCTGCGACACTATCATCCGATGAGCAATCTTTTTCTTTATCTTCTTCACTTTCAGCATTCATATTGGTCATTTCAATAGCTGTTGGTTCACTTTCTATTTGTAAATTACTTTCTACTGCAGTCTCATCTTTCGTATTATCATTTAATGACTCTATACATACCTTATTTCCCTTAGTTTTTTTATACATTTTTATTACATTTTTATTACATATTATACGGGAAGACGAGCAGGAGGATAAGCTAGAAGACGAGGATGACGATGAGGACAATGTGGATGGTGATCTTTGTCGCGAAACCAACTTATTTTCTTCTGACTTATTGCCTGAAATTCAATAAACATTTATTTATTTACAGAATAAATACCAAAAGAAACAGTAATTGTATTGGCATGCATTTCTCAGCTGTCGCCCAGAGGAACAAGCCATTGTGTAATAGGTACGAACACGTTAGAACTTGTGTATTTTAGTACTTCTACCGAAATATACCGGTATGCATTTCCAACTTCAAAATTCCGCTAGGTACTGAAAAAAAGACCGGTATCGAAATATTTTGGTAACCCTTATTTAACGGTATGACGTCATACTGAAATTTAAAGGTACCTTAATTTTTGGGTAATTCAGTCCCTGGTTGCAACCGAACTGTAAATACGTTGGTATTTACGAAAATCGACCGTGCGTTTACTCTGTTGTCATCGGCTCAACTGAGGTGAGCCGATATTTGTGATTACGCTACGAGTGTCTTGTCTCAAACGAATAATGACGCTCTCTCTTTCTAACCAACGTTGGCGCGATGGTTAACGGATTGATGGAACGGTTGCGTGTCTGTTCACGATAAAATATCAAAGATTTATGATCGTTTGGCATACAGTATTCAATTTGACAGAATTTTGAATAACGTCGATATTCTCGCAAAGCAGCGATATGTTTTTATATATATAAATAAAAATATATTTGTAATCACGTTCTCGAAAACGGATCTAACGATTTCGTTGAAAACTGCAATAGGGGTTTATGGGGGCGTTTTTCCTCATATGAGAACTACCTCCCATATGTAGAAAAATTCGTTTTCTCTATTTTCACCCGAGCAGAGCTCGTTCGGGTACTAAGCGACTAAACAAAAACAGAATCTATTGCAATACATTTATTTAAATCTCTTTTATAATACATTTATTTAAATCTAACTGATTCTGTATTTGAACCTAATGCCGCGTACCTGATGTACCTACCATATAATGTAAGCTGTACAGCCGTCTTGTTGTGTTTCTGTGGCAAGTAAACTTATTTTTCTTCGTTTCTTTCTTCTTCCTCTAGATTTCTGTTTTTAATGGTAGTAGGGTTAATTGCGGGGTGTCGTTTCAAAAACCCTTTATACCAATCTACGCCTGCAAGGCCCGTAGTGATATTAAAACTATGTTCAATATTATTTTCTAGACAAAAATCAAAGGCTTGTTTGCGAATTAATTTCGAGGTAAGAGGCATGCCTTTGTTTGAAAGATTTAGTATCCTTTCCACGAGTTGTTTTTCTTGTACCTCGCTCAATATTGATTTTCGTCCCAGTCGTTTTTCTAAGCGTCCCGTTTTCCAATAATCGCAGAGAGTTCGTTTTGGAATGCCATAACGACGAGCGGCAGCTGCCTGTTTCATGTGTCCTTCTGCAACAGCAGTCATAGCAGCTCGTAAGTCTTCTTCTGTCCACGTAACATACGGCGAACGCTTGGACCCTTTTTTTTTTTGACGGTGAGTTACGAAAACTGTAAAAAAAAAAAAAAACATTAGTAACGAAATATTGTATAACGGTACAAATGATAAAGTTGAATCCGAACTGAGTTTATACAGGATGATTTTTGCGATGGCATTTAAAGGCTACATCCGAAATTATGGGTAGTTGAGCAAATACTTGATTTCAAGGGAAACTGCATTTTAGTTTTTTATTTAAAAAAGTTTCTGCCTTAGTCAAGAATCAAGCTCGTATTTTTTACCAAATCAGCACCCTGTATTATTGCACTTACCGATAGTGTAGCTTATAGAGGTTAAACGCTGCTAAAGAACATTATCACCTATATTCTAAGTCGTCACCTCGAAAGCTCCTCGACTCACAACTCAGTCAAGGAACCTCAAGGCGTGCCTCGAAAGATCCTCAAAATCGGTATTCATAGTCGTAAGACTAAGGAAATTATGAGGTTCCTTGAATGAGTGTGAGTCGAGGTGATACGTCACGAATACGTCATTATTTGGAGGAATATTCCGTTTATTATATTGGCTAAACTTATTTTTAGAACAGTCTGTGAGAGCGTTACCTACCTGTGGTTTTCAACTTGAAGTGTCACATTTGTCAAATGAAAGTAGATAGAGTGATAAAAATAAACACACTAATAATTTATCCACTTGAACCAAAAACCATGTCCTGGGCAAAAAATAAGGTGATACTTGAGAATTGAATGGCTTGAGAACATAAAAATACTTCTTTATGCGTTTCCTAAAATATAAGTTCATCTTGAAATTTTCTGATGCATAAAATCGTAAAGCGGCTAATATTTGGGTTATGGCATTGAGGGTTATGGGTGTAGTTGACAATCCACGTCTGTTACCACCACCAATATCTTGAAACAATAGTGGTAACAAAAAGCTCACCACAATATATTTTATAAAGCGAAATCTCATTTTAAATAAATCATCATAAAACCCAATTGGATTTTCTGCATCTCGTAAGTAGCGTCACGATACGTAATTGTTATTATCGTAAAAATATTCAATAAATTCTTCAAAAGACATAACGAAAAGCGGATGAAATACGCTTTTTTTGGTTAAAAACTTCCTCAAGGTAGATCGCGACGTACCTTATATTTGACAGTTGGTGCCTCAACTCAAACTCACCTCGACTGAGGAAATTCTTTAACATGAGGAGTAAAATTGCAACTATCACCTATATTCTAAGTCGTCACCTCGAAAGCTCCTCGACTCACAACTCAGTCAAGGAACCTCAAGGCGTGCCTCGAAAGATCCTCAAAATCGGTATTCATAGTCGTAAGACTAAGGAAATTATGAGGTTCCTTGAATGAGTGTGAGTCGAGGTGATACGTCACGAATACGTCATTATTTGGAGGAATATTCCGTTTATTATATTGGCTAAACTTATTTTTAGAACAGTCTGTGAGAGCGTTACCTACCTGTGGTTTTCAACTTGAAGTGTCACATTTGTCAAATGAAAGTAGATAGAGCGATAAAAATAAACACACTAATAATTTATCCACTTGAACCAAAAACCTTGTCCTGGGCAAAGAATAAGGTGATACTTGAGAATTGAATGGCTTGAGAACATAAAAATACTTCTTTATGCGTTTCCTAAAATATCAGTTCATCTTGAAATTTCCTGATGCATAAAATCGTAAAGCGGCTAATATTTGGGTTATGGGTGGAGTTGACAATCCACGTCTGTTACCACCACCAATATCTTGAAACAATAGTGGTAACAAAAAGCTCACAACAATATATTTTATAAAGCGAAATCTCATTTTAAATAAATCATCATAAAACCCAATTGGATTTTCTGCATCTCGTAAGTAGCGTCACGATACGTAATTGTTATTATCGTAAAAATATTCAAAAAATTCTTCAAAAGACATAACGAAAAGCGGATGTAATACGCTTTTTTTGGTTAAAAACTTCCTCAAGGTAGATCGCGACGTACCTTATATTTGACAGTTGGTTCCTCAACTCAAACTCACCTTGACTGAGGAAATTCTTTAACATGAGGAGTAAAATTGCAACTATGAATATCAAACTACCTAAGTGAGGTTGAGTCGAGTCGAGGAAATCATGAGTTTTTGACTTAGAATATAGGTGTATGAATATCAAACTACCTAAGTGAGGTTGAGTCGATTCGAGGAAATCATGAGGTTTTGACTTAGAATATAGGTGTATGTGTCAAATGAAAAGAAATGGTTATTTCTTTAGACTTAACGTATTTTTTTTTAATTTTTATTGCAAAATCTGGCACTCCCTTAGATTTTACATTTGATCCTTATCAGGGACACTATCATCTTAATATATATAAATTACGCGTCACGTTGTTTGTCCGCGATGGACTCCTAAACTACTAAACCGATTTTAATCAAATTTGCACACTGTGTGCAGTTTGATAGGTAGGTAGTTTGGTAGGTAGGGTAGGTAGGGTAGGTAGGGTAGGTAGGGTAGGTAGGGTAGGTAGGGTAGGTAGGGTAGGTAGGGTAGGTAGGGTAGGTAGGGTAGGTAGGGTAGGTAGGGTAGGTAGGGTAGGTAGGGTAGGTAGGGTAGGTAGGGTAGGTAGGGTAGGTAGGGTAGGTAGGGTAGGTAGGGTAGGTAGGGTAGGTAGGGTAGGTAGGGTAGGTAGGGTAGGTAGGGTAGGTAGGGTAGGTAGGGTAGGTAGGGTAGGTAGGGTAGGTAGGGTAGGTAGGGTAGGTAGGGTAGGTAGGGTAGGTAGGGTAGGTAGGGTAGGGGTAGGCTTTATATTTGATTGATTGCGAAACAAAGTTCGCCGGGTCAGCTAGTTTAATACAGGGTGCTTTTTCAGTCTTACAGTCGTTCCACAAAGGTTCCATTTTGAAATGATCGCTGAGTCTTTGTTAAGGAATCCCATGTCGATCTGTTGCAGAGGTCCGTGTCATGTGTCGCCTTCTAACAGCTGCCATAGCAGCACATAAGTTTTCTTCTATCCACAAAGCTTGCTTAAAACGCGTTGAAGATCTTCTAATAGAATTTGTGTACTAAACAATGACAACATGAAGATGATGATGAGTATATTTGGTATCAACAAACTAATACCACGATTGACTAGAGCCTACTTAATAGTTAGCCTACATGTTTTACTGACTAATCAAAATCATGAGATAATGCTAAGTTTCGCCACGGAAATAGATTCCTGTACTTGTATTGGGTATATACAAATACAAGCTTATATAGTTTTTAATAACTTTACATCTGAAAAGAGGCCATTGTACTGATCGTTTGAAAAACTTTTACAAGGAAACCAGCTTTAAAATCGCAAAAAATTATCAGCTGCTCTATTAAATATACGTATATTATTGCGTGCTTTGGTCCGGCATCCGGTTAAATATAAAATTACATGTTTATAGTTATAATTTATGACAAAAAAAAACATTTTATTCAGCCTCAATGGCGACCTTGAAAAATAATTAACGTTTATGCACGGGCACATAATCACTAAGATTTACATCGCGGTAGGGCTATCGGCCATTAAAGATATGGTCTGTTCCAAAAGTATTTAATTAAAATGTAAACAAATGGATCCGAAAACATACCTGTGGATGCTAATTTGAAGTACCTACCAGTTACAAACCAAGTACTTTGATTTGATTATTGGAGTACGTAAAACCGAAATTCTAATTTTAAAATCACCTTAGAGATGTTTTTCATTAGACAATTGAGGTTGGTTTCTAAACCTCAATTTTCGTCAATGATTTTTGCAATTACAATATTTATTAATTTAATGTTATTCATCGTTGGAAAAACTATGGAGATAATTGCAAAGTTGAAACCTTCTAAATACAGATGAATCCTACTAATATCCTAATATTATAAATGTGAATGTTTGTTTGTTTGGATGTTGGTTACTCAATCACAAAAAAACGACTGAACGGATTTGGATGAAATTATCCTGGTAGTACATTCCCGTGGGATAATTTCCGACGTTCACGCTGGCGAATCCGCGGGCGAAAGCTAGTGCGTTACTAATTTCATTTAGTGAGTGATTGCGTAAGAATTTAACCTGAACAGGGTTTATTTACACTTTCATCAGATACTTTGAGGACAGACCATAGGTATTTACTCGGTTTCTAACAATACTATTTCCGCTGATATCTATATTTACTCCCAGCCGTATTTAGTTGGACTTTGGTCTGTAGCTACTAGTTACGTTATCAGTGACGCAGTTATCTCCATCGTACGAGATAGTAAAGGAAGTAGGAACAACGTGAACGCCCACGAACTTGGTAATACCGATAAATCTTTGTTTAATTGAAATTAGGTACCAACTTTTTGCATATATTAATTTTACTAATACTAGGTACACAAAAATAAAATATGCAAAAAGTTAATAGGTACCTAATTTGAATTACTTAAAAATCATTCAAATTTTAATTAAACATAATTCAAATTAGGTACCTATTAAGTTTTTGCATATTGTTATATTAATTTTATTAAACCCAAAAAAAAGTATTTTTTTCGAAAACTTCACGGAAATTGTTCTATCGGTGTCGCGTCGCGCCTAACTGCCGCAGCCCTTATGTGTTAGGACTACGGCAACCGTTTATTTTCATTCCTGAAGTAATAATTTTTCCGTCATTAGGCTTATGTTACCTAGTAGGAACTAATTCCTATTGTAAATACTTGGTGATGTGATTAATATGCCACTAGCGTTCGTCCTTTTGCGTCCGTCATGCGTGGGCGCAGCATTTAATATCTATAGACCTATTTGTTCTAAATTAGCATATTAATTGTGTCATACAATCTGTGTATGTAGGTACCTACTACTCTTGATATCATACACCGATGTGTTACACGCTGTAGTTTTTGAGAATACTTTTGTTTGTTATTTTCTTTATAACAAGCTTCATTGATAGGGTAAAAGTGGGATAGTTGCCCCACATTTTGAAATTGTTTTTTTTTTCCTACAAATAAATTATATTTAAACCAATTTTTCAATATTATCGTACATTGGTCTATTATTTATTATATTTTAAAAAGAAATTCAATGCAGCTATTGCTTATACATATAGAAAAAAACAAAAGTTACAGTACTAGTTCTGAGTATAGATGCCTCTTATATGGGTTAGATGCCCCGATGCTGTTGTCACTATGAGGATAGTTGCCCTTAGGTATAAATCAAAGCATATTTATAATTAACAAGTTTTATTTTAATATTTAGTTATGGCACATTACACTTTGGTTTTAATTTTCATATTCTTTCACTAATCAGCTTCAGAAAAAAAATATTCTTCACTTTGGTTTATTCTACTTCTTCACTTAGGTATATTTCACTTCTTCACTTTGGTATACAATTATTATTAGTTCTTATATTAATCAGCTTCAGAAAAAAAAAGTATTTCTACAGTTCAGTCTACTTGTATTTTTTCGTATTCATTCGTTTAATCCTACCGCATTTATTGCAATAGTCGCCGTACATGGTATAATCCTCATGTAGCCATTTTTTACACATTAAACATTGTATCCAATCTGCAGTTGATTTGGTCTTTTTATATTCTTCAGAGCATTCTTTGCATTCCCAATCCTTGTATGCCTCTGACTCAGATTCATCCGAATTATTTGAGATCGATATTTCATCACTCGACTCCTTGTATTCTATTCGTCTTTTCTTATTATTTTTTGCTGGAACTTTACTCTGAATCTTAGCTTGAGATCTCTGTTTTTTTTTATGTAGAACAATTTCACCTGCTCTCGCCTGGTCGATATCTGAATCAGATTCATTAGAAATATCCGAGATGGTCATTTCATCACTAGATTCTCTAATGCCCTTTCTTTTCTTAATACATTTGGCTGGAATCTTCTTTGGAAACTTGACTGCAGTTCGTAACACTTTCTTCTGTACATCAGCTGTAGCTGTTCGACATTTATTTTTACAACGTATTCCTGGAGTAGCTTTACCTTTAACTTTAGATTTCTTCGCTTCAATATTTTCTTTACTGTTTAAAATTGCAGCTGATTGTTTTCCTCTCTTATGAAATGGAACCGGAACAATTGGCACCGGCGAAGATTCTTGCAAATATTTGCTTGGTGTTTCTAGTTCCTCAATGTTGATAATATTATTATTCTGTGAAAGAATTGATGGGCTTGAATTAGAAAATCTCCTATCTGGTTGATCCGTATTACAAGGAGAAACGTTGGATAGATTTAGACCGACTCCCAGAGTTTGTACATTGGATGGACCTGGTTCCTGCTCAAGAGCTTCTTCATTTCTATAATAAATATCCATATAATTAGGAGTAACGTTAGAAAGAACTCGATCAACTACAGGACTTGATCTATTAGATGAAACTTGTTCCGGTTCTGGTGCATCATTTTCACCTGCATTGTCTTCTGTAGGCCTTTGATTACTCAAAGAAATGTCAGATATTGCAAAAAAGCTCTCTGGAACTGCAGAGGGATTGAAAGGGTAAATACCACAAGCCCTAAATCCCGAAATCGCATTGGAACTCGTGGCTGCTCGGGTCCACGCATTCCCAATAAGTTTTCCTGCAACTAATCGATTAATCTTTCGTTCCTTGTGTGACACTACCCAATTTTGTGTTTCAGCAGCAAAGAATGTTTTAAAAGGCTTAAAAAAACTGCGATCCAGTGGTTGCAGCGCTTGAGTGGTGTGGCTGGGTAGGCAAAATAAAATTATATCATTTTCTTCGGCAGTTTGAAGCATATCTATAGCATTCGTGTGAGATGAATGACCATCCAGAATCAAAATAATCTTTCCTATTGGTTTTTTAGGTACAAGATGTTCTTTCAGCCACTTGTGAAATAATTCAGCATTCACGTACGCGGATTTTCTATTCATATAGACTTCTGATCCAGGTGGGAGCCCATCCTGAAATTCTGGTTTCTTGTTTACTCCTTTAATGATGACTACTGGGGGAAGAAAGTTCCCCACAGCATTGCAGCATGCTATTACTGATAAAGTTTCACCTTTTTCACCAGAAGTTATAGAATGGACTACTCTTGCGCCTCTTGTAGCTATGACTTTTCCAGTAGAGTTATTTAACTGGACACCTGTCTCATCTACATTGTAAATCCTATCCGGTTTATCCAGTAAGTCATGCTCTGTCATTACTTTAAGCAGTAGTTCAAACATTTTGTTAACTTCATCTCGATTTAATCCCTGTGCTCTTGCAACTGATAAGCCTTCTGCCTGACGAATACTTAACTCTTTATTACGTTCTAAAAATGATGTTAACCAATGCGGCCCAGCCTTTCGAGTCTCTTTATCAAAATTGGTTTCTTTACCCAGTTTTTCAGCAAACTCGAAAGCTAATCTTCGAATCATGTCCCGGGTTGGAGGGAAACCAGCTTTTTCTAATTTCTGTATATGACTCACCAAACGTTTTTCGTTTACAAAATCAAGAAGTGGGTGTTTTCCTATAAAAAAAAAAAAATGTTAGGAATAATACGATTTTTTTTTACTTAACAAGAACTTAGGTCATACAACTTTATTACCTAATGTCAGTTTTTCCGTATTTTTGTTAGCGAATCTTCGCCTCAATGTTCTTGAGGGAATCCCATATCTACGAGATATTTCGTTAATTCCTAGAATGCCTCTCGAAATTTCGTCTATTGCAGCTATTAATGCCTCTTGCGTCCATTCAGCTCGTGGACGAACTCCAACCTTTCTAATATATTTGCGAGGCATTTCTGAAAAGAAGAAATGGGAACATGAACAAACATCAACAAATATCAACTTAATCAATAGGGGATAGATGCCCCTAAGGGCATCTATACTCACAAAATACGAGGCGTCTATCCTTTTCAATAGGGATAGTTGCCGTAATTAAAATAAAAAAATCCCTTTTAAAAAATGACAAAATGTTACACTGACGGTAATATTCAAACTATACACTTGCAAATAATAATAAAATAATATAACTTACCTTTGGAAATGAAAAGTTCCACGCGTTTCTAAAATATCAAGATTCGTAATCCGCGATCTTTGTGAGCTAGCCCGTCGATCTTTCTTCATGAACACGCAACACGTCCGATCACAGCGGTTGCCGCTCGCACACTAGCGGGGTGGAGGGTGTTCTTTGCTTATAAGTATTAACTGCGATCATAGAACGTTTACAAGTCATAATTTGAATTTTGGGGCATCAATCCTCCTAGGGCAACTATCCCACTTTTACCCTATGTTTAATTGTCGTGTTTGTAAGACCGACTGCTAACAATGAGGTTTCTGGGTTTGGTTTTCAAGACGAACGAGTGTCGTTGTCTTATTTCCTTGTGACTTATGAGACGCCATGTTTTTGTTTTTTTTTGTTAGCCCTTATTGTCCCACTGCTGGGCAAATGGCTCTCTCTCTATTACCTTTCTACCTGTCTCTGTCTAGAGCTGCCATAAAAAAAAACGAAAGTCATTTATTCAAACTAAGCTGAGAATCAGCACTTTTTCAACGTCAAAATTACATAAGATAATACCACAAAACGCCCACCCTTCACCATTTCCTATTGCGTTAGTTGGGAAGAAGAAGTGGCGCAACAAACACAACTACAAGCTTGGAATAGGGATGATGCCTGGTTAAAAAAAAAAAAATTGTACGTCAGACAGATACCAAAAAAATATTAGACACGTATTTTTTGCTTTATCATATTAATATAAAATTACTTAGATAAAACGCATTTTAGGTTGTGGAGTGGGGGTCGCTAAGTCACTAGTATGTATAAAATCTACATACTCGTGACGTCATGGCACATTTTACCTCAATGTATCGCCGTAATCTTTAGATTATGTAAGAAAAGAAAAAATACGTGTCCAATATTTTTTTATAATCTCAAAGACGGACTAAAATTTTTTTTTTTGTCATCATCCCTATTCTGCCAGTATTCGGCTACTGTAGCCTTATTCTTATATGGATTTTAGAGTAGTAGGTACTCTTTACTTACTTTCCCGACAAGCAATAGGGAACACGTGCTAGTTGATATAAATTAACATTAGGTATCATTAAGTATTTTACATCCAATCATTGCGTATCATACTGATAGCGATAAAAATATACCTCGTAATAGTTGAACTTCGGACACTAACAGAAGTCCAAGGACATTTGCATATTTACGTCAAACTATCTCGTTCTTTGTACAACAACAAACGCCATGCCTACGACATGTTGCTCGTAGATATTGTATTTCGAAAGTCATTAGCTTTTATTCTTTTAACAAAACTACTAGATATGTAATGTAGATGTAATAAGGCGTGGGGTAATGAAACCGGCCAAGTGCGAGCCGGACTCGCACACTAAGGGTTTCGTACCGTAATAAGATCGTGCAAAAAACTCAGAGAAAAACGAGCCCCCTTTATTTCATTTTTATTATTTGTTAGCGGCAATAGAAATACACAATCTGTGAAAATTTCAACTGTCTACCTATTACGGTTCATGAGATATGAACAGCCTGACAAAGTTATTAATACAGACAAAAATTCAGTTTTCTTACTAAGTGCTTATGATATATTTTTGTAGATGGGTTTACCATCTACAAAAATATATCATTGAACTGTAAGGAAAAAAATGGAAACTCCAAGTTTGTACTAATATAAATCGAAGTTCAAATATAGGTCAGGTTATAAAACAGCGCTTGAAATATAAAAGAAACATTATGTTCAAAACAATCATGTGATTCACATCAACCATATTCAATAATCGTCTTTATTTTATTATCTTTAGCTTTGGAACAAAAAATAATTGCATGACTTCGTTTTAAGTGTGAGAATTGATGATGCACATATAAAATGCATTTGGCAAAATATTTTGTTGATACATTTGTTAACACGGGGTTCCCCTAAACATTTAGTAGAACCAGACTCCTATTAGACTGCTATCGTTTTCGACTTTTGGTTACATAATTATTGGTCTCACCCTCAGACCAAATAAAAACCCAAGACAGAGCGCTCGCGGGCCTGCGGACGGTGAGCAATGGGCAGCTCGCCGTCCGATAAGGACCAGGCCCGTGTCGACGGCGCGTTGTGTTCCACGCGCGCCTCAAAGAGATGTCAGCACCAACCGACGGGGTCGAAAGACCAATGCCTGCTGGGGTTGCGGGTTTGTCCGAAAGGGATAACGCGGCCCCGGCACACAGGCAACGGAAGGAACACGGGTGGGTTTTAGTCAGTAAAAGTCTGACACACCCTCTCGCTCTGCCCAGAGCGGGAGAAGTCATTTGATGATTTCACATCCTGAAAAAAAAAAAAAAAAAAAAAAAGACAGAGCGCTGCGAACAATAACAGTGAAGCATGCCAAAACTACACCGCCGCTCTGTGCATACACGCTCAAACGCACACATTTACAATGACACTACAATCAAACTACACCACACAAAGTGCACACATTTTTACGTAACCAGCTTCATTTCACTGTTGACAGCGCTCTGTCTTGGTTTTTTATTTGGTCTGAGGTCTCACCTACCATTTTACAACAGTCGTGCGAATCAATTAAGCACTGGCCTTTCCAAATAATTCCAAGTTTACTTCCCAACCTATACTGGGCCTTTTTGCGTGTATTTGCCGTTTGACTTGCGTGTATTTGCCCAACGTGTACTGGGGGTTTGACGCTTTTCCCAGAAGCGTTTTGTCATTAGTATACTTAAACAAACTGTTTTACTCATCCTACGTATAGATGAGGACAGTGAGTACATACAGTACTTGCGTTTTCGCTACCGGCTTGCAGCTGCCAGACAATCCTGTTGTATTTGGTGTTAATTTGGATTCCGTAGTGCGACATCGTTACTTCAAACATACCAGACTCCAACATGTCGGTAAATATACACGCCTCTGGGCAGCGACGATTCGTGTAAAATAATGTAAAAAATATATTTGAATAGTATTTGGTAAGTAAGTACCTACCCATATTCCATTGTTTTTAACTTAGATGGAAGATAATGAAATATTATGCTATGTTTAAATGGAACGACTTTTAAATAAGAGCATTTATTCTGAAAGTGGGCAGCGGCAGCGTCGCAAATAGATGTCAAATATTTCGCCGTTTTATTTAATTTGGCAATATTACTGTACAGAAATATGTGGCTAACTAGCGAACTAGAATATTGATTATGAAATGCAATAATTAATGTCGTGACACCGAACATTTCGTTTTAGATCGAAAAAAGTACTTATTTGGAAACTTTTCAAATGCCTTTTTTACAAAAAACGGGGACAACATCAAATTTAATGTTATAATTGCAATTCATTATTAATATTCTAGTTCGCTAGTTAGCCACATTTATTATTTCCATACAGTAATATTGCCAAATTAATCAAAACAGGTAAATTGTTTACAGCTATTTGTGACGTTGCCAACTTTTAGGATAAACGCTCATAACTAAGTATGTTGGGTCCATACTACTAAGTATGATCGTAACATAGATCTATAGCACATTTCAATGATAATTCCTTTTTAAAATTTCATTTTCAAGGCATTTCATTTTATCAACCAAAGTAGTACTTCTAGTAAAGTAGTCGTGTATATAACTACATATAAAATAATTTCAATAATTTAATTAAACGTTTTCGAATTTTCCGATCATCAGAGTATTGTGTCAGTTACTTAAAGAAGCATCTCAAATTATAAGGTAATGTTAAAAAAAAAACCAGCCTGGTGCGAGTCGGACTCGCACATGAAGGGTATAACTTAATAATATTTACACGTTTCTTGTATCCCCCTTTATTGATTTTATTTTTTATTATTTGTTGTTTCAGCAACAATAGAAATACACAATCTGTGAAAATTTCAACTGTCTACATGTAAAGGTCTTCTTTTCGTGTGGTTAGTGACTAAACTGGTATCAGAGTTTTCAAGCCGCCAACTGGCCTCTGACTTGGCTTCATATGCCGTCGAGAAATATCTCTCAGGCATGCCGGTTTCCTCACGATGTTTTCCTTCACCGTTTTTGAAGCAAGTGATAATTATACAATACGCACATGAACACGAAAAGTCAGAGATGCGTGTCTAGGGTTCGAACTCGAGACCTATGACTTGGCAGTCCAACAGTAATACCACTAGGCTATCATTGCTCACCTAATACGGTTCATGAGATACAGCCCGCTGATAGACAGACGGACAGCGGAGGCTTAGCAATGGGGGTCCGTTTGGTACCCTTCGAGTACGGAACCCTAGAAAACAGTCAGTTCACGCAAAATATTTATAGTTACAAACATAGCGAATGTCAACATTGTGTTATCCGCACACAGCTAGGTTCGGTAAGTACAAGTTGTACCATTAAAGTTAAGACTTGATGCACCACGTGGTTTGACTTGCGCAGTAGACGAGTTATGTGTCCTTAGCGGTATGAGGTTCCCCACCGGGGTGTCATCGGGGCGGAGAAAAGAGCAGCAGCAGGTGCGGTAAAATCTCAACTTTAATGACGTTCCATTTCTGAATCTGAAATGGCCCACCATTATCGACATTCAAATTTCGAGAGAATTCAAATAAGGAGCTCCTCTATCGACGTTCGTGATCGACGGAGTTCTTTTTCAAACGGATCAATTCTTCGAATATTGAAAAAGCCGAACACCGAAACTGACTCGCAACGTACTTGTACCTACATTAAAAACACAACATCTTTCGATCTTTGCTAGATGGGCAAAAAGCACCTCCTTGTTTGCATTCTTCTACACATCGACATAGCATGGACACGAAAAATTATTTTAATTGAAACTAGCTTCCGCCAGCGGCTTCTGCCGAGTGATGTCTTCATAAATTATAACCTATGTTATTCAGTGATAATATAGCATCCTACTGGTGAAAGAATTTTTAAAGTCAGTCCAGTAGTGTTTGAGTTTTTTTATTAGAAACAAACAAACAAATATGACAAAAAATCTAATATTTTCTCTTTATAATATTAGTTTCGATAACGTCCACTCAACTCTAGATCATCTTCTTCGGTTGCAGTTGGCCCAAAACTTCGCCACTTCCACGGCGTGGTCGGTGGTAGCGTAGAATGTAGATATCTCATTTGGCTGCATTTTTTTGGGAACACAACTCTTTTCAATTTCGTACAAATCGTTTCTTTTCATCGTTGATCTAGGAGTGTAGATCAAATACCTCTCGTTGTCACAGGAATCGAACCCGATCTTGAAATGGAAAAAAAACTAAATTTATACCTAACTTGTTTCTGCCCGCAACTTCGTCCCCGAGCCTATAACCTACCTCAAGAATTGGGCTATCCAATGCAAAAAGAATCTTTCAAATCCGACTACTAGTTCCGGAGATTACCCCCTACATACAAACAAACAAACATACAAATTTTACCTCTTAATAATATAAGTATAGATAGTTTTAGTTTTCGCCTGTTAGGCCCATCGAATCTATCAGCACTGAAAGTATACATACATAGCTATAGGGCTATCGGGCTTTAGGTATTAGCAGCAGTACTAAATAAGACCACTCATGGAGTAGGTAGATACCTACCACACTGGTGGTTTCTTGAATCTTGATATGGTAACAACGAAGTAATAATAATAACGACTAAAAATAGCAATAATTAAGCCTACACCAAAAAAAGGTGGAAATTCCAACGACCCTAGTCAATACAGACCAATAGCAATTCTTCCAGCATTCTCAAAAATATTTGAAAAAGTAGTCACTAAACGTATGTGTAAATTCTTAGAAAAATACGACATACTCGACAACAACCAATTTGGATTCCGGACAAACCGATCGACGACCCTAGCAGTATATAAATACACACAAGAAATACTTACATATATCAAAGACAAAAACTATGCAATAGGCCTCCTGCTCGACATGACCAAAGCGTATGACAAAGTATCTCACTCGATCCTATTAACGAAACTAAATGGAGTTGGCATCAGGGGCGACGCGCTTGAATGGGTAAAATCGTATCTAGCCGATTGGAAACAGTATGTACAGATAGAACACCTAGATGACGACACGTGCGAGCTACAAAACGTGCGCTCGAATATACTAACCACAAACTGGTCTATCCCACAAGGTAGTGTAATAGGATGTATACTTTTCCTCATCTACATCAATGACCTGCCAAAAATATGTGACCATCTGTGTGTGTTATTCGCTGATGACATCTCCATACTCTTTAAAAGTCCTACTAACAATCTACAATATAACTCCCAAATTATCGAAACTTTTAATCTAATAAAATGTTGGCTTCAGAATCACAATCTCGAAGTAAACAACAAAAAAACTAAAATCATACAATTTAAACCCTACCAAAAACAAAAAATTGACTAAAAAAATATAACAAACGCTATCCAAATTGAAGAAGTTGAAGAATTCAAATTGCTAATTACATTTAGACTCTCATTTAAATTGGAAAAAACATGTCGAAAAAACTAAAATCAAACTTTCACAATTTTCATATGGACTTAGCGTGCTAAAATCGAACACAAAAACCCACTGTGCTCTCACTGCATACTACGCATATGCCTACGCGTGGCTACGCTACGGCATCATCATGTGGGGACATAGTGTAGATGCGAATGACTTATTCATAGCACAAAAGAAATGCATGCGAATATTATTCCAAATAAAACCTACAGATAGCTGCAAACCCCACTTTATTAAAGAAAAAATGTTAACTCTGCCCTGCATTTATATATTAGAAATAGCCACTTTTGTTAAGAAAAACATAAAACTGTTTAATTTTGATAAAAACGAGCGCCGCAAAACTAAGTTAATACTACCCACACCTCGACTACAAATGTATAAAAATAGCCCAGAATATCGTAGCATACAGATATACACGGTTAATTTTAGCTCGTTCTGGAACGAAAAGCCATAAACTCGATCATCGAACTCGAAACGATTGGGACTATTATTTTCAATAAATTACAATTTAAAAAAAACACGAAAAATCTAATTTATTGTTTTTTTGTGAAATAATGAGAACTCGAAGTAACTGCGATCAATGCATATGTGTGTAAAACGTATCGACGAACGACAACACTTGCGAACGGTACCCATTGAAAAATCCATTCATCGATCAGACAGCATAAAAACTCATACGCAATAGATAAATAGGTACAAAAATAAAAATACGAAAAGCGAATTCAGACTTTATTTCTAAACCGTAAACGGTAACAAATAGAAAATTCACCAAACTAGATACAAGGTAAGTAGGTACGCAGTTTACTAAAATTATTCTGAGAAGTGTCCGACCGGACTTCAAAAGGATGCACAACCGAATTCCGCGGTTAAGTGTATAAAAATAAGGTCTTAATTCGGTCCAATATTTTCATAGAAAAGGGCACCACCATCTTATAATGAACTCTATTCGACAGATAAAACGATTCATTTTTTCTGTTTACATTGCCTGCCTTTGTAGAAGCCGCGTAGCTACTCGCAAGCAAGCATTGTCGTAGAAAAATTGGTTTAGGCAGTATTCTTTTTATTTATCATAAATATGGTAGGTAGGTATGCTTATTAAGTACCTATTACCTCGATTGGTCGACACTCGATTCAAGGCCTTAAATACAACTCCCAAGCGTACTCGTCGTGTCTAGTTGAAAAGGTACGAGTACTAGTGATTTCGTGATGCGAGAGTGGTGAATGAAATTTCAATTAGTTTCTCTCGTTTACGAGGAGATGTGATAGTGGTAAACACCGTGCCGTGCTTCCGATACAAACGAGACATAACGAGGTGAATGAACTTACACCAACCTATCGTACCAGAAATGAAATACCTACTTGTAGGTACTTACTTGCAGCCGGACTCGCACACGCACAGCTGTGCCGCGCTACGTCATCACCGAGCGGATCGCGTACGATCTTGCGTTTATGAATGAAATAGTGTAAACGCTACTAAGATTTAACTCGAATGACAGAATAAAAGTGATAAATTTCTAACTTCTATATTAGATGTCTTAAAAAAACAATAACAATGCTAATAGTACCTATTAATCGTCTGGAGTCACTGTGTTTTGGCTCCAGAACGATTTAAAAATAATCGTGTATAATAAATTACCTGAAAATATACGGTCCACGAGAACAGTATGTGTATTTAAAGCTAGGCTAAAGTCATTTCTCTTGGAAAAGTGCTATTATAGTATTAAAGAATTTATGGAAGATAAAATGTTAAAATAGAACAAAAAAATATATATCATGTGTTCATTTTATTATAGGTTCTTTTGTATGTAAATACTATTTGTGATTATTTGTTATTTATATGACATGTTTTCGTTTATTAAATTGGTGAATGATTTTAATTTTTGACATTAGATAAAATTTTGGTACGACATTTTAAATATCGAATGGTGTATTTTTGTTATATTTTTACTTTTATCATGTTGACATTATATTTGTGATTTTATTAATTTGATTTGACATAGTGATGATATATTTATGATTTTATATTTTTTCTATTTATTAATAATCAAGTTATGTTTGGTTTATTTAACTAATTTTCATTAATTAATTTAAACTTTAAAACACTCAGACAATTGTTATTAAGTAAATGAAATGAAATGTTAGATATAAATTTAATTAATTTAATATTTAATTCCTAATGATATTTATGTGATATTGGATAAATCTAGATACCTCTTCTGCAATATTAGTTTTAAGTTATCTTGCTGCGCCCTAACAGGGTCATGTACTCACTAGTTTAAGCTTAGCGTGTAAAATTGGTTGTGTACATTGTGCATTAAATTAAATAAATAAATAAATTGAACTACTCCGGCTATAGTTTTGCGGCGGAGGAGTGCTACCGGCGTCAGTAATCTTACTTTTTCCACTGATGTAAGCCTACTACATGATGCATTGTTATACCAAATTGGTCGAGCTCAGGCTCAAATTTTCAGCAAAGTTCAGCAGTCATATCCTTTATAGGGAAAAAACAAGGCCTTGGACTACGAAGTACTTATTAAGGAAGTCATTTTGATATATTAAGTAGGATTAAAGTCCACATACAACGGTAATTTAAGTTGTGTTTGCTGTAAACCGCAACAACCACAACAGCTTACCTTTGACCGAGCATTTATTTCGTAGACCTAATGGTTTTATTATTTTGAAGGGTTTGGTAATACAGGCGAGCGGTGTACCTATCTACTGCTTTTGAGCGTTTTTATTTAGCAAGATGGTGTTTATTGTAGCACCATTTTGAATTAGCTTTATAGCTTGATCGGATTCATGTGCGTATTGTATAATTATCACTTCCTTCAAAACGATGAAGGAAAACATCGTGAGTACCGTGGGTACCTCAGGCATATTTCTCGACGGCATGTGAACAAGTCAGAGACCCATGGGCGGCATAAAAACTCAGACACCAGGTTAGTCACTAACCATACGAAAAAGAAAGAAGTACTTGAGATTGTAGTAAATAGGTATTATTCCTGTCTTGAAAATATCGCCATGTTATTAAATATTAGTGAGGACGGATGAATCATTAAGTTCCCTTGAAAATAGCTGACCTAAATGGTGCTGATCCATGCGTCATGTTCGTGAACGGGCGCCGTCAGTAGGGACTGGTCATCTCTTAGCGGCCATGGCTTATTTTAATTTTTGAATTGTTTTTATCTTTTTATTACGGACACTTCTAACATGCACGTCTTTATACCTTGTTCTCACATGAATGATATCACTAATATTTTGTAACAATATTTTTATTTAAAAGAGTTTCCGTGGAGTTTCTTGCCCGTTCTTCTCCATAGGAACCTACTACGGGCAACTAGCTTCGTCTTTCTGACTGACAGGCGCTTTTAAATTGTCAAGGGGTCGCCCTTAATAAATGCTTTGAGTTTGAGGTTGAGTAAGTGGGATGATCCATTATAAAAGCGCTAATCTATTCATTGAAACGACTCGACAATGAATGTATGTCAAAGTATCAAAAAGAAGATAAGAAAACGTCACTGTACCAACTATGTAGGTACCTAACCTTATCAAATGACGTGGCGTAGGTAGGTACGTTGTAGCGAGCGTTATCAAAAATTCTAAATAGGTACTACTTAAACTTCCTAAACTTGGCAACTTATTAGCAGCTCCACCTCTAAAAAGATACCTACCATGAACTTGATAGACCTACCTAACCTACATAAACGTTAATTTTTTATCGATCAGTAGGTAACTATACCGCACTGATAGCTGACTAGTCATCAACTGTTCAAAATCTGCATGAATCACGACCTTATTCACATTGAATATTGTCCGAAACGTGGTCAATAATATTGGGCACCACTTCGTTAAAAATTGAACTTTATTCCTGAGAGTTAGGGCCTAAACTTGGGATTTTGTTAAGATCCAACATTCTAATTGCTCCTATATTTGCGGCAGCATGACGATATGGTATCAATTGCTATTGATCTCTTTTTATTAATCAATCGTTTGTCCCGTCCCGTCCCGGGCTTTATTGGGACATTTTAAATCTTTACTAGATTCTGATGAACAGATAGACATATTGTGTAGGTACTTAAGTAGTTATTTTGGTACATAAAAAGACAATTCGATTTATCTAATCAATGTTGATTAACTGTACGTACCTAGGGCATCAGACAGAGGGGTCAGTTACGATATCTGCCTATCTTTTAATTTGAACCAAAACATAATACTTACCAGCCATTTAGATTTTTATATTATGATAATAGTAGGTATTTCATTATCTACTAATTAAATCGAATTACAATTACCCGTTCGCAGTGCGTAGGTAATCAATGAAATTGATCTTGTGTACTCTTTACGTCAGCCACAATTCGCCTGGATCCTCTGACTTGGACATGGTATGGCAATCTAAATTGTATCAGCCCAGAACTTAGTCACGAGTTTAGTATTATCAGTGGCGTCCAGTATTTCCTGCTTTCTCCCTTTTTAAGTCCAGTTTCTGAGGTGTGGAAAGTATGAAAAAAAAAAAAGACGGACATACAATATGATATAATATTTTATTTTTGGTTTTACATAAAACTCTTGAAAGGCACAATAATTATAATACAGAATGGAACTTTTATTTTTATACACTAATTTCTTAATATTTTATTTTCATTACATGATCTGAGTCGTTGAGTGGCATGTGCAGTGTTTTATACAATAAGTGGGCCAGTGGTGCCAGGGCTTAAGTATATTCAATCAATAAAGTAGGTACCTATTGCTAAAAGCACCTAACTACATATTTTCTGATTTCTTGTATTTGAGCTTGAATGTGTTGTTTCAGAGAAACAGCAAGATTGTATCTTTTCTACGAAAATCTTCTGCTGTTATCCATCCATAGCGCTTATGCGTCGTCATGTTCGATCTCGATCTTGACCAAAAATTTGAATAGGTAGGTTCCTAATATATTTTGGATTTCCCTATACAGTACAAGTTACTTAGATAAAACACTGCAAATAGATATTTGACGAGTGTGGACGATAAAAAAGTCAATAAAAAAACAGAGTTAAGCGGTCAACATACTGGAGTTTTTTTTTCGACAGACTGATTTAATATTGAGGTAGGTAGGAACCTAACTGTAAGTATACTTTTTAGTACTTACTCGTTCTATCAGAAAAAACTTATCAGACAAATATTCCAGGACAGGTGATAAAATAAAAATCGCGTGACGTAATTCATGAATCTGGTATTACCCATAGATCTGCTAATTTTATTAGGCAACGTCATATTTTATTGATAATTTCGTTCAATACTTATTGGAATATCGTGAGTTTTGTTTTCGAATTATCGTGATTCTTGAATTAGTCCGTTTACTTTAAAAGTCATAACCGAAATCAATCTGTCAAAACATTCCAAACCCCATGGTAATCAGAAGACGTCAAAATTAAAAAACGGACAAATATTGTCGGATCGAGGGGAGATCGAGGTAAGGGGTGAGTAAAATAAGTTTTATCTCCCATCAAATATCTAGGGTTGCCTGCCACAAAGAGGAACAATATAACATAACGGTTGGACATCACAGTATAAAAGCCAAATCTCCGCTTCACCTTGACTTAACGACGTAAAATAAATCAACGCAAGCGCAACAATAGATACTTATATTTATGGGCGGATCTATGTAGGTCATGATTTCATGAAGGACAGACAGACAATACACTAAAAACGTGTCAATATTACATAGTATTTTATAACTATACAATTAAAACATCACTTTTGCGGTGACTGAAAATGCATGATAAATGTACAATAAAGAATGTACCATCGCGGTCACGCATATTTAATCACTTTGAAAACAAAATCCCGTGTACACGATGACCACATCTGTTTAGCGCCCTTTTTTTGTAGGGTACTATAGCGGCCGAGCGCTGCAAGCAGTAATAGTCCTTATCGTGTTCAGATAATATGCGTGCCCGCGATAGTACCTAGCAATATTTAGCATCCAAATATTGCTTTGGCGTATCACTTATCTTTTGATTAGCGACATTGTCCTAGTAGCGACATGGTACGGAGTGACCGAACGACTCTTCAATACTTTTAAAGTTTACGTCGAAAACAGTTAGTATATATCGGTTCCCGATGTTCCGTAGTAAAATTCAAGGCTGATGGGCTAAAATGGTGCCATCAGAATGACGCTGATCAAAACATAAAGAACTGGACGCCCCCTTAAAAAAAATGAAAAATTAGTAGGTACGAAACAAATTCGTATAGGTATTAAATATATTAAACTTTAGAAGAGAATATAATGTTTGCATTTCAATAAGCTCTCAACTTTTGTACATAGTCTCAAACATTAGTGTACGTACTTTATACTTAAATTAAGTTACAAACTAATCTTTCGACGTAAACTTAACATTCCATAGAATACAAATTAAAATCTCATCTTGTTTGAAATAGAGGCAGTTTGTTCATTTCACAACAAAACAAAGGCAGTAAAACAAATTGTTTACAAATACTTTTATTGTAATCATACATTGTTTGGGGTGTTGGGAGGTGTCTTATCGGGTAAGGGAGGGAGACTGTAGGATTTACCGTCCGGGGTCATCCAACAGGTCGGAGGATCGTGGTTGTGCCTGCCGATGCTTTCCGTCACCTTCCCATTGTTATTTATCCGTAGCTTCGCAGGACAACACCTGCTGAAGAAGTACCAACAATACCACAGCTGACTGCCATATGCCTTCTTATACATAAACCGGAACGTGTGATTCTGATATATGAATAGTTTGGAGTTCCCTCTAGTGTTTATGAATATACCTGAAAATTAAAACGGAATTGTAACACAAATAAAGGTTCCGTTACTTACTTTAACAGGAAGGTAAATGAAACAAATAATAATATTGTTAATTATTATAATTGCAAAATATAAAGTAGATAGCATATGTGGAATTTTTTTGAGAAATAAAATGAGAAATTATTACCTCAATGGCTTGCCTTAACAATTAAGTAGGAAACTAACAAGAATACGATATTTAAGTACATATAAAGTGATGACTATAGAAAATAGCGGCAATTCTGGGGCCTCACATAAGACCTTGGGGTACTCCTAGTTGTGTGGGCTAAAGTAATCATCTTTAAAATGCTGTGTTTTGGCAATATTGCCTATTTTTTAAGTGGTTACTAGACACTTTGTGCCTAAAATTAACTGGATAAACAGATTTTACAATGCATTTGCTCGAAAAGAGCGTTTTCCAAGCAGTCAATTTGTGCGGAAAGTGTCACTTTTTTTCACTAGTGCTTTTTACTATTCTGTATTTTTTTAATTTTTGAGGCCGTCGTCAGCCCGTCTCGTCTCAGAGATTTTATTATTTGAGAAAAGTTTTTCACAAATTAGTATTTACAAATCGGATGATGATGATGATGATGACGATGGCGATGACGATGACGACGATGACGATGATCATAATGACGATAGTCAAAATCAAAAAGTCAAAGTCAAAGTCGAAGTCTAAAGTCAAAGTCGAAGTTGAAGTCGAAGTCGAAGTCGAAAGTCGAAGTCGATGTCGAAGCAAAAATCATTTATATACGTCGTCGTATGTTACGATGCTACACATTACAGGCGTCTGCCGTAAGGCTCGCTCGTTTTTTTTTTTTTCCTCGCACAATGCATAGTAAAACGTTGTATGATACACGTGCGTAAGATGATTTCCGACTCGTGTCGACTTATACACTCGCTCACTTCGCTCGCTCGTGAATAAAAATGCCACTCGTCGGAATTCACCTACCTTCCGCACTTATTGCATAAATAACTATTAGGACACAATATTTTAGTACGTGGTAAAGAGGAAATGTTACACAATTGCCGCAAATCTGAGCAAAATATGAAGCAATGCTGCATAATATTCTACATGAGGACAAAGTTAGCACTAGTTTGTATAACTTTGTGCAACATAAACATTATTTACTCTACAATTTTATATTATTACACTACCGGACTCTTTAATTAAGCCACCATGGACTTTTTTGTATAGAAGTACCAAAACTTTTCAAATGGTTGTGAATTCAAATTCAGAAACTCATAATTATTCTGACGTTTTAGGCCTTTATTAAAGCTTACATGAAAATACACAATGGCTCGATTTAGAAGTCCGGGAGAGTATATTTTGTACCTACTTTTCATAACAGAAGGCAGTGAGTACAAATCTGAGTGAAATGATGACTTCAGTATCCTTCATTGACTTAAACAATAGTTGTATTTATATTATTAATTAAACTTTGTTTTAAACATAGAGTCACACTTGCGTAAATGTAAAGTATTTAAGCTTATAAATACCTAATACGATTTTCTGCTACAGCTAATAATTATAGAAATAAAAAATCTTAGACTTTTATGAAATAGGTATCTTCTCAAAGTTGTTTTATTTTATTTCATGACGAAAAAAAAATTCTTTCAAATGTTGCGTAACTGCACAGAATATTATAGGTAATCTGGTGCTTTTAAAGTAGCAATAAATATTAAATGATGATTCAAATAGAAATATAGAATAGTCTTCATTGGTTATTCAAAGCTGTTAACAATGATTACTAAAATTATTTTAAGACATATTTTGTTGTTTTTATTTCATGACGAAAAAAAAATTCTTTCAAATGTTGCGTAACTGCACAGAATATTATAGGTAATCTGGTGCTTTTAAAGTAGCAACAAATATTAAATGATGATTCAAATAGAAATATAGAATAGTCTTCATTGGTTATTCAAAGCTGTTAACAATGATTACTAAAATTATTTTAAGACATATTTTGTTGTTTTTCAATAATTAAAGCATACAGTTAATTTAATGGAAATGTTACAATTAACAGAGTTTGACTAGACTAAAATTCTACATAGCTGAGAACCAAAGTTTAGTGAAGACCTTAAGTTTTATTTTATAGTTTTTGAGAAATTACTCTACTCGCTACATTTACTAATGTTATGTTATGAGCTTAGGACTTCACATAGCTTTAATTTGGGAAAATATATTGGAACGATTGAATGCTATGACTATTAAATTATCTATCTATATATAAAAATAAATCGCCGTTCGTTAGGCTCGCAAAAACTCGAAAATGGCTTGAAGTTCTAGTGTGCGTTCCGGAGGGAATGATAACAAAAAACAATGAAAAAGGAATTGCAACACATGGCATTGGCTATCTTGAAATGTTTTACCTCAATGACTCACGATAGCAATAATACCAAATTCAGAAAAAGAATTCCCATAAAGTAAATATTGAAAATTTTAAGGAAAACTTTATTATTTCCATTAATTTCCACATGTATAAAAGATTTTTCTTTGCATTATCGACAACAAGAAAATGCAATTAGTATGATTTTAGATACAATCTTTTTACTGCAAATCTGCAAGTATCAACAGATGGTCAACATGTAATTTTATTTTATCTTGGTATTAGGTATATTTCAGAATGGTAAATCATTGATAGCAAGTAATACAAAATAGATAAGGTATTCTAATGCTTAGACAATAATCTGAGGGATAAAAGTCATTAATAAACACATTAATTATTGGCTAAAAGCCAAGGACATTTCTAGATGATAAGTAAAAATATTGAGGAAGTTTTCAACAAATATTTTTGCAAAAATATAGTTTTTCAGATGACGTTTTTACTGTTTTATATTTTAAAAATAACAAGACTTGACAAAACACTTAATTATGTTAAAATAATTTAATTAATGGTTTTATTTAGATCAGATAAAACAAGTTAGATTATGAAAATCTACATAGGCATTTACATATAAAACTATATTATGTAATACCTACTGGAAATATGGCTGAATATAATATTAGTATAAAGTTTTTCTAGGTTATTAACAAGTTTGACTCAACAACTCAAGAGTTCCAGTTAAATTGTTATCGCTGGGCAATTGACAGGTGCTCAAATTGAGCTATAAAATTGAGCTATAAAAATTATCTAAGCAATTCATGCACAATCCTAGTTAAAACAAATCAAAAACATTATGTTAAAATCTGATGGTAACTCCAACATTTCTGATCGAATATTGTAATATGGACTTCTAATTCAAACTTAACACTAAATCTATCACCTTTTAAAACTACACAAGAGCAATATTCTTTTATAATCACTGAACACAAAACTTTGTTTTAAAGTTCACAAACTTCGTATCTTTTTAATGCACCGAGAATGTTCGGATGATAACACACCGTACAAGGAATGGGAGATAAATTCCGCAAACTAAACATAATTCGATATTCTAACTAAATAAAATCAGATAACATGGTAAGCTAATTCGATGTTTTCTTTGCTTTGCTTTACGAAACGAAACACGTTTGGCAAATTGTCACTTTCTGACAACCACTGACAATGACATTTCATTTATATTAACTGGCGTTACATCAATGATCGGTTAAGCTCAGAGGATATGCCTGTGGGATAAACTTATTACTTACTTGCCAATAATTTAGCTAACAATTTATCATTATAGTGTACTAACAGAAAATTAAACAATTACAGGACACAGTTTTATGTTCAATATTTAAGTTTTTTTTCTAAAATTTGTGATTAGATGGGATAGTTTTAAATCATCTAATACTAGTCCGACATACCTTCCATTAAATTTGGATGGAAAATGTCTCAAATTATTTGTAAATTCACAGCTTTTCTCATTGTTTTTCAATAAGCGCAACATTCACCTGTAACGGAACGTTTTAAAGCCGAGGCACCGAGGTGTTGCTAGTTACAGACGCAAACACAAAAACGCAATCAAGATCTTCCTTCCAAGATCGATCTAATTTATATGCTGGCTACATTATTCCTAAAAGTAAAAAAAAAAACAAAATGACAGACAAGCAGCTCTTTAGCGTTGCGTACATATTATGGCGTGTTATGTTTTTGTGTTTTCAATGTATAAATGCTTAGTTTTGTTGTAAACCACAGCTTGTGTTACATTTACATGACTTATAGTAAACTCAAGAAAGTGTATAAAGTGATTTAAAAGTTATGACTTAGTTAAAACTTCGATAGGTTATATGCGCGCGAATAACTTCATAAAGTTGTTTTAGGTTTTGTTGATAGATTTGAAAGTATTCATGATTAAATAGTAATTACTGTACATTTATAATTATTTTGAGTTCGGTTACCAAACTTAGGATTTACCGACGTCAAACTTAGATTTAGCAAACATAAACATAGTCCCATAGATTTCTACACACTCTAATTAATATTGCTGTAATACCTTTTAAGATTCCTAAATGTCTGATTTAAACAAATGTTGTGGTGTATGGGAAATAATTTATCAAATAAATACTTATTTCATATAAAACTGTATCTAATTTATAGATCATCCTCCTGTATTTTAAGTCTTTCATTGATTATAATGTTATTACAACTCATCAACGTTTACTAACATAATCTTATTCATTTCAGTTGCAAACTTCATTCCGACACGAAAAGGCAGCTTACTTCTAGTAAATAGAGGCTATGCATTCCGTTTGAAGAACAAGCTGGCTTACGGAAAGAAGCAATGGTACTGTACGTCTCGCACAAAGACAGGATGCAACGTGGACATAACAACGGTGGTGCATCGACTGGGACAGGTCATCAGACGGGTGCGTAACAATCATAATCACCCACCTCATGGTTTTTACCGTCGTAATGATGGATCATTTAAAGTTGTTTAACGTACCATACTTAAATTTATTCTAAAGACTGTTTTGTATAATAATTAGTTTATAAGAAACTGGTAAACACTGACTGAAAAAATAAAGAACTGTACCAATAACAAATTAAGCGAATCTATGGCATTATGCAAATCGTTAACGATAATAAAGAAGACTGAACATTTACCTTTTATCCTTTTTTTAATGTGCATGCATACTGGTTACTTAGTTCTCTAGTTGTCAAAATAATATAAGGCTGATAATGTATTTTCTACCTCAAATGAATTACTACCTATTTTAAGCTAAGTTATAAAATTAAATAAAAAATATATTTTTATGACTGATGTTCTAGCAATAAACCATGGTACAATAAATAATTTTATTATCTGTAAGAAAATTAAGAGTTAAATAACTCTTAATTTTGTAATATTTTTGTCACTTATGTGGGTATGTAACGGAAGTTTTTTTTTTAAGTATAATCAGAATAATGTTTATAGCTACTAATAATTGAAATTCCTTTAGCTGGTGGGTACTTATGTATTTTTTAATTTTATGTTTTAGATTAATTTATATTCAATATTGCTTTTTTTGACTGATCAACTAAATTAAGACTGATTGTAATACTCACTACCTCAATGTGTTTTGTATGTTTTTATAATTTATATTTAAATAAAAATCATTTGCAAGTACAAAGATGATTTTATTTCAATACTTACTATAGACTTACTTAGGTTAGACTGGAAGCCGACTCCAACATAGTTGGGAAAATGCTAGGTAGATTGATTGAACTTACTATACCTAGGACTACACCATAACAAGTAAAGAATGCTATAATAGTCCATTATAAACATAATATCGCCTAATCCCTCTAAGGGTAGGGCAAAAGTGTAGTTAAACTTCGTTTTGCAAGTCATTAGGTCCCATGCAATAAGAGTGTGTCTAATGCCATCAACCGAAAACATATCCAGAGATTCCTATTACTGCAGTAAGACTGTCCGACTAGGGAATCAAACACACAACCTCATGCTAAGCAGTTGCCCTTTCGACTACTATAACAGTGGGATAGTTTAACAATATATACATTTTCACTAAGTATTTTGTTTGATGAGAATGCATATAAAAAATTAAATTTTAGGCTCTGTCCAAGATGTTAATCTCATTTAGGAAATGGCCAGGTTAAATTAATGAGAAACCAAACTTCAATAAAAAAAATGTTAACCCTTAAATGCATGATTTTTATTTAAGTACAGTGTAAACTCTATATAGCGACACTGAAGGGACTGTGCATTTTATGGCGTTATAGAGAGTTGTCGTTAAATGGAGAGAAGAAACATCAGAATTAGAAAAAGAAAAAGTTTATTTCCGACTATTGTTAGTAGTTATGTGCATAAAAAAGAATGTTATATGAACGCTATTGCGTATAGTCTGTTATTTTTGTCTGACGTCTTTTGCTGCACCAGTAATTTTGTTGTATTTTTTTACTTATTTTATTCATATCTAGCAATATTGAGGCATCTTGGTTATAAAGGAAGTATTTTTCCAATAATTTAGCTGCTTCCAGAGCTTCTTTAATGCTCGGCGGAGGCTCAGGCTCATCCGTCTCATCTTCTTCATCGCCTTGTTCTTGATCCTCAGTTTTTCTCACTGAATCCAAAATTTCTTCGTCTGTGAGTGAAGCCGTTGTAAGCAGGCGGTCGTCTACTTCGATGTAGGTTTGAAGATTTACCGTATTTCCTGTCATGTTGAACTGTTGAATCCACTCAGTTAATGGAAGGTCGTCGTCGCTTTCAAACTCAGGTTCTGTTTCCACCTCATCACTCGTAGAATTGGTACAAAGTCCAGCATGTCGAAAAGAGTGCTGTATAGTTGTGGGTGTCACTTCTTCCCAGGCTTTAGATAAAAAAATTACTGCATGCAGCATATTAACAGAAGTTTTACCCTCAGATTCGACTAGCTCCATCAATAATTTCCTTCTGCAGTGACCCTTGAGGCTTTTAATCACGCTCTGGTCCATTGGCTGTAAGACACTAGTCGTATTTGGAGGAAGACATGCCAACTCTATGTTTTGAAGGTTTGATATAAACGGGTGGGTAGGGCAGTTGTCAACAAGAAGTAAAATTTTTCGTCCCTTCAATTCTGCATCCCACTTTCGCATTTCTTCTTCAAAAAGTTGACTGGTCATCCAAGCTGATTTATTAGCTTTATACGTCACTGGCAATTTTTTAATGTTCTTAAAACAGCGCGGATTTTTCGATTTGCCTATTATCATTAGCTTATTTTTTTCTGTGCCATCCATATTAGCAGCCACGAGCACCGTAATACGTTCCTTGGAAAGCTTTCCTCCCACACACTTTTCCCCTTTAAATTTCAGAGTTTTATCTGGAGTCAACTTATAGAAAATTCCTGCTTCATCAGCATTGAAAATTTCACTTGGGGCGTATTTTTCTATGAATTTTGACCACACTCTGTTAATCCAATCATGAGTCACATTTGTATCAACACTTCGTGCTTCCCCACTTATTTTACCATAGTTGATATGATGACGCTGCTTGAATTTTCCGAGCCATCCTTCTGATGCTTTGAAAGAAGTTAAACCAAGTTCTTCAGCAAAATTCTCCGCCTTAGCTTTCACGAGCGGTCCCGAGATAGGCATATTATTCTGGCGCTGTCGGTGAAACCATGATAGTACAGCTTGATCCAAATCTTCGTATATAGGTTTCTTTAATTTTTTGGAAGATTTTCCCTCGCCTTCAGCGTGGAGGATTTTTTCTTTGCTTTTCCATATTGTGGACACGGTAGAGCGACTAAATCCAAAGCGTTTGCCAACATCACTTATCTTCTCTCCCGTTTCTATTGCGCGTATCAGTAAAACTTTTTCGTCAATACACAGTGATTTTCTTTTATTAGCCATGTTTACAGTTTGAAAGTTTGTGAGCAACTAAGAATATGATAAGGTATAGATAATCCATGACTCCTACTTATGAGTCATGGTCAACAACAGTCTACACGTACAAGCAATCCCAAATTGTAAACAAAAGAACGAATTTCTTAGAAAGTTCGGTATGCATGATGCCGACAGTCGAGTTTATTGCGGGCTAGGATAATAAAGCGACAATAGATCGTACACAGCTGCGCAGTTTTTACTAATTTTAGCAACTTAAAAGGTACTTTTTATTACTTAATTGTTGTCGTTATTGAGAGTGGGTGTAATGCTATGTAGAGTGAAACATTGTATGAAAGACAAGCTAAACCAACCAAAGCCAATTGATTTCGACGCTTAAGGGAGTTTGTCGTTAAATAGAGTGACGTTACATGGAGTTTACACCAGTGTAAACTCTATATAGCGACACTGAAGGGACTGTGCATTTTATGGCGTTATAGAGAGTTGTCGTTAAATGGAGAGAAGAAACCATGATAGTACAGCTTGATCCAAATCTTCGTATATAGGTTTCTTTAATTTTTTGGAAGATTTTCCCTCGCCTTCAGCGTGGAGGATTTTTTCTTTGCTTTTCCATATTGTGGACACGGTAGAGCGACTAAATCCAAAGCGTTTGCCAACATCACTTATCTTCTCTCCCGTTTCTATTGCGCGTATCAGTAAAACTTTTTCGTCAATACACAGTGATTTTCTTTTATTAGCCATGTTTACAGTTTGAAAGTTTGTGAGCAACTAAGAATATGATAAGGTATAGATAATCCATGACTCCTACTTAAGAGTCATGGTCAACAACAGTCTACACGTACAAGCAATCCCAAATTGTAAACAAAAGAACGAATTTCTTAGAAAGTTCGGTATGCATGATGCCGACAGTCGAGTTTATTGCGGGCTAGGATAATAAAGCGACAATAGATCGTACACAGCTGCGCAGTTTTTACTAATTTTAGCAACTTAAAAGGTACTTTTTATTACTCAATTGTTGTCGTTATTGAGAGTGGGTGTAATGCTATGTAGAGTGAAACATTGTATGAAAGACAAGCTAAACCAACCAAAGCCAATTGATTTCGACGCTTAAGGGAGTTTGTCGTTAAATAGAGTGACGTTACATGGAGTTTACACTGTATTTGGTTTAGTAGGTTCATAATAATAATATGCAAGGCAATAGAGTAAGGTTTTTTTTTATTTTTAATAATTTTTCTTTGGTCGAAATTCGGATCCTTGTGTGATCAGTACTAACCTACTAGGAACAAATCTGCAGTGAAAGAATAACTACTCATTATGATATTTATAAAAACAATTAAATAGATATTGTTTTTATTGAGGCAAAGGTTAACATTACGTTTAGAATAATGTAGAGTTGTATCCCTTACAATTAGGATATTTGCATTGCACGGCCCAGAGGCCAATGACCTTGCCTATCTCTGCGAACTTCTTTTCAACTGCTACAGCACTCCTTTTTTGGCCTGTAGGTTTCTCATTTTCTAGAAGACTACAACTTGGACGACCTAGACAATAGTTTTTATTTTTTGGATTGCCTATAGAGGCATCCTACACTAGTAAGTACCTACCATAAATTATTTATCTTAATATATTTAGATAGCACGGCACCTACTTATGAAGCCCCTGAGTCGGTCAGATGGATGGGGAACAGTGTAATATTATTCAAAACAAGTAAGTAAATAGAACGACAGTGACACATCGCACTGCTCCTACACACTAGGCTGGCGGCACTGCCGCCAGGCAGTGAGATGTGTGATGTGTGTGTGGGAAGCGCCCCACTCCGCTCTGCTCCGTACTAAAGTCTCCTAAAGTACAGCTTAGGGGTCGTCCATTTGGGCACGCCACAATTGTGCCGATAAGTCCGCTCTTTGAGGAGTGGCTAGAGAGGCGCCACGGCGTCCTAACCTTCCGCCTGACGCAGGTCCTCACCGGACACGGCTGTTTCGGGAGGTTACTGTTCCGTATAAGGCGGGAGGAAACGCCCGGGTGTCACCACTGTGTGGATCGCCCGGAGGACACGGTGGAGCATACGGTGGAGGTCTGCCCTGCACGGGCGGAGCACCGCCGTGTCCTCACGGAGGCGAGGCGATCGGCGGCGGCGATCTCTCGCGTCCGGCCCTGGTTCAGGCCATGGTTCGGAGCGAGAGTGCATGGGAGGCCGTCACCTCCTTCTGCGAAGCAGTTATGCTCGCGAAGGAGGAGGCGGAGCGCGCGAGGGAGATGCAAGCTGCACGCCCTCGCGCACTTAGTCGCCGCAGGAGACGCCCCGGGCGTCGGGATTCATGAGCCGACTTCCGGCCACCGTAGGCGCGGGCTTGCGGACGGTGAGCAATGGGTAGCTCGCCGTCCGATAAGGACCAGGCCCGGGTCGACGGCGCGTTGTGTTCCACGCGCGCCTCAAAGAGATGTCAGCACCAACTGACGGGGTCCGTAAGGACCAATGCCTGCTGGGGTTGCGGATTTGTCCGAAAGGGATATCACGGCCCCGGCACACAGGCAACGGAAAGAACACGGGTGGGTTTTAGTCAGTAAAATTCTGACACACCCTCTCGCTCCGCCCAGAGCGGGAGAAGTCACTTGATGATTTCCCATCCTCAAAAAAAAAAAAACCCTGCCGCACAAAGGATCTCAAAGGAAATGAAGGCGCAAAAGCTAGGGGTACGTGCGCGCGCGGTAAAAGCGGCGGCCATGCCGCCGGCATAGTGTGTAGGAGCCATAACATTTATATTTAGAACGAGGTTTTTTGCCCCACCAACTTATGGTGCATTTAATGTAGCCCGTCAGTAGCCAATGAAATGGTTGCCAATTAGAACCAAAAAATGGAAAATGGGTTTAACTTTATGGTTTTTATGTCCCTAATAACAAGATATGGATCTGAAAGAAAATATAAAGTTGTAGATACTTATTTAATGAATGTCGTTACGTGCAACCAGAATGTCACCATGGCCCAGTGGTTCAGGCGCCTGCTTCTCAACCAGGAGGATGCGGGTTGGCACTTCAAAACCGCATTGGCATAATATATGTACTTACTTATTCATCTTCGAAATCGCCAATCCACATCGAGCCACTGTGATGATCAATGCTCCTACCTTCTCTGTTTGAGAAGACGCGTTTGCCCAGCAGTGGGACAATAATACCGACATTCAAATAAGCATCAAGTCTTCGGTGATTTGGGTCCTGACCTAGGGCCGTAATGCATTCTTATGAGATTTTCCTTTCAGCATCCTAATTGTGTACCTAACACATTTTCAATCACAATCTGAGAGTTTTTAAACGCAATGAACGTGGGTGAACTGTCAAAATTAAATCAATTGTCATTTTATGTGTGTTACGCAATTAACTACCCTGCTCTGCACTCTCAATTGCGTAACACACGATCAATCATGATCTGAATAATTTTGAAGGATATTGCTAATATATTGCTTCTTATGTTCGAAAAACTTGTCTGCGTTGTTAACAACGTAAATAATGCAATGAATGTTGTTGAACTGTTAAAATGAAACATATTGTGATTGATCGTGTGTTACGCAATTAGGGTACTGGTCATTCTCATCCATCAGTCTGTGTACCGGTACTTAGGTATAGACAAAGGAGCTGCATAGTACCCAGATGCTGATTTGGTGTGTGGTGCGCCTGCTACGAGAAACAAGGTTTTGCGGGTAGTTTGTTTTCATTGCACTTTACCCACAGGGTACAGTGACAGAGTCATAAAACTATCGATACCTATCGAAAGATATAAATATGTCTAGACAGTCAGTCAAAGCTTTGAACTCGTCGAAAAAAATAGCGTCCAACTGTTAGCCGCTAAAAGCACGCACACTAGAAAAGCACAATGACGTGGCGCGAGTGCAGGACGTAGCTGTCACGCACAACAGCATTAAAAAGTTGGCTTGTTTGTTTCAGTGCAGCGCGACACTCTATCTAGACATATAAATAATCAAAGATCATGAAAATATTTATAAAAAGAACTGCCGAGCTATTATTCCTTTCTAATCAATGTTGACAATGGACATTTACGGGTTAATGGTAAAAATTAAAATCAACAACAGTTTGGCATATTTTAAATAATTTTATTAAAATAATCATTATAATATTATAAATAGGTTCTTACTTATTTTCTACTAGTAAACTTTGATATAAAGGCACGCTTATTAAAAACAGCAAATTAGTGTAAAACTGAGTTAAGCTCTCAAAAATCTGCTCACTAATCGCTATCTAGTATTATCTCTTTAAAAGAGAGTAGGTATGCACAAGGATTTTTTTCCAAATACCCACTCAATATTTATGTGGACTCTTATCGCATCGGCAGATGGTTATGGTAACCCAAAGCCGTTATTATGACATTGTCGACTGTAGTCAGAATGTATGCCCTGCAGTTCCTCACTCTGGAGCAGTACCACCGCCAGCCATTCCTAAGAGGATACGGATACCGCGAATAAGTATAATTGTTGTAAAGTATCAGGGGCTTGCCTCGTTTCGATTTCATTTCGTATGCTGAAAGTTATAATATTTATGTACATTAAGTTATAAAAAAAAACATTATACACATAGTTTTAAATAAAAGAAAAGAAAACCACTAAAATACACAAACCACCAGTTAGCAATTTTATTAACTTAACAAAAGGTACACAATTAATTATAATTATTTTAAAATTAGAGCTATAGATAACATAATGAACCAGATCAATCGGTTTCAATGATAAGGGGTTCCCTCAAAGCGCCAAGGACATGATCAGGTTTAAGATAGTACTTCGGCGGATCATGGCAGTGCTCCTCGAAGGCAGAAATGATGTAGTTATTACTATCAGTGAAAACGCAGCCGCGGCAGTTCTTCAGTGTGGAGCAAATCCAACGAGACTTGTTCCCTTTGTCGTACTGCTTGCGATAAGTGAACTTACGAAACAGGAGCATCTCTTTGCCTTTGCGAGATGTGATGACCATCGCTGTATCTGTGAAAAAGATAAAATAATAATTTTTCTAGATTATGTCACTTTCGTAGCTGAGATTCTTCACTAAGCCTTCAAAATAAGCCCTACCATTTTGATCTGTGTCTATATTTTCAAGTCTCGTCGGTTGTGGATGATCATGTTCTTCGTGGGACATCAGTATTTCATCTTGATCACTGAGGAACAGGAAAGCGGAACAGTGCTTGTTAAGCGAGCAGTTCCAACGGGTTCCGTTCCTGGATTTGTAAGTCTTGCGATACCTATGGCCGTTGTACTGAAGAACTGTTTTCCCTCTACGTGACTCTACAAATAGAGCTATATTACTGGTTTGCTCAGTTAATTCATCTTCGTATTCCAACTGTTCTTCGTACTGTTGCTCTTCTTGTTGTTCTTCTTCTTCTTCTTCTGCTTCTTCCAATTCTTGATCCTCATTGGGTGTAGTTACTGGAACATACGATCACAAATTATATATCTTTATCAACTGTGCTGATGCTTTACTTATATAAGACTAGTGTATTTCGTAAATAATTTGTTGTATCTAATTAGGTGCATTTATTATACGTGAAAAGAAAACTCGGTGAGGATTCTTTAGTGCGATTTTAATAACCATCAGAACTTTCACTGTAGTTCATACGGATCAGATAAGGATTTGGAGGGAAACAACAAATTAAATCAATCAATATTTTATTAATTTCACAACAAAATGTAATAAAAAGAATTGGTACTTTCTTTAATGAGATCTTGGTCTGATTTACGAAATCAAGAAACAATGAAGACGTTACATAATTCTATCTTGAAACACGCGACAGAAAATTGGTTCGTGCGTGTGAGAGTTTGCCATAAGGACAACCTCGTACTTCTCATTGACATGGACGTAAACGTCGCATTTGCTGTTATTAGGCTCGTTGCACACCCATCTTGGCCATCTTGTATCTTCCTTCTCACCATACTCCTCTTTAAAAGTATATCCATTAATAATGAGCAAGGTCTTACCCGTAGACAATGTGACTACTGAAACTGAACAAAAAAGAAATTGGCAACTAAATCAAAAATAATAAGAAAAGCTTGGAGCATACGATATTGGAGCATCCAAAAAATCTATTTACATAAACCTTTTGACTAAGATACAAATACGACTGCATCTACACCTCAGACCAAATAAAAAACCAAGACATAGCGCTGCGAACAATACAGTGAAGAATGCCAAAACTACACCTCCGCTCTGTGCATACACGCTCACACGCACACATTTTAATAAAACTACATCTCACTAAGTGCACACATGTTTACGAAACCGGCCTCATGTCACGGTTGACAGCGCTGTGTCTTGGTTTTTTATTTGGTCTGAGATCTACACAGCTAATTTATTTGGCAATCTTAAATATCTAAACATATTTACATAATCTAATATTCTAAATTTCTTCTTAAAAGGTTACTAACATCTTTATTGATCATGAAATGTAATAAAAACAATAAATAATTAATAAAAAATAGCCAACTCGAACTTGGAGGTAGGTATTTACAAAGGTACATGCCACTTGGTTGCTTAGGCTCAGTTAGTCTGGTTGAAAACTGTAGGAGTCCCAAATATGAGATAACCCTCCGCTTTTCATGAAATTCGATGGGTAAGTATTTATGGAGATAGCTCCACGGGGAAAAAGGTTCGGAAACTCTAGACAACAGATAGGAATTTGATTTTGCGAAGCTGGCAATGAATAATCTTTTCTTCACGATCAAATCCTTTACATCTCCTGTTTAGGATAGCAGCTGAATCTTTATTTTAAAGTTATTGCATTCGTAAAACTACAGAATAGGCCTGAAGTTGTCTGGAGCGAACGAATTATTTTTTCTAAAACAAATGATAATCTCCAACCGAATTGCGTAACACACTTTCAATCAGAATCCTAGGGTTTTGAAGGAAATTCCTTATCCATTGCTATCAACGTAAATAACGCAATGAACGTGGCTGAACTGTCAAAATGACAGAAATTGCGATCAATTGCCATTTTGCCATTTTATGTGCGTTACGCGATTACCCCGCTGATTAACCCTTTACTTGGTACTAAATTGCAACCAGTGGTACCGATGATTACAGCTATGTAAGAAAGAATTATTGATTTCATTTAGTTCTTGACTACGTCTATGAATTAATGAAGTTGTACCGACTCGAAAAGTGCACCATTACATAAAAGGCTCGTGCAGACCAGCGCCACGCGATTCGAACAATACAATTTCTAAGAAAACTTCATGGTATAACAATAACCGGTGTCGCGTCGCGCTAGTCTGCACGAAGCTTAAGGGCCGTATCTCACTAAAACACCAGTGGCGGCACATCCAGTCGCGATACCAACAAAATACACGGTTAATTTTAGCTCGTTCTGGAACGAAAAGCCATAAACTCGATCATCGAACTCGAAACGATTGGGACTATTATTTTCAATAAATTACAATTTAAAAAAAAACACGAAAAATCTAATTTATTGTTTTTTTGTGAAATAATGAGAACTCGAAGTAACTGCAATCAATGCATATGTGTGTAAAACGTATCGACGAACGGCAACACTTGCGAACGGTGCCCATTGAAAAATCCATTCATCGATCAGACAGCATAAAAACACATACGCAATAGATAAATAGGTACACAAATAAAAATACGAAAAGCGAATTCAGACTTTATTTCTAAACCGTATACGGTAACAAATAGAAATTTCACCAAACTAGGTACAAGGTAAGTAGGTACGCAGTTTACTAAAATTATTCTGAGAAGTGTCCGACCGGACTTTAAAAGAATGCACAACCGAATTCCGCGGTTAGGTGTATAAAAATAAGGTCTTAATTCAGTCCAATATTTTCATAGAAAAGGGCACCACCATCTTATAATGAACTCTATTCGACAGGTAAAACGATTCATTTTTCTGTTTACATTGCCTGCCTTTGTAGAAGCCGCCGCGCCGCGGCCGCAAGCAAGCATTGTCGCATAAAAATTGGTTTAGGCAGTATTCTTTTTATTTATCATAAATATGGTAGGCAGGTATGCTTATTAAGTACCTATTAGCTCGATTGGTTGACACTCGATTCAAGGCCTTAAATACAACTCCCAAGCGTACTCGTCGTGTCTAGTTGAAAAGGTACGAGTACTAGTGATTTCGTGATGCGAGAGTGGTGAATGAAATTTCAATTAGTTTCTCTCGTTTACGAGGAGATGTGATAGTTGTAAACACCGTGCCGTGCTTTCGATACAAACGAGAGATAACGGAGGTGAATGAACTTACACCAACCTATCGTACCAGAAATGAAATACCTACTTGCAGGTAAGTACTTACTTGCAGCCGGTTATTCGTCCAACGTCCGTTGACCCACCACTGTACCGCGAGCTCGCTGTCAACTGATTCGCACACGCACAGCTGTGCCGCGCTACGTCATCACCGAGCGGATCGCGTACGATCTTGCGTTTATGAATGAAATAGTGAAAACGCTACTAAGATTTAACTCGAATGACAGAATAAAAGTGATAAATTTCTAACTTCTATATTAGATGTCTTAAAAAAACAATAACAATGCTGATAGTACCTATTAATCGTCTGGAGTCACTGTGTTTCGGCTCCAGAACGATTTAAAATTAATCGTGTATATACAGCTCTATGGAGGGTACTTCACCTGGTGCCCGCATGGTTGCTTAACCAACCATAAATTTTTGATAGAGCGACCATTTTTTTTAAATCATAAAACAGACACTTACATTATGTAGTTAAAGACAAAGAAACAAACACATAATTAAAGTACAGTAAATAAAATTAAACAACTACTCGACAGTCATACGCTCATCTCACAATACTCCAGACACACTGACAAGATCTTCTTCCATTCATCCGCGAACATATCACAGTCAGGCTTAGCGTCCAAGAGAGCGTTGAGCGGAGAGTGTGCGAGGGACAGGAGACTGGCTCGAGGGACGGTTCCACTCAAGGCACGGCGAACAATCTATGCCTCCTGCCACGTCTATAGTTTATCGGAGCAAAAAGATAGAGCAGTTCGTCATGCAGTTCAGGTGCAACTCACCATGATTTCGCCACCATGGTGTCCTAGTGAGATATACAGGTGGCAGGGACATCGACGCGAAAACTGTTACCATTGATTCAATACGTGATTTATTTTAGTCAGTTTTTTTTTTTTAAATCTGCTGTTCCCTACATTTTGACCGCATTGGTATTACACTTTTCTATGAAACAGCAGATTTATAAAAAATAACCGATGAAAAATTGCAACGCAGGGGGGCTTAGAATCATGTACTGACCATGGTCACAGTTTTCGCGTCGATGCCAGCCTGTATAAAGGGGCTAGAAAAAAACTTTTTTAAATCTATTTAAAATGGTTTCCTATAATTATAAGGCATCTTCATTAAAGTCCCATCATGCTGTACGAAATATGGAGGAGGGCTGTGGTTATGATCTCTGACGTAAGCAGTGATGTTGTGATAGTTATCAAATTGGATCTTAGCCTTGCAACCCCTCGTTGTTCTTTTGGAGCAGTTCCAGTATCTAATATCTTTCTTAGCTTGGCTAAACGTATAACTCTCTATCATCAGAAGAGAATTCTTCCCGCGTCCAGATGGTATGAATTTGTAGTCTAATCCTGAAAACATATTCGTTGTAAAAATGTGAGTGTGGTTAGGTAGGTAAAGCGACGGAAGTTGACGGAACCTACCCAATGTTTGTTCTTCTTAATAATTTCCGATTAAAATACCGACATTTGTCGGATTCAGAGGGCCTACCCCCTAATCGAAATCCGTAGTTTCGGCCGTCGTTATGGGCGCTTCGCTCTCCTCGCTTGCGGTAAGTCTGTGAGACGGAGTACGAAGCGCCCGTAACGGCGGCCGAAACTACGGATTTCGCTTAGAGAGTTGGCCTCCTGATCCGAGAAATGTCGGTCCTAAGAAGCTATAATACCTACTATTTGTATGGGGGTTGCGCACTAGATCCGAATGTAGAACATTCCAAACTCAGATTGAACTCTAATCGAATTCAGGTTCGGGTCGGATGCTTCGCGGAAACGCTCTTAGGCCTTTTGTCGACCGCACCGTGAACGGGACGTCAACAAGAAAAAGATGACGACGCCGAAGTAGCGACAGTACATGAGAAAAGCGTGATTAATATCAGCCTATCTCTAAGCTTTTTACCGAAGCAGTTTTATAAAATTTATTAAATATAGTCACTTCCGTGTTGTTTTTCAGATCCGTTTACAGAATCTGAAAAATAATACGGTGGAATTTTTAAATTATTATTTAACAGATGACACTCATACAGATCATTACTTTGTATTTTTATTTTATTTATAAATACAAAATGTAACTTAAAAAAATTGGAACCTCACTGAAAGGCTTGTAATCATCAGTATTTATTTTACTTAAAACTATGACCTGACGAAAATGTATTTGCACCTTGGATCTAATTTCTTAACATACTGTCAATCGCAATCCAAGGGTTTTAATTAAATTCTATATCCGTGGCTTTATAGATTTAAAAAATTCGTCTGCTCAACAACGTAACAACAACAACTAAATGACAGGTACAAAAATATTTCCGCCAAATAATAGAACTCTTTATGTATACAGGGTGGCAGGGACATCGATGCGAAGCCGGCTACCATAGATTCAGTACATGATTCTGAACCCCACTGCGTTGAAATTTTTCGTCGGTTATTAAAAAAAATCTGCTGATTCATAGAAAAGTGCAATACCTACGCGGTCAAAACGTATGGAGCAGCTGTTTTTTATTTTATAACCGACGAAAAATTTAAAATCCAAACACACAAAAATATTTTTGATACATCATTAACTATCCTATTTAGACAGAAATACCCTGAACATTACTTTTATACAAAATACATATAAATCTAAAATTATTTCTCACGTATTCATTGACAACCTTCATTGAATAATATTAAACAATATACAAAAATACGAAGTTTGAAACGAAAAGCTTTAACTTTAACTGCCAGCTATACATATACACACACCCATAGTATATACTAAACTGCCAGCCGAATTTAAACTTTGTCCCAGTACTCAAGGAATAGTTTCCATATAAAGTCCATCGGGGGTCTTCTCATAAACAGGGGGGGTGTGCGTATGTTCATTGGATATGCAGACGAGTTCGTAATCATCGTTGACGCATAGGCAGACGTTACAGTTCCACCTGGTTCGCCCTGAACAGTACCACCGTTCGCCTCCAGTCATTGGTGCAGGGTTGGTGAAAGAGTATCCATTGAGCATCAGCAAGGTTGCGCCATTTACCGCTGTGACAACTGACACTGGAAGGTGATGGGAACTTGAATAGAAACTGGATAGGTTCAACCAAACAATGTTTTCTTTAAGACTGCCGCAGACAGGCATGATACGACTCTGGTGAAACAATTTCTATGAAAACTTCATGGAAATTGTTCTACCGGAGTCGCGTCGCGCATGTCTGCGGCAGCCTTCAATCGGTATTAGAATGTTATTCTGGAAAGTTAACAAGATTTATTTTCGAGGCTGCACTCGGCGAAACGCATTCCTAAATGACAATCGCCGTCATTTTGACTGATCAAGAACATCCCTATGGTGAGTTGCGTTGCCAAAATTAACACGATTTAACCAATACTTACCACAATTTAATAATGTGATTGACGAATGAAAGCAGTTGTTATTAAAAGAGCACGTTTCGCAAATGAGGTTTTCTATTTAATGAATACGGAACATGGAGATCAGCACCCTAATTGCGTAACACACGATCAATCACAATCGGTTTCATTTTGACAGTTCAACAACATTCTTTGTGTTATTTACGTTATCGAGCAGACAACATTTTCGAACATATGAAGCAATGGATTAGCAATATCCTTCAAAAATGATTCAGATTGTGATTGATCGAATGTTACGCAATTAGGGAGCAGGAAAAATTTTGTTACACAACAAACCTTTTCCGTTGTATTCTGTCGTTATTCTACTATCAAACGCCAGGTTTTTGTTCTCAACCTTGCAGGTTGGTTGTCACCTTTTGCAACTGATCTAGTATTTTATTAGTATCACATTTATCTGAAATTTAAAGCCCCTTGACTCAACCACAATATGATTTGGGACCAGAGACTCCGTTATTATTTTTAGTGCCGAGTACCTACACTATAATAGAGTCGTAAAGAGAGAGAGAAGAGAGAGGGAGGGGGGAGAGTATTATATTCTTAGCTTTCTAAAGGTACTTCATTAATATCTGAACTCCGGCCGCCGAGAGAATGCGTTCCTGACATCTTTCAGTTGGACACGATTAGGAACAAATAAAGTATAAATTCGTAAAACACGTACTCTTTTGTATTCAACTGACAGGGGGGCCTACTCCCTAAGCAAAATCCGTAGTTTTGGCCGTCGTTACGGGCGCTTCGCTCTACTTACGATATGTCAGTAAGTGAGAACGGACAATGTACGGAGAACGAAGCGCCCGTAACGACGGCCAAAACTACGGACTTCGCTTAGGGAGTAGGCCCCCAGGGACGCCTTCTGTCGGCGGCCGGAATATACTCAGTACAATGGGATTAATGAAACTGCAAATACTCACGCAAAACTTAAGTTTATTCTATTAAAAGTATAAGGAAATTATAGGTTTTTATTTCCCTTAAATTGTTCGAATACACACCGTTGCATCATTTAGTTAAATATAACTGAAATATAAAAACTAAAACATTGTAGTAAATAGGTTGTCTACGTAGGTAAGAAGACCACCTATCAATATTTTAGTTTTCAAGTAAGTACCTAGTGTATAAGGGTTTGTATTTACTAGATATTAAATACAATGCTTATACAACTTATAATATATTTTAAGTTACAAAAACGTTATGTTTATCGTTGAGCCTCTGCCTAACTCTTCGGGAATTGTTGTTCGTGATGTTATGTTACTTATATTTTAAGATATTATGGAACTTAAACGTTTGTTTAATTTTAAATAAATTATAGGACTTCTCAGGCAATTACGAATAAGAAAGTCGAAAGTGCATGGTTCCATATAGTAGGTCCTATGGAGAAGAACCGGCAAGAAACTCCGTAGACTACAAAAAGTTAATTAATATATTACTTATGTTTAAATATATCTAAGATACCTACAACACAACGAAAATATTTTCTTTTTGTCTTTCCCTTGTTTTTAAATACAGGCAACCTTATTTTTAAAAAACATGTCTGAAAAAATACTTACAGAACTAGATACATACGATAAAAATAACATTGAAAAAATCAATACCTGTCGGTATTTTAATGATCGGTCAATATTTACAAACATTAATTTCGCCTACATAGTTGATTAAGGTATGCATATCGCAGTAAGATAAGTTGAAGCCGTGATATAGTTATTTATATCCCTAGGGATATAGACTAATCTAGTGAAATGATTATAAGTATATATTTTCTTTGATTTGTACCCTGGTTACTCATCCTAACTTATATTATAAATGCGAAAGTGAGTTTGTTTGTTACGCTTTTACGCTAAAACGGCTGAACGGATTTGGGTGAAAGATGGATAACGGTTTCATACAAGCTGGGCCAGAAAAGAATCACAAATGAAAATAAGTAGTATGAAGCTTTAATAGTGTTTCATAGCCCTGTATATTTTTGTTCGCCATAAAACTTTGTGAAGGGACGTAAGACCCTTCTCAAATCTGATGACTTCAAAAAATAAATTCAATTCATGCTGTCATACGCAGCACCACAGAGTTATACATGAGAAATAAAATAGAAATCGTCAATGACTGACCCGAGTGATAAGAAGGGTTATGTACTTGTATAGTATATGAAGTGATGACCTATGTATGTAGGATTCTTCATTCTCTCGTAGCATCTAGACGTCTGGATGCATTTTATGATTTACATGTCGTTAGGTTTGTGGTGACCAACCAGCGAAACGCACTTCACTGTCAATCGCAATCCGAAGGATTTTGGAAGGAATTCCTAATCCAATAGGTTTAAAAAAAATCAACATGGCGGACTTTAGACCCCAAAAGTAAAGTAAAGTCGTGAAAAAAGTTTTTAGTACGGGGTACGGTTTAGGAAACGTTTCCAAAAATATGACTTACTAGCTTCTGCCCACGACGAGACGTTTTAGACGTAGGAGCAGTATCACGAATAAAAAGTAAAGCGCCTAGTTGTAGTTCCATTGTATCCTGCATAGACTCGTGGTTAAGCAAACGCCGCCAAATTGACATTAGTTCTTGAGGAAGCTAGGTTCCGTAAAGTTCCTGTGGGGGATCCGCGAAATTACCGGTCACAATGAACCAGTATTTTCGCGGAGCCCCCACAGAGGCTTTGCGGAGCCCAGAGGCTCCGCGGAGCACACTTTGACTAACACTGGTCTGGTGTCTACGTCAAAAAATAACTAATGGCATAATTATATAAGCACTAAAGCGCACTCTTTCTAACATACAGGATGTTTCGTATAGAACAATAAAAATAAAACATTCCGTTGCATTGTTTATCATTTAATGTCTCCCTCTATGTTAGTTATAGGTATGTGCAAAGCATTAATGACATATGACAAATGCTTAACAATGACGGGCAGTGACAATAATTATGAAAGATACAGAAGCCGCTACCATTACATACTTTTAAGTTTTAAGACTGGACTTTAGCTATTGATTTAAAAACGAAATTGATACATTAATCAAGTATTAAATATCATGTTCATTACAGTTTAGTTATTATTCGATACGCTTTAAATACAGTAAATTGTAATATTGTATATTCTAAAAATACTACTGAAATCATATAAATTCTTACAATAAACATGTCCCAATTACAATCATATTTCCAAAACTGGCAACATAATATATCCCCGAATACTGGAATCAAAATAATAATCTTTTAAATTAAATATTACCTGCAATGTTTTGCCAAGTAACGAAAGCTGGGGTGCGATTTCAAATGTTAAGTTATTGTTTAAATATAATTGTCTCTTAGTCTGTGCTAGGCCAAACTTTATCCATGTCCTTTAGCACATGGGTAGCCCATGACCTGGAGAACATAGGCTACTTTTCATCCTGGATCGGAGACGAAGTCAAGTCGAAAAAAACGGTCCAACCATATTCCTATCGTATCGTATCCCTTATTCGTATTCCTTTCTTTGGAAACTGTTTTTTGATCTGACACATTACACACAATTTGGCGAAACAGACAACCACCGGTGAAGGTATAAAATATTTGGATTTCAAAGTATGTAACATTTTGTCGCGCCCGCCGTGCCCGGTGCTTATATGAATTCCCAAAAGAGTATCATAATATTCTTCAGAAGGCAACACTTGTACAATAGGATCATTGATGGATTTTCGTTTTAATACTAAAAACTTTTGGCTCGGTACCTGCATTACGTCGTAGTGGTGTGCATAAAAGTGGTGGTTAGGATTTCTTTTCCTGTTCAGACCTGGAGCCATATTGTAGTCTTCAATGTAACTTATAACTTCGTATATTCTTTTTCGCGTCCACTCTGGTTTTTTGCTCCTCCCGTTGTACAGTAGGCGAATTGCGTCTTCAAATCGCCGTCTTGAGCTATTATCTTCATCATTATCCATAGCTGCATGAAATCAAAATATATGAGATATTCAATAAAATGAAGCGAAATCTGAGAATTACACCCGAAATCGCCGATCATCAACCGATTGACGCACGCGACGTGCGGACGCGGAAGGTCTATGCCACGGGGAGCTCTCCGCAAATGGCACCCCGGTTTAAAACCCCCACTACACTACTCGCGAAATTGGTTCGAAAAAGTACTCGTCGACGTTGACCGAAGTCCGAAATATGTGACTACGCACTCGTGCGAAGAACTACAGGACGCTCGAGTCCCTTGACTCGGGCGCAAAAACCGACAACGATTGAAGTTCCCGAGGCCAGCGGAGGTTGCACGAAGCGAACCGAAGTTCCTTCTACACTCTCGTATTTGCTTAGCTTCGATTAACTTCGCGAGTAGTGTAGTGCAGTCAGTGCAAGCTATCCAATCATTTCAATAGATTAGTCTTGTAAGATAGTTATATTACTAGATGGTGACATAGTTATATTCCTAGTAAGACAGTTATGAAACGCTTTCATATTACTATATTAAGGTATATAGACATATCCCTAGGGATATAACTATATCACGGCTACAACCATCTTACTGCGACATATATACTGTATAGTTTACTAAATAAATTTGCTACGATTGTTTCATTCATCATCATCATTTAAGCTGAAAGACGTCCACTGCTGGACATAGGCCTCCCCAAGCATCGCCCCTTCGACCGGTTCTGTGCGCCCGCATCCAGCGGATTCATGCGGCCTTCACAAGGTCATCGGTCCACCTTGCGAGAGACCTTCCAACGCTACGTCTTCCAGTACGCGGTCGCCACTCCAGGGGGCCTGCTCCCTAAACAATATCTGTAGTTTCGGCCGTCATTACGGGCGCTTCGTTTTCCGTCTCACTTACATACCGTAAGTCAGAAGGAGAGCGAAGCGCCCGTAACGACAGCCGAAACTACGGATTTCGCTTAGGGAGCAGGCCCCCTGAACCTTTCGGCCCCATCGGCCATCTGTTCTGCGAGCAATGTGCTCTGCCCATTGCCACTTAACTTTGGCAATTCTTCGGGCTATGTCGGTGAACTTGGTTCTCCTGCGGATCTCTTCATTTCTGACTCGATCACGAAGGAGTCGTTTCATTAGTAAAATTTAAATATTAATTAATGTGGCTACGGCAAAATAGACGCGTCTGTCAGCACTTAATTATAATTTATTTCTAAAAAAGTACACTTTTTGTAAATAAAACAGTTTTGAGGTAGATAATTATGTAAAATTATCGGTATAAAATACTTCTATGTACTTGCATACCTACAAATATTTAGCTACCTTTTAAAGAAAAAAGCCTTTTAAATAAGACTTTGTAAACTACTGATCAACGGTCTCTTGGTCACGATAAAAGTGTAAACTAACTAAATAGCGAAATCGAGTAAATAAGTATCTAGTCAAAACACGCAATTACACACTATTTTGTGATATTACATAATTTGTATAAAAATAAAGGCACATAATAACTACTTATAACATAAAATCCTTTCACCACGTAAATTAAATTAGACCTTGCCCGCACTGCGAATTTAATTCGCGCGGTTTATATTCAGTGTATGTACAGCATTGCAAGGAGCGCAAATTTTAATTCGCGTGTAGCTACATAAGATACCATATTACACAGAATTGCGATAAAAACTTCGTGCGATTTTTATCGCAGTGCGGGCTAGGGCTTATAGTTCCAAGAAGGAACTTATTTCTATCAACTACGTAACTGTACTCTAATTATGAACTATTCGCCTATCTTACACAAGATGGCAGTTTAATTATAATAAGACATTTTATTAAACATTATTACAATAAATTCAATGTTACAGTCGGCTGCGCTAACAGTAAGTCAAAAGCAATAATTTGGAATACACATAATATTTAAGCTCATAAAACTGTGCCATTTCCTGGTTTAATTAAAGTCCAAGTATAAAATTAGCCGTAACCGCTATATGCTATCAAAACATTCCAAAGTTTGAATTTTTTATCGCGATTTTTTTTCGGAGTGCGGGCTATGCCTTATATTTCGAAGAAGGAACTTATTTCTATCAACTACGTAACTATACTCTATCTATGAACTATTTGCCTATCTTACACAAGATGGCAATTTAATTTTAATATGACACTACTGAACATTATTACAATAAAGTTTATGTTACAATTGGCGGCGCTAACAGTAAGTCAAAAGCAATCATTTGGAATTAACATAATATTTAAGCTCATACAAACGTGCCATTTCTTGGTTTAGTTTTAGTCCAAGTATAAAATAAGTGCCCAAGAAGGTTTTAGTGCCATGTGTCCATTGCGTAACCGGTTTATGCTATCGAAACATTCCAAAGTTTAAATTTTGAAAAGTACTTACTTACATTTTGTAAACGCTAGCGTGGTGACTTACAGGCGTTTATGGGAGATTGGCCAGAGAAGGCAACACACATAGAAGAGTGGGAAAGCTGTGGGAGACCTTTGCTCAGCAGTGGGATAACACTGGTAGGAAAAATAAACATTTTGACTTAACTATAGCATTGCCAACAGTTACCTCGATCTGAATATAACTTATGTGCTAAAATAAACATGCTTCGGTTTTCCGTCATTCTCAGGTGGTTTGTGGGAGTGTTTGTCCTTCCCAGCGACTACATTCAGGTTATCATCCGTGGTCATACGTGCTTTACACTCCTCACTCTTGCTCGAAGTGCACTTCCAGACAGTGCCTTTCTTTGACTTCGCACTCCGTGAATAAGTATAAGATTTGTAAAGGAGAACATACTGCCCCTTTCTTTTTGTCTTTATGAGAACGGGACCTGAAAGAGAGAAGGGAATTAATAATACGTCTTAGATGTTTACTGTTTTCCCGAAAATAATAAGGCAACATAAAAACTGAGGAAACGGCAAGATTCTTTATCTACCGGTTCCTTATTTTCAAAACAGATGTTCAGATATACAGCATAAAAAATGCCATCATGATGCATATTTTTACCTTGGTTATAAACCGATTTTACCAAGACCATATATAGTTTTTTTGGCGAATAGGTAGGTACAATGAAACTTCATACTTAGGAAACATGATTAATTCATTTATTATGCAATTAGGTAATTTTCGCTACGTTTAGGGTATTAAAACTTTTGACCTACACAAATACCTACTTATAATTGTACAAGCTACCTTTAATCTGAGAAAAAATACTATTCAGATTTATTTTAAATAAATAAATAAATAAACTTATAATTATTATTGAACACCCTTACAAACTAATGACTAATAGTTCTTCTTGAACATGAGACGAAAAAAATACTAGAAAATACATAAAATAGTAATGCAATGCAACACAGTTGCTGATTCTTAAAAATCATAATTAGTATTGAAATATTAAAATTTATCAGATTATCTTTAGGGTACGATCACATAAATTAAAATATAATCAATTACTAATATTATAACTAAGAAGCACTTGATTTTATAATATTAATAGGTAAGTCGTTATTGCTTGATGATGCATTACCATCGATAAAAAGTTTAGACTTTGTATATTGTATTTTATTATTCATGGACATATAAGTCTATGTACCTATCTTTGTGTTCACAAAAGAAGAACAAAGTAAACAAACACCAGACAACAAACAAATACCAGAGAATTCATTAGATACGGTATTAAATTCATAAGATTTACACATTAATAAATAATATGGTCACAATGAATGCGAGAAGCACAGAACCGGTCGAAGAGACGGTGCTTGGGGAGGCCTATTCCCAGCAGTGGACGTCTTTCGGCTGAAATGATGATGATGACGATGGTTACACTCTTTGTACGTTCTGTATAGAAAGTGATGCGTACACTAATATTGACAAGTAAGAAATAAAATGTAGAATGTGTTTTTTTTTCTATTAACACTGAAGGACAGTACACGAGACATCAAGCCTCGTGCAGACTAGCGCGACGCGACTCAAACAATACATTTTTTTTTTAACGCTATATCAATAACCGGTATCGCGTCGCGCTAGTCTGCACGAAGCCTTAATTCATAGTGAAATAAATACCTAAAAAAAATCACGACGAAATGTTACTTATTATTGCTAATGTTAATAGCTAACTAATGTAGGTACGTATTTTATTTATCATGTTTATTAAAACTATTAAAAGTCACTAGTTTTGATCGTCTAATTTAAATTTACGAGCCCCTCCACTTTTTCTATACAAACAAATACGTACTAACAAGCAGTGGACGGGCGCAAAATTATAAATAAAATACCTACTTATGTTAAAAAATGTATAACACACGTACGGTACAGGTCTTTCTGGTGATGCCAGACATGACGGCGCAATTAATGTAAGCTCTAGGAAGGGTTCAATACGGTCGATTAATTAAGGCCGGTCTGAACATAGGCACTCCAAACTTTTGCGCATCTCTCACTCACTCTCGCTCGCCTCAAGTCACCGTTTGGTTCCTAAAATTTTTTATTGCGCAGCCTTCGGCGCAAAGTTCGGACCGTCTATGATTCATCGGCCATATTGTAGCACACGTTCGTCCACTTCGTAACGCTATCAACCATCCATATTGTCTGTAGCTCGATCTAGTTGAGCGGCCATGGCTAGAGTACTTGCATAAAGGCTCATGCAGACCAGCGCGACGCGACTCGAACAATACAATTTCTAAGAAAACTTCGCGGTATAACAATAACCGGGGTGGCGCCGCGCTAATCTGCACGGAGCTTAAAGCAGGGGGTTTTCCGATACCGATCGCTGAAGGTTGATCGCTACGGAAAGAAACGGTTAAAATGTTTCACCAATTCCTTTATATGTGAGCATAAGTTAATACGGGGTTATTTCACCCACGCCGATCGCTGCCGACTTGTCTTTATCGAGAACCTGCTTCTTTATGCAAGCACCCTTAGGCTTTTAACTCACTAGTACACCATGGTGGCGCAACCATGGTCGCGCTGCCAGCAAAATATACCTACACAGCTTTATGTTGGGTATCTCACCAACTATTCAATTACGCAACACATTTTCGTAAATGATTACGACTAACCGGTTTCATTTTGACAGTTCAACAACATTCATTGCGTTATTTACGAAATGAAATGAAATGAAATTGTTTTTTCTGTAAATAGGATATTGGAATCACTTTTACACGTTATATTAAATAAAAAAATAAAAAAAATTGGCTAGATGAGTTCGGCATTTCCTATCTGACTACTCTGAGCACAAAGGCCGAAACAAACTCAGAGGTCTTTACGTTGTTGAGCTGATTTTTTTCGAACTTATGCAGCAATGGATTAGCAATCTGTTTCAAAACGGTTCAGATTCTGATTGATCGTGTATTACGCAATTAGAGTACAGGCGCCCGATCGTTTGTGCAGCCAAGCATATATTTTTTGGCAGTGCGACCATGGTTGCACGGCTACTAGTGTCCTAGTGAGATAGAGCCCTTAGACATGGTACACTTAGCTCATTATTAACCAGTAAAACATTTTCATAACCTTTGTCTACATAAGTCCATCATTCAAAAAGTCAGTTGGTCGAAAATATTTAGAACCGTGATTGTGATTGCCATATATTTGCAGTACTCTATTATCAAAATCAGTAACAACGTTAACTTTACACTTCCTCGAATTTCTTGAAGAGCAGTACCATTTTATTTGTGTATCTTTTCTTGCTATATAACTCTTGTTATAGGTGTAACTCCGGTAAACCAATTTTGGCTCACCACGGGTTGATTTGACCACAAAAGCTGTAAAATCAAGTTTAAAAAAAATTATACATATATGGACATTTTATAGTTAAATGTAGTGTTAATGGGTTGTCACTTTATGGATAAATGTAGTGTTAATGGGTTGTCATTTTATAGTTTAATGGGTTGTCATTTTATGGTTAAATGTAGTACTCCATTGAAAATGTGAGGTTTCACTTAAACACGTTCTTTTTCTATTTTCTTTTATTTATATTTTAGAGGTAATAATAGAATTTTAGGTATGTGTAGATTTTTTTTACACTTGTGCACCCAACCGTTTTGTATTTTGCTGCTGCTGACATGTTTTATTGTTTTTTTTCTTTTCGTTTTTCTTAAGTTTTCTCCACTTGGCTCGCTGTTTTAAAACTTCTTTCTCAGTCAATTCTGATACCTTTTTGTATTTTGATCTCGTCAATTCTTTGTTTCGTAACCTCATTTTTTCGTAAACTTCAGGGCGTTCATTTTTTAACCTTTCTCTATATCTCCTTACTCTTTCTGCCGCAGTTAGTGGCCTTTTGAAGCCTAAAAGTTGTTTTATATCCTTGACGAATATTTTAGAACCTTAAATAAAAAAGTTAATATAGCAGTATAATTGTGTAAGTGCGTTGGTACTTTTGTATACTCACTTTCATAATTAAACTACACGGCGAGCGGTCCAGCACCCCAATTGCGTAACACACTATCAATCACAATCTGAATGATTTTTGAAGGATATTGCTAATGCATTGCTTCATAATTGTTCGAAAAATTTGTCTGCTCAACACGTAAATAACGCAATGAATGTTGTTGAACTGTCAAAATGAAAGCCATTACTACTTTTAGTGTGTTACGCAGTACCCCGCAGGTTAAAATAATAAAGATTAGTCTTATTGCAATCAAGAAATTTAATAAATTTTTAACATAAACTGCAGTCTTCTAAAACATTTTGATTAATTATAAGTTATCACAGTTATTATTAATGTCATCGTTACGATACTTTACCTAAATACACTTAAAATAATCTCCTTAGGAAAGCGAAACAGTCTTTAAAGAAAACCTAAACACTAACTTATAAAAATAAACAAAATCACCAAGTTCGTTTCTAGAAATATATAAATGGGGCCGACGACGGGCCAATTTCCGCCTTCTATAAATTAAAAAAAAAAACAATCTACATAGACTACCTTTTAAAAATAAATAAATGAGATATTTTAGTAAGAAGTGCCAAGTACTTAGTTGCTTTAAAATAATGAAATGTTTAACGAGCAGACCTTGCAGGCGGTAAATACAAATAATCAAAAAAAAAAAACTTAAAAATTTACGACTCGATACAATTTTCAATATTATTAATAAGTACAGCATTTTACGTTTCTTTGGCAGAAACAGGTTAAAAATATATTTAAAAAAGTAATTGTATAGTTTTGGTATCATAGATTGGTAATGTACTAATGCTTACCGGATAGGTAAGTATTTTTTTATAAAAATCACAATTGGTAGGTATGCCCCCCTACATACAACAAGTCATCTGTTAAAATATCACTTAAATTGTTCTACAGAATTTGGGGTAACATTGAATCGCAATCACATAAATTGTACTAGTCTAATTTATTTTTACAAAAGTGCACATTACTAATTTGTAACTATTTTAACATCTATAATGGACGGATTAAGTGTCAACATGTATCTGTGTACTTTTTTATGTCATATAAATATATCTTATCTTACTTATTGGTAGACTACAGACTAGTTACTATAATCTTTCAAAAACCCAACTCCCAACTAAAACCCTGCTAATCTAACTTCTCGATATATTCTTCGTCATCTTCATCTGAGTCGGTTGCTACGCTCAACTGTCTTTTCGACAGCCTCTGGTATTCACCCCTTTCATTAACGTAGAACACGGGAGGCGGATGAGTGTGTTTACCCTTTAGCACACGAAACTTTCCTGTGTTACTAAGGGTAACTTGAGCTTTACACTTCATAGAACATCGTGAGGAACAAGCCCAAGTAACCCTATGTTTGCTTTTACAATTCCTAGCAAAAGTGTACTTTTCGAACACCAGTAATTCGTTCCCCTTTTTCGACGCTATAAAGTGTATTTCTGCAACAATGCAATAAATTTTCATTGCTTACTTATATTTATTTCTGGATGGAATCTAAAGTTGAATAAAAGGCTTATATAAAACATTGTTATACAATTTATTAAAGAAATAATTTAAAAAACCAACACCGTTATCCTAAGTTTAAACAATAGAATAACATCAGATATAATCTATATCAGTAGGCAATTTAATTTTAGGGGGAGGATGATTATGGTTGTCGTTATATTTTGTTACCCTGAAAGGTTGTTTGTCTTCATTTGTGGAGACGTTTGCTCTACAGCCTTTCTTGTGGTGACTGGAACACGTCCAGTAATTACCGTATTTCTTAAAATTCCGCCAGGAGTAAGTATAGCCGCGGAAAAACAGCATACCTTGGCCTCTTCGGTTTCTTGAAGGTATGATCAAAGCATCTACAAAATTAAAAACATGCTTAACGTGACGATTAGCTGTTATGAGATACCCTGAATTTATATTATCCTCTGAAGTGTGTGAGCTTCAAAATAACTGCTGCGAGATGAAGCTACGATGGTGCCAACTGATACTATGATGATAAGAGATAATTGATTTCTCTTTGACTATACATACGGTCCACTATACTCTCAACAGAAATTAATCATCCTGTCACCAATTCACCATCTTAGCGTATCTGCGTTAGGTGTCAGATGCCAATGTTAACAGATGAGGCAGTATAAATTTACGCAGATTTCTCACCATGTTTCCCAGTTGGGACAGGAAAAACCTACGATTGGCCTACGAAATGTCTGGCCTTCGGGTGCCTTATCTGCGGCCATACATTTGTATGTCAACCAGGACGGAAATTACGTCCTCATCATATTCGTGGCTTGTGGGGGTGACCATTAGGGAAGACCCATCTTCTTAGACCCACCATAGATGGCAATAGAAATGAAGCCTTTGAGAACTTATTAAAATATATGTGCTTTCTCCATTTGCATCCCTAGATGCTTATTATATGCATAATATAAACCACCTTGAAGTCTTGCGGTATAAAATTACGAATAGATAATTAAGAAGAATGTTGAGTTAAATAAAAGAGCCGGTTAGTTTAAAATAAAAGAGCCGGTTAGTTTAAAATAAAAGAGCCGGTTAGTTTAAAATCTTTTAATGGCACAATCAGCTTCATAAATATGCTCTAAATGTCTAAATCGTAATATTGCAGTTACAGCTACATACATTGCACAGTTTTCACATACCTTAATTTGCCTTAATGGAAGATTATGATCGTTCTAAATCACCGAATAAAATAACAACACTTTTTTTATTAAACTAAAATTAACAATCTCGTTTATTGTATTATTATAGTCTGGATTAATTACAACGAGATGTTTCAGATATGTACATACATTATTATGTACTACTTAAAAAGCTTTATATCTGTACTTACTGGCTGTACAAGTATACATACTTTCAAATAAAATGTGACAATCACAAAATTAATTAAGTAAATAAAACAAAAAAAAAAATTACAGCTGCCTATACTAAAATTACCATCGAGATCATATTTCGTTAAACCACCAACATTTGTTATACTTAGGTATATTTTCATTATTGGACACACCCAACACAAATGGATCATGCTACCCTTTATTACACATAACAAAACAATCATACAATTGCAAACTAGAAAAAATAACTGAGAGCAAGGATTTATACGACATGGTAGGAATAGGAACAGCTTCAATACAAAATATCACATTTTTTATGTTTTGCATGACATAAAAAACAACATCATATATAAAATATTTAATAAAAATAAAATAAATTAAGGCAGAATTGCGTTCCGTGCACTATACCGAGGCCTCCCTCTTTTCCTGGAGTGCTTATGAATTATGCCAATCGGAGTTTGGATGATCACCGGCTCGGGATGGTTATGGATGCCTCGGATTTGTGTAATATTGTGCGAGCCGTCTGTCGTGAGGATAGAGGGGCACTGGCTCCTTCCGTACATGACACAGTACCAAGTCGTGATGCCGCCCCTATTCGGTTTGCATTGCTGACGGTATAAACGGCCGTTTAAGAATATCAGTTGAGCGCCACGTGCTGTTCTCACGTATTTAGCTGTAAATACTCAACGAATTAGTACCAAGATTCTTTCTTATAAAAGCACACTGACAATTTATTTCTTACGTGAATAAAAGCCGGGAATCTACAAAGCAAGATGTTGCGCAACATAACGCGCAACGAAGATTGGTAACGTTGTATGTGCAACAAGGCGTCTGTCATGAAATTGATCCGTGTCGCGCGTATCGCGCTTGTTTCGCTGCACTTCTTGCCTGTAGTAGATACCCGGCTTGTCAGTTCACTAGCTGTCACCACTTTCAACCGCCTTCTAAAATAAATCGGTTCCAAATTCGGCTTTTGACAGTGGTGACTCGATTCTAGGTCAAGTTCTACTAATGAAAAAAAACTACATTAATACTCACTCATATCTACTGTTGTACCTTGCCTTCGGTAAGTTTTCGTTTTGGCCAACAGTGCCAAGAACCATCAAGAAATACTACAAAGTTCAGCAATTTTTTTTTAACCCACACCGCTACATTGAATGCTGGATATTTAACCATCGCTATTATAGACGGCCATAATGTCCAATCTAGTAAAACTCAGAAGGGCCAACTGCTAAGAAAAGGCCTTCTCTATACTGCTTGTGATAAAAAAAAACTTACGTCAATTTTTTTTATCTTTGGTAAATGAACCCGTGACGAGGTTTCGCGTAAATTTTAATGGCTTTGGTGGAGTCGTTTTAGAATGTATTAATTAATTCACTTCGCTGCCATTGACGATGTGATGTTTATACATCAAACATCTTTTTTTATAGCAACATAAATATAAAATAATTATGGTATTTTAATTTTTTTGACTTTAATTAATGTTAATACTTGATAGATTTTTTACTTAAGAAAGGCTATAAAAATAATTAAAAATGAGTTCCCTGATGTATATATAGTCATTATTTCAAAAAAGTTGCTGCATTCTGATTATTGATTACGTAACCACCAAAATAAACTTAATAATAAAGAACACAGGTTACAAATAATTTTATTACAAAAAAAGGTGAAATATTGAATAAAAGTTTACATGCATAAATTAGAGACAAAAACATACAATAATAGCCGTGTACGTCAAACAACTGGTATTGTTTTCAATTATTTTGTGATTGTTAATCGTATGCAGCTACCTCATTAACATGGGTTTTTAACACTAAATACAACAAATAGAACCTAGGGATATCTTGAATCAATGATTTGAATTTAAAAAAGAACTAAATTAAGTATCTACTTTGTTCGCTTATTATTTTTAAAAGAGGAAACATAGATTACTGTTGGGCAAAGACCCATAATATAGAAATATAATAAAGCACTTACCGATTCCACACTGACTCGGCTTTTTGAAGCATGCAAGCTTACCTGGAAAAAAAATAAAAAAATATTTACATTCATTACGTATTTACAACTTTCCATAATTTTTTTCTAGTATACATCCATTCCAAATATAGTATACAACTTGTCTATAATCTAGTAACACGAAATAAACTAAATGTAAGTATTATAAGTTTATCCTCAAACAATGTGCCTATTATACGACAGTGCATTTATTCAAAGGAGACAGTTTATCATCAACCATAGTTAACATAAAATTAATGATGACCTTCGGCAAATATATGGCAAATGATGCATTCAAACTTGATAATCTTATCTTATTTAATCCGTAAATTATTGAGAATGACTATTACCGATGCTTGGGTAATAATAATAGAGCTTATAGTAACTACATTTTGGCAAGAAATAAACATTGTCAAGTTCTACACATTTTGGAGGGCTTTTTCAATATGAATCATTTTCATAGTTATATTTAATGAATGCTTATTATACATTATAAACTGAAGAAACGTCGTTTATTGAGGAATTACATTACGTTGTCCAACTATTGTAAAATAAAGTATCGTGTACCTACCTGATAACAACGTCTCTCCGAAAATGTCCACAAACACAACACACTTAATTCACTTTAAACGAATATATACACCACACTGCACAATTCCGCATCACTATTATTTGTTGTAAAATCACATTAAAGGTAACATAAAGATAACAGTAACAAGAAAATTTAAAAAAGTATAATCAACAAATTGGTCCAACTAAGATTTTTATGTAACGGTAATTCACAGAAATATTCACATATAGGCATGTACCTTACCACTGAATTTGTATCATTTATGTACACAAACATTTTAAATGCGTTAAACAACATCAAAATAAAACAGAAAACTAATTATAAAACAAAATAAACAAGGAATATTTTAGGTTATATCGAAGCGTCGAAGAAATGTCAAAGATGAAACGTCACTGGTTCAAAAAAGACGTGACTGCGTCCTGTTCACGGAAAATAATGAAATAATGTTATTTATTTTGTTTATTAGAAGACGAATTAAATTACGGATATTGACTAATAATAAGAATAACTGGAAACAAGAGAAGGGGTCACTGCACAAACCTACTCGTAGTTTTAAGGGATCAAACCTTTTTTTTTTTTTTTTCAGGATGGGAAATTATCAAATGACTTCTCCCGCTCTGGGCAGAGCGAGAGGGTGTGTCAGACTTTTACTGACTAAAACCCACCCGTGTTCCTTCCGTTGCCTGTGTGCCGGGGCCGCGATATCCCTTTCGGACAAACCCGCAACCCCAGCAGGCATTGGTCTTTCGACCCCATCGGTTGGTGCTGACATCTCTTTAAGGCGCGCGTGGAACACAACGCGCCGTCGACACAGGCCTGGTCCTTATCGGACGGCGAGCTGCCCATTGCTCACCGTCCGCAAGCCCGCGCCTACTGTGGCCGGAAGTCGGCTCTCGACTCCCGACGACCGGGGCGTCTCCTGCGGCGACTAGGGCCGCCAGGGCGTGCAGCTTGCATCTCCCTCGCGCGCTCCGCCTCCTCCTTCGTGAACATAACTGCTTCGCAGAAGGAGGTGACGGCCTCCCATGCACTCTCGCTCCGAACCATGGCCTGAACCAGGGCCGGACGCGAGAGATCGCCGCCGCCGATCGCCTCCGTGAGGACACGGCGGTGCTCCGCCCAAGCCGGGCAGACCTCCACCGTATGCTCCACCGTGTCCTCCGGGCGATCCACACAGTGGTGACACCCGGGCGTTTCCTCCCGCCTTACGCGGAACAGGAACCTCCCGAAACAACCATGTCCGGTGAGGACCTGCGTCAGGCGGAAGGTGAGGACGCCATGGCGCCTCTCAAGCCACTCCGCAAAGAGGGGACTTATCGCCGCAAATGTGGCGAGCCCAAAGGAATCAAACCTGACATCGTGAAAAAAATAATTAGCCCTATCTACAGCATGTTCAGCTAACTCGGAAGAATGTATGAAACATAATGTAATGTACAATGACCCCTTTTCAGGTTTTCAGTCATTTCAATTAAACCGTGTTGTTATATTTTGTAATTATTTCAATATTTTGAAGTAGGTAGTTCAATTAATCTACTTACTTTGAAACGATAAATACTAATGGTCAATATTTAATCGTGTAGTGTTACTTTTCATCAATGTATTTTATTAGACTTATTTTATGCAGTACCAGCAGGTAGTATTTTAATTTACCAAGTAACAACTCGGCAGTTGGAACCGCTGTCATGCCACCTTTTAAAATTTGTAGAGTAGAGATCCCGGTATGGTTCATTGGGATTAAAATCCAGTGACAAGTATCTTATTCCATGGGCTAAATAAAATGTTTATTAATCTGTTCTCTGCTGTTCTGCTTTTCCGTCAAACGAGAGAAGATACTGGTGCCGATACTCTTGTCACAAATGCCTCTAAACTAGACAAAAAATCACCAAAATTTTGTTTATTCCTATCAAACGACGATTTCCCATTCTGAAAGAGACGAAAGTGATAGAACGTAACTATATTTTAGTTTGAAAGCACTAAGATGGCACTGAGTTACTTATTAATTTAGTGAAAATGGAAATTTAGCTTTTCTGAATTTGACGTTTTTCATCTAAAACTTTGATTGTCTAACTAAATCGGAGCTTTTTTAATTGCGATTAAAAAGGTGTGGAATACAATTAGTCTTCATAAACCAAAATTCACACCAATACTTCGACTTCAAGTGCAAAAACAGTACTGTTTTTTTTTCTTTGGCTTATGTCTCGAAAATGGTCTGTCCTATCGCAAAAATAATGAAAATTTCGACCCCCTTTATAAAACTCATAAACACTTCTAAAACTCAACATGTAGGTAGTAACTTTTCATATTTTCAATACAAAAAATGAAAAATTCTATATAAAACACGTCAAGGCTGCCCACACTGCGCGCCTCCGGCTCTAAAAAAGATTCACGGCGTAGGGCAAAGAAGTATCACGTGGAGTCGCGATTGTCAAATTCAATTTTAGTTGTGTCAAGATTTTTTTGCAGAATAGCTTTATGATTCTCATAGCCATAAGTAAGGAATTTTAGTTATCGATTAGTAAGTTTCGTTCGGTGTTCTAGAGAATTGGCACCACTGTAGTCCAATATAAATGGTTGCAAAAAAAGCAAAGTCTGTAAATATATAGCTTTATAATGCCGGCCGGATTTAAACAACAACTTCCATATTCCCAAATGAGATTATAGTCTAACCTCACTTGGGCACATGGCAGTCGAGCTTATTGAGCTGTCAGACGGTTGCTGTAGGTATCTACCATTAGACAGCTAGTTGGTTTTAACCAGCGAAAGTCAGTTTAACAAAATAACAACTATTCACCGCCCTAGTGCTTGAATGGCCAACCGACCACGGACCAAATTTTACAGGAAAAGTTTTTTTCGTTTGGTGTCTATACTATACGAGTTAATTAAAATTGATGGTGATTAGGGAGTGATGAATTATCTAGTTTCAAGAAAATATATAAAAGTAATCAAATCTATAAACCCAAACCTGTTATTTTTTAATTTAATGATGGAGGTTGGACAAAATTGTTTAACTGGAGATTGAGCACGATTTCATGGAGTTAGGGTACTAGTCACATTTCTTATTTCCATACAGTAATATTGCCAAATTAATCAAAACAGCGAAATATTTGACATCTATACGTACGTAGTATTTTTTACCCGGCTGCAGCGAAGCCAAATAGGAGGGTTATGTGTTTAACCTGTGTATATGTATGTATGTGTGTCCGTTTCTATCTTCCCTCGTAACTACAAAATCTCTGAACTTATTTTGATGAATGATATGTCGTTCGATTCGTGTTTATTGCGCGAATGTCAGTAGGTATGTTATTTTTTTTTTAAATAAAAGTAACGCCAAAATGATTGTTTAAAAAATAAATCTTCCAAACCTATCGAGTAGGGTATCGAAGTGATGGGGTTTATTGCGTGGGTATATTCAAATTAAAAAAATTATTAAACAACCCAAAGTGTTTTTCCAATTTACTATCCTGATTCAACTCGATGCGACTCGTAACAACTTCACAGGCGAAAACGTCCGTGGCGAGTACTACGAGTATAATGAAGTAAGTATGATAGAAAAAACAAAATTAAAATAATATAATATTAGATCTTATCATCTACCCTCATTTTTTTCGCTATCTTCATTGATATTATTAAAGATTATTAAGAGAGAGAGAGAAAGATAAATGTCTAAAACAATTAATAGTTATGTTATGAGATCGGCCTGTATCAGTCAACCAGTAAACTTCAACTACTAAAACGCAATTGTTTGCCTTTCTAAATGTAATTCCTCCCGTTTTTAGTCCTTTTTAGGTTTCCGTAGCCAAATGGCAAAAAACGGAACCCTTATAGATTCGTCATGTCTGTCTGTCTGTCTGTCCGTCCGTATGTCACAGCCACTTTTTTCCGAAACTATAAGAACTATACTGTTGAAACTTGGTAAATAGATTTATTCTGTGAACCGCATTAAGATTTGTTGTTTGAAAAAAACAATACATTTTGGGGGTACTTAGAACTGAAACTCAATTTTATTTTTCATCAAACCTGTACGTTTGGGGTATCTATGGATAGGTCTTCAAAAATGATATTAAGGTTTCTAATATCCTTTTTTTCTAAACTGAATAGTTTGCGCGAGAGACACTTCCAAAGTGGTAAAATGTGTCCCCCCCTGTATCTTCTAAAATAAGAGAATGATAAACCGAAAAAAAATATATGATGTACATTACCATGTAAACTTTCACCGAAAATTGGTTTTAACGAGATCTAGTAAGTAGTTTTTTTTTAATACGTCATGTTTGCTAAATATTGTACGGTGGTACGGAACCCTTCATGTGCGAGTCCAACTCGCACTTGGCCGTTTTTTCTCGTTGTTACAGACATTAAAAAAAAACAAATACTAAACAAACAAGATGGTGTCACATCAATGAGAAACGATCGACTGTGATTGGTCGGTGCAGATTGAGCACACAAGAACGAAACTTGTACCTAATTTACATGCGGTCATTTGAGCAAAATAGGAGTTGAGCCACACAAGCACTCAACACAGTTTTTGAATTTGAGTGTAAGTTATAAAACAAAGTCCCCCGCCGCGTCTGTCTGTCTGTCTGTCTAAACGCGATAAACTCAAAAACTACCGAACGGATTTTCAAACGGTTCGGAACACCAATGGACGAAGTGATTCATGCGGAAGGTTTTGGTGTATAATTCATTAAGGTTTTGTGTAAATTGGCTGAAATATGTCGATTTTTGTTGAAGATGTCGGAAAAAATCATGCTGACATAAAAATTTCATCGTTATTTCCGAAGCTATTTTGACTTAATCCTTATCCAATAAAATATGTTATTTAAATTGGGCATTTAATTTAGATTAGTATATGCCTTGACATTATGATGTTACGAAACGTAACAATTTTTTTTTTTATTATTATTTATTTATAACAGCTTAAACTATCATTACAGGGTTTACCCTAATACGACAGCTAAGAACCTAAACTAATAAATTATGGTTGACCGTTGACGGCTACGCGGGCGCAGTGGTAGGAGTCAATAACTTTTTCCTCGGATATTAGGTATGTAATCCCGGTAGTACGTTCCTGTGAGATATTTTGCGACATCCATGCGGGCGAAGCCGCGGGCAAAAGCTAGTATTATATAAAGCAGCATCACTTTTTGTACAGTTTCACGTTAAAAAGTAACTTTCCCAAAAAATAGTCTGCTGGCTACTCAAGCACTACGCCGCCCTACGGCGTAGTATTCAATGCAATTTCCATAGATACCTATAATTAGAATTTATCTATGCTAATTTCACTTGGGCACATTGGTTAAAATTTTACAAAATAAATTAGGTACTTATTATAAAAATAAATAATTTTTGGAGCATTGCTTTACATAAAAACAAAATAATAACAATAGCGAACATTACGAAAAAAAATTACCAGTTAGTAAATATCTCACAACCCAGCGCAAAAAATAGTAGTCCCTGTCTGGTAAAAGTGGATAATATTGTGGTCTTCTGCCTGAAAGCCGTTATCGCGTAGCCGTTATGTTACCGTTACTTTGTTTTTTATTATTTTTGTTTTTTCTCCTGTACGAGTCACAATAAATACTTTTTCTTTCTTTCTTTCTTTCTATCTGCTTGGATACCTACCTCAGATGGTAGTTAGTATGTCACTAGTCCTCTGCCCTTGTGTCCAACAGTGGACGTCTTTCGGCTCCGCTGAAATGATGATGATGATGATGATCTAAGTCGTCCGTGGTTTTACCAAAACCTCATTTTTATAAAGAAAAAGTACGGTATAGGTGATTCTAAGAGTGTTAAAAAAAATGAAGGAACGATATTTACTAGATAGTACTTGGTATAAGTAAATTATTTCATCACCGTGAAGGAAAACATCGTGAGGAAACCGGCATCTCCTAGAAAAAAACGAAGACTTGTGATCTACCAACCCGCACTGGGCCCGCGCGGTGGAATGCGACCCGCTCCCTCTCATAGAGAGAGAGGAGGCCTGTGTCCCAGCAGTGGGCACAGGCAATGATAGGCTGATTTTATACCTTTAGGTTGAAGGAACGTACCAAATTACCAAATGAACGAAGTAACAAAATAAGGTATAGTAGGCTAATGAAACGCACAAATGGAAATGGAACGCGGCTGGCGCCATAGTTCGTTCGTAAACATTTTGCTACTGTCAAATGTCAAAACAAATAATAAAAGATTGTTTATTTTTAACGCGATTTTGCTGTTTTAAGAGACCCTAGAACATATTTTATACCGCGAATAATATATTATGGACAACAAAAAGACTGTATGTGCGTAAACCATTTATTAACTTTGGTTGTCAGTGATTCTAACCTCAAAATGTTTGTGTTATTTTATGGGTAATTGTGAATTAAATCGAAATCAAGTGAGTTATGTGATAGTGTCGTGTTTAGCAGTGATGATATTGTGATATTGTGATATGTCGGTTGGAACCGGAATATGCTGGAGGCGGTAAGTACGTAGTAATAGAATTTGGATGTTGTCATAAAACTCCTTACATTAATTCCTCTTAAAAATTATCAGGTTGGTATAGATTAAGGATAAAACAACAATATTTACAATGATTCCAAACTTTCATTAAAGTTTCCTATAAGAATAAGTGCTTAAGTTTTAGTTACAGCGGCTAGAAGTAAAAATATATCTTTGGTTTGACACAATTTACTTTTTGTTTGAAGATGGATGTTACTGCCTGTTTATGATTTAATACCTGTGTGTACGTGTATATTTTTCTAGGCAACCCGTTATTATTTGGTCATAGACCGTTAATTTGCAAGATTTTACAATATTTTTTGGCTGTGTTTAACTACATTTTACTTTGTTTTTTTTAATTGCAATATCTAAACAGGATTTTGTATTAACAGCAAGTTTAAAGGTAAGTGAGATAAGTATTTATGATTCAAAGAAACATTTATGTAACTAATCAATAATAACTTAGTAAAATTCATTATTATTATTATTATTTTTTTGTTTGTAGAGCACACCGTTTACTTACTAATATAATAAATATTGATATACCAAATATTTTCACTGAATATTTTATTTGGGACAATTCTAAATCCTTTTCCCATTCCATAGCACCTCGTCAATTATGTCAGCAACACTTCAAAAGGTACAGTTACAAGCAACAAGATGTTACTTAAATACAATCAATGCAATATTAAAATATGTTTTTCGCTGTGACTGTACCGTTACTAACTTATTGCACAAACTAGGTTAATCTGAAAAAATAAATAAAAAAAGCCTTGTTTGAAGGTCAACTTTGCATTTAAGTTGTTGTCCGTCTGCGTTCCCATTTCCCTTATTGCAGATTTCTTTAAAGAAATACTGGTACCATTCAACAACACTACCTATGGTGGCCACACTTCTTCTTTCTATTTACAGCACATAAGGAGTCAAAGAAACTTACTAATACTTGGAAGAATGCTTCCACAGTCTGGCAAATTTTTGTCAAAACCAAAGATAAATATCATGCTAAATGTAAATTTTGTCAAATGGTGTTGAAATGCTAAGGTGGTGGTTCGACTTCATCATTATGTTACATTTTGCAAAGAAACTAGTTAAGTCATGTTTTAAATAATAATTTGTGGCATAAAATCTTTTTTTTGTTTTTTTTTTTCAATTGCTCCTCAAACTATTGTTTTGATTTATATCGTAATCTAGCATCGAAAAACCTGCCTACTTCTTATGTGAGAGATAGGCGCCAAACGACGTCCACCCAACGTCAGTATGATGAATTTGCATGGTGCCCGTATTATGGCACAATTATTTTTCTTAAACTTCTACAAGGCAAAAATATTAAAGCATAAAAAAATATGCTGACGCCACACCTGCATCAAAGGCTCCAGAATTCGATCATTTACTTTGTATTGTGAAACTGATTAAAGGTTTACTAAACACGATATTTTTTATTCCAGTTGTTGTTTTCTACCCAGCTGAAAAAGGTACGTATTTAGCAGAATTCACAATAATTTAATTGCTCATCTATACAGAGTTTAATCGTTTATTGGGATAGTGTCAATCCTAAAAAAAGGAGATACGGGGCAACCGTTTTAGGTACTGTACCATTAGCAATTTTTCATGAAAGAATTTTTGGCATACCTACTTACTTATTTGCTTAACGTCTAGTGCGAGTTGTCCATACAAATAATTAAATAGTTTTTTTTCTTCTCAATGAAAAAACATGGTCAAATTTACTCCAATACAAATTGGATGAAACAAAATTTTATTCAATTTGCTCAACTTCTGTTGTCCAGATTTTTTTGTACTATGAAATGATCCCTACATGAAACAGTTGAACCATATTAAAATAAAATTGATCAATTTTACTCATTTATATGGGCAGCTCGCACGAGACCAGAAAACGAATTAAGCCAAAAATGTTTTCATGAAAAAAAAGGTAATGGTTCCTAAGACAGTTTCTACAAAACCCTGAAAACATTACACTACTTTTTGGGCAGTCGTGTAAAAAAAAAACACTGTATATCGATTCAGAAAACTAGGCCATGTAATATATTGCAGTCGTCTTTATGAATCCGTTTTTCTTCCAGTTCGACCAACATTCGTAAACTACCGTCACGGACTTGTAATGCTACTAGAAGGTTACACCTACAGCAAGTCCACCAGACTGAACTGGTACTGTTCTCGAAGAGTTTCCTACGGCTGCAAAGCGAAGGTCAAGCTCACGGCAGACGAGAAGTACGTTGAGAGGCTGGTGTATTCCCACGATCATCTGAAAGAAAACTATGTAGTATCGAGCAGCGGGAACCTGATCAAGCTAAATTAGGGCTTAGGATAACTAGATTACTGGCCTACCCTTAAGACAAAGCGCCAGGGTAGCTCGCGTAATTCAAATTATCTCACGTTTTTCGCAATTTGCAGGTTTATATTACCTTTTTATGTTGATTAAAATAAGATTCGTGACCGTGACAAATAGGTACCCCATTGGAGAATAGGGATGATGCCTGGGTAAAAAAAACTGAAATTCTAATAAGTCCGTCAGTCAGATAATAAAAAAATATTAGACACGTATTTTTTGCTTTATCATATTAATAGAAAAATACTTAGATAAAACGCATTTTAAGTTGGGGAGTGGGGGTCGCTACGTCACTAGTACGTATAAAGGCTTGTGCAGACCAGCGCGACTTTACAATTTCGAAGAAAACTTCACAGTATAACAATAACCGGTGTCGCGTCGCGCGGCAAGTCGCGCTGTTTTGCACAAGCCTTAAAATCTGGGTCTCCCTTGTTTCATCGAAAAGAAATTGCCAAATTATCACTTCCCAAACAATTTTCCACATAATTTCATTTGCCAAATTATTACTTAGCAAAAAATCTCTTCACAAATAATTGTAAGGCAAACCTAATGTTTTTCAAGTGAACGTTTAAACAATAACTTGTTTACCAACTAGTACTTTTACCAATTTTTATGTAGTCAAATATTTCAGTTTCCAACTGAAACTGAAATATTTGACTACATAAAAATTAGTAAACTCATTTTACTGATTTTACGCAAAATAAAGACGTTTTATTACAAGGGTATTTTCCACTTGGGACAAATTCTAAACAGGTAATAATAATGTTAATATTAACTATTCTGGTAGTATTATTATTTTTTAGTTAGTAACATTTTTTAAAATAATTGATCTCGTCTAACTAGTTCAGTTTCGGGTAGCCTGTTTTATACCATATTTTTTTTCTATATATAATCTAGTCGTTTCTGGGACTCGCCGGCCGCTGCCGCGGCACCGCTCGCTTCGCTCGCTCGGCTCGTGCGTAGAAGTTCAAAGTTTTAACCTAACCTAACCATTTTTTTAAAATAATTAACCTACTCTAACTAGTTCCATAACTAACTGACCAAACGTTTATTGTCTAAAGATTGTTTGCTGTAATAAATCATTTGATTAAAGACCAAATGGCTAAATGACATTATCCTTGATAATATTCTGCCAAGTAAAAATTTGACCAAATGAAAATGTGCGTACTAAAATCATTCCAAACATTGCATTGGTATAAAAAAAGGTTGCTAAAATTTGTTTGGGTAGTGAAATTTGGACAAAATCTTTTCGGTAAAACGGCAGGATCCCATAAAATCTACATACTCGTGACGTCATGGCACATTTTACCTCAATGTATCGCCGTAATCTTTAGATTACGTAAAAAAAGAAAAAATACGTGTTCAATATATTTTTATAATCTCAAAGACGGACTAAAAAAAAATTTTTAGTCATCATCCCTATTATAATCACTAATCACCATCAATACCCTAATGACCAGTGATCGGAGTAGGTAGATTGATTTTTAGTACTTGTATCATAAATGCACACAGAAAGAATAACATGGATAAGCCATTTTTCCGGAAAGTAATTCCGGAATTCCGGATTCAATTAAATATTGTTAATGTTGGTAGTGATATTATTACTACTCAATTCAAAATTTAAAGGAAGGTATCAAAACTAAATTAATTCATTAATTTATCTGTTGAATAATAAAAACAATCGAATTCCGATCGAAGCTTTAATATTTATTTTTTATTTTTAGCCTAGGATAGCTAGATAGCTAGATCTTTTATAGATAGATATAAATTGTTGCACTTAAATTTAAATATTTTCCTACATAAGTTCCGGTTTTTTTTTAATAATCCACCAATTCCGGAGGAATGTCCATAGTAATATATACGTTTCGGATCAATGACCCCAGTTCAATCTACCTACTCCGATCACTGCTAATGACCCTATTGAATTACTGTTTCATGAAATCATTTGGGCAGGCCCAAAACGCGGGCTACCTTAGCACATCCCCCTTATCTGAGTCGGTGTCTGAGGTAGCTGCGGGGTGCTAGGAGTGGCGTGGTGACATGTTGCGAGAGATCAGTCACAGTATAAATAAGTAATATCTTCATAGAAAACGGCCGAAACGACGTGTTTCGAAATCTCAGAGTATATCAGTACGCAAAAGTATTGAGTGCGCGGCAGTTACGCACGGACGCGGAAGGTTTATCTAACGAGCAGCCGTAGGTAATTATTCCAAGGTCACTGCCGAGGTAATTATAATACTGTCAATTTATTATACTGTGGCTCGGTTCAGCTTCAACAGCCCTCTCGCATCGCGCAGCTACCTAATTTTAGTTTTTAATAGCCTTATCTTATAATTTTTTTATGGAGATGTAGTACCTATAGTATGGCATCAATTTCATTAGATGGAATGCGTAGATTTTTCTCTAAATTGGGGTTGTATTTATATTGGCCTTTATTTTATGTTTTTGGTTTTTTTGTGATAATTACTATACTGTGTATTTTTTAAATAGTTCAATGTTAAGTTTCGAAAGAATAATGTGAACTGTAATCGACTCTATTTTCATGGCTTTAGGTATGGTTCTTATGATGTCAGTGGTACCTACCTATAGTATTAATTTTGTCTAGTGGCCATGGTTAACTTTTAATAGAATACACAATAAAGATGTTAAATATAAATTAATTACTTTTTTTCTAAAGTCTCGGTCACACGAGGTGAATACTCGCTGCGAATGCAATCACCACGAGCAAATTCGCTTGGTATAACAAGCTACTCACTGCGACACCGCTTGGTTCTTCTGCATCTTTTAAAGGTATAAAGTCCTTAACTTTTTCCTTCGGCCAATCCATTTACGAATCCATTTCCTTTCTTCTTGCGACTTGTAAGCGTAGTAAGCATTTGCTCAGCTAATTTCGCACATGCCAACTGAATCAACTATTGAAGACGTGCGAAAAGGTTCGATATTACTATACTTGATGCCAATAGAGTGCTGAAATTCACGCGTTACGCTGACGAGTCATAGGTACTCGCTGTATGTGACAAGCAGGTAGCGAATTGTTCAAGCGAGTTTATTAGCTGCCAGTAAATAAACACTGCAAGCAAACTGGCTTCGTGTGACCGAGGCTTTAATAATCCTGTTAACTTGTGCTCTATTTAACGTCAAGTAGGTTGCATGTTATAGCAAGTCATATTCGTTGCTTATTTCGTTCATTTTTCAGAGTTTCCATACACATTCATACCAACCTATCGTGGCAGCAAAGGCAATCTTTTGTTACTACTAAATGGCTATACATACTCCAGAAAACATCAAAGAAATCTGTTCTATTGTTCGAAAAAGCAATCAAGTGACAATTGTCAGGCTAAAGTGAAGTTGGCTGAAAGTGGCGCTATAGTGAGTGGCAACTACAACCACACGCATCCTCCTCCTGAGTACTATAAGACATCGTCTGGACAATACGTTAAGCTTTCCGAATAAAGAACTAGTACCCGGTGCTGAGGTTTTGATCCTCTCTCTCCGGCTGAACGTCACCCAAAGGGGAATGGAGAGGGCTATGCTTGGAGTTTCCCTACGTGATCGAATCGGAAATGAAGAGATTCGTAGACGAACTAAGGTAACCGGCATAACCCGTATAATTGCTAAATTTACATGGCAGTGGGCAGGGCACATTGGTCGCAGAACAGATGGCCGATAGGAGCCGAAAGGTTCTGGAGTGGCGACCGCGTACCGAAAGAGGTAGCGAAAATTATATATCTATATAAAAATTTAAAATATAAATTGTGAATGTTACGTTTTTTTTTTCTGATGTTCATCTATTTAACTTAAAGCAGCTGGTTTGTGCTACGTTAAATAGGTGTTTTTTATTTATTATTTCGGTAATTTTCCAGAGTTTCAATACGAATTTATACCAACGAATCGAGGCAAAAGCAATCGTTTGTTACTGCTGAACGGCTACACATACTCTCGAGACCAACAAAGCAATCGCTACTATTGTTCAAAAAAGCAATCAAGTGCCAGTTGCCGGGCTAAGGTGAAGCTGGGTGCTAATGGCGCTGTAGTGAGTGGTGACTACAAGCACACACATCCTCCTCCTCAGTTCTATAAGACATCTTCTGGAGAATATGTTAAACTTTCAGAATAAAATACTTGTTACTATTTAATATAGTATATTACAAACTGTATTTCCTTGGGTTTTTCTTCTTTTTGTGTCAATAGAAAGTTATTTTTTTAAATGTGTTTCAGTGGCCATTGTTATTTTATAATAGAATACCAACAACAAATATTTTTAATACTTATAATTACTTTTTTCTAAACCCTCAGTCACACGAGGCGAATATTCGCTGTGAATGCAATCGCCGCGAGCAAATTATGCTGGTGTGACAAATAATCACTCACTGCGAATGGAATTTAGCATGTTCAATTTTTATCAGCGCGAGCGCACCATAAAGGCTTGTGCAGACCAGCGCGACTTGTCGCGCGACGCGACACCGGTTATTGTTATACTGTGAAGTTTTCTTAGAAATTGTATTGTTCGTGTCGCGTCGCGCGACAAGTCGCGCTGGTCTGCACAAGCCTTTATGGTGCGCTCGCCTTAGGACCTTATGCGCTGTGGCATCAAAAAGTTGGTTAGTTTTTTTATTATCAATCTTGTCTTGAGATGTAGTAAAGATGAGCGTTTGAGGCTGTTGGGTATAGTGTTAATATTAAAAACTTATTTGCATAAATGTGTCTTTACTTGATATAAAATAATGATAGTACTTACGCAATTTATCTCCTTACTTTTGCAGAACTTCAATATGAGTGGATTCCTACTCCAAAGGGCAAAAATTTATTACTGCTGAACAAGTATACATATTCACAACACCATTCCAGTAATAGTTATTACTGTTCGCGAAAGAATGCTGGATGTAAAGCTGCGGTGAAACTTGATATGTATGGAAATATCGAAAAATTCAAAAGTGTACACTTGCACGAACCGCCTCACTATGTGAAAACGAGTTCTGGAGACTATATTAAAATTTAGCCATTATTATGAAATCATTGAAAAGATTATCTTTTAAGAATAGGGATGCTGACAAATTTTTTTTTGTCCTTCAGGTAGGTTATTAAAAAATATTGGACCCGTATGTTTTTTTTACGTCATCAAAAGATTACAGCAATGCATTGAGTAGGCAATGCGTTAAAATGTGGCATGGCACTCTAGATGTCGCGACGCCCCCGCAGGGGGGCGTGGCGAGAAGCACCACGGTGGCCCGCTAATACGGGCTCCTCTATTTGTTTGCCTTAACGGCCTGTGAAAAAGACGCAGGCATGTGGCATGGCGTCACTGGCCGGTAGATTTTATACTGAATTGTGACGTAGCGAGCCTCCACTCCCCAACTTTAATGCGTTTTATCTAAACCAATTTTTAATATGATAAACCAAAAAAATACGTGTCTAATATTTTTTCTTATCTGACTGACGGACTAAATAGTTATTTTATTTTATTCCCAGTCAACATCCCTATTCCTCATTCCTAATTTTCTTCTTGATAAAAATCTTGAATTCAATTACTGGTTGACAATACACAACCTAACTCGCTGGGTCTAGAAGTACGAGATTTATGTCAAGATTGCCTTTTTATCGGAATTTATCACGAAGGAAGGATTTTCGAAAATGTATCCACTGAAGGGGTTCAATAGCGGGTGAAAGTTTGTATAGATCATTATTTTTGCCGATGGGACATTCCATCGGTGTAAATAACAAACTCCCAACTGTCAAAGACCGTTAAAGATAAAGACAATGTTTTAATTAAGCAGCTAGGTGTTTAAGGTTTAATAAATAATTGGATATAATTCTTGTTGTATTAATAAATTTTCCTTAAATAATAATGTTATAGATTAGACTTAAGAGCGTATATAAGGAAAGTGGGCAACGTCGCAAATAGCTGTCAAATATTTCGCTGTTTTGATTAATTTGGCAATATTACTAGGCAGCCGTTTTATTAGAGGCACTAGTCAGCCATATTTCTTATTTCCATAAAGTGATATTGCCGAATTAATCAAAACAGCGAAATATTTGACATCTATTTGCAACGTTGCCAACTTTTCTGATGAACGCTCTTAAACTAATAATCGTCTATGGGTCATGGAACTCTGGTACTGTAGTATCATTCAGCGTGGTCGTCTATGGTGTTTTAAGGACATAATTCAATAATTAATTATGACCAATTTCGTCCAGAAAACTCGAGTGGAGCTTTAACTGTTCACATCCATGCGAGATTTACAATAGTAGTGTGTTCGTAAATGCGGCATTTATGTGCATTATTTTATGAGTAAAATTGTTATTTCCGCACTTTTACAGGACTTCAATGTGAGTGGATTCCTACTTCAAAGGGCAGAAGTTTATTACTGCTGAAAGAATATACATATTCTCATCATTCCAATTATATTTATCGCTGTTCACGAAAAGATTCTGGATGTAAAGCTTCTGTGAAATTTAATAAATCAGGACATGTCGAAAATGTCAAAGGTGTACACTCGCACGAACCGCCACGGTACATGAAAACGAGTTCTGGAGATTATATTAAAATTTAAGAGTAACCATATTAATGGAATCATCGAAATACTGCTCTCTTTAAAGAATTCCTACTTACTAAAGAAATGGCAAAAAATATACGCTGAGTCGTGACTCAAACTAATAAACACACAACTGGCGTCGACAATTATAAATCTTAGCCCGACATTAAAACTCAAAAGATAAAGATAATGTTTTTTTTGCAATTAATTAGTTATCTTCTACTTAATGAAAATACACTCACTGACAGACAACGCACAACCTAAATCGCAGGGTAGCAGCGTTTTAGGATGTGCGTTGTCTGTCAGTGAGTGTATTTTCATTAAGCAAGAAATTTAGCTTTAAAGACATCTTTGAAAAGTCATCCAACAAAGTTAAATAGGGGATTAAAGTTTATATAGAAGTTCGTCATTTTTGCTGATGGGAAATCCATCGGGAGCACCCACTTGTAAAAAATAAAGCCAGAACTGTCGAAGAATATAATGTTCTTTAAACTAATAATAAATAATTGGATATCATTCGTGTTGTATTATACTGATATATTTAACTATCCTTCTTACCAGATACTATAACGTGTGCTGTTTTTTTTTAATTTTACTTTCGGCTTAAGGCGAATATAACAGACTTTTAATGAGTTTATACTGAAGATCACGTCTAAACGAGTAGTTTTAATGATTTGGCAAAAATATATTTTAAATTAGAGCATTTCCTTAATAATTAGTAGTGAAATTAATTTGTAAGTTTATGTCTAACGCGGATAAAAAACTGATTATCACGCAAAATCTACCAATTGTATTGTTCTGAAACCTTCACCATTAAAGATGATTTAATTTTTGATATTTTATTATACGTGTTTTATTAAAGTACCTGTTGTTTTATCTAAAATAAATGAATATTGCGTCAAATTTGGACAGCGCTCCCTGAGTGGCGAGTTCTATTACTGGGTAGACGTACGACGCGTTGCTTGAGCTCAGTACAGAACATGCAAGCTAACCACTCAAGGTCACTGGCTTATATCTGCGTCTTAAACTAATAATCGTCTATGGTCATGAAACTCTGGTAAGAGTTTTCTGGGCAAACTTGGTATTAATTATTCATTTGTATCCAAGTTTAATAAATAAGGCCAAGTTTGCCCAGATTACTCTATTGAGACTTTAACTTTTCACATCCATGCGAGATACAATAGTAATGCATTTTTATTGCGGCATTTAAGTAATATTTTTATGTCCGTACTTTTCCAGGACTTGAATATGAGTGGATTCCTACTCCAAAGGGCAAACATTTATTACTATTGAACAAATACACGTATTCACAACACCATTCCAGTAATAGTTATAACTGTTCGAGAAAAATGAGGGGATGTAAAGCTGCGGTGAAACTTGATAAGTATGGAAATATCGAAAAAGTCAAAGGTGTACACTTGCATGAACCGCCACGGTACATGAAAACTGCTTCTGGAAACTATATTAAAATTTAAGAGTACCTAACCATATTAATGAAATCATCGAGAAACTGTTCTTTTAAGAATTCATACTAAATAAATGACAGAAAATATACGTTGAGTCGTACACGTGACTCAGAACTAATAAAGTCACAACTTACGTCGAAAATTATAAATCTTAGCGCAACAACAAAACTCAAAAGACTTTTTATTAATTAACTAAGTGTTTAATAAGTAATATTGTAGATAATTAATATATAATTGGATATCATTCTTGTTAATTATACTGATATACGTATATTTAACTTGCCTTCTTACCAGAGACCATAACGTGTTTTTTTTATATTATTCATTCGTCTATGAATCATGAAACCCTGGTAATTTAGTATCGTTGAGCGTTGTCTGCTATGGTGTTTAAAGCTACGGTTTCCTAGAAGAGCGGTGGCCGCCACATAGCGTCTGCCATTTACTGGCGAACGACGACACTAAAACGTTATTTTATGAAAGTAAGTTAGTGTGTTTTCCTAGACAGCGGTTTTTGTCATCGTAAAGTCAAACCCTACTGCCATCATTTTCATGACAGCTGTCACTGTGGTCATTCTGTAGCGGGTGCCGCGCTATTAAGAAGCCATAGGTTATGGACACAAATTATCAATTAAGATTAAGTTTGCCCAGAAAGCAGAGCAAGAGCAAGTTAGCCCGATTGGAGTCTTAATTTTTCACATCCATGCGAGGTACAATGGTAATGTGTTTGTAATTGCGGCATTTATGTTATGCATTATTTTATGAGTAATACTTTTATTTCTGCCCTTTTACAGGACTTCAATGTGAGTGGATTCCTACTTTAAAAGGCAAAAATTTATTACTGCTGAACAAATATACGTATTCACAGCTCCGTTCCGGTAATAGTTATCGGTGTTCGCGTAAAGATGCTGGATGTAAAGCAGCCGTGAAACTGAATAAGGATGGAAATGTCGAAAAAGTCAAAGGTGTACACTCCCACGAACCGCCACGGTACATGAAAACGAGTTCTGGACACTATATTAAAATTTAAGATTTAGATTAGCCATTATTATGAACTCAGCGAAAAAATTATATCTTTTAAGAGTTCCTGCTGAAGAACTGGCAAAAAATATACGTTGTGCAGCGACTTACCTTCTACTTAATAAAAATCTGGGGGCACGGTAGTGCCCCGTCAAGACGTGTCAAATACAAAAAGCAGGGGAGGGGGTCACTACCTACCTTTTCTTGAATCGTTTCTTTCGTATTTTCAAAACCTCATAGCTTCGGTCTGAATAATGCTACAGAGCTCCAATTCTCAGGATAAGACGTAGTTAGCAGACTTATAAAACGCACTAAGTTTCATTTGTGTAGCTTTTTTATACTTAGGATTTTATTAATACCTATCTAAAACATGGATTTCTTCACTGATTCACTCACTCATCTAAACCCCTAGGGCAATTCTAAATGTCCTAGAAAGCTGAAATGTTGGTATGCGGGCTATGTATTTGCACACAAACAACAAAAAAATTAAGAAATCTAACTTTCACCCTCCAACTCCCTTATAGGGAGGTGCAAGTGTGTTTTTCTTACGAATAAAAGGTACCCTACAAAAATAAATGAAATCCCACCAAAAACATTTGATGTAAAGTACGTTGTCAATACTCACATAAAGGCTTGTGCAGACCAGCGCAACTTGTCGCGCGACGCGACGCCGGTTAATGTTACCGTACAGTTTTCTTAGAAATTGCATTGTTTGAGTCGCGTCGCGCTGGTCTGCACGGGCCTTCACGCTGTCACTGTTAAAAAGTTATCAGACCGAATGTAGAGCTAACCTAACTCTACTAGGCCTAACTCTACAAACATTACATCCCTATCAAAATGTATTGCTTGAAACCCCTTCATTGAACTATTGCATGAAACAATATCAAAGACCAGTGACGTAATTTCTTTCTATAAGCCCATAGGAGTGTCAATGCGATGGCCGCAAAACGGCCAAGCCATACATTTTGACCAAGATGTTGAATGTGGAGTGTGTTGTCTCTACATTAGATCTGATAACTTTACACTTAACAGTGATAACTTAACAGTGAAAGCGTTATGGTAGTCTTGGCAACCTACTTTATACAACTTTTTTTGGTGCGATCTTAAATTCATTCACTGACAGACAACGCACAACCTATATCGATGGGTCTAGACGCAAGAAATTTTGTTCAAGAATTACTTTTTTAGCGGAATCTAGCACGAAGGAAGGACTTTTGAAAATTCATCCACCAAAGATGTTAATTAGGGGATGACAGTTTGTACAGAAGTTCATAATTTTTGCCGCTGGCCAGTATGTAAATATTAAACTTATAATTTACAACGAAAATAACGTGTTTTTTTTTAAATTATGAAGCTTGGTGTTTAAGGTTTAATAAATAATATATAAATGGATATAATTCCTATTGATATATTATGGGAGACTATTATAACGTGTGCGCTTAAATTTTTTAATAATCGTCTATGGGTCATGAACACCAGGTAATGTAGTATCATTAACCGTTTTCGGCTATGGTGTCTTAAGGACAAAAATGAATAAACAAATAAAACCAAAGTCCAGAAAACTCGATCCTTAACTGTTCACATCCATGCGAGGTACAAGGTAATGTGTTTGTAATTGCGGCATTTATGTTATGCATTATTTTATGAGTAATACTTTTATTTCCGCACTTTTACAGAACTTCAATATGAGTGGATTCCTACTTCAAAGGGCAAGAGATTATTACTGCTGAATAAATATACGTATTCGCAAAATTATTTCAATAATTATCGCTGTTCGCGAAAAGATGCTGGATGTAAAGCTTCTGTGAAATTTGATAAGTCTGGAAATGTTGAAAAAGTCAATGGTGTGCACTCGCACGAACCGCCTCACTACGTGAAAACGGCTTCTGGAGACTATATTAAAATTTAAGACTAACTATGGTAATGACATCATCGAATAATAATACTCTCTATTAAGAATTCCTACTAAAGAAATGGCGGAAAAGAAAGGTTAAGGTTGTGACTCAAAAATAATAAAGTCACAACTGCCGTCGAAAATTATACATTTTAGCCGAACAATAAAGCTCTAGAAATATAAAGATGCTGTTTTTTTTTAAATTAATTAGCTAAGAGTTTACGGTTTAATTAATAATATTTAATTGGATATCATTCTTGTCGTATTAAACAGATTTATTTAACTTTCCTTCTTACTAGAGACTATAGCGACGTGTGCGTTATTCTTAGGGTTCTGTACATCAAAAGGAAAAAAACGGAGTCCTTATAGGATCACTTCTTTGTCTGTCAGTCTGTCAAGACCCTTTTTCTTAGGAACGTGTGGAGGTATCAAGTTGAAATTAATATATAATTATCTATTAGAAGCAGGATTATTTAAAAAATACGCACCACCAATTGTATTTATTACTTTTACAAACAAAACAATGTAGAAAAACCTAGCAAACTAATTAACGAGCAATTATTTAGCTAATCACTTGGCACCGAGGAAACGCAATACTGAGGCGGAGAGACGTCCGTCGTCGTCGGCTGTCGATCCAAATAGGGACGAGCAGTTGCCGCGAACTATCCCCACTCTTCATGCAGGTGTCTTGTCCACGCCCCTCGTTCCTTCCAACTTCTTCATTCTTCTAACAATATTAAATACGTAGGTATGGTCCCTATGAGCTCTACAAAAATCAAGCTTCTAACCCAACGCAATAAAAAAAAATACGGCCATTTATGTGACATAATTATATGTATTTTGATACTCGCAAATAAATCAAAACCTACTTCCTGTTCACCTAGAATTATGAAATTTGGCAGGAAGCAAGGTTCGAAAATCGTTCATTTGTAGTTTTATAATACAACTTTTTTTTGTGATTACAAACTTACATTTGCAGTTGGAGAATTGACCGTGACGTATATCAATGTATAGGTGTACCTGTACATGGTTTTCAACTACACTGTTAAGTTTGTATTTGGGATAAATTTATCCCAACTACGGAAACCCTTCTTTGTGCGTGGTGCGGTTTTTTTAAATATTATATTTTAGACTTAAATTCATAATCGTCTTTGGATCATGAATTCCTGGTACTGTAGTATCATTTACCGTTGTCGGCTATGGTGTTTTAAGGACACAAATCAATAATACATTATGACCAATTTTGTCCAGAAAACCCGATTGGAGCTTTAACTGTTCGCATCCATGCGAGATTTACAATTGTAGTGTGTTTGTAATTCCGACATTTAAGTTATGAATAATATTTTTATTTCCGCACTTTTACAGAACTTCAATGTGAGTGGATTCCTACTTTTAAGGGCAAAAGTTTATTATTGCTGAACAAATATACGTATTCACAAAATCATTCCACTAATAATTATCGCTGTTCGCGAAAAGATGCTGGATGTAAAGCTGTGGTGAAACTTGATAAGGATGGAAATGTCAAAACAGTCACTGGTGTACACTCCCACGAACCGCCTCACTACGTGAAAACGGCATCTGGAGACTATATAAAAATTTAAGACTAACCATAGTAATGAAATCATTGAAATATACTGCTCTCTTTTAAGAATTCCTACTAAAGAAATTACCGAAAATAAACGTTGAGGTTGTGAGTCAAAAATAAGAAACTCTTAACTGCTGTCGAAAATTATAAATCTTAGCCCAACGACAAAACTCAAAATACAAAAATACTTTTTTTTTTAATTAATTAGCTACGAGTTTAAGGTTTATTAAATAATATATAACTGAATATCATTCTTGTCGTTTTCTACTGATTTATTTAATTTTCCTTATAACCAGAGACTATAGCGACGTGTGCGCTGTTTTTCTTAAATATTATATGTTAGACTTAAATTAATAATCGTCTATGGATCATGAATTCCTGGTACTGGTGTATCATTTACCTTTGTCGTATATGGTGTTTTAAGGACACAAATCAATAATTAATTATGACCAATTTTCTCCAGAAATCTCGATTGGAGCCTTAACAGTTCACATCCATGCGAGATTTACAATTATAGTGTTTTTGTAAATGCGACATTTAAGTTATGAATAATATTTTTATTTCCGCACATTTACAGGACTTCGATGTGAGTGGATTCCTACGTTAAAGGGCAGAAGTTTATTACTACTGGACAAATATACGTATTCAAATCATTCCACTAATAATTATCGCTGTTCGCAAAAAAATGCCGGATGTAGAGCTGCGGTGAAACTTGATAAGGATGGAAATGTCGAAAAAGTCAATGGCGTACACTTGCACGAACCGCCACGCTATGTGAAAACGGGTTCTGGAGACTATATTAAAATTTAAGATTAAGCCACAATAATGAATTCATCGAAAAACTGCTATCGTTTTAGAATCTCTGCAAAAAAAATGGCTGCAAAATATACGTTGAGTTGGGACTCAAAAATAATTAACTCCTGTCAAAGTCCGTCTGTGAGAAAAGTATAAATCTTACTTAGCCCAGCAACATAAGTCAAAGATTTAGATTTTTTTCTTTTTTTTTAATTTATTAGCTAGGTATTTAAGGTTTAATAAATAATTTTTATATAATATAATTGGATATCAGTTTTGTTGTATTACTCTGATATATTTAGAACTTTCCTTCTTACTAGAAACTATAACTAAAGCGTGCTTATGTTTTTTGTATTGCCCATTGATTAAGTCCTCGACTCTCATGCACGAGGATATGGGTTCAAATCCAGGCAAGTACCAATGTGACTTTTACAATTCATATGTACTTTCTGAGTTTATCTTGGATATTACTGGCATGGGTGAACGAAAAACATAAGGAAACCTGGATTTTATAGTCAATATGAGTCTGTAATCGCCAACCCGTCTTGAGCAAGCATGGTGGTTAATGCTCGTGCCTTCTCTGTATGAAAAGAAGAAATGCGCTGCATGGGAAATTAATAGGCTGGTATTATTATATAATTAATATTATATACATCAAACTTAAAGTTCTTCTGGAAACCCTTGTACTGCAGTATCATTTAGAGCTGATTTCACTAATAAAACTGAACGCGATCAGCATTTCTAAAATGCATTCAAGAGCTGTCAGTGTCAAAACTGTTATGGAATATTGTACACTTGTCAGTGTACAATATTACACAATATATATATATATTATACAATACAGTATATGTGTATTAATGTTTTTAACACACTCAAATCTAAAAACACAGGTGATTACTGGGGCATCTCCATTAAACTTTTAAGTAATATAATAGACATCGTAGCCCCCTATCTAACTGTTACTTTGAATAAATGTGTTGATTTAGGAACTTTTCCTGACCTCATGAAGAATAGTAAAATCATACCATTATTTAAATTAGGTAATAAAAATGACGTTGGCAATTTCAGGCCTATTTCTATCTTACCAGCATTTAGCAAAATATTTGAAAAGTTAATACTCAAGCAGTTGCTAAGACATTTTAATTTAAATAGCCTCCTTCATAATGAACAATATGGCTTTACAAAAGGTCGTTCGACTACAGATGCGGGTGTTGCTCTGCTGAAACACATATTTAACGCATGGGAGAACTCGTAAAATGCTATTGGGGTTTTCTGTGATCTCTCCAAAGCCTTTGATTGCGTGCACCATGACACGCTTTTGCGTAAACTGCGTCATTACGGTGTGCAAAATGAAGCTCTCAACGTTATAAATTCTTATTTAGAATAGGTCCCGATGTGTAGATGTTAATGGTGTAAAATCTTCCGGGCTATCAGTTCAGTTAGGTGTACCTCAAGGCTCAATACTGGGCCCTTTCTTGTTCTTAGGGTATATCAATTACTTACCATTCTATTTAAAGGGTATCTGTGACGTTGTACTGTTTGCAGATGATACCTCTCTTATTTTTAAAGTAGACAGGAATAGACAAGATTTTGACGATGTAAACAGTGCACTCTCAATGGTTACGGATTGGTTTACGACAAATAACCTAGTTCTCAATGCTAAGAAAACGAAATGTGTTAAGTTCGCCCTACCTAATGTTAGAAATCTAGGTCCCAACATCATCTTAGATAAAGAGGTGCTTGAATCCGTAAACTCGGCAGTTTTTCTGGGCATAACAGTAGATGCCAAACTTCAGTGGGGCCCACATATATCGAGCCTACCGGGAAGGCTCAGTTGGGCCGCCTACGCCGTCAGGAAAGTAAGACAATACACTGACGTCGATACAGTTCGTTTAGTCTATTTTAGTTATTTTCATAGCGTTATGTCCTACGGTCTTCTGCTGTGGGGCAAAGCTGCTGATATTCAAAATATATTTGTCCTTCAAAAACGAGCTGTTCGAGCTATTTACCAGCTAGGTGCCAGAGTTTCTTTGAGAGATTTTTTCAAAGATATTGGTATCCTCACGGTCTTCGATAGATTTAGATATTGGTATCTTATATATTAGGCAAAATATACACTTATACACTAAAAACAGTGATTTTCACAATGTTGACACTAGAAATAAGGACAAACTACGAGCTCCCTTTCACCGGCTTCATAAGGTTCATAACTCATTTGTTGGGCTTGGTATAATTTTTTATAACAAGCTACCCTCTTCTCTGGTAGATTTGCTTTTTAATGCGTTTAAAACGAAAGTAAAATCCAAGCTTTGTTCAAAGGCATACTATTCTATCAACGACAACTAAAATGATAAGAATAGTTGGTCGCTATGATTAACTCAAGACAATGTTTATGTTCTTTCTCCAGCTTACCTACTGACAAGTTATATGAGTTTATATAATTGTTTATTTTATTTGACTTTATAAGTCAAGTTATTTAAATTTAATTTATTGTTGACATAATCTACTCATCACAATGTTTTATTTTTTATGAGTTGTATTGCAATATGTGGTTAGCTAGTGACTTCGACAATTGATCATATCGAGGGGTGAAAGGCTATTTGGTTTAAGCGACATTTTTACAACTTTACAGGAGAGCCATTTAAAGTTTAAAATTTCCGATAAAAAATCATAACAAAAAAACTTCTTCAGCTATTGGAATGGAGTAAACTTAATTTAAATTAATTTGAAAACATCAAGGTGTTGATGCTTATACCATATAAAACGGACCTTTAATTAAGAAGATAAATGTCGCTTAATACGAATTGCCTTAAGCCACTATTTTTCAGGGAACGGAAAAAAGATTTAAGTGACTTCATAACTACAATTGGCTACAGGAAAAAAATACTAAGCGACTCTGCAGTATATTTTCAGAATAAGCCAAACAGCATGAAGTGACGCAGCCCAAAATTAACTGTAGCAAGCTATTTATCTCACCTGCCAATTGAGATTAAATTGACTTACTGGCTAATTCACATAAGTAACATAATAGTATTGAAAATGTGACGTTGGATGTAACATTTTAAGCATCTAAATCAGTCAATGGCTGTTGAAACAACCTGAATATACCGCTATCACCGAAAATTTCAGGTGCTGATATTGAATAAATAAAGAAATACACAGAATCAGTTCAAGTATTTATTAAGTCACGTAATAATAATAAAGTAGAACTCTTGTACGAAACGTCTCAATGTAGGAACATCAATATTTTTATTTATTATCTTTCAGTCTTAATCAACCACATCAGTTAAAATAAGTATTACTCGCTTATTCATATTTAACAATATTAGGCGTAAATCTGCATATTTTAACACCATCCTATCCATCACATTTGTCACCCTTATGACGATGAGTAATAACAATCACAAGTTTTTTGTAGCTATATTCTGCTTAGTCACTTTCACACATTTGGCAGGAACTGTCAATGACAAAGTGACAAAGAAGAAAATAGCTATAGAATAAATATTTTTATGAATTACACCACACACATTACACACTGTGGTGTATAATGTGTGTGGTGTAATTTACCTTAGTATAATAATCATGTAAAATCAGTCTCAATGTAGGAACATCAACTATAATTATAATTAACTTTTAGTACATCAGCTTCTGTTTGTATTTCTACATTGTCATCAGTATTATTATCTTCTAAAGATTTCCTTAATATATCCATGTCGGTTTCAGGTATAATTTCAGTAATAGTTGGTTGAAGACTGTCGTTACTAATTGTCCTTTCTATTTCTGTTACTTCAGGTTTGTCCTTTTCTTCTTGATTCTAAAAGACAATTCAAATATTATTCACCATCAAATTTGCAAAAAAACTCCGCACTAGATTTTACAGTAAACGCGAAAGTTTACGAGGGTAGATGGATAATACGATGTTTGTTGCTCATTTATGTTGAAAATATTAATTAGGTTTTGATAAAACTTAACAGTAACATAGATCATAAATCAAAATAACACGTAGACTACTTTTTACAAAGTTACGAAACTAGTGACTATATAAAAAAATCACCTCTCTTTCCACTTCAATCGTTACTTCGTTAATAATTAAATCCTCGTCTTTCAAATCATCAGGTATATATTGTGTCGTTTTTGTCTAAAATAAGTAACATTTAACGTGTTAATAACAAATGGCTACTATTACAAGTATTACAAATATGAAACATATACCTACTTCTATATCCACAGAATGTGCATAAAAGTTCGATTCATCATTTAAATCAATTGGATCATCAACCAAGGATTCCGGTTGTTGATCTATGCTGTTCGAATTAAAAATACTTAAATCGTTGACTTGTTCATGATAGGTGGCACTTCCTAAGATTGTTACTGTAGATTTGGTGGTGTCGCTTTTATCAGAGTACGGAAGACGTATTATCCTCTTTTGACACACTGATTCGTTTGATTTTGTGTTTGTAGAATTTCTGTCTTTCTGTCTCCATATTTATCTGAAATAGTAATTATAAGGGAAGTACATAAGATGATCCTTTTACAACCACAAGTATGTACCTATATCATATTCATAGTTGGCGCTAAATGTTAGTACTTAACATAGTTTACAAATAAACGACAAATCTATTACATAATAGATCACTGAAAAAGTAATTTGCATGTCGCTTATCGGTAATTTTATTGTAATAAACAAACTAGGTGTACCTAAAATGCATCTAAAGATACGAGTATTAAAAAATTATAAGTACAACTATATTAAACAGTGTGTATATCAATAATAACAATCATGTATTGTTATACAATTATACCGAACTTAAATGAAGACAGTTAGCCTAAGATTGCAATAATTCTCTTAAAATAATGAATTAACTACATACTTAATAGAATTAGTAACATAATTAAACTAATAAATAATAATAACAAATAAGTAAACGTATTACATTTCATCTCAATTTGAAATCTTACATAAACAACACTTACGATTTGTTTTGGAGAGCGCTGTTTTATAAACACTGGCGGCAACTGTGAGTCACATCACACCTTGATACACTCTGGAGTTCGACTGAAGCGCCTGAGCGCTACAGTGTCGTTGAATGATCACGATTTTTAACTCCCGGGTGATAGAATAAATAATGGTATTATATGACATGAATGAAATGTATCATATTAGAATTGAATGATTTAAAGGTCGACTTTTCTTTTTATTAAAATTGAAAAAATGTTTCAAATTCCATCAGTTCATTTTACCGTCTGTTTTAAGAGTCATTCATTTAAAAAAATAATAGGACCAAAATGGTTTAACGAACATGCAAAATAGCTAAAACAAAACGGCTATTTAGTTTAAGAAGCACCCTAGGTAGAAAATAGATGCAGCTGAAAGAGCTTAAGCGACACTCCATGTCGTATTTTGTTGACGGACAAATGATTTAAGCGACATCGCGACATGTAAATCGTGGATATCAAAATGATTTAAGTCACATGTTAATAAAAAATAGAAACAAGAAAAACGCTTTAACCGATATTGAATCTTTTTTCTGAGAAAGGCCTACTGATTTATGTCTCGGTTCTTTAAATCATTGTATAGTTCAAGTACACTAGTAATAAATTAATGCAAAAACGACGTCAGATAATACACTGCCACTTTGGAAACAACCCAAAAATAGAGTTGTTTGAAGCGCCAAAAAAGTGCTCAGATTTAAATGAATCCGGCATCATCCGACGGAGAAAAAATTGCTGATTCCGAATATGTATATAACTCAATATCGCCCAAGATGTCGCTTCAACCAAATAGCCTTTCACCCCTCGATTATTATTTATTGTTATTAGTAATTAACTGTATGTTTATTTATTTTGCCTCTATGGTCCTAGTTTATCATTTATAACTTCCAGTTACAACTATATGTAAGCGGGCACGCCCTTTATTTCTGGGGGGTTTTATTTAGATATTAAGCTCTGTTTACGTATTTTTTTTTAAATTTCTTCCTGAGCGTAGCTGTTCTCGATGATTTTGTCTGGTATATTGGCGTGTGCTAGCTAACATATGGCTAATAATTTAAATTACGTTTTGTGTTGCGTAATGTAAATTATTTTGAATATATATAGAATCTTTTTTTTGGTGTTCTTCTAACTGAACAGACAGCTGTGCTGCTGGGGAGTTTGTTGCGCCACTTCTTCTTCCCAGCTAATGCACTAGGAAGTGGTGAAGGGTGGGCGTTTTGGGGGACTGTCTTATGTAATTGACGTTCGAAAAGTGCTGATTCTCAGCCTAGTTTGAATAAATGACTTTTGAATTTTGAATTTTGAGTGCTGTCGCACTTGAACGCGCTTAGATGTGCTGAACGCATTCAATTTCGTTGGTGGAATCCGCACTTAGCGTTCTAGGCTGTGGTTTTAATTAATAAAAACGAATTTTGTCCAGAAAACTCCATTGGAGCCTTAACTTTTGATATCCATACGAGATTTACAATGTTAGTGTGTTTGTAATTGCGGCTTTTTATTACGGCTGGTTTCACAGCTGTTCGGGAGACCCGTACGGGCCGTCCGTACTCGGGAGACCCGTACGGGTAGCACCCGCCGGCGGCGCGTTGTGTTCCACCCGCGCCTCAAAGAGATGTGTGCACAACTGACGGGGTCCGCTAGGACCGACGCCTATCAGACGCTAAAAATAAAACAAAGTGTTCTGAAACAGGTGTGTAGTACGATACATTGTACGGGCTCTACCCGGAGCGGGTCGCGTCAGACCAATCCGCGTCGCTGTGAAACAATGTTCTAGCGCTTCACGTGTGACTCCGTTCTGGGAGCTCGTACGGGTGGCCCGTACGACAGACATACAGCTGACAGACATGCAGCAGTACGTGCCCAGACAGCTGTGAAACCAGCGTAATATTTTTATCTCCGCACTTTTGCAGGACTTGAATATGAGAAGATTCCCACTCCAATGGGTAAACATTTATTAATGCTGGACAGATTTACATATTCTCAACACCGTTCAAGCAACACTTATTACTGTTCGAGTAAAATGAAGGGATGTAAAGCCTCGGTGAAACTGGATAAGTTTGGAAAAGTCGAAAAAGTCAGAGATGAACACTTGCACGATCCGCCACGCTACTTGAAAACGCCTTCTGGAAACTATATTAAAATTTAAGGGTAACCATATTAATGAAATCATCGCAATACTGATCTCTAATAAGAATTCCTACAAAAAAAATGGCAAAAGAATATACGTTGTGACTCAAACATAATAAAGTAACAACTGCTGTCAAACCGTCTCATTGAAAACTACAAATCTTAGCCCATCAATAAAATTCTGAATATATATTTTTGAAATTAAGTAATTTTATTAGGTTTTATAAATAGTTGGGTAACATTCTTGTTGTATTATTTACATACCCAATATACGTAACCCGTGAGAAGACGCGCTGTGAGCAATTTGCCTACGCAAAAATAGATTGCAAGATTTTTTGGTGATCTCACGAATGTACTCGGCTTCGCCTCGGCCCACATGCTCACGATCGTACATATGCCTTTGTCGCAGATCACGACAGTAATATACCTACTGTAGAAGTTGCGTTTATTTGTTTTAATTAAAACTCTTATTTTCTTACTAAATTATGTTTTATTCATTTAAATTAATTTTTATTTAATAAGAGTCTTAGGTCAACTGGACCCACTCGAAATGGACCCGCTGGATCACTCAACCCAATCAAATTTTATTATTAGTACCGTCACGCGTCACGGAGTAAAGCCGAATCTTTTAGTTTTTTTGAATGTTTTTATGACATATAATGTACTAATATTTTTCGTGTGCAAGGATATTATAGTTATTCTCTCGGTTCCGGAGATAAAGCATTGACTCCAGAATTCCTTTTGCAAAAAAAATAAATTGTTGCTTACCAGATTTTATTCTATGATATATATGTATGGTTTTGACTATTAGAAGCTATTTCAAGCAAAAATCGACACTTTAAAATTTAAGCTCCTTTGTCTTGGAGAGCCTTTTTTCGATCGTGCGTCGCCGTGCGCCACGCCGCTAGATGTTGGGGGCCTCTTTTATTTAAATAGTGTGTGACGTCGTGCATGCGGTGGCTTCTTACACCACGCGGCCAGAAGGCTGAAGTAGGGTCCTCTGCAGGGATAGGCTAGAGGGTCGGTTAAATTATAAGCCGTAAGCACAGTCACACTAAAAGTTTATTTGAGGAAAACTACGATTACACAACGGTTTAGGTTACACAGTATTACGCTAATTACACTGAACTAATCAGGCCGAAATTCGAGTAGATAACTATAACTTGAAACCCGTCTTTATCGTTCTGTGTCATATATTAAAGATTTCAAACATATATCAAGTTATTTCTTAATTGAATCATGGCCAGAACTAATAAAAACGCTTTACAGAGGGAAAATACTACACCTGCCCTTATTGCAAAGGTTACAGTGCATTTATCAGCTTTATAAGAGGTCTAGAAGAAGATAAACTGTACTTGTCCATAGTGAGTTATGTCTATGGTATAAAAAGTAAATTGGACAGATGACAGCTTATATTGAAAATGGCAGAATATAAAATATGCTAAGATTTTTTACAAAGGTTCATGACTGACATTGGATATCATTAGGTAAATAGATCAAAAGGTTCTTTGTTTAGTATAATAATTTTTTTTTTTTTGTATAATATCTAAATGATGTGGTTCAGCAGAGCAGAATATCACAATTAGTCTACTCATATAACTTCATTCTATATATTTTTTCTGCTTTCAGTAGAAATAATGAATGAAACTGGGCCATCAACTTCACAAGGATTCCCATCAATGTATATTGGTTCAACGCAACGGGGTGGCAAAAGGTTATTTAGAGCTGGTTATGAATTCAATAAAAAAAGAAAAAATAAAGATGGAACCTCCTTGTGGCGGTGTATACAAAAGAAGATTTGCTCTGCAACAATAAAGACCGATCCTGAGATGCGAATATTAAACGAAACTGAACACTCCCATGAAAACATGAGTGTACAAGAAAGTGACATAAAAATCCACATAGATAAGTGCTCTCAGGCCGATCAGTTAACCCATAAAAATAAAGGAAATAAATTATGTGGTCCAGTGGACCCGCGGGTCCAGTATCGAGCGGGTCCAGCTGACCGAAGTCTCATAAATACTATAACGCATTTGAATTAGTGTGAGAATTTTGCCCGCGCGCGGGCAATTAAAAACAATTTACTCACCAGAAACTACAACACGTATCTTTTCCATACATAATATACTTAAAACAAAGTCGGTTTTCGTGTTTTTTTTAAATATTGTTGGACTTCCCATAAAATAAAATAAAAACAAAGAATAAAGTGATAAAAAAAAATAAGTAGTAACTCTGTTATTTATTGGTTATTATCAAATGGATTTTGATGTGGTTTTTACCATAATTTAGAGTATTTATGGTTTATGTATTAATTACGTACATTAATATCTAACTTAGATTCAGCATAGAAATCTGGATGTTTTGACATTTCGCTACTGCACCTTACGAGGTAGGAGCAGATTGCTAGTTTATATCGTTTCGTCGCAAAGTTTTATTGAGTTTTCTACTAACTAATACTATTCTTTGTCTAAGAGATGGATATCGGATACCAAGTACCATAGGACACCAAATACTTACTTACCATCGGACTCATTTACTTAAAATAATAATTAAGACCAATCTTGACCTGAAATCTCGATTGAAGCCTTTACTCTTCACACCCATACGAGATACAATTGTATTGTGTTTACATTTGCGACATTGTTTTCTTAGTAATATTTTTATTTTTGCATTTTTACAGGGCTTGAATATGAGTGGATTCCTACCCCAAAGGGCAACCGCTTGTTAATGTTGAACAATTTTACATATTCACAAAACAATTTGAGTAACACTTATTACTGTTCGAGTAAAATGAAGGGATGTAAAGCCTCGGTGAAACTTGATAAGTCTGGAAATGTCGAAAAAGTCAAAAGTGTACACTTGCACGAACCGCCACGCTACATGAAAACGCCTACTGGAAACTATATAAAAATTTAAAAGTAGCCATATTAACGAAATCTTTGAAAAACTGCCTTTTAAGAATGTCTACAAAAAATGGCAGAAAAATATACGTTTTTTTTCTACAAAAAAAAAAAAAAACTTAACTCCTGCCATAAACCGTTTGCGTGAAAACTATCTCAGCCCAACAATAAATCTTAGAAGATAATTATGTATTTTTGAATTTGATTTTATTAGGTTTAATAAATAATTGGATGTCATTCTTGTTGTAATAAATATGTCAGAGCATGCTTACATTGTGCTTATGGCAAGGGTAACTATGGAAAAAAGAGGGAATGTTATTTCCTATTCCTAAGCCCGGTGAGCCAATGAACACAGTCCATACAGAGCACTTGGGTCCATTTTGCAAAACAAAGAAAGGTCTAATGACCTTTCTTTGTTTTGCATGTTAGTTTTAACTGATGCATTTACAAAATTTGTTATTGCTGAACCTACTTGTACTGTCTACTCTGTAGAAACAATTAGAGTCCTTAAAAATATATTTAGCTTATTTGGGTACCCCATTAGGGTTGTTAGTGACCATGGAAAAGCTTTCACTAGTAGGTATTTTAAATAGTTTTCCAGTGACAAGCAGTTTAAACCAGGGACTGAATTACCCAAAAATTAAGGTACCTTTAAATTTCGGTATGAAGTCATACTGTTAAATAAGGGTTACCTAAATATTTCGATACCGTTATTTTTTTCAGTACTTACCGGAATTTTGAGGTTGGAAATGCATACCGGTATATTTCGATAGAAGTACTAAAATACACAAGTTCTACCCACCCGTGCACCCACGCCGCGCCGTCTTGTTTTTCGGTACCGAAATTGTGTAAAGGTTTAAATAACGGTTTAAAAGGTATCGGTATAGTTCAACCCTTATTTTAAACCGGTACCGGTATATTTTTGAGGTAACTTAACCCTTAACCGTAACCGCTTTCAGTCCCTGGTTTAAAAATATCTTAAAGGCCATATGGCATGTCCACGAGCTAACGGTCAGGTAGAACGCACAACCCGTACTATACTAGATGCACTGCGTACTACTGATCCTAGTGAGGCAGCAAATAATTGTGACCATTGCTTGCCTGATGACCAGTGATCGGAGTAGGTAGATTGATTTTTAGTACTTGTATCATAAATGCACACAGAAAGAATAACATGGATAAGCCATTTTTCCGGAAAGTAATTCCGGTATTTCCGGATTCAATTAAATATTGTTAATGTTGGTAGTGATATTATTACTACTCAATTCAAAATTTAAAGGAAGGTATCAAAACTAAATTAATTCATTATTTATCTGTTGAATAATAAAAAAAAAAAGTCAAATCGTGACAAAAAAAAAAAATAGGAAGAATAATAAAGAATAAAATTGCTCATTTTATTACAATTCCTACCTTTTTTTGAGGATGGCAAATCATCAAATGACTCCTTCCACTCTGGCAGAATACAATTCCTACATAAGTTCCGGTTTTTTTTTAATAATCCACCAATTCCGGAAGAATGTCCATAGTAATATATACGTTTCGGATCAATGACCCCAGTTCAATCTACCTACTCCGATCACTGCTGATGACCTATGGGGAATTAATAAAACCCCTAATAAGAGCACAACATACAAACCTTATGACGTAATGTTTGCCAAGACATCTAGATCACGTTGTGATGTTTCTACCCATGACATCAACAGTGAGCCAGTGGTGGTTAGGCGTGATAGTGCCAGTGCGAAATTAAAGAAAGTTATAAGATAAAGCACCACTTTGACAAAAAGCGAAAACCTAGGCAGATCTATAAAAAGGGGGATTTGGTCCTGTGGAAGCAAGCACCCACTAGTAGTGCAGCTAAAGTTAATGCAAAACTCGCTGACATTTACTCAGGTCCAAAGTAGTAGGTAACGATAGGTATCAAATCAGAAGTATCAAAGGTTTAAGAGGGTATAAAGCATTTGCAGGCCTTGTCTCAGCTGATTCAATAAGACCTTATAGAAGTACAGCTCCCTTATCTGACAGTGCCAGCAGTTCTGATGAACAACTCGAGACGCCTTCTCCCATTGCGGGAGCAATTATTTCAGGTCGGCTGAATGTAACACCAACCAAGCGGCCAGCCACTAAGCCCGCCAATGACCCAGCCAATCAGCCAACGCATGCTCAGCTCTACCAGCCAATCACAGCGTGCCAAAAACCCAAGCCAATGCCTATTCGCGAAGCCAAAGCCAAGCCTTCTCAAAGAGTCCCTTGCCAAGGACAGTATAAACGGTGGGGACCCTTTAGTCGGGGACTTACCCATAGACGCCGCATCGATACGAAATTGTTTGTGAGCTCATAATACTTTCATTTTGCGAGTGGAACGTTGAACATTGCAATAGATGAATTTGTTTTGTGTACTTGTGTGTGTTAGTGAAACGTTGTAAACAGACTTTTTTATTCAGTAAAACGACGATTGTGTGAGAAACGCCTTTAATTTATCCCTTCTGTTACATACACTATTAATCGTCTAAGAGATACATATCGGATACAGAGTACTTCCCATGCGACTCGTTTAGAATAATAATTATCACCCATCTTGACCTGAAATCTCGATTGGAGTCTTTACAATTGTATTGTGTTTATATTTGCGACATTGTTTTCTTAGTAATATTTTTATTTCTGCACTTTTACAGGGCTTGGATATGAGTGGATTCCTACCCCGAAGGGCAACCGCTTGTTAATGTTGAACAATTTTACGTATTCGCAAAACAATTTGAGTAACAATTATTACTGTTCGAGAAAAATGAAGGGATGTAAAGCCTCGGTGAAACTTGATCAGTTTGGAAATGTCGAAAAAGTCAGAGGTGTACACTTGCACGAACCGCCACGCTACATGAAAACGCCTCTGCCTTCGGGGAAAAAAAGTGTGATGTAATGTTATGTGTGCTTTCAATTATCTGAGATTGTAATGAATATGGCGATTTGACAGTTAGAGTATAGAAAAAAAATGTCAAACTGTCATAATAACTCTTCAGATTAAAGTTATCTGACTATTCAAAATTCAGCTCTTAAACTATTAATCGTCTAAGAGGTAGATATCGGATACCAAGTACTTACCTACTTACTTACTATCGGACTCATTTACTTAAAATAATTATTAAGACCAATCTTGACCTGAAATCTCGATTGGAGCCTTTACTCTTCATACCCATGTGAGATACGATTGTATTGTGTATATATTTGCGACATTGTTTTACTAGTAAGATTTTTATTTCTGTACTTTTAGGCTTGAATATGAGTGGATTCCTACCCCAAAAGGCAACCGTTTGTAATGTTGAACAATTTTACATATTCACAACACAATTCGAGTAACACTTATTACTGTTCAAGTAAAATGAAGGGATGTAAACCTTCGGTGAAACTTGATAAGTCTGGCAATGTCGAAAAAGTCAAAGGTGTACATTTGCACGAACCGCCACGCTACTTGAAAACGTCTTCTGGAAACTATATTAAAATTTAAATGTAGCCATATTAACAGAATCTTTGAAACACTAAGAAGAATACGTATACGTTGAGCTACGACTCAACCAAAAAAAAAAAACAAATGCTGTCAAATACCGTTTGCGTGAAAACTATAAATCTAAGTCCAGGATAAAAATTATAAGATATGTAATTTTTGTTCTTTTTTATTAGCTTTAATAAATAATTGGATATCTTTCTTGTTGTATTATTTACTGAAATATTGAAAACAATTTGCACACCACGAGCTACAACGCGTATCTTTTCCATACATATTATAAAACAAAGTCGCTTTTTGTGCCTGTCTGTGTGACCGCTTAGATCGTCCAAACGACATAATGAAAAATGATAGAAATACGGACTCATTAACTTAAAATAATAATAATAATTAAGATAAAAATCTCTCTCTGAAATCTCGATTGTAGCCTTTACTCTTCATACCCATGCGAGATACGATTGTATTGTGTTTATACTTGGGACATTGTTTTATTAGTAACATTTTTATTTTTGCACTTTTACAGGGCTTGAATATGAGTGGATTCCTACCCCAAAAGGCAACCGTTTGTTAAGGTTGAACAATTTTACGTATTCACAACACAATTTGGGTAACACTTATTACTGTTCGAGTAAAATGAAGGGATGTAAAGCCTCGGTGAAACTTGATAAGTCTGGCAATGTCGAAAAAGTCAAAGGTGTACATTTGCACGAGCCGCCACGCTACTTGAAAACGCCTTCTGGAAGCTATATAAAAATTTAAATGTAGCCATATTAACGGAATCTTTGAAAAACTGCAGTCTTTTAAGAATGCGTGTTTAAAAAATGGCAGAAGAATATACGTCGAGATAAGACAAAAAAAAAAAAAAAACAATTGCTGTCAAAGACCGTTTGCGTGAAAATCTTAGTCCAGGATAAAAATCAGAAGATATGTAATTTTTGTTCTTTTTTATTAGGTTAAATAAATAATTGGATATCATTCTTGTTGTATTATTTACTGAAATATTGAAAACAATTTGCACACCACGAGCTACAACGCGTATCTTTTCCATACATACTGTAAAACAAAGTAGCTTGTCGTGCCTGTATGTGTGACCTCTTAATCGTCCAAACGACATAATAAAAAAAAAGATAGAAATAAAACATGTTTAATTGGCGCATGTCATAAGTTCATAAAACAAAAAAAAGGTTAATTCTCATATGAACTACACTGTGTGCCTTATGGTTGCGTCAAATAGGCCCAGTCCTAATTACGTAACACTCGATCAATCTTAATCTGTTTTATTTTGACAGTTCAACAACATTAATTACGTTATTTACGTTGTTGAGCAGACCAATTAAAGCATCTTTATTTGGCACAATTCATAAGTCCAATAAACAAAAAAAAAACAGCAAAAAGTTGATTACTTATTATAAAAATTACACTTTTTACCTGCGTCAAATAGGCCCAGTTCGGTAAAATGCCTGACTAGGCCAAATGGACTAAATTTATTGTTTATAATATCGAATGGATTTTGATGTGGTTTTACCATCATTTAGAGTTTAAATTAAATGGTTTATGTATTATTATACACATTAATATTTAACTAAGATTTAGGACAGACATCTCGATGTTTTGACATGTCGCTATTGCACCCGTGCGAGGTAAGAACGGGTTGCTGGTTTATTTTTAAATTAAACAGGGCCGATTTTTCAGTCATCACTTCATCAGAGCATATAATAAATATGGCAGTTTGACAGCTTTAGTATAGATAAAAGTTAAATTAAAAATTAAAAACCCCCGACACAAATAAAATCCTTTAAAAAGTACTTACCATCGGTTACCATAGGACATCAAATACTTACCATCGATTAGCATTAAAGTTATGCTTTATTTTATAAGTAATTTAATATTTTTATCTCCGCACTTTTACAGGGCTTGAATATGAGTGGATTCCTACCCCAAAGGGCAACCGTATATTGATGCTGAATAAATTTACATATTCGCAACACTGTTCAAGCAACACCTATTACTGTTCTAGTAGAATGAAGGGATGTAAAGTCTCGGTAAAACTTGATAAGCTTGGAAAAGTCGAAAAAGTCAAAGGTGTACACTTGCACGAACCGCCACACTACTTGAAAACGCCTTTTGGAGAGTATATTAAAATTTAAAAGTACAACCATAATAATAAAATCGGCGAAAAACTACAATCTTTTAATATCCATACTAAAAAAATGGCAGAAAAATACACTTTGTGTTGTGACTCAGAAATAATAAACCCACAACTGCACTATCAAAACCAAATAACAAAACTCAAAAAAATATGTACGTATTTTTGAAATTAATTTATTTGGGTTTATAATAATAAATAATTGGGTATTATTCTTCTTGTATTATTTACTGACATATTTAAAACACTCACCTCCACCATCAGAAACTACAACGTGTATTTTTTATAAATTATATATTACTAGGTTCCGCCCACTATGAGGTCGGAAATTATCCCACTGTCGGCATGATTTTTTTACATCTTCAACAATCATCGTCATATTTCAGCCAATATACACAAAAGCTTAATGAATTATATAATACACCTAAACCTTCCTCATGAAATAATCCGTCCATTGGTGAAAACCGTATGAAAAACCGGTCGGTAGTTTTTGAGTTTATCGCGTTCAGACAGACAGACGCGACGCACTGTCGAACGAAAAAAGCTCTCGAAGACATTTATGCTTACATTTTTAAGTGTCGGTATTTTGTTTGGAATGACTTCTAATAGCCAATATTATGCATACATTTATATCATAGGATGCTTTATATAACGAGATTTGTACGGTTTTTCTGAAAAAAAAAAGACACCTAATATTTAAAAAAAAATTACGTTACCTAAAAAAATCATATATAAATAGTTACATCACCGTCTGCAAGGATATAACGGTTATTCCTCCTGTTCCGGAGATATTAGCATTAGCACCATACAATTTTTTTGCAAAAAAAAATAATTTGCCTACTAGTTTGCATCCTATAGTATATCTATGCATGATATTGGCTATTAGAAGTCATTCCAAGCCAAAAATCGACACTTTAAAATTTAAGCATAAATGCCTTCCAGAGTCTGGGCACCCGACCAAATGGTTAATAGGTTAGGTTCGGTTAGAATTGTGACTAAGCGTGTGACATCCGAGTTGTGAAATACAAGATGGCCGCAGTTACTTGCCTATTTAGTATTTTTAAAACACAAAATTATTTGGGGCTCACAAAAAGAGGCGCATTTATTGTATTATAGTGGAGGGTCCATTAATTTTTTTAGGAAATCATAAGGGGAATTATTTGGGGTTTGATTAAATACATGTCCATTATCTTCTGAGTAAAATGTTTATATTTGCACTTTTACAGGGCTAGAATATGAGTGGATTCCTACCCCAAAGGGTAACCGTTTGTTGATGTTGAACAATTTTACATATTCACAACACAATTCGAGTAACAATTGCTACTGTTCGAGACGATTAGCTGGATGTAAAGCCTCCGTGAAACTTGATAAATCCGGAAATATTGAGAAAGTCAAAGGAGTACACTTGCACGAACCGCCACGCTATGTAAAAACGGCTTCTGGAGACTATATTAAACTTTATTCTTAGCCGTATCAATAGAATCATCGAATAAATCAAATCAGGAATCCCTACTGAAGAAATGGCAGAATATAATATAGGTACTTTGCCGTGCGCGCTGGACGCTTTTAACGTGCACGTCTTTCTACAACGTTCTCGCATAAATAAACAATTTCATTATATATGATGTAATCAATATTTTGTAACAATGTACTGATCTTTAAATGGGCGAAAATCTCCATGGACACTCCATGTAGTTTTTTGTCCGTACTTCTCATTAGGTAACTACTACGCTTTAGAATGGGCAACTAGCTTCGTCTTTCTGACTGACCGACTCCGAGAAATGATGGTCTGAAGTTTGCGCACTAGATCCGCTCTAAGTCAAAACATTTACTTCACTTAAACAAATTACAGGCACGTTTGAGTTGTCAAACTCAAATCAATCGAATCATCGAAAAAATCAAATCAAGAATCAAGAATTCCTAGGCACTAAAGAAATGGCAGAAAATAATATACTTTGTGTTGTACGCTGGACGCTTTTAACGTGCACGGCTTTCTACATCGTTCTCGCATATATGTATAAACAATTTCAACAGATATGATGTAATCAATATTTTGTAACAATGTACTGATCTTGAAATGAGTAAAAATCTCTATGGACACTCCATGTAGTTTCTTGTCCGTACTTCTCTTTAGGTAACTACTACGCTTTGGGGTAGGTAACTAGCTTCATCTTTCTGATCGACCGACTCCTTGACAACTCAAACGTGCCTGTCATTTGTTTAAGTAAAGTAAATGTTTTGCATTAGAGCGGATCTAGTGCGCAAACTTCTCATCATAATTATTCGGATTCTGATCGGTACTGTGTTCAAACAATCTTAGCTCAACAAAAAAGTTTTTGTTATTTTAAATAAAAATAATTATAAGTTGTTAGTAACCTTTGGTTTCAATAAATAATTTGATGTCATTCTTGTTGTATTATTTCCTAATCATTGAGAATTATCTTGCTCACCAGACTACGTTGTTTCGTCACGCCTGTGTGCCTTTAACTTCGTCTCAGGGTAGGTTTAGATCAAACGAGCAAAAACACGTTCTATACACTCTATGATTTTTTTTTCTGTAAACAGGGAGCACAGCATACTTTCGTTGGTCTATGCTAAAATGTCGAGAATATCAAGAAAATTATGCTTTGGGTATTTTGTTGGTTCTATGTTTGCATTCCGTTAAACTTGCTACATCAATTCAGAATTTTCTCACTTTTACAGGCTTTCAGTATAAGTTCATTCCCACTCAAAAGGGCAAAAATCTACTTATGTTGAACGACTATACATTTTCACAAGACCACTATAGTACCACCTACTACTGTTCGAAGAAAAGTACGGGATGCAGGGCTACCGTCAAACTGAATAAATCGGGAAGCATCAGAGAGGCGAACACCTTTCATACTCATGAACCACCAAGATACATGCAATTGGCGACCGGAGAGTACGTCAGAGTAGGCTAGAATCTACGAATAATAAAAGTCAGGAAGCGTAATTGTGAACAAAATCAATGAAAGATTCAGCTCCAAACATCACTTGACAAAAGTATCTGACTTTTATTATTCGTAGGCTAGAATTCAAAAAAGTATGTATCTTATAGAGATACTTCGCCTAACCCTGCGTCCTAAACAAAACGAACATCGCGCGAACACGCTACCGTCGCGTTCATTTTGTTTAGCGAACCCGAACGCCCGGTTGCGCCGACAGAGGGCTCCGACAGAGGGCCGCTTCCGGCTTTCCGAAGAAATCAGTGACATATAAACGCGACGATCGCATATTCGCGCGATCTATTGCTTTGGTTAGGATGCGGGGTAAGTGTATCCGCTCACGAATCAGTCGAATAAAATTTTGTGTTACGAGTTGATGATTCGATTTCAATGTGATACTTGTAAGCATTCCTGCACTCAATTGAACCATTTATTGTTTAAATGTAGGTAAAATATTACGTAATGTTTTTTTATTTATTTATACGTCCTGTAGCTCAAATTATGTTCAAGAAATGTTTAATTTTCTATCAGTATTTCACAAGCATGCTGAAGTGTGTAAAATATAAAATTAAAGAACGATTACTTACGTTTGTTTTATCTACGACTCTGTACTAGTAAAAGTCTAGTATAAAGCCTGTTGCAGACTAGCGCGACGCGACTCTAACAATACAATTTCTGAGAAAACTTCACGGTATAACAATAACCGGTGTCGCGTCGCGCTGTCGTGTCGCGCTACTCTGCACGAAGCTTTAGATAGTCCTAAAAATCGAGTAATTAGGATAGTAATAATTTTACATAGTATTATGTAAGTTTGATAATGTAATAATTATGACGATGATGAATGGTTTCTATTGACCAATTCTATTTTTATTCTAATCTACCTCAAATTTTCCGCCAACTTTTTTTTGGTTGATGATACTTATATTAACTGAAGCATTGTATTTATGTGACAAAGCACAATCGATTTCGCTATGGTGGTATGTACACATGGTTCGACCAAACTAATCCCTTGGATGAATGAAAGACACCAAATCAAATAATTTCACCAATTTGGTCGAACCGTGGATTATAGCCATTAGGATTAAGACTGTATTGATTTCCCTACCTATATTCTATGTCTGTTCTATCTGTACATCAAAAAAAGTCTAGTTATTATTTGTAAAATAAAACAATAAGGCCCGCCTGCACTACAAATAGCTAAATACACACTACGTTTACCGCTAAACATGTCTAAAACATCGCTCTGTTTCTGTCTATCGTTTGAAGATTACAGAGACAAAATGATGTTTTAAATATACGAGTATATCTTTATTTTTCGTGTGGTTAGTGACTAACCTGCACCACAGCCTGCACCCTAATTGCGTAACACACGATCAATCACAATCTGAATAATTTTGATATTGCTAATCTAGTGCTTCATATATTGGAAAAATATGTCTGCTGAACAACGTAAATAACGCAATGAATGTTGATGAACTGTCAAAAATGAAATGGATTGTGATTGTACGTGTGTTACGCAATTAGGATGCGGGTGTCAGAGTTTTTATGCCACCACTGACTTGGCTTCACATGTCGTCGAGAAAATATCTCTCAGACATGCCGGTTTCCTCACGATGTATAATAATAATAATGATGATCTCTCTTTAGCGTTAAACGCATTTAGTGATTTGTACTTTTGAATTAATTACAAATTTATTCTCTTCTGAAGTATTATGTGAGCAAAAATGAATAAAACAATAGTAATGAGATGATATGTTTGCAGAACAGCTTTAATTTTTTACCTATAAATTATTTGTCGTACTAGATTTATTTGACAGTTTTTTTAAATGTCATCATGTACTTATGTGACAATCAATGAAATAGATAACTACTTAATAAAATGGATATTTTTTATTATTAAATCAAGTCAATTGTGTATGCTGGCGTGCTTTCAATAACCACAATATCACGACCGAAGTCCCCGAAGGGCTGGTCAGTGGGTAGAAGTGTTTATTTGTTTTGGCGTATTTTGCTTACTTAAAAGAATCAATTTTTTTTTAACGTTTCAGCTCGTGCAAAATTCATAGAAACTCTGGCAGGGGCCAAGCTGTTGATGGTCAACGGGTACACATTTTCGCGAAAAAACCGATTAAAAAGTTGCTACTATTGCTCAAAAAAAGCAAGCAGCTGTAAAAGTAAGGTCCGATTAAGTAAGGAAGGAGCAATTATTTATATAATTGAGAAACATAATCACCCGCCCCCTGTGTACCAGGTCGTTGATGGGGGCCGGTACTACAAATTGTCAAAATAAGTTCTTTTCCGTTATTAAAATAATGAGACTTACCTATATTGTATTAAAAAAAAAAAAAAACTGAGAGTGTGTGCTTATGACACACAAAAGAAATGAAAACTTCGGCCTGGAGCCGAGAATACGTGAATCAGCGTCACCGACTGGAGCCGATTTTACCCATTCAGCGTTACCGACCCGAGCTTGACGGATCAGTTTCGCTCACTGTTCAGAAAAGCGTGCCTAAAGGAGTTTTTACTTCAAAAATTATGAAAAAATTACTTAACATTTATATGCGGTCGGCGAGACAAATGTCTGTATTTTATGAATAAAAATTAAATTATCTTACAATTACGTATCTTTTTTTTTCTGAGCCTACGGAAGAGTTGAACTTTTTCAGGATTGATCCGGACGAGCTCCTATATTTCAGTAAGGAATTAAAATGAGAGATTTAGGGAGTGACCACACTTGTCAACGCGGTATCGGCTTGAGCCGATCACGTATCACCACACTTGTCAACGCGGAATCGGCTTGAGCCGATCACGTATCACCTTATTTTACACTTGTCGCATTAAAAGTCACTTCTTCGTCGATATTGCATGGACATTTAAACCATTTCTGACCGGCTCAAGCCGATACCGCGTCGATACGTGTGTTCACTCCCTTAAGGTGATATATACCCTGGTTCTACTCGCAAGGGAATTTTCCGCAGATCACCTTATTTTATATAGTTATAATTTTTTATAGTTTTTGTAGGCAAATTATATTGATTTAGGATCGAAACTGTCCAACTAAATGGTTTCTAATATGACACAAAAAATTTGCTCACTCCTAGGTAAATATATATCTTTCAAAAATTTTACTTTAAAATGCCAAATTCTCAGTCTCCTGGCATGTCTCTCGGACGAAATGAAAATCTTTATTTGGAGTATGTACGTAATATCTGCACTAAAATAGAAATGTATAATATATATATAGTTTCAATGTGTGTGTTTGTCTAATTCTACCTTATATGCGAAATTTATTAAAAAACAAGTGCATTATGTTTTGTCTCTCGGTTTTTACCTCAGTCTCCTGCTACAAAACACGCTAAAATCAGTTTCAATTACCGCGTCTAGCGCGTCGCTGTGCGGTCTGAGTGAAAGATCGAAGTGAAGTTAGCTTACAACCACTCGCGTCCGTCTCGGCTCAGGGTGGGCTTAGCCACTACAGTGAGTTGTGCGAGTGAGGTTGTGCTGCGGCCAGTCAGCAACAGTATCCGGCCACGTATTTATTTAAAATCTATTGTTTTCTATATACTTTTTTTTTGCATTCATAGGTCGTAAATTCGTTACATCAGAGTACAGAATTGCATATCTTCAATATAAAATGTTGCATTGACGTAGTTATTGGCTAAAAACTTAAAATGATCACAGTATCCTGTCCTCAGTATCCTGGAAACATAGACAGGAGACTGAGGATAAATCAGGAGACCGAGAGTCATCAAGGATCCGCACGAATAGTAATCCAGATATCATGATTGATTTATTAATTATTGGTACATTTATATATTATTTGATTAGTTACATATTATTTATCATAGTTATCATAAATTAATAAGCTGGGAATTTCCCGAATCAAAAACTCCGATTTCTAACATTAAAACTTCATTATTATTTAATCATATTTTATTTACAAAAACTTATATAATTTAAAATGAAACATTTAAAATGTTTCATTTTAAATTATATAAGTTTTTAGATAAAAATGTAAAATATGTTTAGGTAATATTTGAATACTACGTAAAAAACCGTTTACATTTCATTACATTCTTTTACAGAAAAATGGCAAAACCAAAAAAATATTACTAAGGAAGAAAGATTAGAGAAAAAAAAGATAGCTGAAAGGCTTAGATATCAAAAAATTAAAAATGATCCTACTAAATTAGCGGCTCAAAAAGAAAAAAGTCGCCAAAAATATTTAACAAGAAAAGAAAAGGGACAAAGAAAATTGGTATCGAAAATGTCAGATCGTGAAAAACGTCAAGCTCGCAAAAAATGGAGAAAACATTCTAAAACTCATTATGATAAAAAAACTGCTCTGGAAAACGCGGCAGTAAAGTTTGTAAGAGAAAACACGCTATCTAGTTGAAAATCAGCAGCAGCAAGTGTTAAATGCACAAAATGTGACACCTAGATTGGCACTGGCACGAAAAAGGGCGTTGAGGCAGCGTAAGAAGCGTAACCGGGAATTTCAAAATAAAAATGATCCAGTCAAGGTCTTACAATAGAAGTGTTCCATGGAAGACAGTATTTTTATGCCATTGAACTATTTTTATTAATAAAACATAATCTTATTTAAATAATTACAACGGTTTTTAAGTTCTTTTGTATCAATACTCAGTATCCTGTCCATAACATCAGTCTCCTGGGCCCTTTTTTAAATGTTCAATGGTTTTGGTACACACTTCATTTTCGTCCCTCCTGAGAAGAACCACCCATATATCCCTTTACGGTGGTGATGTATAGGCCTTTAATAATTTTTATTTTTATTTCTTTACAGTTTGCGTGGAATACAAATTTATAGAAACAAACAAGGGAAACAAGTTGCTGATGGTCAATGGGTTCACATTTTGGCAAAACAACAGATCAAAACTTAATTTCTATTGTTCTAAAAAGTCGTATAGTTATTGTAAAAGTAGCGTCCGGCTTAATGCAGTCGGAGAAATAGTTAATTTGAGAGAGGAACACAATCATAAACCACCTTTGTTTAAGCAACTGATAGACGGGAAATACGTGAAAATAAAGGCATAATTTTGCAAGGATTTAAGAATATACTGATCAGCACGCGTAGCATGACGCTTTCCATTTCTACGAAGAATAGACACAGCTCTTTCTATAGAAAATTACATTTCGTTTCTTCATTTGTGACATCGCACCGTAGAAATCTTTCTACAATCTGTAATTTTGTCTTTCGTTTTTATCGATATTTGTCTAGGTCCTTTTCTGTGTTGACTATTGCAGAAGAAAGTTTTCTATCCCAAACTGTCAAACTTACACTGACAACTGACAGTTGTCTAAGGTAGTGAAGACAATTTGATTTTGTAATCGCCATGCTAAAGACAGTAGAAAACTTTCTACTCGACGGCCACGAAGTATAAACGGTTATCTACAAAATCATGATTTTACAGGAGAGCGTTTTGAACGCAGAACTGTGATAAATAATAGAAGAACAAAGGTATATATCATCTTCTATTTTACATCATTTAGTTAATAGGGCATTACCAAGGAAATGGTTAAGGCCAATATTACTGTAATATTTTTTTGTTCCAAAATATGGTACTTCGACACTTTGAGAAAAATTGTTGTAGTTGTCTTTATAAACGTGACTTAATATCAGTAAAAAGAGATTGAGCAGACAGACCTGGTATCGCTATTTTTTCTGTGGTGACTTAAGTTTATAATGTTGATAAATCTTGTTTTTAAATATAATAATTTTATCTAGTTATGCGATTCCTTATATTCTCCGTATAAAAAACACCATAACAGTATCAGTTTTTATTTCGATTTCCTATTTTACCTCTACATTGTTTTTTTCACCCAAGTAATGTCACATGTCATTGGCTTCAAAGAGTCTGTAAACAATAAAACCTTCTTGACTTACGCAAAATAATTAATTTACGCATCCAATTAATGAAATATTATAGTTGAATAATTAGTAACAACAGATATTAATAACAACTAATTATTACTATTACATTGTAATAATAATATGTTAAGATGTTAAAAGTACATCAAGCAAACCTTTTGGTTATGCGAAAGGCAGAAGGTTATAGAGACCTTTGCCTGTTTCATTCATCTATAGAAACTCTTTGAAAACAGAACAAACATGCGCTAAGATTCTATGCGCGCGCATCCTGAGCAGAATATGCTGGCGACAGAACGGCGGGCTTTCTCTTTCTTGCATATATGCACGTCCCATTCGTTTAGTTTTAAGTACAGTCTCAACCGGTAGGTATTTACTTTTAATAATAGTTTATTATTATTGTATAATTAATTGAATGATTTCATTTATATGTTTTGTTTTAATCTGTAATAATAGGCCATTATTATTTTGCAATTTGGGTTTAATTTTATTAGCTATGTTTATAAGTGTATATCACATTGATTACTGAAAAATCTTCAACACTTTGATCTTATCTTATGGTTGTAACCATGGTGTAACGTATAGGTACCATTAACGTGAACGTTTTATGATTATATAAACATTGTCGGAAATGAATATCGGAATTAACGAGCATTGAAAATTCTCAAACGTCATTTTAACTAATTCGTATTTTGAATTTAACATTAACATTATTATTATACATTGTGACAAAAAATCGAGAGATTCGATTCTAAACCTAGATTTTGAGACCTAATTACCGTGTAATGCCGAGAATTATGGTAAAATGGTAAATTACATTTGAAAGCCCTAAAATTATCCTTTTAATTAAACCAAAAATCTTTGAGTCACTGCATGTTTCATACCGATGCTAGGTTCCTTAGTCACTTGGTCACTGTCAATCAAACAGAAAAAAAAAAACTAAAGAATTCTGAGTCGATTTATGTAAGAGTGAATTTCGTAAAAAGTGCAGTTGACTCTTTCTACTTTGGTGCCGTCGTACAGTCTACACGGAACGTCACTTTTGTCTACTCTTCCGTCGACAAAACGGTGCTCATGCTACGCGTGCAGTTACGCTAGGGACATATCGACGCACAGTGTTCCAAAAGCCTCAAAAAATTTCCCACTTGGGTTTATTGCATTTATAAGTCAAGAAACGTATTTAAAAAGCACGAGTAGAACTCCCACGTATTTATCTCTTTTAGTTTTTTTTATATAAATTCACGAAAAAGACGTGACTTTTCCATGAAAAAAATGAATATCAGTTCTCAAAAAGTAGTTGTTCAAGATAATAATTTGAAATTAATATTATTAATAGAGCTCATTTGAGAGCATATTTACACGTTTTTTTTTTTTATCTCTTTTAGTTTCGGAGTAAAAAAATATTTTCTTATTTTTGTTTTTATTTTTTTTCTCCGCAAAGCCGCAAAAGTGCGACTTGGGACTAGAACTGAGATATTGTCCACAATAAGGTCTATTACTCATAAAAAAATCAAGTCGCACTATTGCGGCGTTTAGGAGAAACAGGTGCTTAAATCTTAAGGTCAAATAATACACTCCAGGGTTGTCACTCTGAGGTCAAATAAATAAATACATATTTTATTATGAAATGTGTATTGCATGGACGTCTCGCTCAAACTATAGATTTACAGAGCATATAATAATTATATATATATAGTGTTTTTTTTTATTTGGGACATAAGGAAATTCATAACCATATGAGATACAGAGAGACTGTCTTAGGAAACATTTATTTTTGATTTGGAAAAAAATGGCATAAAAAAATTTTTGGTCAACCGCGAGTTGGCCATTGAGTAATTTTGATGAAAAAATGTTTTGATGATTGTATCGGAAGAAAAAAATCAGGACAACGGAAGTTAGTCAAATCTAATGAAAATATTTTTCCATACAAAACAGATTAGAACAGATAGACAGACTATACGAGTACTACCTACCGTGCTGCGGTGGTTAATAGTTTGACCGTCTCGAAAGGCTTTCCACGTTGTGTAACGATTACTATTTAGACCCGTTTTAAAAACCTGTATTATAAATATATATGTAAATTTCCCAGTATCACTACATATTATAAAACAAAGTCTCTCGCCGCCTCTGTCTGTCTGTCTGTCTGTTCGCGATAAACTCGGAAAGTACTGCACGGATTTTCATACGGTTTTCAACAATGGATAGAGCAATTCTTGTGGAAGGTTTTTGTGTATAGTAAGTTTAAGTTTTATACAAACTAACGACCTTTTGAGTTATAACAAAACAATGTATGGTAGGATTGTACCTCTTTAATAGATCTACAAAAAAGTCCGTGGTGGTATATGGTATATGTCTATCTTATAAGGAAAACCCGCAGTAACCATTTTTTGCGTTTACTTAAAACAGTAAAATGATCGGTTGTTTACGTATTTTTAACAATACCGTATTAATCCTCATTCAAATAAATTTAATAAAATAAAAAAATCTGCTTATTTATTGCCTCTAAGGCGGAACAAAGTTCGCCGGGTCAGCTAGTAAAACAACAAAAAAGAAACATTACTCATATAAATCGCACTCATTAGTTAGTGTTAATGTTAGATCATTTAAATCATCAACATCATTCGAAGGATTTTCGTCGTCCTCCTCTGCGGACTGTAATGTATCCACATCAATTGCTTTTAAAAGTTCACAAACAGCAGACGGCAAAGGAGGCCGTTTTGAGAATCTTCGACGATCACTGAGATGAGCCATAGAAATTAGTGGATCAGACGATTCTAGTGCACGATGAAAAAGGTCGGTCATTGTACTAATCCTGTTCATTTTACGACAGTGATGTTCTCTATCTGAGCGCCAGAATTTGTTTCGTGACTCAGCTGCTTGTTCTGAAAGCATCCCAACAGGCAGTGAACAGGAATCAATAATCTCTTCACCGTGTACAAGTATTTTATGAACTGTCACCGTCATTGGGTGCCAATTATATGATTGAACGTACCGCTCTGCGAGAGACCGGCAAAAATGCCCGAATTTTTTGGCGTCAATAGAATACTCGCTAGATATTGTCACTAGAATAGTATGAAATCCATCAAGTAACCATGAAGGTAGACCTAAAATCTCCCCAAATATGCCACGGTACTTGTCTGAAAGTGCAGTCCTAGCCGAGTTTCCATCATTCGTAGTGCCCGCATTCGGCTTCACTACGTCTACTAATAATCCAATCTTCTCCCTAATCTCTGCCTGGATTCTTTTTTTTCTTGCTTCAACAATATGGCTTTCGTTGCTGCCTTTAATGATTCGCCATTTTTGTACAAATGGATCATTTTTATAGCTAAGGTGCAATAAAAACTCAAAAATACGTATCCACGCATGAAGGGGATTGATACCATATCGCATATTTTCTTTTATAGTTTGTTTTGTATAAGACATTTCCAAATTATTGAATTGGGTAGCTGTAACTTTACAAAACGGGCATCTTAACTGTGAAGTAGTTCCGGTAATTATATTTAGGACTTTGCCATCTATTACGCTCAATGTTAAATTATAAGAAAACGTTAAGTTGTGACCTTCTGAAGTTTGTATATTTATTGGTAACAAACTTTTAATTTGTTCTTCAACCCAGTTTTTTTCGTAAAGAATAAGGTCACTTGTTTCTTTTTTAAACTGGATGTGCAGTGGGTGACAAAATCTGTACGATTGGGGTGTAGGATTTAACCAGGCAGTAAAATCGTTATCCATTACTATGCGTATGGGAATAAGGGTTGTGGCAAAAAGACTGTTTTCATTTATAAGCGTTTCTTCGGTTTCTTGTTGGAAGCTCTGCTTATAAAATGAATGCCCAGTGCAACCATCAAATCCCCAGGACCCCTGAAATTCACACTTAACCTCCTGACTACCTTTTCTATGGCAATATGCAATAAAAGCAGCCTCGCAGCTTAGGAAAATTCTTTGAATTGTGTGAGTGAGTAAACCTTGTAGTGACACTGATGCTTCCATTTCAGACACTTTTATTTCCTCTGTTGGATAGCATGCTTTTCTAGCAATAAGGACTTTATTGTAAGCGGGATATGCAGGGAATCCTCGGTTGTTTAAGTCCTTACGTAGTCCCCTGTTTCCACACTCAACTTTCTGTCAATAATAACACTTAAGGCTTCATCTGGTGTGTAAGGTTCTTGCACCACAGAAATTCTTTGCCTTACAGTTGAAGCTCGTTTTGGTGATACTAAACATGTATTTATGATTTCTTCTAAATCTTTAGAAGCTTTGGGTGTTATTTTAGATCCTTTATCAGAAGAAGCTATAGAAGTAAAAGCCTTTATTACTTTTTTTTGAGGTTCACTCTCTAACGACTCCATAATGCGTTTCCTAACTTTAAGGTCTTGTTTATAGCTTACATTAGAAGAATTATCCATCAATGTACTGCACGGCGCGCCAAGAGTCGTATCGGCCCCAGTGGACTTCTTGAGGTCTTCTGGTACATCGTCGATGAACAATTTATTTAAAAAAACGCCATGTTTGTCTGTAAACCTCTTTTTATTTCTTTTACATCCTTTGTAATAATTAGTAGCTTTTTGGAGAAAGGGTTTAACGATTTCATTCACAAGTCTGTCCTTTTCGCTGAATGTAAGATCTTTAAGGTGTTCACCTACTTCTCTGTAAACTATGATCATCAAGTCTGAGGATGTGAGATCTTCTGGTGAACCATTTTTCTTATATTTTTTGCTCTCCGCATAAAAAGATTCGAAAATCTTTAAACGTGTACAACCTCCTCGTGTATTTGCGGATACTTCCGGAGTTTGAGAAGTACCGGCTGTGGCGCAATTCACAGCATCACTTGCCACTCGTGTACCAACATGAGGGTTGGCGCCCTCATGCCCCCCTTGCAATAAGTCCTCCGATCGGGGCTCGGAAGGACATCCCCCAGCAGGTTGGGTAAGCCCCTGCTGAGGCAAAGTGGCGCCATGGGTCTGTAACGGCTCCATGGTGCCTCACCCCCGTTTCTCCAGGTTGCAAGTATAGCATGGGGTTTTAGCCTATGCCTCACGAGGGTGGACCCCTTCCCATGCTACATGCAACCCTTCATTGAAAATACTCTCAATAAAAGTTCTACAAAAGCTATATATAAAAGGTCAAACAAAGTGACAGCCCTAGCATTAATTTTCAAAATTCTATTTCTCCTAAACGCCGCAATAGTGCGACTTGATTTTTTTATGAGTAATAGACCTTATTGAGAACAATATCTCAGTTCTAGTCTCAAGTCGCACTTTTGCGTCTTTGCGGAGAAAAAAAATAAAAACAAAAATAAGAAAATATTTTTTTACTCAGAAACTAAAAGAGATTAAAAAAAAATAAAAACGTGTAAATATACTCTCAAATGAGCTCTATTAATAATATTAGTTTCAAATTATTATCTTGAACAACTACTTTTTGAGAACTGATATTCATTTTTTTTCATGGAAAGGTCACGTCTTTTTCATGAATTTATATAAAAAAAACTAAAAGAGATAAATACGTGGGAGTTCTACTCGTGCTTTATAAATACGATCCTTGACTTATAAATGCAATAAACCCAAGTGGGAAATTTTTTGAGGCTTTTGGAACACTGTGCGACGGGGCTATTCTGTAATCCGCTCTCGATTCAAATACCTAAAGAAAATGGAACTTTAATATGATACCTGCCCTAATTGATCTAATTATCCAATGAAATATATGAAATGAAATTAATTGGTTATTCTGTAAATAGAAAGTCTTTTACAAAACAATAGAAATAAGCTAGAGGTCGACGTTTCCTATCTGACTACTCTGAGAAGAAAGGCCGAAACGCACTCGAAAGCTCGCAGTCCCTTTTAAGGTCCAGACATAATCTTGGTCAGGCCATATGAGGACCATATAGATTAGTGTCTGATACCATTTCAGAGGAAAGAACCACCCAGATTTGAGTGAAGCTGTCCAGTTAGTGCAAGCATTTATCAGTAATCGTAGAGCTCAACTCAGAACTTAAAGGGCTCGACGATTATAAATTGTGAATACTTGCATTTTTGCCAGTTTTAAGCCCAATTTGAAGTATGAAGGCAAAGCTGATCATACGTCCCTGCCTAACAAAGCTCATTAGGCTGGTGCAGTCGCCCGCGCAGGTGTGATCAGAGTGATCATTGAACCTTTTGCGAATCTGGTAACTATAGTGATCATTAAAGTTTTGAGATACTTTGTTTTTTTTATGTCATGTATATTATTCGTTTCATGTGAGCATAAATAATCTTGTTCTGTAGTAAGTCCCTCGTTTAACAGGTCATAATGTTACGTACTTACATGTTAAAAAGGATTAATTAAGTGTTACTACAAAGCACGGAGACGCCTCGGCGGCAGCTTCTGGAGACGGTATTGTCATCACTTTCCATACAAACCAACACCAGCACGAGTAGCATGTCAACCATAGAAACGGGTTGTCTACGGGTTTTGTCGACGGAAGAATAGACAAAATGACAGATTGTGATTGTTTATCTGTCATTTTGTCTATTCTTCCGTCGACAAAATCCGTTTCTATTGTGTTTATGCTAAGCGTGCGGCCGAAGAAATATTTCTCGACGGCAAGTGAAGCCAAGTCAGAGGCCCATGGGTGGCATAAAAACTCTGACACCCGGTTAGTCACTAACCACACGAAAAAGAAAGAGGACGGTACAAACCAAGCGCGACACGCTTAGTAAACACTCATAGGAACTGATGGCCCGTGACAATTCGGACAATGCATGTGACCGCCGAATTTGCGATCAGCGCTAATTGCGCGGGTATATTATTATTTCTGCCAGTGTCTAGTTGTGTGGTGCTCAGTGGCTTAGGTGCTCTGTGAGTGTTATAACTTAAGTAGGTACTTACGAGTATTTTGTTTAACGGTGTGTATTTTTATTTATTGATTTAATTTTTAATACATTAAGCACATAAAGTACAGAGGAGGACTTAATATCATAGGCATTTTCTACGTCAACTTTTGGGTGCTGCAGAGAGAGACAAACAGAGGTATTTGAAAATATATAAAATCATTGTTTTAAATTCTAGTTGAATCTGCCTAGTTGTTGTCGCCTTTACCGAATATAATGTTATATTTATTATAAAACAAGCATGTATTTTTATCACTTTAATATTTTTTGTATTCTAAAATTAGAAATCGTTACTAAAATAAATGTTATAAAGTTAAAATTTTGTTACCTACCTACCTGGTGGCTATGTAAGTACTTGTAAGTGCACAAATCTATTTACTTACAAGATGTCTGTAAGAAATGCAATAAACAGAATTTTCACAACCAACATCCTTCGTTAATATAAAAAATAATTTATTTTAAAGACGTATTAAAGTGATAAAAATGAATTATCGATACTCATCGATCATTCATTTTTATTTATTATTTATTTATTTAAACTTTTTACACACAAAAAAGGTACAAAGGCGGACTTAATGCCTTAGGCATGCTCTACCATGGGCACGCCACAATTGCGGCGATAAGTCCCCTCTTTGAGGAGTGGCTTGAGAGGCGCCATGGCGTCCTCACCTTCCGCCTGACGCAGGTCCTCACCGGACACGGTTGTTTCGGGAGGTTCCTGTTCCGCGTAAGGCGGGAGAAAACGCCCGGGTGTCACCACTGTTTGGATCGCCCGGAGGACACGGTGGAGAATACGGTGGAGGTCTGCCCAGCTTGGGCGGAGCACCGCCGTGTCCTCACGGAGGCGATCGGCGGCGGCGATCTCTCGCGTCCGGCCCTAGTTCAGGCCATGGTTCGGAGCGAGAGTGCATGGGAGGCCGTCACCTCCTTCTGCGAAGCAGTTATGTTCGCGAAGGAGGAGGCGGAGCGCGCGAGGGAGATGCAAGCTGCACGCCCTCGCGGCCCTAGTCGCCGCAGGAGACGCCCCGGGCGTCGGGAGTCCAGAGCCGACTTCCGGCCACCGTAGGCGCGGGCTTGCGGACGGTGAGCAATGGGCAGCTCGCCGTCCGATAAGGATCAGGCCCGTGTCGACGGCGCGTTGTGTTCCACGCGCGCCTCAAAGAGATGTCAGCACCAACCGACGGGGTCGAAAGACCAATGCCTGCTGGGGTTGCGGGTTTGTCCGAAAGGGATAACGCGGCCCCGGCACACAGGCAACGGAAGGAACACGGGTGGGTTTTAGTCTGTAAAAGTCTGACACACCCTCTCGCTCTGCCCAGAGCGGGAGAAGTCATTTGATGATTTCCCATCCAAAAAAAAAAAAAAAAAGGCATGCTCTACCAGTCAACCAAGGGCTTATCACTTTAATATTGTTTCAATTGTATAATTAGAAATAAGTACCTAACTAAAACATATGTTATAAAGTTATAATTTTGTTTTGTTTGTAAGTAATTGTTAGAGCACAAATCTGTTTACAAGATGAGATGTAAGAGATGTAATAAACAAAGTTTTCATAACCAACATCTTTCATTAATGTAATTATTTATTTATTTTAAAGTCGGTATTGATAACACACATTTTCATTTTAATTGAAAAACCAGCGGAACATGTGAGAAAATACAGAGATAAGTTAAAAATAATCCACAAAAATATATCTTATTTTAAAAAAAAAACACGCAGAGTACGTAAAGCCGAAAAGAAAAAAAAAAACTTTTAGAAAACGAAATAGATAAAAAGAAAAATATGGCGGAATCAGAAACGAAATCAGAAAGAAGATAAAAGATAAAGATCATCATTATAATTTTCCTGCCCTCATCCTAATCCTTTTGTGGTCCGCTCAACATGTCTTTTCTTTCCACACTTCTCTATTAGTCGTCATCTCGGTAGTCACTCCCTTTCTAGCCATATCATCTTTCACACAGTCCATCAATCGTTTCTTAGTAGCCCGGGGAAGTTACGCCAAATTTTAGGCTAACTTTGCATTAATTTAAAACAACGATATAGTAGAACATATAGGGGTTTATTTAATAAGTTGCTTAAAGTTGAATAATGATGAGTGACTGTTTAACCATACATTTTTGACGTTTAAACGTCACTTAACTCTAAGCGACGTTTATAACTAAACCCCAAAATGTTAACGCATTGCTTTTGATTAATAAGTTATAAACAAACATTTCGTTTTTCAGTGGATTAACTCTTCTCGACTTATTTCTTGTTGTCAAAAACTTACGGTATCATTCCGAACCCCGCTACACGCAACAGTGCTGCCGCGGCGTTGTTGCCGCGACGTTGTTGTGTAGTGCCGTGGTAGAACTGCTGCGACAGCACTGCCGCCTGCGGCGGGTTTCGGAATCATACCTTTAAGTTCATCCGTTATTTATAGACTTTCTTTACTTTTTACCCTATTGTGGTGGAGCCCAAAAGAGTGGTTATTTTTTTGGGTAATTTTGGCTAGAGCCCTAGGTACTGACATAGTCATTTAAGTGTTTCGTCATTTAAATGAGAAAAAAAGCCCGTTGTTGACATTAAGTTGGTACCTTTTCAGAAAATATTATTTAATACAACATCTGTAATTGTAAATACACAAGTATAATAAAAAACATATTCTAGATGACATGGAGGCAAGATCCAGCTTGTGTGGATCACAGGAGAAGCAGACAACATCCTGTGTTGTTAAAGAAAATACTACGCACTGCGAAGTAAAAGAAAATGATGCTCATCAAAAACACGATCAAACAGTGAGGGTCAATAAACATTTAGCTCGAATAATTCCGAATAAATCTGGACGTATTAAAAGTAGATCTTGCCAAGTTTGCGATCAATTTGGTAAGAAAGCAGCATTTACTATTTTTACATGTGTCGAATGCCCTGGTTCACCCGCTATATGTCTTGTTTGTTTTCGTAGACGACACCGATTTTAAAATATTAAATAAAAATTGTTCTTTTGGTAAGAAAAACTAAAAGAATAAAATAAATCATTAAAAAATACATGTTTTTTTTTAATACTGTTGAAACACATACATAGTCCTTGTCCCGAACACCTGCAGTGCATCGTCGGGGAATAAAATATAAAAAATAAAGGTCCATTTTCCAAAGCTACATATGTTGTAGTAAAACAACGGAAAAGTCTTTCAACATAAAGAAATCCATATGAGAGCAACACAAATTAATATGTTATTACTTTCAGATGTTTCAAACTACAAGTTTATACAGACGATTCGGGGGAAAACTTTGTTGATGGTCAACGGATACACGTATACAGAAAACAATCGAGCCAAGAACACTTACTACTGTTCCAGAAAGTATAAAAGCTGCAAGTCAAGCGTAAAATTAGATGACAACGGCAGGATGACAAGTATAAGAATGGAACACAACCACTCTCCGCCGGTCTACCGTTCAACCCACAATGGACTCTATGTCAAATTCAGCACTGATCAGAATCCTTCGTTGTATAGTTATAGTCGAACACCTTACCGCTTTTGAAAACTACTTAATGAAAATTATGACGTAATTTAATTTTGTGCATAGGTTCTTAGGGTGTTAAAGGAAATTTATGGTTGACTATACCAGACTGGCCTTACTTTTTCTATTTTTAATTATACTAGTGATCCCATTTGTATGGTAAAAAATCTCATTTTTTATAGAATCCGTAGGTTTTTTTTTTCTAAAATCGAAATAATATCGTGTGCTGTAGATACCTTAGGTACGATCTTGAATATACGAGTATAATATAGGTATACTACCTTTTCTTGGCAGCGCTGAAAAATTTATAATTTCAAAACGTAACCTGTAATTTACACCTCTTATGCTTTGGTTTCCTAGGAAAGCTGTTCCGTCATATTATAACGACCGTCATGAAAATCTGTAATTTTCGCCAGTATTTGACATTAAGGTGTCAAAAAACGAATAGCCGTTATTTTTTTAAATACCTATAATATATTTTCTTTTATAATTTATATATATATATATTTAAAAAAAATAAAAAAAATTGTGTGACCGTTCACCGCTTTCTTAGGAAATCAAAGCCGTTTTAATGAAATTGTACCTAAAACAAAAATATATCGAATAATATAATATTAAGTAATAATAACTCTTATTTAAGCATCAATCATTACATTAATTTTTTTTTAATACTTTTTTCCATGATTATACTCTCGTTAAATAATTATTGTGATTTACTGTTATTTAGAAGAATATTCAAGGCAATTATTAATTAATAGGCAATAAAAAATAACGATGGTATCAAATGTTTATAATTTTAAGGGCTAATATCATTGATATGATAGATGTTAAATAGGTAGATACAAGAAAATATGAATTATTGTGCATTAAATATGTGTCTTGAATTAAGAAAATATACTTTGGTATAATACTTTTTCTCACATATGTATGGGATTAGTTTATGATGTGTAAAGGCTCTCGCGAACAGGCGCGATGCGACGCTTTACGCGACTGTTTGCAGAAGCTTTGAGGTGGTATGGGCAGGGATGGTTTACATGGCGTGATCGATTGGCCGTGCACTCGCATAAAAGAACGACACTTTTCTGGGACATGCTGTATACCTCAGTATGCAAGTTACTTGCATACTTCTGTGAGAGTTATATGTGTTCTTAGGCCTGCCATGACAATCAATCTGCTGTGACAGTCCGCCAAACTTGACAATGACAGTTGACATAAACAATATAAACTTACCTTAAATTACACTATACCATTGTGACATACCTATGTAATGTACTGGCTGGTTAAACAAGGGACATATTAAATTTTCGCTACGCGGTAGGTACAGTTAGTGCCATCCACGAACACGCGCCCCACTCCATCATTATTGTACTGTGGGTCGTCCATAAGTCACGTGAGGGTTGAAAAGAGGGTTCGGAAAAGATCACGAAATATCACAAGGTGGTTTAGAAATGCGCGTTGAACGAAAAAATAAATACACTCACTACATCCCCCCTTGTAGTGAGTGTATTTAATTTTTCGCTAAACGCGCTTTTCAAACCGAAAAGCAGCCCCCAAATTAAAATATTTTCTATTTAAAGGTAATATATTCTGTTTTTTTTAAGATACTTTGCACCAAAAAAAATACACGTGACTTTGGGGTGAGGGGTTATTCTAAAAGACCCTTATAAATTCAACCTAGGTATTACTCAACAAAAATGTACCTAAGCACGATGCGGTCTTTGCAGATTGCCTCGTTGGTCTAGTGGTCGCAAGCACTGCTGCTGAGCATGAGGTCCTGGGTTCGATTCCCAGGTTGGGCAAAGTGTTGTTAGGTTTTTCTATTTGGAATTTCTCAGTAGCAGCTCGGAGTCTGGTTTTGTGCCCGGTTGATGGCAATATGCTCGTCACTCAGGTATGACTCTCAGAAATGATGCTCTAAAAAGACGAATTTCCTACATTTAGAATCGGCCGCATACCTACCGTACCTACTTTGTCTATAGTACATACTAGACCCGCCTGAGGTTGGCACAGTTTATACGAGTTGAAAAAAAAAAAAAAGATTACGTTATTTATTTTATTAGTAAGGTTATATTCACATAAAACTTTCGGAATAAATTCTCTAAATGATGTTAAAAAAACCGCATCAAAATACTTTCCGGTTTGGAAGAACAACGCGGTCACAGAGACAGACTCGAAAAGTGACTTGAATTTATATTATTTAGGTATATATAGATGTCCATTGTTTACCCAGCCATATCTAGGTACTGTCATGATGTTAACTATGTAGCTAAAAGCGTTTTATAATTATTTTAATGTTAGTTAAAATATATTGGATATTAATATTTCATTGTTTTTTTTTCTCAATTATATTCGATAGTAGAAAATAGTGATACCTGATACGCGATTAACATCGTCACGCTATTAATTCCATTCTCGGCTCCTTTCATCTAGCTACTACCAGATATCAGATACATATCATTAGAATTATTAATACAGAGGCAGCGCGACGGACGTCTCTGCGCTATCATGGACGGTACTTTTACCATGGTGCGTCGATGCGAGCGGGACGGTGGCGGCACGCGACGTCCGTCCGCAATATCACGCACCGTGGAAAACTGCCTTAAGTTATATTTGTTCTTAAATGTCGTGATTTCATGGAAAAGTCATTCAATGGAACAAATCTAATTTACAGAGGATGTATTAATGATTCTTATGATTATTATTCCGTAAATACATATTGGTTATGGTCGCAAATTATATTTTTATCAAGAGACACAACCTGACACTAACCTGCAAATTGTAAAAAACGTAAGAAAATTTGAATTTCGGGGGATACCATTGCGGATCCACCTTAAATAAAAAAGACACTTATTCACAAAGGAATAATATTAAAAATTATGTCTGTTTGCAAACACTTAGTTCTGGTTGCAAGGTACGTAGATATAAAGTTTGAAAAAGATGGGATGATTTTGTCTTCGTTGTCGAAAACAACTCGCAATCGTGACCCACCGAGAATTATAATGTTGTCTAAAATATATGATAAAAAGTCAATAAATTTATTTAAAAAAAAGTTTACATCTTGTAGTCTTATCATTGAGATTTTTTTCATTCTGGCGCGTTAAAGGCTGGCTTCATCAAAGGTACCGTTTGTCAGCGAAAATATATGTGTATATTCACTGGTAATATTTTGTTTAAGTAACCAAGAAAACACCGTGAGAAACAAAAATTGGAAGACCATGTGACATCTACCAAGTCGCACTTGCCCCGCGTGGTGGATTACGGCCCACTCCCTCTCACTGAGAGGAGGCCTGTGTCCCAGTATAGGCTGATTATGCAAGTAACCAAGTACACGAACTTAAACAAAAGAAAAGATTTATTGTTCAAACAAGGACCAGATTATACGGCAAGGTATTGTATAAAGCTAAGGCATAAGGTTTCTTATTCTAGTCAGTGGGTGCTGTACTGTTCTCCTAAATAGGATACGAAATAATTAATCACGTGATGTTTTTTAGGAACTTTTTTACCCCCTCTCCCCCCTGGTGATACGTAGTGAGGTTTTAGACTAACCCCTACCCCCTACCCAAAGTCACGTGTATTTTTTTTGGTGCAAAGTAGGCATCTTAAAAATTACAAAATATTTTATCTTGAAATAGAAAGAAAGAAAAAAATAAAAATATTTTTGTTAAACGAAAAAATAAATACACGTGATATCTCCCCCTTCCCCTTGTGATATTTTGTGATTTTTTCCGAATCCCATCCCCCTCTTCCGAGCCTCACGTGATTTATGGACGACCCCTAAACGGTTGACTTATAAGCACGATACAATATATGTGGCTAAGCTAGTCTTGTAATTCAATCGAATATAAATTACTCTTCCAGATACATACAAAATGATTCCAACGAACAGGGGCAAGCATTTGCTGATGTATCGAGGATTCACCTTCTCACAACAGCATCGGACCTTAAACTTCTACTGTTCCAAGAAAGATGCTGGATGCAAAGCTCGAATCAAACTGGACAAGAATGGGAAGATACTGCCATCTTCGATTCCCATACACGGCCATCAACCGCCAAAGTACATGGTGATGTCGAAAGGAGAATATGTTAAATTGTCGTAGAAAGGATATAGTATATTTTTTCTGGCTTTTCTTATTTGGTAAACAAGCACGAGTTTTCGCTTTAGGTTAAAGCCTGACGGGGTCTGCTAGGGTTGGCCCTAGCATTGGTGCTTATCAGGGTCGCGGGAAATTCCGAAAAGGTCACCGTGGCCCCTGGCAACACTGGCAACTGAAGGAACACAGGTTTAAGTCAGTAAGAGGAAACGCCCTCCCGATCTGCCTAGAACGGAAGAAGTTTTTTTATGAATTCCAACTCAAAAAAAAAGGTTAGGTACAGGTGCGGTTTCCTAGAAAAGCGCTGGCCACCACATATCGGCCGCAATTTACCGGCGAATGACGTCACTCAAACGTTATTTATGAAAGTAGGTATATTTGTTTTTCTAGAGAGCGTTTATTGACACCGTAAAGTTAAACTCCGCTGCCATAATTCTCATGACAGCCGTTACGGCCGTTATGCAGCGGCCACCGCTCTTCTAGGAAACCGTAGCTTTATACAACTTTTGAGTCCTTGCAGAAAATAGATCTTGTACGAATTACTCCAAAATCTGCTTCGATGATGTTGAAAATCAATATTCAATGGCGACATTTTTTTTTACCAAACAAGGCAAGCAAAATATACTGTCAGGTCTACTCAAAAAAATAATTCAAAAGTCATTTATTCAAACTAGGCTGAGAATCAGCACTTTTCGAACGTCAAAATTACTTAGGCAGTCCCCCAAAACGCCCACCCACCCTTCACCACTTCCTAGTTCATTAGCTGGGAAGAAGAAGTGGCGCAACAAACTCCCCAGCAGCACAGCTGTCTGTTCAGTTGGAAGAAAAAAACTACAGTACCGTAGTAAAATTACTGTAGCGTTAAAGGCCTCGTAACTGTTTATATAATTTAAAATAAAAGTGTTTTTTTAACAAGTTCATGTACAGTAAGCCAGCTCCCTATTGAATAACACACTTTCAATGCCAAGACTAGGGTCTTGAACGATATTTCCAATCCATTGCTTCATAGGTTTGTAAAATTCGTCTGTTCAACAACGTAAATAACGCAATGAACGTGGCTAAAATGTGAAAATGAAAGGAATTGGGATTCATTGTCAATTTTTGTGTGCTACTCAATTACAGGTAGGTTCTCATGTAGGTATATATTCTAGTAAATATGTATGTACGTGTATTATTAATTTATAAACTATATATGTACTTGTGTACCTATTTTATTTATAATTTATTGTTGTCTTTTTCATGTTTTTTCATATTATTATCTCCTCTAAATCGGAGCACCTGCCATCTTATCTCTTCACCACCCTTGGTTGACTGGTAGAGAATGCCTAAGGCATTAAGTCCGACTTTGTACCTTATTGTATGCGAGAAGTTTAAATAAATAAATAAATAAATATAAATAATTACACCGCAGCTCTTCAAAAAATGTAATTTAGGTACAATAACTGTTTTGCGTCGTTTAAGATCCATGGTGGAGAGGTCTGTAACTTGAATTTTAATTGCCTGGGTATAAAAAAAAAATTATTATGTAGTCCGTTAGTCAGATAATAGAAAAATATTAGACACGTGTTTTTTGCTTTATCATATTAAAAAAAATGTCTTAGATAAAACGCATCAAACTTGGGGAGGCTCACTACGTCACAATTAACTATAAAATACACAGGCGTGACGTCATGCCACATTTTAACTCAATATATCGCCGTAATATTTTGATTACGTAAAAAAAGGGAACAATACGTGTCCAATATTTTTTAATAATCTACATGACGGAGAAAAAAACAGCGGACAAAATAAACATTTGTTTGTTATCATCTCCATTGAACAGTAGGAGACCTTTTAGCGGCCTGTCTATAACCATGATAATTAATGTCAACCTAAATACATGTTCAAGACTACATAATCATGTTTGTATAGTTCTATAAGAAATGCAGAAAGTAACTTCATAAACTACTTGTGTACTTTTATAGTTTCTACCGTGACGGTATTATCGTGGACGTCCATGTCTAAGTCCACGTCCATAAAATTTATGGAAATACGTGCACGTTATAACGTTATCGTGGAAGGTAATTTAAAAGCGTCTTCATATAAAGTATGTTAACTAACAGAAGGCGTTCCCGTTAACCCGCAATAGTATAGCGTCCATACATGCAAAAAAAATATTAACATGGAAAAAGAAAAAGCTTTTTATTTTATTATAAAATATTCACAAAAAACATTAAATTGATACATAAAAGAATCACTCTGTACACGCCCACTTGTTGCACTTTTCTTTCCACGTTAAATACTATAACTATTGTGGGTTAATGGGAACGTCCTCTGTTAGTTAACGTACTCTATATCCATACATTCTACTTTCGTGTGTTATCGTGATGCTGATGCTGTCATCCACTATAGTAATAATACGTCTCGTGACGTTAGAAATTTTAGGGGTATGAGGAACAGGGTGTAAAGTTCACTCATCCCCCATAGAAAAGGGAGGATCTTCCGACCAGACGGGTGTGATGTCTGGCGGGCAACTGCCCCGAGGTTGAAGTCGGGAAGCTTGTATATATGTTTATCGCGCGGTAAACTCTAATTGCGCGATGCAGGATTTGTGTGACGTCAGGTCTTTGATGCGTAGTTCGCATGTAGCGATGTAGATGCCGCTACATCACGGACGCTAGACGGGCAGTAGCCCGCCAGACATCACACCCGTCTGGTCGGAGGATCCTCCCTTTTCTATGGGGGATGAATGAATTTTACACCCTGTTCCTCATACCCCTAAAAAACCATAAAAACGCCCATTGGGTGTTCCAAACGTTACAGAATTTCTTATGAACCTATGTAAATATCATTAGTTAACTCAACATTTTATGTAGATTAGACAGTTTAAGTATACGAGTGTAACAAAGGATTTTTTTGTATTAATTTACGTATTCGAGATTAACTTCTTAGTAATAATAATTATATTTATGAAATGTAAGAAGCTTTTATGAAAGAATTAAATGGTTTTACATTTATTTTATGATGTTTCTAATTGTATTGTATAGTAAATTGTACACCACGGACTACCTGCAGTATTGTCTCTCCTTCTCTCTTTAAATACATCCAATATACAATATGTCCGGTTTCGGACTGTACAAACTTAAAGGGGTGGTAGTTTGCTCTATTCTATCAATAAAATTATTCTACATGTAGGGTCGGAACCCATCCCCCCTGAATGGCAGCCATTTATGTGTTTTGATCGCCTTTTATGGAGCGTGCATACTAAAAGTACAGGAACTTTAAAATTTAAAGCCCAATTGTCATTAAAAAAATACTTTAAGGAACATAGGCTTGCGTAGGTAGTGAGTTCATAGCGTTATGAACTCACTACCTACGCAAGCCTATGTTCCAATAACAATATCTCGTAAACCATTAGTCATAGAATCAATTTTTTGGTATCATTATTTAGGTGAACTAAACATCTGTTAGACGAGTAGATAAAAAAAGGTAGTTCCCCAGGGTGAATTTTGTAATAACCTTGATTAACAAAAAAAACGATGTTATTTTTAACGTAAAATTGATCTTTTAGCATTTATTTCAATATGATGCAGCATTTAATGTTATTATTTGAGTTATTTAACCCATTGTTAATACTTGCTTGCTACCCGTTGCTTAGAGTATTTTTTTTTATGACAATTGGGCATTAAATTTTAAAGTTCCTGTACTTTTAGTATGCACGCTCCATAAAAGGCGATCAAAACACAAAAATGGCTGCCATTCAGGAGGGGATGGGTTCCGTCCCTACATGTAGAATAATTTTATTGATAGAATAGAGCAAACTACCACCCCTTTAAGTTTGTACAGTCCGAAACCGGACATATTGTATACGCCCATAATACCCTATGTAAATTTTCTACTTTTAAATCTATGTCATATATGGTGTATCTGCTTTATATTTAGTTCAGTTATTGTACAAAGTTTCTTGATCTAATTTGAAGTATTTTTTTTATACAACGGTTTATTTTTCGGTTTGGAGGTAACTGGATTTTTTTTCTATCGATCGAAACGTAGTACTTACTTAATTTCAAAATTAATGCTGCAGTATTTTCGATAAAACGGAGGATCATGCTTAGCAATTTGCGGTACTATAGACTCTTAAGAGCGTTTATTCTGCAGTGTCCCAACGTCGCAAATAGATGTCAAATATTTATCTGTGTTGATTAATTTGGCCATATTACTGTACGGAAATAAGAAATGTGGCTAACTCTAGAACTAGAATATTAATAATGAATAGCAATTATAACATATAATTTGATGTTGTACCCGTTTTAGGTGCAAAAAACATTTGAAAAGTTTCCAAATACTTTTTTTACGTCTAAAACTAAATATTAAGATATTAATTATTGCATTTCATAATCAATATTCTAGTTCGCGACGTTGCCCACTTTCAGAATGCACGCTCTTAGTTATGATGTAAAAGTGACCATAGGTACTAATCCCAGCATTTATTTGTATGTACAGATTACAAATATGATTTCACGAGATCACAAAAGGGCAAACAGTTGATTCTCATCGGAGGGTACACCTTCTCAAAAATGAAAGGTCGTAAATGGTACTGTTCTACGGGGTCTTCAGGCTGCAAAGCGAAACTCAAGATGGACGACAATCAAAAAATTATCAGCCTTAATAACGAACATACGCATCCACCAAAAAAATATTGTTATATTCATGGGGAATATGTTGTTGTGTAAATGGAGGTACCAACATTTTTTTACTTAGGTTACAGATTAATACAGATGATTCACACCGCAAAATCATTTAAATAAAACCGGCCAAGTGCGTGTCGGACCACGCACAATGAAGGGTTCCGTAGTTGGGATGAATTTATCCCAAGAACAAACTTAACATTGTAGTTGAAAAACATGTTTTCCCACACGGAATGTATGGGAGATGTTTTTTAAACCGCAAATTTAAGTTGGTTGATTATTACTCGTTAACCTGTACAGCCTACTTAGCTCTGATAGTTTTCCTTTTAATTTCGTTATATATACTACTGCTGTGAATTTTTTCACAAATCCAAGTACAACCATTTAGCTGGCAGGAGGGGGGACTGACTAACAATTTTTTTCAGTTTAAAGCTTAATATTTCGCAAACGGATCCCTGAATCCAAAAATGGTTTTCACTAACTCTCAATATTTTTGAACGACCTTTCTAATGATACACCACAACGTTGGGTAGACGAGAAAAAAAAAACATCCCCACTTTACGTGTAGGGGAGGTACCCTAAAAAAAATATTTTTCTTGATTTTATTTTACCAATTTGTCGGCATGATTAATATGTATACATATGCCAAATTACAGCTTTCTAGTACTAACCGTCTCTGAGCTAAGCCGCGGACAGACAGACGGACAGACAGACAGACGGACATGGCGAAACTATAAGGGCTTCTTGTTTACTGCGGAACCCTAAAAAGCGACTTATTGCGACACCATAAAGTGCAATTCAGGTCGCACAGCGCTAATTACCTACAGTTATATTCACCTAGAAGTTGCCTCTCTTTCTATCACGTAACTCTTATATCTTCTGACTACGTTACGCTCACTGAATTGGTCCGACAAGACGAGCTCGCCGCGTACTTGTACCTTCAATTCTAAAATGCGGACTGCGCCTCATGTACTATTCTTTGCCTAGGTATTAGTAAAATGTTAATATTAAATAAGTAATTTGAAGTTAATACTCTCGTCTGATTTAATAATGTCTTAATTTTTTTCAAATTTAACGATCTCAATAATTTTATGAAAATGGAACATATTACCGTTCCGAATGTCTATATATTTTATTGTCATATTTAAATTATGAATTCACGAAGTCACAAAAGAGCAAGCGGTTGAGTCTCATTGGAGGGTACAAAAGCAGAGTGTAAGTCAAATTGGATGACTAAGATAAAATCATCTGCCTTACTAACGAACACCCCCATCTACCTAAAAAATATTTTTGCAAACCTCGTGCAGAGTATTCGTTATTCGGTATTCGTTATTCCAACCTATGTACAACATGTTTGCAATAAACTGATTTGATTTTTTGATTTTTTTGAGTGGCGCGACACGACACCGGTAATTGTTCTACCGTGAAGTTTTCTTAGAAATTTATTTGTACAGTCGCGTCGCGCCAGTATGCACGAGGCTTTATTCATGGGAAACATGTTCGTTAAAAAAAAAACTTGATATTCAATTAGGTTTTGTTTTTATTAATTATAAATTTGAAAAGTATTTAATGAATTCGTCCACACTGAACTAACAAAACTTTTTTTTCCCGATCGTCAACAGGTGTTGACGACAGGGTGTTACTGATCGGGAATATTCGTTGATTTGTTACCGTTGCCATCTCTGTACATTTATGAAATATGTGTTCGTAGTTAAAAATAATTTAAAAAAAAGTAATTAAGACGGCAAATGATGTAAATCCTCGTAATAGACGAGATCCATTTCAATTAGTGCTGAATAGTTTGCTAAGACTTGCCAAATACAACAAAAAATACCTAGCAATGTGCGTGCGTATCTATAACCAAGTTAATTCAAAACATTAAATTCTAGATTATTTAAGATAAAGATGTACAAGCGGTTGAATGAATGTAGCTTCTATTGTTTAAAAGAATTTATGGATAAAAAAAATTGATGTACGTTGTAACATTTTCAAATACCCTCAAATTTTGCATGCTATGTTTTATCTTAGTTAAACATGTTTGTGCCATTATAATTATATTTTAACACCATTGTATACCATGTTTTATGCAAATAAATTATTTATTTAAAAAGCTCTATTGTTAATCATTTCAGTCAGTTTTTTTTTCGGTATTAAATCAGATCATAGACTTAATCTTTATTTAAAAATTTCAATATTACTAATCTTCAACATATATTTGATTGATAGATTACAATTATGAGATCGGTACGTCAAGAAGGGGCAAGGAGTTGATTCTCATCGGAGGATACACCTTTACAAGGAACCGGACAGGACGTACTTGGTACTGTTCTTTGAGGTATCCAGGCTGCAAAGCGAAACTCGTGATGGATGACGATCAAAACATCATCAGCCTCTATAATAATCATCCACATCCCCCTAAAAATATTGTGTTGTAGAAGGGAAACATGTTCTTGTGTAAATCAAATGTAATTTTTTTAATGTGTTAAATATTTGCGTGTTGAAAATAAATTAAAAATACACTTATTCACAAAATAATAATATTAAAATTATGTCTCTTCACAAACACTTAGTTCTGGTTGCAAGGTACGTAGATGTATAGTTTATTAAAGATAGGAAGATTTTATCATCGTCGTCGATTACAACTCACAATCATGACCCACCGAGAATAATAATGTTTCCTAAAATATTTGATAAAAATCAATAAATTTATTCAAAAAAAAAAGCTTACATCTTGTAGTCTTATCTACGAGATTTTTTCATTCTGGCACGTTAAAGGCTAGGTGGATGGAGACTTTATCAAAGGTACCGTTCGTCAGCGAAAATATATCTGTATATTCACTGGTAATATTTTGTTCAATTGATCTATTTTTGAAAGTACAGAATTAATCTCCATTAAATTAACTATCTTTACAATGGTATACAGGTTGGAGTTTAAAGAACCTTACTGCCCAGTAAGGGCAGCTACCGTAACCGTTGTACAGGAAAACGGTCTTAGAAGACTGTCCATATATTTTGAGATATTTTGATCTGCATTAACAGATTTTGAAAAAGTTTTCAGACATCAAGAAAATGGGTAGTTTTCACAAACAGTTTTTTGTTATCAATCGATCCTGCTAATAATAAGGATAAAAAAACTCTATTGGACCAACTGAGGTTTGAGGACTAGAAAAATCTGAAGTCACAAAAATATTTACTGCCCCGTCTCAAAAATCCACCTGTATACCAGTTTAAAGTTTTCACTTTTGTCGGCAGTCCCCATGACAGCCAATTTGTTTTTTCTGTCGAACTGTTGGAGATAGCGCAAAAATATGCTTAATATACTTATTATCAAAAATAAACCCATATTTGGAAAACTAAATTCTCCTTACTTCTTCTGGTCCAAATACGAGATCGGTTGTCGAGCCCTGGTGCGTGACAGGACGAATGGATCCCTGAAAGTCATTGAGGGTTCTCATGGATATGCCCCTCCGAAATACTTGAATAAGGCTAGTTGTTAAATAAATTTTTGGACAGTAAATTCAAATATTAAAACTAATAAAATTATTGACCTTAAAGAAGAAATGAAAAGTATCACTGAAATTCATTGAATCATTTTTATGTTACCTAACACGATTTAATTTGACTGCTTCATGATACTTTATCCAAATTAGAAGGCAAAAGTTAATCTAAAAGTGAACTGCCAAATGCAATTTGTTTTAAAATAACTTATCAAAACTGCTATTAGCTTAGTTTATTACCACAGAATACAAATATGAATTTGTGAAGTCACAAAAGGGCTATGTGTTGATTCTCATCGGAGAGGTTACACCTGTACAAAGACCTTTCGGGATACTATTTGGGTTTTTTCCACAAAGAAACCGGGCTGCAAAGCGAGACTCAAGCTGGATCGCAAACAAAACATCATCAGCCTTAATAAGGGAAATCCTCATCCACGTAGAAAATATTATATTATATATAATGGAGAGTACGTTCGTTTGTAATTGATAAGGAATTTGAAAATAAATATGTAGATTTAAAAAGTTGTATTTTGAAGGCTTAGTTAGTAGTTAGTTATCTGTCCCGTTCTGAAATTTTCGTTACGGAAATTGATACGTAACGATTTATGTATTATCTGATATGATTTATATTATTTACGTAATTATGATGTAAAAGTGACCATAGGTACTAATCCCAGCATTTATTTGTATGTACAGATTACAAATATGATTTCACGAGATCACAAAAGGGCAAACAGTTGATTCTCATCGGAGGGTACACCTTCTCAAAAATGAAAGGTCGTACATGGTACTGTTCTACGGGGTATTCAAGCTGCAAAGCGAAACTCAAGATGGACGACAATCAAAAAATTATCAGCCTTAATAACGAACATACGCATCCACCTAAAAAATATTGTTATATTCATGGGGAATATGTTGTTGTGTAAATGTAGGTACATTTTTTTTACTTAGGTCACATTAATACAGATGAAAAGTAATGTAAGTGTGTGTGTACACATACATTCAGATACGACATAATCATAATTATGAGTACTGCCTATTAATAATTTCGCTCAGATTTTTGTTATTATTAATAGTTTTGAAAAATAAAATCGTTTAAAAAGCTCTATTGTTTATAATTTCGCTCAGTTTTTTTTTGTATTAAATCGAAATTTGATCTTTATTTAAAAACGTTCATACTACTAATCGCAACATATATTTTATTGATAGATTACAAATATGAGATCGTTCCGTCAAGAAGGGGCAAGGAGTTGATTCTCATCGGAGGGTACACCTTTACAAGGAACCGGTCCGGACGTACTTGGCACTGTTCTTTGAGGTATCCAGGCTGCAAAGCGAAACTCGTGTTGGATGACGATCAAAACATCATCAGCCTCTATAATGATCATCCACATCCACCTAAAAAATATTGTATTGTAGATGGGAAACATTTTCTTGTGTAAATCAAATGTAAATTTTTAATGTGTTAAATATTTGTGTGTAGTATAATTTTAATAATATAAATAAGGAATAATAAAAAGATTAAAAAACACTCAAAGTTAATAATTCCGTTCAAAATTTTTTCAGAACCGATTCACATTAGCAAATATCTAATTTTGGTGTAAAAATTACGAAATATTAATAAACGAACATTTGTTTATTCCCACAGACTACGAATACGGGTATACAAGATCGCAAAAGGGAAAGATTCTGATTCTCATCGGAGGTTACACCTTTACAAAGACCTCTCGTGATAGTACTTGCCGTACTTGGGTTTGTTCCACAAAGAAACCAGGCTGCAAAGCGAGACTCAAGCTGGATCGCGGGCAAAACATCATCAGCCTCAATAACGAACACACCCATCCACCTAAAAAATATTGTGTTATAAATGGGAAACATGTTCGAGCGTAAATAAAATGTACTTATGTATTAAATAAGAAAATAGAGGATACTAAAAAATAATTTGGGAAGCCAGGGTAAAAATTCTCGATGAACAAATTTTCGGTCCAATCTGATTCATAACGATCAAATTTTGGTGTAAAACTGCACCGTAAATAAACGTATTTTATTTATTTATTTATTTCTTTCACCTTAATTATGTAAAACTTTTAATCACAATCCTTCAAAGGTTTGAAATTTCATGTGGTTAACAATGTTAATAATGAACTGAATGTTGTTGAACTGTCAAAATGAAAGGTATTACCATTGTAAGTGTGTTACGCAATTGCACCGCTGGCCATACTAAAAATGTTTATTACTCGCGCAGATGACACGTACGAGATCGTAAAGTCACAAAAGGGCAAGCAGTTGATTCTCGTCGGAGGATACACCTTCTCAAAGGTATGTCAAGGGTCTTATTCGACCACTTGGGTCTGCTCTACGAAGAATCCGAAGTGCAAGGCGAAACTTAAGATGGATCTAGAAGAAAATATCGTCAGCATTTATAACGAACACCCTCACCCACCAAGATATTGTAAGATAGGTGGCAAGAATGTTCTTATGTAATTATATTGGACTTAGTTACTAAATGTTATAGTATACCTAATGTAATAAATAGTATATAAAAACGAAGTGGTTTTTCGTGTTTATCAGTCTGTTCCCTTTGTTCTTCTATAGTACACAATCGATTTTAAAGTAGTTTTCGCCATCACTTAGAAAATTATTTCCGAAAGAGGATTGGAACAGTGAGGCCTGGGTAAAAAGTTTCTCAGAAAAAATTCAGTATCGAATCCTATTCGTAATGACCTAACTTTGATGTAAAAAATATCATAGGCACGATTTAAAAAATCTGTTATTTATTTGCACAGATCATGAATACGAGTTCGTAGAGTCACAAAAGGGTAAGCAGTTGATTCTCGTCGGAGGATTCACCTTCTCGAGGAAAGCTCAAGGTTCGTCTACATGGGTCTGTTCTACTAGGAATCCAAAGTGCAAGGCGAAACTGAAGGTGGATCGAGATCAAAAGATCATCAGCCTGTATAATGAACATCCTCACCCGTCAAGATATTGTAAGATTGCTGGAATGAATTATCGTATGTAAATGAAATAACGAATTTGAAAAATACTGAACAGGGATTGAAAATGCAATGTATTACGGATGCCAGAATTTCTTTTTGAATTGGATCCGATTCGTAAACTTTTAATTTTTGGGTAAAAATATATCGCAATAAAAACACATACATGTCAGCGCGAGACGATGGTGTTAACTAACACGTCCAGTTCTTATCAGTGTGAGACGAAAGTGTCAGTTTCACCGTGTCCAACTCTCAAGATCACGATGGTCTTTGTTAGCGCGCAGAGCTTACTGATATTAAATAATGAGTGATGATTTTATCGCGTTGAAAGTGGCCGGGGGTCAGCTAGGTTTTCTCGTGGGAATGTTTTAAGATGATGAGTTTAGCGTCATTTATGAAAAACGTAGATTATAAGTTGTATGTAAACTTTTCTAATTAGTGGACAATATTGTTAAATAAGTTTAAGTAACTGGTGATTATAGTGATTATATTTACCTCGCGCGTTTTCTTTACCTTTGAAGTAGACAGACAGTTACATAATGAACAATTTCCACCTACTCACCCTTCTGACGACGATTGTGAGCCCGTCGCTCCGACATACAAAGTTTATTATCTGGACTGATTACTGATATGAAATCGTAAAGTCACAAATTGGCAAGCAGTTGATTCTCTTTGGAGGATACACCTTCTCAAAGACCTTTCAAGGGTCTTATTCGTCCGCTTCGTTCTGCTCTACAAAGAATCCGAAATGCAAGGCGAGACACAAGATGGATCTAAAAAAACAAATGTGATTTTTTTTGTCAAACATACACAATGTCCAGTTTGACTTCGTTACTATTTTATTTTGTTGACTGAGCGAGCGAAGCGTCTCTGTTTCAAGTCTAGCAAAATTTGCTTTCGTGTGTCAGTTTGTTGGTACTCCTCTACAGGTGTTATTTTACAACCGATCTGGACGAAACTTAGTATACACGTTTTTTAATTATATAAAGTCGTAACTTTATATAATTTCTTGTCGTCGGGGAATTTGGATTGAAGGGGTACTTTCTCCTAAAATAGGGCTACTGGATATCTCCGCTTTATAAGATTCGATTTCGATGGTTCTTTTTTATTTGAAAGATTTAACTTTAAGTTGGTCTCATAAAAATTTGGTGAAGATCTGATGAGGAATTTCGGCGTGATGAGCAGAATAGCTCCTCAAACAGTAAATTGCTCAATTTTAGATTTTGTTCCACTGAAATCGGCTCTTTAACTACTAGGTAGGGATTTATGGAGCACCTGGGCCCACTTTTTCATCACAAAACTAGAGAATGCTGAAAATAATTTTTAGAATTAGAGGTAGGTAGATTAATTGTTGCAAAAAAGTTTGTGCTCGCGAGGTCTACTGTTTGCAGAAGTGGTAAGTTCGTCGCTTCATAAATAATAAACTCAACTAAACAAACAAAACTCATAAACTAAACTGAAGTGGCTTTTCATGTTTGTAAGTGTATTCCCTAAAGCTGCGCATTCACGATCAAATTTGAATGACTTAAAACTATTAGTAAGTCATTGCAATGTAGCCCTTAACTCATTCTAATTTGTTCCTTACAATACTGAAATAAGAGTTACTTTGCAATGACTTACTGGATTTACGTCGATCGTGAATCTCCTACCTTACTTCTTCTAAACTACACAATGAATTTTAAAGCGGTATTCACCATCATTTAAATAAATAATCCGGAACACGATAAGAATAGTCAATTTCGAAGACACGGTTAAAATTCTCGCAGAAAATTTTCTGAACCGTATCCTGTACAATTTTGATGTAATAATAGCTATAGTCACAATTTAAAAAATCAGTTTCTTTTCGCACAGATTACGAATATGAGTTTGTAAAGTCACAAAAAGGCAAGCAGTTGATTCTCGTCGGAGGATACACCTTCTCAAGGAAATGTCAGTCGGCGTCTACTTGGGATTGTTCTACGAGAAACCCGATGTGCAAGGCGAAACTCAAGGTCGATCGAGATCAAAATATCATCAGCCTGTATAATGAACATCCCCACCCGTCAAGATATTGTAAGATTGATGGAATAAATTATCGTAAGTAAGTAAATCAAATAAATAAGGAATTTGAAAAATACAAGGATTAAAAAAGAAGAAATACGGATGCCAGGGTATTCGAATCGTTACCATTTAATTTATGTGTAAAAACATATCACAATAAAAAAATATACCTTGGTTCGTCAGTCGCACTGATTACGAATATGGGATCGTTAATTCACAAAAGGGCAGCAGTTGATTATCGTTGGAGGATACGCCTTCTCAGAGGTCGGTCAAGGGTCTTATTCGCTCACTTTGACCTGCTCTACGAGGAATCCGAAGTGCAAGGTGAAACTCAAGATGGATCTGGATTATCGTCAGAATGTCTAACGAACACCCTCACCCACCAAGATATTGTAAGATAGGTGGAAATAATGTTCTTATGTAAATTATATTGTACCTAGTTAATAAATGATGTAGTAAATTTAATATTATAAATAGTATGCCTTAAACGTAGAAGGTTTTTCTGTTTGTGAGTGTGTTCCTTTTGTTCTTCTAAACTACCAAATGGATTTTGAAATAGTTTTCGCCATCACTTAGAAAATTATTTAAAAGAGTGGATTTTGAGGCCTGGGTAAAAATGCTTGCAGAAAAATTTCAGTACCGAATCCTACGTTGATGTAAAAAATATTTTGGCACAATAAAAAAATATCTATTATATATTTGCACAGATCACGAATACTAGTTCGTAGAGTCACAAAAGGGTAAGCAGTTGATTCTAGTCGGAGGATTCACCTTCTCGAGGAAAGCTCAAGGTTCGTCTACTTGGGTCTGTTCTACTAGGAATCCAAAGTGCAAGGTGAAACTGAAGGTGGATCGAGATCAAAAGATAATCAGCCTGTATAACGAACATCCTCATCCGTCAAGATATTATTGTAAGATAGGTGGGAAAAATGTTCTTATGTAAATTATATTCAACCTAGTTATTAAATGATGTGGTCAATTTACGTAATAAATACTGTGCTTAAAACGAAGTAGCTTTTCCCTGTTTGTAAGTGTGTTTCCTCAGGTCTTCAAAGCTACACAATGGATTTTGAAGGAGTTTTCGCCATAACTTAGAAAATTAATGCCGTAGGAGGATTGAGACAGTGAATTTTGAGGCCTGGGTAAAAAAGCTAGCAGAAAAATTTCAGAACAAAATCTTATTCGTAAGGTCCTAACATTGATGAAAAATATATTATTTGCACAATTAAAAAAAATGTTATTTATTTGCACAGATCACCAATATGAGTTCGTAGAGTCACAAAAGGGTAAGCAGTTGATTCTCGTCGGAGGATACACTTTCTCGAGGAAAGGTCAAAGTTCGTCTACTTGGGTCTGTTCTACGAGGAATCCGAAGTGCAAGGCGAAACTGAAGGTGGATCGAGATCAAAAGATCATCAGCCTGTTTAACGAACATCCTCATCCATCAAGATATCGTAAGATTGATGGAATGAATTATCGGGTACGTATTACAGTACCGAAAGTTAAAAGACCGTATTTAAAAATACCTATGGACGAAATCCCGAAAAATTAAACGTCGAATGTGTAACGGTTAGGGCTGCACAGGGTAGGCTGCGCAGGCCGCTAACTTATAGGTAGGTAGTCGCTATTGAAACACTAGGATAAGTTCATACATATAATTATTATAAGTTGGTATTACACATAAGCTAGGTCGCGGGTAAGTCACTGAGTCACATGTTCTGTTCCGAGCACTATCACAAAAAGTAAAGGAAGGGTACCGTCCTTGGCAACACGTGGTAGACGTGGGGCGACCTGCTCAGCCCAGGCCCGGCGGCAGGCCGGACGGCCCTAGTGAGACTGACAGCGTCTTGTCGGTAGCGCTAGGAGGCCTGTCAGCACAGGCTCGCGGGGTAGGCCGCAGGTTGTTGGGCCTTCGAGACCTTGGCAGCGTGCGCAAGCAATGTGCAGCACCACTACCATCAGCAGTATCAATAGTAGTAGGCACCTGCCCTCAGCCCGTACGAAGAACCCTGGAATGCGCGTTAGGGAGTGCATGTTAGATGCGGTGCAAATAGCAGCAAGCCGCATGCGATATGCCAGCATCCTTCCCATTTTAAGCCAAGGAACGGTGTGGGAAGCATTGTAGGTGAAAGCTCAGCACATAGCAGCGGTTTACAGGCAAGAGAGTTTGCAACATAGCGTGCCACAATGGCGGATGCTAACTTAGGCTAAGTATGTGAACACGCGAGCAAAAACACAAAATAAACGTGACCATTGCAGATGGCTCACTTATCACTAAGAATAACACAGTGAGGCACTACACCATCTCGATGTAGTAGCAATACATACATATTACAATCTCCTGTGCGCTGGATGAATTGTAGCCGCGTGTCCGACATTGACACACGAAATTAGATACTTTATAGGTTATAAAATCAATATAGATCGTCCAGCGCAGAGGATCTGGTATAATTACCAAGCTAATGCGGAACTGACCCTAGGTCGGGGCACAAATAATTCTGAGGGTCAGGGAACAACTGTTGTCAGCCTTGAAAGCGGGAACGAAATGACAGAGCGTCTCCGGAAGGCTAGTGTTGTTCCCCGTTTTCAGTGATGTGACTAGGAACTTACTAATTGTGATATTTTATCACTCGACTACTTGCACCTGTGATCCCTCACAACGCTAAAAATGATTGTTTGGTCGAAAATTTTAAATCCCGAATGATCATTTGCCCGAAAGCTTAAAATCCCGAAGATCCCTATCCCGATACTTAAAATCCCGAAGATCCATATCCCGAAGTTCAAAATCACGAAATTACACCCCAAAGCCTAAAATCTCTAAGACATTGACAAAAAAGGAGCTTAACATAATGGGTGCGTCTCATATCATATAAAGTTATTTGGTATATTTTCATTTCAATAACGTTCACAAGATGTAATAAACGTGAGATATACCAACTGTTGATATAATTTCTTTAAATATAACATTTATATAATCTAAAACTTATTTCGTATAACGTTATTGGATATAAGGTTTATTTAATCGAAAATCATTAGTTCTTTCGTTTAAAATATATATTGATACCATCATTATGGTTAACACCCCGATTCACAACAATACGACTCGGATAGGCTAGGTTAAAGGCGGGAGCGGCTGCCGAGCGTTACATCCCCTCTATTGTTGGTGAATCATTTGGGTTAGGTTAGAATAGTGACCATTAACGCGTGAAGGCGAGCGAGCGTAGCGAGCGTGCCGCGGTCGCGGCCGCCGAGCGCCAGAATCCCTCTATCGTGGGTGACTCATATGGGTTAGGTTAGGTTAGAACAGTGACCATTAACGCGTGAAGGCGAGCGAGCGTGCCACGGCAGCGACCGCCGAGCGCCAGATCCCCGATTAACGCCTTGACGCGTTAATAGTCACTGTTCTAACCTAACCTAACCCAAATACCCAAAAAAAAGACTGGTTGAGACGAGATAATGGTGTAATTAGCAGGCGAACACTGGGGAGTAAATTAAAGGTTCGACTGTTGAATGAAATGGTTGCAACATATGACAATAATCAATCGGTTGAGCACTGAACTGAACTATTGTACAAAATATTCTTACCATCCATTTGAACTATTTGTATCTACCTATTTAAATGTTTAATAAGATTGTTTATACCAAATGTTTTAAGACGAGCGCTAATCCTGCCGACAAACTGTCACGCAGTTTGGCAGGTTTATAAAATCTATGCAAGTGTTTGGTCCAAAATAAATTATTTATTGTTATTATTATGTCTTTGACATTTCTCGGAACCCTGGGGCCCCGGACCTTTGGAAGGCATACGAGGGTCCGAAGCCAACTCGCAGAGGCCCGTTAGACGTTTTAATGAAATGAGGCACCGACCGACGATAATCCCTGTATGCACTATGCATGTGCACCCAAGGACAACCCCCGGTTGGTGTAGGACTATGGCAGTATATGGAAACAATGATATTGGACTATGGGTTTGGGTGGCTTAAGTTGACTGGTGACCTGGAACTATGGAAGGACTAAGGCCCCTGCCTGATCAATGTTTTATATGTACACGGAAAAATGGCAGGGGGTGACTTGCACACTCAATAATGGGCCCCCGAAAACTGTCGCTAGCACATAGTGACGTAGCGACAAGGGGATAAAATGTCGTGAGGTGCTTGAGGAGTTGAGAGGTATTCCACGGCTTTCAGAACAATCCCAGAGCCCGGAAGATGGTTAAGATCCCTACGAGCACTTACTGAAATACTTCCTTCCTCAGAGCACGTTTGCTCACTCAAGCCGGCCAATTAAGGCAAGAATGAGGTGGGAGCTCTGTTCCTCGTCAGTGTTCACTCCAGCCGGCCAATAAAGGCAAGCCAGAGATGAGGAACAAGATTTCCCCCGGGAGATAGAGTCCCTGGGGTCGCTACTGCCCAACAGCAAGCCACATGCTGCCCGGCGGGTTTCTGTATCTCTCTTGGTCTGGCCCCTCATCCTAGATCTGTTGCGGCAAAGTAAACTGTACCGGCACAGACCCAGAGTTTGGAGCGCGCAAGCCCCACCACGACGGCAACGTAGAGATACGGCGGTGGAGTTATTATTATTATCATTTTATTATTATTAAATGATGTTGTAAATTTACTGTAATTTAATATTAATTATATGCCTAGAACGAAGTAGGTTTTCCTGTTTGTGGGTGTCTTTCTTTAGTTCTTCTAAACTACACAATTATGTTTGAAGCGGTTTTCGCCATCACTTAGAAAATTAATTCCGTAAGAGGACTGAAACAGTGAATTTTGAAGCATAGGTAAAAATTATCGCAGATAGTTTCAGAACCGAATCCTATTCGTAGCGACCTAACTTTGATGTAAAAATTGTTAATATCACAATTTAAAAATCTGTTATTTATTCGCGCAGGTTACAAATATGAGATCGTACCGTCACAAATGGGCAAGCAGTTGATTCTCGTCGGAGGATATACCTTCTCAAGGAAAAGTCAAAGTTCATCTATTTGGGTCTGTTCTACGAGGAATTTAAAGTGCAAGGCGAAACTCAAATTGGATCGAGATCAAAATATCATCAGCCTGTATAACGAACATCCTCATCCGTCAAGATATTGTAAGATTGATGGAAAGAATTTTCGTATGTAAATTAAATAAATAAAGAAAAATACAAGGATCCATAAAACAAAGAATTGCGGATGCCGGGGTAAAATTCCCAAGTTTTACGGAACCGGATCCGATTCGATTCTTAACTGTCTAATTTTCATTTCAAAATATCATAACATCACACCTGTAATCCCCGAAGCGTTAGGCAGATGAAATGGAAATGTGGGCATCCCAAAGGTCGGACTTTTGGTATACCCACATTTCCCAAGTTAAGTCCCATAAAATAAGCGGCGAGTCTATTGACACCAATAAAAAAAAGTATTTATGTTTGTTATTCGCACAGATTACAAATATGAGTTTGTAAGGTCACAAATGGGCAAGCAGTTGATTCTCGTCGGAGGATACACCTTCTCAAAGGTTGGTCAAGGGTCTTATTCGTCCACTTGGGTCTGCTCTACGAAGAATCCGAAGTGCAAGGCGAAACTCAAGATGGATCTAGAACAAAACATCGTCAGACTTTGTAACGAACATCCTCATCCACCAAGATATTGTAAGATCGGTGGAAAGAATTTTCGTATGTAGGTAAACTATGTATATGTAAATCAAATAAATAAGTGTAAAATAAGCGATTAAATAAATAAAGAATTACGGATGCCAGGGTAAAAATTCTCGACCAAAAGTTTTTCGGAACCGGATCCAATTCGTAATCGTATTTCATTTTTATTTTTGGCATAATTTTGTGTCAAAATAACATAACACAACGTCACGCGTAATTTCCGAAGGGTTAGGTTAGGTTAGCACACACACACATGACATCCACCCAAACAAATTTTACCTGTTATGTTTAAGTCCCATGTAATTGGTGGCGAGCCTATTGCCATCAATCAGGCACAAAACAAGACTCCGGGCTGCTACTGAGAAATTCCTGATCCCAATAAAACTTTGCCCGACATGAGAATTAAACCCAGAACCTCATGCCCAGCAGTAGGACTTGCGACCACTAAGACCAACGAGGGGGAATCTTTATGTTAAAATATATCACAGTCAAAAATAAATAAGTTCATATATATAATATGTTTGTTATTCGCACAGATTACGAATATGAGTTTGTTAAGTCACAAATGGGCAAGCAGTTGATTCTCGTCGGAGGATACACCTTCTCAAAGGTTGGTCAAGGGCCTAATTCGTCCACTTGGGTCTGTTCTACGAGGATTCCGAAGTGCAAGGCGAAACTCAAGGTGGATCGAGATCAAAATATCATCAGCCTGTATAACGAACATCCGCACCCACCAAGATATTGTAAGATCAGTGGAATTAATATTCGGATATAAATTGAAAGTAACTATATTTAGAATAAGTAATAAAAAAAATATATAATACATATAAATGCAAAATTACAATATTTAGAATTTATATACTATATTATAATTAGGATATTTGACTTAATTACAATTCTGTTTCATTAGTGTCCTGCATATTTATTATTATGCATAGTATATTATTACAATACAATAGCCCTTTTATCCTGAACCCCCTTTCTTGTGCTAGTTTAGTTGGTATTATTTTCTTTCCTGAGTTATAATATATCTCGGAGTTCAGTGTGCCTCTTGGCAAAGGCCTCCTCAATCGATTTCCATTGCTTTCTATCTTTTGCAACTCTTCTTCAGTTTGGACCTCCTGTAAGATTGAGTTCGTCCTCCCATCTTTTCCGTTGTCGACCTCTATTTCGTTTGCCATCTCTAGGGTACCACTCTGTCAAAATTTTATTCCATTAATCCGGGGGGCTCCGTAACATGTGACCCACCTATCTCCATTTCATTTGGTCTATCTTAGTGAGGTTGTTTGACACTTCTCTCTTAGCTCTTATATATGTGTTCCTTTCTCTGTCTAGTTTCTGAATTCCCAGCATGCTCCTCTCCATAGCTCTCTGGCAGTGTTTCAAGATATTCCTGTGTATATTATTAGGGTACTTTTAATTAAAATAGAATTATTGGATACAAGCGACAAAATATGAAAAGAACGAATGGAATATTGATTGAATGTGTTAATAAATAATTTTATTATTAATTTTTTTGGAATTAAATAAAGTCTGTTACAGAATTATATCGTTGATCATTATTATTATTCCTCTATAGATTACTCGCCTGCGGCTGTTGACTGCAAAATATTAATTAAGATTCAAACTAGTACAAGTAAATTCCTAATATGTAGACTAAAATAAAAAAATATATATACGAGTATATATGTGTTAAATTTTCATTCACACTCCAAGTTAATAGAAGACTTTCAGATTAGCTATAGGTCTATATTTTTATTTACACTAGCAATAGAAAGTGCTAGGCATACAAAATTGCAGCCCGGTTTAGGCAGAAGTCTTAAGTTACAAGTAGAAATAAAAATAAATATTCTTCGTTTCTTTTACAGAGTATCAGATAGTGAAATCGCAACGTGGAAAAGATTTGATTCTTTTTCAAGGATACACGTTTGCTAGAGCCACTCCATCCAGGTGGACCTGTTCAACGCATTATCCGGATTGTAAAGCAACTCTGAGACTGTATAACGACGGCAGAATCCGTGACGTCACGGATCATATACATCCAGTCAGGAAATATGTTATAACCAGTCAAGGACAATATGTTAGGCTTTAAGAGAAGTTATTGTTAATAATATCGAAATTTTGTAGCGCTACCAACAGAATTTAAACAGCTTTGTGGTGGGTATCTCCTCCCGTCATCCGATTGGTAGCGCAACGAAATATACATTTTGTTGACATCGTGACCATAACGTAACATCACGCCTGTGTTCCCCGCCTGCGTAAGGCAGAGGTGTATAGTACACCCTCTTTCCGCCAGTTGAGTCCATGAGTCCTCGTATATATTATAATTTGTGTAAATATTTCGTAATTGCACCTACCGCTGTTTCTCTCTGCATCGCCTAAAGGTTGACTGGTAGAAAATGCTTGTGACATTAACTCCGCCTCTGTACATTTGTGTGCTTACATAAGGTATAGCTCTACTAGTCAACGTTTGGGTTAGAGGGAAGAATAATTTAATATTGTATATATTATACTAGCTTTCGTCCGCGGCTTCGCCCGCGTGGAGGTCGGAAATTAGCCCACGGGAACGTACTACCGGGATAAAAAATATCGTATACCTATGTTAAACCAGGTTATAAACTATCTGTGTGCTAAATTTCATCCAAATCCGGTCAGCCGTTTTTGCGTGATTGTGTTCCAAACATACAAACTTTCACATTTATATTATTAGTAGGATATACAATATTTATATTATTATATACCTGCAGCCAGCCCGAACGCCCAGCGGCGGCGTATATTTACTTTACGTTTAAAAGATGTAATAACAAACATTTAAAAGGGGACGCTTAGATGTTTGGTCATGTACTCATTTTAAGAGGACAAATAAAAGGCGGCTAGCAAGACAGATGTGAGTGCAAACGCCCTAGAAGGACGTTATACTGACTTTACTGGTGATGTTCTTAAGAAAGTTCAGTGCGTATCGCAACCGGAGTGGATGTATGACCAGATTTATGCTAACAAAGCAAAAGGAGTATCTATGTAAGGATAGTGGCAAGTGGCTTTCTGTAGTTACTGCCTACCTCTATGGGAAAGGGCGTGACTTTATGCATATGTATGTAACCCAGCCCTTTCATGTAGGGCGGTAACTACTCATTGAGCAGTCTACCTCGTGTACAAAGTTGTGAAATCATTCTAGCTACTGTATCATATTCAGTTGTTATTCGTAGTTTGAGTTTACGCTAGTCTCATCTTCGAACGAATCTTAATTCCTGTGGTAGCTAATCCCGAGTTGACATTCTAGGTCAGATATATTTTATATCAGATATATATTATATATTATATTTATTTTTAGATATTGTTTCTTTTTTTGAATAATCGTTTTAAAAGGGTGTTTTGCTTTTTTTTATGAGTAGTCTGAAAACATTGTCGCAAGTATGTTTTACCTAAACGTGCGACAATCTAAGAAGCCCGATTCTGTCGATTCAAGTCTGCACTTATAAGGGGTATTGTCGTGATTTATTTAAATTAATAACAAAATAAAAAATATTTTAATATCGAAATATAATATCCACTGTTGCAACACTGTCAAAGTACAAATTACTAATATTGTAACAAAAATTTACATGTAGTCATCAAATGTAGTGCAGATTCGAGCCAGTCATCCTTTGGTTGTGAAATGGTATTATACAGTCGTGCGGAATAAAAGTGTTAGCAAGAAAAGAGTTAATTTATACTACGAGTATCTATTACTTATACATGTCTTTCTTAGTGTCCAATCTGTACACTTATTAGGGTAATTCCCATTTGTAATTAATGCACATAGTCTGCGAAAAATGTTCAGTTTTTAAGAATACACTCTAAAACACTTGTAATGTTTTTATTTGCCTGCTTTTGAACTGGTTCTACGGATTCCACTTCCCTGTATTTAAATAACACCAGACTACCTCTGAATCATCTAACGATTTGGAAACTTAAACTGAAGTCGATATCAAAAGCTTCACTTGAATGAGGGATAATTAATGTTTCCTTCGGTCATTCACACGCCACCGACAAAGTTATATAGGAAGGAACGTTCATCTGCTCCCTTCATTTGATTTATTTATCATTCGGTAGGCGAGTGAAAGATGCTGATACCGAAATCCAAGATCGGTTTACCAATGAATACATTTTTCACTTTTAATTATTTTTGTGTTCAGACGTTTCACTTCGAATGAAAGATGCCGAAAGAAAGGTGAAGCGTCTGATGTCGGCTTAACCTTCAGTTGAGGTATTGTAGTAAAAAATAAAAACAATTGACTTCTTATTGCCGTAGATTATATGGATTACGAATTAGTGACGTCACGTCGAGGGAACTGCCAAATTCGCGTCGGAGGATACACGTTTTCCAGGAAACAAAGAAACCACTGGGCTTGTTCTACGAGGAGACCTGACTGTAAGGCAAGACTGAAGCTCAACATTCAAGGACAAATCACCAGACTTTACAATTACCACTCTCATCCTTAATGAAATTATGTCCTTAGTTGATGAAATACTCTGGAAAGAGGTAAATCCTTGTTAAACTACCGGGTGAAGGTTCTCTCAATATTTTATTTCCAAAACATTCAAATAGCCCAGTCACATAAGCAGAACGGTCTCAGAATGAGAGAAAGTTGAAGAATACGAATTAGAAAAAGGTGGTGGTTAGGTGCAAAGAACATATTCGTAATCTAAGAAGCTGCGCGCCTTTCAAAAAAATCTGCTGTTTCATAAAAAAAAGTGCAATACCGACGCGGTCAAAATGTATGGAACAGCAGATTTAAAAAAATAAAATCCGACAAAAAATTTCAACGCTGGGTTCAGAATCACATACTGGATCCATGGTAACAGTTTTCGCGTCGATGTCCTTGCCACCCTGTATATGACTTTAAGGAAGTGTATTAAAGATCAAAAGGAAGGTAAAAATTGAGCTTATTGTCTCTAATTCCGAGATTGTATGCTTACTAGACTGGGCTATCCACGGGTAATTTTATATATAGTAAATTTATTCTATTTTTTTCTCTTGCAGGTGTTCAGTATAAATGGGTTCTATCTCAAAAAGGAAAGAATCTCATACTAATTGAGGGATATACGTTCAAAAGAACTAGCACATATGCTTGGAGTTGTTCTTCTGGAAACCCCCACTGCAAAGCAAAATTAAGACTTAGCCTGAATGGTGTCATTGAATGGTGTTATAATAATCACTGTCATTTACCTAGGGAAATTAATTTTAAATGTTGACAATCATTATTATTTGTGCCAATTTATTAATGAAATGTGTTATGAAGTAATAAAGTATTGTTCTTATAAAACGGCATATATTAATTAGTAATTGTCCCACTGCAGTACAAAGGCTTCGTTTCATACGGCGAAGGAACAAATTTTCACCTTTTCTTCACACTTCACTTTCTTCACCATATGGCGATAATAGATGGTATTTTTTCATTAAATAGTTTATACTGAAACAGGGCAACGTCGCAAATAGCTGTGAAATATTGCGCTGTTTTGATTAATTTGGCAATATTACTGTATGGAAATGAGAAATTTGGCTAACTAATGAACTAAAATATTGTTAATGGAATGCAATAATTAATACGTAACACCGAATATTTAGTTTTAGATGTCAAAAAGCATTTGAAAACTTGCACAATGCTTTTTTTACACCTAAAACGGTTACATCATCAAATTCTGTGTTACGAGTATAATTGCAATTCATTACTAATATTATAGTTCACTAGTTAGCAATATTTATTATTTCCATACAGTAATATTGCCAAATTAATCAAACCAGCGAAATATTTGACAGCTATTTGCGACGTTGCTTACTTTCAGTATACACTCTCATAAGGCCTATCATTTTTAGGATTCCGTAGTAAACAAGGAACCCTTATAGTTTCGCCATGTCCGTCTATCTGTCCGTCTGTCCGTCTGTCTGTCCGCGGCTTAGCTCAGAGGCGGTTAGTACTAGAAAGCTGTAATTTGGCATGTGTATACATATTAATCATGCCGACAAAGTGGTAAAATAAAATCAGGAAAAAATTATAATTTTTTTAGGTTACGTCCCCACCACGTAAAGTGGGGATGTTTTTTTTTCTCATCTACCCCATGTTGTGGGGTATCGTTAGAAAGGTCTTTCAAAAATATTGTGAGTTTTTAAGACCATTTTTGGATTCGCGGATTCATTTGCGAAATATTAAGCTTTTAACTGAATTTTTTTGTTAGAGTCAAGTGTCTCTGCCCCCTTCTAGCTAAATGGTTTTACTTGGACTTGTGAAAAATTCACAGCAGTAGTAGTAGTATAACGAAATTAAAAGGAAAACTATGAGAGCTAAGTAGGCTGCACAGGTTAACGAGAAATAATCAACCAACTTAAATTTGCAGTTTGAAAAACATGATCTCCCATACATTCCGTATGGGAGAACACGTTTTTCAATTACAATGTTAAGTTTGTTCTTGGGATAAATTCATCCCAACTACGGAACTCTTCATTGTGCGTGGTCCAACACGCACTTGGCCGGTTTTTCTCTTTCAGTTGAACATACAATGAAGAAAAGAGTCAGTGCAAAATGCATTACAGTTTGTGTAACTTATAGCTAGTTGATCCGGGTCTAGATGTGTACATGTTAGATTTACTTACCTAAAGGCTGTAAACAGGGAAATGCCTAGATACCAGTAGTCATCATTAATAAATTATGCCTAGTGTGGTTGGGATAACTACTGCTGTAATAATCCGAGGATACTCCCTCATTGAGTCCCAATTGCATGAACATTATTTAGGCTTCTTCCTTTTAGCGTATTGATGGCAATCAATATTGAGCCATCCCCGAACTGAGTTACGATTTCAACGATATCAGTAACGTTCATAGGCACCACATTTGCACAACAAGTTGGAAACTTCCAAGAATCTCCACCTGAGCGGGGTCTCTTTGCTTTGACCAATCTGGGTTCGGAATCTCGTTCAACGTGCTGCCTCAACGGGGAGCATTCGCCTGTAATGTAACGTTCAGAGCCGAGCATCAGTGAGGGAGGAGAACCGAGCATTACAGTGAGCAAGCTGTAATGGCACAATTCGAGCATTACATCAATGAGCGACAAGAACCGAGGAATACAGTGCGCAACCTGAATGATCAAATGCGAGCATAACATCAGTGAGGCAGGAGAACCGAGCATTACAGTGCGCAATATCTGTAATATTTAATCTGAAATGTTACATTACAAGCGAATAATCGTCAGTCAGGAGGTAGTATTGTAACGTAATGCTCAAAATCTAATCTGAAATGTGACATTACAAGCGACTGCTCATCAATTAGGGAGGCAGTGTTGTAACGTCAAGCTCACAATCGACTCTTTAACGTTACTTTACATGCGAATTCTCTCAGTGAGGGAGTTCCAGGTTAGCCAAGGCAAGGTGATTTTCAGCAGATCAGACTTATAGGTTGATAATGTATGTATGTGTGCTACTTTGAGTAAGCATTTATGCATAGACCAGAATTGACTAATACAAATATCAGTTGTTTCAGGTCCTCACTACGATTGGGTGAGATCACGAAAACGCAAGGATCTAATCCTAGTGGGGGGTCACACGTTTTGTAAAACAAGTGTATACTCTTGGACCTGTTCTACTAGACATCCTCATTGTAAAGCGAAACTTACTCTAAACCAGAATGACGAGATAACTAAAATAAACAATGAACATTGCCATCCGCCTAGGAAGTACATTAAAGCTGCAGATGGGCAATACATACTTTTGTAATTTATTAAATAAAATTTTAATAAAGTAAATTTAAATCAAAATCGTTTATTTTTCTCTTTCTCATGTTCTTTGTCCAAGCTATAGGATGATTCAGGTGAGAGCTGTAGAAATCCGGAATAATTTTGTATGTAAAAATACTGGTCAAGTCCGGACCACCCACGACGAAGGGTTCCGTAGTTGGAATGAATGTATCCCAAGAACAAACTTAACATTGTAGTTGAAAAACATGTTCTCCCATATATTCCGTATGGGAGAACATGTTTTAGAACTGCAATTATGTAAGTTGGTTAATTATTTGTCGTTAACTTGTAGAGCCTACTAAGCTGTGGTAATTATTCCTTTAATTTCGTTCTACTGCTGTGAATGTTTTCCAATATCCAAAACCAACCATTTAGCTGGCAGGGGAGGGGGGGACACTTGACTCTTACAGAAATGAGCACTTTAAAGCTTTATATTTCACAAACGGATCCCTAAATCCAAAAATGGTTTTCACAAACTAAAATTTATTTTTGAACGACCTTTCCAACGATTTCCACACCATGGAATAGACGAGAAAAGTAGGGAGAGAGAGAGAGAGAGGGAGAGAGAGAGAGAGAGAGGGAGAGAGAGAGAGAGACAGAGAGAGAGAGAGAGAGAGACAGAGAGAGAGAGAGAGAGAGACAGAGAGAGAGAGAGAGAGAGAGAGAGAGAGACAGAGAGAGGGAGAGAGAGAGAGAGGGACAGAGAGAGGGAGAGAGAGAGAGAGGGAGGGAGAGAGAGAGAGAGAGGGAGAGAGAGAGAGAGGGAGAGAGAGAGAGAGATATACACAGAGAGAGAGAGATATACAGAGAGAGAGACAGAGAGAGAGGTAGCGGTAGAGGGAGAGGGAGAGGGACAGGGAGAGGGAGGGAGAGAGAGACACAACAAACATATTGGTAAACAGTGCTTGCTACATGGATGTATCATCGAAGAAGTTCATATCTAACCATTGTAACGACTATTCTTGCTTGCAGCGCTCGGCGGCTATAGAACCACGCCGGGCCGGTAACAGATGTGGTCATCGTGTTCACGAGATTTTGTTTTGAAACTGGTTAGATATGAACTTCTTTCATGGTACATGAACGCTGCCTGTAAAGGGAGATGTCACATTTGTCTTCTGATTCAGGTTAGTTAACATAATTTTACTGTTTTCAGATGATGAACCATATTATAATGTAACATTATATACATTCGATAATATACATGTTTTATATATGTTTTCGTCAAGATATAATTTTGAATATAAAGTGGGAAGAGAACGTTACGTCCTTTCGCGTCCGGCCCAGGATCTCTGGCGTCCGGCCCTGGTCCAGGCCATGGTACGGAGCGAGAGGGAGTGGGAAACCGTCACGTCCTTCTGCGAAGCAGTAATGCTCGCGAAGGCGGAGGCGGAACGCGTGAGGGAGAGGCAAATTTCAAGCCGTCAGGAATCGCATGCCGATTCCCGGCCACCGTAGGCGCGGGCTTGCGGACTCACCGTCCGAAAAGGACCAGGCCTGGGTCGACGGCGCGTTGTGTTTCACGCGCGCCTCAAAGAGATGTCAGCACAACTGAAGGGGTCTGCTAGGACCGATGCCTGCCGGGGTCGCGGGAAAGTCCGAAGGGGATACTGTGGCCCCTGGCAACGTACAGGCAACACTGAAGGAACACGGGTGGGTTTTAGTTAGTAAGAGTCTGACACGGAGAAGTTATTTGATTATTTCCCAAACAAAAAAAAACAAAAAAGGGCTCTTAGTCCAGTCATAAATAAACTACCAACCGTGAATCTCAGCATATAAAATATAATAAAAAATAAATAAAAACGTAATTATTTACTATTTAATTGCATTATATTTATATACTTTTTACATAAATTTAATAGTTGCCAAAAAAAGTACTTATTTAATTGAAATAAGTAAAATAAGGTTTTTACAAGTTTATAACTTAATATCTTTCATTCCGAGGTTGACCCGGTTTTTTCGCTGGCTGTAAGTACTATTTACAATTTTAGGTTTCAGAATGCCACTAACTGGCGCAGAAAGAACTCGAAGGTATAGAGAAAAATTAAAACGAGACAATCCCGAACAGTTCGAGGTCCAGAGACTGAAACATTTGCAAGGAATAAAAGCGAAGAACAAAAAAATTTCACAAATGACAAAAGAAGAAGCAGAGAAAAGGAGAAAAGCTTGGCGCGACACTAAACGAGCTAGCAAACGGAAACAAAGAAAAAAAAAGTTTGAAGTCATGTAGCCAATCAACAGTTTTTTCCATATTATGTAAGTACCCCATATTAAGGAGAGGTGAAGGACTTAAAAAAAAAAAACGTTATTTGTACCTGGATTTTTAAAAGATTTAATTGTAACATGTGCGTTTAACTTGCAAATCATCATAGTAGCCGAAGTCGTCGAATCGTTTAAAAAAAAAAAAAAATTAGGACATCAATCTGCCTAGCTTCCAATTTGCTTCCAGTCTAACCAAATGCAGCCAGTAGAATGCCAGTATTTTACATGGAGCGACTGCCCGGTAACAGGGTAATACGATACCCCTTGGTAAGACTGGTTGTCAGACTTTCGGGCTTCTAACGACCCGTAACGACTGTCAAAGATCCACGAATGACAGCCGTATGTAAATATGGTCACCCATCCACGGACCAAACCCGGCAAGCGTAGCTTAACTTGATGTATCCAGCCGTGCGTTTGTTATTACTTAGCCACAAGCTAAATAAAGACATACAAAACAATTTTGTGTTTCAATGACATTGAACAATTTTTATCCAACTTCAATCTTTGTGATACCTCATTCACTTGTCGTTTCGTCGACATGATCAAACGATTCATTCCCAGTTCCATTTCGACTGTAGAAAAGTTGATTAGCTTATTATGTTATTTATGTTTGTGACATTTACCTCCATTACTTGATGTTTAGTTGCTTTATGTTTTTCCTAGCGTCCCCTTTTCTCTATTCTTGAATGATCTTCCCATATAAAACCTTACCTTCGATCTACATTCTGTATCAGTGGTAGGGCGTGATTCTAAAATACGGTTATTCATCAATCTCATAAAGCTCATAGTTATTGCATGACACACATACTTTTCAGCTATACTTTCTTCAAAGAACTATATTTTCAGCTATACTTTCTTCAAAGAACAACGGCCCGCTCATCAGTTACATCTATTCTTGTTACTTATTTTATCTTAGATTGACAGATCCCTCCCATCTCAAAAGTTATTTGATATTACTTAATTATTTGTTTACAATAATCTCCTAATAACGTGAAGTGAGAAAGAGAGCTCTTTCTCATTTCATTGGCGTTAAAACGACATGGATAGATAAAATCTGTTAAAGTTTAAACGAATGTCAACGTTTTTATGAATCAGGAGTTTTCTATCGCTTAATACCTGAACTTTGGCTTTCAGGTATACGGTATGAAATAACAAAATCCCAAAGAGGAAAGGACCTAATTCTAGTCAATGGGTTTACGTACACAAAGATGAGTTTAAATTATTGGGGGTGTTCTTCTAACAAGTCAGAATGCAGAGCTAAAATCAAGAGAAGCTCCACCGGTGTCCTAGAATTTGTAAATAATGAACATTGCCATCCCCCGCGACAGTTTTTTAAAAACAATAATGGCCACATTGTATTACAAAAGCGAAGTAAATTTAGACCACAGACGTTCCTCGACTAGGCTTGAGAAAGTTTCCACTTTAACCTGATGGAATATCAATATTTCTCATGGCTGCTATCTGAGTTCCATTATTTTAACTGGGAAATAGTGATATTCGTAATTTAGGTCAGTTAAAAATTACTATTGACGTAGATATATTTAGTAACCTATTTCACTTAACTATTCTTAAAGAGTCATAAAAAACCCTGTAAGAAATCGTGACACGTGTTTCACCTCTCAAATTATGATTGACTTGTCGCGATCCTGAACACGCCGTGTTGCCATGCCGAGCGCCGGACGCAGAGTGAGTGAGCTCGGCATGTCAACACGCCGAGTTCAGGTTGGCAACAAGTCAATCGTCATCCTAAGAATGCCTCGTTGAGAGGTGAAACACGTGTCGATTTCTTACAGGGTTTTTTATGTCTCTTTAGGAATAATTAAGCGGAATAGGTTACTAAATATATCTACGTCGATAGTATTTTATCATGGAGTTCCGCAAGGTTACGCCTGAATCAATTAACTACGTTAGGACAGTTGTTAGACTTGGGCTGACAATCTTTACATCATAATAATGCATGCCACAACCGGGACTGATGGGTCTCTACAAGGCACCAAAGGGTCTCGACGTGTCTGAAAATGCAACACAGCTGAATTTTGGAGACCAATTTTATCGCGTGGGTGGGTGGTATTTAGCCAAAAGAAACAATCCTTAAATATTAAATTATTAATATAGAAGTTACATCTAGTCATTTATTTATTTAAAAAAATCATATGTAGTCAGTAAAGCGTATGCTGTGGTATGGTGTGGTATATTAATATTTCTTGTAATCAATAGATTTTGAATCAGATCTCAATAAAAAAATTCACCAAATATTCTAGTCACTAGAAAATTCGTTTTGTAATTTTAAATATCCTCAAGTATTTGTCATCCTCTCCTTTCAAAGGTAAATAAGGCATACAAGAAGTGCTCTTCAGGTCGCTTTAATATATCAAACGTAATTAATCTAGGTTACAGAAAACATTAACAATAAGTTCCAATATATTCTACTTTCAGGTAGGCGCTATGAAATTACAAAATCACAGAGAGGAAAGAACCTGATTCTCATTGATGGATACACGTATGCTCAAATGAGTCCTCACGGTTGGGGCTGCTCAACCCACAAGCCTCAATGCAGGGCTAAGCTGAGAGTTGACCCTGACGCTGGCCATCTCGCATACGTCATCAACGAACACTGCCATCCACCTAGGCAGTTCTTTAAAAATAATACTGGAGAAGTGGTCATGAAAAGTAGGAAAAAAGAAGTTTTGAGTTATTGGTAGCGGACCAAAAGTATTCCATTAGATAGTTAATGCACATCTTCTTATTTAATAAGTTCTCAAGATTTTTTAATATACTTAATGTTTCTAAACCAGTGTTATCCACTTGTACTTGAAAGATCATGTAAGTTTTTTTTAAGTGTAGGCTGGCCCATTGGCGTAAAGTAGCTTGCGCTATTTATCCTTTGCTGATGTGATCACCGTACACTTGATTTGTAATTGCGTAGTAGTTGGTACCTACAGTTACCTATGCAATTACAAATCGACCAAAACTTTGCCTAAGCCACCCACTGTTTGACTTCCCTACGAAATATCAGCTGCTAAAGTGACGAATCGATTGCAGAAGCGACTAAATAAACGCGAAATTCAACACCACAAACTAGGACTGACGCCGAGCAATTGTTTCGAAAATCGAATAAATGATTGGCTACTATCGTGTAACTCTCACGCGATAGGAGCCAATATGCGGCCAGCATTCGGTACAAATGGTCAAACTTAACATGAAATGTAACACAAAGGTTTTACCAATCTGTACCATAACGTATTAATTATTGTCGTCTGCTTTATGTATTTCGAATTTATTCTTTATCACAAATGTAGGTATTTATATTTGTAATAAAATGGTATGCTATTTATTTGGTGGATGAAATAAAATGTGAGTGACGTAAGAGTTAACTAAATTGTTTTATTTTAATGGTGTCATGAAAACTGAATGGGAAGACTAATAGGTACAAATAATATTATAAAACTACTGAAATTGCGAGAAGAATCAATGATCATAATAAGTTGCTCACATAGGTAGTTGATAAGATAATTTTCTCATCTAATTATATTTCTGTAACATAATCATTCTAGAAAATATCTTGAAATCTATAACCCAATCATCATTTACAGGTTTTAACTATGAAGTGATAACCTCACAAAGAGGAAAGGACCTCATTTTGATAGACGGCTATACATTCACAAAACTGCGGTTGAAATATTGGATATGCTCCTCCAGAGCCCATGACTGCAAGGCGAAACTCCGGCTCGACTCTGCAGGATACATCTTAGACTGTTACAACGTGCATAGCCATCCGCCTAGAGACTTCTTTCAAACGAAGAATGGAAAACGGATTCGAGCACCGCAAAGACGAAATGTATAAGAGTTAAGTATAATAATAAGAATAGATGAAGATCAATAACAACACATGGATTGTGTGTATGATGATATGGTCAGAAAATAGTTGAATAGTGAGATGACGGCAGATAGAGATACAAGGAAGGATAACATATGTGGCGGTACCCAAATAGACTAGGGTAAGGACAGTAGAATGATATTGATGGACGACGCGACTTTGCATAGAGCCTGTGAAATAGTTTGTATATATTGAATTATAGGTTGATATTGGAGAGAGCTGCTAAAATAACATACTTTGTCGTCTTTCGGAGTTTATCTATCTGGATGAAAACTGGCTTGACAAATCATGGCAAAGTGATTGATGTATATTGAGGTCTTGATTTTGCAAACATGAGTAACGCAAAGATCTTTTGAATTAACGCTTTCCTAACTTGTGCGGAGATTACACGTTAATCTTGTACAATAGGTGTTAAGAATATTTTATATTAATAAGTTATGAATTATATTACACTAAATTAATGTTATTAGTTTTCTTAACACACCTTTATAATAACAACCATAAAACAAAAGGTTCAGCAGCGATCGTTTACTTGCTGAAATGTTGATGATGACGTTCAAAGACATGAGACAGCATCAACTGACGCAGCAGAACCTGAAGAAACAAGCATCTAGTAGTTGCAAATCACAAATTAACAATTGCGTTACACATATCTACACTAAAAAATCGAAGATACACATGTCAAAAGATCCCTAATGTACGATGGCAAAAAAAATAGCAATATCAGATTTAATATTGTATTCATTTGACAGGCTCCGTCGAGCACCCAGACTCCTATAGAACCATTAAATCACAAAGAGGTAAAGATCTCATCGTTTATGGAGATTATACATTTGCCAAGACATCGACGAGTAAATTTTCTTGGGTTTGCTCAACCAGGGCACGGGAGTGCAGAGCGAGGATCAAATTGGATATATACGGGAACATTATCAGCGTCAATAATGAACATACTCATCCACCAAACATGATACTAAAAGATGGAGAATACACGAGGACGTTTAGATTAAGAAATTAGTTTCGTTTGTGTATCTCACCATCTTCCCTATCCTAATTCTCTCTCGTCTTCTTCTTTCATACATTTCTGTCTGGCGTTATCTAAGCATTTATCTCTTCTTCTTAGCGTGTCGATGGCAATTTAAATAGACTCGGCCCAAAATTCCGCTCCGTGTTTGGCGCCATCACTAGCGTCCATCAGTTCCTGTAATGTGTAGCTGACAGGACACGCAGGACACGACATTAAGTGTCCCAACGCTTGTGGAACAACACCACATTTACACTCCAAGGCGGGTCGTCTATGAATCTCCACCTGAACAGATTTTCCTTGCTTCGGTCAACCTGGGTTCGGAGTCTGTTTAAAAACTTCTAGTTTACCCAAGGCAACTCATGTCCAGGTGGGAGATCACCAGCAGTTGGAACGAATGGTTTTATAGCGATATTTTCATCGTTCACATAAACTTTTGTAGCAATATCATCGTTTACACAATCTTTCCATAATTTTCTTGGTCTTCTTCTTTTCCAATATCCAGCCCACATTAATTTACCTCAATACTTTTTTCGTGATATGTCACTCCATACCTCAGCTTTGCTTCTGATTATGTAGCTACGTCTATTTAAATGTAAATATGTATTATAAATAAAAAGTAATAAAAAATATATGGGATTTCAATATCTTTTGCCATGTGTGCTTCCTGATGTTATCAACAGTGTTTGTCTAGATTTTCTTCACCTGGTTGTAAGATTCTGAGCATACGAGATAAAAGTATTCAAGCATAGGTGAAAAATATTCAAATTTAACTATAATTTTTAATAACTAAGGTATTTTTTTATTTGACAGAACATTCCACCTTGCTTACAAGTGAACCCTATTTGTTTATTAAATCACAAAGGGGCAAAGATCTTATCATGCTAGAAAAGTATACGTACTCCAGTCATAAGAAGACAGTCGCAGGCAATACATGGCGTTGCTCATCAAGGCCGGGAGGTTGCAAAGCGACGATCAAGTTGGACATACAAGGGAACCTTATTAGTGCCAGTAAACACACTCATCCTCCACCAAATGTGAGAGTGGGAGGGAAGAAAAGAAGAAGGAAGTCACGGATATCACATGAAGAAGAAGATGAAGAAGAACAAGAAGACTATCGGTAGGTGGTCAAAAATAACCCTGTCAAGACTTGACACTTAAAATTACAGGAAATACTGTTAGTATCATCTGTAATTTTTAATGCTGTCGGAATAGCGCAACGATATGAAAATATAAAAGACATTGAAATCACAATTCCGTTTTATTTGTATAATTAGGTTATATGTATCCAGTATTCAGCCGTATACCAAATACTAACAAAAATGGCCGGATAGCCATAAGATAGTCCCTATCACCTACACATCACTAATCCGAGCATTTTTAATTGACAGAATTATTCATTCCACCGTCGGATTTATCTTATACCATAGTGCCGTCCCAAAGAGGAAAAGATCTCATCTTGTATAAAAATTATACATTTACGAAGACTACAGGAAGGAATTCTTGGGTCTGTTCAGTACGGGGTAAATGCAGGGCGAGACTAATTTTGGACGATTATGGATACATTATCCGAGACGTGCACGAACATTGCCATCCTCCTAAGAAATACCATAACCAATATACTGAATTCTGATAGTATACTTTTTGTAATTTTAAGGGATAATAGATCTAATATATTCTGAATATTAAAGGAGAATCGGCAAAAATACATGGAAGCTGGTCTAAAAACTAATAATATCATAAATATGTATAGGTATTTTAATATTATGCAATAACTACTATTGCTGACTGACTGCCTCGTTGTTCTAGAGTGGTCGCAAACGCTACTGCTGAGCATGAGGTCCTGGGTTCAATTCCCGGGTCGGGCAGTGGTTTTGGGTTTTTCCATCTGGACTTTCTCAGTAGCACCCCGGAGTCTGGATTTGTGCCCGGTTGATGGCAATAGCCTCGACCTCTATTACATGGGACTCAAACATAACTGACGAAATGTGGGTGTACTATAGGTACACATATATCTACTATTGCGGCTCAATTCAAATCGCTCTGTGAAAAAAGATGGCGTTTTTTCTAGTGGGGTCTTAGTTTGAATATTTTCAAATGTATGCATTCCGATGAGAATACAATAGTAAACAGCCACAGCACACACAGCAACAGCTACAGTACCATCGAGCTGGTCTTATGATGGACCGGAACGCAATTATATTTTTTAACAGTATAAAAGGCTTTCTGGCATAACTTACGTTTTATGAATGATTTGAATTTATTAAGCCTTAGTTCTTGAACGTGACTTAGAAGTTCGCTATGAAAGCGAATACATTGTCATCTAAACAGGCCCACTATTTTCTTGAGACTTGTATAGGTACAACAAATTTTGTACCTGTAAACGCAGTAACGAGCAGAGACACTGCGTTTTATAATATTAATTTTTACGTTTATAATCCTAAGCAGTTATCTTTTTACAATTAAATATTACATACTGATATAAAAGTCCTGTAATTTTATTTTCTCTCAAATAATGATATTATGCGGTGGTTTGCTTCCTCAGAAAGAGTGTTATGTAAATAAAAAAAATACAATCCCTAAGTTCAAATTAACTGTTCAAAATCGAACAAATCGTTCCTCTGAATACTGAAATGTTTTATCCTTTAACACCATAATTAAACAAGTTATCTATTATCTACTTTTCAATATATTTACTTCTGAATCCTAGGATTAATAATTGTTTTATTTTTGCAGAATCTTCCACGCAGCATTCGAAACTACCATATCCAATGATTAAATCTCAAAGAGGCAGAGACCTCATTCTGGTTGACAATTATACATACGGAAAAGCAGCCAACAGCCTCATTTGGGTGTGTTCATCAAAACTTAGGGGTTGTAAAGCAAGGCTCAAACTGGACGAAACTGGAAACATTACAGAAATCACTAATGACCACTCTCATCCACCTAGAAAATACATGAAATTAAGAAATGGACAGTATATAAGAGTCTAATTTAGGTATGTCAATGTGATGGATATGCTGATTCTCTTTTATGTTCACTCTATTCAAATTAGTTGCTTGCTACGTCCAAATTGATAAAGGGTAATGGGTAGATTTGTATGGGCCCCGTACCCATAAAAATATTTGACTGTAACATTACGAAATATGTCTGTTTTTTTTGTACTATGCTTCGCATGGAGTAGTTTAATTAATACTAAGATAGCATGTCTGGATTCACTTGGAGAAAACAGATATACAATTAACTTTGTGTCTGCGTACACTCTTAGTACTTTTACCCATTCTTATTTAATCTAGAGAATCAAACTGGTTGCTAATTTAATTACAACCTTGAACCCCACCATTGATCAAATAAATGATCTCTTTATCTCTTTATCTCTCTTTACAAAATTTATTACCCACGACGGAACGGAGAAGGTTATGCGTTTTTATGCCATACATTTTACATACAGTGAGACCCTAACTCACACACATTTTTTTTTTTTTAGATATTTGGAAAAATCGTCTACGGTTGCAATACTTGTAAATATGTGAGCATTATGTCTGTCAGCATAATTTATCTGTCATTACTTGTCTTTATTTTTAATACTTTGTACCAATAAGTACAAACGTTACGGTAACAATGGTAAATCGCAGCGAAACTTTTGTCATCTATATGTGCGCAAACAAATACGTTGCACTTCTGCGAAAAAATTGTCAATTCGATAAAATCAATCAATTTATTTCGTAAATTGCACATGAAACTTTAAAAAATGTAAGTACATAAGATAACTAACTAAATACAATTTGAAACAATTGCTTATTGTTTTACTCACATTTTGATTTTACAGTCAGGCATTTAAAAAATACTTAAAGCGATAAGACCGCCCAATGTGTCACGGTGAATAGTCTGTCGTATATGAAGGGGGAGCTTTCAGAGAGGCGCGAAGCGACTCTAGTAGAACAATTTCTATGAAAATTTCATGGAAATTGTTCTACTAGAAACGCGTCGCACCGTCGCGTCGTGCCTGAGTCTGAGCCTTAAAAAATCTTCATTTATATCTTGAATCCATATGGTGTTCGTAATAAAGAATATTGTATTCTATTATATCCTAAAATTAACTATGTAACTTGTAACTCTTGACTTCTAAATTTATTTGTAAATGTTTTTTTACAGTCAATGTGAGATTCATAAACTTGAGCGAGACGACAAGATTGCTGATGGCCGAAAACTACACGTTCGCTCAGGCTACTCCAAAGCACTGGTATTGCTCCAAGAAGCGAAAAGGCTGCAAAGCAAGAATATTCTTGACACCTGAAGGAACTCGCGTGGTTTTCATAGATAATGAACATAATCATAGTCCACCAATTTATAAGAAGGTAAAGGAATATTATGTGAAAATTTGTGGTTGAATGCAAAGACTATTTATGATTAATTATATGAATTAAGTTGGCCTCACACGTAACTGCAAGAATGACAAGCCTGCATGAACAATCATTTTGTGCAAGCATGCGCAACTTCCCCATTGGCATATTTTACAAGCTAGCTGGAGCAGCAACAGTTTTTTCTTGAGCGATGGATGACGACGACGCGCTTGCTTTAGCTGCATTAATTGCGTGCAACTGGTGTGCGTATGATTCCGCAAGATTAACCACGAAAAATTGAACACACGTTACATCATGCTTGGACAAGCGTGGCTTGTTCAAGCCGCATAATGAAAATTCTATCAATGTTCATGACGCTTGCACAAATAAGATGTTTGCATAAAATCATCATACAGAGTTTACAGACGCTCAAGCATGTTTGCACAAAATGGTTGTTCTGCAGGCTTGTCATACTTGCAGTTACGTGTGTGGCCATCTTAAGATACTCTGTTAGGTAACTTATAGCAAAGAGAATAAAGATTACTGTGATGAAAAATAATAGGTAAAATAACTGTGAACAGACTGGGCTTGTGGCTAAGTATTCAAGTAATAACAGCCGCACGGGTCGATCAGGTTAAGCAACGCTTGCCGCGGTTGGTTCGACAACGGTTGACCATCTTTACATACCAAGACCCTTGCTACTGCTCCCGTGCCACAGAAAGCACGTTAAGCCGTTGGTCCCGGCTGTCATTTGTAGATCTTTGACAGTTGTTACGGGTCAAAAAAAGTCTCACATCCAGTCCTACCAAGGGGTATAGTTTTACCCAGTAACTGGGTTGTGAAGATCATTCGCTCCATGTAATACATATATTGGTAAGTATTTAGCTGCAGCAGACTGAAAACCGATCCCAACCTAGTTGGGAAAAGGCTAGGCAGATGTTGATGAGACTGTACTCATGTAACACATTAAATTAGATTTAAATCGCTAGATTTGCCCTCACCGTACTTAGTCACGCGAAAAGTGTCCATACTGAGAAGAGTGATCTCACACATTATTAAATAGCGTTTCCATGACAGTCAAGTCACTGCGTCATTGTGTGTCAGAGCCAGAGCTGATCAAACGAAATAGAAACGCTATTTTCTTTTGACGCCGTAGGTCGAGTCTAACGATTCTAGTCTTAGGTTGAATGTGTTACTCAGTGTTACATGAGTACAGTCCTTTCACAGTTTCCGTAAGGGTTCCGAACCCATAGGGTGCCAACTGGACCCTATTACTAAGCCTCCGCTGTGCGTCTGTCTGTCAGCGGGCTGTATCTCTTGAACCGTAATTGGTAAACAGCTGAAATTTTCATAGAGTGTGTATTTCTATTGCGGCTATAACAACAAATAATAAAATAAAACATTAAAGGGACAGACAGGTAACTTGATTTTTTCGGCGTTTTTTTGCTCGACATTAACAATATTATTGATACAAACGGTATGGTAACTTATGGTATCTCGCAACGACATTTGTCTCGTCTATGCGCACACTGCCATATAAACCAATATGTTGCATTTCTGCGACAAAATAGTCGCTTGCTAAAAAGTCGTAGTGCGCGCTTTCAAATGTAAGTTACGTAAATTTTATTTCATAAATTGCACATGAAACTGTAAAAAATGTAAATTAGTTACATACCTAAATAAAATTTGCAACAATTGTTTTTTGTTTTACTCACATTTTGATTTTGCAGTCGGGCACTTATCATTGACCGACCATTGTGTCACCCTATATCAAGGCTCCCGCGGGCAGGCGCGGCGCGACTCTAGTAGAACAATTTAATTGAAAACTTCATGGGAATTATTCTAACAGAATCGCGTTGCACCGTCGCATCGTGTCTGTCTGCGACATCCTTACCTGTCGCGTCCTATTTAAAAGCGATAATCGCGCAAGTACACGATCGTTTGAACTTTTCGTTCGGTGAACCTGAACGCGTGGTCACGCCGCAGAGGGCGCTTCGCGGTTTTCCGATCCGATCGGTTGACCGATCGCGTATTCGCGCGTCGATCGTTTTTTAATAGGCCGCTGTCTTGAATTTCTTCATTTATATCTTGAATTGCATAATAAAGAGTATTATATTACTTTATATTAGAAAATTGATTATGTAACTGCTCCCTTGACTGCTACATTTATTTGCATATTTTTTTTTTTTTTCAGTCGATGTGAGATTCATAAACTTGAGCGAGACGAAAAAATTGCTGATGGCCGAAAACTTCACGTTTGCTCAGGCTACTCCAAGGCACTGGTATTGCTCCAAGAAGCAAAAAGGCTGTAAAGCAAGAATCTTCTTGACATCTGAAGGAAGTGAAGTGGTTTTCATAGATAATGAACATAATCATAGTCCACCAATTTATAAGATGGTAAACGGATATTATGTGAAAATTTGTGGTTGAATGCAAAATTTATTTATGATTTATTTAATTATTTGAATAAACCACACACGTAACTGCAAGCATGACAACCCTGCATGCACAATAATTTGTGCAAGAGTGCGCAACTTCCCTATTGGCTACACACTGTACAAGCAAGTTGGAGCAGCATCAGTTTTTGCTTGAGCGATGGACGACGACGACGTACCTGTAGGGTACTTGCTTTAGCTGCATTGATTGCTTGCAACTGGTGTGCCTATTGCGATTTCTCAAGCTTAAGAGCATTTATCCTAAAAGTTAGCAACGTCGCAAATAGCTGTTAATAATTTCCCTGTTTTGATTCATTTGGGAATATTAAAACTATGGAAATCTGAAATGTGGCTAACTAGTGAACTAAAATATTGATTATGAAATGCAATAATTAGTAATACATATTTTATTATTATATATATTAATTATTATAAATTCCATGCAGTAAAATTGCCAAATTAATCAAAACAGCGACATATTTGACGTCTATTTGCGACGTTGCCCACTTTTAGGATAAATGCTCTTAAGTTTGCGAAATCGCAATACGCAAACCAGTTGCACGCAATCAATGCAGCTAAAGTTACAACAACAACAAACAACAGCTTGGCTTGTTCAAGCCGCATAATGAAAATTCTATCAATGTTCATGCCGCTTGCATAAGCAAGATGCTTGCACAAAATCATCATACAGACGCTCCAGCACGCTTGCACAAAATTATTGTTCATGCAGGCTTGTCATTCTTGCAGTAGGTAACGTGTGTACCAACCTTAAGATATTCTGTTATTAAACTTATATCAAACAGAATAAAGATCATTGTTATGAAAAATAATAGGTAAAATAACTGAACAGACTGGGGCTTGTGGCTAAGTAATAACAGCCGCATTGGTCGATCGTTCTGTTTCCAGTATTTTTTTACATGTTGTTACAAAAAAAAAAGGAGATAAATTATCATGTCCTTAACTATTAATAAAAATAAATAAACTATTAACTTAAGAATAAAAATAAAATACTGAAAAAAAATTAAAAATATTTTATTTCACATAAACCTACATGAGCACTTATGAAACGTCAGAAGCTGTGCACGGTTGCAATTGGTCGTTTTCTATGGAGAAGAGCCGGCAAGAAACTCCACGGTAACTCTTTTAAAAATAATTGGCTTTTACAATATTTTCAAATAACAGTGTGAATCGGTAAGGGAGGACAGTGTACGTCTTTCTAAAAGTATCGATACTGTTTCTTGGTAAGCGCATCATGTGAGAACAGCTGGACCGATTTGGCTATTTTTTGTTTTAACATGTTCGTGATAGTCCGAATCAGGTTGTAATAACCTGAAAGAAAATTGGTGAATTTTCCAAGGGAATTATGCATGAATTATTGAAGTTTGGACAGGACAACGTCTGTCGGATCAGCTGTTTTTAAATAAATGTAAACTACAAGGTAGCTTTTATTTTGATTTAATACTGTATAACGATAATTTTTGTAATTTGAAGTAGTTGTTTTAGAAATAAATATGTTCAGTATTTTTTTTTAAAGTAAGTAGTATAAGTGTGAAGTTTTTTTTATTTTTATTGAAATAATAATTATCGTTCTTCCCACATAGATTTAATCAGGGTTTCCTGACAAGCCTCTGACTCAACCCAAACCCATTAACATTAGTTGGCTTCATTGAAGTCATAAAATAAAGTACTACCAACTCGATTTAACTTTTATTGGGATTTTGACAAGCTATTACGGAATCCTGTTAAAGAGCATATTACTTGGTGAAAAAAAAAAAAAAAAACTATATACGAAAAAACAACTGATTTAAAAAACGTTACGCTTTCACGCAAAAACGGCTGGACGGATTTCTATGAAATTTGGCACACAGATAGACCATGACTTGGATAAAGACATAGGCTATTTTTCATCGTGGATCGCAGAAGAAGTAGCGGGGAACAGCTAGTTGAATAATAACTTTAAGTTGTTTTGGAAGGTTATTGTGGCTTTAGTGTGATGAAGTTTTGCCACCGACTATGTAGATGGCGTTAGTGAAATAATTATCAAAATAGTTGTTTTTTTTTTTTAAATAAATATACGGGGTGACTTTGAAAACAATCGATAAAATTTAAGTGGGTGTTCGACTTATAAATATAAACACCTTTTACTATGGGTCCAAACGCATTGGCAAAAAGAAATCGAGCCTCTTATACAAAATGGTCCAATCGGGTATGACCTTTATGTATGTACTTTCGGTTCGTGGAGGGACAGGGAGATGGTTACAATCCACCAAGGGGGCACAGTGCGGCTTGGTAGATGTCAGATGTCTTCGATTTTTTGGGCACCAGAACATGCCGGTTTCTTCACGATGTTTTCCTTCACCGTGAGAGCAGTGGTGATGAAATAAATTACACAAAGTAAAGTGTCTGCTTGGGTTCAAACGATGGTTCACGACCTAGTAGAAGCCGGGGCCGTTATCGAATTATTTTGAATGAAAAATGAAAACGAAAAAAGAAAACAATAAAAAAAAATATGCCAGTTGATTCTTTGACATGGTCTTATTAATACCCGAGAGTCATTGGATATGAAAAGGAACACATTGTATAGATGCACTCAATGTCAAATTGTTACCACAAATGTACGGTTTGTTTTATTACAAAAAAACTTAATTTCGACTTACTGATGAGGTGAACTAGGAGCGTAATTAATTTATTTTCACATTTACAGGTAAACCGATGGCGACGTTTATAAATCTGCAAGGCAATAAGAGATTGCTGATGGTCAACGGTTACACTTTCGGTCAATACTCACCACGGTACTATTATTGTTCCAAAAAAGCTAAGGGGTGCAAAGCCAGCGTTATCCTGAACCACGATGAATCTCAAATTGTAACGGTCAAAAATGAACATTATCATGAACCGCCTGTATACGGACAAATTGAAAAAGGTGTCTATATTAAATTTAGCGGATGAATAACACTCAAAATAAGGTTTTTAAGTGGTATGTAAGTAGGTTTACTCAAGTATAATCCTGTTTGTATCACATATCTTTTATGAATCTCGTCGGGATTGGAATATAGAGCTGTAAAATATTATAAATAAATGTACTTACGTTATTCGAAATGTAGTTTTTCATTGTATTTATATTTTTACCAACCAACGTAAGTCCGGTGACAAAAAACGGTTCGTTATCCAGTGAAAAAAAGGCCATGTACAAGCGGGCTCAGGAGAGGTTGACTCGTCGACCGTTACGTCACAACCAGTCATCATCGTCATCATTTCAGCCGAAAAACTGCTCAACATAGGCCTCCCCTAAGCACCGCCATTTCAAACGGTTCTGTGCTTCTTGCATCCAGCAGATTCCTGCGGCTTCACAAGGTTATCGGTCTCCCACGTGGGAGGCCTTCCAACATTACGTCTTTTGGAACGCGGTCGCCGCGCCAGAGCCTTTCAGCCCCATTGACCATTTTTTCTACGAGCAATCTGCCCTGCCTACTACCACTTAAGTAAGGCAATTTTCCGGGCTATGTCGGTTACGTTGGTTAACGAAACAGTTCTATTGAGGAATATAATAAACCTAATGTAAATGAAAACCTGCATTAATATTTTTTTTTATTTCAGGTGTAAAGTTTATGGACGTACTGGGCAACAAAAAGTTGATAATGTTCAACAACTTCACGTTTAAAAAGTTGAAACCGCGGTACTATAAATGTTCAAAAAATAGAACGGGGTGCAAAGTCAGGGTTATCCTGAACCGTGATGAATCTCGAATTGGGAAGATCATAAATGAGCATAACCATAAACTGCCTGCATATGGACAAATTGAAAAAGGTATCTATGTCAGATTTTATTTTTATTTACTTAACACAGATTAAGGAAAAAGATGTCTTCCGGTATACATGGTAGAGGATATTTTATCGAAAACAGATGATATATGAGTTAGACACTGGTCCAGCGTTCGTCACATCAAGTCGCATGTACTTCACTTTGTAATCTTAACACCACCGCAAGTACGGTCATACGGTGAAAGAAAACGGTCCGATGTCCGGTGAAAAAACGAACTTACACAACCAGACTCAGTAGAGGTTGACTCGGTGACCACTTAGACGCGGACAAAACACTTATTTTGAGAAATATAATAAAGCTTTGGCGAAACGAAGAGAACCCGCGCGGGATGCGGGACGAAATTCGCGACGGTTGTGTCAACTAACTTGTATGGACCTGTTTAAACTGGCGTGCATGCCGCGTGAGTTTTTAATCATTAAAACAATTGACTCTCTAGATTCGCCTTAGTGTGGCCAGACCTTTTAACCTTGTGTACGTGAAAAGATCGCCCAATTTTTTTTTTTCAGGTCAAGTGAAGTTTATAAACGTAGAGGGCGACAGACAGTTATTAATGGTAAAAAAATTCACGTTTAGACGGTTGAAACCGCGGTACTATTATTGTTCCAAAAAAAGTATGGGGTGCAAAGCTAGCGTTATCATGAACCATGATGAAACTCGGATTGCGACGATCAAAAATGAACATATCCATGAACCACCTATATATGGACAAGCAGCAAATGGTATCTATGTTAAATTAAACGGATGAAGTCCACTCAAAATAATATTAGTTAAGATTTTTTTATGTGGTGGTGTGTGGTAGTGTTGTATGACTCTGTTTGGATTAGTTATTAACATAGAGTCGGGGTGGAGATATAGCGTTGTAGAATATTTTAAATACATTTTTGTATTATAAATGTATTTTTTTATTGTTTTTGAATCCAAACCAAACACATCTTTGAGACTTATGAAGTCCTAGACGGTAGATGGATGACAACTTGCAAATCAAAAACTTGTATTGAGGAATATAATATACCTGAAAAGCAATGACTTAATATTCTTTCATTTCAGGCCATGCGAAGTTTATAACTATAACGGGCAACAAACAATTATTAATGTTCAACAATTTCACATTTGGTCAGTCCAAACCACGTTACTATTATTGTTCCAAAAAAGGTATGGGGTGCAAAGCCAGTGTTATCCTGAACCACGATCAAACTCGGATTGTGACGATCAAAAATGAACATATCCATGAACCACCTATATATGGACAAGCAGCAAATGGTATCTATGTTAAATTAAACGGATGAAGTCCACTCAAAATAATAATTGTTACGATTATTTTATGTGGTGGTGTGTGGGAGACTTGTATGACCCTGTATGGATCAGTTATTTTTTATTAACATACTCGTAGAATCAGAGTCGGGATACAGCGTTGTAGAACATTTTTAATAAATTTCATTATTCTGATTATACTTTTTCATAGTTTTAAATCCAAACCAAACACATCTTTGAGACTTATGAAGTTACAAGCTCAGATAAGCTAACATGGTGACCTTTAGCCTAACACAGAGGGTAAGTACCTAGATGACAATTTGCAAGCGAAACATTTCTATTGAGAAATATATCATTCACATTAAACTTTCTGGTCTTTTATCAATGCTAGTCGCAGTAACTAACCGCGACGAAATCGGTAAAGTTAGGTTAGAACTGTGACCAACCGTGCGCGAGCCAAGCGAGCAAAGCGAACGGTACCGCGACTGCGGCCGGCGATAACTACATGTAATTCGCAGTTAATTGGCTATTCAGTATTTTGGGACAGCAAAATGGGCTGTCATTCATGGATCTTTGACAGTCGTTACGGATAGTCAGAAGTCCGAAAGTCTGGCAACCACTCTTACCAAGGGGTATCGTATTACCCAGTTTCTGGGTTGTGGAGGTCAGATAGGCAGTCGATCCATGTAAAATACTGTATTCAGCTGCATCCGGTTAGACTGGAAGCCGACACCAACATAGTTGGGAAAAGACTGGGCAGATTGATTGGGACAGCAAAATGGGAGGTTCACATTTATTATATTGAAGTGGACATTAATATTTAAGGACATCAAAATGGGATTATTTGAGGTTCTATTAAACACATGCGTTCTCTTTCAGGTCTAGCGAAATTTATAACATTAACGGGCAACAAAAAGTTGTTAATGGTCAACAATTTCCCGTTCAAACGGGCCAAACCGCGGTACTACTACTGTACCCAAAAAGTTGGTAAGGGGTGCAAAGCTAGCGTTGTCCTGAACCGTGATGAATCTCGAATTGTGACAATGAAAAATGAACATATCCATGAACCACCTGTATATGTACAAGTAGAAAGTGGTCTCTATGTTAAAATTTAGATCACGACCAAATTATATGGAGCAGTAGTGCCTTTTTTGTCTTGGCGGCCATTGATGAAACGTTAAAAATTATGTACAATACAATGTCGCCCATGGGCATGTATTTTTTCTAAATATTCATGGCAAATATAGAAAATTAACTTTAACTTAGGGGTGTTTATTTAATTTTTTTTTTCAATATCCCCCATGATTTTATGGACTTGTGTTTTTTTAAATAAATAATGTTTTTTTTTAGAAAAAAATGTCTTCACCTCCGTTTTTTTTTTCATAGTCGACAAATTTTACCAAAAATTTTTAGTTATTCCGATAAAATAACTCTTAAGCTTCTAGAAATAATAAACATAATCCAAATGAGCCAATAACTTAGGAGATTATGGCAAACGCTACCCAAAAGAAAAAAAAGAAAAACAAAAAAAATAAATTGGAATCCGAATTGTGGAAAATTGAATAACCTGAAAAATATTAAAGATATTTTAAAGTTAATTTTCGATAATTTTTCATGAATATTTAGAAAAATACGGGCGGTCACATGCGCATGGGCGGGATTTTGTAATGTAACATCTCTAAATAATACTTGCTTGCTTTTTTACTTATTTTAATATAATAAACAATTTTTTTTTCCCCTTTTAGTTAGCTAGGCATCACTCCCGTTCTGGGGACATTGGCTTCCAGCTTAGAGATGAATATTTTTTGTCATGCTGTCTGACAGTAAGTATACGTAAGTGGGTCATGCCTGTTTGTTAGTGTACTACAATATTTCCAAACAATGATCGTGTATGAACATAACTTTTGGAAAATAAAACTGTTGCTGTTTTATTTTTTTAATTTTAATCCAAACCAAACACGAAGACTCTTAGAATCGCACTTTAACATTACTTTGCCAAGAAAAGTAAGCGTCTCATGCGAATGTGAACTTTATTATCAATGTTGATATTAGTACGAAACGCTTGCTCATATTCGCTTATATGAACATAACAGTCATGAGAATAAGATCCATATTTGTACGAAACGCTTATGTCTGTTTTCACGAATACTGGAATACGGTACGGTCACTGAATACGGTGACACATAGACAAATGCCTAAATACTCGTAAAAGCGCGCTATTGGATTTTCAACTTTCTTCACTGAGCGTCGCCTAGCGTTAATGTAAAAACGGATTACTTTACTTAACAAAGTAAAGTCAAGTCTCTTTGCCTTTCCCAGTCAGTAGGCAGATGACAGTTTGCAAAGGAAAATGATGTATTGAGAAATAAACTTAATATAAACGAAAGTAAAAAAAAAAAACTTAATATAAACGAAAGTAAAAAAAAAAAACTTAATATAAACTAAAGTAGTTTTTGAGTTTATTCATTACAAACAAAGAAATTTTTTCTTTTTATAATATTGGTGTAGATAAACTATAGCCAATGTTACTCAGTGATAATATAGCATTCTACTGTTGAAAGAATTTTTTAAATCGGTCCAGTAGTTTTTGAGTTTATTCATTACAAACAAAAATACAAAATACGAATCTTTTCTCTTAATAATATTAGTGTAGATCAAAAGCAAATACCGAATATTTTTTCATTTCAGGTCAAGCGAAGTTTATAGACGTAGGGGGCAACAAAAAGTGTTAATGGTGAACAATTTTACTTTTTCTCAGTACAAACCTCGCTACTATTATTGTTCGAAAAAATTAAAGGGATGTAAAGCCAAAATTGTGCTGAGCCAAGATAGATGTGAAATTGTGTCGCTTGAAAATGAACATGACCACGATCCTCCAGTGTATAAACGAACAGCACATGGACTGTATCTTAAACTGTAAAAGAATTGCCTTTTGAACATTGAATTTTGGTGTCGCAAGCTCTTCTGCTGAGCATGAGGTCCTGGGTTCGAATAGTTTTTTCCATCTGGAATTTCTCAGTAGCAGCCCGGAGTCTGGATTTGTGCCCGGTTGATGGCAATAGACTCCCCCCATTACATGGCACTTAAACATAACTGGCGAAATGTGGGTGTTCTATAGGTGTAACTCTGCCTAACCCTGGGGGGAATACAGGCGTGATGTTATGTTGTTATAAAATAATTAGGCATTATATTAAAACTATTTTCTTTTCGTATGTGTTTTTTTACTCAAGCGTCGACAAGTGAATAATTGGAACACAATTATTATTTTTAATCTACAAGTCGTGTGCCAGATGGAGTATTCCCTGCATCGGCAAAAAAGACGGTTTCCTATACAAACTTTCATTCCCTATTTAACTCCTTTAGGGGATGAATTTCAGTCAATCCATGTAAAATACTGGTATTCAGCTGCATCCGGTTAGACTGGAATCCGACCCCAGCATACTTGGGAAAAGGCCAGACAGATTGATTTTGATTGTGTCACCCTATGTAAAATGTCTACATACATATCTATGATTTGCATGATTTTAAGTATATTATACAGATTGAAGAGTGCTTATTTTATTCTATTATGTTCTATTTATTGCAGGTCAAGCGAAGTTTATAACTTTATTGAACAACACAACGCTATTAATGTATAACAATTTTACGTTTTCTCAAAAGAGACCACGCTACTATTGTTGTTCGAAAAAGGATAAGGGGTGTAAAGCAAAAATAGTGCTGAGCCAAGACAGATCAGAAATGGTGTTGATTGAAGATGAACATGACCATGCTCCTCCAGTGTTTCAACGATTACAAGATGGACGTTATATTAAACTATAAAATAATAAGGCACCATTGATTTAAAGATGTTTGTTCGAAATAAGAAAAGGATTGTAATGCAAAAATAGTGCTGACCCAAGACAGATCAGAAATGATGACGATTGTAAATGAACATGACCATGCTCCTCCAGCGTTTAAACGATTACAAGATGGACATTATATTAAACTACAAAAGACTTAGGCATTCCGCATTATCTATTTAAGGTTGTTTGTTCGAAAAGAAAGAAAGAAAGAAAGAATAATGTTTATTTGGACACAGTTTGTGAAACACTAAATACAAAATTAAAAAAAAAAGTGAAAATAATATTTTAACAATAATAGTAAAAAAAAAAAGAAGAGAAAGAGAGTAGAAAAATAAAAAGGGGTATTAAAAGGGAATTTGATACACCTTTTGTTAAAAATAATCTAGGTTTACAGTCTCCAGTTATACAAATGAGCAACGAATACAATAATACTATATTAAACACGCCTGACCTAGATATATTCAGCGACAAGCTACCGGGATTCAGAAAGAAAATCACGCTATCCTTGCCAAGTTGTTCGTAATTTCACTTTTTTTTTTTTTTTTGTTTTTGGTGTCACTAGTCTTATTTACGTTAGTCAATTTTAGTTTAGGTTTAGTTTAGTTTGGTATACCGGTCACGTATTGTTAACGTACCCGTGCCGACCGAAACTTTAAATTGCAAGGCAACAAGATTTTTATTTGATTATTATCAATGCTATGTACGCCGTAATTGTCATGTACATTAGTCCTTTAGTTATTAAGATAATTTCTAGCATATGTAAGTTTAATGTATGTGATGTGGCTGTGCTTTTTCTTGTAAATAAATAAATAAGGGGTGTATAGCAAAAATAGTGCTCAGCCCAAATAGATCAGAAATGGTGTTGATTGAAAATGAACATGACCATGTTCCTCCAGTGCTTAAACGATTACAAGATGGACGTTTTATTAAACTATAAGTAGTTAAATTATTTAGGATTGTGTTGTGTTGGATGTTAAAAGTTGCTTTAAAACTGGTCCAAGAAACGTAATATTTTTTTAATACAATTAAGCCGTGTATTGAGGCGGTTTGTTTGCTGTGTATTTTACATACATACCTACCCTATACATTTTATGAGACTATTGAGTTCTTTACAACTGATTTATAAAAATACAATGACGTAAATTTTTTATTATTTCAGATATAGTGAAGTATATAACCTTAGATAACAACAAAAAGTTATTAATGGTCAACAATTTCACGTTTTCGCAGTACAAACCTCGCTACTTTTATTGTTCAAAAAAGGCAAAAGGGTGTAAAGCAAGACTTGTGCTATATCGAGATGGATCTGCCATTCGGTCGATTGTGAATGATCACAACCATGTTCCTCCGATATTAAAACGAATGCAAGATGGACGTTACCTTAAACTATAAGTGGAACTATAATGGGTGTAAAATGACCCTTTAACGAATTCCTTAATCTACGCAATCTGTACATCAAACTAAGTAACTTTGTGCACTACTAAGTACGTATAAATTGCTGCGAAACGAATATTATTTTTGGCGTGAAAATTCGCTGTTTAAGGTAGTAGGCAGTGTAACGCACACAAAACATTGTGCATATGGGTTCATGCAACGGTACAGGGATCGTCGGAGTATTTTAAGTTATCACATTATAATCTTACTTTCGTAAAAAAAACTTCAAAAAACGTAGGAAGTTTGACCTTAAATATCTCCGTAACTAGATGTTTCCCAGGTATAGTCCAGTGCAAGAAATGATCATAATAACGGGAAGAACAAGCAACTCGAGGCTTCATGATGGATCTTTTTACACCCCTCCTCTATGATTGGATGTGTTAGATGTTAAAAGTAGCTCTCGGGTAACATAAAGTGTAATAGAAATAAGTGAAAACCTCAAACACCCAAACAATTTTTTAATATAATAAATTGACATGGCAAATAATTATTTACTTTCAAAATTATTCTAAAAAATATATATAGTTTTCGTTAAAAACAACATAAAGTCGTGCTAAAAAGTAAAGTTATTAATCTATACCAGTTTAAAAAGTATGACATATTTTGCATTTAAGTTTCTAATAGGTACCTTGTTTTTAATAATTTGACAAATTTTACTTTAAACAAATACGTTGCAACTGAATAATGTTGTGTAATTTATAAAAGGTTACATTAAATTTAAAATTGTGCTCATAAAATGCAGTCTTCATTAGAATGGGTGGAGTATTCTCTGAATGTGGAGCTGTATCTACAGAGAAAGTAAAAATATAGATAGTACCATCCACGAAGACGGGCCCATAGTACCATCCACGAAGACGGGCCCCACTCCGCTCCGCTCCGTACTAAAGTACAGTAATCTTGGAGTGGGACGTGTCTTCGTGGATGGCACTATCTGTAACGTGAGCATATCACAAAATATTTATGTTAATAATAGAATTGAATAAAGTCGTGATGTAATGTTGTTTGTTTGTACTGTATTTTAGGCTACACCATACACATTTTATGATATTAATTATTTAATCGTTTTTTTTTTTATAAAAAGCAATGACGTAATATTTCATTATTGCAGGTCCAGCCAAGTTTATTACTTTAATGAACAATAAAAAGTTATTAATGTTCAACAATTACACGTTTTCCCAAAAAAAAACACGTTACTACTATTGCTCGCAAATTTTAAAGGGGTGTAAAGCAAAAATAGTGCTGAGCCAAGATAGATCTGAAATGGTGACGATTGAAAATGAACATGACCATGTTCCTCCAGTGTATAAACAATTACAAAATGGACGTTACATTAAACTAAGTAGATAAATGATTTAAGATTGTGATGTGAGGTAAAACGTTACTATCCAAGATGTAATTAAAATAAACCAAAATCTCTGACACGTAATTTTTCCAACTGCAAATGTAAGTTTGTAATCGCAAAACATTATGTTTTTGTGTTATAAAACTATAAACTAACAATTTTCGGACTTTTTCCTTTGCATGTGCTGTGAGACCTTGCTTCCTGCCAAATTTCATGATTCTAGGTCAACGGGTTTTGATTTATTTGCGAGTATCATAATTTGTCGCATAAATTGCCGTATTTTTTTAGTGCGTTGACTTAGACGCTTGATTTTTTAGACCTCCAAGAGACCATAGACCTACGTATTTGATATTAATTAATTTCAACGTGATACCTCAACGCGTTCCTGCGAAAAAGATCCTATAAGGGTTTCGTTGTTTCCTTTTGAGGTACGGAACCCTAAAAAATAGTTTATTACCTCCTGGAAGTGAATCCATAAAAAAAAACAAAGACGTTCTCGAAGGAAATTATAGAAGTAGTAATAATTATAAGCAACACTTTTACTCTTATACACATCCGCTGTTGATCAAGTCGAACTTTGGATTGAGGCGCGTAGACGAAAAAAGGTTCGCGCCGCCTGCGCAGGTAGCGTTTATTGTTCATCAGACTTGTCGTTAATACCGGTTTTTATTTGTTTGGAGTACTTTTAAGCTCCGCCCATTTTGTTACGTTTTAAATGTCAAACCCCCCGGTTTGACATTGATGCGCGCTACACGTCACTTTCGACATTAAAAAAGAAATAAAAAAATTGCATATTATATTTTATATCGTCAAGGCCCATTGACTGACATGTGAGTCAGGTGACTCTCATGAGAGCCTGCGGAGCATGACGGTTAGGGACGTTAGTGTCTCTCATGACAGACGTCAGGGCTTTAACGGGTTGGGCACGCCACAATTGCGGCGATAAGTCCCCTCTTTGAGGAGTGGCTTGAGAGGCGCCATGGCGTCCTCACCTTCCGCCTGACGCAGGTCCTCACCGGACACGGTTGTTTCGGGAGGTTCCTGTTCCGCGTAAGGCGGGAGGAAACGCCCGGGTGTCACCACTGTGTGGATCGCCCGGAGGACACGGTGGAGCATACGGTGGAGGTCTGCCCGGCTTGGGCGGAGCACCGCCGTGTCCTCACGGAGGCGATCGGCGGCGGCGATTTCTCGCGTCCGGCCCTGGTTCAGGCCATGGTTCGGAGCGAGAGTGCATGGGAGGCCGTCACCTCCTTCTGCGAAGCAGTTATGCTCGCGAAGGAGGAGGCGGAGCGCGCGAGGGAGATGCAAGCTGCACGCCCTCGCGGCCCTAGTCGCCGCAGGAGACGCCCCGGGCGTCGGGAGTCCAGAGCCGACTTCCGGCCACCGTAGGCGCGAGCTTGCGGACTGTGAGCAATGGGCAGCTCGCCGTCCGATCAGGACCAGGCCCGTGTCGACGGCGCGTTGTGTTCCACGTGCGCCTCAAAGAGATGTCAGCACCAACCGACGGGGTCGAAAGACCAATGCCTGCTGGGGTTGCGGGTTTGTCTGAAAGGGATAACGCGGCCCCGGCACACAGGCAACGGAAGGAACACGGGTGGGTTTTAGTCAGTAAAAGTCTGACACACCCTCTCGCTCTGCCCAGAGCGGGAGAAGTCATTTGATGATTTCCCATCCTCAAAAAAAAAAAAAAAAGGGCTTTAACGGGTTTTTAGGTTTTGTCCGACTTTTATTGATTTTTCGCCAGTGTCCGACGTAACGCACATTGCGCTAATACTAAATAGCCTGCCTGACTTTGACGTTCTAACCTATCCTAACCCATTTCCCTCAGTTCACAATTTTTCGACGGTTTTTTTCTAACGGAAATAATACCGATAGATTATAAACTAGCGGTTCTCACAATCTTACTGTGACATATACACAAAGATTAATGCAAGACATGAGCTTGCCAGATTTTTTAATATAAAAAAATATACATAAACATCCAAATTCAGAACCTCCTCCTTTTTTGAAGTCGGCTAACGATCTCGAATAAATTCGTGATTCGGCCCGGTTTGTTTGCACTGTATTTCATTTAAAATATACCTGACATCAATATTTTATGAGAATAATGAGTTATTTACAACAGAGAAGTTATTGACAAAACAAAAGACAAGACCTTTCAAACCATTTCCCGACAAAAAACTCTTCGAGGCGTATGCGTTGCTGGTTATGCTCTAGAAATAAAAAGTCTGTCAGAACTAGTTACAAATGCGAAGCGTGCAACGTAAACTTTTGTATTCTAGGATGTTTTAAAGATTATCACAAACCAGAGGTGACTCGTTCAGTTATATTTTTGAAGTGAAAACTTCGTTGCAATAGTGAACGAAACTGAACCGTCACGTTCGGGTCGATGACGCTGAATCGAGTGTACTCGGCTCCAGTCGTAACTTTTCACTTCTATCGTGTGGTCATAAGCACACACCCTCTTTTTTCTTAAAAAAATTTGTCAATGGTATATTTGAATCTTGCTTTCACCCGTGACTTTGCCCGCCTGTATTGGGATAAAAAGTAGCTTGTATGTTATTCCAGAATAATTTATATTCCCTAATTTATAATGTTGAGTTAGACTTTCACTGTTTGTCCACCGCACCGTGAACGTCAACGAGAAACGAGATTACGTGGCCATAGTAAATGTACTATCGCTACTTCGGCGTCGTCATCTCGTTCTCGTCGAAGTCCCGTTCACGGTGCGGTGGACAAACGGCCTAAGAATTATTTTGTAATGATGATGTTGATATGACGTTTTTTATTGAATAAACTACTTCTTAAAAAAATACTTTTTTTATAAATTTTATATTATTTCATTTACAGATTTTATGTAAAAATGTGGACATTCTCGCTTCGGTTGCAAGTGCTTAAAGGCAAACATGACACATTTCAGAATGTGACTTCCTAGTCATGAGTTCTATAAAGGCTCCGAACCCTCTTAATCTCTTCACCTCACCTCTTATTTTTAATAGTACCATCATCCCCATTACCCCTACGGTGAAAGATCTCGGTTTGCATCTTGACTCGATACTTGGATGGCAACGCCAGGTTTCTAGTATTAGTCAAAGGGTCAACGGTACTCTGCGATCCCTGTATCGTCTGAGAAACTTTTTGCCCGCTAAGACGAGAACTATGCTTGTGCAGACTTTAATTTTTCCTATTATCGACTATGGTGACGTGACTACATTGAATTGAATGCGGGTTTCCTGAATAAGCTCGACAGACTGCTCAACAATGGTATCCTGTTCATTTTCAACCTAAGGAAATATGACCATGTGTCGAGCTACAGGTCTGAGTTCAAATGGATGTCCTTTCGACAAAGAAGTAGTTTGGGTGCTTTGGTCACGCTTTTCTCAACTTTCCAATCTAAGTCTATTTCTTTCCAAATCTTCTAAATATGAAATAGTGTTTATCTCATTAGATAATATCACGAATATTATGATTATAATGATATTATTCATGCCATCAACTTATAAAATACTACGTGCGCCTCGCGGTTACACCCGCATAAGTCTCGATCACCTCTCGCTCATGTCTCCGTAGGAATATCGGAATAAAAAGTATCCTATGTCCTAATCTAGGTTATGGTCTACCCATGTGCTAAATTTCATCCAAATTTGTTCAGCCGTTTTAGCGTGAAAGCGTAACAAACAAACAAATAAACTCACTTTCGCATGTACGAGTATAATATTAAAGTTTGGATTAGGATTCACGAAGGTCGGTTGTTAGAGCCAGCAAAAGATCTTCTACAGTACCAAACTATTACGGTGTGTCCAAATATAAGCGCAGCAATCGTACGCGGCCTGCCGCGCTTTGTTTGGATGACTGCCGCGCAAACATTCGTCGGTGTATTCCTAAGTGCAGCAGAAATGTGTCCTGCAAACGCCACGTGTTGCTGCCGCGCTCTTGCCGCTCAATGTTTGGACACACCTTTAAAACTGCTTACTTTCCACAGGCAAAGTGAAGTTCATACAACTATCAGAAAACAAGAGACTGTTGATGGCAGAAGGGTTTACCTTCGCTCAAACCACACCACGACATTGGTACTGCTCCAAAAAAGGCAAGGGATGTAAGGCGAGGATCTTCTTGAATAAGCACGAAACAGAAGTGGTTTTCTTCAACAACGACCACGAACATGAACCACCAGTGTATAAGAAATTTAATAATGGGTATTATGTCAAAATTAGTGGATAGGGAAATTAATTTGGAAAGTTTTTTTTTTCTGTTAAGGGTATTGCATTTTTATCTCGCTGATAAGTCGACTTGTCGACGTGATAGGTTATAAGAGTGTTTTTTTTTTGGTGATGGAGTGTAAACCATGCTGGTCTTCTTTGTGTGACAGCGATACCGCCGAGAAACGAAAGAGTTTAAAAAAAATCTGAAAAACATTTTAGAAATATTACTTGCTACACCAGAACGGGGCGGCTGCTATGTGGTAAAGCCTAAAGTATTTTTCTTTAGAGGAGTAAGCTGTAATGTTTTGATATTAAGCTTGTATCGTAGCAATATTAATAGTGTCTGCCATGATATTGTTTTTTTTTTCATAATATTATTATTTTTATGTTAATAGAATAATTTTATACAAAAGGCCTCTGTTTTATTACTATCTTTAAATATAATTAGAAACAATTTCATCCTATATAACTTCATGACATAGAGATGGCTAATGAAACCATTATGCTCTTAAGTCTATAAACTATCTGGCACACTGTGACATGCAACTGCGACAGCTCGACGACAAGACGCTGACCTCTGGCATGCGACTTTCATCGGGTGTGCGCGTGCGCCGTGCGTCTAGACGCTCCGACAAGTAGCGAGAGCGTGCGGCTTCCCTAACCTGTCGTTGCGACTCCGCAACTCGAGCTTTGAACAAAATATGAAAATTCTCCGCCACAGCCTGTCGATGCATGTAATCGCCGAGCTGTCGTAGTCGCATGTCGCATAGTGTGCGCCATGCCTTTATCCTTAATGTCATGAAAAGTCATAAAAAAAACTCTTTGATTTCAGATTTCAAGTTCATACCAAATGGCGTGAAAAACGATTTGTTAATGGTAGGAGGATATACGTTTTCGCAAATGAATGGCGGAAGAAATTGGTACTGTTCGCAGAAGAGAACGGGCTGTAAGGCTCGGATAAAGATGGACACTACTAATGGTGCTATACTGTCAGATTATAATGAGCACAATCATGAGCCGCGAAAGTACCACGTTACTCCAGAAGGAAAATACATATTTTATAAATAAAAAAACACACCAACTAGTTAGATAAAAATATAGGAAATAAAAGTAGATGTATGCAATATTCAAAAATCTTACAGAAATGTATCTTCCCGTCAAGAAAGAACGCAAATATTAACTTTACTAACGAAAATGAAAACAAATGCAAAACCGTATGGAAAGTAATTAGAGACGAAATCATGAACAATAACTTCAAGGACAATATAGAAAATATTCAAATTGATAATATAGTAGTCACGGATCCTATAGAAATAGCACCTGCCTTCAATAACCATTTCATTAATTTAACGCATACTTCTAGTATGGATTATGAAAACAAGCCCTATGAAAAATTCAGCTGCTCATTCGATGTTCCTCAAACCTGTGTCTGAAAATGAAGTTAAAACGGAGATAAAATCATTAAAAACTCAAATTCTGAAGGATACCATGAAACCAATACGAAAATTATAGAAGCAATGCACTATTGAGCTAAGTGCAGTTCTAACATATTTAATTAATTCGGCATAGGTACTTAAATAACAGAAGACAGCGGGTTACCATTACAAAAGTGGATAGAAATAACGACATGTTACCACACTCACCCGAACTCACGAACACCAGATATGGCTCCCACACGGAAGTGTGTTAGGCCCAATTTTATTCCTTTTGTACATAAATTCTATAATAATTAATATAACCAACCATAAATATATATTATTTGCTGATGATGTTTCTGTTACAACAACTGATAAGCAAATAACAGGATTGACGATCATGAGACGGATATTAATTACACTATTGAAAGTCTAATTGAATATCTAAATAGAAATAATTTATCAATAAATCTTTAAAAAATCTGTTTGTAGGTATACAATTTAATAAATCAAATAATGCTAAATACAATGTTACAATGAATATACATAAAATTTATTAAGTAACGTAAACCAAATTTCTAGGCGTCACTTTAAACTGTAAAGCACATATTGGTACCGTCTCCAAACGAATAAATGAGTTCGTATATGCACTTAAAAAAGTCAGAAATGTAACAAATGTTAAAACGGCAATAACGTCCTATTATGCATAAGTTGAATCGGTGTTCCGCTATGGCTTGATAATATGGGGAAATAGCACAGATAAAAAAAGAGCATTCATCATTTATATTTAAAAAACTTGGCGTGTTGCTGCTACCCTCTTTTTATATATACGAAACATGTATGTTTGTGAGGACGCTAAGGAATTATTTAGTACTGTAGATGATTTATGTCCTCGTAACCGACGAGACCCCCACAGGCTGGCACTGGGTATCCTTCCGTGACTAGCAAGTTTTTTTTTTTAAATCGTTGCCCCACACTAAGAATTTCTTCTTGTATCGTGGCTGCGTTTACAAACATAGAAACTCACATACACTATCACCCAGACCCGGAACAACTACTTGCAGATCATACAAATATTTGTTCCGTGCGGGGATCGAACCCGCGACACGTTGCGCAGCAGTCGATCGCTAAGCCACTGCGCCAACCGTGTCGTCAAACACGACACATAATACTTTATAAATAATAAACAAAAAAAAAAAAAAAACTAATAAATAAATACAATAATAATTACACTTATAAACAAGATTAACAAAACTGGATATTTAATAGATATTGCAATACCAAACACACATAACTTGCAGACAACAATAGCAGAGAAACTGAGCAAATACACTGAACTAAAAGATGAAGTAGCCCGACTTTGGCATCTGCAAAAGGTTACAATAGTACCAATAGTATTGTCTACGACAGGAGTAATACCGAAACAACTTCACCAGTCACTAAATTCTCTTAATTTACCTCCAAATACCTTCCATCTGCTGCAGAAGGCAGCGATATTAAACACATGCAGACTCGTGAGAAAGTTTCTGCAATGTGAATCAGAAAACCCACATCAAAACACAAATACGCTACCATCTTCTGTGCAATCCTCTGCACGTGACCGCACTTAATCCAACTGATAATCACTTGGCTTAGGCCCGTGTTATCAGCTCTTGCCGGCTAGCCGAGAATATAAAATAAATGTCAAAATAATAATAGTATTTATAATATTTTTATAAATACTTTTATATAATAATAGTTGTCAATGTGTGTACGTATATATAATAAGATACCAAGTAATCTCAAGACATTAAAAATGAGATTACACAAAAATAAATTGTATGAATAGTTGTGTAGTCATAGTTTTTATAGTGTCAAAGACTTCTTTGAAAGTAAATTTTCAATATGCTTGTGAAAATTTGTGCGCTTATGACTGTTAAGCAAAAACATGAATGCTCTTGTTTTTTTTTTTGTATATTACCATCTTTTTATACTTAAGCAAATAAATATGATTCTATTTCTATTCCCTATAGTATAGGTTCCTTCACCTCTGCTTAACCTTTCGGGGATTACAGGTTGGCAGAGGTGTACACCCACATTTCGTTAGTTATGTTGAAGTGTTTGTTATTAGATAATATAATAGGGATGATGCCTGGGTAAAAAAAAAAAAAACTAATTACTCCGTCAGTTAGATAATAAAAAAATATTAGACACGTATTTTTTGCTTTATAATATTAATAAAAAATTACTTAGATAAAACGCATTTTAAGTTGGGGAGTGGGGGTCGCTACGTCACTAGTACGTATAAAATCTCATACTCGTGACGTCATGGCACATTTTACCTCAATGTATAGCCGTAATCTTTAGATTACGCAAAAAAAGAAAAAAAATATGTGTCCAATATTTTTTTTTAATCTCAAAGAGGGACTAAAAAAAAAAAAATGTCATCATCCCTATGATTATACAAGATATGTTTTAAGTTTTATCGGTATGGATTGGAAGGACAATTTTTTTACATAAAATAAATATATTTACTATACTACGTTATCACTGCTTTTTTAATTTTTGTTACATCTATGTTGTGTTTGTATACACGGTTTAACCAAATTGATTCACTTTTGATTAAATGCGCAGAAATGAAGGATAGGTCCTACAGCCGACATTGAATGACACTAACTCAACAATGACAACAACTTTTATGTTTACACGATTCCGTTTGCTAGCTTCAACCGAATTGTAATACAAAAGTGCAACGTGTAATTTCGGTGCAATGCGTCACTTCCATGTAATTATTTTTTTTTACCAAGCAACGGGTTACAGCGATTATTTATTTTCAGAATTCATATTTGTACCAAATGCAAATAAAAAGAAGAACATGTTGCTCATGCTAGATGGGTATACTTTCTCACAGAAGAGCAGTCTTCGTATTTGGTACTGCTCCCAAACGAAGAACGGATGCAAAGCCAAGATCCACATCGATGCTGAGGGCAAGACCATTGTGAGGGGATACAGAGTACATACCCACGCTCCGCCATTGTACCATATTACTCCTAGTGGACAGTATGTATTTATTAGGAACCGAATTAATTTAAATCCTGACTAAGATCATACATATTCAAAGTGTGCTTTCATGTGTGTCCTATTAACACATTGTCATGTTAATTGATTATTGTATTAGTAAGATAGTACTTTGTAGTTATGTGTAAGGTTATCGGTTAGATTTGTATCTTCTAATTCTTAGATTTAAATTTTCTTTTAATTGTCATACTGCGTAATGTAATGAAGAACTACGTCAACGCAATAAATATAATTTAGTTTTTAATATGACTTGTTTTATTATTAACCCTTTGCTATCTAATAAGGATTCTTCACTTAAAATATTTATAACTACACATAATACTGGTATACCTTCCAGATTACATCCTCATCCCATCAGGACAGAAGAACCATCTGCTAATGCTTGATGGCTTCACCTTCGCACAGATGCACAGCAAACGTCACTGGTACTGCTCAAGGAAGAAGGCTGGTTGCAAGGCCAGGATCAAGATGCACACGGACTTGGCGACCATAATCGAAGCTGTTAGGACCCACACTCACGAACCACCAGAATATTATATAGCTGAAACTGGAGAATATGTTTTCCTTAGAAAGAATACTACGCGAACGAAAAGTTTTACTTAGGTGCCTACATATCAGCATCATGATCATTATCATCACCATCATCATCACCATCATCATCATCACCTGCCTAGCCTTTTCCCAACTATGTTGAGGTCGGCATCCAGTCTAACCGGATGCAGCTGAACACCAGTATTTTAAATGTAGTGACTGCCTATCTGACCTCCACCATCCAGTTACTGGGTAATACTATACCCCTTTGTAAGATTGGTTGTCAACTTTCGGGCTCCTAACTACCCGTAACGACTGTTAAATATCTACAAATGACAGCCGGGACTAACGGTTTAACGTGCTTCTCGAGTCACGGAGGGGTCACGACATGTAATGGATGGTCACCCATCCATGGATTGACCTCGGCAAGCGTAGCTTAACCTTCGATCGACCCGTGCAGCTGTTATTATTTAACCACGAGCTCTTACATATAAGTTTTGTAAATAAATAGTTTATGAGGAATAGGAGAAAGCAATAGGTAAGATTTAACAGGGGGCATGGAATCACGAAATCCGTGAACTCGTCCACTCCCTCTCCCATATAGGAGACTTGCAAGGAATACTATTATTATAGCCTATAGCATATGTATGGAAATAACTTGTACAAATTACAGCAGTAAAAATAAAGATTTATTGTTGTTTGAGTACGATAAGGTTTGAATCAACCCATAAGACCCATTCAAGGTTAGAGTTTTTCTAACATCTTCGGAAGAATATTATTTTCCCTATTTATTTCTGTCTACAGTGGCAGGCTGCGCGTTGCCTGTCAGTCAGTATTTTGAATCTGTTTTCTAAATATGTGTTTATTATTTAAATCAGATTAGCGTATGCAAAACATTTTTTTTACTCATAAATTAAATAATGTGGAATTTTACATATTTAATTTATTAGATAAGGTACCTACTATGTATTTACATAAAACCAATGTTTGTAGTTAAGTATACCTGAGCAGCTACTGAATTATCTTGCGTCCCTCCCTTTTCTAACCGTCTCACAGTGTCCGCCCTAGAACAAGCCAGGTGGACAGAAGTCATTATCAAATTCCCGGAAATTTGTACTTTCTACCTGTAAACAACACCCCTAAACCTCTGATTCCAAGAATTGTTTACGTCTAACATTCCGTACTGATGAGTCATCGTATATCAAAGTAAGCTAACGAGGTAAATGCAGTTAAAGAAATAGGTCAGTTGCATTTTCGCGACACTTGCACTAACATCTCATGGTGGCAGTTCTAATTTTGTGGAAAGTTTTAGTGATGGATTTTACTTCTGAAGGTATGTACTATATTATTTTCTTATTAGAATCTTTTAATGTGTCATAAACATTCATAAAGTAGACTATTTGTGAATATACAAAAAAAAACAATATTTTTCTTTGTTTTCGAACTTATCAGGCTTGGAAAAGCCATGTATCCTCTTGTATCCACTCTGATTTTTTTATATGTTTTAGCTACATGGCTATAGAAGATTATGACATATATTTTATGTAGCACACTTGAGTACAACATTTTTTTTTCTTTTTTTGCAGAAAAGGTTTACTCTATTAGTAAAATAGAGTTTTTCGAAGAGTGGCTTAAGCACGAAAAAGACGAAAGAAATGATCGTCTATTTGAATTTATTTTGTCTAAGTGTGATTTCTCTGACATCACTGAAGAATGTCAAAGGGAAATTAAGATGAAATTAGCCAGCATTTCTTCCAAAATTGCTACCAAGTGGGTGTCTTCAGGAAAGTCAAAAGAGCGTTTCCTGAATAAAAATAAGTGTTGGCTGGAAGGCGAGAAGATAGAATTCTGCCTGCGATCGACTCAACCGCAACCTTCTGCCTCATCCGCTGACCTTTCTCTACCCGGAAGACCTAAAAAAGTCTTTGAAGATTCATCTTTTAAAACTAAGAAACGTAGAGTTGCTGATCTAGTTCAATCGCGGAGTGTTGGGGAATTAATGACTGCTGCAGAGGTAGCTGCACGGTCAACTGGACATAAAAACGTTGCCAGAGTTATAAAGGACATTGGTGAAAATCCTGCTTCTGCAAGTGCATGCATTAGCCTTCAACAACCAAGTGCTGTGCAAAGTGATAGACCACTAAGTAGTGACGAGGGATTAGCGTATTATATTGATTCAAAATCAACAACTCACTCATATAAACTGACTAGGAAGTGGACTATGAAAGTCGGGCATCACGTGTTTCCTTCATATGATTGCATTGTTAAATCAAAAAAAGCGTGTTATCCTTCCGAGGAGCACATTGTTGTGACACAATCTCGAGCAGAAATTGACCTACAAGCTATTTTGAATAAAACAGCAGAACGTTTAGTTGAAGCTCAGAGAGAAGTTGTCACAAGTGTGCTCCCCAATCTAATACCAAATTCATCGTTTACTCTTATAAGTAAATGGGGATGTGACGGTAGTTCCGGTCATAGTGCTTACAAACAGAAATTTGAGAACAGCGAAGACACTGATGAGTTCCTTTTTGTTTATTCGTTCGTTCCTCTAAGGTTAATCGACGAAGGTAACAACATTATCTGGCAAAATCCTCGTCCATCATCGACGATGTTTTGTCTTCCAATTAAATTCATTTTTGCAAAAGAAACTACGGAATTGACAAAAATCGAGACAAATAAGGTTTTGGAACAAATAAACAACTTGGACGCTACATCTTGTGATCTTGGTGGTTCTGAAATTTCTGTTAAGCACAAGCTTCTTCTAACTATGATTGATGGAAAAGTGTGCAACGCTTTGACAGAGACACATTCATCACAGAAATGCTATATTTGTGGGGCTACTCCCAGAATGATGAATGATGAAGGAAGGCATTTTGATAGCAATCAGGATAATTTTGGCTTTGGTTTGTCAACATTACATGCTTGGATTCGTTCGTTTGAGTGTTTTTTACACATTAGTTATAAGTTAGATATTAAGAAATGGCAAGCTAGGTCTTCAGAGGAAAAAGCAAGTGTAAAACAACGATCAGATGAAATCAAACAACGATTCAAGCATGAAATGGGATTAATTGTGGACAAGCCAAAGCCAGGATTTGGTTCCTCAAATGATGGAAACACAGCTCGACGTTTTTTCGGGAACCCCGAACTGAGTGCTCAGATCACAGGATTGGATGTTACAATCATCAAACACTTTGATGTATTGTTGAGGACATTGTCTTCTGGTTTCGAGATAAATCTTGTTGAATTCAAAAAGCTTTGTCTCGAGACAAGAAAACTTTATCTAAGTCTCTACTCGTGGTACTACATGCCTGCTACTGTGCATAAATTGCTTATTCACAGTACAGAGGTGATTAAGACGGCAATAGTTCCAATAGGGCAGCTTTCAGAGGAAGCCCAAGAAGCGAGAAACAAAGATTGCCGGAGGTTTAGAGAGCACAACACCAGAAAGTGCTCTCGTCTTGCCACGAATAGAGACTTGCTCAATATGTTGATTTTAACGTCTGATCCTCTGATCAACAGCCTCCGGGAAGTACCGAAAAAAAAGTGTAATAAATTGTGCGCGGAGGTCTTAAAGCTCATCATAGCTCCCAGTATAGAGCCTCGACTCCAACTGCAACCAAGACCTCCACAAACTCAGGAAGACAATCTTCTATCGGATTCATCGGATTCTGAATCCGATGAATCCGATATTGAGAATTAGTTTTAATGTAAATAGATACCTCTAGTCTTAGATTTATAATTTTTGTATTTAATATGTTGGTCTAAGGTTATATAATTAGCGTTGATTTTGGAGCGATTAAGATAATTTTTTTTTTTTTTTTTTCCTATATTATAATCGTGTATACATGAAATAAAATATTTATACACAATTCCTATGCATTTTCTTAAAAAAAAAATATTATGGTACTATATAAATAACTCATTTATAGATACAGTTCCAAAACCATGAAAAAATATTTTTGTCCACCTGGCTTGTTCTACGCCGGACACTGTGCGTCTTCCCTTTTTTGTATCACTAATTGTAGTTGTTTGACTCAGGGGTGACTTTGCGGAAATCCATTTAAAATACAATAGACGACGTATATTTAGTGACCTAATTAATCCGCTTAGCAGTTAAAGAGTCATAAAGCACCATTGTCGCGCTGATAACGATCCTAAGATGGGCCGAGCCGTAATCCTATATAAGTGGGGTTGTCGGGCGAAGTGGCTCACTCTGCTCTCGACGCATGACGTGTCAACACGCCAGGTCCGGGTTCGCAACGAGTCAATCGTCATCTTGAGGATGCTTCGTTGAGAGGTAAAACACGTGTCAATTTCTTACAGGGTTCTTTATGACTCTTTAAGAACAGTTAGGTGGATAAGGTTACTAAATATACGTCGTCTATTGTATTTCACTAATTGCAGGTATTATTTTTTATCAAATTAATTAATTTCCTTAATTATAAATTAAATATATTATATTCTAATTAGGAGTATCAAAAAAGTATGATATGGCATTTCAATTAAATTAAGCGGAATTAAATAATTTCTGTCACGAACTGTGTACTTTTATTACCATCGTTTTCCAATGTATTTTCTCATATAACAGTATGATCTCACTGGAAAAGGTTGAAAAGGTGACTAACTGCCCAGAAAAACATCCTTCTGTACGTTGTGCCCCGTTCAAATACACTAGAATGTCGATTCTTTTTACCCGACTGTGCGACATTAAAGACAATAGAAAGTTGGTGGCATCGAATCTGAGATTGAACTAAAATAACGGCCACCAATTGCATTAGACTGCTGAAAAATGAGCTTGTTTGAAGTTTTTATTTGCAGTCGGGTGTTTTTGCTTATTGACAATAACTTCAAAATAAACATAATTTAATTTGCCCCAAAAAGTTTTCACTCGTTACTCTTCCAGATTACATCCTAATACCAACTGGTCTGAAGAACAAGATTCTGATGCTTGGAGGTTACACGTTTGCTCAAGTCCACAGCAAGAGGCGCTGGTACTGTTCAAGAAAGAAGACCGGCTGCAAGGCCAGGATCAAAATGGACGTAGATGAAGTTACAATAGTAGAAGCTTATAATGTGCATACTCATGAGCCTCCACAATATCATGTGACAGAAAACGGTGAATATGTGTTTCTAAGAACACGTGGGAAAGGTTTAAATTCATTCACTAAAGCTACGGTTTTATAGAAGAGACTGTCATGAACATGACGGCAGCGGGGTTCGACTTCACGGTGTCAAAAAACGCTCACTAGGAAAACACACCAACTTACTTTCAGTAATAACGATTCAGTGACGTCATTCGCACAAGCTAATTGGCGCCCAGCGCTCTTCTAGGAACTTGTAGCTTTAGAGCTGATTTTACCGACTTCAAATATCTTGTATCTAATTAAAATTGACTCCTTACAGTTTTTGTATGGAAAACAGTCCAAAATTGGAAAATATTATTTAAAAAAAGAAGAAAGTTGGAAACGTGGTACATTCCGTCCTAGAAGTAAAAAAAATATTGTATTGGGTGTTTAACCTAATTTGACAGCTCTTATAATCTTCCGTCCCCTTTTTTTTTGAATGCAAGTATAAGATAGCATTAGTTATGTTTTGTAGGTGCAACAGAATTATTGAACCATTACTGTCATAGGTACTATTATTATCATGTATTTATTTATAATTTTATTGTATTCAAGGTGTTCTTTGTTTTTGCAGTCCTTTTTATGATGACTTTATTGTCTACTATATCAAATAGTTCAAGTTTTGATGGGCTTAGGGATTTTTTTGTAAGATAATTTATTGAGCACTGTTGTATTATTCCGAAAACAAGAAAATTAAATGATTATATCCTGGTTACTCTTTCCTAGTTGCTTTTCTGCCATCACCTCTTTTTATTCTTCTTCTTCTCGCCTAAATGAACTAGTACATAGTGGCCTGTATTGATTATTTATATTCTATACAAAAAAAACTGTGTCACCTGTCCAAAATTTTCACCCAAAAGTGTATAATGTAGAGATAGTTCCAAAAAATATTATAAATGTTTCTATTTCAGATTACATTCTAATACCAAGTGGTCAAAAAAATAAACTATTAATGCTTGGAGGTTTCACATTCGCGCAGGTGAACAGCAAACGTCACTGGTACTGTTCTAAGAAAAAAATCGGCTGCAAAGCGAAAATTAAAATGGACGTAGATGAAGTTACAATTTTGGAAGCTAATAACGTGCATACTCATGAACCTCCAGAATATCATGTGACCAGTAAGGGCGAATATATGTTTCTTAGAACACGTGGGAAAAGTTCTTAAATTCATTCATCAGGGCTGATTTTAAATAGACTCATTTGCAAAAAGAAGGGGCGGTTTTCTTTTTCCCTCTCTGTAAAAAACATATCACGAACAGGTTGTAAACATTTGAATAATATTACTGTCATGTTAGCGTAGTATCGTAGGGTATAAAAAAGTTCATTCCAAATTCAAATTTCAGAATTCATTTTTCATCAGGCATCCCTGTGGTTAAATAAAAATCTACTAACATTAAATGTCAATAAAACAAAATATATAACATTTTCGATGAATAAAACAACACAACCAAATAACTTCACTTTAAAAGCACATATTTGTAATAATACCCAGTCATTAACATGCTCCTGCGCACCAATAGTAAAAACCACCAATATTAGATATCTCGGCACTCAAATAGATGATACCCTTTCATGGCATGCACAACTAGATATTCTGTCTGCACGTACGCGTAAAATGATATGGATTTTTGGAAAGCTCAGAAATGTACTCAAATTGAAAATGTTAAAAACGGTTTACTTTGCCTTGGTTCAATCAATCTTTGGTTATTGTATTCCGGTATGGGGTGGGACCTGCAAGACAAAAATCATAAAAGTTGAACGCGCACAAAGATCATTACTCAAAGTAATGCTCAGAAAACCCTTTCGTTATCCCACGATGAGCCTATATAAGGACTGCAATGTCTTGACAGTGAGGCAACTATTCATCCTTCACACCACACTACGCAAGCATAAAGAACTAACTTACGATGCTAAGTCAACATATCCTGCACGAAGAAATGACAGAATATGCAAGGCAACTAAACACAACACGGCTTTCTTCACGAGACACTCATGCTTCCTTGCTCCTTATCTATATAATAAACTCAACTCTCTTTTAAATATATTCCCAAAACTCACGCATGAATGTAAATCTATTATACAAAAATATCTTCTGAATTTAAATTACAATGATACGGAATCCTTACTTATAATTACTAAATAACATCTCTGTTCTGTCCGCAGTAAATCAAGAGCAATCAAAACTCACTTATCCATAACCAAGCATACATTTATATACATACTCCCACAAACACAGATGCGCGCAACCGTACTCTCACTCATCACACACACAACACACACACGCACGAACACACTCACAACATACACACTCACTCACCCAAACACAAACAATATAATTGTTAATTAACTCCATTATACACTACACCTCTAGTTGGAATTGTATCAACTTACTCGCCGCGGGAGGAAGACCTGGAGTCCTGAAATACAGGGCTGCCCTAGTTTAGGCTCCAGTCCACTCCATTTATTTTATGTTTCTATACTGCTTAGATTAGTGTGGAAAATAAATGAATTTTTACTTTTACTTTACTTTAAATTTAAAACTGAGGCAGTTTTAGACGGGTGAAAGAAAATTACTGTTTAAATTAGAAACTAGTCAAGATCACTTTTAGATAATTGCTGAATTATCTTTTCAAGTCTTGATACCGTTATTTAGCGTACTTCAAGATTGTTGATAAGACGGCATCAGCCAGCAAAATTATAGAGGTTGAATGTGAGTCGTTCGACTGTCCAGGACAGTCGAACGACTGTCAAGAAGGCTTATGGTGGGGACCCCGTTATGTTTAGGGAGCAATAAGTTCGTTGGACCTATGAAATACGTTATTTCCATAATTGCCCATTTTTTTGCAAAAGGGTTTATATTTTATCCGCGGAATTAAATAGACATCTTACAATTTTTGTATGAAAAAAAAATACTGTTTAAAATGCAACAATTTTATATACCATACTTGTATTTGCCATAATTTCATTAGAAATATCGCTTCAGTTGCCATAATCGTGAAAATACATAAAATCATTTTCACTAATTTCATTGCTCATAATCGATCAGGTGTCATAATAATTTTAATCCATAAATGTATTTGCTATATTTTTCGTTTTTAATAGTTTCGTTTTCCATTACACTTATTCACCATAATATAAATTTGCCCATACTAGCACAACAATGCTAGTTCAGTTGATTAATATATGATTATACGCTACAGATTTTTTTTATTAACAAGGAAACCTAAAAATAAACCTAATCTACCATGCATGCTTGCTTTGCAAAAGAGGAAATCTAGCACTCGGCGGCCGCTGCGCGTTGTTTGGTCACAGTTCTAACCTAACCGTTTCGAATTTGACAAACTGTTTATTATCTAAAGATTGTTTGCTGTACTAAATCATTTGATTACTGACAATAAACGTTTCTAAATTATATCAAATGTTGCTTATGTCAAGTATCAATTATGTAATGTGTTACTTATATAAACTTATGATTATGGAAACTTATTTTATGGCAAATAAAAGTTATGATTAATAAGTTGATATGACAAGCGTTATTAGCATATATAATGATAATAGTGCAAGTAAATATTATGAGAGGGGACGATTATGGAAAACAATAATAGTACAAATAATTTTATGGAAAACAAGACAATACCGTAGTTTCAGTTATGTTTTTTTGTTGCAGTATAATCATGGCCAATGTAGAGTATTATTATCACGTTAATTTTCGTAATTTTATTTAAGGTGTTATTTATTTTTAAAGTTCTTTTTATGATGATTGTGTTTAGACTACTGTATCAATTAGTTCAGTTGTTTTGGGCTTAGGGTTTTATTTTCTTTGTTGTGCTCTGTATTCTACTTTGATAACAATGCAAATAAATTATTATACCATGGTTAATCTTTCGTAATTGTTTTTCTACCATCTTCCTTTATTTATAAACTATAAGCTTCGATATAGTTTTATTCCTGCTGGATGGGGGAAGCACAGAACCGGTAGATGTAGTGGTGCTTGGGGGAGGCCTATGTCCAGCATTTGACGTTCGGCTGAAATCATGATGATGAAGCTTAGATATACTTTGTTATTATATACAGCAATTTTCAAGATTACTATTTTATTCCTGCATTTTATTAATGAGGTAACTTTCATTTATGTGAGTAGGTACATAATCATTTCTTTTCTTCTTAAAAACTATTTTTTGTGTTCTAGAGATCCAATATATAAAACTGTCTAACAGCAAGTCGGTGGCTATGTACAAAAACTATACATATTCGTTTAATGATAAAACGAAGCGGTATCTAAGGTGCTCTAGGCGGCAGTCAGCGAAGTGTGGAGCTAAACTGACCCTGGATAAAGATGGGAGGGTGGTGCCAGCTGAAAACGAGACCAATCACAACCACCCAGCGCCAAGATATCACGCGACTGGCGATGGACGTTTTGTTAGAATTTAAAAGAATATTCTCTCACTTATAATTGTGAAGGTATAGTCGAATTCGTAATTACTTTCCCACTTTTGACAACAATATCCAGTAAATAAAACTTCACTTAGGTAGAAAATATCTAATAGACCTTCTCGTTTTGAAGTGCAAGTCCTCGTAATTGTACTTGCACTTCACAAAACTGTTCTATGGTTTTTGAGGAAAGGTTTTAATTTGAGCTAACAGTATGTCCACGGAGATATAGCAGTAGCAGACCAAAATTAAATAAAACAGTGCCATCTCTCTTCTTTGTTTTCCTAATGATAGAAGGTTAAAATGTTTTAGATTAATTTTTAGTTGTGGAAATAAATCATGTTTGTGTTGTACTGTGAATTAATCAACAATTTTATTTCCCATATTCTAAACAAAAACATTTTGATGAGTTCAACTCCAAAATTCGCACGCGATAAGTATATATGTAGAGATAGTTTCACAAAATATTGTAAATATTTATATTTCAGATTACATTCTAATACCAAGTGGTATAAAAAATAAGCTGCTAATGCTTGGAGGTTTCACATTCTGCGAGATGAACAGCAAACGTCACTGGTACTGTTCTAAGAGAAAAATCGGCTGCAAAGCGAAAATTAAAATGGACGTAGATGAAGTTACAATATTAGAAGCTTATAACGTGCATACTCATGAACCTCCACAATATCATGTGACAGAAAATGGCGAATATGTGCTCCTTAGAACACGAGGGAAAACTTCTTAAATCAATCCACTAAGAGCCGATTTTACCGACGTCTTAAATTTTGTATCTAGGGAATAAAATTGACTTCTTCCAGATGGAAAACCAGTCCAAAATAAAAAATTATTTGGCGTTGGAAAAGTCAGCCAGAGTGAAAATTTATTGCAAGATTATTATGTCAAACTCGTTTACATATAAAAAAGAAGATAGCGAAACGCGGCAAGTTCCGTTCTAGAAGTTTAAACAAAATATGGAATTTGCTGTTTAAAGTTAGATGGCAGTTCTTTTTATTTTCCGTCTCTTTCTTCTTTTGGTGTCAGTATAAGACAGCAGTAGTTTAAGTTGTTTTGTTGGTGAAATATAACTATACAGGGTGGCAGGGACATCGACGCGGGGACATCGACGCGAAAACTGTTACCAAAAATATGTACGTGCATGTATACTGTGTAAATTTAATAAGTGTGAAATATTTTAGAATTAAGACAGTAAACGAATTGGTTACGATAAAATTAAGAGTGTTTAATATTAAAAACGAATTGATAAATAATGTTAGTTTTAACTTGTTTAAGAATTTGTAAGGCTAGAATTCTTGATTACTGTTGTTTACAAAAATACGTGTTATAATGAGGAGGCTTTTATCGAAACTGCCATTTTATTTAAACTAGGGGTAATAGTTAAAAGTTTAAGAGAGCGAACAGGAACACGAGAAACTGAGAAGCAAATATTGTTTTATGACAACAGTAATAACTTCATTGCAATTAAATCTAATAAAATAATTCAAATAATTGAACCCGAACAATTGTTTTTCTACATATACAAATTTAATCAAATATATCCAATAGTTTAGTCACTATAGCTAGTCAAAGATTGGCAAAACCCATAGTCGACCCATAACTACTATTTAGTTGGTTAGAAATCTGTTTTATTTATTTCGATGCTAGAACGGCTGAACAGCTTTGCATACAATTTATCTCATGGGTAGACCATGGCCTGGGTTAGGTCATAGGATACTTTTTATTCCGGTAGTACCTTACCGTGGAATCATTTCTGACCCCCAAATGGGCGAAGCCGCGGGCAAAAGGTAGTGTATACTCATGACTTTTGTGTCTTATGACTTGATGATTATTGTGACTTTTCCGACTTCTGTAAATTTCTCTTTTTGTAACTTTAGACCTGTCAGTTTTTGTGTTTTTGAAATTATTCTTATTCATTGTTCTAATCAATATACACTATTCTTCTTCCTTTTAGAAACTCATAAAATGTATTTAAATCCCGTAGATGTATTAAAAATTAATGTTCTTAATTTCTTGCTTGGTCTTCATTTAAAGTTTATCTTATATTAGTTTATTTTATAAGTGATAAAATGAATGTAATGTGTTTTATTGTAAAGTTAAGTAGCGAACAAGATATAGGGACTATTTAGAAAAGTATCATCATTTTCGGTCTACACTTTTGTACGACGTTCTAGATCTCTTGAACCAAACGTGTTGTATACTTAAATATAACGTTAGTACTAAACCCAGGGGGGTTCAGAATCATGTACTGAACCCATGGTAACAGTTTTCGCGTCGATGTCTCTGCCACCCTGTATGTAAGATAGAAGGTTGCCTGGAATAAATCGCAAAGAAATGAAATGAAATGAAATTGTTTTTTCTGTAAATAGGATATATGAATTACTTTTACACGTCATATTAAAAATATATTAAATTTTGCTAGATGAGTTCGGCGTTTCCTAACCGACTACTCTGAGAAGAAAGGCCGAAACAAACTCAGAGGTCACAGTCTCTTTTAAAGTCCAGACATAATCTTGGTCAAGCCATATGAGGACCATGTAGATTAATGTCTGAAATGGTCTTTTGAGAAAAAAACCACACAGATTTGAGTGGACCTGTCCAGTCAGTGCAAGCATTTGTCAGTAATCGTGGAGCTCAACTCAGAACATAAGGAGCTCAACTCGACGAACAATACCAAAGAAAGGACATTTGGGTAGGCCGCATAAACTACTCAAACTGCCAGACCATCATTAAAACTAACTGAGAAAGGAAAAAAAGGAGCAATGAAAAAAATAAACAAAAAAAATATCCACATAGTCCTCACATTCACAATAGGTAATTAAAATAATATTATACTTTACAAAGTAATCATGTCATTTTGTTTTAATGTTTAAATAAAACTGGTATATTTTAATGAATTTACTAAATAATTCTAATGCCAAGTTTTATGGTTTTATCATAAGGTTTAGCAGAGCGAGCAGCTCAATCCCAAGCTTTTTTATCTTCTAAATAATCTGAAATTTTATAGTACCCTTTTTTACAAAGTTTGGTTTTAATACAAATTTTAAATCGTTTAATGGGTAAGTTTCTAATGTCAATGGGAAGTTTGTTGTAAAAGCGTATACATTGACCCATGAACGAGTTGCCTACTCTGTGGAGACGAGTGCGATGTACAGCAAGGTTGTGTTTATTCCTGGTTAAATACCATTTCTTAAAATTTGATATATTTTTGTGTACATACATTAGGTTTTGAAAAATATATTGTGAGGCTAGAGTCAGAATATTTACTTCTTTGAATTTTCCTCGAAGGTAATCCCTCGGACCTAGGTTGTAAATGGCTCGAACAGCCCTTTTCTGTAGAACAAAGATAGTATCAATGTCCGCACAGGTTCCCCAGAGAAGAATCCCATATGACAAAAGACTATGAAAATAACTAAAAGAAACAATTCTGGCTGTATCTACGTCAGTTATCTGTCTAATTTTTTTTACAGCATAGGCGGCCGTACTAAGCCTTCGTGACAATTTTTCTATGTGTGGGCCCCATTGTAATTTACCATCAATAGTGATTCCAAGAAAAACTGTCGACTCAACAGGGTCCAGCTCTATTCCATTAACTTGAACATTGGTAGTTTGCTGCCTGACATTTGGCGTTGAAAATTTTATGAGTTTAGTCTTTTTTTCGTTCAGAAGAAGATTATTTACATTAAACCAATGCACAACTTTAGAGAGTGCATCGTTAATTTGTTCAAAGTTAACTAACTGACGTTTGATTTTAAAAATAAGGGAAGTGACATCTGCGAATAATACGATCTTGTGATTATCCCTTATGTGGTAAGGTAAGACATTTATATAAATTAAAAATAAGAAAGGACCTAGAATTGAACCCTGCGGAACGCCCATGGTGACTGCAGATCCTGCAGATCTCTTGCCATTAACATCGACCCTCTGAATTCTGTTGTTCAGATAAGAAGTCAGAAGGTCGAGAGCCTTGTTTCTCATACCATAGTGGTACAGTTTCCTGATGAGTGTATCATGATGTACGCAATCGAAGGCCTTGGACAAGTCGCAGAAAATGCCAAGAGCATCCTGCGACTCCTCCCAGGCCTCGAATATGCTTTTCAGTAATTCCACTCCCGCTTCTGTAGTTGAACGACCCTTTGTAAAACCAAACTATTTTAGATGTAGTAAATTATGTGCCTTGAAATGTTCTAACATTTGTTTCAAAATTAATTTCTCAAAAATTTTGCTTAATGTAGGTAATATCGAAATAGGCTGAAAATTCGTAGGATCAGTTGTGCTGCCAGACTTGAACAGTGGAATCACTTTACTAAGTTTCATCAGATCAGGAAATACACCAGACGTAACACAAGAGTTAAAAATAATTGCTAAAAAGGGTGCAATAACATCAATTATTGAAGACATGGTATGTAGGTAGGTACTGATAATCCCCAAAGGTCAGCAGTTTTTTTTACATCAAGATTTTTAAAAGATTCTATAATGTCTTTAGCAGAAGCAATTGAAAATTCAAAAAGTTTGTCACATTCTGGTACACATTCTTTTAGTATTGAGTAAGCAGAAGTGGAGGACGACGATGACAGAGTTTTGGTTGTTAAAATGGGAATATTAGTGAAAAAAAATCAAACTCAGTTGCCACCTCCACGTCTGCTTCAATATCTACATCATTGATTTTTAGTCGGAAGTCACGATTCCGTACCGTCATTCTTCCCGTTTCTGAATTAATAATATTCCAGGTTGTTTTTATTTTATTTCCAGAAGAAATTATTTTATTTTTAATGTGTATGGCTTTTGCTGAGGAACAGAAATTCTTTAAAAGTTTCATCATGGTTATATGTGTTTTCATGATACAACTCAAATAACCTTTCCCTACTTTTGTAAATACCTGGTGTTGCCCAATCACTAAATATAACGCGGTCACAAACAGGCAATGTTTTTGAGGTGAAAACCTTCTTAAACTCACAATTGATGAGGTTAAATAGTGAAGTATAAGCTCGATCCGGGTCGTTGTGATAAGGCAAACCCGGTAGTTTTTCCATTAAACTATTTTTGAATTGTCCTAAGCGAATTTTATTTATAGGAACAAAACTCACAAGTTTTCTTTGAGCTCTGACTGTTTTCTGAGGGAAAGTGACTAACTGGCCACAGTGATCAGAGTCCAACTTATTTATAATTAAATGGCTAGAAGGTCTTAAGTTTGTAAAAATATTGTCAATACAGGTAGCACTAGTGGCAGTTATTCTAGGCTCAAAGAATGTATTGTATTGTAGTTGCAGAAAGCGATAAGGCCGCCTATTGTATGTTTTGTAGTGTATTTTTTTTTCTTAGTTATGCTTTTTCTGGTGTACCATGAAGTATACCTATATATATAAATAAATACATAAATGAGTATAGAACCATGGCCTATGTATTGTTATCACATTATTACTCGTAATTGTATTTAAGGTGTTCATTGTTAGGGTTCCGTACCCCGCTGTCTGTCGTCTGTATGTCTGTCTGTCTGTTAGCGAGCTGTACAAATTAAAGGGTCTCCATTCAATAAACTATATTTTGAAAAAAAAACGTAATTCTGGCATGTAGGTAAAATGAGTTATTCTATCTGAAATATTTGACTACTTAAAATTTGGTAAAAGTACTATGTAGTTGGTGAACAAGTTATTGTTTAAACGTTCACTTGCAAAACATTAGGTTTGCGTTACAATGATTTGTAAAGAGATTTATGCTAAGTAATAATTTGGCAAATGAAATTATGTGGAAAATTGTTTGGGAAGTGATTTCGATGAAACAAGGGAGGCCCCATTTTTGTACGAACTCTATCTCAAAACCTAAAAAAGTTAGGCATTTTTGTACCATATTGTATAATCAACAAATACATACTTCAAAAATAAATATCACTAAAATATATATACTTAATTATAATCTTTACATAGTATAAAACGATGTCGCTACCGCTGTCTGTTCGCTTAGATCTTTTAAACTACTCAACGGATTTTAATGCAGTTTTTAGCAATATATAGAGTGATTCAAGAGGAATGTTTATACATACCCGTGCGAAGCCGGGGCGGGTCGCTAGTGTAGTATAAAATAATAAATGTTTATATAATGTTTTATATTCTTTTTATGATCATTTTGTACATGAATTACTTCTTTAACAATTAGTTCACTTTTTGGGCTTAGGGTTTGAGTTTTGTGTTATTATATCTTGGTTATTCTATCCTCAGATTACATTCTAATACCAAGTGGTCAAAAAAATAAGCTGCTAATGCTTGGAGGTTTCACATTCGCCGAGATGAACAGCAAACGCCACTGGTACTGTTCTAAAAGAAAAATCGGCTGCAAAGCGAAAATTAAAATGGACGTAGATGAAGTTACAATTTTGGAAGCTAATAACGTGCATACTCATGAACCTCCACAATATTATGTGACAAAAAGTGGCGAATATGTGTTCCTTAGAACGGTGTCCAGTCATTTACCGAAAAAATAATTTACAAATTTTTATTTGACAAGTGTGATTGGCAAAAATATGATTTGATATTCATCATTATACAACAACAACTTTGCCAAATAATTCACTTAAGAAAATAATTGTACGATAAACTTTTTTTTAATATAGTATTATTTGAGAAACAATTCATTTTTTATTCATGTTATCTCGTAAAACAACTTTTGGAATAACACTGTTTTACATATTAAATTGGTTTTGTTTGTACTGCAATCGATAGATTGCTTGTAGGTATATGGAATTTCGTGTTTATAGGTTTCCTTTGGAACGGACACCTACGCACTTTTGACCTTCATTTGTGACTGACTAGAAAATAGTACGGCGCAACTTCTTGCAATATATGTATAATTATTAAAATTTATGCTTGCCATTTAAATGAAAGACAACATTATTTATATTAAGATAGAATTAAATAACTGTAGGTAATTTTCTTTTATTCCATAGCTCCCTCATTCGTAAATATCTTTCTACTACATATTATGTTTCGAATATCAATAATGACTATAATTAAATGTTTTCGTATAAGGTAATAGATAATGTGACTTCAATAATAAATTAAGTACATCCATTTAGTGTCTACTTATTTTATTTGCTATTCCTTTTTTTCTAGGATTAAAAATTATGGTACTGGCCAACGGTAAGACATTGGTTATGTATCAAAAGCACACGTTTTCCTTTTGTGATAAAACGAAGCGTTATCTAAGGTGCTCTAAGCGGCAGTCAGCGGGGTGTGCAGCAAAAGTGACCCTGGATAAAGATGGCAGGGTGGTACCAGCTGAGACCAATCACAACCACCCAGCGCCAAGATTTCATGTAAATGTCGATGGAAGTTATGTTAAAATGATTTAAAAGCGTAAACTCTTACGTATAATTGGGTAGGTAGATAGATAAAACATTTATTCAGTGCACACAAAAGACAGAATTAAAATGATAGCAAATTACATGTGAATAACAATAAGGTGCCAATATACAAAAAAGAAAAAACATACTTAAAGAAATGGAGTGACATTATGGTATATTTAAAGGAAATAACGAATAAATAAGGTGCGGTGTGCGTCTCAAGCTTGCACCAAATGGGAGTTCAACTCAGCATGTTATTTATGAAAGATATAGCGGACCTCGTAATTAAAACAACTTTTGATGGTTTCCAGTAAATTGTAAACTTCACTTAAGCTACGGTTTCGTAGAAGAGCGGTGGCCGCCACATAACGGCCGCAGTGACGACTTTCATGAAAATTATAGGCAGAGGCAGGCAGGCTAGGCAGTTGATATTATACAGGGTGACAGGGACATCGACGCAAAAACTGATATCATAGGCTTAATTTGGGAAAAGGCTAGGCAAATTGATTGACTATGTCCACGGGGATAAAGCGGTAGCAAACCAAAATTAAATGAAGCAGTAACACCTACCTCTCGTCTTTGTTTTCCTAATGGTACAAGAATAAAATGTTTTACATACATTTTTAGTTGAAGAAATAAATCGTGTTTGTGTTGTCTTGTTCTGTTTATTTTTATACCAATATTATTTCCCATAACCTATACAAAACAAATTATGTTGAGTTCAACTCCAAAATTCACACCCAATAAGTTTAAATATAGAAATAGTTTCCAATAAGTTTACAAGTTTCAAAAAATTATTTAAATATTTATATTTCAGATTACATTCTAATACCAAATGGTATAAAAAATAAGCTGTTAATGCTTGGAGGCTTCACATTCGCCGAGATGAACAACAAACGCCACTGGTACTGTTCCAAGAGAAAAGCCGGCTGCACAGCGAAAATTAAAATGGACGTAGATAAAGTTACAATTTTGGAAGCTGTTAACGTGCATACTCATGAGCCTCCACAATATCATGTGACAAGAAATGGCGAATATGTGCTTCTTAGAACACGTGGGAAAAATCTTACATTACCAACGTCAGATAATATTTATCCGTAGAATAAAATTGAGATCTGACAGTTTTTGTATGGAAAAACGGTTCGAAATTAAAAAAATTGCGTTGGGTAGATTTACCCATTAAACATATGGGAAGATTTCTTAAAATTCATCAGGCAGGGCGAGAAATTTTTGAACAGATTAATTAGGTGACGGACTACGAATAATAAAAAGACGGACTAGTTTACATGTGGGCCAGACAAGTGACTCAGTTTGGGCTTGAAATATATTTGGTTATTCCTTTGTACTTTTCTTCCATCAGCTCTAGGTACTTATATTAATAAATATTAATATTATGTTGCTGTAATTTATTGCCGACTCTCTTATATTGTATTGATACTTTATAAATCGTTACAAAACTAGCCGCGGATAATATATCAAATTATATCCACATTAAAAGAACTTTGTGTATTTGGTTGCTGCAAAAATGTGTATCTTCGTTTTTTCTTTAAAATGTATCTCTTATTGTTTTTACTGCAATCGATAGACTGCTTGCTATGTAGGAATATAGAATTTCGTGTTTGTGGGCTTCCTTCGGAACGGCTATCTACGCACTTATGACACACTTCATTGCTCATAATTATCCTACCTTCGTCTGTAACCAGATTATAGAACAGCGCAATTACTTGCCATACTTGCATTCTTTGCTTGTCAGTTACATTACAGACAACGTTATTCATATTAAAATAGAATTAAATAATTAATGAGTTTATTTAATTTAATTCCATAGCTCGCTCATTCGTAAATATCTTTCTACTACATATTATGTTTAGAATATTAATAATTACTCTAACGAGCTTTTTTCGTATAAGGTTAGATAATGTGACATCAGCAATACCTTGCAATGAATTACATCCATTTAGTGTCTACATAATTTATTTTCTGTTCCTTTTTTCTAGGTTTAAAAATGATGGTACTGGCCAACGGTAAGACATTGGTTATGTATCAAACCTACACGTTTTCCTTCTGTGATAGGACAAGACGCTACTTACGCTGCTCTGGGCGGCTCTCCGGATGCCGAGCTAGGCTGAAACTAGACAAAGATGGAGATGTGGTGGATAGTGATACCAACCACAATCATCCAGCACCACAGTACATTCAAATGGAAGGTGGAGAATATGTGAAAATCTAAGAAGATCTGAAACATGAAAAGGATGTTAAACGAGGTGTAGTTCCAGTCGCACAAACTATTTGATATACAGGCAAAAATATTCATTTTTCCATTTCTTCTAAGCGTGTCGATGGCAATCTAGATAGAGTCAGCCCAGAATCTGGCTACGAGTTTGGCACCTTCAGTAGCGTCCATCAGTTCCTGTAACGTGCAGGGAGTAGGACATGCTGGACACGATATTAATCTTTCCATTAAACTGACAATATTCATTTTTATTGAGTGCATAATAAGTTTCTAACCTTATGGGATAAATAAGAAAGTGCTGTAAAAAAAATACTACTCAGCACACTCATGAAATTGTTTAAAATTAATTGCAATATTTTTTTATGTCCCGGAAACCACTGTCCATTCCAAGTTTGCCTGGAAGAAATCGCAGTAAGCGATAAGGCCGCCCATTGTATATTTTGTAGTGTATAACTTTTCTTTTTCTAATGTATAATCTGGTGTACAATGAAGTATATATACTTAAGTAAGATATAAATCTAATATGAAAAGGAAAATTAATTGTATCTAATTATAAATGTTCAGTTAGGTTGGTGTGCGTTTGATTACTTTTCTTTTTAATGGTGATATCAACCACTCAGTGTATATATTTGCTTTTGTAGTTTGGGAAGGTAATGCAGCTATCCTTAATATTAAAGCCACACTACATAATGTTCTATCGAGGCTCCGATGACTGCGATCTCATACAGTTCACTCTAAAGAACGAGATAAAATAGTAACAAACCAAGCGGGGTAATTGCGTAACACACGTATAATGACAATGCCTTTCATTTTACCAATAGGGATGTTGAAAAAAAAAACTATTTAGTCCGTCAGTCTAAATGAATGAATAAAAAAAAATTAAAATAAATATGAATAAAAAAATATTAGACACGTATTTTTTTTCTTCATAATATTAATAAAAAATGGTTTAGATAAAACGCATTAAAGTTGGGGGCTCGCTACGTATAAAACACGCCGGTATAAAATCTACAGGAGAGTGACGTCATGCCACATTTTAACGTATCTACGGCAATACATTGAGACCCGAGTTCACCAACAGATGCTTAAATTTTAAACATCTGTTTTAACCATAAACGGCTGTTTAACAATATTTTACTGTTCACCAAGCACTAACAATTGATTAAGTACGGTAATCGGACGGTTATCTTAAACGAGGTAGCCAACTCGGTTTAACCATTGGTTTATGCTTCCAGATGTGAAGTTTTGCATTGTGCATCACTTTTTTAGATGAAAAAATACCTTACTGACACATTAACCTTTTTTTATTATAATTTATTGATTTGACAATTCATACTAGAATTTATTATTATTATATTTTATTGGAATGTTTTTATTGTGTCGAAAATTTTAATTAGAATTGTTTAATAATGAGTGATAATTGTTTGATAATTTATTATAATCAGCATGTTTGTACCAAAATAATATTTGTACGCCGATTTCGGCTAGACATAGTGTTCTTTAATAATAACAACATCTGTTACCAACCTACCTCAAATAAAAAATATTTGTATTTAGTTACAAAAAAAAAATGCAAGGCTCTGATTTTGAAGGTACAGAAAGAATTTTGCGCAATGATGAAATTTAAAAATTTAATTAGCACATAGATACTGTACGAAAAGATTTAAAAAATAAAAACAGATGTTTGTAATAACTACTTCGTTTTATTCAATTTTTAAGCGCAACATTTAAAAAAAAGGTCTAGTGCCAAAGTACCTTGCACAAAGCACCAGATGGCGCCATACGCCATACCTACATCCCGCAAAATGACTCGAGTGACGTCTATAACCTATTTAAAAATGTCCTCTGTGAGTTAGACAATGAAAATTGATTGACGTTGACATTCTACATTCACAAAATATTGATAAACCATTCGATCATTCGGTCATTTTTGACTCACTCATTCAAAAACGCTTGGTTATTTAACCGTTGGTTAGAAATAAATGGTGAATACGAAAAAAACGTGGTTTGTTTAAACAACTGTTTAATTCTAACAGAACGGTTACGTAACCAATGATTACGTTGTAGTTGGTGAACTCGGGCCTTAGTAATGTATTGCCGTAATCTTTTGATTACGTAAAAAAATAAAAAATATGTGTCCAATATTTTTTTATGATTATTGACAAAAAAAAATTCAACGTCCTTTTTAACAACATTCACTGTGTTATTTACGCTGTCAAGCAGACGAATTTTTCAAACATATGAAGCAATGGATTAAGAATTTCCTTCCAAGTGTGTTACGTAGTTGGGTTGCTAGTAACACCTTCGTCATCATTGTCAACCTCCTTATCCAGTTTCCTTAATCCCAGGAACATTGTAGTTTTGTGAGTCGCAACACGTCTTCTTCCATTTCATCTCTGCCGTCATCCCAGTATTCACCCCTTTTTCAACCCCTCATGTACCAAACTCCATTTTTCATGGTAGGACTGCCCTATACTAAATCCATAATATCTTTACTTTTACTTTTCAGATTACAAATTCGTACGAACTGGACAGAAAAATGACATGCTTCTGTATAAAAAATATGCATTTACTCAAGTGAATAGTAGATTTCGATGGTACTGTTCGCAGAGAAGAAAGGGGTGTAAAGCTCGTGTTAGTTTGGATATCCACAACCGAGTGGTGTCAGGCGAAGAAGTGGTACATTGTCATCCTCCACCTAAGTACTTTGTTAATAGTGCTGGGAAGTATGTGTTTAAGCGAACATTGTATAATTCATTTATTTGAGGATTCTTTAAGACTAAAAGAAGTAGGATGCTGAATTTGGTTACTATGATCTTTGTGATAGGAAGCGATCAATCGTATTTGTTTTATTGTTTTTCACTTGTTTAAGAACAAACTGGAATAGCTCATGCTGTGGTTAAAATGTTATCCCAGTCTAGCCCACTACGACCTTAACTTACCTTATTACGCCTTGTGCATCAGGGTACTTGACAGCATTAAATAAATAAAAATTACAAAGTTGTATGCATTTCAAAGTCTATGCAAGACAGAGACAGCACTGCTGCGATCTGACGTACGCCTCAGATCTCGCAAGCTTTCCCTAAGGTAGTGACAATACCTAACACGGAAGAATAATTTCAAATGCGTGTAATGTGTCCATTTATCCACCGATTTGTTTTTTTGACATGTATTTTTTTTTGTAAAATCTTTAAAATAAGTATTAATTCATGTATATTTTTCTATAGTAGTCAATTACCCAGTTTATGTACCACCACGCATGGATGCAGTATATGTATTCTTACTCTTGGAAAAGTATATGTTTTTGTTCAAGATAACATAATTTTATGTTTTTTTTTCATAATACAGGAATTTTATATTTAACAAATATGAACTTTAAACGTGACTGTGTTGTGTGTGTGTAGTTGTGTGTGACTGTGTGTGTGAGTGTGTGTTTTTGCTTTACGCCTATAGTGTGTCTCTAGTGACTCCTTCACAGCTAAGTACTTTACACTGCCTTGTTTTAATAAATAATTTCTCATTATACTCGTAAGTACCTATATACGTACGTCATAGTGTTATGCTATTAATTTATTTAAGCACTTAAGACATGATGACGTCATCAACATAGATATATGATTATAATTTATTTAGAAATTAAATTCTAAACTAAAATTAAATATGATTCGATCACCATCCTACCAAGCTTTCGAACCCGAAGGGTGCTAAACCAACCCTATTACTAAGCCTCCGCTGTTCGTCTGACTATCAGCGGGCTCTATCTCATGAACCGTAAATAGGTAGACAGCTGAAATTTGCACAGATTGTGTATTTCTATTGCCGCTGTAACAATAAATAGTAAAAAATGTATCAACTAAATAATTAAAGGGCATATACAACAAACGTGTTTTTATTTGCGGCGTTTTTTGCTCGATCTTAATAAGGTACGGAACCCTTCGTGTGTAAGTCCGACTCGTACTTGGCCAGTTTTTTAATAAAGGGTAAAAATTATACTAAACAAATCCCATTTTGCTTTAGAACAGAATACAAACTGTTCGACACGGGAATGGAAAAGAAATTGCTTTTGTATAAAAATTATGCGTTCTACCCATTGCACAGTTTTTCCGTTGGTGTTTTAATCAACGGAACAAGGGCTGTACTGCTAAAGTATTTATTAATAAGTTTAATCGTCTGATAGACCTTTCACCTTTGAGGACATGAGGAACAGGGTGTAAAGTTCACTCATCGCTGCATGCTGGTGGTCAGGATACCCGTTGAAGCCGTGGGTGCTGACTGGCTGTGTGACTCGCCTCACGAAAGCTTGCGGGAGTGATGATGATGATGACGTCACGCTGAAGTAGTTGCACGAAGGCTGCGTTGACGTTCATGTTCGGGGTCACCAATTTGTGGGCATGAGGAACAGGGTGTAAAGTTCACTCATCCACCATAGAAAAGGGAGGATCCTCCGACCAGACGGGTGTCGTGTCTGGCGGGCAACTGCCCTGAGGTTGAAGACGGGAAGCTTGTATATATGTTTATCGCGCGGTAAACTCTAATTGCGCGATGCAGGATTTGTGTGACGTCAGGATGTTGTGTGACGTCAGGTCTTTGATGCGTAGTTCGCATGTAGCGATGTAGATGCCGCTACACACCGATCCATAACCACGAATCGCCTCGACATTGGGATACTGATACTAAATAAAAATGGATTACTGACTCGACATGGAATTACTGATATTAAATATGTTTTTATAAGAGCCAAGTAACGATACAATTAATATTTTTATGGCTTACGAGATTAAAGTTAGCCTGTCGTAGGTATATTGTTCACAGTGAGTCGTCGAAATTACGCATCCGCATTTCATGAATGAAGTATAATAACGCGGCGTGCAGCGACACTTGACGCAAAATAAATAGATTCCACCAAGAGTAAGTTTCGAGATTTATTCTCACTTACCTACTCCAAAAAATCGAATATTCCCGATCAGTAACACTTTGTCAACACCGTTGGCAATCGGAAAAAAAAAATCATTCGTTCAGTAATGACGAACGGGCTGTCGTTAACACTGTTGTCAAAACGACAAGGGTATTACTGATCGGGAATTGTCGTTTTTTTTCGAATGTCGATTATTTCGTTAACACTATTCACAAAAATTCTAAAAAAGAGTCTCTGCAGCCATAGCGACCTACCTATGTGCTATGCGTCCGACGATGCCGTTGAAGTGGCAAAGCTTTAGATCTACAAAATTTTATACACTGCCGTGCCATCGACACAAGGAACCATATCATCGTTTTGCTGCCCTTACCCCAATGTATTCGGGGTCGGAGCAACATTTCTTTTTCTTCCTTACTTCTGTGTCTTGTATAGAAGAAGCATAGCATAGAATAATCAGCCTATAATTTTCCCACTGCTGGGACAAAGGCCTCCTCTCGGTGAGCGGGAGTGGGCCAGAAGAAGACCTACACCATTCCGACCTACGTCCCTTAGCAGCGCCGCTAAGGGACCGGCGGCAGCGAATGAGTGACAGTTCGCGCACATTCTGTAAAGGACCAGCGGCACCTAAAAGTATGTGCCTATGGCATATAGAAACGCCACGCCGTCGGAATGCGCCCCGGTCCTTGACAGATATGACGTCATCGGCGCGTGGCCCCGGTCCTTTTCAGATATGACGTCATCGGCGCGCGGTCCTTAGAACATTATTTGTGCCCTAATTTTTAAAAAATACTCATTGTTTGCGCTTTGATCTCTAATTGAGCCTAATTTGAGCGTAGAATATTCTTTAGCATAGATTTGATTAATGTTACAGCACGAAAAATATACTAAACTCTTGACACAGACTATACTTATCTACACTTAATAAGATCTCAAAAACTTCAGCCGATGTATTTTGTAAAGGTTTAACGGTGAAAAAATAGGTAAAGTGAGTTTGAATTGAGCGGTCAATAATGTCAATCCCTAGCATTCGGCGGAATGACAGCTAAGTTCATCTAAGTTTTCTGCACGGTGAGATTTTACAGCATAGATCGGTTGTAAAATAGCAATTGTCTTATTCATACTCTTGTTTAAAGCGTGTTTATATTTCGATTTTCTTCTTGAAGCAATTTAAAAGTGAAGAAAGTATATGTTGTTCCATGTCTTGGTTTGACTTGTACAAAAAGTTAGATCTCATACCTATAGGTAGACACTGGTCTACTTTAAAATAGGTATCGTGTTACCCAGAAACTGGGTTGTGGAGGTCAGAGAGGCAGAGCAAAATCTATCACTGTTGAACCCTCAAAGGTATGAAGGATTTTTGTAGGTACTAAACAAAATTACGTTCTTGTTTAACACCAAGATTATGTTCCAGATTACTGTGTTCCCTCGCTACGAAGACGACATAAGGATCTCGATTGCTTGCATCGATCGGATAAATCTACTCTGTCACGAGAGAGAGAGCATAAGGACCTACTCAAAGGATTTACACCCATGCGAACTGAAGCCGAATACAGACATGTACTGGACAGAATTGAGGCGAAGCGGTTTGTATTTTTTAAATAAAATTAAATGTCATCGCAAACGTATTAGTTCAGCACCGGAACGGCCTCATCTTTAATCAGGCGTAAACACCAAAATCAAGAAAAAAAAAACAAAATCACCCACATGGGTATATATGAAACGTCAGAAGCTAGGTGCACGGTTACAATTGGTCGTTCCTATGGAGAAGAGCCGGCAAAAAAACTCCACGGTTCCTCTTTTCAATGTTTTAAAATTGCAGTATTAATAGGTATGGGAGGAGAGTGTACACAACGTATATACTTAAATGTATCGCCGCAGCACCTTCGATGCGTCGCCGGGTTGAAAATTTTAATATTTTAGTACGAAAGGATTAAATATTAATATAAAATTTTTATTTTTGAATTTTATTAAATTAATTAAGAAACATAATAATTTTAAAAAATCCATTTTATTTTCAGAATAACTAATACGAATATAAAACAAAACTAGTTTTCAAAAAAAAAAAAACTACAAAGTGAAAAAAAAGTGTCTTTGTTTTGAATTTTCGTTTTTTGCCACCGACTTCCGAAATTAAAGTTATTTTTCACTTACTTAATAGTAGTGTATTTTTTTGGAGGTCCGTTGTTTTTTTTTTTTTAAATAGTTTTTATTTTTCACTTTTGAGTAGTGGTACCAAACCCACACAAATTCGAATACCACTACCTGCTATGTAAATAACAGTGACAGGAACTTATCATAATAATATCATCCACATAGTATACGAGTAAGTGGAAAAAATACGTATTATTGAAGCTAACTCAAAAACTATCCAAGCAAAGTTAATACAATTTGTGTGGGACCAACTTGAGAGCCTACCCTTTCATACAAAAAAAAAAAAAAAATCGGTCCACAATTAACGGAGAAATCAACGGACATACATTAAAAAAAAACATACATACGCGTCGAACATATAACCTCCTCCTTTTTGGAAGTCGGTCCAAAAATAAGCCGCGACGTAAGCTCGGTGAATAGCTGCCGATCTATTCGAGAGCTTATTCACCGAGTTTTTAGATCTTAACTGTCATTAGTGTTGATACTCGGCAAGGACAGCTCACTTCAAAACCTCACGTGATTAAAGGGGTTGTCCATTAATCACGTGATGTTTTTAGCAACAATTTACCCTCCCTGGTGATATGTGGTGAGGTTTTAGACTAACCCCGAAAAATCACGTGTATTTTTTTGGTAAAAAGTATCTTAAATAAATTCAGAATATTTTATCTTTAAATACAGGTATAATACTTGCCTAGTCAAGGTCACGCGCCGCTTTTAGGCTTGTGCAGACCAGCGCGACTTGTCGCGCAACGCGACACGAACAATAAAATTTCTAAGAAAACTTCACAGTATAACAATAACCGGTGTAGCGTCGCGCGACAAGTCGCGCTGGTCTGCGCAAGCCTTTTCGGTTAAGAAATCGCGAGTTCAACGAAAAAATAAATACACGTGATAACTCACTACACCCTCCCCTTTGTGATATTTCGTGGTTTTTCCAAACCCCTTACGAGCCTCACGTGATTACTGGGCGATGCTTCACTTTACCTAAGTTTTTGCGGCGAGATTTTTTACAGAATAGAGGCGAGACAATAGCATTACAGAGCTTATAAGTAGGAGTAATTGGATTATGGAGTTTCATAAAAGTTATGCTAATAGCGGCTCGAATTGAGGCAATGCCGATCCGATGCCGAACTGATATAAAATATATGTGCGTTGACCCAAATACTGCACCTACGGGCTGAAATATCATCTGTATACAAACATTTATTTTCAGATCGAATATTGAAAGAGAAAAAAGGACAAATTATGTGGATGAAACTTTCTTTCTATTTATTTATGTTATAGTTATTTATTTTTTCTATATACTTATTGTTTGGTTCATTAAATTGTAATGAATAATTTATAACATGTGGTATTGTAGAGAAAAATATTTATTTAAAAAAATTTTTTTTTTTTTTTTTTTTTTTTTTTTTTTTTTTTTTTTTTTTTTTTTTTTTTTTTTTTTTTTTTTTTTTTTTTAAAAACGTTGCCCCACACTAAGAATTTCTTCTTGTATCGTGGGTGCGTTTACAAACATAGAAATTCACATACACTAACACCAAGACCCGGAACAACTACTTGCAGATCATACAAATATTTGTTCCGTGCGGGGATCGAACCCGCGACACGTTACACAGCAGTCGATCGCTCAGCCACTGCGCCAACCGTGTCGTCAAATACATTAAAAATTAAAAAAAAAAATAAAAAAAAAAAAAAAAAAAAAAAAAATTAAAAATAAAAAAAAAAAAAAAAATTAAAATTAAAAATTAATTATTATTATATACATTTAAAATATAAAATAAAGAACAAATAATTCAATTCATATAAGACAAAAATATTTATTATATAATAAATATTTTTGTCTACGATACCACAGAATTTATAAGATGACTATTCTGTTTCTGAACTACGTAAAAAAGATCTCAATTAAAGCTTTTATAAAATAAATGTATGTAATGTCATCGACCTTATGGTATTCGTAGACGGGAGTGAAAAAAAGAAATGGTTGACGGCAACGCGGGCGCAGCGGTAGGAGTCAATACGTACAAACACCAAGTGCAAAGGGCAACTGATAGAAATCCGATGACTTTCGAAACACGAAGTTTGCCGAGGGACATTAAGTAAATAGTTGTACTGTACATTCATTTTGTTTTGAGATTACCGATTCATAGAAGAAAATACGTTGTATTTGCGGTATCAATGACGCAAAGAAAGAACACAAACACGAAAAAAACAAATTGGGAGAAAATATGTATTGCAATTGGTACCAACAAGTAGGAAATATAATAAACTGCTTTATAAACAACAAGCTGCGCCCCGCGGTTTTACCCGCATAAGTCTCGATCCCGTGGGAATATCGGTATAAATGGTATCCTATGTCCTTTTCCAGGTCATGATTTACCCATGTGCCAAATTTCATCCAAATCCGTTCAGCCGTTTTAACGTGAAAGCGCAACAAATAAACAAACATACTCACCTTCGCATTTATAATAATATATTAGTTAGGATATTTTCCTTTTATCAATTGAAACAGATTTCAATGGTACTGTTCTCAAAGAAAGAGCGGCTGTAAGTCAAGTCACACTCGACATGAACAGTGGTTTGACTGGCATCAATAGGCAACATTGCTTATGATCCACCTGAGTACCGGATCTTGTGGCCTGGGATTTATGTTTTTGTTGATGGATTAAACTCCTGCGTTGATTAAACTTGTTGTTTTACTTAATATAGTTCCCTTTTGTGAATTTTAAGCATTACGGTTCCGGAAAAAGGTCTGCCCCTACATCCACAGGTGTAACACGCGAAATTCAGATTTTCTTATGTTCTTAAGGAACAAATCTATGTTAAAGTTTCGCCAAATAGAACGCGTACTTAGCGCGCGTTAGAACGCTAGCCTGACGTCGCGCTATAGCGCCGAATGTGTGTATTATGACGTACGTTTACTGTCAAACAGAGCGCCAGCGCTAGTAGTGCGTTACGCACGTTACGCTAGCGTGGCGTCAGGCTAGCGTTCTAGCGCGAGCTAAGTACGTGTTCTATTTGGCGATGCCTTTAGAGAGATATATTAATGATTCCAATGATTATAATTCTTAGTCAAGAATGATATTTTAATCAAGATACAACCTGACACTGACCTGCAAATTGAAAAAAACGTAAGATAATTTGAATTTCCCGGGCTACATCCTTAAAGGCTTGTGCAGACCAGCGCGACGCGACGCGACGGCGCGACACGACACGAACAATACAATTTCTAAGAAAACTTCACAGTATAATAATAACCGGTGTCGCGTCGCGCGACAAGTCGCGCTAGTCTGCACAAGCCTTTAGACCTTAAGATACAGACTGTACAAATCAAGTTACATGATACCTGTTTAGAAATAGATATTTATATAGAAATATGTTCAAATAAAGTGTGAATTTAGATGACCGAGACTAGAATGGTAGTGTTGTCTATATAATGTGTTATTAGTTGTAGGTAATTGCACTTTATGTATTCTGCGCACTGGTATTGAAAACTAACATATCTTATTTTCTGTTTATAGAAAAAGCTTATTTCTTCACAACAGACCAAGGGAAGACTCTCCTCATGTACCAGGGATACACATTTTCCTTCGTGAGGACCAATGGACGTACATTGAGATGTTCCAGAAGATTTAGGGGAAAATGTGACGCTCAAATTAATATGGACCAAGATGGGAAAATCATGCTTGTAAGACCGGATCATAACCATCCACCGCCGGTTTACAAAAAAATGCAAAACGGAATGTACACGAAATTGTAATTTAATTATAAATTACAATTTCTTTAGGGCGTTGGTCCACCCCAGCCGTCCTCGAGACGTCACCGAGGAACTAGATTATTTGAACCGAGCGTGACATCCCGGTGACGGTAGCTTGTCCACCGCAAGCGAACTCGGCGGTTCAGTATGTTATGATATACAAAAACAAAAGCCGGGTAAACGGCGCTGATGCGACGGCAGTGTGTGGACAAGATCCAATGTGTTTTGTATTGCACATCACCCCGTCACAATCTCGGGTCGAGTTCTAGCTGACGCCCGGACGCGCGAACTACGCGAAACTTCGGCGGCCGAGATGACGGCCGCGGTACTCGGGTGACGGACGTGCGGTGGACACGCGGCCATGGTATGTATAGCTACTTCGTCGCCGTCATCTCATTCTCGGTGACGTCCCGGTGACGACTGCGGTGGACAAATGCACTTACTTGATATAAAACAACGTCGCTTTTCGTGTCTTGTCTGTGTGACTACATTGATCTTCTAAACTACTAAACGGATTTAGATGCGATTTTCGGCATCATTTTATGTGTGTAATACATTTGTATTTAGCTTAGATATATCACATAAATCTCGAAGTTTAGGCATATCACCATTGTAACCGCGATCTGCGCGTCTCGGGCGGGTCGTTATTATTTAATAATATTTTATTTTTTTTGTGCTGTACATAGCATAATTAGTCTTTAATGTTCCCACTGCTGGGATACAGGCCTCCCAGTGGTGGCCCAGTGGTAATGGCACCGACTTTTGCGTTTGTAGGTCGAACTCTGGCAGGCGCTTTACTTTGTGCTGATGTATAAAAATAAAAATTGAAACAATATAATATTTTTTTATTATTTTTTTCTTTTCCGAACGAATAGCTATATTTCATGATTCAACCGAATTGATTCGATTTTATGTATACTTGACTCAATTTTCTTGCTTTATCCAAACTAACGGATAAAAGTTAATTGCGTAAACACAGCATTCATTAAAAATATTGATGCTGAGATTATTATGTTAGGTATATCACATACATTTAGTATTTAGATTTAGAATGATTAAAATACGGTTGAAATACCTAAATCTCGTATCATTATCGTGTCAATTCTTTTTTTGTACCTAAGTACACACGGCTTCACATCAAGCTATACATTTCCAGTAGAAGCTGACCTCGCACTTTACGGATATCTTATACAATGTGAGATCAGCAGAAACTGGAAATGTATAGCTTGATGTGTAGCCGTGTGTACATACCTAAGGGATCTATGCTTTCCACATCAATGAATCAGTCGGTCGATTCTGTAAAAATATTAACGTGAAGCTTAGGTGAAGTGAGCGTGAAGTGAGCTGTCACTGCCACAGAATCGACCGGCAGGATGCTAGGGATTAACACTATTGACAGCTCACTTCACGCTCACTTCACCTAAGTTTCACGGTGATATTTTTATAGAATCGAACGGCTGCTTAGCCTTTTCCCAACTACGTATAAGTTGGGACCGACTCCCAGTTTAACTGGATGCAGCGATACCAGTATTTTACGTGCAGCGACTGCCTATCTGACCTCCACAACCCAGTTACTAGGTAACACGATACCCCTTGGCAAGACTGGGTGTCAGACTTTCGGGCTTCTGACTACCCGTAACGACTGTCAAAGATCTACAAACAAATGACAGTTGAGACCAACTGCCTATCGTGCTTTCCGAGGCATGGAGCGGTCTCGGTATGTTATAGATGGTCATCCATCCACGGACCGACCTCGGTAAGCGTTGCTTAACCTTCATGACGTGAATATTTCTCAGTAAGTTACAGGTAGGTTCGGTCATCCTCTGGATGCGGGAAGCAACGAGCAGGTCGAAGTGGCGGTGGTTGGGGTATATTCCCCAAGCACCGCTGGGCATAGGTCCAGCAGTGAACTTAATGTTAATAATTATTATTATCAAAAAAAAAAAACTTTTTTTTTTTACAATAAAAATAAAATAACAGCAAAGAGTAAAATTCTTTTTACTATTTTTTTCAACTTTTTGCTGTGCGCTACAGGGTCCGTAATTGTACCTACCTTAATAACTGCACCTTAACAACCATGTAACATCTTATAAACATGGAATGTAAATAAAAATATGAATATGAATAATCTTTTGGCGTCTGAATGACATTGACAGGGGGGCGTTGTTGGTAAACATCTGTGAAATTTTATTGACAAAACAAGATGGCGTCGTTAGTTCCGATTTTGACCACGTGCCAAAAGAACGTTGATTAGAATTAGTTTCAAGTGAGCTGCCTTTTTTAGACTTTCCCCCGTGTCTACGAAAGGGACTACATACTTTGTGTTTTTTTATTTATTTATATAAAATAACCAATACACTTTTCTACTTTCAGGATACGAGCTTATCACAATATCATCAGGCAAGCAAGTGATAATGTACCAACAACACACATTTTCGTTCAGAGGTCATTTGAAAACCCAGGCATGGTGTTCCAGGTATGTTCAGAAGAAATGCCAAGCACGACTCAAACTTGACCGGACTGGTGCGCTCGTAGCTTTCATCAATGAGCATAATCATCCTCCACCAATTTATAAAAAAATGCCAAACGGAAAGTATACGAAATTTACGTTACCCGTTCGTAATTTTACAAAACAAAGAGGTAGGTTTTGGTTTACATTCAGACACTTCCTATTGATCCAGAAAATGTTTATTTCGATAGAGTAATAAAATATTATTTAGTTTCAGAGAGTTCATTGTCTAACGCGGAAAAATCAAAATTGTACCGGGAGCGCCTAAAATTGAATTCAACCAAATATGAACATGTTAGAAAAAAAAACCTAGAACGAGCGTTGGCCTATAAAAAAACAAAAAGGGATTTAAGAAAATAACAATTAGGCAAAGTACGGAGAGACGGTCCTGCGCGTCCGTGTTATAATAAGAAACGGAAAACATCACAATCAAGGATAATAATTTTTTATGAAAATAAAATAATGTTTACATGTTTATTCTCAAAAAAATGTAATTTTTTTCGCTAATATAATGCTTGATCTTATGATATTGTACATTATCATTGAGGCCGAACTAGACATAACCTGTATTTCAGCCTTCGATGCTGAAATACAGGTTACAAAGCCATAGCACACAGAGGACAGACTACACACCTACCATATTACGTCTTTCTTTTATTTTTTCTTTTCTAAATTTGTAGTGAAATATTATTTGTAACCCAAGGGGATTACCCCTTTTTTTTTTTTTTTTTTTTTTTTTTCAAGTTGGGAAATCATCAAATGACTTCTCCCGCTCTGGGCAGAGCGAGAGGGTGTGTCAGACTTTTACTGACTAAAACCCACCCGTGTTCCTTCCGTTGCCTGTGTGCCGGGGCCGCGATATCCCTTTCAGACAAACCCGCAACCCTAGCAGAGGCGATTACCCCTTGGGTTACAAATTGATCTCATGAAATTTCAATGCAACCTACAAATTTAGAAAATAAAAAATAAAAGAAAGACGTCACATGGTAGGTGTGTAGTCTGTCGTCTGTGTGCTATGGTTTTGTCAAAGAGTGAGTGTGATAGGATGAGTGAGATCGCGGCGTATTCCATATTGTTTTAATTCAATAAGTTCAAATAATATACAACAAAGTTGAAGGTTAACGAATAACGAAAAATTAAATAAATATGGTTTATGGTACCTGGAGCAATTCTTCTGTCTCCTCTTAAGTGAGTTTTTGAAAAAATTCATTAAAGTGAATACGCAGCTGTAGCCCGCGAAAATCATTCATCAGTTTTTTACAATTTGCAGGTCAGTGTCAGGTTGTGTCTTGATCAAAATATGTTTCGCGACTTTAACACATATGTATTTACTTTTCCATAAGAGATTTGTTCTTACGGAACAAAGAGCTGCAAATTGCAAAAAAACGTAAGAAAATTTGAATTTCGCGGGCTACAATTAACCAGATTAACTTTAACTTTGCAAGATTTCTTAAGAAGATTTATTTGAGAGAAAGAACATTGGCAATTCTCTATAAATCAAAATAGTTGAACTCAAATTGTAACGTCAACGCGACAACGTGTAATTGCGTAACATACTTACAGTAGCAATGGCTTTCATGTTGACAGTTCAACAACCTTTGCGTTATTTAAGTGGTTGGGCAGTAAATTTTTGGCCATTTCCCGGCCACCGTAGGCGCGGGCTTGCGGACGGTGAGCAATGGGTAGCTCGCCGTCCGATAAGGACCAGGCCCGGGTCGACGGCCCGTTGTGTCTGTTTCACGCGCGCCTCAAAGAGATGGCAGCACAACTGACGGGGTCCACTAGGACCGATGCCTGCTAGGGTCGCGGGAAAGTCCGAAAGGGATACCGTGGCCTCTGGCAACATACAGGCAACTGAAGGAACACGGGTGGGTTTTAGTCAGTAAGAGTCTGACACGCCCTCCCCGCTCCGCCCAGAGCGGGAGAAGTTATTTGATAATTTCCCACCCAAAAAAAAAGTATAAAAAAGGGGGGCGTTGTTGGTAAACTTATGTGAAATTGTATTGACAAAACAAGATGGCGTGGTTAGTTCCCATTTTGGCCACGCGTCAAAAGAACCTTGCAATTGCAACGTTATATTTATTTCTATTGTGTATCATAAATTGTTATGAGCGTTTATTCTGAAAGTGGGCAATGTCGCAAATAAATGTCAAATATTTCGCTGTTTTGATTAGTTTGGCAATATTACTGTATAGAAATATTAAATGTGGTTAACTAGCGAACTAGAACATTAATAATTAATTTGCAATTATAACACTGAATTTAATGTTGTTACCGTTTTAGGTGTAAACAAGGCATTTGAAAAGTTCCCAAATACTTTTTATACATCTGAAACTAAATATTTGGTGTTACGATATCAATTATTGTTCATACTCAATATTTTAGTTCACTAGTTAGCCACATTTAATATTTCCATACAGTATTATTGTTAAATTAATCAAAACAGGGAAATATTTCATAGCTATTGCGACGTTGCCAACTTTTATGATAATCCCTCTTAAGCATATAACTCTTCAAAGATTGAAGTAAAAACAAGACTTTGTGTTCGGAACGTTGTGTAGAAGTAGTTACAAGTTAGCTGCCTTTGTTAGACTTTTAACTGCGAAAGGACTATATACTTTGTGTTTTATTATTATATAAAATGACCAACACGCCCTTCTACTTTCAGCATACCAGCTTATCACAATATCTTCAGGAAAGCAATTGATAATGTACCAGCAACACACATTTTCGTTCAAAGGTTTTTTGAAGACCCAGGCATACTGTTCCAGGCATACTCGGAAGAAATGCCAAGCACGACTCAAACTTGATCGAACTGGTGCACTCGTAGCTGTCATTAATGAGCATAATCACCCACCACTAGTTTATATACAACAGCCAAACGGAACGTATTCGAAAATTTTTAAGTTATATAAAAGCACAAAATGAAAATGAAAATTTTAAATATTTTATTTCACATAAACATACATGGGCATGAAACATCAGAAACTAGGTGCACGGTTCCAATTGGTCGTTTCCTATGGAGACTTAGAGTATATATCACTGGAGAAGCCTTACGAACACTTCCCCTCTGTAAAAGTGCAAGAACAAATGTTCTAGTACGTTCATAAAATCTACTTTCAAATCGATTCTAACGCACTTCGTAAATCGTTTTAAAGGCGCGTGGAGGTCCGTGAAAATGGCTAGTTGTGCTGTTAAATTCTGTAAAAAGCGTTCAAATACGTAAAATTTACATAAAGAACTGAATAACCTTCCATAAGTTGACATTTTTAAATATTTAGTCATGTTTTTATTGACATTTAAAATCCTAACCTCATAATACATTTCGATTTTTCATTCGATTCAACGATGAGTCAATATAAAACGTAGCATGAATCGAGTATTTTCCTCACATTTCTTCTGTGACGTCGCCGAGTCTCGCTACATCTCGTTTTTATGTTCATAAAGATCAAAATTCTTTTCTTTTGCATTACGAAAATATACGTCAAATCAGAAAAACTTGACACGCACTTGACATGCGATTATGTCCTTTAGTAAAAATGTTAACGAGACTACCCTAGGGCTGAGGTCATGTTTGAAACCAAAATTGACATGTCGATAATTTCTTACTAAGAATTACTTAGTAATTTTTTTTTTATTGTTCAATGTTTTATAACTTTTTATGTCTATTGAAGTGGTTATATATATATATAGGTATTTTTTTTTTAACTTGACCTAGTTTATTATTGAGATTACTTACTTATTACAAATTTTGTTACTTTTATTTAATTGTAGTTATTTTCTCTTCTTATTAAAATGTAACTATTTTATGTAAACAGCTGTTTTATTTCATGGATTCAAGCAAAATTCCGAATGAATATCGATATCGATAAAATAAAAATTAATGGTACGGACTACTCTTTCCGCTACCGCGTCCCCCGCTAAAAGTGACAACTTATTTGTTCGGAATATTGTGTTTATGGCGTCTCCAGTGTTATATACTCTAAGTATGGAGAAGAGCAGGCAAGAAACTCCACGTTTACTCTTTTAAAAATAATTGGTTTTTACAATATTTTCAAATAACAGTGTTAATAGGTATAGGAGGACAGTGTAGGTCTTTCAAAAAGTACTAAATAAAATCTGGTATTCATATTCACTTTTTAACCAATAATAGTTAAAAATATGAATTTGAATAATCTTTTGGCGTCTGAATGACATTGACAGACCAGACTGTTTGTTTAGCTAGGACACTCGGAACGTTGTTTGAAATTATTTTCAAGTTAGCTGCCTTTCTTTTCCTTAACTTTACCCCCGTGTCCCCGAAGGAAATAAGTGCTTTGTGTTTTATAATTATACATAAAATTAGCCAACACGTTTTTCTACTTTCAGCATACAAGATTATCACAATAGCACCAGGGAACCAAGTGATAATGTACCAGGGATACACATTTTCGTTCAGAGGTCAATCCCAGGCATACTGTTCCAGGCATGCTCGGAGGAAATGCCCGGCGCGACTCAAACTAGATCGAACTGGTGCACTCGTAGCTTTCATTAATGAGCATAATCACCCACCACCACTTTATAAACAAATGCCAAACGGAATGTATAAGAAATTGTTGGACTAATTTAAAAAAATAAAAGTGAAATAATATCTGGTATTCATTTTTACTTTTAACGACTAGTTATGTTTTGGTGGCTTCATCCTTATTGAAAGGTAAAAGTTAGCCATGCGGTATTGCCATGCGACCCTCGACTGTTTGTATCTGCAACAGCCCAGAGCCAGGATTAGTACCTAGTTGAAAGCAGGTTCGTCCCCTATTACTGTTACATTACGATACGTAAGAGAAGTAAAACAAAATTGATACAAAAAAGATAAAAAAGGTTTGTATGAGTAGGAGTTTCAGGTCGGCTTCAGCCTCGCGCGGCTCGGGATGCTCCGGGACAGGAACGAGAAGTAGGATCAACAGGCATGCAGTAGTTGGGCAGGAACGAGGAACAGGGTTGTGGCGTCTTACGTCGATGAGGTACAGGAGTTTTGTGATGGCCACACCCTGAATAGAGGAAAAGTTTTTAAGAGTATTCGTAAATAGGAGGTTTTTGTTGTAGCGCTTTATGACGCTTCACGTTAGCAGAAAGGGCCGCGTTGGTGTCTTACACGACGCGAGTGTAATACACGGTGTCGGCGGCTTCTCTGTCCAGGAGTGGTCCGCTGCGGTGTCTTCTGCCACACAGCTAGACTTCCTCCGATGTTAGAGGCCCCGTTAAACATTAGGGAATAAGACATAGGGTACACACAGACACTCAATGAAACAGGCTTATTTAGATAAAACTGAAAACAGATAAAACTTGAACAGGCTTACAAAATTGAAACTTTTTCAGGTCTGATGGCCGCTTTTTTAGTCCCCTGCCAAAAAAATCCATTTTAGGGCAAGTTCAATTTTTTTTAAGCTGGATATTATTCAAGTAATTGCTAGATACACTTGATACATTCATTGTATGTGTCAAATTCTAAATTAAAATAAAATTTTGCAAAATATTTAAGGTCGCTTCAGTCATTCCTAGGAAGTTTTTTAATTGCACGGGATCTTCACTTTGGAGTATTCTTAATAATTGATTTTGAAGACCTAATTCATCACGTCTCAATATACAATCTCGTACCCACATCTTTCGTTTTCAACAACACAATAGACGCAGCTCATTTTTTTCTGCAGTTAGACATCTTGTATGCCGCTCTTGCTCAAGTTATTTGTATGCAATTTCTGTCGAAACGGTTCTACAAGGTCTTGCAAGAAGTTAACTTCTACACACCGCTAAAAACGACTTGCAAATAGAAAAATCGCAGTCAGTGGAAACAGTTGTCCATTGACTTCTGCAAGAAATTGCGGAAGTTACATGCCGGTGGAGACTTCGCTTTATAAGAACAGTGAAGATCTGACCTTATCACAATAGCTTTATATCATAGAAAAAGAAATCTGACAGATGAAAACATATGATGAAAATGTCAAAGTATAAAAATATTCTAAGATTTTTACAAAAAGAGAAAATTAATCATGTAAAATGGAGTTTTGGATGCAAAAACAGTCAAAGGTAACCAAAGGTATTCTTTTCAGCGGTAACGGTGTTCAAAAATATATGAAATGTGCGTTAAATGAGTATCATACGATTTCATACTTGAAAACATAGGTTTAGGTACAGAATTATGACAAGAATTGTTGAACACAATAATTCATGTTAAATACATACATAGCTTAAGGGCCTTAGCACACCTCCGCCGTGAAACCATAGCAGCCAAACCGCGAATCCGATTCGAGTAGCGGAATGTAACGCGAGTCTACTGCGGTTTCGCGACGGAGGTATGCTACCCGCCTAAAATATGTGGTTTTGTAAAGAAAAATACCACATTACATGAGACTTACACAAAACTGGCGAAATGAGTCCAAATGATGACATAAATCAAGCTATAGGTACATTTCGGTAGAATGAGAGTTCAGCATAAACTGGTACAGCTTTGTCGCCGTGCGTATAATACCTACATATATAGGTATACAAATTATGGAGGAAGTAGGTAGGTACGACGTACCATCAATGAAGTTCATATCTAACCAGTTTCAAAACAAAATCCCGTGAACACGATGACCACATCTGTTACCAGCCCGGTGCTACAGCCGCCGAGCGCTGCAAGCAAGAATACTTCTTACGGTGGTTAGATATGGACTTCTTCGATGGTACCTATTTCGTACCTATGTGGTCGCGGTCCTCAAGTTCGCGACCACATACGACGCGTCGCCATACTACGGTCTTTTGCAGTGTGGACTGCTCGGTAAATGCTGCCTCCAAAACCCTTCTTAATCGCGTCTTACCACCTTGCATGTCCTAACCCAGGTAATGGTCTGCCCATGTACCAATTTTCATCCAAATCCGTTCAGCCGTTTTAGCATGAAAACGTTTCAGCACAAACAAATCACTTTCGCATTTTCTTATTTTAGGATAGCTAACGTGGTCTTTTACTTTCAGGATACGAGCTGATCACCCTATGTACAGGCAAGCAAGTGATAATGTACCAGCATCATACATTTTCGTTCAGAGGTAAAAGGAAGACTTACGCATACTGTTCCAGCTATTTTCGGAAGCATTGCCGGGCGCAGCTCAGACTAGGCCGGACTGGTACCATATTAACTGCCTGTAATGAACATAATCATCCCCCTCCCAAGTATTATAAAAATAACCTAGGCTTGTTTAGGAAAATAAACAACTTTCCATAGGTACGGTATATCATCAGCTTAGCCTTTCCTCAACTGTATTGGGGGGGGGGGTTACCATCTATGTAAGGACCTGTCTAGGATGTAAAAAATGCCAGATTATTTAGAAAAAAGCCCGTCTATTGTAAAAAAAAAATTAAGTGGAAAATAGATAATACGCAACAGATAGTTTTAGAGCTTGTAGCTAGTAAGCTTAAGGTTGGTCTGTGGATGGGTGACCATCTTTACATACCGAGACTCCTCCGTGCCTCGGAAAGCTCGTTAAGTCGTTGGTCGCGGCTGTCATTCGTGGATCTTTGACAGTCGTTATGGGTCGTCAGAAGCCCGAAAGTCTGACAACCAGTCTTACCAAGGGTATTACCCAGTTACTGGGCAGGTCAGATAGGCAGTCGCTCCATGTAAAATACTGGTATTCAGCTGCATCCGGTTAGACTAAAAGCTGACCCCAATATATGTAGTTGGGAAAACGCTAGGCAGATTGAGATAGTTTTAAAGACTGACATTTATTCAAAATGAAAAGTTTGAACAATTTACGACCACTTAACTAATAAACAATAATTTTGTTTTCACAAGTTTTTTTGTTTTTTTTCTAAAATCTTATAAATATAAAAAAAATCACACGAAACGTTTTTATAGTTTTGTTGGGTTACTAATGTAATAACGCTTTTACCGACTCTATATTCAGGTGATTTCTTTCTTTATTCAACTGTGCATTTATTAGGGAAATTCAAATGCCTGTCTCATCTTAGCGCTGGCCGCACACCTGTCTTAACCGTAAAATGCCTATCAAATGCGGCAATTGCATGTCATATGGTAACCCTAGTTGGGGTCGGCTTCCAGTCTAAACGGATGCAGCAGAGTACCAGTATTTAAAATGGAGTGACTGCCTATCTGACCTCCACAACCCAGTTCGTGGGTAACACGATACCCCTTGGTAAAACTGGTTGTCAGACTTTTGAGCTTCTGACTACCCGTAACGACTGTCAAAGATCTACGAATGACAGCCGGGACCAACGGCTTAATGGTCATCATCAGTAACATTTGTATGCAGGAAGAAAATTAAAATGCATTAAGGTATAATTCCGTAGCCGACCACAGGCGGGAACTACAGGCGATGTGTCGCCGCGACACGACTGGTTTCTATGAATTTCCATGAAATACCTTCCGTAGCTAGTGACACGTCGCCTTCATAGAAATACATAAGAATACATAGAAACCAGTCGTGTCTTGGCGGCACGTAGCCTGCAGTTGCCGCCTGCGGTCGGCTACGGAATTGTACCTTTAATGCATTTAAAAGGTACAATTCCGTAGCCGACACTGTTTTAATAATATTGCTAAATAATTTTGTATGTTGATGTTTGGTGTAAATAATAATAACGCTTTTATAGATTCCTTACAATACATAGGTAAAATTAATATGTCACATTCCAATTCAATTAAATAAAATCGTAAATTATTGTTTTTTAAATATTAATATCAAAATTAACAGACTAAATCAAGACTTAGAATTAAACTTATTATGAAATCGAATAAAGTATACATTGAAATACAGTTGCAATTATTATTGTCAGTACCTAAATTCATATTAGAAATTTTCTTTATTAGTTCTATTATAAAAACCGCCTAGCGTGACAAAAGCCTCCTGTGCACATAATAGAGTAGACATTAAATCGATTATATGTGTAATTACTACTACTAGTACTAACTAGTTTTGTGATTATTTCGTAGATAATTTTCGAAAAATTTCGTCTTCAAGTTATAAAGAAGAGTCTTTTTTTAGAGTCTACGCCGCAGAATATATTTGCTGAGACACAAACTGCAAACGACAGCTTGTTACCAAGGTCAAAGGAAATATACTTAAATGCCTATGAAAATTTCATCCAGTGGAAGAAAAATGAGGAGTCATTTACTGAAAATGTATTTTTGGATTACTTCAATGAACTGGCACTCAAATACCAGCCTAGCACGCTGTGGAGTCGTTATTCCATGCTAAAAAACACTGTATGGACCAAGCATGGTGTTGACCTGAAAAAGTATTCTAACCTGATTGAGTTTCTGAAGAGACGCTCAGACGGCTTCAAAAGACGCACGTCCAAAATATTGTCACCAAAGGACGTTGAAAAGTTTCTAAAAGAAGCTCCAGATATTCAGCATCTGGCAACAAAGGTCAGTTTTCTTATCTTTACCTATTTTTAGGGTTCCGTACCTCAAAAGGAAAAACAGAACCTTTATCGGATTACTTCGTTGTCCGTCTGTCTGTCAGTCTGTCAAGACCCTATTTCTCAGGAACGCTTGGAGGTATCAAGTTGAAATTAATATCAAATACGGTCTGTGGTCCCATAGAGTTCTAAAAAAATCAAGCTTCTAAGACCACGCAATAAAAATTTACACCCATTTATGCGACAAATTATGATACTCGCAGATAAATTAAAATCTACAGCGTACTTCTTGTTGACCTAGAATCATGAAATTTGGCAGGAAGCAAGGTACAAAAAATTACGAAAATAGTAGTTTAATAAAATAAAAATTAAAAAATGCGATTACAAACTTACATTTGCATGTATGGGATGTATGGGAGAACATATTTTTCACCTACAATGTTAAGTTTGATTTTGGAATAAATTCATCCCAACTACGGAACCCTTCATTGCGCGTGGTCCGACATGCACTTGGCCGGTTTTATTTTTATTTCGTCCGTACGCACAATTACCTATTATACCTAAGAAGTGTTTTATCTTTTTCCAGGTTGCGTTAATATTCGCAATTGCGGGTGAATGTGGACATCAGGAACTAATTAATATTACGACAAAAGATATAGAATATCACGGCAAAACACTTCTAGTCCGAGTCACTGATCATAAAAACAATATGGCGCGCTCATTTACTATACAAGGTCCGTTTTTAGAAATAGTAAAGAAATACGATGCTCTACGTACGAAAAAAGCAATAAATCCCCGCTTTTTCCAAAACTACCAGAAGGGTAAATGTACGGTGCAACCCATTGGTAAGAACAAATTTGGTGTCATGCCAAAGGTAATCGCAAAGTTTTTGGGATTACCTGATGCTAACTCTTACACCGGACATAGCTTCAGAAGAACTTCAGCTATGATGCTGGTTGATTCTAGAGCTGATAAAGTAACTTTAAAGCGTCCACGCGGTAGAAAATTTAAACGATTCGCAGAAACTGCTGTAGAAGACACGATTGCCAACAAAACAAATATAAATGCCAACTTAACACAGGAAACCGATTCGGAGCCTGGCTTTAAGAAAATTCGTCTTGAGCCACAAGCTTCTACTTCTTATGTTAATAATGTTTTGGTACCTCCTACAATTAAAGAGAAATTAGAACACACTTCCACCTCCAATGAAACTATTTCGTCATCTTCGGCATTCATGGCAACTGAAAACGATGACACTGTCTGGCTTCGTCCCGAATTCCCGGAATAATCATCGCCCAGCCCAAACCGCTTAGGGTAGAAGATTTTTTGGACAGGGTGTTGATTTTATGGTCTATGTATTTAAGGTCAATCAATCACCTTTAAGTAAGGAACTCTATGTGAAAAGGGGAGATTTTGTTTTTATGAAAAATCTTATTCCTAGCGTAATTACGAATGCGTACTTAAAGTAAATAAGGGAGTTATACGCTTTGCGTTTGTTAAAACTTCACCCAAAAGGTTTTTTTGATGTGAAACATCTAATGCGGCGGGTCAGACCGGCATTATTTTGACAACCTTCTTCGAGATAAATCGAAAATGCTTTACGGGTCAAATACATGCAAGCAGGCAGGTGGCCGGCAATGTGAGTATGAAAATACATATCTGTCGTGTAATTCAAAAATGGAAATTTTTACTTCGATACATAGCAACCAAGTTAACTTATGTTAATTTATAAAAATAAAAATCGACCAGGCTTATAATTAGAACTGTGTAAAGTCAAAAAGACACAAATGAACATATTGGCGCGTGAAATATTATCGTTGTTCATCATTGATACTGGAATTTATAATTAATTTACTTAGGTTGAATTTCCGCACATCATTTAAGAAAATTACTATTCAAGCCAGGCATTGTACTCAGATGTTTTCAGGTTCGTCTATCAATTCCCCTTTTGCAGGCCGCAGCAGTAATGTACAATTTCTTTTTAAAAATCGGAATATTTTGTTTTTGATTATTTATGCCGTATTCATTTCCTTTAATAAACCAACATTTCATGCATATTTTGTATACAAAATATGTATCTCATCTGCCAGGCATCCCGCGACGGGTCAATAATTTTTTAGTTTGTAGAGTGATTACTGGGTCGATTTACCTGATTCCTTTGTTGGGTAGTGGAACTCCGCGCGGTGGTACCATATAAATTTTATTAAATTTACTTGAGTAATTTTTGAGTTACCCTCAATAATACGTATTTAATCTACTTTGTGTATATTTGATGATGTAACTTTCGGTCACTATTATTGATATAGCAATTATAGTGACCTTTGTGTGGGGTAGGCACCACAACTAATAAGTGGAAATAAATTGCAGTTTCAGAAATTGTTTAACCAATTAAATGTTCTATGAACAAAATAACTTTGTTTTAATAATATATTTTTTCCGGACGAGTGTGGTGAAAAACGTCGTATATGCAACGGGTATGCATTTGTCCTTACAATCACGGTTCCATTACGCCCTCGCCTTCGGCTTGGGCTGCAATCCAACCACGAATGTAATGACAAAACATAGGGTGGCCCACGAAAGGACGTCCTTAAAAAGACTTTGAAGCCTCCTTCGAAGACCTTTCCAAAACACCCTCATGTATGTATGTTCAGCGATTAGTTATAGTTATAGCTTCTAATAATTTTTGGGAAATTCTCACTTGACTCCAGATTTTTTCGTGGGCCATCCTGTATAAAATGTAACATTCTTACATCGTGGTTGATTTAAACCGTATTCTGACACTGGAAATAGTAAAACGACGGCCAAGCTACCTACCGCAAGCCGTTTCAATGCTCTAAGCTCTCTGCTAATTTTTAACGCGAGCTTATCACTTACAGACTACAAGATAGTAACCCTCTCTACGGGAAAAAAGATGATTATGTATCAAAACTACACATATTCGTTCAAGGGTTGGAAGAAGACCAACGCGTACTGTTCGAAGTATGCTCACCAGAAATGCCCGGCGCGGCTCAAGTTTGACCGGCAGAGTAACATCATCATGGCTTTCACTGAACACAATCATCCAAATCCTGTATTTTATAAGAATCATTTGGGCCAATATGTCAGGCTTTAAAGCAGGGGTTCCCAACCTTTTAACATACGCGCCCCACTAACTTACTTTAAAGTCACGCCACCACGCCTCTGAGTTACTTTGTCGACTTGTAAGCAGAAATAAAGCGAGCGAAAGTGAGGTCGAAAATGTTTGCAGGTCCTTGGATAGGTTAGATTTTCTTTTGATCATTCAAATAGAAATAGAAGTAACTTTGTCGAGTTTTGCAGAAACACTCAAGAATTATAAGAATGCATATTGTAAGGGCGAACGAATCCAAAATTGTTGTTGAATATATTGCACAATTTAGGATTCGTTACATTTTTCTTTTGAGGAGTTATTTTGTCGACATATGAAAAGTTGAATAATCAAGAGACTATGGAATGGAAGAGCAAACAAATTGATCTCGAAAATTATAGCAGGCCGCCTCGGGTAGGTTCGGTTTTCTTTAGTCCATCGTACAGAAATAGAAAAACTTATTTTGTCGACTTAGAAAAGCTGAACCTCATTTTACAGCACGTAAGTGAGTATTATGAAATGTTTGGGGTTTTGAAAACTAGTTTTAACCTTTTCTAATACCAATAACATAAAATTTAATAAATCTATACTTTATAAGGGGGGCGCCCCACCGGTTAGGAATCCTTGCTTTGAAGCGTCGAAGATTCAAGTCAACATGTATATAAGGATGTAAGGTGTACTTACATAACCTTGCCCAATTCTCGGCAATAGCTGCTTATTATCTTTCTTCTGCCATCGCTTATCGTCTTCTTCAATTTGTGGTGGGTGCAACATGTCTTCTTATTCCACACTTCTCTACAAGTCATCATCTCGGTGGTCACCCCCTTTCTAGCCATATCATTTTGACACAGTCCATCCATCGTTTTTTTGGTCTTTCCCTACTCTTATTATTATTATCCATATTTATACTCAAAACTTTCCTCAAGACATTTTCCTCATTCCTCCGCATCACATGTTACCCATTTCCACACAACTTTTCAGTCACCGGTGAAATGGTATCGGTGACTGATAAGTTGTTTCAAACTTCCTCTTCTGTATTCATTTCTTATTCTATCTATTCGCGTAGTACCACACATCCATCTTAGCAATCTCATCTCAGCTTCATACAATAGCCTTGCATTCATCGTCGGCATCTTAAGCTACAATTGCCAAGCACTGCGCAATTAAGTTGTCCGAATAAGTGCAACATTAGCCCGTGAAGCCATAGAAAGATAAATTTGGCCATACAATCGAAACACGGGCGTTTTCCAATGCTTAAATTAATGTCTAAGTTACAGAACACAACGAAATATTATCCAATAAAATATTTCGTTGCGATCTGTACTGTAAACATCCACCTAATTTCTTAAAAAAAATCGGACACCTAGGTTTTTTTAGGAAGTTGCCTATATAAAATCATAATTATTATGATTATTACGCAATAAACATTATGTAGTTTTGTACCTTTTTCTTGTCTGTTTATTTTTGTGTAAATAAATAATCATTTTAAATAAATTTACCATCAAATATATATAATTAAATTACCTTCAGATTACCTTTTGCTCAAATATTCTTTATATTATGTGAAATAGTTGTTATAGTCGTGTGGGGAATAAACATTTGCCACTGTAAGGAAATAACAAAGCGTTATCAAAGACCTCTTCTTTATTTTAAGTCTTATCTTAATTAAACATTTCCTACTTACAGATTACGAGATAATCACAGTCTCTACTGGAAAAAGTGTAATTATGTATCAAAACTACACATATTCCTTTAAAGGTATGAGAAAAACTAACGCGTATTGTTCCAAGTATGTGAAACTGAAGTGCCCTGCAAGGATCAAAATGAGTGGAAGGCGTCGTATCATATATGCTAATACGGAGCATAATCATCCTCCTCCAATGTATTATAAACATCATAGTGGAAAATATATGAAGCTGAGCTAAGAGAGTAATGTACAGAAAAGTATGCGCGCTTCGGGAATCATCGCCTATGTTCGGAAATACGAACGACGATGATGTGATCTGACATAGAGCTGTAACGACCATGGAAGAACTATCCTATTTTGTATTACCATGATCACAATGTTTTAGATTAACTGCAATTCGAATTTTTTACTGAAAGATGACGATCTCGAATGCGCAATGATAGTGCACTACTACAAAGGATAACAGTGCAAAAGTTAGCAGCTAATTTGGAAACACGAATATTACTGAAGGGTATTCCTTAACTGGTTTAATTGTAGCTAAAGTTAAAACTTGTTCTTGATCTTCCCTACAGATAAACTGCCCAACAACGGCTGCAACTGATTATGGTTTGGGCCTGGGTACAGTTGAACAAGCTACTCGTAATTGGTATAAAGAAAGCTAACTTTCAACTACTTTTAAACAATTCTGTGAGTGCGCTGAATTATTTTATGTCTCCCTGAAGTATGCTGTAAGCTCAAATTTTATAGTGACGCATATAATAAAAATGAATATTGGTAGTGTAGTGGAAATAAATGAATAGTTTTACCTGTATACTTAGGTATACAGGTAAAACTAATATAGCTTGTTCGTTTGTACATTAAGAATCCTGGAAAAAATGTTTTGCTAAGTTTATGATTGTACATTAATGTACATTAGTTATCAAAAGTAAGTAGATATAAAATAGTGAGGACAGTACGTTTACATGTCAGAGACAATTAAAAAACATTTATTAAAATCAAAAGTGATCTTTGTATTAAAAAATAACTAATGAAACTATAGATAGGTAATAATGTTATTAATCAAGTAGAATGTAACAAACAACATTTTGTATAAGGATATAAAATTATATTTGTGTTAAAAGTTTATAAATCCTTCCGTTACTCTTGTTTCCTTTGTTTGTTGTGTGTATTATACAATGTCGCCCATGGGCATGTGACCGCCCGTATTTTTCTGAATATTCATGAAAAATTATCGAAAATTAACTTTAAAAGGGGGGGTCTATCTTTAATATTTTTCATGTTATTCAATTTTTTATGTTTTTAGTAGCGTTTGCCATATCTTCTATGTTATTGGCTCGATTTGTATTCTGTTTATTATTTCTAATAGCTTACGAGTTATTTTATCGGATTAACTAAAAAAAAATAATAAAATTTGTCGACTATGAAAAAAAAACGGAGGTGAAGATTTTTTTTTCCAAAAAAACAGTATTTATTTTAAAAAACATAAGTGAAAATATGTTAATTATACATACAATTATAGCGGGATACTGAAAAAAAAAAATAAGAAAAAATGAAAAAAAAAAACAATTAAACATAGACCCCACTTTTTAAGTTTACTATCGATAATTTGTCATGAATATTCAGAAAAATACGGGCGGTCACATGCCCATGGGCGACATTGTATATATATGCACATATTTAAATAAAATGAAATAAATAACATTAAAATCGAGTTATATACCTACTAAGCTTAATATATCAATGCATAAATAAATCAATGTTTTCAATTTCTTTGACGTCTGTGTCCAACAGATATTTGTAATTTTAATATCTTCAAAATGTATATTATGTATATAATCATCACCATCACCTTCGTATGTTTTTTTCTGTTCTTTTCTTCTTGTATGTGTATACATGTTCTTTTTGATGACCCATTACTGTAAGGTTATATGCTAGAAGTAAAAATTAAACCAAAAGTCCTTGAACAAGTGTTTAAAAAATACATAGTTTTGGACTACTAGACTTATTTTTTTATATTTCTCGTAAGGGTGTTTCACATAAATTATCGTGACGCTGTCGAATTATTTTGAAAGAAAAACGAAAAAGAAAAAAATAGGAAAAATTAAAAAATAATTCATATGCCATCTCATTCTTTGTTATGGTCTCATTAATACCCCTAGAGTTATGGGATTTCAAAAGGAACAAGTTTTATATGTATAAATGGTTTAATTAATAAATTATTTTATTTTGTTTTGCCACACAGAGGAGGGAACCATAACATACCTGCCGGGCAAGAAAGGAAGAGGCACCATCATACTGTACAAGATGTTCACTTACTACCACATGCACAGCCGGAACAGATGGTACTGTTCCAAGAAGACGTCTGGTTGTGATGCTAGAGTACTTACTGACGATAACGGACAGCTTATAACGGATTTGGGAAGACATAACCATCCACCACCCCGTCTGCATATTTCAGCTGAAGGAAGCATTTATCGATATAGAACTTGATATCACTAGGCTTATAATAATTACTAGCTGCCCGCCCCGGCTTCGCACGGGTAGCACTATGTACTTATCTACGGTGCAACTACCTACCTACCCTACCCTACCTACCCTACCTACCTACCTACCTACCCTACCTACCTACCTACCTACCCTACCTACCTACCTACCCTACCTACCTACCTACCCTACCTACCTACCTACCCTACCTACCTACCTACCCTACCTACGTACCTACCCTACCTACCTACCTACCCTACCTACCTACCTACCCTACCTACCCTACCTACCTACCTACCCTACCTACCCTACCTACCCTACCTACCCTACCTACCCTACCTACCTACCTACCTACCTACCTACCTACCTTAGGGGTATGAAAAATAGATGTTGGCCGATTCTCAGACCTACTCAATATGCTCACAAAATTTCATGAGAATCGGTCAAGCCGTTTCGGAGGAGTACGGGAACGAACATTGTGACACGAGAATTTTATATATAAGATATATAATTCGTCATTATACAAACGGCGCCGTCCGTATATAATTGCTCGCAGTCATGAAATATGCCGAAGGCAAATTGGCAACTCGTTCAATTGTTATAATTTCGACATTTATTGTTATTGTACGTAGTGTGACCATCATATAACACAGGTTGGACAAATCAGACTTTATCCCAGCAATCAGGTACCTTTTATGTCACCGTAAAATTATGAGAACCGGTATAATCTATCAGTATTATTTCCGTTAGATTATAAAGTGTCGAAAATTTGTGAATTGGATGAAATGGGTTGGGTTAGGTTAGAATTGTAACAAACCGCGCGCGAGCCGAGCGAGCGAAGTGATCGATGCCGCGGCAACGGCCGGCGACCACTATTCCCTACTATTAAGCATTAGCGCAAGGTGCGTTACGTCGCAAGCAAATTTGATACCAGTACATAAATTGTCGGTATTACTTCCGTTACAAAATATCGAAAAATTATGCATTAAATGATAAATGGTTTGTTGCAGTTCACAATTTTTTGACAGTTTGTACCAATAATATTCCGCAGAAGTCCTTCGTGCACCAGATGCCATGGACACCTTTGCGTTATGTGCCGCGTAACCGGTCGAAGTACCCATTTAACGATTTAAAAGCTGTATCTAAACCAAACATTGTAAAAAAGAGTACTATACAATTTCTGATTATTTAGAAGAAAAAAAGCTGCTTGGAATTGAGCTGCTCTGCTAAAGCTTGTGAAAAAACCATAAAAGTTGACATTTTTACTATAAAAAATCACTAAAATATACCAGTTTTATATACATATTGACAAATATTGTATACAAAATGACATGTTTACTACAAAGACTATGTGGCAATTTTATTTTCTTTCTCAGTTTGTTTTAATGATGGGTCCTGGCAGTTTGAGTACTTTATGCGATCTACCCAAATGTCCTTTCTTTGGTATTGTTCGTCGAGTTGTTCAGCTCCTTAAGTTCTGAGTAGAGGTCCACGATTACTGACAAATGCTTGTACTGACTGGACAGCTCCACTCAAATATGTGTTGTTCTTTCCTCAAAATACCATTTTAGACACTGATCTACATGGTCCTCATATGGCCTGACCAAATTATGTCTGGACTTTAAAAGAGACTGCGGTTTTTTTTTATATGACGTGTGAAAGTGATTTTGATATCCTATTTACAGAAAAAACAATTTGATTTCATTTCAGCGGTGCTTGTGGGAGGCCTATGTCCAGCTGTTGACGTTTATCTGCTGGAATGATGATGGTGATGAATCATCAAACAATCACGAGACTCACGTAGGTATTCTTTATTTAGTTTAGTGTCTAAATTGAACAAACGATTTAAATTATAAGGTATTTTAGTAATGTAGGTACACTCCATTTTATAGATGAAATGTACCTACACTTGACATAAATTCTTAAGAATTTTAATTTGTTTCGCTACGGTACCTTCAACTCCTGTCAAGTTACCGAAGAGCCATCACAATTTGAGTTTTTTAGACCAAAAACATTGTACGTATACTTACATATGACTCTAACAAAGTGGTTATCTGTCTGTCTATAATCGTCGTATATGTCTCAAACGTAGTGGTCCAAAGGCAAATGGGGTAAAGTGGAGGTGGCCACCCGCCCCCCCAGCCCCTGTGGTCCCAATAGTTCAGGACATTTATTTCGCTAGTTTAATCATTTTCATGAAATTTATCACTTTCTCTTGGATTTTCCGACTCTGTGAACAAAATTTTTAAATAAATTTTTGCTCAAATTTTACCAAAGCATCTCTAAAGCGTTTATTTAAATTTTACATATTTAGACGTGACCTTCGATAATGTTTTATTTTTAATTCTTTTATTGCATAGGCCTTCAACGGCCTATTGGTGTTTCGGACGAATTCAATCACTCGAAACGGGCGAATAGACACTTAAAAAAAAAAAAACTTGAGGCGATTCGCTCGAAGTAAATTTATTTGTCTGCAAATCCATTTCTAGAGTTGTCGATTCGCCATATTATTATAAACAACCTAAAATACGTTTGACAGCCTGTCATATTATTTTGTTAGTATCAAAATTGTGGTGAGACATTCACAAAAGCAACTAATCAAGAGTCAAGTATGAATGAATTTGGTTATTTACTAAAATATGTTTTTTTATTTTATTATTAGGTCTTTTAAGGGTCGGGTAAATGCCGTTGACCTTAGCCATACAAATGCGCGCGAATATTTATGTTTAGTAACGAAGATATGAATATTTGAAAAAAAAAACAGATACAATTATTATATATAATAAAATAGTCTATTCATACAAAAAAATCATGAAAATATCTTAAGTAGTTTGAAAGTAATATCGTTTTGGGTAGACATTAATTCCGGAATTTATTTCTTATAGTATTTTACAACAATACTTAATTATTCACATATATAATTGATGTGTATGCGTTCTAGTTTAACATAGATTTTTGCATAACTTACTTCCATTATTTGAAGGCGTAATAACAGATTTGAAAGTCACTAAAATCATTTATCAGATTCTTAGATATATGGACACTTGATCTGAGTATTCATCATCATTCATTGTTTTGCTACACAGGGGATGGAATCTTACAATACTTACGAAGCAGACGTGGAAAAGGTATCATACTTCTGTACAAGAGCTTCACATACTTCCACAAGCATAACCAGACCAGATGGTACTGCTCAGAGAAAATGGCCGGTTGTGATGCCCGGGTCGTCTTCAGTCCAATGGGAGAGTTGGTGATGGAAATAGGATACCACCAACATGAACCTCCCCGTTTACATAAACCACCCGATGGAAAAATGAAAATATTTCGTTTTAGTACCTAAAAGTACTAGGCACTTTGTTCTATGAACCAATAGAGATGTGTTCAATATATTTTTAAAGTACCTTTACATTTATTTATATTTCATCAAAATTATGACCAATCAGTTTTGATAAAAATTAATGCCATTTATATAAAAGTGTTGTGTATGAATGTTGATGGCTATAGGAGTAGGGGAAGACGTGGAGATGAACGTCGAACGAAGTGTGGAAGATGATATGGATAGAAAGGGGCTGATTATCGAGATGACGACTGTTTGAGAGGGATGGAAGAAAGGGACATGTTGTGAAGACCCCGAATAAATTGGGATAAGGGCAGGAGAATGAATGAATGAATTAATGATATAAAAGTGTTGTGTGAAACTACACCATCAAATCTCTAGTCTGTTTACCAATTTAAGATAGTGTTCTCAATTGAAATATTATTAAACTTATTAAATATATTATGAAATATTATTAAATACTTGCCTTTGTTTAATTAAAATACATTAAATATTTATCATCATTTGTTTTATTTTGTATTAAATATATTATTAAACTTATTAAATATCACTTAGCTTTATATAAACAACAGATATAGGTAATTAACTTCACATTTTATGTAGTTAATATTGGGCTTTTGTCTGTTTAAATAGTACTCTAGACCTCGTAATTGGTTTCCAATCTTGTCACTTGCTTGTCATAAAACGTCAAAGTGTTTTGCTTTAAGACTATTTAATGTGATAATTGAGAGTTTCAACCTTGGTTTAGTTTCAATTTGCTGGAGTATTTGTAAAAGGTGTTAAGAAAAGCAATTTTCGAGACTGTTTGTATATATAAGAAGAATTTGCGGCGAATTTATGGCATCGTCTTCCCGAGCCCAAGCTTGGCCCCAGTTGGAAACTAGTTTCAGTTTAGTTTGTGTATCCTAACTTAGGGTTAAAATATGGCCTGTCAAAATGTTTACCTATGTTAATTGAAGCTTGTTAATATTTTATTTAGAGATACCAATGATGCAGATAATAAGCAGCCAGCGTGGAGGTATGATCCTCATCTACAAAGGCATCAAATACAACCGTAGGAGCAGCAAAACTAGGTGGTACTGCGTCAAGAATGGCCAAGGCTGCAGATCGAGGGTCATACTTACTGAAGACGGGGAGTTTGTCACTGAAGTTGGAGAGCACAACCATCAATACCCTGGATGTTTTGCGCTAGAGTTGAATGATCAGTGAAGGTTTAAAAATAGAAGTCTGTTTAAAAGATTGGTGTGCAGTTTATTTTCTTTTTATTCTTAATAATTTTTTTGAGGTTTAGGTAATTTAAAAAATATATTTGTCAATGTCAATTCTGAATAATGAGGGTTGTAAGTTGTTAAATTAACAAATAAATGAGTGAATTTCTCAGTTCGATTTGTCAAATTCATTATGGATTGCGTCTAACTGTCCCTTATATTTAAATTATATCAAATAGGTCCTGAGATTCAAAAAATTACAAATATCACACATTTCTCCGAGCAAATATTTTCAACCTTTCTTTTAATTTATTCAAGCGTGGTCACTATACACGGTTAATTTTAGCTCGTTCTGGAACTAAAAGCCATAAGCTCGATCATCGAACTCGAAACGATTGGGACTATTATTTTCAATAAATTACAATTTAAAAAAAAACACGAAAAATCTAATTTATTGTTTTTTTGTGAAATAATGAGAACTCGAAGTAACTGCGATCAATGCATATGTGTGTAAAACGTATCGACGAACGGCAACACTTGCGAACGGTACCCATTGAAAAATCCATTCATCGATCAGACAGCATAAACACACATACGCAATAGATAAATAGGTACACAAATAAAAATACGAAAAGGGAATTCAGACTTTATTTCTTAACCGTAAACGGTAACAAATAGAAATTTCACCAAACTAGGTACAAGGTAAGTAGGTACGCAGTTTACTAAAATTATTCTGAGAAGTGTCCGACCGGACTTCAAAAGGATGCACAACCGAATTCCGCGGTTAAGTGTATAAAAATAAGGTCTTAATTCGGTCCAATATTTACATAGAAAAGGGCACCACCATCTTATAATGAACTCTATTCGACAGGGAAAACGATTCATTTTTCTGTTTACATTGCCTGCCTTTGTAGAAGCCGCCGCGCCGCGGCCGCAAGCAAGCATTGTCGCATAAAAATTGGTTTAGGCAGTATTCTTTTTATTTATCATAAATATGATAGGCAGGTATGCTTATTAAGTACCTATTAGCTCGATTGGTCGACACTCGATTCAAGGCCTTAAATACAACTCCCAAGCGTACTCGTCGTGTCTAGTTGAAAAGGTACGAGTACTAGTGATTTCGATGCGAGAGTGTCGAATGAAATTTCAATTAGTTTCTCTCGTTTACGAGGAGATGTGATAGTTGTAAACACCGTGCCGTGCTTTCGATACTAACGAAAGATAACGGAGGTGAATGAACTTACACCAACCTATCGTACCAGAAATGAAATACCTACTTGCAGGTAAGTACTAACTTGCAGCCGGTTATTCGTCCAACGTCCGTTGACCCACCGCGAGCTCGCTGTCAACTGATTCGCACACGCACAGCTGTGCCGCGCTACGTCATCACCGAGCGGATCGCGTACGATCTTGCGTTTATGAATGAAATAGTGGAAGCGCTACTAAGATTTAACTCGAATGACAGAATAAAAGTGATAAATTTCTAACTTCTATATTAGATGTCTTAAAAAAACAATAACAATGCTGATAGTACCTATTAATCGTCTGGAGTCACTGTGTTTCGGCTCCAGAACGATTTAAAATTATTCGTGTATACTGATTAAAAAAAAAAATCCTCCACAGAGGATGCAAGAATTGATGGTGGACTGCACCAAGCATTGGACTCTAGGCTGCAGAGCAAAGTTATTTCTCCCAGAAGACGGGGTGTTTCTCGAAGAATTATCTGAGCATAACCTTCCACCCCCGACTCCACCCGCGAGAAAACCGGGCAAAGTAATAACCGGGAAACATTTAACTGGTCCTCTAAAAACTTATTGACCGTCTCATTAGAACGACAATAAGTTTTTAAAGTGTTCATCATTATGAACACTTTAAAACTTTTGCACCAACATGGTTGGGAGATATTAGGGAGATGATTGAGATCGGGTCAATATGAAAAACAATACCATTGAAGTAGAGAAAAACCAATAATCAAAATGTGCCTCATTTTCGACGGCTATTGACAAAAAATTATACGTTGAGTAGTATGCGTATGCGGCATCTCCCCACAGTCAATGGTTCACCTTCCATTCAGCGCTGCAAGGTGTCAGGGACACCGACGTGAAAACTGATACCATGGATTCAGTACATGATTCTGGACGCCCCTCCGTTGAAGTTTTTCGTCGGTTATTTGTTTGTAAATCAGCTATTCATTTTGACCGCGTAGGTATTGCAAGTTTTCGAAAAATTTCAACGGAGGGGGGTTCAGAATCATGTACCTGAATCCATGCTGTCAGTTTTCACGTCAATGTCCCTGCCACCCTGTATATGACTGTGTCAGTGAGCGGAGTTCGCGCATCTTAATTTTGCGCCAAACATGTTTGAAATTTTGCCATCGATACGCTCAGAAAAAAAAGATTGAGTAGCAAATAACATTAAAAAAAAATTTAATGCGGAAAATCTCAAAAATCAGTCTGAGCCGAGTTAAATCAGTTTATACAGAGTGATTTTTGGGGTGGGAATAGGAGAGCAAAATCCAAAAGTATAGGAAAAAGTGGGGAAAGGAAACATGACATCGACTTTAGAGGGCAATAAAACTGCTTGTAGTTTTTTCTTTAACCTTTTTCTTCAGCCATGACACAATCTCTATGTTATAGGGATTGGTTTCGGCACTTAGTCCTTCGTGGACCATTGTACGAAGGCCATGGCAGCCGTCGTTGGTCCTTCTCCAACCAGCCAGGACCTTATCAAATGATAGTCCATTTGACCTAGGTATCCCAATTTAAAATTTCAGCCACCCATTTCGGCGCCTGTTGTTGAGGTGATGCCGATCCGGCGCAGTGCTTAAACGTATGCTTTGAGCTTAAATGTAAATACATCGTGGTGGCCCGTTATAATTGTTTCTTATTTATTTTTAGAAGTGCCAGTGTTGCAGTTCTTACGCAGTCAGCGTGGAGGTACGATCCTATCCTACAAAGGACATAGATACGTCCGGATGTCCAGCAAGACAAGATGGTACTGCTCCAAAAATGCTCTAGGCTGCAAATCGAGAGTGATTCTCACGGAAGATGGGGAACTTTTCGACGAAATTGGTGAACATAACCATGAACCCCCGAATGTATTGCAAAGGGTAACAACTGTTCTCAGTGAACGTATAGTTAAAATAAAAAGATAAGTGAGCTAACAATTATAGTGTACAATATTTTAAGGGGTTATGGAAAACATGAAAATTAACAACGTGAACGTACTATTGGGACTTTACTTTTTGTACATATATTAGAAATTAGAGTATAGACGAATAAAGACAAAGGTGTCCTTCGGGGTCAAATAAATTTATTTTCTTTCTTTCTTTCTTTACTAAATAATTATTAAAAAAATAAATTGAAATTATTAGAAAAGAAAGAAGAAAAAAAGAAAATACAAATCTATAAATCAAATAAAACAAACTCTAAATCCATACGATATAGAGAGTTTATTCTCGAAGATTTATTTGTTTTTAATGCCAGTACACTAATATTTAACTAAGATATAACACAGTCATCTCGATTTTAATGTCATCACAGCAGTAGTTCGCACCCGTGCGAAGCAGGGCTGGTTGGCTAGTATGAGTACATAAGTACCTAATAAGTTTTTTTTTATCCAATAAGGTTCTTAATGTATCTCTTTGACATTTTATGTCAATTTTCAAAATGCGAATTGGAAGTTTATAATTGAATTAATAAATTACCCTAAACTGTATTACCTGAATCTTATGTTATAATAAATAAACCATGAAACTTAGCACTTATTCATCTTTCGTTTAGATTTTATTCTTCTGCACCAGCTGAACTATTTCTAGTTCAGAATTGCTTACATCAAACTGTTCTTTATATTTCAAGTACCGTTCCTGACATTTGTGCCCAGCAAACGCGGGGGGACGATCCTCATCTACAAGAATAATACCTACGTGCAGATGGTCAGCAAGACTCGTTGGTACTGCTCCAAGAAGTTCCGAGGTTGTAAGTCCCGTGTGGTTGTGACTGAAGATAGAGAATTTGTTACAGAAATAGGTGATCATAATCACGAACCTGCGGTGTTTCAAGAGTGACTATACAAGGTCAAATTTAATTAGCTAGCTGTTCCGGCTGATGCTGCTGTGAATCTTAGAAAATAATGAACTAGGCCTGGTATTTGATGAATCTGTTTTATTTTTCTGAATAATCTTAAAAGCAATACGTCCGCCATGCAATCTCTGTTCTAGACTTATTATCTTCTTTTTTTCAAAAACTCGCGGCGCCCCTGACGGCGCGGAGAACACAGGCTGGCTACAGTAAGTTCCGCCGTGCGCCACCTGGCGGCGGCGGGGCACACCAGTGAAACTTTTCAGACGTGGTCGGTGTCGGTGTTTAAACACGGAAAATCTTCTTATTTTTTTCCTTTTTTTTAGTTCAACTGGTTCAACGACTGCTGTTACTCCCAAGTATGTGAAAGTATTTTTTTTATTTTATCGTATTTAGATATCGATACTCATCACATTTCAAGTAACAAAACTACCCACGACCCCAAAAAAAATGAACATCAAGTTTTTTTTTGTGTACACACGGATACACATCAAGCTATACATTTCCAGTATAAGGTGACCTCGTATTTTACGGAAATCTTAAACAATGCGAGATTAGCATTAACTGGAAATGTAGTATAGTTGTTTTTTTTTTTTTTTTGTGGTACATTTTCAAATAACTTCTCTCGCTCTGGGCGGAGCGGGAGGGCGTGTCAGACTCTAACTACTACTGACTAAAACCCACCCGTGTTCCTTCAATTGCCTGAACGTTGCCAGGGACTACGGTATCCCGCGCCTCCGGCGGGAAATGTGTAGCTTGATGTGTAGCCGTGTGTACTTGTTTAGATATGCATACCCATTACGTCTGCGGAGTATCGCTAACTAATTAAATTTGACTCTGTGTAATTTAAATTAATGGCTTTTTGTTAGTACAGTAGGCCGCATGTCAGTGATAGCAGTTTAACCTTGAGCCGACCTATCGTAGTACGGAGTTTCAGTAGAATAAGAGGCCAGATTAAATTAGTTTTGTTATCACCGACGTGCAGCATAAAGTATTTATATTTTTTTTGTATTTTTTTTTACTTTTTGTAGTTTTTTTAATATCTTTAAGTTGGTTTTTATCATTTTGGGTTAAGATTTTAATATTTTATATATTTTACAAAATAATTAGACTAGATATTATTATAGTTATTGATGATTTTCACCTAATCTTTGTTGGGTTATTTTTATGATTAAATTTAATTTAGTATGTTATATACATATTTTAATAAAGAATTTAACTAGTTATGGTTTTTGATTAGTAAAACTTTCCGCGGATTCATTCTTATTCATATTTCTTGATCAAGATCATCCCAAGTGACTCTGATGTTAACCTATTGGTTTAACTTATAAAGTTTTTAAGTTTGTAATATTTCTTTTACAGATGAAAAACCGGAGTTTCTCCGATATTATCGACGGTACCGACGTGCGAATCCTGACCGCTTTCCGGAAAATGGTGAATCGCCTCCGAATCCTGCTAGCAGAGTCAGCGATATTCTGAAATCACTTATTAATGAAAATGTTCGTCGAGAATAGTCCCTGTACATGGATTTAATATGGCACATCTAGTTTCAGAAAAAGTATCAATCAATCAATCAACTCCGCCTATCGTAGTCCACTGCTGGACATAGGCCTCTCTCAAGCTATGCCATGACACCCTGTTCTCCGCCTTGCGCATCCAGTCTGCCCCAGCCACCTTTTAAAGGTCATCGGTCTATCTAGCTGGGGGCATCCCACACTACTCTTGCCGATATGCGGTCTCCACTCCAGGACTCGTCTGCTCCATTGGCCATCGGTCTTTCGACAAAATTCAAAAGTAATTTATTCAGACTAGGCTGAGAATCAGCACTTTTCGAACGTCAAAATTACATAAGACAGTCCCCAAAACGCCCACCCATTACCACTTCCTAGTGCGTTAGCTGGGAAGAAGAAGTGGCGCAACAAACTCCCCAGCACACAAATATGGCCAGCCCACTTCCACTTCAGCTTGCATTCTCTGCAAGCTATATCGGTAACTCCGGATAACTACATTCCTGATTTTATCCTTCATAGAGTAAAAAAAACTGAAAAAAGTATATTACACACTTAATAGTGGCAGAGAACAATCTCATAGCCAAACTTTTCCTCAAACTCGATGTGCTATTTTAACGGCCATGAACCTATAGAGGTATGGAAAACAAGGTGGAAAGTTCCTCATCCTCCATAGGAAAGGGTAAACCCTCCGACCAGACGGGTGTTGTCTGGTGGCCTACTGCCCAACGGTTGTTATCGGGTTTCTGTATGAAATGCCTTTCGCGCGGATAACACGCAAAATACTACATCTCCCAAGCATATTTGAGGGATGTGGGATTTTCTTAATTACATTCACGAGAGACTCCGTGCAATGTACGTAATCAATAATTAGAATTGCTTTAAGTTGTACTTAACAATTATATTTATACTCTATTACATTTTACCTAACTGTTCAATGATTTCATTTCACAATCTTATATCGATTTTCCGCTTATACAAGATGGAAAAGAGACCACAGACTACACCAATTCTATTAAGTTAAACAATTGTTTAACCGTTTTTGTGACCACGACTACGTCGATCGACGGCTTAGCCTGATACAAATCAGACTTGATGGGATCATTATTCGATTGGGAGGAAAAATAATGAAAGTTTTGATTAAAAATTATTCATTACCTACAGATACATATTGTAGGTTTAAAATCGAATATCAGAGAAAACAATTTTTTGTTGTCCCCAACGGGAAAGCTCTTGGCCTGTATCGCAGCTGATGGTAAGTGAAGTTCAGGCCGAAGGTGGAAGCGAGCTTCACCCGGAATCCTCAACCACAGAGAATCATTCTGTTTATTTTGAACAAGTAGTTGGGTAGAATATTTTATACGGTTAGAATCCCTTTATATAATACCTCTACGTACCTTAGGGTAGGTGAATGGATATTGAATAAAATCAAATGGTGTTGCGCCACTATCCACGATCACGCTTCAATTAAAGTACAATTATTTTGCTCCTCAATTGGCCGTTTGTTCTTTTCTGTAAGTATTAAAAAACATTTCTTTTGGGTCATTTATCTGCCACTTACTGCAACCTAAGTATTGTCCCTGCCTCAGAAATTCTACAGCTTTTGACGAACATATTGACGCCAGCCAGTGTAATCTGTAAAAAATCACTGTGAAAACTTGGGTGTAGTGAGCTTGAAGTGAGCTGTCTGGAGCTTTCCCTTTACCTAAAGAGTGCGCTAATAAATCAATCAATAATATATAATAAATGATCAATCAATCACGAAAAAAAAAACAGCTGTTCGCTACATTTTGACGAGCTATGCGAACATAAATGTAGGGAAAAGTCGTTTTTTTTTCGCGTTTTCGGTATTGGTCCCGTAGTGAAAGTTGTTGATGAGTAAAATTACCCCTTTTTTTTTGAGGATGGGAAGTCATCAAATGACTTCTCCCGCTCTGGGCGGAGCGAGAGGGCGTGTCAGACTTTTACTGACTAAAACCCACCCGTGTTCCTTCCGTTGCCCGTGTGCCGGGGCCGCGATATCCCTTTCGGACAAACCCGCAACCCCAGCAGGAAAATGACCCCTTAAGATGATGCCTATGAATTCATTTGCACCCTGTATAAAAAACGTGCCAATTTTTTCAGGCCAAAACCAAGGATACGATATAATACATCTCGTGAACGGGAAATCACTTATAATGTACCAAGACTTCACATTCTCTTACCAAGGACCTAAGAACGTGAAGCTGTACCCATACTGCTCTAGGAGATCTTCTACAAAGTGCACTGCAAGACTGAAACTGGATAAAGACGGCAATTTATTGCAAGCGTATACAAATCATAATCATCCACCGCCGAATTATACCAAATTGAGCAATGGAATGTATTTGAAAATTGTTTAAGTGCTGGAAACTACCATATTATTATTTATAACTGCATTAACCTATGTGAAAGCAAAACAATACAGGCTGTCACAAGACCCATCACGGCACCCGTGGCCCTAGTATTACAACCCCAAACGGCTCGAATTGAAATAATTAATATCGTAACACTGAATAACTTTATTTTTAAATAATTGTGTGTAAAAAAAGAAAGTTTCCAAATGCATTTCTTACACAGTAAAAACATTTTGATCATATCACATTCTAATAACAGAAATAAAAATTATAATTAAGTTTATTATTAGTTAGATAAGAGAGTATAAAAATCTCATTAAAGGTTTTCTTTGAAAAATGCTGCCCTTTTAAGTATATTTTCTGTATTATGCCAATTTCGACTCTTACTGTCACTTACTGTAAGAGTGATTCCGATGATTATCCTATTAAAAAAATCAACAATTTAATTTCACTAGAATTTTCTGAACTGAATGCAAACATTGAATTCGGTATTGAAGGTTAAAAATTTGCATATATTTTGTAAAAGTAAAATGTTTTTTTTTTATTATCTAAAAATCTGTGTTTATCAAATTTTACCTTTTCTTTGTAGAATCATATCGTCTGAGAAATGGGAAGTTAGTGGATTCAAGGAAGAATGCTTTAAAAGATCCTTTTAACTATGACGCCACTCTGCTCAACAAAGAGCATGTTCTGTATGATGTTTTAAATCTGAAGAAACCTGACGATGATAGCTGTAATAGTTCTAAACAGGAAACAGACTGCGAGTCATTTACATCTGAATCTTTTACTCGAACTGCTTCAAATTGTAACAAAAAGAAATATAAGTCTCCCTCTAAAAACCGTGAAGATTATGAAAGAAAACTCTTAATTAATAAGGGACAAAAATACATTACTAGACATGGCGTTGTCCGAGATGCTAGAAAACTTGGCCCAGTGTGTCCAGAGACGTGCAGATTGAAATGTTATACAAAGCTAGACAACGAAACTCGTCAATCGATTCATAATACTTTTTGGGGACTTGGTGATCGGAGTAAACAATGGAAGTTTATTATAGAGTTCACGGAGCAATTAAAAAAAAAGTCTTTCTGTACTCAAGGTCATTCCCGCCGACAATATACGATACAGTATTATTTGCCTTCAGAACACGCGCCTGATGGACGTCAAAGGGTTTGTAAGATAACATTTACGAAAACTCTGAGTATTTCGAATTCTTGTATACAGACAGCGTACACAAAACGAGACCTAGAGAAAAGGTTTTCTGATAACAGAGGACAGGCCAATAATCAAGTCAAAATGGATTCTTCTGCGATAAAAAGTGTTCGCGACCACGTCCTTACTTTTGAGCACATCTTACAAGATGGCGGAAAAAAAATACTCCTCTATAGTAATTTAAGTATTCCCAAATTGTATTCCTTGTACGCTGAATGGGGCGATCTTCATAAATATAGAAACAAAGCGAGAAATCTTCGTCAGTACCGAGAGATCATAAAAAAGTACATCAACTTGAATTTCTTGTAGTCATATATGATATGAATTTGGTGCGGTGCCGAAGTACGTATTTAGAAAAATCATTTACCAGCTAGAATTAAAGACCATAACTTAATCATACCATAGTAGGCAGCATTGATAATGGCCGAAAGCACAGCGTAGCGCAGCTCCAGGCCAAAACAGCGCGGTCAGCAGCCCTTGATGGACAAGCTGGAATAAATTTCCTTTATAGCGCGGACTAAGTTTTCTATTTTTTTGTTTTTATGTGAATATTGTATGTCTTATCCTGGGTCAAATAAATTTATTTTCCTTTCCGTCTTTCTTTTCATCATCAGAGTCATAAACATTCTAATTTTAGTATTCAGAATTGACCATGACCCGTCCCTTTAGATAACCCTACAGAAAAAGTAAGGACCTGACGAATTTACCAGTGAATTTGAATTAATATCAACATTTCTTTAAATATTTTATTTCAGAAACATTCCTGAGACAGTTTCGATTATATTACGTGCTAAATGGTTTCTGGCTCCCTCTTATAGGAATCACGCGATTTCTAGGTAGAACTGATTGATTTAATGAAATAAAAATTAAGAAACTTAACACTTTGCGGTGACCTACCAGTCGCAGTAACAGCAGCACCTGTCCTGTAGCCTCTTCAAGGAAGAATGGTGCAAATACTTTACGGAACCAATACTGAAAATGTTGTTTATTTACAAATCCTCTGTGATAAAAATGAGATTAGTTACTCTTACAGATTGGTTGAAAAAAAGATGAGTCGCTTTTCAATCCGTGTTACTACACGGATTGAAAAGCTACTCATTTTTTTACCATTTCAGTAAATTAATCCTAGTTCCTACTTTAGGATTAATTTACTGAAATGGTAATTAATTTATGCGGTAGTCATAGCCTTATATATGGTGCATAGCAAATTTGCCACATTTTAATTAAGTAGTGGATATCAAAGAATCGTAAAATTTGGTACCAAATTGTAATGGTGGACCAATAAATTTATAAACATTCGATTTGGCCACCCTACGTATAAAAAAAGAGGGGAAACAATCATAGGGCATAAAAAAATTCGTCGACATAGATGTCAACAGAAAAAGAGCCCAAAAGGCTGGCAGTATTGCCAATTTGTATGGCATTGCAGATTCTTTGGCCAATAAATAAGCCAGCCCTCGAGCCACGTGTCGACCAACCGCTTGGCGATTTCTCGAAACTAAGTGGGCACTCGGATTCCATGTTCTATTCCCTAGTGTTTCTACCCCAAACGACTCGAACATGTAACATCCAATAAGATTGTAATATTTGCGCCGTTTGAGGATTTTCCGTACTTGCAGCAGCCGCCCCAGCACAGCCCGCCGCGCTAGGATGACGCAATGATGTCGACACATGTTGCATCCCAAGGCCTACCTAACACCCAAGGCATTATAGTCATTACGTTTGGTCTTTCCCATCGTTCAGTGCCAAGGCATTGGGTTCTAAAACAGCTGGAACTCAGACGGTGTCAAGAGCACAACTGATGATGTCATAAATGCAGGCGTACCAGGTCACCCGGCCTGTGGTCATACTGCAGGATAAGCCATGGTGTTTGAGGCAGTCGACAGAAAAATCTCATTAAAGGTTTTCTTTGAAAAATGCTATCTGTGTTTCTTTATTTCTAGTAAAGTCCGGTCGCTAAGCAGAAAGAATTTCGTACAATGACCCCTCATTACTTATCTCGCGCTCGCGCATTTGAAGGTCCTTCTAATGCGCGAGCGCGACGGCAATACATTTGTGCGCGAGCGATAGAGATAAGTAATGAGGGGTCATTGTACGAAATTCTTTCTGCTTCACAACCGGACTTTAGTATGCTTACTGCTAGAATGAAGTATCGACTCTTAATCCTCCACTCCCTTAAATCCAACTCCAATCATAATACGAGTACCTAATAGAAATTCAAACTTACACAAAAAATTCGCTCACTACTAAACCCAAAATCTTTTTCTTACAGGTTGCATTGAACATCTACCAACTCCCAACGGTCGAATTATTATGTATCAAAACTATACATACTCATATCGAAATGGTACAAGTGTTCTTTATTGTTCTAAGTATGTGCGAGGTAAGTGTCGGGCAAAACTGAAGGTTGATGAATGGGGAAATGTCTTGCATGCGAACACTGACCATAATCATGCTCCTCCAAAGTATCAACAAGCAAGCGGAATGTATGTTTGTGTAAGTAGGTGAGGCGACATCGGTCGACCATACCATTACCACCACCATTTATAACAAAATACCAAATATTAAAAAAAATACCTAATCCAAATGTTTAAAAAGAAATTGAGACAACCCCGTATTACTTGATAAGTGTTATTATTCAATTAGTGATTTTTTAAATGACCCTACTTTTTAGATTAAATTATTAAAATTGTGTATTTCTTTATTATTATTAGTATGCTAGCTTTAACTTGTATAATTTTTTTTTGCCAATTTTAATTTGACTTTTTGTTTTTCATTCGATTTAGTTGTAATAAAATGTACTTTTAATGTTTGCATGCCTAATTGGTAGATTGTACAGGGATATCTACATTTTGTAGTTGTAGTTTATGATACATTTGCGTAATGAGGGGTATTAAAATACGAGTGTGTGTTTAGAAACCAAGCCGTAGGCGAGGTTTTTAATAGTTTCACACGAGTGTTTTAATACCTAGTTATTTGCAGTTTCATAGACTATTTACTCTCATATATTGTGATTGAACCTACTAATTAAAAGATTAGGCTGCAGACCTATTTTACACTGAGTGTACGGCCAAGCAATCGCGTTCAATGGGCGTGCACGGTGGCGGCTGCGGCCACGATAAGTTAAAAAAGCCTATAAAGCTGCGGGGCTATTCGCGGATGAAATTGGTGTTGAAAATATGTTCAAATCAACTGTCAACAAATGTAAAAGAAGCGACTTCACTGAACACTTTTAAAAGTAAATTATTCACTCATATTTACAGTAAGGAAACCCTATATTGATTTTCTTTTTTAATTTTATTTCTCTAACTATACAATTCTGCCCATGGGCATGTGACCGCCCGTATTTTTCTGAATATTCATGATAAATTATCGAAAATTAACTTTAATCTGGGGTCCATCAATTTTTTTTTTCAGCTTTTTATATATTAAAAAAAACTGTATTCCTCTATGATTTTACGGACACTTGTGTTTTTTAAATATACTGTTTTTTTTTTTAGAAAAAAATGTTTCTCCTCCGCTTTTTTTAATGGTCGAGAAATTATAATAAAAAATGTTAGGTATTCCGATAAAATAACATAAGCTTTTAGAAATAATAAACTGAATCCAAATCGAGCCAATAACATCGGCAAAAGCTACTAAAAAAATAAAAATAAAACCCCCTTTTAAAGTAAATTGTCGAAAAAAATACATGAATTTTCCGAAAAATACGGGCAGTCCCCGTTAGCCCAGATGCCCGAATGGGGACATTGTATATTCTTTTTGTATTAAGTATTTGTTTTTATAAAGTGGCAACACCTTTTTACTCGGGTCACCGACTTATCGCAAGAATGCAGTGATTTCGCTTCCAACTTGGACTGGGATAATATTACTATAAAAATCAATAGATACAATTTTCAATCTTTTATTGCTTGAAAACAAAACTTTTGGCTACTTTTTATGTATTATGTAATATTTTTTTATAATGTACGTTTTGTTTGTGCATAATAATGTTTGTTTCTTTTATAATTATTCTCCAGTATGTAAGTGACGATTCTCCTAATGGAAAAAAAAAACTATTTTAACCGAATTTGTTATCTATCTACAGATCGTTTAAAGTTTTCGATGAATAAATTAATTAAAGTAGTAAAAAAATATTTCGTGTTTGTGGTGTCCTTGCTGCGTTTAAATTGCATTTAAATGACTAGGTAGGTACTACGACCGTTCACTATAACTTGTCATGTTACATTGGCATTATTGCTTGATAAGCTTAGTTTCAATATTAAAAGAGTTGAAAATGGCTTGACAAGCAACGGTGCCAAAATTACGGCAAGGGACACGTTATAATGTACGGTCGGTACTAAGTCATTGTGTGTGCTTTTAACACGCCATCCTAAAAACCCGGAAAATAGAGATATTATTTTCATACACACCTGCCTAAGCACGTGCCATCGAGCTCAGCTACAGGTACATCACGTACCCTCCTACCTAAGTACATACAGGCGTAAAAGGCATTTGCTGTGTGAGTGTTGGTCTACAGTTTTTTTTAAATATAATTATAAAATCTTTACTTAATATTTTCAGAATATGAAACGCTGACTTATATCGAAACTACCCAAAACAATGGCTTAGTGATGTATCAAAATTACACGTTTTCGTTCATCGATAAAACTAAGAAATACTTACGTTGTTCCAAGAGGACACGGGGGAAGTGCGAAGCGAGGATACAACTGAATGAGGACGGAGCCATCATATTAGCTGATACTAACCACAATCATCCACCGCCGAAGTATCTTAGGACAAATAATGGGAAGTACTTAAAAATTTATTGATACTACAGGGAAGGTTTTTTTTTGTGGGAAATTATCAAATTACTTCTCCCGCTCAGGGCGGAGCGGGAGGACGTGTCAGACTTTTACTGACTAAAACCCACCCGTGTTCCTTCAGTTGCCTGTGGTGGGGCTACGATATCCCTTTCGGACAAACTCGCAATCCTTTATTTTTTTTTGAGGGTGGGAAATAATCAAATAACTTTTCCCGCTCTGAGCGGAGCGGGAGGCCGTGTCAGACTTTTACTGACTAAAACCCACCCGTGTTCCTTCCGTTGCCTGTGGCCGTGGCCACGATATCCCTTTCGAACAAACTCGCAACCCTGGCAGGTGAAATATATTTAAGGAATTCATTGTTCAAGGAATTCATCATGAGTGAGTTTTTTTGTTATTTTTGTTTTAAGGTGGATACGCAAAGGTAGCCTGTGAAATTAAAATTTTCTTACGTTTTATGCAATTTTCAAGTCAGTGCCAGGTTCTGAAATGACATGATTTCATGAAAAAGTCATTCAATGGAACAAATCTAACTTAAAGAGATGTATTAATGATTCTACTTATTTATTATTCCGTAAATACATATTTGTTATGGTCGCGAATCATATTTTGATCTAAAACCAAACTGCAAAAAAAACGTATGATATTTTGAAATACCTTTGCGGATCCACCTTATGGATGAGTCTTGTTGTCTATGTCATTGTAAGTGTAAAATGGAAGTTGTATAAAAATCCCTTACCTATCTAAATATGTATTTGTAAAGGATGGCGCCACAAGCGCAAAATTTCGTGTTGCAATTCCGAAAGACCACGATTCGTGGTGTTCCAGAATCGCGTTAAGTCACCTGCGACAGCATAGAAAATGTACCTACTGTAAATAGATATGTAAATACATTACATCACGCCGGTAATCCAGAAGGGTTAAGGCTGTCGCAGACAGGCGCGACGCGACACCGGTAGAACAATTTCCATGAAGTTTACATGGAAATTGTTCCACCAGAGTAACGTCTTTAGGCAGATGTGTATTTAATAATACACCCACATTTCGCTAGTTATGTTTCAGTCCCATGTAATAAAGGGTGAGCCTATTGCTATCAACCGGCCACAAAACCGGCAGGTTGCTTCTGAGAAATTCCTGACGGAAAAAACCAACAACGCTTTGCCCGACCTGGGAATCGAACCCTAGTCCTTATGCTCAGCAGTAGCGGTTGTGACCACTAGATCAACGAGGCTGATATGTAATTATCAGTGATCGGAGTAGGTAGATTGAACTGGGGTCATTGATCCGAAACGTATATATTACTATGGACATTCCTCCGGAATTGGTGGATTATTAAAAAAAAACCGGAACTTATGTAGGAATTGTATTCTGCCAGAGTGGAAGGAGTCATTTGATGATTTGCCATCCTCAAAAAAAAGGTAGGAATTGTAATAAAATGAGCAATTTTATTCTTTATTATTCTTCCTATTTTTTTTTTTCAACAGATAAATAATGAAATAATTTAGTTTTGATACCTTCCTTTAAATTTTGAATTGAGTAGTAATAATATCACTACCAACATTAACAATATTTAATTGAATCCGGAAATACCGGAATTACTTTCCGGAAAAATGGCTTATCCATGTTATTCTTTCTGTGTGCATTTATGATACAAGTACTAAAAATCAATCTACCTACTCCGATCACTGGTAATTATGTATTGCAAATTCGTGTTACCAAGGCGTGTCGGGCCTGTGTAGGCCCTTAATTATTATTATTTCATTTATTGCGGATCACACATAAAAGTCACATACAATCCTTATAGTATTAGTAACAAAGACTTAGAAACTATGTTAGTAAAACTTATAAACTAACCTAACTACTACTAATACCTACGTGGTTCAACACATGTTGGCACGTGCTTCCGCATCCAGTGCCTAATAAAGGGGCTGTCCACCTTGTCGGCCAATGTTTTAATGTGTTCATTCTAGAAAAAAAAAAACAGTAGCCCACAGATTAATATTACTTGTTATACATTCGCTTCTACATTGTACATTTTTTAACTTATTAATGTAATTGTGTTGTAATTTTTGTTATTATACACAATAGGGATGATGACTAAAAATTTTTTTTTAGTCCGTCTTTGAGATTATAAAAAAATATTGGACACGTATTTTTTCTTTTTTACGTTATCTAAAGATTACGGCGATACATTGAGGTAAAATGTGCCATGACGTAGATTTTATACGTACTAGTGACGTATCGACCCCCACTCCCCAACTGGCATCATCCCTATTATGTCAATTATGTATTGTTATGTTATTTTAGGTTTTTATTGTTATGTTTCTGCCTACTCCCCATGAGAAGCGTGAGTTTTATGTATGTGTGTTTATGAGTATGTAGAAATAAAATTTGTTCAACACAAATGCGTTTCTTTCTTTACCACCACATGTTTTAAATTTTCTAGCTACCTACTTCTAACCTTTCCAATGCAGCTGTTCAGGTACTTTACTGTTAATAAGGACGAGAGTTGAAATAAAAAGATTCGTAGGAGAACCAAGGTAACCGACATAGCCCAAATAATAGGATTGTTGAGGTTAAAATTAAACTTCAGTTGGTCCAATACAGTTTTTTGATGTTTATAAGAAACAGAATCGATTGGCATCAAAAAAAGTTTTTGTGAAAACTGCCCATTTTCTTGCTGAATGTAATTTTTTTTCTAAATCTGTCAATGCAGAACAAAATATTACAAAAAAGTTAAGGATAGTCTCCTAAGACCCTTTTCCTGTAGCTACAACGGGTAAAGCTGCCTTTACAGCCCCATCTCAAAAATTCACCCTGTATGAATAAGAGGATCATCTCTAAACGTTGTGTGAAACAAAATAGGACCTTTTTCACACGCTTTGGAAGAATCATAATATGACAATATTATGAATCACACAAACTATCACAAACTGACAATTCATAATATCATCTGCGTTTAAATCATATTACGCAATTCATCTGTTTGACAGTTTTATATTATATTGAAATAACATTTAAACTTTAGAAGAAAAAAAAACTATTTTGTTTGATTGTTGAGGTCAGTTCGCCGCCCTTTGTATTTATAGTAGTTGTTCCGGGTCTGGGTGTTAGTGTATGTGAGTTTCTATGTTTGTAAACGCACCCACGATAAAAGAAGAAATTCTTAGTGTGGGGCAACGTTTAAAAAAAAAAAAAAAAAATTGATTGATTGTATTTGTTTGAGATAATTATATCAAAACTTACTACAATGACTGAATTTACAAAAAATTAAGTAGCAAATGAAAATGGCTGAAAGATAAATTAGGTTAGGTTAGAATTGTGACCACACAACGACCGACCACAACGGTCCGTTTAGGCACAAGTGAGTGTTATGTTGTGGGAATGTGGTGTTTTACAGCGAACTTACCTCAACAATTAAACAAAATAACAAGTGACAGTGACAATGCAATGCTTACGGCACTTTAATCGGGCCGAGGCTGAACACTATTATGCCGCTAGCGGTGCTCTATATACTGCCTTAAAATATTTGTTTATTTCGCTAATGAGTTTAAAAAAAAGAGGGTGTGTACGCATGGCCAAACAACGATAGGAGTGAAAACTTAGGAGTGGAGCAGAGTATACGCGATTCAACTTTACCGATCTACTCGAGCCGAGTAGGTATACCCGATTCAGCATCACCAACCCGAGTGTGATGGTTCAGTTTCGTCCACTGTTCAGAAAGAGCGCGAAATGCGCTGAAGTTTTCACTTCAAAAATACAGGATGTCAGCGACAACATCGACGCGAAAACTGATACATGATTCTGATTTTGAATATTTCGTCGGTTATTAAAAAAAAATCTGCTGTTTCATAGAAAAGTGCAATCCTACGCTATAATTCAACAGTTTTTTTTTAAATAATCGAAGAAAAATTTCAACGCAGGGGGGTTCAGATTCATGTACTGAATCAATGGTATCAGTTTTCGCGTCCACGTCCCTGCGACCCTGTATACCTATACTTGTAATCTCTTGTATTATCTTATTTCTCTTTGATTTAGTAGCGATGACAATTTAAGCAGTTATTTTTTTTTTTGTTTCCAGACCGTCCCCAAATTATACCACTGGCGCATTCAAAATCTATTGTAATGTATAAGAACTATACGTTCTCAGCTCTCGCAGGAAAGGGCAACCTGGCTTGTTCCAAGAAACGACGAGGAAAATGCCCTGCTCGGATTAAGTTGGACGACGATGGAAGCGTATTATTTGAAGACGGAGATCACAATCATCCTCCCCCCGTGTACCATAGGACCGCTACGGGCGAATTTATCAGAGTAGAGTAGGTCGAGTCCACATCGGACACATTTGATAGTAAACTACAGTCCGTCCGACGAGACATTGCGTCCTTGACACCTGTCAGTTTCATACTATCGACTATGTGTTTTGCGAATTTGATCCTTTAACCCTCGACGTAAAAAGAGGGGTGTTATAATTAGTACTATAAATTGTCCAACTGGCATTTTCTCGACGGCATGACTGTAGCTTCTGCCGGCGACGTCTGCGTGAAATTTCTTATTCCCCTGACCCACCGCGTCGCATTGCATCGCCCGCTCGTGCTATTACTTCGTCTTCCCTTAGTTAAATAGCCAAGAATCAAGAATTGGGCTGTCAAAGGCAAAAATATTTTTTGAAATCCGACTGGTAGTTCCAGAGATTAGCGCGTTCAAACAAACTCGCTAGCTTTATTATATTAGTGCAGGAGCCAGAGAATTCCATCTTTGGTTGTACAACTTGTTTTATGTCAATAAATATTTTTGTATTTGTATTATTAGTAGATTTATCATTAAAAAAAGTTCCATGCAAAAGTACAACACTGATATGATCAAAATGTATGGAAACCTGTTTCTTGTTTATATATTTCAGAGGTGGTTGTTTCAGTTTGTCTATGCATTTTGTACGATCCCTAAACATTTATAATTTAGTAATTTCTTTATATTATTATGTACCTACTGTCAGCGTATCACATATGCGCGTGATTCACTGCGGGGAAGGCACGGCGTCTCGGGGATTTACAGTACAGTACAAAGGTATGCCCATAGTGGCGCGCGTTTGTGAGCTGAGTGGAGTGGCGGGCGCGCAGCGGCTGTTGGTACCGGGTTCGGTATCCCGAGACCCCGCGCCTTCCCCGCAGTGAATCACGCGCATATGTGATGTGCCGACACCTGCTTATAAAATTCACTGCGACATCATAGAAAATGTACCTACTGGAGATAGATATGTAATTACATAACGTAACATAACATCGCGCTTATAATTCCCGAACGATTAGGCAGAGGTAGGGAGAGGCAAATTTCGCGCCCTCACGCCCCTAACCGCCGCAGGAGACGGCCTGGGCGTCGGGAATCTCAGCCCGATTCCCGACCACAGTAGACGCGGGCTTGCGGACAGTGAGCAATGGGTAGCTCGCCGTCCGATAAGGACCAGGCCCGAGTCGACAGCGCGTTGTGTTCCACGCACGCCTCAAAGACATGTCAGCGCAACAGAAGGGGTTTGCTAGGACCGATGGCGAATACCGTGGCCCCTGGCAATGTACAAGCAACACTGAAGGAACACGGGTGGGGTTTAGTCAGTAAGAGTCTGAAACGCCCTCCCCGCTCCGCCCAGAGCGGTAGAAGTTATTTGATAATATCCCAAAGTAAAAAAAAAAAACATGGTTAGGCAGAGGGTACTTAAAAGAATACCCACATTTCGCCAGTTATGTTTTAGTTCCATATAATAGAGAGCGAGCCTATTGCCATCAACCGGGCACAAATCCGGCTGGCTATGTCTGAGAAATTCCTAATGGAAAACCCAATAACATTTTGCGCTTGCGACCACTAGACCAATGAGGCGGATATGTAATTACATATCGCAAATTCGTTTTACCAAGGCGTGTATAGGAAAGGCTTAAGAGCGGTTATACAGAAAGTGGGCAACGTCGCACATAGCTGTCAAATATTTCGCTGTTTTGATTAATTTGCCAATTTATGGATATAGGAGGAGATATATTACTGTATGGAAATAAGAAATATGGCTAACTAGTGAACTAAAATATTGTATATGAAATGCAATAATTAATATCGCAACAACGAATATTTAGTTTTAGATGTAAAAAAATAATTGGAAATTTTTTAAATGTCTTTTTTTACTACTTTTAGATGTAAAAAAAGACAATTTGAAAATTTTACAACACCAAATTCAGTGTTATAATTGCAATTCATTATTAATATTCTATCTAGTTCACTAGTTAGCCACATTTTTTATTTCCATATATTAATATTGCTAAATTATTCAAAACAGGTAAATATTTCACAGCTATTTGCGACGTTGCCAACTTTTTGGATTGGATGAACGTTCGTAGCGCTAGAAAAGACGTATTTCAGTAGGACCACAGATTAATACAACTTAATATAGATTTAGATTATCTTAAATATTGTGCATTTTTTTACTTAATAATATAAGTAGTTGTGTAGTATATTTTTTTTAAATACACAATATTTAAATTATATATGTTATGTTATTTTACGTTTTTATTGTCATATTCCTGCCTACCTCCGTTTTGTTCCCGTTCAGTAACACTGTTACCCATTGGGGGAAAATATCCCGACAAGTAACACTGTAAATCAATGCCACGTTTTTTCCGCGAAAATCCTAGAAATTTTGCGAAAACACGGATAGTTAGAAAATGGTGAAAACAAGCAACTGGGTGAAATAGGTTAGGTTAGAACTTTGACCAACCGCGTGCGAGCCGAGCGAGCGAAGCGAACGGTGCCGCGGTAGCGGCCGGCGAGCGCTACTTCCAAGTTGTTACTAACAACTATATGGATGTATTTGAAAATCCGAATTAAATGAATATAATAATAATAAAATAATAATCAATATCCCTAGGGTAGTCGCGGAAAAAAACGTGTCATGAGTTACAGTGTTACTTGTCGGGATATTTTCTCCTAATGGGTAACAGAGTAAAACAACATGGTGTAACTGAACGGGAACAAAAGCTACCCCCCATGAGAAGCGTGACTTTTATGTCATATACATAAAAGTCTTTACGTGTATGTAGAAATAAAATTTGTTGAACACCGGTATTTCTTTCTTTACCGCCACATGTTTCTACCTACCTACTTTCAACCTTTCCAATGCAGCTGTCTAGGTACTTTAGTGTTAGTAAGGAGAGTTGAAATGAAGAGATTCGTAGGAGATCCAAGGTAACCGACATAGCCCAAATAATTGCCAAACTTAAGTGGTAGTGGGCAAGGCACATTGCTCGCAGAACAGATGGCTGAAAGGTCCCGGTGTGGCGACCGCGTACCAGAAAACGTACCGATGGAAGTCCTCTCACAAGGTGGACGGATGACCTGACGAAGGCCGCAAGAATCCGCTGTATGGAAGAAGCATAGAACCGGGCGAAGTGGCGATTCTTGGGGGAGGCCTATGTCCAACAGTGGACGTCTTTCGGCCAAAATGATGATGATAATGATGAAGGACGAGTTGGTGTTTGACTACCGCCCACCACCAATACAATGCATCATTGCATTGTATTGCTACAAGTTTAAGTATTAGAAAACTCGTTTGCCGTAGTATACATATTGATTGCTACTACAGCATTAATCCCTTAGTCGCTCCATGTAAAATACAGGTATTCAGCTGCATAAGGTTAGACTGGAAGCCGACCCTAACGTAGTTGGGAAATGGCTAGGCAGATGGTGATAGCATTAACCCCCTTGACATGACGATCTTTAAACGTATAGCTGGCTAATAGGTATTCAAGAATTAATTAAAATATTTGTTTCTTTCACTGATGAGTTAACCACACGATGGAAGTGAAAACTTACGACCGGAGGCAAGTATATGAGATTCAGCGCCGAGTGTACGTGATTCAGCGTCGCCGACCCGAGTGTGATATTCAGTTTCGTTCACTGCTCAGAAAGAGCGCAAGTGTGCTTAAAGAAGTTTTGACTTCAATAAATACAGGTACTACCTTTAATTTTATTCTCTTGTATTACGTTATTTCTCTTTGATTAAGTACCGATGACAATTTAAACACTTATTTTTCTTGTTTTCAGACCGTCCCCAAATAATACCACTGGGGCGTTCAAAAACGATACTAATGTATAAGAACTATACGTTCTCAGCTCTCGCAGGAAAGGGTAACCTGGCTTGTTCCAAGAAACGAAGAGGAAAATGCCCTGCTCGGATTAAGTTGGACGACTATGGAAACGTATTATTTGAAGACGGAAACCACAATCATCCTCCCCCTGTGTACCATAGGACCGCTACGGGAGAATTTATCAGAGTATAATAGGGTAGTGAGTCAACATCGAACACATTTGATAGTAAACTACAGTCCGGCCGTTGGCAGAATGCGTTCTTGACAGCTGTCAGATTCATACTAACGAATATGTGTTTTTCAACTTGATCCTTATTCCTCCTTCCTTTCTTCCTTTTTTTCCATTAACTAGAAATTGTCCAACTGGCATTGTCTCCACGGCCGGACTGTAGCTTCTGCTCGCGACTTCTTCCGCATCGCATCGCATCGCCCGCCCGCGCTATTACTTCGTTTTTGCTTAGCATTCTTTTTGCTCGGCTCCTTGGGGCCGTATCGTGATTTTAAATAGTCAGGAATAAAGAATTGGGCTGGCAAATGCAATTTTTTTTTTTTGAAATCTGACTGTTAGTTCCAGAGATGAGAAATTAGCGCGTTAAAACAAACAAAGTACTCAGTTTTATTATATTAGTATAGATAGATGTATCATTTCAAAAAAATCCATACAAAGGTACAACAGTGATATGATCAAAATGTATGGAAACCTGTTTCTTGTTTATATATTCCTGAGGTGGTTGTTACAGTTTTTGTACGCATTTTGTAAGATCCTTAAACATTTATAATTAAGTTAGTTCTACTTATTCCGATTACGGATCTACAGATTTCTTATATTTTGGATGGTTATTATTAAAATTCAATGTGTTTTTGTTTATGCATTGTTTTATTTCGAAATTCTTTCTGATGATATTGCTACCAGTTATATTGGAAAGCATTAATGTGGCAAAAAAGAAAAAAATATATTTGCTTTGAAAACTATAAACTGTAAGCTATTTAATCATTTGCAAGAAACACAACTAACGCGGTGGTTGATTACAGCAAATATTAAGTTTTATGAAGAGAATATGGAAAAATGTAGCTTGGCTTATTTACACCACAGTAAAGGCAACATTAAAAGAAAAAAGGAAAATAAAATGTCTCCTAAACAGACAGATATTAAAAAGGGTAAAGACAGGGAATACCAGGATAGAAAAAGAACAGATAAAAAGCGAAATGCAATTGAAAAAATGGAACTGAAAATCTAAAGAAAAATATTGTAAAATTAAGGAGAAATTAGCAAAGAATTCATCAACATTTTCTTCATTAGAAAATTTCAAGACTGTCAAAAAGAGATCTCTAAGAAGAATTTCGTAAAAGCGATGGAACAAAAATTCTATTTACGTGCTTTGTAATACTATGCTTCTATCCATTCTCTAAATGATTATTAAGTAGGAAACTCGTTATATTTGCCATTTAATAAAAATGTAATAAAATATATTTATAAAACACTCTTATTAATAGTACATTACTGTCGCGGCCTGCAACAGGGGTATTGAAGGACGAACGTGAAAATGTGGGCCGAGGTAAAGCCGAGGCATACATACATGAGTCCATCAGTGCCTGATTGCGGCTAAGTCTTGTTTAGTACTTTTCTCAAATTATGACCGGAAATTCAAACTGAGTAAATTAATTATCAATTCAGAACCAATGATGAACAAAGATAATTTTTCACGCGTCTATACATATGTTCATTTGTTTCTTTTTTCCTTTAAAGCAACGACAGATATGAGTTTTCATAGTAATTTATTCGGCCGCTAAACACGACAGATATGTATTTTCATAGTAACATTGCCGGCCGCCTTCTCGCTTGTATTTTGACCAGTACATCATTTAAGATTTATCTCGAAAAAGGTTGTTTCCAAGCATGTTTGAGAAAAGGTACTGATTTGTAAAACTTATTTTTGAAAAACTATACTTAATTATATCTATTGCGCATATTTCCTACCTTTATGGCCTTTTGTACCTTTTTGATTGAAGTATTTATTACCAAAGATTCTACCTTTTTGTTTTTGAACATTATGTGAAAGGTATTTTTATATCACAGATTGTTATGTGTCATGGAGATTTTTTTCTCTCTCGAAAGAACAAGTGGTATTTCTATTTATTTTGTTACTTAATTTTATACCTAAATGTCTGTTGTTAAAGTTTGTATTGTTGTTATTCAATGCGAGCAGCCTTATTGCGTAACAGACTCCTAGTAAAAATATTTTATTCTGAAAAAATAAACAATATTCATCGTGCCTGATATTTAGAACTCCGTGTTAACGACGACAACATCAACATGCTGTATGTCCTTCACCTATCATAATGAACGCGATTGTCATTGAATGCTCTATCCCAGTTCACATAAATATAATTGGGTAGAGTGGGGTTAGAATGTGCAATATGCATTTTGGTATAAACCGGCAATGTGTCAATGGCAGCAATGGGGCTGCTGTTTTTATATTATAATTATTTAGGAAACCGCAATATAAATTATTATAATTGTTATACTTTCCTCTTATTTATATTGAAGAAAATTAAATTTTAAGTTATGTCTTTAAAACTAACTTAATATAATATCCTTGTATATCCCGCAGAATACGTTACATCAGTTTACGGAAAAGATCGGAAGAAAACCGTATGGTACCAAGAAAATTTGAAAATTGCTGTGGAAAAAATATTTTTCAAAGAAATCAGCCTAAGACAAGCTTCAGTTTTGTATGATATACCAAAGAGTACTTTGTATGACAGGCTTAAAGCTTTAAGAAGTAAAAGACGACTAAAGAATAAATAGCTTTTAATTAAGTACGTTAATTTTCTTGTCGTCGCATCATCCTTTTCCAATTTATTTGGGATTACCACAGCGTTTCTTCATCTTCCTTATATCTCGATGAGTTGTTATCTCCGTAGTCAGACTCTTTCTAGCCATACCATGTTTCACATAATCCATCCATCGTTTCTTTGATCTTCCTCTATAACTATCCACTTCACTCTCAAAAATATCCTCACGACAGGTTTCTCTCTCATCCGCATCACAAGCCAAACTGTGACGACCGATATTCACATATCTTTTCGGTCAAAAGCTAGGCGGCATCATCGTTAACCGCATCATCGCTTACCATCAATTGAAAAGTCGTCAAACGCGAGCCTATAGTGTGTAAAAAGTTCTCTAACTCTTTATTGCTTTCATGTATAAGTTACCGGTAATCTGTATAATTCAGGTATTCTATACAATACCTAGGCAATGTATAGAATACCTGAGGCGTCCAGGCAATGTATGAAATATTATGAATATTATTGTCCGTTACATACTTTGCCGAGGTAATGTATAGATTTCCCAGGGATTGTATAGAAAGTTCACTGGCAATGTGTAAAGTAAATGGATTTGGTCTATATTTATCAATGTTATGCAAGTGTTAGTACCATGGGAGAAACGAACATCAATACACCGTAAGGACTATCTTGCTTGCAAAACACGGCCTCTATAGTAATACTTGCTATGTTATGTTAACAGATCTGTTTATCGTATGCACGTGATTTTTTACCGATGAAAATAAAGGAGGAGGTTCTCAATTCGACACGTATATTTTGCTTTCAAATTGGTCAGATGTAAGTTTACTCTATATTACTTACCTCTAAAATGACGGACAAATAAAACAGCTCATGTTTGCTCAAAATTAACTTCATTAAAATGAACAATTACTCATTAAAAATAATCTTCATAAAAAAGATAGACAATTAATTACTCATTAAAAATTATCTTTATAAAAAAGGTAGGTAATATAATACTTTTTTTTGCAGTAGAATAAGAATTATTACACTCAAAAATATTTATTTATTCTTAGGAACTAACTTTTAAGACACTTTTTACTCCTAATATTTATTTTATATTAATCAATCAATTATTCTTTAAAATAATCTTAAAAAAAGGAACTTAGTACCTTTCGATAACTACAGTAAAATTAACGTGAAACTTAAAATTCTTCTGGCTTAAGTAACATAGTCTAATTTGCTTATAAATAATCAGGTAATAAGTATTTAAAACTTAGGAAACAAAACAATTCTGTAAAAATAAGAAGTAGGTCTACTGCATACTCAAAATTAATAATAAAAAAAAACATTTATTCATAATTATTTTCACACATTACCGGCTGCGCATTCGGTACTGTATAGAATGCCGAGGCAAAGTATAAAATAAATAATATTTCATACATTACCTAAACGTTTTAGGTATTCTATACATTGCCTAGGTATTGTATAGACTACCGGATTATACAGATTGCCGGTAACATATACATTTAGGTGTTACATTTATGTAAGTAAGTTCCAATATGAAACGAGCACGGCAACGTAATGTACGTAGGTATATAATTAATTGGATAAAACAAGCACCCAGTGCAAGTTTGTTAAACAAATATAATTATTATCGATAATATTACTAGTATTAAGTTTACGTAGTTATTTTAATTATATCATGAGGTTATTACATTATTTTATTTATGTATATTAATTATAATATTTTATTAATTTGTATTTATTATTTTAGTTTATTAATTTGTATTAATTATTATATTTTATTAATTTATACTAACTATTTAAGTTGGCTTGTGTGAAAGATGGTGTAACTAAAAAGGGGGTTAATACTGAAATGACGTCATTCGTCATCGCAATATTAACCCCAAATTACAGATGGATGGAAGAAGAAAACATGCTTTGTAGACCCCAAATAAATACGGGCAGAAGACGATGATGATGACAATTAAGTTAATAATATGCTAGATAATGCATTTGTCTGAGTGGATACTTGTTTTCTAAAGACTCCGTTCGATGGGCAAAATCTAGGTGTAAAACTAAACGAAGTTTTAAACTACGGGCGAATTTCACCGTTGTTGAATATTCACTGGCAGCTCTCGAACGCGGTTTAGATGTTGCGGGTTTGTCCGAAAAGGATATCGCGGCCCCGGCACACGGGCAACGGAAGGAACACGGGTGGGTTTTAGTTAGTAAAAGTTTGTATTGGTGAAATTCGCCCCAAATATATTTTTGTACTTACCGGCTCCTAATAGTCAGAAGTTAAATATTAGAAATATATAAATTTTAATTTAAAAACGTAGATATAGGTACTTTTGTGTTATACTGTTAATACAGATTTAGTTAAATAAGACTTAACGATTTTATTAATACTTATTTGTTTTGTTTGTGACTAAAAATTTTGAAAATATATTGTTGATCTACGTTTGCTTATCATTTTTCTTACGAACTGTGCCTGATACTAACAGAATAGCGAAATACCTCGAGATTTGCACTGCAGGGCAAAGGCCTCCCTTCTCGTATCTCTATCTAGCGCTGTTTGTGGCCAATATTTATAAAAAAGTCGAGTCCATCCCGCCATCTCCTCCTTGGTCTGCCGCGTTAGCATTTCCTACTGTTTGGTACCCACTGTGTGGTTATTTTAGCCCATAGCTCCTCCAGTATGCGACAAATGTGGTCGGCCCAGTTCCATTTAAGCTTCGCAGCCGTGTGACGTACATTAGCAATTTGTGTTCTGGAACGCAATATTAAGTTCCATATACGATCAATGAGTTTTGTCTTTAATGGGAGAGGGAGGGTTTTCCCTTCATTTTTTGTTTTATCGGCCAATAGCTCTTCCAGGCATTCTCAGTGCGTCCAGCAACTTCTTTATCTTGCCTTGCCTGGCAGACTATTTGACCGAAGTATATGTACTCATTGACATATTCCATCCGCACACTCCCAATTCCTATGTTGCGGTTGGTCATCATCCTGGGTCTTCGTCGTATTCCTCGCGAGTCCGACCTCGAGGCTAGCACTGTTCAGTTGGTTGAGCATTAGACCTAACTCGGATTCCAAGGAGGAGAAAAGAACCATGTCGTCGAAGCGGAGATTAGTTAGTCTTCTCTCGTGTCCATCCAATCGCGATTTAATTTGTGAATAACTCAAAGCGTGACTGTGAAGAACTTTGGAGAAAGAGGGTCTGCTGAACCCCTCTTTAAATTGAAACGCGGGTCCTGCGATATTTATTTTTATAGCTGGTGTGCTGTTTTGGTATATTTTTTGTAGTAAACTAATGTATGCAGGTTCGATATCTTGTTTTGAAAGAATCGGCTAAGACGCTGTGCGATAGAGATTTACAAAACTCAGTACTTATCTCAATAATTTTAGCTGTATCTCCTTGCTTAACACCGTTGTTGTCTTTCAAATGTGTGATTGAAGACCTGCCTGCATCCATTTCACGCATGGCTAACCAAAATGTAATATTTTTTTTCTTTTGCAGTCAATTACCAAGTATTACCTCTAGCTGGTGGTAAAGAGGTAATTTTATTCCAGAACTACACGTTTTCATATCATGTGCGAGGGAAGCCCCGACTGCAATGTTCGCAGAAACTAAGTGAGAAGTGCAGTGCGTTCTTGAAAATGGACAAATTTGGGAACATCGTTTACTATGATGCAATCCACAACCATCTACCTCCGAGATGTATTTTGACATCAAGTGGTTTCTACGCCGTTTCTAAAGCAATGAACAACATATTGTAGTAATTTAGGAGAAACTTGAGAGCAATGAAATGAAAGAATCTTAATATCACTTGCAAATAATTGTTATATTTGTTGAATGTTTGATAAAGGACCAATGAAATGGGTGGAAGTTTTAGATCGTAGTAGGTATGATTTTATAAACATCACGGCTGTTTGCGGCAGAGGTGGCAGTAACAAATTAGTGTTAAAATAAACTAAGGTTTTGTTTGTATCGAGTTGTTTTTACGTCTTTGTGAAATTGTTTTGAATTTTCTTAATAAACCGTTTTCTTTTTGTAAGGTAACATTTTTACTTTTATGGACCTTGCCAAATCTCTATGCAAATGAATGTCCCACTTCTCACACGTCATCATGTTCATAATTTACTGTCTTCATCATAACGAGAATCATATAGATGCTCTTTTTTTGCACTCAGTCAAATCCTTCTTACTTACAAAACTGTTTTTTTTTTAGGCAACTACCACGTACTCCCTTTAGCAAAAGGCAAGTCAGTGATACTATACAATAACTACACTTACTCTTACCACGTGAAAGGCAAATCCTTGCTCCGATGTTCTCAGAAGATGAGCGAAAAGTGCCGCGCGTTCATAAAACTGGGTAAATGTGGCAATATTGTGACTGCTGTGACGAATCACACGCATCTCCCCCCAAGATGTGAGAGGACTACCGATGGCACATACAAGTTTACGAAGCTAAGAAAGATATATGGGATGTTGTGAAGAAAATTGTTTTGAATATTCTAAATGATAGTGTTTTGATTTTAGACTAATAAAAATAGTATATAAAGCGGAACTACCGGATACAGCAAACTTATACCCGGTTTCTATTTTGCGCATTTGTAGTTGAAATCTTGTTAAACTCTACTGTGGCATTAATCAATCTGCTTAGCCTTTTACCAACTATGTTGGGGTCGGCTTCCAGTCTAACCTAGGATGCAGCTGAATAGTAGTATTTTACATGGAGAAACTACTATCTGACCTCAACAGCGCAGTTACTGGGTAACACGATACCCCTTGGTAAGACTGGTTGTCAGACTTGTTCTGAAATGACATTCGCTAGGTGGCAGCACTGAGACGTCAAGTCCGGGCACCTGTCAAAAAATTTTAAGTGTCTATTTTATTAAGTCGTTATTGAATGATGAACGAATTTAATGAACGTTATCATATAAAGGGTCAAATTAATTAAACAAAAAAAAAATATATATATATAAATTAATTAATTTGTTGATGTTTTTGTGGGGTCATCGACCGCAGTTAGTGTGTTCTTGAAATACAGTTTAAAAACTGGTTTTTTTTTGTATAAACTTTACATAGGTACATAAGTGATTGGTATCTTACACGATAAAACAAATTAAAACAGATTTTTTCAACTCATACTTCAAGTAACAACAATACCTACAAGCGGTCGTTATTCCCTAAAAAAATATGAAATGTTTTTTGTTTTTATTTTAACGTGTTTAGATATCGGTACCATCACGTCTGCTGAGATTTGCTAGCTAATCAAAATGGCGCCAAATAGTGGCGTGAATTTGCATGAAAACCCTCATTAGTCTCTCCTCATCGTTTATAAGTGAAGAAAATCTAGAAAAAATACAATATAATATTCAGATTATCTTATCCAGTGACTTGAAAACGAAATGAATTTCGTTTAGTTAGATTAAATGTTATCTTATATCGTTCCAAAGTTTGTAACGATACTAGAACACAAATTGCGAATAAAGATACAAAAAAAAAAAACGTTATAGAATATCAATTTAGTAGTACAATATATTAAGTTATGTTATAGGTATCAGTAACATTATGCTTATAGCCGCTTGTAATAAGGTTACAATAGTTATTTATGCTATAAGTGCGGAAGGTAGGTGATTTCCGACGAGTGTATAAGTCGACACGAGTCGGAACTCATCTTACGCACGTGTATCATACAACGTTTTACTATGCATTGTGCGAGGAAAAAAATAAAAAATAAACGAGCGAGCCTTACGGCAGGCAGTCGCCTGTGATGTTTAACATCTAACATACGACGACGTATATAAATGATAAAAACAAAATTCGTGACTTTGACTTTGACTTCGACAACGACTTCGACAACGACTTCGACAACGACTTCGACAACGACTTCGACAACGACTTCGACAACGACTTCGACAACGACTTCGACAACGACTTCGACAACGACTTCGACAACGACTTCGACAACGACTTCGACAACGACTTCGGCTTCGACTTCGACCTTTTGATTTTGACCATCGTCATCATCATCATCTGATTTGTAAATACAAATTTGTGAAAAAAAAATCTCAAATAATAAAATCTCTGAGACAAGACGGGCTGACGACGGCCTCAAAAATTAAAAAAAAAACAGAAAAGTAAAAAGCACTGAAAAAAAGTGACACTTTCCGCACAAATTGACTGCTTGGAACACGCTCTTTTCGAGCAAATGCATTGTAAATGTATTTTGTGACGATATTTTTAAGAACTTTTGCCGCTGAGCACCGCTCGGTCGTCGCCGGCTACCCCTGTATGCGGCGGTCGGCTGGTGGTAAGCCACCGTCGTATTCAAACATTAAGTTCGTTTGAGAGTGCGCATCTATTCCAGACAGTATTGAGAATGAATAGTTGTGATTACCTGCCTACTTTTATATTTATGATTTATGTGATTGTGTCAACTTTAGTTTTTTTTGGAAATGTTGCGTATTGAAATGAATAGGTAACGTTATGCCGATATAATAAGAAACAAAATCTGAAACTGTATAATAACAATATACATATCGTATAGGTATTGTTATTAAACAGTTTCAGTTTTTGTTCAGTTTGTTAGTATCGTTTTAGCCAAGGACTTAATTTTGTTACGACCCTGGTGGAACGGTACAAATTATCGTTACTCAAAACTTAAACGTTACGTGTAGTTCCGCTACGCGTAACGTTATTTTGAGTAACGTTTAAAGTCCCTGTTTTTACCCAAAAAGGAAAATCAAATTTTGGTGTACGTAGTTATAGGTATTAATTTTATTCGAATAGTATTGTTTTTATTTGACTTATTATTCTAGTTGTATATGTTAGTATTGAAATAAATATTTGCCAAACTACGTAATCGAATAAAATATTATTAACAGTAAGTTATTATTACTACAGTGATAACAATCGTAGATGAATGATTCTCTAATAGGTGTCAAAATATTATTTTAAAATTCTCTCAGAGTGCTTTTAGCACATAGGTACCTAAGCTTACTATTTAGACAGGTAGAAAATTATTTTGAAGAAAAAAAAAATATAAAAAATTATAATTCAAGAAAAACATAAACTATTAAAACTAGTTCAGATTTTACATTGTTGGGAATTCTCCTGGGAGATAGGTCCACTTAAAATATATAGAGCAAAAGCCCACGATGGCCAGACCTTCGTTGTTTTATAAAAGCTGAAAGTTTTTCTGTGAATGGCCCCTATACAGGTAAGAACGACCAGCGACTATAGAGTTTGGGTTGTGGTTACTTGGGCAGGTAACAGCTAGTAAAGGTGTATAAAATAGTACCGTAAATTCGTTAAAGTATAACGCTCAATTATTTTTTATTTTCTTCGGGATAACTTTAGAAATCTCGTCATCCATTGCCAGACACTTCTGGCAGTTACTACCCCCTGCCAGACACCCCTAAACTTTAATAAATTATAATTATACTTTCGTTATATATAAAAATCCATCCACATATCAACCAGACAATAACGTCTGGGTATTGAAAGATGACAAATACCAGTTTAAATGGTTTCTAATACAAATACATAGTAATACAAATACACACAACAAAATAATCATTGCTACAGCATTCCAGCTGAGATACTGGAGCAACGACTCACAATATATACAGCAGTCCAGCCTGCAAGCAATAACTCCCAGGATGCTGTTGGAACTGGCTCGCTCCCTGCGCACCAAGGACGCACATGTTTTACGCATTAATGCATAAAAGCAATCAACACGCAATTCCGCAAACATCCCTGATGCGCTACAGAAGCGAGGCGGCCCCATCAACACACTGAAAGCATTATTTTACTGTACGCGAAGGGCACTGTACGATCTTTGCGTAAAATGTACCCGCAGGCCACAGGTGTAAAACGAGGAACAGAAGGCTCTAAAAAGAGTTTTTTTTACCTCCGTAGAAGCACGCTTAAACCTGCGGGCAATTATATTCGCTCTGACCGACAGCGCCCTCTGCTCTCTCTCAATATTGTCATCGTCAAAACATGCCCAAGGTACTTGAATGAGTGCACTCTCGATAACGGTACACCATTCATCATTACTGGAGGTACCGTTTCTGGACATTTGCCATAAGCCCTTAACACCATCACGACACTCTTTTTCACATTATACAAGAGGCCATGAGCACTGGCGTACCACTCACACACACTCACCAGTTTCCTCAGGCCACAGACGAAGCACTGAGCAGCACCATGTCATCTGCATAGCTAATGTTATTGACACATATGCCATCAATATAACATCCGACTCTGGTGCTTCTCAGCTCCCCAATCAACTATAATAATACTTTTTTCTTGTATTTTATAATATTAAAACAACATTTTTTACTTTATATATCATGGCTATGAACGTAATAAAATTATGTTTTTATTGGATATCTTAAAAGATTGCAATCGACTAAGCACTCACGCTCGCACCTTTTTTTTTGGATGGGAAATCATCAAATGACTTCTCCCGCTCTGGGCAGAGCGAGAGGGTGTGTCAGACTTTTACTGACTAAAACCCACCCGTGTTCCTTCCGTTGCCTGTGTGCCGGGGCCGCGATATCCCTTTCAGACAAACCCGCAACCCCAGCAGGCATTGGTCTTTCGACCCCGTCGGTTGGTGCTGACATCTCTTTGAGGCGCGCGTGGAACACAACGCGCCGTCGACACGGGCCTGGTCCTGATCGGACGGCGAGCTGCCCATTGCTCACCGTCCGCAGGCCCGCGCCTACGGTGGCCGGAAGTCGGCTCTTGACTCCCGACGCCCGGGGCGTCTCCTGCGGCGACTAGGGCCGCGAGGGCGTGCAGCTTGCATCTCCCTCGCGCGCTCCGCCTCCTCCTTCGCGAGCATAACTGCTTCGCAGAAGGAGGTGACGGCCTCCCATGCACTCTCGCTCCGAACCATGGCCTGAACCAGGGCCGGACGCGAGAGATCGCCGCCGCCGATCGCCTCCGTGAGGACACGGCGGTGCTCCGCCCAAGCCGGGCAGACCTCCACCGTATGCTCCACCATGTCCTCCGGGCGATCCACACAGTGGTGACACCCGGGCGTTTCCTCCCGCCTTACGCGGAACAGGAACCTCCCGAAACAACCGTGTCCGGTGAGGACCTGCGTCAGGCGGAAGGTGAGGACGCCATGGCGCCTCTCAAGCCACTCCTCAAAGAGGGGACTTATCGCCGCAATTGTGGCGTGCCCAGCGCTGGGTTGCGACAATCGTACACTCCATGCCGCCATGAGATCCCGCCGGAGCTCTGTCCGCTGTGCCGTGATTTCTCGCGGCAGCGGAGTTACACCCCGGCGTTTCGCCTCCTCGCGCAACTCCCACATGTGCGCGAGGACTTTCGCCTCCAGATCCCATGGCGGTAGTCCGGCAAGGAGGCTCGCCGCCTCACGGGAGACCGTGCGGTATCCCCGGACCAGCCTGATGGCCATGACCCTTTGGGACGCGTTCAACCGCCGGGCCGGTCGCAGCCTCAATGAACGCGCCCACACCGGTGCCCCGTAAAGGGCCATGGACCGCACACTCACGCTCGCACCTACAGAGGACTTTTAATGTCTCTGGCAAGATGTAAAAACCATTAAAACTGTCCGAATATTGAGGTAACATTTTTTTATAGGTCCCCAAGTAACATATATAAAAGTTAGCTTTTGTACTATAACGAAAGTATAATAATAATTTATTAAAGTTTAGGGGTGTCTGGCAGGGAGTAGTAACTGTCATAAGTGTCTGGCAATGGATGACGAGATTTCTAAAGCTATCCCGAAGAAAAAAAAAACAATATTGAGCTTTATACTTTAACGAATTTAAGGTACTCTTTTATACACCTTTACTACCTGTTACCTGCCCAAGTAACCACAACCCAAACTCTATAGTCGCTGGTCGTTCTTACCTGTATAGGGGACATGCACAGAAAAACTTTCAGCTTTTATTAAATAACGAAGGTCTTGCCGTCGTCGTGGGCTCTTAGGCTAATAGTAGTGAAGCTTCTTGCTATGTTTTTTTGAATATTAAAATATATATTTTATTCTTTTTGCGAGCAGTTTAATTGTACTGAAATCGTTTTCACAATTAAGTTAACATTTTTAGGTTAAAAATGTATGAGTTTATTGTATAAACATTGCTTAAAGTTAAGTAGTTAGTATTGACATTTACAGTTCTTAACTTTAAGCAACGTTTATAAATGAAGGCGTATGTGTATTATAATTTATTTTACTAACAATTTTATGAATGCAAAAAATGATCTCTTTTTTATTTTATTGCATTGAACTTAGTAAATAAATAGAAGGTATTTTTACCTGAAACTTATTGTTTTTCTTTATTTACAAGTTGGAGGCGGAGCACAATATCATCCAATATTAATACTTTCATTTAATCTTTTTTATTCATTTTTTAAAAATCAATTTATAGATACCTAATTAATTCTTAAATTTACAGGTAAACCTTACGAAGTAGTGACTCTGAACGGGAAAACAGCTGTCCTCTACCAGAATTATACCTTTTCGAAGAATGGTCCTTCGTTTCGTAACCAGTACTGCTCAAAGAAAGGGAAGAATTGTCGTGCCAAGCTTACTCTGAACGAGGATGGCACGCTAAAGAGTACGATGACAAAACATAATCACCCCCCTCCGAAAATCATTCAAACTTCTGATGGAAATTACTTTAGAATATAGAAATAGAGATGGTACAGACGGCTACACATCAAGCTATACGTATCCAGTATAAACAGACCTCGCATTGTACGAAAATCCTAAGCAATGCGAGATCAGCATGAACTGGAAATGTATAGCTTGATGAGTAGCCGTGTGTACTGGATACTAGATATACTTATAGGATCTTACCGAAAATATTGCGATTTCGATAATTTGAGCAGGCAATAAAAATAATAAACTTTTACGTAGATGATTTTTAATTTGTAAGCAATTTTGTTTTTTTTTTAAATTTTAGTAATTTTTATGAGAGTTGTGCAATTCTTTTTTGAAATAAATATACCTATACTAGGTATTAATAGGATTGCAAAAATATTGCGATTCCGTGAATTTCAGCAGGCAATAAAAATAAAAAGCATGTAATAAAAAGCTATTCTGATTAGTGTGTTTAAGTACCTAGATGATATTTTTTTATAAAATATTTTAGTTTTATAATAAAGTTTTATGACTTTTGTGGCAATACTTTTTTATCAGATTCATCATACATTTATCATCCACCTATATTACTCTGCGATGAGAAGCCGGTACGGTTTTTTGCACACTATGAGCCATTTCACTGTGTCTGGATAGGATTTAACTGGCTGGGTTGGTGAAAACAAATGAAGTAGTATTAGGGGTTAAAAGGTTTGCTTTAAGCCAGACAGTTATCTCAATCAGACCCTCTCTAGCGACAGTTTTTACAATGTTGGAAATGACATGTGAGAAATGTCTCTTAAATATATAGCTTTGAAGGTTTTTACAAGACGTTCCAAGTGTACAAACACGAATTAATGTGTGTGTGAAGACGAGTGGCGTCAGCACATAACATGCACCCGCACACACACACTTCCGATTTCGTCCATGTTTCGGACGGTACCGAGAGCTCCTTCGCTTACACACATATTCACACGTGTTTGTACACTTGATAACCACAAGTAAAGCGCGCGTCGCTTCCTGAGAAAAAAATATGGTATTCTAAAACGATTTTTTAGATTACCTAAACATTGAGTGTATTATAATCTATTTTTCTAACAATTTTATGAATGCAAAAATGAACTCTCCTTCATTTTATTGCATTGAAGTACTGAATAAATGGTAAATTTAAATAATTTACCTGAATCTGATTGTTTTGCTTTATTTGCGAGTTGGTGGCGGAGCACCATACAACCCAATATTGATTATTTTATTTTATCTATTTTTCAATTCAAATTTCAAATGGTCTTTATTAAAAACTATTTACTATTTTTTACAATAAATTTTGTACGTATTAATTACACATTGGTTTTGTTTTGCTTTTCAGCATAGGCAAGTCCTTCCCTAGTTTTCGATCGTGAGCTTTTCTTGACCATGTCACACTTGCTGTCGATCTCAGGTCTATACTAATCTATTTTATATATACCTTATTCATTTTTCAATTTACAGATAAACCACACACAGTGAATCTGAACGGGAAAACAGTTGTTCTATACCAGAATTATACCTTTTCGATATGTGGACCTTCGTTTCGTTACCAGGCCTGTTCCTCCAAGAAAGGGAAGAATTGTCGCGCCAAGCTCACTCTGAACGAGGATGGGACGATAAAGAGTGCGGTGACAGAACATAATCATCCTCCTCCGAAAATCTTTCAAACTTCTAATGGAAATTATTTTAGAATATAGAAATAGATATAGTACTAGAAACCAGCTATACTTGGATTTTAGCAAAAATATTGCGATTGTGTTATAAAAATAATAATAAATAAAAATGTAAAACTTGTAATAAAAAAAACGATTGGAGTGCAATAATTGTGTTTAATTAAGTACCTAGATGTTTTTTTTTGGTAAATTGGATTTAGTCGCAAAAAATATTGCGACTTCGTTAAAAAATAAATAATAAATAAATGTAAAACTTGGAATAAAAAAACGAATGGAGTGCAATTATTGTGTTTAATAAAGTACCTATAGATGATTTGTTTTGGTAAAATTTTAGATAATAAAAAAAATCTTTACTTAGTTTCATGAGTTTTATTGCAATTCTTTTTTTAAATAAAAACACTCTATACATTATTATGAGTGGAAAGTTATATTTGGACCTGGAGCACAGACATCCAACATTAATGATTGCTGATGGGTTTTATGTAAGGACATAATACAAAATACTAATACAAAAATATGTATTGTAACTTATTGTGTCATACATCAATTGAGGCAGCCCCAGTAAGTTAAAAACTTACAAAATTGTAATTGTGTTGGAGTTATCTCACTCTTCCCTTAAGTGGTACCTTAACAATGATGAGGCTGATAAAGACAGGGGGAAAAAACAGAAATAAAATAAAATAAAACATTCATTTAGCAGTTCTCGGTGTATGAGGTGTGCACGTGTGTGGTGTGTGCACCATAACGCCCAAAATTAATTCTTTTATTTTATTTATTTTATAGTTACCTAGTTCATTTGTCAATTTGCAGATAAACCACACACAGTGAATCTGAACGGGAAAACAGTTGTTCTATACCAGAATTATACATTTTCGATATGTGGACCTTCGTTTCGTTACCAGGCCTGTTCCTCCAAGAGGGGGAAGAACTGTCGCGCCAAGCTCACTCTGAATGAGGATGGGACGATAAAGAGTGCGGTGACAGAACATAATCATCCTCCTCCGAAAATCATTAAATCTTCCGGTGGAAAGTACTTTAGAATATAGAAATAGAGATGGTACTAGAATCTCGCTACAGGTGCAGCCCGATGCAAACTTTATGCCTTAAATTTTGCATCGGGCTGCACCTGTAGCGAGAGAGCCGGTTACCATGGATCCAGTACATGATTCTGAACGCCCCTGCGTTGAAATTTTACGTCGGTTATTAAAAAAAAATCTGCTGCTCCATACATTTTGACCGCGTAGGTATTGCACTTTTCTATGAAACAGCATTTTTTTTTTAAATAATCGACTAAAAATTTCAACGCAGACGCAGACGGGTTCAGAATCATGTACTGAATCCATGGTAGCCGGCTTCGCGTCAATGTCCCGGACACCCTGTATTACCCATCATGTAATAGCAACCATTATTTTTTATCACTTTTAATAAAATATTCAAAAAATCTCAAATACTTGTCTCCTACTACCTGATGTTTTATTTTGTAAATTCTGTCACGTAGGTTGTCCTTCGAAATACTCGTTTGTGCTGCTCGTCTTTGTGGCCTGCGATTGGAGGTTTAGACCCCCTTTCCCCCTTGGTACGATTTCCCCTCTGAGATCAAGAGAGAGACAGCGCGTCAGTCGCCCGAAAGCTGTGATAGGAGGTGCGTGTGTTTATTCGGCTACTGCTTCGTCACGTAAGTAATTGAAAATAGAATTATTATTGTTACTTTTCGTTGTCTACTCTTACGTAATAAGAAATATTTTATTGCCAACGTGTAAATTATATATTCTATGTTAAGTTTTAAATGTTATCGACTTTGCAACAAATTTTTACCCCTCCGTCACATGTTTATTGTGACGGAGTGGTAAAGTACGTGACGGAGGGGTAAAATAAACGATATTCATGTTGTATTTATGCTGAATCCGATTAATACTGAAATAGATACACTGGTAATTATTCCTACGAAAAGTGTTACAAATATTTTTCTATCTTCTCGTATGTTTAGGTACTTATTACTTAATTCCTATTTCTAGATACCATCATGGCGAAAAAGAAGACATTAACACCAGCAGAAAGACAGCGGCGTTGTCGGGAGAAACGAAAAAATTACCCTGAGAAGGTAGCTGAAATAAAGCGCAAGGATTTAGAAAGATACCATGCTCGAAAGAAGCTAGTGGCTGACATGAGCATGCGAGAACATCGAATCAAAAAGCGAATAGGGCAAGAAGGAAATAAAAAAAGAAGGTAGAAGAAAAAGATGCTTGAAGAGGCACGTTTAAATACGTCGGCTCCATCACCAATACCAGCCTGAAGACATTCATCCAAAGAATATAAAAGACAGAGTACACGTATTGGTTAAAGTACGAAGCGAGAGGAAAATCCAATACACTTACGCTGGAGTAGCAAAAAGTACCGTCGATGAAGAAGGCGATGTCTTGGTAATGTTCCTAAAAAGAGTCGATGGTAGTGGAAGACTGTTTAAGTTGGTGGAGAATGACGTATCGGATGTTCCTTTTGATGATTTGATTAGTCTTACCGGCTCCAAATGTCATTAAAAAGGGAAAGAGACAATGCTCGTATTTTCAGTTCGAAGACCAACTGTCAGTATTCGAAAAATAAGACTTTCTATCAGTGGCTTCGAAATTAAAATATTGTCTTCCTAGATTGTGCTGATGATTATTTTATTTTATGTTTTTGGGAATTTAAATTTGTTGTCAAGTTAGACTACATTTTTTATTTACTTAAGACAAGTGAGTAGTCATTTAATTTACTAAAATACGAATGTCTTATTCTAAAGGTTCTCAAATATGATTTCATTAATTATCTAAGTTCAATCTCATGTTGTTTTATATGACATGTTGAAGACTGAAGACTGATAAAGATTTATAACAAAATAAATGACTCTAGAAAAATAAACCTGTTTTATTCGAAAACGCAGCCATCCACTAGAATAACAACTCTATCACATAAGTTACTCCTCTGTCACGATGTTGTCTCCTGTATGGCTAACATGATAAGCACGAGAACGGTCTTTTTCTCGTTTTGTCGAAATTTGTCTACGATTCTGACGTCATTCTAATCCCTAACATGACCGTAAACGACGAATAAACTCGAAAAAGGCACTTTGACACTCCTGTACGTATATCTCGCGACGAGAAACAGATGTTGCAAATTATTATAAACAATATTTTCTTTTTATAGTAACTTCGGTTTGAGATTCTATTTAATTCACAAATGCCTCTAAACTAAACTAAAAATCACCAAAATGGTGTGTCCTATAGCAAAAATAAGTAACATTTCGACCCCCTGTATAAAACCCATACACCCTTAAAACTCAACATGTAGGTATTATTTTGGTTTTCCATACAAAAAGCGGAAAATTCCATATAAAACATGTCGTTCCAATATAAATAGTAGTTTAAAACGAAGTGTTTTCACTATTAATATATTGTAAAAAAAAAATATGACTAAAATAGTAGTACAATTGTGAAACTGCCATACTATTTGGGAGTTTTTTTTTTGTATCGTCATTTTGTCTACTCTTCTCGTCGTCAAAATCGAGGACGAGTAAATACGACAAAATGACAGAAACATCGCAGATTATCTCGTACTGAATTGTCAAAAATCGAGATTACTAAGGTGTCATGTTAGGGTTTGTCGAAAAAACATCAAGTTTGACAGAACGAGTCAACTGTTTTGTATGGCAGCGCTGTCAGCAAACGAGAAAAGTGACAGAAATAGACGACAATTACTCACGCGAGAGTGACTAATTGTCTCGTGTGTCATGTTAGGCCTACTGGTAGGAAAATTGTTTTGGTCGTTTATATTTTGTTAGGACTAGTGCAACATTGGAAAATTTATATTTATTTATTAAAATATATATATTTAAATTTATATTAATAGTTGATGATATTGCCGTCTGTGATATTCGTATTTATTTGTAAATGATAGTAAAAAATTATTTATAGCAAAAACATACTTCATTATGAACAAAAAATGTGACAGAGTATAAGATCAAGAATAAAACATATTTTATAAATACAAATGTATTATTTTAATATGTTTTCTAAAAGTTCCTTTAGTTAATTAATGTATTACAAAAGTACAAGTTATTTGAAGAAGAGTATTCGATAAAAGATTTCGTGACGAAGGTGCTATTTTTTTTGTCGAATCCATCTTTCAGGTCTTGAAAATCGTACAAAAATCTGTAAACTTCTCGGCCAACAACTTTTTCCGATAGATTAGAAATTCTGCTATCAGAATATATATACATATATTATACTGACGACGAAGCTTTTTTTTTTTTTGAAATTAAGCTAATGTTTTATCAAATTGTAGGTTAAAAGAAGAACGACCCACCAGCCTATTACTATCCCACTGCAGCGTAAAGGCGTCTTCTCATACAGAGAAGGCAGGAGCATTGATCACCACGCTTGCTCAAGATGGGTTTTACCAACCCTTCTTGAGTAAGCGTGGCGATCAATTAGTATTATTAATCATAAGTCCAGCACCCTAATTGTGTAACACACTTTCAATCACAATCTGAATGATTTTGAAGGATATTCCTAATCCATTGCTCCATATGTTCGAAAAATTTGTCTCCTCAACAACGTAAATAACGCAATGAATGTTGTTTAACTGTCAAAATGAAAGCCATTGCTACTGTTATAGTGTATTACGCAATTAGCCCACCGGTTTCTTCACGATGTATTTATTTCCTTCATATTGTTATCCGCATATATATAAAATACCTTTTATTTTTTTTGCAGTACCGTACCGACCGTATGAGATGATAGTTCTCAATGGGAGGACCGTGGTTCTTTACAAGCAACATACATTTTCCAAGCGAGGGCCCCCGTATCGTCTCCACTTTTGTTCCAAGAAAGTTACCAACAAGTGTAAAGCTAAGTTAGTACTTGACGTGGATGGAGAAATAGAATATGCTAGAACGGATCATAATCATCCCCCTCCTAGACTTGTGCGTACTTCTGATGGTAAATACTGCAGAGTATGAAGTGTAGTGTTATTATTTTCTGCGTCGAGGAATTAATCGAAAAAACCCACGGCAACCTATTTAAAAGCGATCGTCCGTCGCTCGAATACGCGGTCTCGATCGGTCGCGTGCATGTCACTTTTTCTCGGAAAACCGAAAAGCGCCCTCTGTTGGCACGACCACGCGTTTACCGAACAAAATGTTCGAACGATCGTGAATTCGTGCGAAGATCGCTTTAAAATAGGTGAGATTTCGTCTTTATCGGCGTGATTAATTATGTGTATCCAGACCAAATTACAGCTATCTAGTACTAAGAGTCTCTGCTAAGCCGTGGACAGAGAGACATGGCGAAACGATAAGGGTTCCTTGTTAACTACGGAACCCTAAAAATCTATTCTAAAATACATCGAGTCTAAAAAGTTTATTTAATTTTTTTATTTGATGGACATAATCTTCAAAAAAATATTGACACTATGAGTTCAATTACGTATCAAAACACAGTTTTCTATCTGATTGCTATTGAAACTTTTTTATCTTTTATTTCAACTTAGTTTTTATTTTTTTATTTGCTGTGAATGTGTATGTTGTTCATTATTATTAAAATTAAAGTTTATGTAAATGTATGTATAAAATACTGCTTCATAGATAATAGTCAAATTTATGTAAGTATTTTTTTTACCCGACTTCAAAAAACGAAAGTGGTGTTTTTTTCGTTATGTTTCGATTTTTCCGTGATTACTTTACTAGCGTGATTCTTTTTCATTTTGTAGCTCTAGAAAGCCCACCGGGATCATAATATATGGTTTGATAAGCTTTGTTTGAGTACCTAGTTTTAGAGTGAGCTTCAATAAGTATTTAATGATCTTTGTGTATGTTGATGATGTTATAACTCCCTGTCAAGCATTTACATAGCAAGTAGTGTTATATGAATTTGTTTGGGGTCGGTACCACAGCTAAAAAGTAAAACATAAAATACCTTTTTTATTAAAAAAAAAAACCCACAAAATACAAAAAAAACTACAAAGTGAAAAACAACTTTAATTTAGGAAGGTATATTTAGGATTTTTCCCACCAAATTCCGAAATTAAAGTTATTTTACACTTACCTATTAGTTGTGTACTTAACCCGGTACAAGGTTTTCTTTTTTACAAAAGTAAGTAGCTATCGGAAATAAAGAAAAATGAAAAATACTATGTAGGTGGAATAAGAAAACAACATTTTCCATTTTTCGATGGCATATTTTTGTTTGTTAATATTTTTAGTTAAGTTAGTATATAATTTTGTTATTTTTATTAATTAATTAGTTATGAGTTGTTATGTACCAAATATATTTATATCGTATAATAAAGCAAATAAGTAAAAATAAAAGAGAACTTAACTAAAATGCTTCGACCGACATGCAAAGAACAACACAGTAGCTATCTAACAATTCTAGTAACAAAATAATCTATTATTAACAATCAATTAACTTGATTTGCATACCGTTAAAACGGTGAGACATGTAGCACTATGCAATAATACGAACACCTTTTGTAAACATACCATGTTTCTGGCAAATAAATATTCTATTCTATATTCTATTCTATTCTATTCTATTCTAATTAATCTGTCAAATGTATGTAAGTACTAAACAATAGTTTTTAAATGAAATAGTTGTTCATGTACCTTCTTACTAACAGAAATGGATTGTATGAGTTGAAAATAAATGGTCTTTATTATTATATCGTTTATTATTATATTGTAAATACACAACCAGTCTACCTAGCCTTTTCCCAATTATGTTAGGGTCGGCTTCCAGTCTAACCGGTTGCAGCTGAATACCAGTATTTTACATGGAGCGAATACCTATTTGGCCTCTACAACCCAGTTACTGGGTAACACGATACCCCTTGGTAAGACTGGTTGTCAAACTTTCGGGCTTCTGACGACCCGTAACGACTGTTAAAGATCCACAAATGACAGCCGGGACCAACGGCTTATCGTGCTTTCCGAGGCACGGAGGAGTCTCGGTATGTAAAGATGGTAACCCAACCACGGACCAACCCCGACAAGCGTAGCTCAACCTGATCGATCTACCCGTGCGACTGTTTTTACTTAGCCACGAGCTGCTCCTATTATATTGCATATGCAAATACAAAAAAAATAAACTAACTATTGTTTTCGGAGACTGCTGACACATCATGAATACGCTCACGCCTTTTCCCCTCTTCCAGCTGATTAAATACGACAACGAAATATGGAGGCCACTCATCCGTTGGACAAGCGCAAGCAATATCAATTAGTATGACATGAATACTTGTATTCAGCTGCATTCGGTAAGACTGGAAATTTCCCCCAAACTGTGTAGGTGTGACCTCTCCGAACGGGTCCATTAATACGATAACATTATTTAAAAGGTTTATTTATTTATTTAAACTTCTCGCACACAATAAGATACAAAGGTTAATTAATGCCTTAGGCATTCTCTACCAGTCAACCAAGGTCGGTGAAGAGATAAAATGGCAGGCGCTCCAATTTAGAGGACATATTTTTTTTATTAAAAAGACAACAATGAATTATAAATCAAATAGGTACACAAGTACATTATATAGTTTATAAACTTATAATACACGTACATACATATTTACTACAATATATACCTACATTATATATATAAAATATATAAGGGTACAAATTCAAAGGAAAATAGGTAATTGAGATGAATCTACGGTATTTGTTTTGAAAATAACTCTACAAATACCGCTTAAATGCATACTGACTGGTGGCCGTCCTGATATCAAGAGGAAGCGCATTCCAGAGGAGAATGGACTGAGTATGGTAAAGATTTGTTTAATTGATTTATATTACTAGCTACTTTAACTAATTATTAATTGTTTTAATTCTAGGTTCTTCGAGACCTTATCAGCGGTTTTCATTGCGCAGCTCAGCTATTAAAAAAGAAGCGGAATCTCAACAAATCAATAATAATCTGAGTTTCATTTTAGAACCTGAACAGGTTTTTGATGAAGATAAAAACTCTGATAAAGTGCCTGAAAACAGCTGTTCAGATGATGAAGATGTTAATAAACTTTTATCACAAAGAGTAAACAATAAGAAAATTAATTTTGTGGAACCTAAATCATCGACTGCTTCTAAAAGAAAGTATTCAAAGAAAGGAACATTAAATAAAAGAGGAAAAGCTAGCTTTCAAAAAACAATGGGACCAATTTGCACCTGTAAGCTTAAGTGCTATGAAAATGTAAATGACGAAGCCAGGAGAAGTTTCTTTAAGAAATATTATGATATGACCAAGACTTTACAGAAGCAGTTTCTAGTAGCAAGAGTGTCTGAAGGGCCAGTTCGTAGACGCCGCGTTTTTGGAAAGCCACTTAAAAGAGAGGTTACATTAAGCTACACTTTTCTGGTGAACGAAGAACCCGTTCGAGTTTGCAAAACCTTCTTTGTAAACACCCTAGCTATATCCGGACAGGTAGTATCAACAGCACTAAGAAACGCTAGAAAGGGCATATCACAGGGAGACAGACGGGGAAAATTGCCAGCGGCTAACAAAACACCAAAAGAAATAAAAGATACGGTTCGCAAACACATTGATATCATGTTTGAAAATGTGACGCATTCTGAGCAAAATCTTGAGCGGGAACTTCACATCGGCAAACACTTGAAAATAGCCAAATTTTACTCTTTGTATTTAGAATATTGTGCCAAAGAGGACATACCAAAAAATAATGTTGCGAAGAAGTGGCTATACAGACGTATCTTGAAAACTTATCATTTACAGTTCAAACCGCTGGCAAGTGACTCAAGCGACGATAGTCTGTGAATAATAATGTAACGCTTGGTTACACCCCCATAGTGATTCCCTCAGAAACCGTGCATTTCTCTGGCAGAAAGAGTCTATTGTATCTTTCAAACAGTGAAAACATTCTTGTAATCTGTTAAGTGTTTTCAGACATTACCTATCTAACATATAACCTGTCAAAAAAACCCTGTCCGATTCGTGAGGGTGTTGTTATGAACTGAGAGTCTATTGTGCGAGGTGGTAAATTAGATGTAAAGACAATAAAAATCGCCACATTTTTTTTCAATGTGGTATTTTACCGGGATATAACTTATGACCCCTGTTGAAAATTTGCTAGTATTTTTATGGATTTGGGGTTATTTTGGTACTAAAAATGTGAATATTAAATAGCAAAACTATTTGTATAAAAAATACAAAAAATACGTAGATACTAAAAAACTTATAGAAGAGATATGAAAGAATCTAAAAGGTAATATATACATAAGGATATGTATAAGTGATAAACTAGTACTAATCATTCTAGAAATAAACTCGTTTGATTAAATTTTTTGTATATTTTATTTTTACTTTTTTTTTAAATTATAACTGTTTGGTTTCTGGAACACTGCCAATCGCCAATAAAACAACAGCAATTGAATATAAATTTGTTTGAATACAAAATATATAGAGACTAATCCGTTTTACAAGCGTGGTTTTTAGGGTTCCGTAGTAAACAAGGAACCCTCAAGTATAGATGTTTTTTTTTCTCATTTATCCCATGGCGTAGGGTGTTATTGGAAAGGACGTTCAAAAATATTGTGAGTTTGTGAAAACCATTTTTTAATTCAGGGATCCGTTTGCGAAATATTAAGCTTTAAAGTGCAAATTCCCCCTCCCCCCTGCCAGCTAAATGGTTGGTTTTGGATTTGTGAAAACATTTTCGAGTTTTGGGATGGTATACTCGCTGTTGACAGCTATAACCACCCGAACAAAATGATCGCGTGGATGAATACTTAATGCCTATGTCTATGTGATAATTTAACACAATGATGAAGCACCAATTACTTTTTCCAGATAAATATGAAACAATAAAATTTCGCAACAAGGATGTTATACTTTACCAAAAGCATACATATTCGAAATCGGGCTCGAACGTCAGATATCGTTATTGCTCTAAGAAGTCTTCTACGGGATGTAAAGCGAAGCTCACTTTTGATGAAAATGGCAGTATTCTTCAAGTTATCGCCGGCCACAATCATCTGCCACCAAAACTTTACAAAGCTCTTGATGGAAACTATTGCAGACTGTGAAGCAGCTATACATTTTTGTTACGAAGTTCCTTAACGTACGTTATACCACAGAATAAATATGGAAAGTATAGAAACTACGTAGTAAACGTTCGAAACGGCAAACTCACACAGACACGCTCATTGACGAGACTCCAAGCGATTGTCGCGGTGCTGTCAGTTGCAGGTGCCGTGTCGAGACGAGGTGGTCGCCGCGATCTTTTAAAAAATGGAGCGCAGGTAATTATCTCAACAAATAGGCCTAGTTTCAATACTGTCCATATTTAGATCGTGGTTATACTCTGCACAATTGGGGAATGAGAAATGGACCGATAAAAGTGTATATTTTGACCGTCACGCCACTGGTTATGTAACTGAAGTGTCGTGACGGAACGAAAACCGAAAGGAACTTCGTTCCAACCCATGACACCTCTTGACTGCTTTACGTTTGTTTTTTTTTTAGAAACGTTGCTTTCAACGGCATAATTCGTGTTAGCGTAGGTTAAGCTGATATCAGACAGTTCACTCGGGACTCAGGGGAATGATTCATTGGATTGCGAATTGCAAAAAACGTAAGAAAATTTGAATTTCACGAGTTACCTCAGCGTTTCCCCCCTTAATCAAAAACGAACATTTACTCGAGTAAACGTTCACTCGAGTGAAGCGTTCACACGATACCGACGAAATTACATAGAAAATAATGATGTAATTATTTTATTTTTATTCATTTCATTAAATTTTTCTTAAAGATACTGAGTAGGTACCGAAATCCAACATCGTTGGGTCGGTTCACTAGTAAGTTTTATTTTACACTTTTTATTCATTTTGTGTTCAGACGTTTCATTTCGATTGAAAAATGCTGAATGAAAGACAAAAATGAACAAAAAATTAAGTGTCTGATAATCAGCTTTAGATAGTAAGTATCGGTTTTTCTATTGTTTAATTTGAATGTAAACGTAAGTAAATATATAAAATGACCTATTCGACCCGTTGAAATTGTTATTTAATGCTTCATGTCAAGCACCAAGACTAGTCATAAGCAGTAACTTAATTAATAAAAGCAAGTCGAAATGATTTATAGGCAAGATGAATCTTTGTTTTTATGACCCTACGAGCTGCGCCCCGCGACATGACCCGTGTAAGTCTCAATTCCGTGAGAATATCGGGATAAAAAGAATCCTATGTCCTATTCTAAGTCATGGTCTACCTATGTGCCAAATTTCATCCAAATCCGTTCAGCCGTTTTAGCGTGAAAGCGTAACAAACAAACTTACTTTCGCATTTATAATATCAGGTTAGAATTAAGTTGAGATTAGGATTACCTACCTTTTATTTTGTTTCTCTTTTTCTTTGCGACGCACTTTACAAAGACTTGCTTCAACAATTCTCAGTAATTTATTGCGCATTTATAAACTGCATGTAAAATACTGGTATTCGGCTGCATCCGGTTAGACTGAAAGCCAATCACAACATAGTTGGGAAAAGGCTAGGCGGTTTGATTTTTTATAACTTCTATTTCATGAAAAAGAAGTAAAACTACAATAATCATAACATAATCATGACTTACATTGCCTTTGGAAGTAATGAACATCCGAATAGCCGTCACACCATGTGCTAAGCTTACGGAGCTTAACTTAGCTCACGTAACTTAACTAACCTCACATAGCTATGACATCTTTTCATACTTCGGCTTACACCGCTACATAACTATTATGAAAAGATGCTGTAGCTAAGTGAGATAAGCAAAGATAACTTAATTCAGCTTTATTTATTATAATATTGAATTATAAGTACGACATTACCAATAGAAAAAAAAAACCAGTGGAGCGTCAGTGATACACCATCAGAAAATCATAATGGCGCCTTTTAAGTAAGACATTACCAAAACGGTCAAAATCTATTATTACGGTGTCAATGTTCAGCTACTCCAACATAATTGCGTTAGCAGACTTGGTCCACAGATAGGTAAGCAGCGAGCAAGGGAGCCTAAGCTAAACCACAGTTAGTAAAATTGTGGCTAAGTGCCGTCTAGTGCGCTAGATCCCTGACGGTGTCATAAAACGCTCTCTTGGAAAACACACCAACTTTATAATAGGGTTTTAGTGACGTCATTTGCCGGTAAATTGCGGTCGCTAGGTGGCGGCCATCGCTCTTTTAGGAAACCGTAGCTTCTGCCGTGCAAAAAAATATGCAGGACATTACCATATGAACGTAGTCTAACTTATTAAGCCCTATACATATTTCAGGACAATACGCAATCATCACAATAAGCGGAAAGAGATTGATTTTATATGAAAATTACACGTTTGCTCAACAAGGCCGATCGTGGTGGAATCACTATTGTTCGCAGAAGTTAAGCAAGGATTGCAGAGCAAAGCTGAAGCTCAACAAAGATGGCAGTCTTGCAAGCGTCTCCGCATTACACAACCATCCACCCGCGAAAATATTCATGTCAGCCGATGGAAAATATCATAGACAAAAATTATAATTGTTATTTATACCTATATAATACATACGCGACACGACACCGATAATTGTTCTACCGTGAAGTTTTTTTAGTAATTGCTTTATAGAGTCACGTCGCGCCTGTTTGTGGCAGCCTTTACTTTCTTGTGTTTTTTATGCTAACTTGTATTTTTTTTTCTTGATGCGTTAAGTGCAAATAAACGAATGTTCTTTTTTTTTTCTTTATTTCTATTAAAGCTACATTTTGAATATATTATTTTATTAGTGAAGGATTTTGTTTTGTTCATCTTTCATCTATAAGAAACTCGATTACTGCCGCGTTGGTATAGTGCAGTGTTTTTCAACCTTTTTCATGACGCGACCCCCATAGCACGAAAATTTTTTTCGCGACCCCCTTCCCTGCACTGTTTATAATCTGTTATTTTATTATAATACAAATATCAAATACGTATAACTTTTTGTTGTTCCGTCGTAAACACGGAACCCTTATAGTTTTGCCATGTCCGTCTGTCTGTCTGTCTGTCCGTCTTTCTGTCCGCGGCTTAGCTCAGAGACGGTTACTACTAGAGCTGTAATTTGGTTTATATATACACATTAATCATGCCGACAAAGTGGTAAAATAAAATCAAGAAAACATTTTTTTTAGGGTACCTCCCCTACACGTAAAGTGGGGATGTTTTTTTTTTTCCTCATCTACCCCATGTTGTGGGGTATCGTTAGAAAGGTCTTTCAAAAATATTCTGAGTTTGTCCCAAACCATTTTTAGATTCAGGGATCCGTTTGCGAAACATTAAGCTTTTAACTGAAATTTTCTGTTAGAGTCAAGTGTCCCCCCCTCTCTTCTAGCTAAATGGTTGTACTTGGACTTGTGAAAAAATTCACAGCAGTAGTATATATAACAAAATTAAGAGGAAAACTATGAGAGCTAAGTAGGCGGTAGAGGTTAACGAAAAATAATCATCCAACTTAATTTTGCAGTTTGAAAAACATGATCTCCCACACATTCCGTATGGAAGAACACGTTTTTCAACTACAATGTTAAGTTTGTTCTTACGATAAATTCATCCCAACTACGGAACCCTTCATTGTGCGTGGTCCGACACGCACTTGGCCGGTTTTTTTATAATGACGTATCGGTTAATTACATAATTAACAGACATATTACATCACCAAACGCCTCCACGGAAAAGCGATACGATGAATTTGTGGTAAGCGTATCCCACTCGCATCCTAATTAAATCCTAAATAAATTTTATGTCGTATATTTGATGGATTTATGAGGATCATGGCTACGAGGGATTTCCCAGTGGAGTAATTACGTTTTTGCAGCTATAGATGAGGCAAGTTTGGGAACCATCCTAAAAGCAATTCTATTGGAATTATCTAAAGCAACAATACAAAGTTTAAAAAATATATTTTTAAACATTTTGTTTAAAAAATATATTTTTAAACATTTTGTTTAAAAAATATATTTTTAAACATTTTGTTTAAAAAATATATTTTTAAACATTTTGTTTAAAAAATATAATTTTTATACTTTTTTTTTTCTTTTACTATCACAAGTTGAATAACACTGGTATAGTGTTCACAAGCGCGACTGCTGAGCGTGACGTCCTATGTTCCATTCCGAGGTTGGGCAAAGTATAATCGGGTTTTTCCGTCTGGAATTTCTCGGTAGCTGTTTGGAGTTTGGATTTGTGCCCGGTTGATTCTAATAGGTTCGCCTCTATTACGTGGGACTAAACATAACTGGCGAAACGTGGGTGTACTATAGGTACAACTCTGCATAGCCTTCGTGGAAAACAGCCGTAATATAATGTAGTTCAGTTTTGAAAGAATGTCCTGCAAAAATATAACATTCCTCATATTTAAGCAACTGAATGCACTTGCCTACTTATTGCATATAAACTATTTAATACCCGGAATTTTATTGCCAGGTAGAAATAGAATAGAATAGAATACTTTTATTTTTAGACAGAGTCCATAGGGTTAGTAACAATTTTACGTAACATCTAGATGTTATGCCCTATGCCCTATGTGCCCTCGTTTGCAGGGACGTAAAAATATCGCGGCGGGATTTTATCGTGCACTGGATTTTCAACTCTAGATGTTGAGCCGAGTGTTGAGAATCCAACGCACTAAGAGGCACTCTCGTCCCAGCGCGTTGAAATAACACACAGTTGGTCTTTCAACTCTTGGCGCCAAACAGAGCGTTGAAACTGGATTTTTCCAGTGCATGAAAAAAAATCGCCGCAGAAAAAAAACGCCCGTGCGAACCTGGGCTTAGTAGGTACTAAAATTTTAATTCAACTTGGAGCTGCATCCGCCTCCAAACACACTAAGAATAAATACTGCTTGTGCTGTCGTGAACATGTTATATCAGGGATGCACATCTTTTTCTAATAATGAAATGTACTGAAAACCAAACTTTTATGTATTTTCCTAATATCATTTCACATTTTCAGGTAAAATCATAGAAATTAATGGAAAACCATTATTTCTATACCAAAACTATACATTTTCCAGACAAAGTTCATCGGCTCGACACAGGTACTGTTCGCAAAGGGCGAGCCAGAGATGTGGAGCCAAACTGGTTCTGAACGAAGATGGAACTCTTGCAGTGCCTTCCAGTCCTCATAATCACCCTCCTCCCAAAATAGTAAGGTCCTGTGGGAGATATTTTAAAGTAGGATAGATTCTAAAAAAATAATATATATTCCTGACATATTCGTGTTATTATTTACTGACTGCGCCCCGCGGTTTCACCCGCATAAGTCTCGATCTCAATTCTTAGTCCTAACCCAGGTCATGGTCTATCCATGTGCCAAATTTGATCCCAATCGGTTAAGCCGTTTTAGCGTGACAGCGTAGCAAACAAACACAGAAACTGACTTTCGCATTTATAATATGTGTTAGTTTAGGATGTGGATGGGTCCTGCGCTTCTGCAGCGCAGATATTCGTGGAAGCCCATGTTGAGTAATGTGTAGGCTGCGCGGAACCACGCAACAGCATCCTAAAAACATTATAAGTAATTTTTATTTTCTGTGTTTCTTAATTAATAAATTACAATAAGATATACCTGCTGTTGACCGCGGTTTCACTTGAATCCTACAAAACTACGTATATAAAGGATTCAAATTCAAAAGCCATTTATTCAAACTAGGCTGAGAATCAGCACTTTTCGAACATCAAAATTACATAAGACCGTCCCCCAAAACGCCCGCCCTTCACCACCTCCTATTGCATTAGCTGGGAGGAAGAAGTGGCGCAAATAACTCCCCTGCAGCACTGCAGTCTTGTTTTTCCCTTGAATCCTTTAAGATCCTTGACTGAAACTGATGAATCCATTTTAACTGTAAAACGGATTCAGATTGATTTTATAAGTACCTAGCCTGAAGCACAGGTTCAACCTAGTTCAGGCAAATAAGCAACTGTGCTCTATTTTAATTTTTAGGTTACTTATTGTAAATGTGCCCGTATTATAAATAAACGATTATTTATTTATTTTAATTATATTTTCAGATCAGTATAAAGTCATTATATTAAATCGAAAGAGGACGGTTTTATATAAAAACTTTACGTTTTCGCGGCAAGGAGCGTCGTATTGTAACCAGTATTGCTCACAGAAGCTGAGTAAGGATTGCAAAGCAAAACTCAAGCTGAACAAAGATGGAACTCTTGCGCATGCTTATAACGATCACACTCACCCACCACCTAAACTGTTTGAGGGGGCTTTTGGGCAATATTTTAGGTTATAAGTAGATTTAAGACGCAGATATATGCCAGTGACCTTCAGTGGTTAGCTTACGTGTTCTGTACTGAGCTCACGCAACGCGTCGTACGTCCAGCCAGTAATAAGACTCACCCATCAAGGAGCTGTCCCAAATTAGACGCATTATTAATGAATTATACATAAAACAAAACGTATTTTAATAAAACACGTATATGTGCTAAAATATTAATAATTAAATTATCTTTAAAATGGTGAATGTTTCAAAAAAATACGCTTGATATATTTTGGGTCATTCTCAGTTTTTTATCCCCATTAGATATAACTTTACAAATTAATTTCACTATTGAATATAAAATATAAACATACTCTAAAATATTTCTATATTATGTTAACAACACAAAAAAAAAACATTACACTAATCGTTTAAATCTTCAATATAAAATCATTAAAAGTTAGATTCAGGAATAGTTGTGTATAGCTATGCAGAGGGCCTAGACAAAGCTTCCACGGTGAGATTTAAGAGCGTTTATTCTGAAGGTGGGCAACGTCGCAAATAGATGTCAAATATTCCACTGTTTTAATTAATTTGGCAATATTACCGTGTGGAAATAAAAATGTGTGCTCGCTTGCATAACAAATCACTAAATACAATTAGTGCTTAAGAGGGTCCTAAAAGTTGGCAACGGCGCAAATAACTGTCAAATATTTACCTGCTTTGATTCATATAGCAATATTACTGAATAGAAATAAGAATTGTGGCTAACTAGCGAACTAGAATATTGATTATGAAATGCAATTATATCGTAACATCGAATGTTTAGTTTTAGATGTAAAAAAATTGGAAACCAATGAATTTTAATTTGAAAAATTGGTTTTTGACACCTAAAATGGGTACAACATCAAATGCAATGTTATAATTGCAATTCATTATTAATATTCTAGTTCGCTAGTTAGCCACAATTCTTATTTCTATTCAGTAATATTGCTATATGAATCAAAGCAGGTAAATATTTGACAGTTATTTGCGCCGTTGCCAACTTTTAGGCCCCTCTTAAGCACTAATTGTATTTAGTGATTTGTTATGCAAGCGAGCATAATACTACTTAATCCTTTTGATCGATAGGTATTTGTTTTGTTTAAAATTTTACAATTTCATTTTGTGTGAAAACATATTTTTACCTCAGTAAGCCGCAGCAGTATCTGTGTATACCGCTGTCATTATATACCTAAGCGATCGCATAAGAGCTTTTTGGAAGTAAAAATGAAACATTCATGTGTAAAAAAACCTAAACTTATAATACAGCAGTTGAAATATTAAAATACTTAGTTGATTAATATACCATATTTTTTTCTTGAATTACCATTTTTTCCCTTAAGGAGTGTAAACAAAAGGTAATAAAATAATTTATATTCTAAGTAGTTTTATATTTTGTTAATGTTGGCGATTGATACGTTAAGATGATGGCTGTCTACAAGTTGACAGAATTCTTTTATTGGTACCTATTAATATTTTACCTTTTTGTCTTTGAAGCTAATCAAATTAAGAAACTTATACATAGATAACATCACTCCTGTATTGTCTGAAGGGTTAGGCAGATGTGTACCTATAGTACACCTACATTTCGCCAGTTGGAAACCCAAGAAAATAAGAAATTACCTGTTTAAGCCCCCAGCTACAAAGTACAACTAAAGAACCGATTACTACACTAATTGGTGATAAATTGGTGCATATAATCATTTTATATATATTCATTATAATAGATTAGCGGAGGAGCTCGTGGCTAAGTAATAATAGCCGCACGGGTCGATCCATCAGGCTAAGCTACACTTACCGGGGTTGGTCCGTAGATGGCGTTAAGCCGTTGGTCCCGGCTGTCATTCGTGGATCTTTGACAGCCATTACGGGTCGTCAGAAGCCCGAAAGTCTGACAACCAGTATTACCGAGGGGGTCGTATTACCCAGTTACTGGGTTGTGGAGGTCAGGTAAGCAGTTGCTCCATGTAAAATACTGGTATTCAGTTGCATCCGGATAGACTGGAAGCCGACCCCAATATAATTGGATAAAGGCTTGGCAGATTGATTGAAACCAGCTTTTGCCCGCGATTTCGTCTGCGTTTTTTTTTGTATTTCATATTTTTTTAATGAAAAGTAGCTTTTTTTATGTTCTTCTTCAGGTCCCCGGCTACCTATATTGAGAGCTAAAGACGGTTCAGTGGTTTAGGCGTGAAAAGGTAACAGATAGGCAGACAGAGTTACTCTCACATATAATATTAGTATGGAGGATGGATAGTGTGGAATTATACGCCTCCATATAATTTCTGTTAATATTACCTTCAAAGAGACTGATTGGGTCGTGATTCTAATTCAAATTATGCTTTAAGGTCCGAGTTTCACCCACCAAGAACACAGCACTGACAGCAGCGACTCATCGGGGTATTCCAGAATAAGAAAAAAAGAGGATATCGAGCGGCAGCAAGGTGAGGCGGTAAGAAGAAAGCTGGTTGAGTTTTTGTGGGCAAACCGAGTAAAAGAAGACTAATTAAAACTAGTATCAGGTACAGACTGATCTAAACTTTGTGGCGGCTCGGAACATGAGGCGAGTCGCTGCGCAGTAACGAATTCACGTGTCAGCGAGGGTGAGGAGTGGGGAACTGCGCAGCAAGTAGCCCACTTCAGAGCGGCCATAAAGTTTGACGCTTACTATACAGTCCCAAGCATACATTTATACCGGGTTCACACGTATTGATTTTTGAAATGAAAGGATACAATTTAAATTTGATTGAAAGTCTGTTCAGACGCTTCTCAAATCGCTTTCGATTTAGTATTGGTCAAAATCGAACCGTGTCAACCCGGTAGGTTAGGCCCTATTACGCCAAATTCAGAAGCGATTTTGTCATAAAATAACGATGGCAAATTTGGAAAAAAGACCTATTTCATAAAAGTATGGTTTCGAAAAGACTATGTTCGAAACATCATAAAATTCCTATTCTGTTAATAATTCACGAGAGAATCGCTTTTGAATCTTGCGTAAGCTATTAATTTATGCTCGTGACTGTTTAAGGACTGTGATTGATAATCGTTACTTATCGCGTACCTTGGCATATAGTCCCATCTCTATCTTGCATTTGTAGTTTGAAAGTTTTGCGACAGTGACAGGAATACGCTTAGCCAAAGCAAGTAGTTACAACGCTACAAGGTCCTTTTGGCGCGTGGTCAAAATTCTCGCCGCCATGTTGTTTTACCATACTTTCAAAATTTCACAAAAGTTGACCAACAACACCCACACGTCAATGTCATTCAGGCGCCAAACCATTTGTAATTTAAGTATATAATTTCGGGTTTTTATTTTTTATTGCGTAACGTAATTAATTTCTGGTCTTTTCTAAGTACGTTTTTAGGGTTTATTATGTGTTTGAAATGGAAAAACTGAACCTTTATTACCTAAGTAATTTTTTATGACCAGAAAAATGTTTTTTTTTTAGCTTGAATATTGTGGTTATACCATTTCTTTTGTGTAATTGTTTTTAGTGGTTTAAGCTTTGTTTGTTTAGTTGCTAGTTAAGTATAAGTATAAGGCTCATGAATGTGAGGGAGAAGAAAGTGCACCTGTATGTGCACGCACACTTGTGCGCTATATCTCCTGCATCGCTGGCTACTACTCGGTTGAGATTGAGCACAGATGATGTTTCTCAATTTGTGCAGAGATAAAGAAGAATTTTATGTCTTTATAATTGTTTAAAAAAAAGAAATCGACGTGACACTACGCATTTCAAACCCCGAAGGTATTCGAAACAAAAGTTGCGCAACATTTTTGCAGCAATGTGATTTGTGCGTGAAACGAGTTTAACGCAGTGAGAATGCGGTGCTCCTGACCAAACCATACCCTATAATTGTTGGCGTGTCCAAAGTGTCCGTACACCAACTCTTCTGAGGACTTAAAACCGCAACGCAACGCTGCGACTGGCGTGGCCACCTACTGAGCCCAACTAATATAACGTAATCAAATATTGTTACTTTTCTCATCGACTCGAAAAGAAGTAAAAGCTACATAAAACATGTTGCTGCAACTAAACAATGTTGTGTAACTTTTGTTAACCATGACTACTGATTCAATGTGGTTGCTTCTTCCAATTTGATGAGACAATAATCGTAGTGTGAAGTAGTGTAAACTTAATTATAAGTTATTAATAAACATGTCAATCAAAAATGCCGTTTCTTTATGATTAGGTAAGTACTACATTCCTTTGTCTCCGTTCTGTTTGTGTATCTCATTTAGCACTATCATGTTTGAAGAAATTCTACATACCTACTAAGTACTGTTAATAGATTTTGAGATAATAGATAAATTTAATTTATTTCTGTAAATTGGATCAAAAAACACTTTTACACACCAAAAAAAAAAATTTTTAATACTTTAATCATAATCAATCCATTTTTAACGATATTAATATAAATTTACAAACAAACAATCAACGCAAACGTCAAATAAATTAGTTCCAAAGATAAACTAGGGGACTCGGCAGACTAACTTTAGTATCATGAATAGTTCTGGAACTAGTGATAAAGTTCATTTTATAATACCGTTTTATGTAGTCGTAGTACGAAAGCTAGTGCTAATCCCAGTACCAAATTTAGACCGTGTTTTGGAATAAGACGGGATGAGTTCGGTGTATGCTGACTTCTTCTACACTGAGAAGAAAGACCAAAACAAACTCAGAGGTCACTGTTTCTTTTAACATCCAGACATAATCTTGGTCAGGCCATACGTATATTGACGGTCCCTACGTACAATATCCTAAGTGGTAGATCCGTGAATTACATATCTTTAAAATGGTGAATGTTTAAAGAAAATACGCTTGATAGATTTTGCGTCATTCTCAGTTTTTTATCTTCGTTAGACATAACTTTACAAATTAATTTCACTATGTAATATAAACATAATCTAAAATATTCCTAGGTATATTATGTTATTAAAAAAATTCTCTCATTCAACATATATTTGTTTCCAAATCATTATCACTAATCGTTTAGATCTTCAGTATAAAATCATTAAAAGTTAGTTAGGTCAAGAATACAGACATTCTATTCTCGATAACAATGATAGAAAAGTAAAAACCTCACTAACCTACAAAAAATCTCGATCTATAAACACGAAACGCTCTGAAAGGGATGTCCATTTGTCTTATGATCCGAATACGTTCAAAATGGCGCTATTATTACTATTTTAAAGTTCGATTTTAATCCGAGATAGTAGATTTGACAGGTGCAAATGTCAAACTCCAAATTGAAAAAATAAACAACAAATCTTTGAAATTCCAAAATATATATTTGTCTTTGAAGCTAATCAAATTAAGAAACTTATACATAGAAAACATCACGCCTGTATTTTCCGAAAGGACAGGCAGATGTGTATCTACGTATATAGTACACCTACATTTCGCAGTTGGAAACTCAAGAAAATAAGAAATTAACTGTTAATAAGAAAGCCCCCAGCTACAAAGTACAACTAAAGAACCGATTACTACACTAATTGGTGCATATAATCATTTTATGTATATTCATTATAATAGACTAGCGGAGGAGCTCGTAGCTAAGTACGTAATAATAGCCGCACGGGTCGATCCATCAGGCTGAGCTACATTTGTCGGGGTTGGTCCGTGGATGACATTAAGCCGTTGGTCCCGGCTGTCATTCGTGGATCTTTGACAGCCGTTACGGGTCGTCTGAAGCCCGAAAGTCTGACAACCAGTGTTACCAAGGGGGTCGTATTACCCAGTTACTGGGTTGTGGAGGTCAGGTAAGCAGTTGCTCCATGTAAAATACTGGTATTCAGTTGCATCCGGATAGACTGGAAGCCGACCCCAATATAGTTGGATAAAGGCTAGGCAGATTGATTGAAACCAGCTGTTGCCCGCGATTTCGTCTGCGTTTTTTTTTGTATTTCATATTTTTTTAATGAAAAGTAGCCTTTATTATGTTCTTCTTCAGGTCCCCGGCTACCTATATTGAGAGCTAAAGACGGTTCAGTGGTTTAGGCGTGAAAAGGTAACAGATAGGCAGACAGAGTTACTTTCACATATAATATTAGTATGGAGGATGGATAGTGTGGAATTATGCGCCTCCATATAATTTCTGTTAATATTACCTTCAAAGAGACTGATTGGGTCGTGATTCTAATTCAAATTATGCTTTAAGGTCCGAGTTTCACTCACCAAGAACACAGCACTGATAGCAGCGACTCAACGGGGTGTTCCGGAATAAGAACAGAAGAGGATATCGAACGGCAGCAAGATGAGGCGATAAGAAGAAAGCTGGTTGAGTTTTTGTGGGCAAACCGAGTAAAAGAAGACTAATTAAAACTAGTAACAGGTACAGCCCGATGTACACTTTGTGGCGGCTGGAAACATGAGGCGAGTCGCTGCGCAGTTACGAATTCACGTGTCATCGAGGGTGAGGGGTGGGCTACTGCGCAGCAAGTAGCCCACTTCAGAGCGGCCATAAAGTTTGACGCTTACTATACAGTCTCAAGTATACACTTATACCGGGTTCACACGTATCGATTTTTGAAAAAGATATTTTGAATTCAAATTTGATTAAAAGTCTGTTCGGACGCTTCTCAAATCGCTTTCGATTTGGCATTGATCAACTAAACTCGAACCGTGTAAACCGAGAAAATCGGCTATGAATTTTCTCATAAAATAACAATTGCAACTTTGAAAAAAGACTTATTTCATAATAGTATGGTTTCGAAAAGACTATGTTCGAAACATCATATAAATTCTATTCTATTTATAATTCAGGCGAGAAACGCTTTTAAATCTTGCGTAAGCTAACGTATTTATGCTCCTGACTGTATATGGACTTAGGTTGATAATCGTTACTTATCACGTACCTTAGCATATGTGTGTATACCTTGGCATATGTTCCCATCTCTATCTTGCATTTGTAGTTTGACAGTTTTGCGACAGTGACAGGAATACGCTTAGCCAAAGCAGGTAGTTACAACGCTACAAGGTCCTTTTGGCGCGTGGTCAGAACTCACGCCGCCATCTTATTTTAGCATACTTTCCTGTTTTTCATACCATTCTTCGGACAATTTCACAAAAGTTGACCAATAACACCCCCCTGTCAATGTCATTCAGGCGTCAAACCATTTGTTATTTTTTTATATAATGTTGGGTTTTTATTTTTTATTTGGTACCTAACGTAAATAATTTCTGGTCTTTTCTAAGTACGTTTTTAGAATTCATTATCTGTTTGAAATGGAAAAACTGAACCTTTATTACCTAAGTTAATTTTTTATGACCAGGAAAATGTTTTTTTAGCTTTGAATATTGAGGTTATACCATTAGTTAACTCATCGTAACAACCGTTTACGCTGAGTACGCAACCGCCAACCTACTTATTAAAGTGCAACCTAGCAATAAGATCAATTACATGTTATTCCATATCATTGTTTGTGAAGTTAGTTATTAGACCAGCCTTCAGCTTAATACACTGTTTTCCTGTAATTAAAATAATTATAATAAATAAAGTTTTTTTTAACTAAATTCCCGATCGCCGAAACATAACTGGCGCAGTCGGTAGGATCGCGACGCTCTAAGTTCGAATACAACTCTTCGGCATAAGAGTGACGGTTCTCAAATCGTTCCTTCGCGATCCGCAAAGAACCTTACTTGCGGTCGGACACCTGTATAGAAGCAGGAACGTGTTTCTCCGGAGAATTGGAGGAAGCTGTTGGCAGAGACAAGACTCGACAGGAGATGCAGTGGCTGCTTTGGTAAGTGCTCTCGTATAACCAAGTGTCCTTGCTCTATTTCCTGCCTTACTATAATTTTTGTATTTTATTTTAAGTTTATGTGTGTCTGTCTATAAGCTACAATCGCGTTAGGCACCCACATATTATAGCGTTAAGATATTCCGTGAAATTCCACGTGAAATACTACACCTCTATTGTTCTGTTTGTGTGCCACTTGACAGGTAACTTACAGTAGAACAATGTCGCTCAGAGATTATGATGCTAACTACAAACCATACAAACTTATTGCAGATTTGATGCCAAGATATGATGGCAATCCTAAATTGCTTAGATATTATATTAGAGAGGTAGAAAGTTTATTAACTTTAACTAGTGAAGCAGATCGTTCGCATCCGGCATTTATATGCCTGATTAAGAGTAGGCTAAGTGGTCCAGCTATTGATGCCATAGCATACGAAGAATATCTTAGTTCCTGGGAGTCAGTTAAAATAGCTTTGATTAGGCGTCTTGGAGAACCACGCAATGAGATACAAGTTATGCAGGAGCTCACACGGGTACGTAAGTCAAAGAACGAGGATGCGGAAACCTTTGGCAAACGACTCCGTGAATTATTAGACACATTATACTCTGTAGGCGAACATGGTAACAAATCTTATTATGAAAAGATGGTCATTGAACAGTACGTGAACCAGTTAGATTTTCACGTGTCATTAGGTGTTAGAATTGTGAAACCAGAAACATTTGAAGAAGCTATTATTGCCGCTAGGCAAGAAGAGGCTAGGCTTGCATATAATAGGTCTAATAATTTTAATAGCCCATCAACATCCCAAGTGAAACCAAAGGAATTGCCTAGGCAGCAACCTAACAATAGTCCTTTTCATCCTAACCTAGTAAATCCAACAATGTCGCCATATAGGCTCCAACAGAATAACATGAACCCAGAACAGCGTCAACAATGGATACAGTCTATGTTGCCCTGGAAAAACCGACCAGCATCAGGTAACTTCAGACCAGGTGGCTCAGGTAATTTTAGAAGTGGAAACTTTAAGAACCAACCTAACGTTCCAAAACAGCAGGTTAATCCTCCTGAGTTATCATCGGACGTCACTATGCGTACGGCAGGTAAGCCAGAAAAACCACAGTTCGCATCGGGGCAGTTATTCTATATCCCGAGCCAAATGGAAGGTCAGGTGCAACCAATACCCATTGGTAGTGAGTATTGCGGCCAATTCATAGATATTAGTAACGACGGTTCCGAGCCTAACATATGTATAGAGGAACAAGAGGTAAGTCAAGAACAGGATTTTATATTAAACCCCGATCAAGACAACCGGACATAGTATCCATCAACCTCCAAACTAAACAATTTTTACCATATATTGAGTTGCCAGAATTCAACGGTAAGTTTTTAATAGATACAGGAGCCAGTCATTCTGTTATTGCATCAGATGAGATTATTGGTACTATTTTTGAATACTGTGTAGAAACAGAGCCATATCAAATAGTTACAGCACATAGTTCATCAGTTCATGATAAAGTAGTATACCTGCCCTTACCACCTGAGTTTAATAGCGATATAACCCATAAATTTTTAATATTCGATTTTGATACGAAATACAAGGGTCTAATAGGATTCGATCTTTTAAAGAAACTAAAAAGTAATATTGATTTGAACAATAACGTGTTACGAACATCAACAGCACAAATACCTATTCACTTTAGCTCTCCACCCCAAAAGATAAAAATCGATCCTAAGTGTGAAAAGATAGTTACTGTTAAAACTAACTACGTGGATGGACAGTACTTACACGATGATTTTTATTGGTCAGATAACTTGAAATCACCGGCAGCTATAATTAACGTTACTAATGGTTGTTTTAAAACTTCAGTTATTAATTTTAGTGATGTTAAGAAATATATTCCAGATAAGAGTTCAATGGAATTAGAATTGTATAGTGAGGATAATAATATTCCCAGTCATAGCATTAATACCGTACAAGTGCAATCAGATATTGATTGCATATTAAATGAAAACTTAAAGAAAATTCGTACAGGTCATATGAATGAGGAAGAAAAGCGTGAAGTTACTAGGCTATGCTATCAGTATAGGGAACTATTCTATTCAGAAGATATTCCACTGACCTTTACACACGCAGTCAAACATGAACTTAGACTAAGCGATGATACACCGGTTTTTGTACGTAGCTACAGACAAGCCCCCCAACAACGCGATGAGATTCGTAAGCAAGTAGATAAACTTTTACATCAGGGAATCGTTAGAGAGAGTATATCTCCTTGGTCATGTCCCGTGCATATTGTCCCTAAAAAACCTGATGCATCAGGAATAGTAAAATGGAGACTTGTAATCGACTATAGACGACTGAATGATCGTATAATTGAAGACAAGTATCCTTTACCCAACATTCATGACATCTTAGATAGATTGGGCCGTGCCCAGTATTTTACGACCCTAGATCTCGCCAGCGGCTACCACCAAGTTGAGATGCATCCCAATGATATTGAAAAGACAGCATTTACAACAGAACGAGGACATTACGAGTTCTTAAGAATGCCCTTTGGCCTAAAAAATGCGCCAAGTACATTTCAACGTTTAATGGATCACATTTTAAGAGGAATAGATAACGTTTATACGTATTTAGATGACGTAATCATTGTATCAACATCTTTACAACAACACATGGAAAAATTAAAGCAAGTATTTGATCGGTTTAAAACTCACAATTTAAAAATTCAATTAGATAAATCGGAATTTTTACAAAAGCAGGTTAATTTCTTAGGACACGAACTTACAAATGAGGGCTTGAAACCTAATAAGGACAAAATTAAGGCAGTATTGAATTTCCCTTTGCCTAAGACTCAGAAGGAGATAAAAGCTTTCTTAGGCCTAGTAGGGTACTACAGGAAATTTATTAAAGACTTCGCAAAATTAACTAAACCTATGACCTTATGTCTAAAGAAAAATAGTAAAGTTGTCCATTCCCCAGACTTTTTAGAAGCCTTTAATAAGTGCAAGCAAATTATAACAAATGCCCCAATACTACAATATCCTAATTTTGATGAACCTTTCGTGCTCACCACCGATGCATCAGATGTTGCATTAGGTGCGGTATTATCACAAGGTATTGTAGGTTCCGATAAACCGATAGCTTACGCATCCAGAACACTATCAGACACCGAATCTCGGTATTCTACAATAGAGAAAGAGTTACTAGCAATAGTATGGGCTATCAAGTATTTTCGTCCTTACCTTTATGGTAGAAAGTTCGTTATTTACACAGACCACAGGCCCCTTACTTGGTTAATGTCACTGAAAGATCCTAACTCTAAATTAACTAGATGGCGTTTAAAGCTTGCAGAATACGACTATAAAGTAGTTTATAAAAAGGGTCGTCAGAATACTAACGCAGATGCCTTATCTCGTGTTAAAATATTTCACGGTAGTATGGATTCATTAGCCGTAAATTTAGATGATAATGAGGATGATGAAATAATTAATAGAATATTTGAGAACGCACGTAGAGTTGTTGAAAATGAAACGGAGGCAGCCGTGCCCCAAGATAATGACAATATTCAATCAATAAACCCTAGCGTTCCCCAATCTCATATAGGAACAGAATCAGATAGTATGAGCATAGTGTCAGCCGAGCCTGAATTAGTCTCCACAAGGCATACACAACCAGACAATGAAAATAAGGGCATACCTATAATATCAGACGCGATAGATAGGCAGCTGAAACAATTTCACATTAGATCAACACCCGGCTCAACTTATAGAGTAGATAACAGATCCACTAACTCAAAGGTTGTCATTAAAGATGTTTTTATTCCAATTAATAATACAGAATCAGAGATAGTTAGATTTTTAAAGGAACACACAAGTGCCGACCGAGTGTTTCATTGTTATTTTCATAGTGAAGAACTGTATCATGCCTTCTCCAGAGTCTATACTACTATATTTAATGAACGTGGCCCAAAGTTACTTAAATGCACTACGCGTGTGACCCTAGTAGAGAATAAAATTGAACAACAAGAGTTAATTAAGAAATATCACGAAGGAAAGACAGTACATCGCGGTATTCAAGAGACGTATAAGCAATTGCATAGAAATTATCACTGGCCTAACATGTTACTTACCATTCAGAGATTTGTTAATCAGTGCGAGATTTGTTTGCAGTCTAAATATGAGCGCAATCCTCTAAGACCACCTCTAGCTATTACTAATACACCGCGCAAGCCAATGGAACACATATTTATGGACCTTTATTCAACAGGCGGAGCAACATTCCTCACAATTATTGATAATTTCTCTAAATACGCTCAGGCAGTACCTTTAAATGCATGTAGTAGTGTGCATGTAGCGGAAGCATTGCTAGACGTTTTCTCGGTGTTGGGTTTACCGAATAAAATAACCACGGACTCAGATACAAAGTTTGATAATGACGTCATAAAAGATATCTGTGCCTTACATAATATTCATATACATTTCACAACACCATATAACCCTAACTCTAATTCACCCATCGAACGTTTACATTCTACATTAGCTGAAATAATTAGAATACAACGAATGACTAATAAAGACGATCCCATGCAGCTTATCATGAAGTATTCCATTATTGCATATAATAATTCTATTCATTCGGCAACAGATTATACACCTCATGAGCTATTATTCGGACACACGGCATCTAGAAATCCGCTAGAATTATACTATCCAAAAGAATTTTATCAGGATTACGTTATTAAGCACCGTGCTAACGCCGAGGCAGTTCAAGAATGTATCGCAGCACTCATGTCCAAAAATAAGGAGCAGGTGATTTCTAAACGAAATCAAGAAGCAGAAGAAATCAAGTTTAAGGTAGGTGAGACCGTTTATAAACAGGTAGCAAAGTCAGCACGCAGTGATAAAACTAAGCCAGTGTTTAAAGGACCCTACAAGATCATCCACCTTCATCCAAATAATGTGGCGGAAATTATAGGTAACCACCCAAACTCTAAGTCTATTAGAGTACACTTTAAACTACTACGGAGGCCTCATCTTGTTACAGGACCCTCATCTCAGGAGCCATCGTGCTCTACGCAGCAGGAACCGTAAATATTGACCCCGTTAATAATGAAAATGGCATCCTTCTTCTAAAACAAGGACAGCTCCTTAAACAGGATAATTACTTTAGTCTCGCTTGCGTGTACAATATAACAAACCTTCATTCTACGTCAATTCAACTTATGTCATTATATGCAAGCACTAAAGCAGCTGAGAGTGTAATGTCGGGAGAGTTACATAAAACGTATAGAAATCAAATAGAGTACAGCTTAGACCAAATAGGTAAAAAGATAAAGTTTTTAAGCCCGCAAGTTAGAAAAAGACGTGGTTTGATTAATGGGTTAGGTACTGTCGTTAAATCCATAACTGGAAATCTTGATCATGATGATGCAGCAAAATTCGAAGAAGACATATTAAACATGAGGAATAGTATTAATAATGTTCAGAATATGCAAAGAAAGTCCTTAGTTCTAGCACAAAATACAATAAATGAGTTTGCCAATCAATTAAGTAAATTGAATAGTAATCAGAAAAATTTGGCTAGCTTATTGAAAAACATTACACGTAACAGTAACGACGTAAATAATCATATACATTTTCTAGATATATACGTACAGATAGATTTTAGTTTACAGATTATCTTAGATAAGTTAATGTTGTTAGAAGATGCCATGACGTTCGCGCAACTGGGCACCATGCATCCTAGTATTATAAGTCCTCAAAATCTAATAGAGGAATTAATCAACTTAGGTAACACCTATTCGTTTAGACCAGTAGCTATTATTAATCTTAGTAATATTCATAGGATAGAAAAATAAATTAGAGTTAAGGCCTATAGTACAGTACACTCAATAAACTTTATCCTAGAAATCCCATCAGTAGCCCCACAAACCTATGACCTAATTCATCTCTACTCCATTCCCAATAAAAATAACCTTACTATTATCCCTAAATCCAAATACCTTGCACTTGGGAACGATGAGTACGCCTACCTAGAAGAAGACTGTCAACCCCTGACCGATGACATCCAGCTTTGCAAGACCCTGGACACTAGAAGAATTGAAGACACCAAAGACTGCATCCCATCCCTCATCCAGCATCGTCAAGCAAACTGTACACATGCTAAGATGAGCCTAAGAAGAGGAAAAATTCAAAAAATCGGAGATAACAATTGGCTACTTGTCCTGAACGAAGATGAAATTGTCAAAACACAGTGCAAAACTAAGACAGACTACAAAAAGTTAACCGGGATTTATCTCGTCACACTAACAGAAGATTGTCAAATTAACGTCATGAACAGAACACTACGAGCACATACAGACACAATCGTCATCAATGAAGTCATACCTTTACCAGAACAACATCAAGTCTTAGAAGAAACTGTTCAATATGAATTACAACTAGAAGACATCTCACTAGACAGCATCCATGAACTTATCAACAAAGCAAGCGACCTCTCCTTACCAGATGACAACAATTGGCCAATGATCATGGCCACACCAAGTTGGACTACGGTACTCCTCTACATCATATTAATAGCAGCAGCATCCTGGAAGTTGTACCAATGGAAGATCACTAAGATATCAGAGGACATCAAAGGCAGCGAGGCAACCAAAGGCAGCGTGGACGCCGCCAGAAGCAAGAGTTGCTTCTATCTTATGGAGGGAGGAGTTAACTCATCGTAACAACCGTTTACGCTGAGTACGCAACCGCCAACCTACTTATTAAAGTGCAACCTAGCAATAAGATCAATTACATGTTATTCCATATCATTGTTTGTGAAGTTAGTTATTAGACCAGCCTTCAGCTTAATACACTGTTTTCCTGTAATTAAAATAATTATAATAAATAAAGTTTTTTTTAACTAAATTCCCGATCGCCGAAACATAACTCATTTCTTTCGTGTATTTTTTTTTTGTGGTTTAAGCTTTGTTTGTTTAATGGCTAGTTTATAATAAGGCTCATGAATGTGAGGGAGAAGAAAGTGCGCCTGTATGTGCACACACACTTGTGCGCTATACCTCCTGCATCGCTGCCTATTCTCGGTTGAGATTGAGCACGGATGATGTTTCTCAATTTGTGCAGAGATAAAGAAGTATTTTTAAATGTCTTTATAATTGTTTAAAAAAAAGATCTCGACGTGACACTACACATTTCAAATCCCGAAGGTAGGTATTCGAAATAAAACTTGCGCAACATTGTTGCAGCAATGTGATTTGTGCGTGAAACATGTTCTTGCATACTATGTTGTTAGAAACATGTTTCAAGCTAACTATATGAAACGCCGCCGTGATGGCCCAGTGGTTAAGGCCTCGCCTCTCATGCACGAGGTTGTGGGTTCAAATCCGGGCAAGTACCAATGTGACTTTTTCAATTCATATGTACTTTCTGAGTTAGTCTTGGAAATTACTGACATCGGTGAAGGAAAACATCGTGAGGAAACCTGGACTTATAGTTAATAAAAGTCTGAAATCGCCAACCCGTCTTGAGTAAGCGTGGTGATCAATGCTCGTCCCTTCTCTGTATGAGAAGAGGCCTTTTCCCTGCAGTGGGACAATAACAGGCTGATATTATTATTATATGAACAGCCTATATGGAAACCAATTAATCGACTGCGAACCCAAGGAGGTCGCCTCAACACCTAGTGGGAATGGTCACCCAGTGGTCGCCCAGTGGGAATGCGGTGCTCCTGAACAAACCATGCCCCATAATTGTTGGCGTGTCCAAAGTGTCCATACACCTACTCTTCTGAGGACTTAAAAACGCCACGCAACGCCGCGACAGGTGTGGCCGCCTACTGAGCCCAACTAGTATAACGTAATCAAATATTTTTACTTTTCCTATCGACTCGAAAAGAAGAAAAAGCTACATAAAAACATGTTGCTCCAACCAAACAATGTTGCGTAACTTTTGTTAACCATGACTACTGATTCAAAGTGGTTGCTTCTTCCAATTTGATGAGACAGTAATTGTAGTGTGATGTAGTGTAAACTTAATTATAAGTTTAATAAACATGTCAATCAAAAATGCCGTTTCTTTATGATTAGGTAAGTACTACATTCCTTTGTCTCCGTTCTGTTTGTGTATCCCATTTAGCACTATCATGTTTGAAGAAATTCTACATACCTACTAAGTACTCTTAATAAATTTTGAGATAATAGATAAATTTAATTTATTTCTGTAAATTGGTTCAAAAAACACTTTTACACACCAAAAATGAATTATGTTTTAAAACTTGATGAGTTCGGTGTATGCTGACTACTCTGTGAAGAAAGACCAAAACAAACTCAGAGGTCACTGTTTCTTTAACATCCAGACATAATCTTGGTCAGGCCATATGTCGACGGTCCCTACGTCCAATCGCTTAAGTGGTAGATCCGTGAATTGCATGTTTTGTTTTCATGCCCTTGAGGCCACCCTATACTATCGATTAGTTTAACAAAAATATGTTTAAGTTGGCAAATTGAACTTGAAATCCACACAAAAAAAAATCCCATAACTACAAAATTTACATAAACTTCCGACGTAGAATAACAGTAGTGGTAATTCAGTAATTTTGCGTTGTGTGATCAGTCGTACTACCGCGCACATCCCCCGTAACTGCCTCTTGCCTCTTGCTATTGCGTTCGCGTCAGCCTAGTTGACGGTCATTGTAATGTTTTCCGTGTGAATTTCAAATAGGTAAAACATCAGGTACGCCTCGAAAAAAAAAACCATAGAATATCGTGACGTGCAACCACATAATGTAAAAATGACATTTCCAGACCTATGCTTACATATTTTGTTAAACCATAAATCCCACAATTTCATAAGTGGTAATTATGACTCTACTTAATTTACAAACTACCACGTAAAAGTCAATAGGTACCACTTAGGCGATTTGCAATCCCTATTGGAAATAGCTTAAGTTGTAGTTATTGACTTTTACGTCCCTATGTTACGATGTATAAATATGTAAGTGACAAATAATAGACTAAAAATGACTTTTAAGGCCTATCTTTTTATTTTTTATAAACTATATCATTTATTAAGCTTCTATACCAAAAATCATGACTTTATAATAAGTAGAACATGATATACATGTGTTTAAAACTTTGAAGTGCTCTCCTGTAAAGTTTGACATTTGTAGTTAGGGGATTATTCGTAGGGACGGTCGATATGAGGAGAATGCAGATTAGTGTCTGCGAGATGGTCTTTTGAGGAAATAACCACACATATTTGAGTTGACCTGTCTAGTCAGTGCACGCATTTATTAGTAATATGGCATTCCTGTAAACCTCTCCCAAGAACCGCCACTTCAACTGGTTCTGTGCTTCCCGCATCCAGCGCATTCCTGCGGCCTTCACAAGGACATCGGTCCACCTTGAGTAAGGCCTTCTAACAAGCCTACGTCTTCCGGTAAGCGGTCGGCACTCCAGAACCTTTCGGCCCCATCGTCCATTTATTCTGCGAGCAAAGTGCCCTGCCCACTGCTACTTCAGTTTGGCAATTCTTCGGGCTATGTCGGTTACCTTGGTTTTCCTCCGGATCTCTTCATTTCTGGTTCGATCACGTAGGGAAACTCCAAGCATAGCCCTCTCCATTGGTGACTTTTTTTTTCTAATAAAGCCCATTGTAAGCTGCAAGCATAGTCAAATCATGCCCCCATGTTGGCGTGTCCAAAGTGTCCATACCCTTTACTTCTGAGGACCTAAAAACCGCTACTGATGCCGCGATTGGCGTGGACACCTACTGGGCCGAACTCAATTAGCAATTTACCATCGATTCGAAAATAAGAAGAATGGGAACTGCCGTTCGATTCTGTAAAAATATCACCGTGAAACTTAGGTGAAGTGAGCTGTCCATAGTGTTAATCCCTAGCATCCTGCCGGTCGATTCTGTGGCAGTGACAGCTCACTTCACGCTCACTTCACCTAAGCTTCACGTTAATATTCTTACAGAATCGACCGACTGTTCTCAAAGTTTTTAAAGCAATTACGAGATCGACCATCGAAATATTTATTTATATAAATTTATTAATTAATTAATATATTTATTTATATACATACATATATATATATATATATATATATATATATAACTATTAATTTATATATATATATATATATTTATATAAATAATTAGATCTCCAACAAAGGTTGTACAATTACATGTACCTAAGTATACAGGGATCGGATTAAAGTAGTGTACGCTTCCAATTATAGGAGACTTCATTCACTTATAAATCTAGGTAGATACAAAAAGTTTGAAAATGACTAATTAATTAATTAAATAAAACAAATAAGTAATAAAATAAAAATCTTTATTATTGTTGGAAACGTAAGAAAAAAAATGTGTTATTACTTTATGCACAGTTGACTTCAAACTTCAAGAACCGTTCTTTAACATTTCAGGTGAATACGAAATCATAAACGTAAAGGGAAAACCGGTACTTTTGTACCAAAGCTTCACGTATTCCAGAAAGGGTAGGTCTATCCGCAATCAGTATTGCTCCAAAAAAGGTTCCATGGATTGTCCGGCTAAAGTGACCTTAAGGGAGGATGGTACCGTTGCAAGTTATCGGGATTGTCACAATCATCCAGCGCCGAAGGTTTTCAGGGCTCCCGATGGCACTTGTTACATTTATAAGTTGGCAGAAAAGCGGCAAAGTTTTCATTATTTCAATAATAATGTCCGGCTTAAGCTACGGTTTTCTAGAAGACCGGTGGTCGCCACATAACGGCCGCTGTGACAGCTGTTATAAAAATTATGGCAGCGGGGTTTGACTTTACGGTGTCAAAAAACGCTCTGTAGGAAAACACACCAACTTACTTTCATAAATAACGTTTAGGTGACGTCATTCGCCGGTAAATTGCAGACACTATGAAGCGACCACCGCTCTTCTAGGAAAACGTAGCTTTAGAAAGATGGTGACATAAACTCTGTAAAGAAACGTCACCACGTTTGAAATGATGATTATTTTAATGTCATCACAATACTCAACAAAAAAACTGATTATCAAGATAATTACAGATATACCACTTTATTTATATTATTTATAAACGTTGAATGAAGTCAATAGATGTTTAAACATCATAAATGTATGGTTAAACAGTCGCTAATCATTACTTAACTTTTTAAGCAACGTCTATAATAAACCCCAAAATAATTATGTAATAGTTTTAAGATTGATACAATGAACAAATAAAAATTTATTCTTATTAATATTTTTTGATTAATATTTAGCAATTACATTTTAAAATATTAGAATAGCGGTCAGGGCTCCAGAGAGAGGAATTTCCTTAATATTATTATTTTTATCATTCTATAAATATAATATCATTCTATTATTTTGCATGTGTTCAAGTAGGTGCCTGCTCTCAACTATTAATTTAACTTTCAAAGACACTACAGAATGCAGTCATTTTAATTAAAATGATTTAGTTTCAGCTCCGAAGCCGCGGCCTCCTGTGCGTCCTCCAGTGCGTCCTCTGCCATTAGATAATATTAGAATAATCCAAGTTGACGAATTCAGATTTGCAGCAGAGACTGGGGACTCTTCGACGTACTACTGTTCTGGGAGGGCCAGGTGTAGGTGTAAGGCAACGCTTTGTCTGAACAAAGAAAACTATGTCGTGTCGGTAGACCTAACACACAATCATCCCCCACCGTCACCACTACCAACCTTTCCAGATGTTTCTAAAAAAATGTTGAAGACTAACAGTGTAAGTCTACTAGCTGCTACACTGTCGAATCCGAATAATAAAATCAATTAAAAACAAGGCTACACAATAACATGCATTTTAAGAGCGTGTATTCTGAAAGTGGGCAACGTCGCAAATAAATGTCAAATATTTCGCTGTATTGATTAATTTGGCAATATTACTGTATGGAAATATGAAATATGGCTACTTGAGACGCTGCCAACTTTTAAAATAAACGCTCTTAACATAAACAGTGTCCCTTTTTATGTTAAACAAGTGTGCACTTCCAATTATAGGGGGCCACATATCATTCACTTATTATTGTTATTATCGGTCGGACGAAAACATTAAAATAAATCAAAATACAATACGCGAAAATCATAGCAAGAAAAATAAAATGAAAAGCAAAACAGTAAGGGTACAAAGTAATAAAAATCAATTATAAACAAATAAAATAATTAAATTATAACCATATAATTCAACTTGATTCACTTTAGTTGAAAGAAACTAAGACAAAATAAAAGTAGATCCAAAATTATTTTAACGCGATTTCCCAATGGTATTGTTTGATTCTCTTTTATGTTTATTACAGTTTATTTAATTGCTTCACCCAAATTGAAAGCCAAGTGATAATAATAAATCGTTATACTTCTGTAAGTATGTAGGTGTATACAAACACTTTAATTCATCACAAATAAATTATGTTTTAAAACTAGATGAGTTCGGTGTTTCCAATCTGACTATACTCTGAGAAGAAAGGCCGAAATACACTCAGAGGTCACAGTCTCTTTTAAAGTCCAGACATAATCTTGGTCAGATCATGTGAGGACCATGTAGATTAGTGTTTGAAATGGTCTTTCGAGACGTGTTACATCGCCATTATTCTACAAAGGACTTGTGGCGGCATCTACATCGCCACATGCGCATATCATTTTTTTCTAATTCATATTTTTATTTTTTCAAAATATCCCTATGATTTTATGGACTTACACTTGTATCTTTTAAAATAAATACTGCTTTTTTTAGAAAAAAATGTCTTCAGTTCCGTTTTTTTTCATAGTCGACCAATTTTAACAAAAAATGTTAATTAATCCGATAAAATAGCTCATAAGCTTTTAGAAATAATAAACAGAATCCAAATCGAGCCAATAACATAGGAGATATGGCAAACGCTACACAAAATTGAATAAAATGAAAAATATTAAAGACTAGCGACCCGCCCCGGCTTTGCACGGGCATGTATTATACATATAAACCATCCTCTTGAGCCAGTCTATCATTTGCTGAAAACTGCATTAAAATCCGTTGAGTAGTTTAAATAAAAGATCTAAGCGAACAGACAGCGGAAGCAAATTCATTTTATATTATGTAAAGATAAACCCTTCTTTTAAACTTAATTTTCGATAATTTTTCATGACTATACAGAAAAATACGGGCGGTCACATGCCCACGGGCGACATTGTATATATAACTTCCCCGACACCAATCGTTGGGCAGTTGCCCGCCAGACATGACACCCATCTGGTCGAAGGATCCTCCCTTTTCTATAGAGGATGAGTGAACTTTACACCCTGTTCCTCATACCTCTAAAGACTTATGTTTAATGTTTAAAATATAAAATTCATAATTTATGAATAATCTTAATCTAATATTAATCTAGGCTCTCAATATATTTAGTATCCCATTGGTGTAGTAACCAAAAATATGATTAATAGCTTGTCTTGACCACGCAGTAACAGTAGCTCTAGTCATTACCACTAGTCATAGTCAGTATGTAATTGTAGGGTGTATTTTTAACTCTATATGAATATAATTTAAAAAAATTGAGCAGCATTTAATTATTAAAAATATGACGTACACATTAAAAATAAAACACGAAGAATGAACAGAAAAGTAAAGTAAAAAGATGAGTTCGAAATTGGTTACCAATAAAAGTTAAATAATTATACAGGTATTAATATTGAACGATTGGTAAAATTGATAAAAATGAATCAAAAGTGATTTATTCAAACTAGGCTGTGAATCGGCACTTTTTTAACGTCAAATTTACAAAAGACAGTTCTCCAAAACGCCCGCCCTTCACCACTTTCTAGTGCTTTACCTGGGAAGAAGTGGCGCAATAAACTGCAGCAAATAACTAGTTTCTTCTCAAAATTCCAAATTAAGAAACGTTTTATCAATCATTAATTAATGATTTAATTAATCATTTTTGTAGGTAGAAAGTCGTGACAAGACGCACACTGTTGGTACAGTTCGATTCAAACTTAATGGCGGCGCGGAAGTGCCCTCACCTCCGCTGACACGTGAATTCGTTAAGTTACTGCGCAGCGACTCGCCTCAGGTTCCGAGCCGCCATTAAGTGAATCAGGCTGTACCTACAACTACAATAAGCCAACAATATTTTTTATATTTTATACCAATATTATAATCATTCATTAGATTTCTTTTCTAGTCATTAATTATAGATTATACGTATAATGTAGATTCCTAAACAACTAAACGTTTACGTAATAACACTTACTACAATAATAATGTATGCATTTAAATTAAGAATATATGGTATTTTGTGTACTATCAATGTAGATCAGTATTATGGCAATTTAGTTTTTAGTTTTATTTTCTGCTGTAATGCCAATAAACGCATTTTTCTTTCTTTCTTTCTAATTAAACGGGTGAATGACCTAACGATGTTCTTAATATCCTATCTGGCGTGAATATGTTGACAAGTCGACATGTACGATTTTTGTATATTTTATAATTGGTACCTATCGAGGTTGCCCTAATTACTTATCTACGTATTAAATAAATCACTCTTTCAAAAGCATTCTTCATCATTTCAGCCGAAAGACGTCCACTGCTGGACATAGGCCTCCCCCAAATAGGGGGGTTTGCCACAATCGCCACGCTTGGCAGGCGGGTGGTCGATCGCAGTATTGTGTTAAAATGCATAGAGAACGCTGCTGCCCATTTTCTCGTGGGTCCCTAGTCGCCTTTTAAGATGCCCACGGGAAGAAATGGGATGGTACTATTCTTTACGTCCAGCACCACACGGAAAAGCATTACCTACGTATTTTTCATACCTACGCTGACCTTGTGGATTTTGAAACACTTTTACAAACGAGTATAGACGTCTGGAGAAAAATAAGTTTGTATTATGTGTACTCGAGTTTGTACTTTTTTATTATTAATACGAGCGTATCAATGATAATTAGATAATGATGGTAAAGCTACGGTTTCCTAAAAGAGCGTTGGTCGTAGTGACGGCTGTCAAGAAAATGATAGCAGCGGCAAAAGATAGTCGCATTTCTGTTTCGTTTTGACACCTCTGGCACACAATGACTTGATTGTCATAGAAACGCTATTTAATAATGTGTGTGGACACGTTTTCGCGTGAATAAGTATGGTGAAGGCAAATCTAGCGATTTAAATCTTTGCGCAGCAGGATTTGCCTTTACGGTGTCAAAAACGCTCTCTGTGAAAACACACGTTTCAGTGAACTCATTCACCGGTAAATTGCAGACGCTATGTGGCGGCCATCGCTCTTCTAGGAAACCGTAGCTTATGCGAATAACTGTTAACTCCTGGTTCTTACCTTTTTTCCAGCCTTCAAAATAATACAGTCATCGCGAGGCGGCCAGCTGCTGTTGTTTGACAACCATACGTTCTCAAGAAATAACAAAACCTCATACGTCTGGTATTGTTCAAGGCGACTGTCAAGGAAGTGTCACGCCAAAGTGATTTATAGACTAGACAGTGTGTTTATACCTCAAAACCTAGAACACAATCACCCTTCACCAAAATTTTATTAATTAAAAAATTTCTTCGAATCATTCGAGTTGATCTATTGAGTTCCACTTCAAAACGCCCCATGAAACTTGCATGGGGCGTTTTGAAGTGAAACTTCTTAGGCGGCAATTCGATCATTATTTGGGCGAGAATTGAGAGTGAGATTTCATGGACGCGTCACGTTTTGGAACATTTCGTTACATGAGAGAGAAGGAAATGCTCTTTTGCTTTGTCTCTCACACTAAAGCTCTCTTATTATTTATTTTTTAATAAGTTTCACTTCTATTGGAACATTTTGTTACATGAGAGAGAAGGAAATGCTCTTTCGCTTTGTCTCTCACACTAAATCTCTCTTATTATTGATTTTTTAATAAGTTTCACTTCTAACACGTGTACGGTGCATATTAAAATAAGCTGTGTGCTGCGAATTTATTGTTTTCTTTGAGAATTCAGAATCGAAAATCCTTGATTAAAATTTCTTCAGAAACTTTGTTTTTTTTTACATTATAAACCGACCGCTTAACTGATTCTTGGACACGTTCCCAGGGTGCGGGAGGGGTGACAGTTGTCTCAAGTTGACGAGTCACTGAACTCTCGCATCACGACTCCACACCCGTCTCGCACCGCGCTGCTACCTGAGGAACCGTCATACAGGTTGGCAGGGACATCGACGCAAAAACAGTTACCATGGATCCAGTACATGATTCTGAACCCCCACGCGTTGAAATTTTTCGTCGATATTTTTTTAAAGCTTTTGTTTCATAGAAAAGTGCAATACCTACGCGGTCAAATTTTTGGAACATCAATTTAAAAAAAAATAACCGTCGAAAAGTTTCCCTGCCACCTGTATTTTTGGTATACATATATTGACGGACGGGTTGACGACCCGTCACTGACGTGTCACTTGAGATTAAAACTTAAAAGTAAAACTGTCTTTCCTTGGTACTCAGAAAATTCGCTTACCTAAAGGTGTGTCCAACTCCAAACATAGAGCGGCAAGAGCGCGGTAGCAACACATGGCGTTTGCAGGACACATTTCTGCCGCACTCTAGTTAGGACTAAACCGACGTATGATTGCGCGGCAGTCGTCCAATTACGTACGATTGCCGCTTTATGTTTAGACACACCTTAACAATAAACAACGAAGGCGGGTCCTACATCTACATATTATTTTCACGCAATAAAATTGACGCCTGGGAGCGGGACAAGCAGGGTAAGAAGTAAGAAAAATAATAATATTGGCGACCCATAAGCTTAGTTGCAAATATAATATGTATTGTAATTGTAACTCGCTCAAACTTTTGTTTAATCATTGCGCAATCTTCAATATTAGCCCTGGACTGCCAAGAACATTGCGCAATTCAACTCAGACTATTGCAGTCCACTGCTGGACATAGTCCTCTCACAGGCTGCGCCTCGACACCCTGTCCTCCGCCAGTCTGGCCCAGCAACCTTTTTAAAGTCATCGGTCCATCTAGCTGGGGGGCGTCCCACACCACGCTTGCCGATACGCGGTCTCCACTCTAGGACTCGTCTGCTCCACTCGACATCGGCTCTTCGACAAACATGGTCATCCCACTGCCACTTCAGCTTGCTTGCTTTACGATCCATATCGGTAATTCTGGTATTAGATAATTTGCGCAATGTTAAGGCCGCCGGAGGAATTTTCAATATTACTCGTATTATTAGATAACAGTGATAGCGGCAATTGTTTCCTACAAGAAGTAGGTATGCTGTGAAAATGTCAACTGACTAGTTATTACAGATTGAAAGATACAGCCCTATGACAGAAGGATTGACAAAGATGTGATGATAGCTAAGTACACTTTAAGTACCTACGTAATCCTAATTGCCGTTTGATGGCAATAGACTCGCCAGCTATTACATGGGACTTAAACATAACTGGCGAAATGTGGGTTTACTAATGGTACACCTCTGCCTAACCCTTTGGGGAAACAAGACATGATGTTGTGATATGTATACATGTTTTTTTTTTGTCCGTGGGCACGTGCTCATGTATACCCTCCATCTTAGGAGAAAGGAGGGTTATGTCGGACTCATACCGACTAAAGCCCCACTGTTCCTACTACTACCCTGAGTCGGGGCCCGGGATATACTTTTACATTCACCGCTCCCCCGACTGGTATCAGCCCGCCATACCTAGTGGGCCCCATCACCCAGTGCGGCCGATCCCACGACCGCACGTCCTCCAAAAAAACCCCGTGTGAAACATTTCGTGCCCCCTCTTTGGGCCTGACTGTTCGGGCGACGACACAACCCCAATTTAGCCGCCTGCAGGCCCATGTTATGTACACCTAAAAATTACACTGCTTATTACCAAAAAAAAATCTCTTACACTATCGTGAGGCAGGGCGCTGTTGCTCTGATAAGTAAATAGATGATGACCATTAATATCTCTCCTTACTTACCCTTTTTCAGCCAGAATAGTACATTCTTCCCGAGGAGCCCAGCTGCTACTGTTCCACGACCACACGTTTTCAAGATCGAACAGGTCCTCATACGTCTGGTATTGTTCCAGTCGAGTGTCTAAGAGATGTCCAGCCAAAGTGACTTATAAACTAGACTTAGTAATTCCTCATGGTTTTGAACACAATCACCCTCCGCCATTGACTTGAATGAGGTACCTATATGTAATGGGGACGGTCGGCCAAAGAACTGTATGAATATGGACAGTACAGCAACTACGTAGTAAACGGAACACTCACACAGACGCGCTCATTGACGAGACCCCAAGTGATTGTCCTGGTGCTGTTAGTTGCGGGTGCCGTGTCGAGACGAGTGGTCCCTGCGATCTAGTTAAAAATGGAGCGTTGGTAATTATTTCAACAAATAGGCCTAATTTCCATACTGTCCATATTTAAATTGTGGTCAAAGCTAATTGTAAACATCAAAATCAAAATACGGCAGTGCTCTTTGCAGGTTTTTTGTAATATTCAATTTGTTTCTAACTCATGTACAAGGTTTATCCTCAATCAGATTTTTTCACTGACTAGAGAAACTCTTGATCTAGCCAAACGTTTTTTTTCGTGTCTAGTACTTTAAGTTTCCTATATAAACTTATCTAAAACCCATACATAACACGATTTGGTGTTACCGACCCTGTTTTGAAATTAGCATAATAATATGTATATTCTTAATTAGAATTTCTATTAGAAGTTTTTATAGGTTTTTAGCGGCATCTATATCGCTACATGCGATTCAAACAAATCCTGCATCGCGCAATTAGAGTTTACCGTGCGATGAACATATATACAAGCTTCCCGACTTCAAACTCTGGGCAGTTGCCCTCCAGACACGACACCCGTCTGGTCGGAGGATCCTCCCTTTTCTATGGGGGATGAGTGAACTTTACACCCTGTTCCTCATACCCCTAAAGGTTTCTAGTTTCTTAGTCGATTTGGCACATTGTCGCGTTAATTACGAAGTACCTAAACTATATTTTTATATGTATCTTTTTATTGTTTGTTATGTTGTTGTGGCTTACCGACCAACTAAATACGAGTACACACACGGATAAACCCATAATTAGTTTTCGTATTCTCTTTGTATTGCTCCTGTTGTATTTGGTTTAAATAGGGTTATGTTTATGATTATTTTTATTTATCTTTCATATAGATCGTTTTCTATTTTTTTAATGTGAGCAGAAGAATGTGACAATTTTATATTTTGTTAAGCACCTGGTACTTGATGAAAGGTCTACACTTTCCTCCCATACCTATTAACACTGTTCTTTGAAAATATTGTAAAAGCCAATTATTTTTAAAAGGGTTACCGTTTCTTTCCGGCTCTTCTCCATAGGAAACGACCAATTGGAACCGTGGACCTAGTGTCTGACATTTCATGAGTGCCCATCTAAGTTTATGTGAATTAAAATACTTATTTTGTTTTATTTTTATTTTTGTAATGTTTGTTATTTTAAGGACAGGAAACTTTTCATTTCACTTAATTAATTTATTATTGTTATTTATATCTATGGCAGGGCAGTCTGTGTGACTCTGCTTAGTAAGAAAAAAATTACAAATTACAAATAGCTTTAAGCCACAATCTTCTAATTTTGTGGTCTTTCGGAAAATGGTGGACTTCAATTTCGGAGTATTTAGGAACATAACGAATCATTTTCGCAAAAATAAAATAAAACTACCATCTCACGCCTTGTATTATTAGCTTGTGTTTGGAATTAGCTAAGAGAACGCCATTTTGCAATTGCCTTTCCCATCACGTATCCGACCGCAGGCAGCAACTGCACGCGACGTGTCGCGGCGTCATTTCGCTGCGGTCATAATTCCGATTCCGGTCGTAGCTCGCCGTCCGGTTAGGACCAGGCCCGGGTCGACGGCGCGTTGTGTTCCACGCGCGCCTCAAAGAGATGTCAGCACCAACTGACGGGGTCCGTAAGGACCAATGCCTGCCGGGGTTGCGAGTTTGTCCGAAAGGGATATCGCGGCCTCGGCACACCGGCAATGGAAGGAACACTGGTGGGTTAGTCAGTAAAAGTCGACACACCCTCCCGCTCCGACCAGAGCGGGAGAAGTTATTTGTTATTTCGCACCCTCAAAAAAAAAAAAGGCGGCAGCAACCCGTATTCCAATCAGTAGATAGAAGATAGAAAAACGTGTTAACGCTCGAGCGTTGGCGGTACTACTGGTCTGCAGTTGGGCCGCACGTGTCACCTGTCACTCGCCCGTACCTGCCAAAGACGTGTCGCTAGCGCTAGCTACGGAGAAACATAGAAACCAGTCGTGTTGCGGCGACACGTCGCCTGCAGTTGCCTCCTGCGGTCGGGTACGGAATGGTACCTCAAGGCAGCAGTGGCCCAGTGGTACCTACTAGTGCTCATACACACGAGCGGCACGCGTCAACGGTAGAGACAACTGCAGCCATCGACACACACGGTTGAGTACGATACTCAAATACACGAGCGGCACTTTGTCGCCGGCTGCAGTTGCCTCCGCCGTTGACGCGTGCCGATTGAGTGTATGAGCACTTAACAGCCGTGACTTACCAGTTCGTCCGGTCGTGGTTTGAACCCAGAAATCCACTTGACTACGTGCAATTTATTTCAAGATCACTATTCTCTGAGAAGTAGTCAAAAAGTTTTGAAGTTGTGTATTGACGGCCTATACACTAGAAACATAAAATGAAGCTATTTTTTTCCTGGTTCCTACAGGTTTTTATAACTTCCAAATCTACCAACAAAAAAAAAACCCATCCCATGTTCCTAGCACGGCGGGATGTGATGGCGCCACTGTTGCGGCTAATGAGAAGCTCAAGCGGCAAAAATACTGTAACCTAGTGGGTAACTATAGTTTTGAGCCATTTAGGGTCGAAACGCTCGGGTCATGGGGCCCGAGTGCGTGTCTCCTTTTAAGGAAATTTCTTTGGCGACTGTTCGACACTTCACGTGACCAAAGGGCTGGCTCGTTCTTTGGCCAAAGAATTATCATTGCCATTCAACGTGGCAATGCTGCCAGTCTTGTAGGTACGTTTCCGGATGACAGCGATGCGGACGAGTACTTCGACACTTAAAGCCACGGTCCCACGGCCTGTCGAGGCTTGTCGCTTTCTGAAGCCACGCTTGTGAAAGCCTCTTGCGGCCCATGCCGAGAATTTCCACACGTCTCATAGGATCGACGGTTCTCAGGGCCTGTTGGCCTGGCCTGGCACGATCTGGCCTGTGAGAAAGCGGGCCGTGGGACCTCAGCATAAGTGTCCTTTTGTTTTTGTATTTATTTGTATAGTTAGTTAGTCATTCATTTAGTGTTATATTGTATATAAAATTTGTCATCTATGGTTATAATTAAAAAGAAACAACACCATTTTTTTTTAAATAATATTAGGAACAACGTTATGATAACCATTCGTTAAAAAGTTGAATTTTTTGTTACAGTTTAATAAAAAATAAAAAACCTATTCCATTTTTTCATTCCAGTTAGAATATTAAAATAATTAACTTTCTGAATAAATTCATCCATTTTATGGGCTTTTAAAGAGAGTCATGTATGTAGGTAACCCTTATTATGGCAAAGGGAAATACCACCATCAGTTTAAAATAGCGTTCCCATTACAATTTATTAGTAATTTGACGATTTCCATTATGTTAAAATAAAATAAAAATCAACTTCTAAGTACACATAATTTCCAGGGTTCCATATAGAAAGGATCCAAGTTGGTAAACGAAAGAGAACGTTGCTTATGATCAAGGACTATACCTTTGCCCAAACCACGAGTGACCATAGATATTGGAACTGCAGCAGTAAGTATTCAGCCAAGTGCTCAGCGAAACTGCGCTTCAACGACTCTGGAAAGCTGATCTTCCATGAACTGGAGCATAACCATAGTGCACCAGCTTTTTTTAGAACTAGAGATGGAAGCTACGTGAAACTGTAATATTAGCAGCTTGTAATAATTTAGAGGCTAAAAAAAAAAAAAACTCAGCTCATTTTCTTTAATATTATTTAATTTTGTATTTAGTGCTAACAACAGCTAAGTATCCCGTCCTATTCTGTAAACATCTCACCGTGAAAACTTGGATGAAGTGAACTGTCATTGCACCTGATGCTAGAGATTGACTCTAATGAAAGCTCACTTCAAGCTCACTTCACCTAAGCTTTCACGGTGAGTTTTTATAGAGGTCGGGTGTTCAGTTTATGAATATTGAAATGACGCTTTTTTTTTAATTAAATGCGTTTTTAAACTATCTACTTCATACTTATTGTTTTATTCGTCTTAAGTTTGTAAGTAGGTTATACTTTAATTCTCAGTTCATTTTCTTTAATATTATTTAATTTTGTATTTAGTGCTAATAACACCTAAGTTTCCAGTCCTATTCTGTAAACATCTCACCGTGAAAACGTGGATGAACTGAGCTGTCATTCCACCTGATGCTAGAGATTGACACTATTGACAGCTCACTTCAAGCTCACTTCACCTAAGCTTTCACGGTGAGATTTATATAGAGGTCGGGTGTTCAATTTATAAATATTGAAATTACGCATTTTTTTAATTAAAAGCCGTTTTAAACTACCTACCTAATACTTATTGTTTTATTCGTTTTAACTTTGTAAGTAGGTTATACTTTAATCCTCAGCTAATTTGTTTTATATTATTCAATTTTATATTTAGTGCTAACAACACCTATGTATCCCGTCCTATTCTGTAAACATCTCACCGTGAAAACGTGGATGAAGTGAGCTGTCATTCCACCTGATGCTAGAGATTGACACTATTGACAGCTCACTTCAAGCTCACTTCACCTAAGCTTTCACGGTGAGATTTATATAGAGGTCGGGTGTTCAATTTATAAATATTGAAATTACGCATTTTTTTAATTAAAAGCCGTTTTAAACTACCTACCTAATAATTATTGTTTTATTCGTTTTAACTTTGTAAGTAGGTTATACTTTAATCCTCAGCTAATTTGTTTTATATTATTCAATTTTATATTTAGTGCTAACAACACCTATGTATCCCGTCCTATTCTGTAAACATCTCACCGTGAAAACGTGGATGAAATGAGCTGTCGTTCCACTTGATGCTAGAGATTGACACTATTGACAGCTCACTTCAAACTCACTTCACCTAAGCTTTCACGGTGTAACTTTTAAACAGATTGGGAGTTCAATTTATGAATATTGAAATTACGATTTTTTTTAAATTTAAATGCGTTTTTGAACTACCTATTAATATGTATTGTTTTATTCGTTTTAACTTTGTATGTAGGTTATACTTTAATTGTCAGGTCATTTTCTTTAATATCATTTAATTTCGTTTTTAGTGCTAACACAATTTTTTAATTTTTTTTTTGAAGGTGGGAACTTATCAAATAACTTCTCCCGCTCTGGACGGAGCGGGAGGGTGTGTCAGACTTTAACTGACTAAAACCCACCCGTGTTCCTTCCGTTGCCTGTGTGCCGGGGCCGTGATATCCCTTTCGGACAAACCCGCAACCCCAGCAGGCATTGGTCCTTACGGACCCCGTCAGTTGGTGCTGAAATCTCTTTGAGGCGCGCGTGGAACACAACGCGCCGTCGACCCGGGCCTGGTCCTTATCGGACGGCGAGCTACCCATTGCTCATCGTCCGCAAGCCTGCGCCTACGGTGGCCGGAAGTCGGCTCGCGACTCCCGACGCCCGGCCCGACTCCCGTCTCCTGCGGCGGGCACGAGGGCGCGCATCTTGCATCTCCCTCGCGCGCTCCGCCTCCTCCTTCGCGAGCATAACTGCTTCGCAGAAGGAAGTGACGGCCTCCCATGCACTCTCGCTCCGAACCATGGCTTGAACCAGGGCCGGACGCGAGAGATCGCTGCCGCCGATCGCCGCCGCCGATCGCCTCCGTGAGGACACGGCGGTGCTTCGCCCAAGCCGGGCAGACCTCCACCGCATGGTCCACCGTATCCTCCCGGCGATCCACACAGTGGTGACACCCGGGCGTTTCCTCCCGCCTTATGCGGAACAGGAACCTCCGGAAATAACCATGTCCGGTGAGGACCTGCATCCACACCACCTAAGTATACCGACCTATTCTGTAAACATCTCACCGTGAAAACTTGGATGAAGTGAACTGTCATTCCACCTGATGCTAGAGATTGACACTATTGACAGCTCACTTCATCTAAGCTTTCATGGTGAGATTTATGTAGAGGTTGGGTGTTCAATTTATGAATATTGAAATAACGCATTTCTTTTTTATCAATTTCGTTTTTAAACAACTTAATACTTTTTGTTTTCTTCGCTTTAACTTTGTAAGTAGGCAAAGTTTGGGAAATGTATGTTTTATTTAGTTTATTTTATTTAGTAGGTATATTAAATTAACCCACTACGCCAATTTGCTATTTCCTACATTTCGAGGAATGACAATTTAAGGTGACACTCAATTTGCTATAAGTTAATTTCCATGCCTTTTCCTACGTAAAAAAAAGTATAAAAGATTTTTTTAGAGCATAGTCCTATGTGTAGCTAATGTTTAAAATAATGTATTAATTGCTACGAATTGATTGGTATAAATAGGTACAATGAGGATTTTTTGAGCATTTGGAGGCCGGATTTTGTTTTCGTGATTTTTGTGCAATGCAAACTTAGATATAATATCTTACTATCAGTTAATAGCAATTTTATAAGCGGGTTAGCTTTAAACCCACCCATAGATCTATTTATGTATTTACATCAGTTATGTATAAAATAAAATAAATAAATAAATATTCCAAAAATAAATATTCCTATTAGCAATAAACGAAACGCCTATTGTTTTTAGTTACTGTGTATTATTTATTGACCTACCTACGAACAATTGAATGTAAATTTGCTAGTCCACATTTTCAATCACAATCTGATTTTTGAAGTATATTGCTAATCCATTGCTTCATAGGTTTGACAAATTTATCTGCTCAATAACGTAAGTAACGCAATGAACGCGGGCGAACTGTCAAAATGAAACCCATTGCGAAAAATTGTCATTTTATGTGTGTTACGCAATATCCCCGTAGGAGTGGCATAGAAAAGGCTAGTAATAATGTAATTTCTCTGAGCTTACCTGATGCCTAATGTTGAGATTACCTATAACATGTGGGTTAAAGAAATAAAATACTTTTTTTGTTATTCAGAATGTTCGTTTTTTAAGTATGAATCCCACAATCCACAGAACCAGGTAGTATTTTTCTAGTTTTATGTCATATCAGCAACACAAGTACATGTGTAAGTAGGTATCTACTTCATCATCACCAGGTCAGCTGAAAGACACTACTGGATATATTTACATACTTAAGTGTAAATGTCCGGTACAAACTACTGCCCGTGACTTCACCTGCGTGGACTTCAGAATTGGGTCCAGAATCCTGTCTGCCAAATTTCATCCAAATCCGTTTAGCTGTTTTTGCGTGATTGAGTAACAAACATCGAAGCAACAACACAACTTTCACGTTTATAATACATATATGTAGGATACTAATTAATCAAGTAGGTAGACCATTCAAAATTTTGGTATTGGTAAATAGTAAATATTATTAGGTGACTCCCTAGTCCTGCTGTGCTGATGCACTCGACATATTTTATTATATTTAGGTATATGATAATATGACCCACTCAGTCCCACTTCAGTGTTGCACACTTATCCGTCGTGCCTGTCTTGGAGCATAATGTTACGAATTTGGTACACAACTCTTTCTGAAAGAATGCTACGCTCCATTGCTCTGTGGTTAACCTTAAGTAGCCTCGGTCAAAGACCAAAAAGTAAAAAATAAATTTGAAAAAATAACTTTTTTTCTTTCAGATTTACATTATGAGATCGTACATACGCCCGGTGGCAGACAAGTGATGGTCTTCCAAGATTACACTTTCTCAAACAGCTGGAAGTCCAGGTGCTGGTACTGCTCCAAACGGAAGACGCTCAAGTGTCCTGCAAGGGTCTTCATCGACATTTATGGCAGTATCAGAAAATATAACACTGATCATAATCATTAAAGAAAGTCATGTCAGTCAGACTATACTTTGCCGTTAACCGGCCGGGTTTACTTCCACACTCAGGCCCGTCAGTTAAAATTAATCAATCTTTTCACAGCGTTCTTTAGCTTATCAATAGGGATGATGACATATCATTATTTTTTTGTCCTTTGAGATTATAAAAAAATATTGCACACGTATTTTTTATTTTTTGACGTAATCTAAAGATTACGGCGATGCATTGAGGTAAAATCTGCCATGACGTCACGAGTATGTAGATTTTATACGTACTAGTGATGTGGTGAACCCCACTCCCCAACTTAAAATGCGTTTTATCTAAGTATTTTTGTATTAATATGATAAAGCAAAAAATACGTGTCTAATATTTTTTTATTATCTGACTGACGGACTAATAAGAGTTTCATTTTTTTTTACCCAGGCATCATCCCTATTGCTCACGGTTAATTATTTTTGAGTGACGCAGTAAGTTCATATTTGTGTGTATCTTCTATTATTTTTTGTATGTAATAATTAATAACAATTATTTAAACTTCGATATTATTACGCGTCTGTATAATTTATAGGTGCTGCTATTTAGTAACTAGGTACTATAAACGTCTAGGTAGGTAACAAATTATAGAAATCCGTGTCGGTGGTGTCGGTATATCAAAAGTCAACGAAGGTATAGCTACATTATTTTTTTATAACTAGAAGGGTCTCACCCAACCAAGTAAACAAGCACGACGCGACTCTAATAAAACGATTTCTAAGATAACTTCACGGTAGAACAATTACCGGTGTCGCGTCGCGTAACAAGTCGCGCCAGTCTGCACGAACCTTGCTTCTTTTGTACTGCAGTGTGAATAACATCTTGATGTAAGATATAGACACTGTTTAGGTACCTGTTCCCGAGTTTTGGAATCAAATTATGTTCATTATGCCTAAATGTTTGCTTGCCGTCTTTTATTTGGAGTGGCGCCACCGTCTACACACCGAAGAATGCTATCAATTTGTTTCGCGTGAATCGAAACGTAACGCAATGACAGTCGTGTCAGATTGACGGATGACGGGTAATTAAAAACAAAAATAAACACTGGGATTTATTGTAAATTCACCAAATGGACCTAATTCTAGTGACTATGGTATAATTTTTGTGAAAATTCTAGTCTAATATAAGCGGGAACAATATAAAAGTGCCAGTGTATATAACATAACCTAAAATTGTGCGCGGAGTTTCAAAAGTATTTGAATGTAAAGTGTTTTACAGTTCTATTTAATCACAATAATAGTAATTTGTTACATTTAAAGTGTGCTAGTATATGCTCTTTACTTGATTTGCCTATTGTTTTTATGGAATATCGCGGTATCAACATGTTTTGGTGAGTGAATTAGTATAAGTTTCACTATAATACTTTCTATGTATTTATTGCTATTTAAAAGGAATTTAATCAACGTATCCATGACCTATTCAATCTTTATGTTTCTATAGGACAGTTGTTTACTATAATTTCTTGTTTTATTTAGGAATGATTAAGCAGAACAGTGATGACCTACTTTTTATCTACGGTCACTTGTTTGTGCTTGTAAAGATTTAAACAAAATATTTGTACGTGTATCGAAATACACCTTTGCTAAAGCAACTATCACTATTCTGTTTGTAGGTGTAATAGCATTCTTGCATCCCCATTATCAAAGGATGCAAGACTTTTGTATAAGTTAGCGAAAATAGGACTTAAATCCTATGGAATAATTGTTTGTACCAATGAGGGTGGTATAATCAGTTTATGATTAAACTCTATTAATAAAATAGCATAAAAAAGAAAAACTATCCCTATTCTTAATGAAATCAATCAAACATTAGTTTATAACAAACTTTCATAATAATTTTAATGAAGAGTTGAATGATGATGTCTTATCAAATGTGTAATAAATAATGATAAGAGCAATTGTATGTGCCTTCCTAAATATTTAAAAAACTTTGAATCTTTGAAATTGAAACTATCTAGTGATACTTTGTTTTTTTTGAAGAAAATATTGAAATTACATTGTTTTGTGTAATCATGACAAATTATTTTTATTGAATAAAATACTTGATTGATATGTATTGTTGTATTGTGTTGTTTAAATAAAATATACTTTGGAATTTTGTTGTTTTTGTTTACTTCTTCATGGTTATTGCCTTTGTCACCTTTCCTGTATGAGCCTGAGCAAATGCATATTGAATTTAAAGAATTTCAAATGTCATCAAAATAAGTGTGTTTTAATTACAGTTTTAGACAAATTTTCTACAAACTACGTCATCCCAATGAAGGAAGAGTTCAACAATAAACTAAAACGCCTTGTTGGTCGCAAGAAGAGCAACAGTTTGTACTTCATCAACTCAGCAAGGTACCAGGACTTCATAAAAGAGGTGAAGGAACTTAAAACCAAACAATATAAAAACTTTGAAGACTACAAAATGCTTGGAAGCTATGACATCATGGACGTGAACGGTAGAGAGCGGTTGATTCAGCCCAGGATCGAAGTTAATTCTAGTATTAAGTTCTATGTGCCTATGGACGACCTATTCAGTGTATTACACACCATACATTTATTGTTCAAACATGCAAATACAGATGTAATGGACGCCGAATTGAAAACTAAGTTTTGTAATGTTTCCAAAGAAGTTATTAAAATATATTTGACTTGTTGTAAAACTTGTCAGGAGGGTAACTGAAATTCTTGTTTTTACAGTAACTTAAGTAAGTCTTGTACTATTTTAAGTAATCAATTTGTTTCTTTAATATTAGGAAATATATTTTTTTTTAATGGGAAAGTCACTTTATTTTCCTCTCACATAATACTGAGATCCTTATTTTTATTTGATATTGTAAGTACATATACATACTGTTTTTGTTACTAAATTAAGTAATTATGTTGTACTATGGAAGAGCGGAGTCTCACAGGCATAGCTTGCTTAAAAGTAGGCTCCAAACACTAATCCCTTTTTGTAAAAAGAAGCGTAAATAAAAAGAAAAAAAAATATTGTGTGGCTGTAAAATTTAAGAATCAGCCAGTTTTTACTGAGACAAATGTTAGAATGTACACAGAGATTTAATAGGTAAAAGGGGCTGGTGTCCGCAACTCCACGCCATAGCGCGTATTTTGCGGACTGGTGGTAGAATCGATTATTCGATCCACCCCAGCTCCCCGAGGAAGGCCAGCAGTCCAGATGTTACTGACAATCTAATCAATAATAAACTACGTACATTACCGAAGTACTTTGCCCCCTGTATGTGGCTCCATCGGGCAGTTTAATTGCGCAGGTTGATTTGTTTACCAACCACACATCCGTACGTAACGTAGCCATGGGATGCAGTGGATGATCTCGACATTTTCATACAAAGCACATCTTGGACACTTGCGTAGCGTAGCCATCGGCATCAATGGAACTGCGCCTTTATTGGCCTAGTGGTCTGAAGTGCGACTGTTATCGTGAGATTCCAGGTTCGACTCTCAGTAGCCATTCTCAATATTACCACATGAATAAAAAATTTAGTCATGTGATATTACTTCATACTTAATAGTTAAAATAATAATGTAAGTGTACCAATACACATACATTATTATCTTTAGGTTCCGATTTTGTAAAGTCAAAATCGAAATATTTATTAGTAAAATGTTATTTATTAATTTAGATTACCTTTGTGGGGTACAAGTGATTAAAAAGCTAATGAAAATTCACGCGAATAAAGGTAAAGTCTCAACTGATACTGAACCGGATGCTCTTACAAAACGGAAAAGAGATAAACTCGCAAAATCACTGCCATCGACGAGACAACGCCAGCAGGAAGCAAAGCATTTGCCTGCATTTGAGGAAAAACAAAAGAGATGTCGCCAGTGCCGTAGATCTCATCCATCGCTTTCCATCAGGCGGGAGCGAGGTCAACAGAACGCCTATACCGCATAAAAAAAAACATTATATTATTGATTCCTAATCCAAGAATGATTAAACTATTTGTAGAAGTTTGATTATTTGTTTTTTTTATGGTTAACCTTTGATTAATTAATTATCTATGATTGGACATTTACTACTCCACTTTATTGTAATGTTAAAATATTGCTTACGTAATTATTTTATTTACTTTTAGCCAATGTCATCACCCGATGACAAACATTAATTGCTTACGACCCATATTTTGCTAGTGGATACTCTATCTTAGGTCTGAACCTTAGTTAACTAATCAATAATTTCTTTTTCTCGTAATATTGTGACTTCTTTCTTTTTCGTGTGGTTAGTGACTAAACTGGTGTCAGAGTTTTTGTGGGCGGCATATTGTGAGTTCTAACTTGTAGTAGAGCCTTCTGCCAAGGAGCTGGTTCGAGGCACTACCGCCGTCCACCACCATTTCTGGTTTTTCTGCCAAGCATCGTTCTGTTGCGAGTTAAAGGCATGGGTGCCGGTGTAATTACAGGCATAAGAGACTTCAGTTTTGTCTCTGGAATAACAATGTACCTGCGATGCTTCTGGTAGGTATTGCAATGTCGATCGGCTTCGGTAACCACTAATCAGTACGTTGCCTGCTTGTTTGCCATCTCATGATATTAAAAAAACTACTGACATTACTTAAATTACATAATCAGTCGTAAATTTTGCATTTGACTGAGAGCTCTGCTGCGGGGCAGTGATATGTAAACTAAACTGTTGATAAAATATCCTCATACTACGTTTACTTTCCAGTAAAGTTTATGATCTCAAGAGGAGGGGACCGACTGATGAAGCTGGGAGATTTTACATTCACCAGGGTGCAATACCAAGGAGACCATTGCTATTGGTCCTGTTACACCCACAATACTCACGGTTGTCCTGCCAAAGTGTATACCGAAAGAAATAGATTGATGTATGCGAAAAATCTTCATAATCATCCACCTACGGAGTTTTTTGTTTGACGTCGTCTTCGTTTTAGGATCAGCATAATAAAATATCCTTATAGTGTTGCCATCTTTTCTGATTCGGTAGCTGCGTTGCTGTTATCGCATACAACCTTTGGTGTTTGTTTTGATAACCGGGTCAGTTAAGACGGCTGCAATATAGTAATGTCTTCCTCATTTTCCTAGTGTCATATGTAAATTTATCTCCTGTTCGTTCTGTGTTAAAATAAAGTTCATTGTGTTTTATATAAGATTAAATTGCTTCATGTATTGGGTGTAATGACTGAATGCCACTGAATGAATGGCTCAATACAGAGAGGGAATATTTTGATCGCTATATCACATTTTCAGTCAGGCATTAGCCAAAGAGAACAAATCTAGCCATTGCTTTTTTATGTAGTATTCTTGAGGCTTTGGACAGATTTACCTGGATTAGACAAGGTGCTCAAATATAGTAATAATAGTCGTAGTAGTAATAGTGTTTATGCGAGAGTATATTAACGGACTGTCATGTCTCATGGTTTTCATGTGTTTGTCTTCGTCCATGAATGGCAGTTCGTTTTAGTTTCCGTAGTATAGTATTTTTTAAACTTAAACTATCTTGTTGCGTAAGGTGCTAATTTGTGATAAAAACTGAACTTTGTGATCTCTGCGTATTATTGTAAATTCTTGCCTATTTTTTCACTGGATGCGTACAAACGTGGTGGCATATTCGATGTATTTTCAGTATTAGTGCACTTGTGTTCCATTGCTCTCTATTTTTGTGTAAAAATATATTTGAAAGTAAAACATGAGATTTATTTTTTCTTTAACCCAGGTCGAAGATTTGACCAGCTTGAAGTAAAAATCACACTTGTAGATTAAATACCTGTCTTAGATCAACCTCATCCAGGATACTGGGCTAAGAGAGATCTTACTAGTTCAAGTTGACTTGAACTGGTAAGGGAGAGCCCAGTCTCCTGGATGACGTTGACTAGGTTGGTTACCACTCCACTCCTAATCTTATATCAATGCCTATCCTAAAATAAAATAGCTAAGACTGCAAGCAATTTTGTAAATAAACGACGCTTATTAAACTCCTTGTCTTAAAACGTCGTACCTCGCGTAACTAACGCAAATATTTTATGAAATTACAGGAAAATTCCTCAATGGTCACGACACAGCATATATCATCCCATCTCTTAGAGGGAAACCTTTAATATCGTATCAAAACTACACTTACTGCCGGCACTCCGTTCGGAATGGTGTGGTCAGATGGACCTGCTCTACCCACTCCTACAGATGCTGCAAGGGCGTTCTAAAGACACGAGGGAAACGCATAATTGAAGTCAAGGGTGTCCACAACCACGATGCAGCTGAACTTCTCATCAATCGATCAAAACCTTACTTGGGATGGACATGACCATAGAAAAGTAATTTGGTAGCTAATTTTTGTCCGAAAATGCCCAGTTTTCAATGCCTATTGTAAGATGTGCGGAGTAGTAGTTAGTATTCCGAGTAGTTGGTGGAAACTATATCATTATTTCCATTAAAATATCCTTCCTACCAGTGTAAAAAAAATAAATGGTATTGAACAACTAATCAGTAAATTGGAAGAGAAAGTTGAACTTGTTGAACTAGTTAACTTATCATGATCTAAGAATTTATGCCACTAGTCAAATTATAAGATATTATTGGATATACGTCAAGAGATTAAATTAGTAAATTATGCAATAAAGGTGTTTCCTATAGAAGTAAAATAGTTGTAGATGATATTTGGTTGTGAAATTGTATTCTGTGTCTTTCGAGTATTTGTTAAAATATACTCTTAGTTGTAACTTCTGCTGGTCTTGATCTTAGGTACTTACTACATCTAGGGGCAGTATAATAAAGCGTTATTCTAGTGCAAGAACCAGACGGAGGTACACAGGACGAATAGGGCCATCCATGTTTCAGGCTGCGTTCTGCGTTAAGCCGAGGCAATTACGAAATAATTGCGTTCGTTTGATCCTTTGCTGCTTTATCCCGCCCTATTCCATTCATTAGCGGCAAAAGCTCGGTTCGCCATATGTCACTTTTTGTTCGGTGAACCTGAACGCGTGATCGCGCCGACAGAGGGCGCTTTCCGCCCGTTTGACCGCGACGTTCGCGTATTCGCGCGAAGTTCGCTTTTAAATAGGACGCAGGGTCACAATGATGGCTTTTTGACACAACAACTAAACGGTCCCAGTTTAGTGTTCGCTTGCTAATATGAGACTGCACTCGTAGCATGACCATCGTAGAAACGGGTTTTGTCGACGGAAGAATAGATAAACAATGTCTACGGTGGTCATGCTACGCGTGGTGGTCAGCATATCAAAGCCTGGAACCTAACCTATGACTGTAGAGTCATAGGTTAGTTATGTGGGAAAACAATTTGAAAACTTTTTAGGTAACTTTATCACCCCGTGACCATACAATTTAAAATTCTGCCTAGCCTTTTCCCAACTATCTTGGGGTCGGCTTCCAGTCTAACCGGATGCAGCTGAATACCAGTATTTTACATGGAGAGACTGCCTATCTGACACAACCCAGTTACTGGGTAACACGATACTCCTTGGTAAGACTGGTTGTCAGACTTTTTGGGCTTATGAACTACTGTCAAAAACCTACAGTCATTCGTACATCTTTGACAGTAGTTACGGGTAGTCGGCCGTACAATAGAATGGTGAATTGGGTTTGCAAGAGTTAGAAGTTTACGTTTTGTTTACCTTCCGAACTTTCTTCCTTTTAATAGTAAGATAAATAATTAGTTTCTCTATTTTACTAAGTATACTTATTAGTAATCTCTTTTTTGACTATTAGTTATAATATTATTCTTATAATTATAATAAAACGGCAGTAAATTTATAGCATTTATTAAAACTTACAATATTAAGTTATCACTATATAGGTACTACAAACTTTAAAGGGTTAGGCCTAGCCTGCACTGCGATAAAAAATCGTGCGAAAGATTTATCGCTATTCTATATCACATGTTTATGGATCTACACGTAGGTACTGGCGATTTAAAATTCGCGTTCGTTATTATGCCGTACCTACACTGAATAGGTATATACCGCGCGAATAAAATTTGCAGAGCGTGCTAGGCCTTAGGCCGTATGCCAATTATCTTGTTTTTTGAAGTCTGAAACTTAATTAGAATGTAAATCTAGATCTCATTATATTTTTGTCGGGGTAATGAAATACTTGTATTTTCATGCGTTATTGTGAATTAGTCATTTCATTAGGTTAATCCTTAAATACAGTTTTAGTGAGATTTAATCGAAGTTTCATTTACTTAAGCATCATTTTCCTATGATCATCATTATCATTTATGATCTTGAATGCCAAGGTTTTTGGCTTTTTAATCTTTTAATTGTTAACAAAGATCTGCTACAGCATCAACTATGATAATAACTTAAATTTCAGTGCAGCCGCGCCGTAAATCATTTTTAAATTGGCTTAAAATGGTTTAATCTGGGATTTTTCATAAAAAAACAAAAATTCTAAGTAACTCAAAAACTACTGAACTTCGGTAGAAAATTTGGTGGCTTAACTTGTTGCATTTTAACCCCTCTATACTAATGTTATCAGTACTGGACTAAACACCATTTCAGTGTTAGTGCAAACCATAGATGAAGTTTACATTTGACATCATCTAAATTGTATTTTTTTATTCTTCCAATTCGTTAGGAGGCAATGTTGCATAAATATTTATATGGGAAAAATCAAAAAGGTCGCTCAATTTTTATTATATTTCACTGATCAAAAGTTGCGAATTTCCTTTCAACGATATTATTATCGGTAGTTAAAAACCATTTGTTTGTTATGTATTTTGACAGCTGGTAATTCTCACTCATTTTGACTATAGTAAATACTTTTTCACCCGTAACCAACAAACTTTCGTATTTGACAAGAGGATACATCCGTTGGGATTTGTGGTCCTTGAAATTGAACTTTGACCTTCCTGAATGCGATTCGCTACTTGCGTTAAGGATTAGTCGCCTTTTCGTAAAAGGTTTTGTATTCGAAACAACATACTTTCAAATGTATATGCACGTATAGAAGGTAGAGAGCCAAACCTTGAGACATCATTTACAAAATGACAGTGATTATGAAATACTGCTCACAGAATCATGACCTTAAATTTCTGCGATTTTTTCGATGTAATCAACACAAAGTTTATCAGCTATGTGCCGGTAAGATACATAAACATCAGAATAACAAATAAGTGTGGCACAGAACAATGTATTCTTTTTTTGATATACTTCAAATTATAAGTGTTCTTTTAGCACTGGATCAAGGTATAACAAAAAGTTTTTAAATTCAGCACCTTTCCAAAAGTGAAGGGTATCTAATTCTGATTTCCATTCGTTTTCTTGGAACATCCTGAATTTCCCTTGCCGAACACTTTGTTTGGAAATTAAAACTGCCATTAGTTCATCCCAGTAAACATCTCTTCATTAGGTACACCCAAATCTAACAAATGAAGAGCATCTGCAATCGTAAAATCATTAACAAGATCTATGGGTAAATCTTCGATTAGACTTTTTTCAATATGTACTTACTTGGAGATAGATTTTGTTGCCAATCATTTGTTTACATTTCTGTAGAAAGTCCATGTGAAACCGAATCGTTTCAGTTTTTTTTTTACTCATTTTCAACTGCAATCATTTGATCACTTGTTGAAACAGTTTGAGAAACAGTGTCTTATAATGACTTTTTTATTCACATTATAGCAATATATTGTTCAGTAACAATGACGTAACATTACGACACCTCGTGTAAATATAAATTTTAAGTTATTATTCTTGTAACATTGTGACCACACCGGTACTACACATTTTTTACTCGATTACACGCATGTTACAAACTGAATACTAAGGCCCATATTACAGAACCTAATTCAAAACTCAAGCATTACTTAAAACTCGTTTAAAGCCTTTTGATTGGTTGAAACTAGTCTTAAGTAATGCTTGAGACTTGAGTGAGGTAATACGGGCCGAAGTGTTTAAAAATAAGTCTATACAAATTACGTAAAATGTGAACAGAAAGACTACATATAGTTACAATTTTTTTTTCCGATTGAATTGTTTGCGAACTGTTACTACACATAGAGATATGAAACCCCACACATTCCCCATGTTTCGTAGCAGTTACAAAACTGCCACAACTTGTAACTACTATGAAGATTCTGTGACCGAAAAGTGATGTATGCGAAGGGACCGTAGACCTATGTATATATGTGATACTCCACGCGTTCCTGAAAACGGGTCTTCACAGACTGACAGTCGGACGGACAACAAAGTGATCTTATAAGGGTTTCGTGTTTTCCTTTTGAGGTACTTACGGAACCGTAAAAAAAAATCAAACTGCACTAAACTATCAAAATCAGTTACATCTAATTTATTTTTACAGTTTCATATGAATGGTCGAAAAAAAACAAGATGCTGATGGTTGTAGACGGATACAAGTTTTCACTTCATTACTCCAGAAACTGCAAGGAAAGATGGCAGTGCAGCAGAAGAAGTTATTTTGGGTGCAAAGCAGTCTTACATAAAGTAGAAGGAATTGTAACTTATCAGAATAATTTTCATAATCATGAGCCGTGATACTAAAAGAAAAACCCAACTTGCCATGTATCGAACTGTGATTGAAGATTTTGGGAATCAATGAATAAGCTGGTTTAAGTTATTTATAAAATATTGAGTCACATTCACCAACATAATAAAGCGTTTCGTAAAAATACGTCATCATATGCCATATTCTCTGCATGAGAAAATAATGACGTCATTGGGATTGTCGACTGCCAATGGCGCGAACGTGTAGCAAAAGTGGACGCCATCTTTGTCATGGCGTCACTAATCTTGTGAAAGTGCAACGTACCATTATGATAAACAAGTACTTAAAAGATACCATAAGAATATCTGAATTTGATTTTTAGTATTTTATTAATTTATGTTTATTTTTTATTTTGGCCCGGTGATGGCAATATGCTTGCCCCTGTTACACGAGCCTTAATCATAACTGGCGGAATGTGGGTGAACTATAGGTACCTACACCTCTGCCTAATCCTTCGAAGGACTGTTTATTTTCGTGTTTTCTTCTTACCTTGCGTCATGTGTACCGCAAATAAACGTATTTTCTTTCTTTTCTTTCTTTCTTTAAGGATTCAGACGTGATGTTATTTTTGGTGCAAACTTAGAAGTGTTTTGTTTTTTTTTAATCAGGTAAGTCTGGTCAACCGCACGTGTTGGCAACACTTCCAAAGCGTTTATTCTGAAAGTGGGCAACGTCGCAAATATTTCGCTGTTTTGATTAATTTAGCAATATCACTGTATGGAAATAAGAAATGTGGCTAACTAGCGAACGAGAATATTAATAATGAATTGCGATTATAACATTGAATTTAATATTGTAACCGTTTTAGGTGTACAAAAGGCATTTGGAAAGTTTCCAAATACTTTTTTTACATCTAAAACTAAATATTCGGCGTTAGGATATTAATTATTGCATTTTATAATCAATATTCTAGTTCACTAGTTGCCACATTTCATATTTCCATACAGTAATATTGCCAAATTGACCACAACAGGTAAATATTTGACAGCTATTTGCGACGTTCCCAACTTTCTGTATAAACGCTCTTCACTACGAATCCTACATTATTGGTACGACATAAAGTCGCTGGCAATGCTAATAATTCAAAATGTTACCACAATCATAGATTGACAGTAGGTAGATAGTGTTATTCACGAGCGCACGTCGTGTGAATCTTATGTCACTGTAATAAGTTATCAATTGAAATGATTGAATCGCGTTCGTAAAATGTAAAATTTATACTCGTGTGGGTACAAACTTGAGCTACATTCTTTAATTATGTAACGTTCAGTACGAAAAACTTTTCGACTTTAATTTGAATGGTCTAATAAATAGTATTATATAATTTATAAAGAGAGTTCAATTTCGTTTTTACTTCATGTTGTGTTCATGAATTAAGGTTTATTAGTTTTCACCTACTTTTTAATTGGTTATTGAAAAAAATAATAATGAAAAATACGTTTTGGTTTTTTATTTTCTTAAAATGTCTGAAACAAAAACTAGGTAAATTATGTAGGTATATCTATCAATAGTACATAAATAATAAAATAAAATAAATTAAGGTTCTTTTCTCACTATTAAAAGCCACGACTAATCTTCCAGTACTTCACAAAAAATCAAAACCTACCAGAAAGACCTAACACATTTTATTTTAAATTAAACAATTCCCCAAAACTACGAATTAATGACTTTTTCTTTTTTTTATCAGGGAAAGCTGCAATAGAAATACTGTGTCCAGTTTGCGGCGACTTCGTGAGTGGTATACACTATGGTATCCACACCTGTGAATCCTGCAAGTCATTCTTCAAGAGAGCTATCAGCTTTGACAAGTCCCTTACATTTGACTGTGTGAAGCGGACCGGTGGATGTTCTTTAACTCCTTATAAAAGATCCTGCAAGTTTTGCAGGTATCACAAATGTATTGAAGTCGGTATGTTGCCAACCTTAGTGAGACTTAAGAAGGAGCGCGGCGGTAGGGCCTCAATTTATTTAAAAAAGTAGTAATTAATGAACCGAAGTTCATTTTGAGAATTTAAACCAGCCAAGTACTTACTTTAAAAATTGTTGGTCCTCTTACAATAGGTTATACGGCCGATGAATCATGGTCGCTCTGAACGTAGGCTCTACGAACTTTCGCGCGTGTTCTCTCACTCACACTCGCCTGATGTCACCAATTGATTCCTAAAAAATGTTATTGCGCAGCCTCCTGCGAAAATATTCGGACCAGCCATGATTCCTGCGCTATATGGGCTAAATCATACTTATTCTCCCAATTCACTGCCAGTAATCTTAATTTAAACAAATGAAGTAATCGTTTTTATGCGAATACTATTCGTTTGTCAAATAGAGTTTGATAATGAATTTGGTTATATATATATAATATGGATACTTGCTATAGAAATCGAACAAAACAAATAAATAAAATTACTATTATTGCTTAACCTATTTAGAAATATAAAAGGGAAAGGAAGGGTCATGCAAGCAAGTGTTTGTATTTGAAAAAATCGTGAGACTAAGAAAGTGCCAGTGTAATGCATAATGTGGAAGTGCCTTTAGTGGATGTTGTATGTCTACAAATGTAGGTACAGACAACATAATAGATAAACACGCGTGAAGATTACTATCTTTTTAAACCATGACACCATAGAAATAATAAAAAACAAGAGAAGTGGAAAGGGGGCGTGTCTGTGTCCGTGCGTCATGATCAGTGTGCTCATGTCATAGGTAAATGGCCGTCTCCGCGAACTAGTGCGTTTTCGACCGCGATCATGATAAGATTTAAGAATGCCGTGTTGTTCAGTGGTTTCTTGTAAAATATGAAATTACTGTACAGAAGATGATGACCATCGCAGTAAAATATTGTATAACGGATCTCGGAAATCAGGTGATAGGCGCACCCTGAAGGCCTAAAAATGCAAATAAGTTATGGGTCATTCCATTATCGCGGGTGCAACATCTAGACGCCTGTTTTACTTTAACCTAATTAAATAAAAAACATTTTTAATTAAATTAGTCTTTAAAAGACTACACTTTAATGTTTACTTTATATTAATTAACAAAAAAATTAAAATGATATTTTAAAAGCCAGGAGAAAGGTTCAAATTGCCATCGCGGGTGCAACAAATTTGGCCCAACCTTTCCAGATCACAAACAAAAAACACATAAATCTGTTAATTCTAATACATTTAATATGATTGCCTTAATATTTTGAAATGTATTAAAGTAGTACAAAGAACATAAAATAAAAACTCTAAACAAACCAAAAATAAACAATGTTTTTTTTAATAATCGCGGATGCAACACCAAATTGTCGCGGGCGCAACCAGTCTAATTTAAGTGAACATAAACATGAATTTTACTTATATAGGAACATAATAAGAGGTCAAACCGTATTTATTACTCACAATTATACTTTTGTTGTCATTATATTAATTATTTCTTTTGAAATACGTCAATAACTGCCGAAAATTCTATGAACATATTATTTCCATCAGTCTTTTTCTTTGGCGCTTCCAACTTCGCGATAATATCATCAAATTGCACGTCTGCTATGTCATTAACGGTGTCTGTGAATCGTTAGCCATCAACCGTCGTCATAAATTGTACTCTAACTTCTCCATATCACTCTGACACAATACTCCCCTCATAACGATATTGAGTTTTTTTTTGCCGGTTTTCCAGAGCAATAGGGATGGTGCCTGGGTAAAAAAAATGAAATTCTAATTAGTCTGTCAGTCAGATAATAAAAAAATATTAGATACGTATTTTTTGTTTTATCATATTAATAAAAAAATACTTAGATAAAACGCATTTTAAGTTGGGGAGTGGGGGTCGATACGTCACTAGTACGTATAAAATCTACATACTCGTGACGTCATGGCACATTTTACCTAAATGTATCGCCGTAATCTTAAGATTACGTAAAAAAAGAAAAAATACGTGTCCAATATTTTTTTATAATCACAAAGACGGACTAAAAAAAAATTTTTAGTCATCATCCCTATTGTACGAGCACATACAGCATAAATATTTTTCGGTAAGACAGTAGCTTGAACAGTAGCAGTTTCAGGACATGCTTCTGGTGATAATTTTCAAGCTTGAAGAGACGTTGATGGAGTTTCGTCATTCGTTGTTTCGCCATTTACGTCGCTTTCTAGTTGCCTGCATTCTTTCTTTGGATCTGATTCTAGCCAATATTTTCAAATCTACATCTGTCTCCATATTAATTTTCATTACTTCTCTCCGTTTGGAATCACGAGCCCTTTCCCGTAGGAGGTGTTCAGCATGAAGCTCAGGATTTTCTTTTAATTTCCGCCTATATTTCTGCGAAGCAGTCTCCTTATGTTGCTCTGTTGTCATTTTAACCGATATTTCTGTAAAAAAAAACAATATAATATAGACATACATATTAAATATATATCATCAATCGTCTTCAGCATATATTATTAGTCAAGGTATATCAAAACAACGAAATGTATAATTAATCACACAAAAAGGTTACGTGGAAAAAAGTTGCACCCGCGATCTCACATCGAGATCGTGGGTGCAACCAATTTAAGTTATCGTTATTAATTTAACCTAACAATCATTACAATCTTAAAAACAAATAATTTAAGTTTGGTTTTGATTTCAGAACATTAGCTCTTTATTTCTGTAAACTTTTATATCTTTTGCATCGCGGGTGCAACAAGTTAACAGTGTATTCTAGCAGTCAATAATTTCTTAATAAATAACAACATATATGTACTTAAATTTTTTGGAACACGAAGATAAATGAATATTGTCACTTCACGTTTACCCGGTAAAACAATAACCTCAAACTGTCAACAACAATTGTTTCTCGCCAGTGTTGCTAGTTATGATTTTACAGTTTATACCAATTCTTCGGATGGTAATATTTTCAAACGTGCCAAAAAAGAAGATATGGTATAAAATCAAATAAAACTAAATTGATTATTATATTTAGACTTTCTTCTTTGCACTAATAACAAAAAAAAAAAACAACTAATAGCGTGATTGAAAAAATCATGTCGGAAATCATCTATAGCGGAATCGCCCTTAATAAGTAACTAGTTTTGTATCTTTTGTTAGGATTTGTCCTGACCTTATTGATAGACCTAAATGTACCTATTTGGAAGATTTATTACATTTATAAAAAAATAAATGCTGTTCGTTGGTAAACGCATAACTTAAGAACTGCTGAACCCATATATATGATATTTTTTTGTTTTAAAATGTTCGTAATAGTCCGAATTAGATTTTTATTGAAATATTTTTTTTTAAAGATTCCCGGATTTTTTTTTATTCTGGAAAAACTAAACGACTTTTTATCTATGAGATTTTTGCATGAAATTGAGACGGCAACGTCTGTCGGGTCAGCTAGTTAGAGATAAAAATATACTAGAATACTTAATACTGCATTTGAAATAAGGTGTGATACATAAGGCATCTATTAGGTTTATTGGCAGCTTAGTTGTGTTTAGTGAATCGAGTTTTTAATACTTACATCGAATTTGCTTATTCGTGATACACAGAACAAATAAAAAAGAGTAAATTTTAACACCTATATATACAAACATAAACTCATGCCTTCGATTTATATTTTTTTTTTTTCGTTATTTATAAAGTTACAGGCAGACAATACGGAACGCCACCCGAAGCTATTTTGGCATCTTGTATATTATTTAGATGTAAGAATAATATTTATAAGGATATTTTAACTAGCTCTATTGTCTATAATACCCACGGTGTTCATAGAAGTAGGATTTATAATAAATAATGGTGATTGTTTTTTTTTAATAATTATTAATTAATTTATAGCCAATTTCTACTGTATAAACCAGGGACCGAAAACCTTTATAAATTGCAGTACAGGTATCGAAGAATTTTGGTTACTTCTACGACTAAGAAGAAACATGTTACCTCATGTAGGTTACCGTTTTAATACCGGCTACACACACAGGCGATGCGCGCCCTGTGACTAATGCCGACGGCACGTGTAAGATAGATGTAATTTTTGTTTCGGTAACCGGTATTAATGCTGGTGGTATTCAATTTAAGGTAACCTTTAAAAATACCTGTCATCATCTGCCTAGCCCTTTTCCAACTATGGTGGGGTCGGCTTCCAGTCGAACCGGATGCAGCTGAATACCAGTATTTTCCATGGAGCGACTGCCTATCTGACCTCCACAACCTAGCAACCAACCCGTAAAACACTGAAAAACCCTTTTTAACCTTTAAAAATACCTGCAAAACATATAAATGTTGTAACCCAAAAATACCTGTAAAAAAAAATGTTGTGGCCGAATAAATACCCTTATAGATCATACCGGTTTCTGTCCCTGGTATAAACAAATGTAAAGTGACAGTTTGCAAGCGATAACTGCAAGGGCAGAAAGACGATATTTCAAAACTGATTTGCAGCTTATTAATAACTTATATATACATAAACTCACGCTTTCTTCCCAAGGGGGTAGGCAGAAACTACAGAACGCCACCTTCTACGGACCTTACATTAATGACTTTTTAATTACAATACGTGTTCATAATACAAGTCTTAATAACTGTACGTTAAAGGTGATAATTTGTTGTAAATATTTTGATTTTTTTCTAGCATTATATACTTTTTACAGTAAATTAGATTACAAATGTTGTATAGGTATTAATTTTTAATAAATGATCTGTTATACAAAATTATATTTTCATTTAAAGATAAATATAGAGCCTATAACAAATAGCCAAGGAAATTGACAACCTATGACAATTTGCCGAGTTATACCCATTTCATACAACTGACAGAGAAAGTCAGTTGTGTTACTTAAAAATTCATTTCTCTAAGGAAATGTTGATCCAAAATCAATCGATCCAAACATTTTTATGAGTCTTTGTTAAATAAAAGGGTACTTAAATCATTAAATGTTCATCATCATCATCATCATCACAGTCATCGGAAGCCTTGTTCCACCCACTGCTGAGTATAGGCCGCCTCCCTTTGTGCCATGCTTCCCTGGTCTGTACGGGTCTAATCTAGATCTTCAGGTTCTTTCTTGGTTTTTAAATATTAGTGTTCAAGATTTTACCTGTTACAGCCCACATACGTTACGATATAGTATAGATAGTATACATTAACATGTGAGGGATGAATTTCACAAGTATCCGAGCCATTTGGTGTCACGCAGGCTTGTGCAAATCTAAACTTGCGAAGTGCTTGTTGAAGTATATTGTTACGTGTATGGCAACCATTAGCGTTCCTGCACACGATGCTGTCACCGCGCCGTCGCCGCGCCGACGCCGCCCAATTACACTGTAGATACGAGTCGCGCGAAGCCCGCCACCGCGCCGCCGCCGCGCCGCCTCCGCGCGCGTTCCCTCTGTTTGATTCATTCCATTACCGGTCGCGTACGAACGTAAACGTGCGTAACTTTTTAAGAAATTACCATGGAAAGTTTTGATTACAAAACGTTTATAAGTTTAGTGGAGGACAGAGAAGTGTTATGGGACAAAACTTTGGAAATATAGAAAGACAAGCGTAAAAGTTTAAAAGCTTGGTTTTAGATCTGCCATCTAATGAATGAGAACTTTGCAGAACTACCTGATACGGAGAAAAATAAATACGGTAAGTATCTTTTTACAAAATTTTATTAATTCTTGTTAATGTGTTTTTATCTAGTGGGGCCAATCGAAAAAATATATAAGTAGCTGACTTAAAGGAGCTTTGGGACAAGACACGATCAGTATGTTTTTTTATTTAAATCGTAATGCAACAGAGGGTACCTCTATATATTATTTAGTGTGTGGATAATATATCTCGTGAGCAATTTCGTGTGGTAGGTACCTACATTAAACAAGCAATCACTTGCTACTAGTAGTAGCTTGAGTATTCCCGCTAGATAGAAACACGTTTCGTGCTGCATATTAACAATAATTATTTTGCCATGGTACACTGCCATATTCAGAATTAAAATACTCCTTATATTTGTCACGTATATCATTAGCTGTTGTAGGAACTATTTCTGTTGAATCAAATGGCAAAAACTCCTCTTATTCACACCCGCTTAGAGATTCTTGCACCCCTTTTACGCCCTCCTCTTTGTGTATAAAATTTTGCAGTAAACAACAAGCTTTCTCAACATCAACAGCCATATCCAATGACACATTTAAAGGTCGATGAAAAATTCGCCACTTATTGGCCAGTATCCCAAAGGTACATTCTACATATCGTCTCGCTCTTGTTAACCGATAATTAAAAACGGATTTTTCTGCATCAAGCTGTTGACTATTTTATGAGCGCAGTAAATTCTGATGTAGTGCAAATGCTTCTTCGCCTACGAATACATATGGCAAGGCAATGTTGGTATTAGGTAAAGAAGCAGGTTCTGGCAAATTCAAAGTATTGTTAATCATGTTGTGCGAGAAAGCTGTATCTTTAAAAACACCTGAATCACAATCCTTTCCATAAGCACCGACGTTGATATAAATAAAGTTGTAGTCACTATCGGCGACTGCCATCAATACAATCGAGAAGTAATGTTTGTAGTTCAAAAACATCGATCCACTTTTATTTGGTTTAATTACTCTGATGTGCTTTCCATCTACAGCACCGACACTATGAGGGAAATTAGCAGAAACTTCAAATTTATTTGCTATTTCTAGCCAATCGTTCATACATGGCATTTTCATATATTTTGGGTAAAGTTCAGACCATATTAGAGAACACACTTTTCGTATGATTACGCTTAAAGTTGATTTTCCCATTCTAAAACGATATTCAAGATCGGCTAATGAAGTTCCGGTTGCTAAATACCTGCAATTGAAAAAAAACATTATAAAAATAAAATGGATTATTAATATTAATTATTTCAGGTAAACTAATATCTCAGAAATGGAAGAATATAAGAGATGCGTGGATGAAATGCGACAAAAAGATACGTGAATCGAAATCTGGATTAGATGCAAAACCAGTACTTACATAAATATCAATATTATGATAATTTACAATTTTTGAAAAAAAATACCCCACGGCCACCCCAATCTGGATCAAATATGCCGGAAGAAAAAAAATCTGAAGTTACTAATGTCAACAAAAGAAAGAAAAACGAAGAAATAAATCCTGTAGATAAGAACATTATTAAGTTTATGGAAACGTTAGAAAAAGATGACGATACTAGAATGATGTCTTTTTTTAAAGGTATATAGCTCCTACCGTGGAACGCTTCAAAGACGAAGACATTGTTGAATTCCAGTATCAAGTATTGAATATTATAAGAAATATTCAATATAAAAATAGTTATAGCGCTCCACATCATTCACGCACAGCAGATGCAATGGACACCCCGGCACACTACGGTTACAATACTGCTGCTGGACCCAGTACCAGTACCCAGTAGAGAGTTCAATCATAGGCTTCGAATTATAGCATTGAAAACGATTCATTACAAAGCATCCCAAGTCCATCTACTACAAGCTTGATTGATTTTGATTTTTCTACATTACATCAGAATAATTAAAAATATATATATAAATGTTACTTTACCTCAATGTAACAACCAATCTCTCCTTAGCAGATATACTTGCTCGCATATTTGTATTTGTGTGTTGCAGTTTGTTCTTTAATAAATCTAATAATTTATCAAATGTCTTGTAATTCATTTGAAAATAATCACAAAACTTGGCCTCGTCTTTTCGGAGATTTTCGTAAAGTGTATGCAATTCACCATATTGCTCCCGTGCCGACAGCATAGGATGAACCCACAACTTTCTAACTCGACGTTCTTTTTGCCATTTTCTATACATACATATAGTAAGCAAGCACAAACTTCTTTTTATTCATTATATTAGACATGTTTGCGACACGTGCGATCTCGCGGCGTGCACGTTCGTACGCGGCCGGTAATGGAATGAATCAAACAGACAGGGAGGGGAACGCGCGCGGAGGCGGCGCGGTGGCGGGCTTCGCGCGACTCGTATCTACAGTGTAATTGTGCGGTGTCGGCGCGGCGACGGCGCGGTGACGGCATCGTGTGCAGGAATGCTTAGTAACCACATCACCACCAAACTAAGATGGAAAATGTAGTTTGATTTCACATAAAATCCGTATAAATAAGCTTTATACTAAATAGCTTTGAGATCGGTTTTGGCATAATGACGTGCAACCGCTGTAGGTACTTATCTACATACCAAGTTCCTACAACCTAGTTCTAAGTATGTTGCAAGGAAATGCTTCGACGCAAGCGCATGATGGTCTGGATAGATCTGTAGGTACCTAAATTCGGATGGTGTGTTCAAGCTAGAGACTTACTTATGTAGCAAAGGATGAGCTCATCTGCATAGCCATTTCCCAACTATCTTGGAAACGACTTCCAGTCTAACCGGATGAAGCTGAATACCAGTATTTAACACGGAGCGACTGCCTATTTGACCTCCATAGTCCAGTTACAGGGTAACACGATAAGTACGTAAGACTGGTTGTCAGTCTTTCGGGCTTTGACGCCCCGTAACGACTGCCAAAGATCCGCGAATGACATCCGAGACCAATATCTAAACGTCTCGGTATGTAACCCAGTCACCCATCCACGGACTGACCTCAGCATACGTTCCCTGATCGGTTGACCTGTGCAGCTGTTATTACTTAGGTATGAGCTCCGCCGCCGCCGTAGCAAAGAATGAGCTGCAGAATCTAAATCTTCTATACATATTATAAATTTATGTCGCTTTTCGTGTCTGTCTGTGTGAGCACGTTGTTCTTCTGAACTGCTCAACGGATTTTGATGCGATTGTTACCATCATTTAGATAATTTATTCCAGAAGGTTTATGTGTATAATAAATTAATATTAAACTTACATGTTATAAAAAATCTTGATGTTATTTAAAGTCATTAAAACTGAAACAGGGGCGGGTCGCTAGTCCAAAATAAGATCAATAAATTATAACGCATTTTGAATTTTCAGTTTACCACTATTGTCCAGTCTGCGGCGATGTGACATCAGGCCTACACTACGGAGTCAGGACTTGCGAATCATGCAAACTGTTCTTCAAGAGGACCGTTCAGCTTCAGAGAGAGAACAGTTACTTCTGTTCGGGGCGTATGCAATGTATGGTTAACGTTCAGACCAGGGCCTGGTGCAAATTGTGTAGGTTTAATAAGTGCTTAAGTTCAGGCATGAAAGTCGGTATGGTTCACAAAATGAAAAACCGGTTACCACCCTTATATACATAACTTTAATTGCCCGCGGGCAAAGTTTCTGTACACTTACACTTTGTGAGGGCCAATTTTTTTAAGATTCTGCTTGGTGAAATAGATATAAAATTAATTATTATCCACTTCACCGTGGCACGTTAAAGTACAATTCAAAAAAGTATTCATTGCTTAAAGGACCATGGGCATTGTTGTTTTTTGGTCAAAATATACCAAAAAAGCATTTTTTATATTTTATATTTTCAATGTCTTTAAGCGATTAATATTTTTTTATTTCACGACTGACAGTTATCTTATTTTTTAGGAGTAGTGTCAGATAGATTTTTTTTTGTCGTAATAACGAATATCGTAAGGGAGGCAGCATCTGGGAAAATAGCAATTTAATATATTTAAACAGCTAAGATAAATAATGTTTATAAATGTCTTGTTAAGGTTTTTTACACTTGTGTAATAAAATATTTGTAAGTAACAATAATTGTAACGTGGATAAGTACGTATGACCGGCCTAATTGACTAATATATTTAAATAAATAAATATTAAATGCTGTTCGTCGGTAAGCGCATCACTATTCACTTGAGAACGGCTGGACAGATTTGGATATTTCTGTTTTAAAATGTTCGTAATAGTCCGAATTAGGTTTTTCTGAAGAGATTTTTTTTTATACTTACTTCGTTTAAGTTGCCAAGAACAAAATATTTGACTGAAAACATACCTACTTATGCCGTGTTGATGTTGCCAACATATTATTAAATAGGCACAAAATGATAATAAATACCTACTAATTGTATCCATTTTTTTTTTAGATTATATTTGTGTAATTGGTGGTAGCTCTTATTTAAGGGGTAAACGCAATTGATTCAGTGCAATCTAACTATTTCAAATTTATTTTATTTACAAAAAACATATATCTAAGTGTACATATCTGTTTTATTATTATAATTAATTAATAAAATTTTACACCTGACAACAATTATTTTATTTACGTAAAGTTCCTTTAGGTGGATCCGCAGTTCTAGCCCATGAAATTCAAATTTTCTTACGTTTTTTGCAATTTGCAGGTCAGCGTCAGGTTTTATCTTGATCAAAATATGGTTCGCGATCATAACAAATATGTATTTACAGAATTAGAATCATACATCTCAATTAGTTATATTTGTTCCATAAGAACAAATCTCTTATGGAAAAAATCAAAAAATCTAACCACTGCGGATTCACCTTAAAGATCACCCTTGTCAAATAGGTGTTATAAATAACTTAATATTTAAGTCTTACATACAAGGAAGGTTATTAGAATTTATTTTAGTAGATGATTAAAGAATTACCATGACAATCATGAAAATCCGTAAAATAAAATGTGCTCAGTAATCTAGTAACTGACTGGAATAATTAATGTGTGTGTATACAACATGTGAAAAAACCATGTCCGATCCGTGAAGTTGTTAGGTAGCGTACTGAGAGTCTATTTACGTGGTAATTTTCAGAAAAAAAAAAAATAGCCACTTTTTTTTTTTCAATGGGGAATTTTACCTGGTTGCGTGGACGGCCGTCATTTGGCGGGTGTCTAAAAGTTATAACTAATGACCACAGTTGAAAATTTTCTCGGTTTTAATGGATTTGGGGTAATTTTGTTACAAAAAATGAGAATTTTAAATAGCAATAACTTTTTATTTTCAATAATTATAATAAAAAATATATTCCTTTTTGGTAATGTATATTCCGTAAATACCATATGATAGCAGGGTGGAAAGAGACTGCATAATTTTCATCTCGGTAAATTAAAAGCGGTGGTGGCCCAGCGGTAACGGCCGCGACTTACGATTTGTAGGTCGTAGGTTCGAACTTTGATGGGCGCTTTATTTTGTTTAAATTATTTCATCACCACTGCTTTCAAAACGGTGAAGAAAAACATCGTGAGGAAACCGGCATGTGTAACATCCACCAAACCGGCACTGGGCCCGCCTGGTGGATTACGGCCCACTCCCTCTCACTGAGAGGAAACCTATGTGTCCCAGCAGTGGGAAAATTATAGACAAATTATGATAAAATTAAAAGAGTACCTCTGAGGTTCAAGATCAAAATATGTACCTACCTGTATTTAATAAGTAGGTCATCAATGTTTCAATACTTTCCTAGTCCATATAATTACTTTCTAATACGATTTTTTTTTTGCTTCCAGAAGGAATTATTCCACGATACAGCTGGTCGAGGCAAGGAAACGCAATCATAATACTAGGAGAGCATAGATTTAAGAAGCGCTCAAAACATATAAACCAAAAACATGAAACGCACTGGGTCTGCAACAAATGCGATAAAGGATGCAAGGCAAAACTGACTACTTTAAAAGACGCTATCATTAAAATGTACAACATACATGACCATAGAGGCTTAAGAAAAGCTAAATGATATTTAGCTTTTTTTATTATTAATGTAATATTTTAGAAAAGTTTTTATGCTAAAAGAGTTCTTTAGGGATCGAGTTGCGCTCTTAAATCCTTTATTACGAAGAGCTCTTGGGCCATATACGGCCATTTTCTCGAAAGAAAATTGTCGCAAAATTAATGTGATAAATAGTCCAGCGTGCGTAAACTTCTGTGATTGGTTGAATGATTAATCTACAGCCAATAGCTGTTTACGCGCGCTTGATTGTTTGTCACATTAATTTTGCGATAATTTTCGTTCGAGAAAGTGGCCCTAAATGTAAGCACTTAATTTAGCAGATTGACCGATTTAGAGAATTTTTATTTGTATTGTAACCTCCTAGTATCTTAAATAATGACCACAAGCCTTTGTGAAGCTCTAATTATTTTCCATGTTATTATTTGAAATTGTTCATAGTTTTAAATTACAATAATTGCTGTACTAAGTAATTTATTTATAAATAATTCTTTAGTTATACCTACTGACTCATCTACGGCTTTCCCACTATTGGGGGTTTATTCTAGAACGTTGCTCAACTATCAATCCCGATTATAGATTTGAGTTTAGATGTGTGACACCACAGAGCACGAAGTCGCTGTGCCGACAGCGTCTAGAAACGACAGATTCAGTAAAATTTGTGACGCTGAAAGAACGCTGAGTACACAACTTCTGTCGTGAGCGCCATTCAAAGCCCTATACGTCATTTGTGTTGGAAGTCCGAGTAAGAGTGACACGCTTGGTCTGTATGGAAAATGCTGACAATGCCGCATCTAACAGGGGCCGCAAAGGTGTCTCCTTACGTTGTATGTGTAACTGTCAACCTTTATTTGAGACGAGATTTATATTTCGACCCTAGTCCATGCTTATACACCATATGTTGAGCCGGTAAATTATGAGCAAACCTTTGACTTATCTAGTAGTAAATAAATGGGTTTTAAATCAAAGATGTTTTACATTCTCTATTTTATTTATTTATGGAAGTTACTGTAACTTCCATAAATAAATAAAATTAATTGTGTAAAGTAGTTTTTAAAATAGGTACCTAATAACCAAATATACAATTAGGTATTATTTTAATATTAAGACCTGTTAAAAGTTTTAATTTGTATACGTATGAGGTATTTGTTTTTATACCTAGGTATTTAATTAGAGTATAAATATTTTCTGAACCGTGTTTAATATTAAACCTTATAAGTGGAAAAAATAGGGCTCTATATCTACCTGTACCTTGATTATTGCAAATATTAGGCTCTTCAATCGCTCTCCAATTTTTGTGATTTAACAGAACAAACAAATATTTTTTTCATTTATTTCAAGACTAGCTTGTATTCAAAGTATCAAAGTTCTTAATTGAGATTCTTTTGTGAATGATTAAACCTGACATTTTTAATACCATCCTTTACTAACAACAATATTTAAATCAGGTTCATATGATTAATTTAGGAAAACATTGATTACTTGCGCTATGTCTCATTAATCTCGCAGACAAGCGCGACGCGGAGCGCGATTCTAGTAGAACACTTCCTATGAAAATTTCATGGAAATTGATCTACCAGAATGGCGCAGGTCAACTGCACATTATTATTGTTACTTACATTCCTGATTGTTACCTGTTGAAATAACAAACTCAGTTAATGGTTAAGTTATATTATTAAATATATTTTAGTATAGATTATATTTTTGTAAAGTCTGGAAATAGCTTAGTTACTTTAAATGTAAACTGTTGCGTAATTATAACAGTAAAACATGCTCAGGTGGAGAGTCATATATGTCACCGTTCTGGAGTGTAAATGTGGTGCTGTACCGTTTCCGATAACCAATGGGGCACTTAATATCGCGTCCAGTTTGTCCTGTTGCCTGCACGTTACAGGTGCCAAACTTTTTAAATTATGGGCCGACTCTATCTACATTGCCATCGAAACGTTAAAAAGAAGTAGTAGGTACTAAAAGTACCGTGTCTGCTATGTTAAGTGCCTAAAAAAAATAGACACTACGTAGGTCTATATTTTTTTGTATTTATGTATTATGGACAACATTTATCAATTAATAATTTTATAGAGGTATGAGGAACAGGGTGTAAAGTTTCTGATTCTCCATAGAAAAGGGAACTTTGCTTGCGCGATGCAGGATTTGAGTGACGTTGATGAGTGTCTTTGCTGCGTAGTTCGCATGTGTTCGCCATTGTAGATGGCGCCACAAATAATAACAAAATGTTGCTCGTGACTGTACTAAACTTCTAAATTAGGTTAGTAGTAAGATTTTATTAGTGCACAATTACTTGTTTTTTCTTTATTAATATTGGTATATCGTATTTACATAATAATGTTATTTGAGAATTTTAATTATATTTGAATATACCGGTAAATCTATGATTGTAGAAAATTACTTAACTTCCAATTTGTTATATGTAGGTATCTAGGTAGAGGTACCTATACACTAGACGTGTTAGTTTGAGATTTCTATTGATATTAAAGTGTTTCCGATATTGTAAAAAGATTTTATTTTTAACATAAAAACAAAGTACAGATATTCCTTTTCTCACTTTTAACAAAGAAATAAAATTTCGTTTTTCAATAACAAGTTGTTTTTTTTTTCCATCGAAACTGTCACTCGGACAATCTAAAGCTGCAGAAGAAGACTAAGGCCCATCGTCCACGATGGGTCTTAGTCTTCCGATGCTAGTCAAGAGTAACGTGTTACAAACTCAAATCACCGATGAGTGGCCAGAATGTCACAGCACTAGTATTTAAATTTTTTGCGGTCCGTACACGATGCAACTTAGTAACGTGTTATTAACTAGCTTGTAATCGGTCGTGTCGTCTACGGACCGCCACGTTACTTTTGAGTAGCTTGGTGGACGATCCCCCCATCTTCCTTTTACTACCGGACTAGCAGATGTACTGCAGGGTACCATCCGCACTTGGTTGATATCCCGACTAGTCGTACTCGGCGCTTCTCCTCCACATTCAAAGTCAAAGTCAAAGTCAAACAATTTATTTCAATTAGGCACATAAAAGGCACTTATGAACGTCAAGTTTACAAAAAATAGAATTGATTCTAGTCGCCCCTTCCAAAAGGTAGTTTTCGTATGGAGAAGAATGGGCAAGAAACTCCACCGTTACTCTTTTAAAATGTTTTTTAAAATGTTTTTACAATATTTTGCATACATTAATTATATAATTATATGTGAAGACGATGCATTTATTATGCGTACGCCCAAAGTGTGGAACTCTCTGCCAGTGTCTGTGTTCCTTCCACATAATATTATAACCTGTCAAGCAAGATTGAACAGGCATCTTCTGAGCACGCTCGTACCATGGTAGACCTCATCCATCGGTTTCCATCAGGCCAGATCGAGGTCAAGAGCATACCGCAATAAAAATAAAAAAAATGTTATAAAAGCGCTATTTTTAACGCTTTAGCTTTAAAGTTTAGCTTCTGTAGGAAGTATTATATTTAATTTTTCCAAGTAAGAAAAATCTTGAATAACTGCCTCTTTTCTTCTAACGCCCGAAATTACTACTGTACCAAAACCTTGATCCTGCTCTTTGACTGCTGCTTATGATTCGCCCTTCAAAAGATTAAAGATTGCAAACCAATTATTGGAATTTGCAACCTTCACCCATAAAATAAAGTGAAATGTGAATCTAAATGCTAAAAAGAGATCCAGGATTGAACATTGATTTCGGGTGTACAGAGGTTTCATCATGGTTTGATCTTGTTCCCATCGCCAATGCTATTCGATTCTGCTGAGGGAACACTTTCTTACCAAAATTTAAGCACGCTCCCTGTAACTAAGTATCCATCCACCAGAACAAATTGTCCGGGTGGACCTACCAAATGCCCAGTCAAAACTCAGTGTTTATGGTCCAGTTACTAAAATGAGAACATACTCGTATACATATTCTCTTCGTGGAATTGTGAAAACTCTTTCAAGGGATGCTTAAAAGGGGATTAGAATCAACCAGTTCATTAGACTGCTTATGGTACAGTCAGCCTCAAATGTATGCATCGATAAGAATTCATTTGCTTGTCTTCAGTCTCTCTTCCATAATATTGAGGTAGGTGACCTGAAACCTGAACTTTAAAATTATTTTCTGGTTTTAGGGTTATCTACAAGAAGGTCTCTCAATGTCGATCTAAGTTATAAGGAGCGATTAAAAAATGACCCTGAAAAATACGAAAGGAAACCTAGGAAGGACCATGGGTGTAGAAAAGTAAAGACAAAGACGGTTGCAGAGTTAGATCATGCACAGACAGAGAAACTAAAGGAACGACAACGACAGTGGATTCAGAATCGAAAACAACGTGCAAACACAACAGCGAAGTTTGCAGCGTTAGATGATGAACAGAAAGAGAAATTAAGAGAACGATGGAGGCATAACAAACGAAAACAACGTGAAGATCCCACAAGGAAGGTTACAGAGTTAGATGATGCACAAAAAGACAAACTAAGGGAAAAATGGAGGAATAACAAACGAAAACAACGTGAAGATCCCACAAGGAAGGTTACAGAGTTAGATGATGCACAAAAAGACAAACTAAGGGAAAAATGGAGGAATAACAAACGAAAACAACGTGAAGATCCCACAAGGAAGGTTACAGAGTTAGATGATGCACAAAAAGACAAACTAAGGGAAAAATGGAGGAATAACAAACGAAAACAACGTGAAGATCCCACAAGGAAGGAGTTAGAGAAACTAAGGGAACGACAGAGGATTCACAAACGAAGCCGGCGCTACGGAACTACAACACAAAAGAAAATTCAAACTAAAACTTCACAAAAAGGAGAGAAAAGTGATGATTTTATCAATAATTTTCACTTTGTTGACTATCAGTGTAAAAATAGTGAAAGTGATTGATAATATCGTAATAAATAATATTGTGTTTTCGTCACAAGGAACTACATACACCGAACTTATTGGTGATGCTTTTTAGAAAGGTCAGGTGCATAGTAGTCGCTATCGGCGTGCGTGTACGAACGTGGACGAAGCGAAAAGAGTATCTAAAGATCGTCGACGGAAAATGATTCAAATCCATATTACTTAGGCTGGTTTTATATTCACGCCGCTAGACGCGCTGCTGGGCAGCGCGATGTTAACAGCGTTAACCGAACGGCTCTGCTGAAGCGCGCGACTTTGAAACGCAACTACTACCCCATACATCTTCGAACGCGCGTGTTCGACTTATCGTCGAACCACTCCAAGTTCATAGGTAACACACTTGACAATTTTTTTTTTTCACAATAAACGTAATTTAAATTATCCTGGTGTTATTATTGAAGATTAAATTGATTGATAGTTGTTCTCACTGCGTTTGGCGCTTGGCGTGGCAACACGTCGTGTCCGGGTCCGCAACAAGTCAATCATCATCCTGAGTCGTTGAAAGGTGAAACAGGTGTCGATTTCTTACAGGGTTCTTTATAACGCTTTAAGTGTACTTAAAGCGTTATGGAGTGTTCCACTTAACTGTAGTTAAGCGAATTAGGTTACTAAATATACGTCGTCTATTGTATTTTTTGGTATTATTAAAAACAAAAACTTAGGTTAGTATATTTATATATTGATTTGTATTCAATCATATGATTGAAACTAAATTAATATATTTAAACAAGTTGAAAATGCCATATTCTATTCCACCACCTAACATAATAAATTTAAAAAAAAAATCCCTTCTTCATTAGGCCAGTCACCGTAGAGACAGAAATCGCGTTAGGTCGCAAAAAATTGCACTGAACAGATTTTTGGGATGTTGTTAGGATAGATTACCAATAGTGTAAAACCAAGTTTGCAATTTGCTTCCAAAGACCTGTGGTAACTGTGTGGTGCTCGAAAAACCTCCAAATGTTCGCACTTCTTACAGTTTTCACTTATAACTTATAAAAGGTGCATCCGACGTATAAGTCACGTAATAAATTTTTGATCTATACAACATTTGCTACTATTTGAGCCGTTCCTCTGTAGGTTCAATAAAACCCGAGATACCGCACTTCAAACATTGGCCAATTTTTTCAAAATAGTTCAGTTTAAGCCGTCCTCCGCGCAGGATATTGGTCAAAATACTTATTTTACGAGGAAAGTTATGGGAGATGAAGGGCACATCGCTATGACTGTCACCCCTATCATGGTAAGATGTTAGGCATCCTTTCAAAACAGCCAGACCTTCTTGACGTGGCTACAGCGTTTCTCAACCATGATGTCACTCCTGAGGAGATAGCCTCTGCTGGCAACAAATGTCTTGTGGCACTATATGGTGGGGACGACGAAAAAGACGGCTCGTTACTGGATATTTATCCGATGTGCTGAAAACGCCAAAGTTCACCTCGGTCGTCTGCCCCAACCGAAGAGGCTGCAGCCCAACATTTCTACAGAACCTACCACCAGGTGCAGAAGTGGTTGGGGGTAGAGGAAGAGCCCACCAAGTGGACAAGAAGCCAGCAAGGGCTGACACTCAGTGACCTCAACTAAGGAACCAGCGGCGCTGACCCTGTTGAAATTCTGTCATGCATTAGCTAGAAAGGCTGCGGAGGAAGGAGATGCTCCTACCAGAGAGCAGGGTTAAAATTTCCTCTTTTCCCCGTCATATAGCGCGACAAGAAGTTTGTTGCCAGGAGAGGCACACAAGTTGATTTGAAAAATTATTGTTTTACAGTGATGTCTTTAGCTTATGTGCTACTACGTAACTGTCCTCAGAGCCACAGCAACGAAACCAGTGTATACAGTTAGCTGGTTGAACGTACCTGTCTAATCTAATATTTAATGTACCTCCGCCACAAAGAGCAATGGCGATTTTATTTACTGTTATTTAGGTAAATAAAGTTTTATTTTCACTTATCACTTCGTTATTTTTTTGTTATAATATTGTTCTGGTCACAGCTGCGACCTTCTCTGGAACATGCAATTGTTCAAAGCCCTTTGGTATTTTTTATTTTTCATACTGTAACATATTGAAATCATGTTATGTTAGGAATGAGCACGAATTAAGTTTTAAACTTCTGTATTAAAAATCTGATTGATGTCTTGCAGGCAAGTTTTTCTTTTAGGGGCGATTTTATAACACTACACATCTTCATTCGAGGAATAATTTTGAATTTCTGAAAAATCTGCCATTAATGGATCACACGTCAACATAGCACTGTTCATTATAATAAAAACAAATGCAGTATGAAACTGCCATGTGATTCCAAATATATATAAAAATGAATCCCTATTTCCCTTGGTCTCGGCATCACGCGTGAATGGCTGGACCAATTTCGCTAATTATTTTTTTGTTGTGTTCGTTATTACTAGAAGGTTCTTAGGATAGGTAGGTAAAGGTAGGGTAGGTAGGTAGGTGGGTATGCAAGTAGTGGTATGGAAGTAGGTATGTAGGTACGGTAGGTAGGTAGGTAGGTAGTTGGGTAGGTAGGTAGGTACGGTAGTTGAGTAGGTATGTAGGTAGGGTAGGCAAGGTAGGGTATGTAGGTAGGGTAAGGTAGGTAGATCGGTAGGTGCGCCGTAGATAAAGTACTTAGTGCTACCCGTGCGCAGCCGGGGCGGGCAGCTAGTAAACAATAAAATATCATACTGATCATCGCCGTGTAAACGGGGCCTTGATAGTTAATGGTCAGGGAAAGTAAAAAAATACACAGAAGTAAGTTTGTATACATATCTTTATTTAGATTTAACATAAATACAATTAAATACACATAAATTGCTTATTATTATACATTATGGTTTCTAAGTATACCTATTTCACGTCAAAGTACAGGAAACAATAAGCCTACGTTCCCACAGACGGAATAAAATTGCGGCGATTTTTTTTCTTACACTGGATTTTCAACTCTCGGTATTGAGCTGAGTATTGGGAAACCAACAGAGCGCATCCAGCGCGTATCCCAGCGCGTCAAGAAAACACAGTGTTGGATATTCAACTCTCGGCGTTAAGCAGAGCGTCGAAAATCCAAAACGCGAAAATAAAACCGCGATTAAAATACGACCGTACGAACCTGGGTTAAACGATCGATATTGGTTTTAGGCTAATTAAGTTGCATTGAGTTAAACGTAGAATGCACCCAAGGAATGAACTCACAAGCAACATATTTTTGACTGCGAATATATCCTCGACACACATCAGGATCAAGGCGCTGGATACGTCAAGGTCAGGGCCGGTCATCAGCTTTCCATCAAGAACAGTAAAAACAATGTTTGTGTACATTTTGGCTCTTAACTTCTTAATACGTCATGTCGTCCGTATCAGATACATGCAACCTCTTATAGAGTTATGAGGAACAATGTGTAAAGTCCGCTCATCCTCCATAGAAAAGGATCCTCCGACCGGACGGGTGTTGTGTCTGGTGGGCTACTGCCCGACGATTGATGTCGGGACGATGTATATATGCTAGTCGCGCGGTAAACTTTGCATGCGCGATGCAGGATTTTGTAAGACGTTAGTGTGATGCGTAGTTCACATGTGGCGTTGTAGATGCCGCTGGCATTCTTTCATGATTACACATTGCTATACGGACGCTTAGCCCAGAAAGCCAATTCCCGTATTTAAAAACGTTCCAAAAGCCGTCAATTCGCGTATAGAAAAATTTGGCGGATTGAGACTGAAATTGAAATTGTATGTTTGGAATTGCCCCTTAATTAAATTAAATTAAATTATTTATTTAAAGACAACAATGATCCATTTATGTTAGTTAGTTAGTTACAAAAAACTTAAAAGCTATGTTAGTGTGTTATTATAAGTAGGTACTAAGCTCACAGAAGAAACTTTAACCTTAGATGACATTGACTAAAACCCGTGTAAATAGACCTTATGTAACCTTTTTTACAGAAATTCATGTATGGTATACTTGCTACCTACTCATGGTTATGATTGTTCTTAACATTTATAATAGTGTTTTCAAATGTGATGAGTATGGCTTTGCACCCCTTCCTCTGTTTGACGCATCGCCATCTACCACGACCCCTGTTCATGGACAGGAGGCTGTACTTGTGCCCATTCAGAATGATCTGCTTAGTTCCCATGTTCGTCACAATGACTGGAAAATAAACAGATGTAATTGGAGTTTCATCGGATGGAATTTCTAAAAACTAAAGGCCATTAAATAACATCGAAAAGATTGCGCATGCCAAAATTTAAAAAAATCTAAATTCAAAAGTTATTTATTCAAAATAGGCTGAGAATCAGCACTTTTCGAACGTGAAAATGACATAAGACAGTCTCCCAAAAACGCCCGCCTTTCACCACTTCCTAGTGCTTTAGCTAGGAAGAAGTGGCGCAACAAACTGCCATCATGCTAAGTAACGGATCATGCGTTAGATTCTTAATTGAAAAAACGTCTACAATATGTTGTTTAACAACGTGTAACGGAAAGTGTATTTCATAGATTAATATAATCTTCCCCCCTTTGGATAGATTTTTCAGACCCTTTCCGAGATCCAGCAATCATAAATCAGATATAGTTTTTGTAACGGAAAAAACATTCAAAAAAAGGCAAAAAATGGCTGAAATGTGGTTTATTGAATTGTATACAGGCATTTAAGTACAGTTTACAGTGAGTATTACATAGAATGACTAGACAAATATTGAATACGTAGTTAAAGTTATGTACGTAGTCAGGATATAATAACATTTGGACCTAGATTTCCACAACTATTTTACTACATGAAATGTTTTTAAAACTAAGCTTGGTTCTATATTAATACCACCGATAAATATCTCATATGAATTGAGAGTACCCAAGTTTTAAAGCTACGGTTTCCTAGAAGAGGGGTGGCCGCCACATAGCGGCCGCAGTGACGGCTGTCATGAAAATGATGGCAGGCAAAGATATGAAAACACACCAACTTACTTTCATAATGTTTCATTCACGTCATTCGCAGTATTCGTAAATTGCAGACGCTATGTGGCGGCCACCGCTCTTCTAGGGAACCGTAGCTTAAGAGGGCACATTCAAAGAGTTGGTAACGTCTCAAATAGCTATCAAAGATGTCGATATATTGATAAATTTTTCAATATAATATATTGATTATATATATATAAATATAGTAAAATATTGATTATGATTGCAATGGTTATATCGTAACACTACATTATTATAAAACATGACCTATAAAAAAATGCCATTATAGCTCATATCGGCATACCGTATACTTCATCAAAATGATATGTCCGACTAGGAGAATGATTGTGAACATTTCTCACGTCAGTTATTTTATTGTTTTTAGTCTCTAATGTAACTTTGCAGCCTCTTTTAACTCCCTCGATGCATTTCCACTTCTTGGTAGAAGATCCTTCTCCGCTTGTTAATGTATATTTATGGCCTCCAAGTATCAAATTCCAATAGCCGTTGTCCGTTTTTAGTATCCTAGGTTGATCTGGAATTTTTGTACGTGATTGTAAGTACCTCTGATTTACAGTTTTCTTTTTAACCGATTTAATATTAGTCATAATTACTACCGATCTTGGACTAGCATAGGTGACTGAATAAAGGGCAAGAAAAAAAAAATGAAAAATACGGTAATTTATAATTCACACTTAATTTTTTTTTTTATCATCCGGACGACACAGAACTATCTACTAAATAAAAAATATAACGTTAAAACTGCGTTAAAACGTGAGCCTACATGCATTTACATTGGAGCTGTTGTTGTTTCCTGGGTGGACTGACTTAACTGGCTTGTGACACATTTACTGTAATCGACGTTATTAGCGTCAAATGGTGAAAGCCCACATTTACGAAATCCATTTACAATGGAGTTTTGTTCCAATTGTTTGAGAGACTTATCTAACAAGGGACAGAAATTTTCCTTTTTTATTTTTACAAAATTATTCTCATTTTGCCAGTCACATACAGTTTTTTTCCATATCCTTTTTAGAGGCCTAAAAACTGCTACATCCATTGGTTGAAGAATATGGGTAGCATTTGGGTAAAGCGCGATGAGTACAATTTTTTTTTCATCGCAGAATTTACTCAATGGTTGAGTTGTATGTGAGCAATGACCGTCCAAGAAAAATATTATTGGTAGCTGAATGCCACTTCTTATAACCCAAGGGTAGAAAACATTTGTTATATATTCGTAAAAGGCTTCGCCTGTCATCCAGCCCTTGTTTGTATGCCCTAATCCCCAATCATTGGGTGCTGATTTTGAAATTTTGTGTGGTATTGTCTTTAATTTAAAAAGTACCATTGGCGGTGCCAATTCACCCAGCGCATTAGCTGTTACGAGAACTGTTACGCACTCTTTTTCACCACTAGGTATGGTGTTGTAATCATTTTTAGAGCTACGTTGCGCTAAGTCCTTGTTATCTGTCGGAGACAAGAAAAAGGCTCTCTCATCACAGTTAAAAATTCTACGCGGGTCTTCAGAAGCTGCTTGTAGTTGGGCAGTATTAATATTGTCCTGAACTTCTCTAAACCAGGTACGAACATTTTCTTCCTTAACTAAAGCACGAGATTGTGTCAAATTTCTAGATAAACTCTGACCCACTTCAGGATGGCGCTTTATGAATGACTCAAACCAATGTCTACCTGGTCTATTGTTTGTGAATGGAGTACTACGGTTGAGTTTGTTGACTAATAATTTAACGCTATCTAACAACTGATCTTTGGTAACAGGGAAACCACTTTCTGTCATGAAAATTAACCATCTCTTTAAATCATTTTCTTCTTCTTTGGTTAAAACAGAGATTGGTCCTTTAGCGCAGCCTATTGAACTACGGCCTTTAATTTTGTCAATCAAGGTGGTTCTTGGCACTTTAAAATTCCTTGCTGCAGCTGATGTTGTGGTCCCTTGGTGTACAGCTTCTAAGGCTTTTAACATATCCTCCTGCTTGTATTGTTTTTCAGCCATGATTTTCTGTAGTAAAAATTATGTTCATGCAATCACTACAATCTAAAATAAAAAAATGTTACGTAACGTTCCTCTTTCCCCATCAATATCGAATACAACAAGTAAATTGGTGTAAATATATACGCGTCGTCTTCGTTTAAAACACTTCTTGTGTGCTTTCATCTCAATCTTGCTTTGTGCATATTTTAAGACTCATTCTCATATGACAATTATCAGTTTAACAGCATGGTATGCACTCGAGAATTGCGCATGCGCAGCCCTAATAATGTATTCGTCAAAACTATGTATTTGAATGAAAACAATTTGATGCAGGCTCGTTAAGGGTACACTAGTCGATATTTTTTCCATTCAAATTTCGGGGGTGTATTACTCCACTGTTTGATATTGTACATCCAAAGTTAAACTTGATATCGTTTAATCTCATTATAAATTTTGTCTGTACAGAAACAGAATAGTAGAATAAAAAACCATTAAAAAGTTAGTTAAACTCGATTTTACAAACAACTTTTCGTAATTTTTTGCACGCTCGTTTTACTAAAATATGTAGTTCGGAACGGTGTTTGTATACGTGCGAACTAGACGTGCATGTAGACCAGCATCTAACTGCTCAACACTGATACTATCGCTGTCAGACACGATGCCAGATGAGACACCGCGTTTACCTTAGCTCCCTCGGTACAATTCCCCTTCTTGGTAGAAGATCCTTCTCCGCTTGTTAAGGTATATTTTTGACCTCCAAGTATCAAATTCCAATCGCCTTTGTCCGTTTTTAGTATCTTCGCTTGATCTGGAATTTAATTAAGTGATTGTAAGTACAACTTTTTGCCGATTATATATTAGTCATAATTACTAATGGTCTTGGGCTAGCATAGGTGACTGAACAAAGGGGGTTAGCAATAAATCATTTATTTATACAGTTTATTAAAAAAATATGGTAATTTACAATTTACTCATAAATAAAAAAAAAATCGAACAACACAGAAATATCCATCAACAAATAAAAAACAATTGACGTTTCAGAATTTTTACAACATTTAACATTAAATATATTTAGTAGTTTGCACTTTCATAATTATTAATATCCATTCCCGCAGGTGGATGACTATGTGAATGTTTAAAACCAATAATTTCATTTTCTACTGTAAACACAGTTGCGTTACAATTCCTATATCTTTGTTTAGAACATCGCCATCTTTTTTTATCCATCGGCTTTCGACCTTTATTACAGACAAGAATGTATTTATATCCGTGTAAAATAAGGTTCTCTTTTCCTTGCATTGTCTTCAAGAATATGGGTCCATCTGCAAAATGAACGTTATTTTGTAAGTATATATCGTCGCAGATCAAAGATAGCAAAATGAGAGGTCACTAAAATAAAATAAAATATATTACGGGCACTAGTAGTATATTGTATTTATAGCGATTTTCATTAATAACCGTTATTTAATACGTGGTCAGAACGAAAATTAAACACTTTCATCTGGAGTCAACAGATTTAACTTTTTAATAGAGGTCTACTACAAGAACCCAACACCAAACACTACAGATTGCTCTTCTTTGTTTCCGAAACTCTAGTACAAACTTCCACCACGAAAAATTTATCAACTGCCCCATACAAAACTTCTTACTCGACCCAAATGTATAGGACGGCAATTTTTTTTTTACCATTATGATGTTGGTCCCACGGAGAAAGTTCTTCAGCTTGATCGCGTATTTCGGGGCTCGATATTCCCGCAGTTTTGGTTACGAGTTTTGGATACGTCATTGTCATTATCACTGTCATTTAATCTTCTATCAGCACGCTTAGCATGACCACAATAGAAACGGGTTTTGTCGACGCAAGAATAGACAAAATAACAGATAAACAATCACAATCTGTCATTTTATCTATTCTTCCGTCGACAAAACCCGTAGAAAACCCGTTTCTATGGTTGTCATGGTACGTGTGCTGAAGAATTAAAAAAACCCTAAAAACATTAGATATTTAAGAATTCCGTAAGCTTAGCATGACCACAATAGAAACGGGTTTTGTCGATGGAAGACTAGACAAAATGACAGATATCACTATATAATAATAATATAATCAATAATATAATATAATCACAATCTGTCAAAACCCGTACAAAACCTGTTTCTATGGTTGTCATGCTACGCGTGGTGATAAGTTATGTTTTTTAAGACTCTTCTCTCCATACACATACAATTTGCAGTGGCCGATAGTGTCTATATGATCTCATTAAATTTTAAGTTACCACCTATGTACATATTGTTAAATGCAATAAATGATTGAGTATTGGGTGATTATGAGAATGTTTCATCATCCACAGCCCGACTGAACCCAGTCATAAGCATAAGCCTCTTGTTTCTTGTGCCAATCCCCACGCTCCAGTGCCAGCCTCATCCAGGTTCTACCCGCGATGGTAGCAATGTCGTCCGCCCTTCTCACTGCCGGACGACCGACACTTCGGCTTCCAATCCTTGGACGCCACTCGGTCACTGCCTTACTGCACCTGTAATCACTACGCCTTGCCCAAGTGTCCTGCCTAACTCCATTTGAGTTCCATAACTCTTTTTACGATATCGACAACCTTCGTACGTCTTCGGATCTCGAGGTTTGGAATTCGGTCTATAAGCCGGATGGAACGCTCCATGCTCTCTGTGCAACTCTCAACCTATAAACAGATTCCTGCGTGAGCGTCCACGTCTCAGCACCGTACGTCACAGTGGGCAGAACACACTAGTTATAGAGGTGGGACTTTAGACACGATACCACTTGGTAAGACTGGATACCCGAAAGTATACTGGAAGGTCTGACTACCCGTAACGACTGTCAATTATCTCCAAATGACAGCCAAGGGATTAAGAGCGTTTATTCTAGGTGTCAAACTCACAGACCGCATTAGGAACTCTATACTTCGTTCTAAAACACAAATAGAGGATGCTGGCCGCACAGTTGCTGGACTAAAGTGGAACTAGGCTGGCTACATCTGTCGCATGTCGGAGCAGCAATATGTAAAAATCACCACTCAGTGATCCCAAATAGCAGGAAACGACTACGCGACAGGCCCAGAAAGATATGGTGGGATGAGCTGGACTCCTACTTAAAGCATTGGCCCGAAATCGCAGTAGACCGGGAGAAGTGGAAAGAGGGAAGGGAGGCCTTTGCCCTGCAGTAGGCCAACACAGGCTTATAATATAATATTCTAAAAGTTGGCAACTTCGCAAGGGCACTTAAAAAAAACAGATTTTGTGATACCTGATATCAGCCATAATATTTATCAGGATTACTTTTGTAACTTAACTTTATAATTAAAAATGAATAAAGATGGAACTAGCAACCATTAATGCTATAAAATAATCAGTGATAAATAAAAGAAGGCAAAATTAAAATTAAATGGACTATATTGAATTGCATAAGCATTTACAATTTACATACAAATTAACATTAAAGTGAGATCTTAACAGTTATTCATAGAATCACTAACCAAATATTGAACCTTTAACATTACGTAGTCAGGATATAATAACATTTGGACCTGAATTTCCACAACCATTTAACTACTTAGATAATTTTGTACAGAGTAATTTTTTTAAACAAGTAAGCCTGGAATAATTAATCTATCACAAGATCATTGGATTTTATGGTTTAGATCGCGCTGCTGAGAACGGATAGATTTGGAACCATCGTTATTTCAAGTTTTAAATCCATTTTGTTTTTTGCAATCAAAATAAAACTTTGATGCAGTCTAAACTGAAACTCTGGATGTCTATTTATCAAAGAAAAAAAAAACAGTAGCAATACTGGATCAAATGAACTCCAAATTGATAGTTGATAGTGTACCATTTCGAGGTCGTTGCTTCTCTCTACACTTTCTCGGAACAGTGAAGTAGCTCCGTGAAGCCTGTTGAGTCCTCAGGAAGCTTATGTGCTTCTTGGCGGAGCTAGGCTGGCTATGTTAGCCAGGACACACCACGTACAACGGAATGAGAATGAGAGTCTAAGTCCACATAGATACATACATGGTGTAAAGTTCTAAAAACGGTCAAGTCATTCTTTGAAGCTTTGAAGTTCCTTCAAATAACCACCCTGTACATTTACATCTATACATATAATATAGGTGCGTTTTATACATTTATGATAACATTTATGCCATGCAACCTAATTAATAGCCCGTCACCATATTAGAGACAAAGACAACATTAAGGCTACGTTTCCACCAGAGATGAGTGACGATGCGTAGCGAGGGATGGCTAAGCTAAGCTATGACAGGGAACTGCTGTTATTACATCGGTTCCCTGTCATAGCTTGAGCTAAGCTAGCGTTGTTATTGGTTAGTTTTAGGGACATTCCTCGCTACGCAACCTCGCTCATCTCTGGTGGAAACGTAGCCTTAAACTGACATAAGATCCAAAATTCGACATTTCTACAATCTGGGCATGGAAATAAGGAATGATAGGTTTCACAAATTGGAATACAACCAATTATTTTCACAACAATTATTTCATTAGATAATAAAAAATAAGCAATGGATGGAATTTTTGGCCAACCAGTGGATAGAGGCTTGATTACATTATTAGGTACATTTAAAATGATTAATTCTATACATCGATGCATCGGTTTTCATACCATACATATACATTTTTAAACTGAGATTTCACATCATAGGAACATAGTTACTTATTACCGAAGAACAAAATATTGGAGACATAAATAAAAGATCTCAGATCGTAGAAAAAAGGAAGATGTCGAAACTAGAGTGTAACAAATATATACAAGTATCGATATATACGATTACCCAACCCAATATTACTCAATAAAAAAATTAAAGCTGCCAGACAAGTTTTTTTTACCTTGAATGTACAATAAGCCGCACTTTAGTGGTAGCAAAACCAGTAAACGTTGCCCTCTTATTCTATTGAAGAATATCCTAATATGCTACGTCAAAGTGTTACCATCGAAGTGCGGTCTACCTTACGAAAACGTATATCACTTTTGGACACATTTAACTTGTTACTGGTCAACGTCACATCTTTGACGTCGCCATTTGCATCGTATAAGCTACATGAGAAGGTTCTAAGTACGGTTAATGATTTCATTAGACTACCGTACTATATACTTACTTATATATAAGGCATGGAATAAAAAGGTATCCAACAAGTCCTACAAATAACGGTTGATTTCAGTAATACCTCCTGATGGAAAGGCGGGGAAGAATAAAAAAGAGGGCGAAAATGAGGAAAAAGGGCGAAACGAGGAAGAGGTAAGAAATCAGAAAAAGGGCGAGAATCAAAAAGAGGGGAAGGTGGGGGAGAATGAGGACGAGGGGGGAAATGGGCAGGGCGAGGAAGAGGGCGAGAATGACGAGGAGGAGGATAGCGCGGAAGAAGAGGAAGAGGAGGAAGAGTCCTCTGAAATGTCTTCTGTCCCCGTAAACAATAGAGTTCCATTGCCACTACCATTATTTAATTTCATACCTAAATACAAAGTTTTATTCGACAGTCAGTTAAATCCTTTTCTCGTAATCGATGAACCTAATTACATAATTCCTGTATCCGTAAATAATAGACCTAATTACTGGCCTGATAATGAAAATCGGAATATATCTCACGTCCCCGTAACCAATAGACCCATTTACAGACCAAATATGTCTCCCGTCCCTGTAAACAGGGGACTTAGATGCAGTCCTACTTACCGATTTTTAAATGAAAATCGAAATATGTCTCTTGTCCCCGTAAACGGTGGACTTAATTGCAGGCCTACTTACCAACTTGTAAATGAAGATCGGGACATGTGTCCTGTCCGCGTAAACAATGAACCTAATTGCAGACCTTCAAATCAAAATCGGAGTATGTCTCCTCCACCCTTAAACAATCCTAATTACCAACCTGTGACTGAACATCGGAATATGACTCCTGTCCCCGTAACTAATAGACCCAATTACAGGCCAAATATGTCTCCTGTTCCGGTAAACAATGAATCTACTTGCAGACCTAATGACCAACCTTTAAACGAAAATCGGAATATGTCTCCTATCTCCGTAAACAGTGGATCTAGTTGCAGTCCTAATTACCGACCTGTAAATGAACATCGGAATGTGTCTCCTAACCACTTAACAAATCAACCTAATTACAGACCAGTAAATGAAGATCGGAGTGCGCCTCCTCTTCCCTTAACCAATCGACCTAATTACCAACCTGCGACTAAACATCGGAATATTTCTCCTGTCCCCTTGATCAATCAACCAAATAACCGACCTGTAAATGAAACTCGGAATATATCTCCACTTCCGTTAACCACTCGACCTGTTATTGAAAATCGGGATATGTCTCCTCTTCCCTTAACTACTCGACCTATTTACCGACCTGTAAATGAAAATCATAATATGGCTCATCTACCCTTAACTAATCTGTCTATTTACCCCCCTGTTAATGAAAATCGTAATTTGACTCCTCTACCCTTAACTAATCGGTCTATTTACCGACCTGTTCATGAAAATCGGAACATGACTCTGCCCTTAACCAATCGGCCTATTTACCGCCCTGTTAATGAAAATCGGAATATGGCTCCTCTACCCTTAACCAATCGGCCTATTTACCGACTTGTTAATGAAAATCTGAATATGACTCCACTACCCTTAACCACTCGGCCTATTTACAGACCTGTTAATGAAAATCTGAATATAGGTCCTCTACCATTAACCAATCGAACTGTTAATGAAAATCGGAATATATCTCCTCTACCATTAACCAATCGACCTGTTAATGAAAATCGCAATATATCTCCTCTACCATTAACCAATCGACCTGTTAATGAAAAACGGAATATGTCTCCTCTACCGTTAATCAATCGCCCTAATTCCGGATCTGCAAATGAAAATAGGAATATGTCTCCTGCCCCCTTAACTAATCGACCAAATAACATACCGATAGATATAACTGAAAATAAGTTTAACAAAGACTCCTACCTCACAGACCGCCAGACTGGCCACCAATATAGATTTAAGTCTGAATTGAGTAATGGAAATATAGTATGGCAATGTGTTAAAGAAGACATATGTAACGCAACAATATTTACTCACAAAGGTAAAATTGTCCAGGAACAACAACACATATGCACTTTAAAAAATCAAAATAGTCAAACAAAAATGAAACAACTACAACAAAGATGGTTGCCATTTATGCAGGTTATGTCGCTGATGTGAACATATAATTTTATACGAAATTAAAAAACTAGCGAACCTTCACAGTTCTGCTGATCTATTCTGTAAAAATCTCACCATGAAACTACACCGCGAGCTCACTTCACGTACCTACGTGAAGTGAACTCGCCCGCCCTTCACCGCTTCCTAGTGCTTTAGCTGGGAAGAAGAAGTGGCTCAACAAACTCCCCAGCAACACTGCTGTCCGTTAGGAAAACTTGATTCTATACAAAAATAGCTATGTAAGAAACTAACATTACGCGACACAGAACATTAAATTACATTATTTGCCATACTTTGGCATAATTTTTTGTTGGTATATTGGCGTGTGCCAACATACCAACAAAAAATTAGACAGCAATAGACTGAAAGCTAGGCCAAGAAAAAAAAAATATTACCGAACCTAAATAAATACCAAAATAAAAGCCTCCAGGTATAAAGAGCGTGCCTGCTTACATATGCAATGCTGGATTATGTTCATATAGTAAATAAACAGTCAATTACTAATAAACTAAAAAAAACTACAATAACGAAACCATGGTCAGCAGGACGACCAGTCACCACAAGCAGCATGTTAACGAGCATAACGCAAAGATGTCAATAGTGTCAATCCCTAGCATCAGGTGGAATGACAGTTCACTTCACCTTTAGTTTTGAGTCGGTGAGACTTTAATAACAATATGTAATGATAATAACAGAAAAAAAATCTTTTTCTATTCAATTAACTATAACTGATTACGGGGTCAACTGTCGCTCGTATTACAGTTAGGGCGGCAATAGTGCACTAGTGGCCAGCAAGATAGATACATTAGTATGAAATCGCCATGGAGGACGCGCATCTGGCCGAACGCGGCCCCACCGAGCCTCTGCGTCCCGTGGTCGGTCGCTGGCCGCTGCGGCCATTGAGATCAAATTGAATTGTAGATAAACACCAGTGTGCACGCACTAGCTGGTCGCGCGTCATGGCCGCGCAGCCAGGCCGCCACCAGTGCGCTATTGCCCTGACAAAATTATGGGTTCATAAAATCATTTTCTCTAGTATATCTTAATAAATGTTTAATCCTAATAATATGTGTAACCATAGGTTTAAGGTTAGTATTAACATGTTTGTGTGTTAACAAATAAATATAATAATTAAAGGAATAAATATTTTAATAAATCCTTTTCCCGCTAACTGCAATTGTAGCTGATGATGCCTATAAGCTTATCCTTATGTCCCTGTAGCGTGTACTTAATTACTGTTAATATTGAAATAATAATAAAATTAAACTTGTGTGTGTTTTGTGGTCTGACCTACTATACCTAGAGAGACCTCTGCCTAACCCTTCGAAAAAAACAAGCGTCATATTATGTTATGTGTGTAAAATTAATTTAATGTCGCAATTAACGCACGATATTAATTTATTAATAAATTATTATTTTATTCGAGATTTAATTAAATTAGACATCAGGAATGAATATTCAACTTATTTATTCAATTATAATATTGTCAATTAATAAATTATGATTAGGAAAATTGGCACTTAAATAACTGATGTATTCCATCGTTCTATGATCTGAGAAATGTTTAGATACATAACGTACTTAAATTAATTAAAAATACATTCATATTTAAATGTAAATAGACATATATTTAAAAAAAAAGTCTTAAGGAACATATAATAGTAACTTTTACCCGTATTCAAACGTAATACTTTTCAATAATTTTTTTTGTTTTTTTTAATAGTATAAGCCAATTTATTCATGTATTTCACTATTGTAAACTAAAGGAAAAATCAATTCCACGTAAACAAATATTGTAAACAACTTCTTTGCTTAGCCAAACACATTAAAAAAAAATTGAAATATTTTTAGACTATTACTGGCTAAGTTAGGTCCTACTAGGTAAGCGTTTTACATCCGGCATTCGTCTAAGACCCGATCAAATCTGTCAAATATTCTAAGATGACATCACTATGACAGCTGTCTTCTATAGTAAGTATACTAGATTTTTCTAACTGTGCGTGTTAGTATTTAATTCCCCGCCCGGTTACCTCATCAGTGCCCCGACGCCTCATAAAGGCTTGTGCAGACCAGCGCGACTTGTCGCGCGACGCCACACCGGTTATTGTTATACTGTGAAGTTTTCTTAGAAATTGTATTGTTCGTGTCGCGTTGCGCGACAAGTCGCGCTAGTCTGCACAAGCCTTTATACGGTCTACACAATTCGTGTCGTCTCCCCAGTTCTGTCATATTATTCGTTAAGTTGTTATTGTTATTATTTAAACCTAAATATATTGTAATATTTTGACGTTGACAGGTGCACAGTAAGAAAAATCGGGTTTTAAGTAAGTTAGTGTTAATGTTTGAATACGGGTTTAACATAGGAATAATTTAGCTAGGAGGATGTGTATGCTTATTCTGCTTGTCCACCATTGTGTGTCCTATAGTGACCACGATGGCGTGGCAGTCCCGTGACCTGCTATCGGCACACAACCATCTCACTCGAGATGAGCAGACTGAATGCCGCGTATATCTGTACCCGCGAATTTTCATAATTTTCGCGCCAATTTCCGATGTGTAGAAAATCGGTCGATCCACTGTAAAAAAAAATGTTTTCTTTTAATAATAAGGTTATATATACACGCTACTAGCTTGATTCACAGTCTCCAAAATACTTGCAACAGAAATTTTATGTAATAATTATCTGTCAAAAAGAAGTTCACTGGAACTTATCCGGAGATGGTGTAACAGGCAGTAAGCAAGTGATGTAACTTCTAGACTTAGCAATTGTATTGTAGAAGATAAGTTGTATTAAATAACCATCTTGATGTCTATTTGTAACTTGGGAATCTTAATGTGTTATTTATCTTATAAAATTTTGCATAATCTAGTCAGAACTAAGTTTAATAATCTAGTCATTATTGTACTAACCATGGCACCATTTAGAAATAAAATCATGTATTCGGACTTAATGTTTTTTATTTTACCTCCAAAGAATTTTAGAAAAATATATTCATGCTCTTTCGGCCATATTAACCAGTTCAACCAAATCGATAGGCTCAGTATAACCAAAATTAAGTCGTGTAAAAAGTATTATTAATTTTTTGGCTTTCTAGCTCAATGGTGCAAATAAAATCATTCATAGACATTGCAATAGATGTCGACAAAGTTGTAAAAAAATGTCTTAAACAATATTACACGGTTGACTTCTGTAACCTTTTAATTTAGATGTAACCAAACCAAACAACCAACCAACAAAATGATGAAAAACGAAAAAGAAAAACCAGGTGATCCTAATGACATAGAATACATTTTTACACCATTCAATTTTCGTTGTATCCAACCATATCCAACAACAAACGACAGTCACATTTTTCATTTTCATTTTTCAACATTTTGTTGGTTGGTTTGATTTTAGACCCTTTTAGTTTGGTTACATCTAAATTAAAAGGGTAGAGAAGTCAATCGTCTAATATTGTTTAAGACATTTTTTTTTACAACTTTGTGGACATCTATTGAAATATCTGGGAATGATTTTCTTTGCACCATTGAGCTAGAAAGCCAAAATTTGTTCATATATATAATTATTTAAAACATAACAAATTCAATGACAATACTTTAGGCGTTTTATGGGGGAGGCCTAAGTCTACCAGTCAACGAATTTTGACAAATGACCTATAGATAATATAATTAAAAAAATACCTATAGGTGAACGGCAAACTCGATATAAATGCGTGAGTAAAACCGTTGACATAATTTTTTATGATTTAATGATGTATTTTTCACCAATTTTATATATTATTATTATAAAAATATGATCCAGGGAGCATGAAATGCTTCAGGAAATTAGGTTTACCCATCTTAGAATGTCTCGACCAATATAAAACTACTTATAAGTTATAGATATGTGATCAATTCAATATACTTAGGTACTAATACTTATTAAATCAATCAGTTCATTTGTGAAACATAGGTGTTTACATAGGTGGTGTTTTAGGTGTTTGCGCTATGTTTTGTCATAATTAAGACATACATAAATTTGTATGTTAGTGACACATTAGGTGTCATTAGATTATGTGACTTAAAAAAAAACAATATTTTAAATACATGAACAGAAAAGAAAAACATCACATACAATAAAATCAATAAATAGTCATAGTACTTATTATGAAAACCAAAGACAACCGAAGACGCATTTTCAATTGTTTTAATGAAAGGTATTATGATCATGAGGGTGTTAAATCACAATCACACTGCACTTCTTACTTAATTGATTATTCCTAGTACCTACTAAGAAATGTACCTAACCATTATGGTTAGATACATTTTACCCTAACCTAACCTAACCATTATGGTCAGATACATTTAACCCTAACCTAACCATTACGGTGAGGTACATTTTACCCTAACCTATCCATTATGGTTAGATATATTAGAGATTATAGTCTTACTACCTGCTCTTATCCAGTAATTCTGGTACATGATTAATAATTATGCAATCTAACAATGGTATGGAATGGTATTTTTTTGTGTGCTGAAAGCTATAGTCCTGTGGGTACACTAGCTAGGCTACCACCAGGTAGAAAAAAAAACTCCTCATCTTTTCCCAACTATGTATGTTGGGTCGGCTTCCAGTCTAACTAGCAGCCGACTGTCAAATATCTACGAATGAAAGCCGGCTAGTCATTGGCCTAACGAGCTTTCTGAGGCAATAAAAGTCGAAAATACAGACTGCTCTCATCAATATCTATTTAAGATAGGTACTTTTCCTCTTTAGACCTTATTCTTCACATTATAGAAGACAGTGGGTGATGGTGGGTGGTTATGGTGGTTATTGCTTTTAACTACAATGCCATCGATGGTGAAGGTGACTGCAGAACAACCAGGCCTCCAGCAGCGCCATCTTGTTTTACTGCTCATCGTTCTATGTTTAACTAATCTATAGCCACCGACAAATATTGCTGGTCCTCCTCTGCATGATGATGTGTAAAAAGGTGCTGAAATCAAAAAAATAAAGTTCACATTATTGCCGGATTTGTATTCGATGCCCGTTACCAGTAATGCTCGTTTCTGTAAAAACCTTATCCGGTGATTATGTACCAGATATTGTTTTTGGTTCGATGCCTTCATACATGTTTTTTTTACTAAACTTATTTAAGTAAATTTTTTAGCAAAGCTCATTTGTGCAAAACCAAAATATTTAACTTTGTCGAATCAATCTCTACTGAGTTATCTGAGAACTTCAGCAACCGGGCAATAATTGGGATAAATTAAGACTTGATAAAGTCAATATTATTTATTCTTTATCTACTTAATTTATTAGAAATATTTCCGTAAAGTCAAAGTAGTTCCAATAAAAAATACGGAAATTCATACAATACGATAATAATCATAGATATATTTTTCCAACGCAGTAGAAACTTACATTAATAGCATAAAATACAAAAGACGACGTTCATATATTTAGTAACCTAATCCGCTTAACTCTGTTCTCAAAGAGTCATAAAGAACCCTGTATGAAATTGACACTTGTTTCACCTCTCAATGAGGCATCCTCAGGATGACGATTAAATGATTGGAAAATCATTGTTAGATTATGTTATTCGCGAAAATAAACAGTTACAGAAAAAAAAGAGATAACAACATACGTCACAGAATAATACAGAAGGCGCACTCCGCTTTTTGGTTATGTTGCTACCATATATGAAGCTACTACTTGTGTCGCAAGAGTCGTTTTTTATTTAAATGATTTTGCGAATTTAACCATCTGTACTAATTTGTGTATACGTGTATTGTATAACTCATGACGTTATTCACATCGACGTTATCTTAAGGAGAGGAATCATGAGTCCCAGCAATGGGATTATAAGCAGTAGTGCTATTCTGTAAAAATCTGACCATGAAAACATAGGTGAAGTGAAGTTGAAGTGAGCTGCCAAAAGTGTCAGGCGAAATGTCAGCTCACTTCACCTAAGTTTTCACGGTGAGATAGAGATTTCACAGTATAGATCGGCTGATATTTAGGCGCTGGGTGGTTATGCTCGTTTTTGCTCATTACCAGTGATCGGAGTAGGTAGATTGAACTGGGGTCATTGATCCGAAACGTATATATTACTATGGACATTCCTCCGGAATTGGTGGATTATTAAAAAAAAACCGGAACTTATGTAGGAATTGTATTCTGCCAGAGTGGAAGGAGTCATTTGATGATTTGCCATCCTCAAAAAAAAGGTAGGAATTGTAATAAAATGAGCAATTTTATTCTTTATTATTCTTCCTATTTTTTTTTTTCAACAGATAAATAATGAATTAATTTAGTTTTGATACCTTCCTTTAAATTTTGAATTGAGTAGTAATAATATCACTACCAACATTAACAATATTTAATTGAATCCGGAAATACCGGAATTACTTTCCGGAAAAATGGCTTATCCATGTTATTCTTTCTGTGTGCATTTATGATACAAGTACTAAAAATCAATCTACCTACTCCGATCACTGCTCATTACTATAGTATCCTCAATGGTATAAACAACGACTGAGCAACCTTGTTTTCGGCAAACCCATCGCGTTTTACCACTAGTTACTCTTTGTTTTAACAACCTGTAACCACCAATAGTAATTGCCGGTCGCCCTCGAGACGAAGTTATGTATTGCACTGAAATTAATAAACCTTAGAATTAGATAAAACAAAAAGTAAAAAGAAAGAAAGAAAAATTAGTTTTTTTGTCACAAAAACACGTGCATATAAAATCATAATTAGCTCGAGTAATACAGTAACAGAAAAATAAAACTAAATAGATCTACATATAATCACGAGCACAAAACAGAAATATTCGGCAGCTGTTGGCACGTCGTGACCACATATGTCGGACTTGTCGGATTGTCAGCTTTATTAAACAGAGCCCAGAAAGCCTCAACATGATGCTGTGCTGGAACCCACATCACAGCGCTGTTTTTCAGTGGTGAAATGGTGCTGGTGGAATTAACGAGGTATTCCTCTCAGAGCACTGATTGCAACAGAACTTGTCCGAACCGCACCACACTCATTATTAAAATAAACCCTCATTATAATGCTCACAGCATTATAATGAGTGTTGATTTGCTAAATTTCTGTCAGCAAGCGTATTGGGTTAAAAGAGTACACAAAGTTTTTTGAAATGTTTTTATTTCCTAATCAGCAGTTAAAATCAAGTAAATTGTGAAACTTGAATAACAATTTATTCAATCTTTCACAAATAAGTGGATTTTAATTTTTTGGTATACAAACATAAACGCACAATCACATTGCGCAACAGAAGGTCTTTGGTACGCCTTAAGAATCGGTATTGGGTTCATACCCAGACAGGCACGCACTTTACATACATACATAAACTCATGCCTTTTTCCTGGGGTAGGCAGAAACTACAGAACGCCATCTGCTACGGCCCTTACATACTCATTTTGCATCGTTTATGATCATACATACTTCTTTGTTGTTTTATTTCTCAGGAACTATCCCACTGATCAAGTGTGTGTTTCTATTTACTTGAGGTACTTTTTAGGTACAATGTTTTAGTGTAATTACATTTTATGAGTAATGGTTAAATAATAAAATATTATAGAATACCCGCCATCTTGATGTCAATATGGCGGGTGTACCTTAATTTCGAAATAATTTCGTTCTGAAGGAGGTACAGATTTTTTAAAGCTCAGTTGTACCCACAACATAGTATGTTTTAGGTACATTTGTTTAGTAATTGGTATAATTAAATTCGCTATAGTACAACTGCCATTTTGACTCTCACGCAGGGGGTTAGCCGGTACTACACACCTGACCATTACGAAGAATATCGCCAATAAGGTCACTATAATATGTGCTTCTAGGGTGTCCCGGCGGCGATTACACTCACACGCATTTTACTATGCTTTATTTGTTTCATTATCACTGCACCAAAAACGATTTAAAAAAATCTTGAACCCGGTATGGTCTCTCACTGAGGGGGGGGCAAGGGGGCAAGCCAATAAGTTTATTAAATAATATTTATTTATTCTGTCATACTATTAATAATCAAGTTAATTATTGGTTTTATTCATTTTACGTAAATATGTGTGTGTGTGTGTTGCGTATGCGTGCACCGTTGCTGTGTGAGAGGGTGTGTGTGTGCGTAGCAGTCATAGTTCGGTGGGGGTCAGAAATTAAACTTTTATTTTTATTTTAGAAAAAGAAGTCACGAAATCTCACAGACGAATGAGACGACCTGAGCAGTGGCAAAAGAATATTAAAAAAAGAAAAAGAGAAGCAGGTGAAGAGTATAAAGATAGTAAAGGCAACGATATACCAGCCACAGTAGTGAAAAGCAGTTGTGAAACATCATGCAATTATAAATGCTCATCTCGTATAAGCTACCACGAAAGATGGTCAAAAAGCTAAATTTTATGAGATATATACCGTGAAAAAAAACAAAGCTCGAAAACAGACGAAAAATGAGAATAGTCGTAAAATGTTTTCGTTCGAGTATTATTTACCGAAACAGAAGGAAAGACAACGAGTTTGTAAGACTTTTTTTTGCAATACATTGGACATATCAGACCGCCGGATATACTATTTTCACAAGAAAAAGATGAATATATAGTAGTATACTTTCTCTGGCAGGAACACCCGCTAAAGGGACACATAACAAAGCGAACAACACCAGCAAAAAATTTAAGAAGTATACATAATGTCATTTCCAACTGTAGAATCACACTATGGTAGAGCTTCCAGTTCACAAGAATATTTGTCATTTATCTGAGAACCTCCAAAACAGGGCATTAATTGGGTTAAATAAATACTTGATACAGTTATTATGCTTTATTCTTTATGTACTTACGAAAAGTCAGTGTAGTACGAGCTCCCACATACATACAATTGTAAGTTGGCCAACTATAGTAAATGACTAAGATACAGATAATTGTAAGTTGGCCAACTATAGTAACTTACTAAGATGCAGATACAGATGTAGTTGGACAAAATGTGCGGGCTAGCATTTTTCACTATACCTATTGGTATACTCTGTGATTTAGTCCGCCAAGAATTGTATGTATTCCAATAAAAAAAATATGAAAATTCATATAATATGATAGTAATCATATGGATATTTTTCCAACGTAGTAGAAACTTACATTAAAAGCATATTAAAATACTTTCTTATATAATTTTACATGAACCTAATACAAAATAACAAGTTACGAAATAATACGAAAGGTAAACGTAATAATATCATGTCAATTGTTTATTTTATGCATTTCTAAGTAATTATTATATTCAGAGCATGCATACTCGAGAATGTGTGGATATCTGTAATTGAGTGTGCCTTACAGGATACTGTAATGTATACTGTAAAAGTTTTAATTTGTAGATAAAAAATATAATGTGTATCTCGTGCGTATTTCTTAAAATAAATAAATTATGTAAACGGTGGATGGTTATGCTCGTTTTTGCACCTAACGATACAATCCTCGATGGTGACAGCAACCGCTGTGCAAGCAGGTTTCCGGCAAACCCATCGCGTTTTACCATTATTCGTGCTTTGTTTTAACAACCTGTAACCACCAATAGTAATCGCTGGACGACCCCGAGCCGTTATTGTGTATTGCACTGAAATTGAAAAATAAACTTTAGTTATGATATTATTATGATTTAGATTTGTTTGATTCCTGTTACCAATCGCATTGGGTGAGAAAGACTACTCAAAATTTAATTCAATTTGATTTTTATTTTCAAAGACTTTTTTTATTCATTTCGAAAATCCACGTAAATTGGGAAAGTTAAACAACATTATTAACTCCTTCACAATTATTTTTTTGCAATTCATTCGTATAATAAATAAATACTATTATTTTAGACAGTAACAATGGGGTGTGGGTTAGTAACAATTTTACTGAAGGCGAAAGCGTCAGGGTAGTTCGCGAAATTCAAATTTTCTTAGGTTTTTTACGTTGATCTAAATATGATTCGCGGCCGTATCAAATGTTCATTAATAGAATTATAATCATAAAAATGATCAATACAATTTTGAATTTCCCGGGCTGTTAGTAGGTACAGACGGACAGATTAGCATACAATTAAAATTCAGCGTGGAGCTGCATCGAGGTTTCCCACCGATCTGCAAACACACGGAGTATACTGTAGGTGCTGCCGAGAACACGCGTCATCAGGGATGCACATTTTTTTTCTAATAACGGCGTCAAAACCATCAATATTATTATCCGCAAACATCTTCTGACGCACTAAAGTGCCACAGCAGCCGCAGCAGTACTCAAGAGGTGGAGCGCGCGAGGGAGATGCAAAATGCGCGCCCTCGCGCCCCTAGTCGCCGCAGGAGTCGCCCCGGGCGTCGGGAGTCGCGGGCCGACTTCCGGCCACCGTAGGCGCGGGCTTGCGGACGGTGAGCAATGGGTAGCTCGCCATCCGATAAACAGGCCCGGGTCGACGGCGCGTTGTGTTCCACGCGCGCCTCAAAGAGATGTCAGCACCAACTGGCGGGGTCCGTAAGGACCAATGCCTGCTGGGGTTGCGGGTTTGTCCGAAAGGAATATCGCGGCCGCGGCACACGGGCAACGGAAGGAACACGGGTGGGTTATAGTCAGTAAAAGTCTGACACACCTTCCCGCTCCGCCCAGAGCGGGAGAAGTCATTTGATGATTTCCAACCCTCAAAAAAAAAATGTCACCATATGCCCGCTGAGTGAGAGACCCACAAGCTACACGTGTAGAAGGACTGACAGTAAGAGTTAGTCTGACAGGTTGAATTTCACAGTTCTGATCATTTCGAGGTCAAGGTCAAACATTAAAATTGATTTTGTATCGAGAGGTCAGATTTAAGGCTTGTGCAGACCAGCGCGACTTGTCGCGCGACGCGACACGAACAATAGAATTTCTAAGAAAACTTCAAAGTATAACAATGACCAGTGTCGCGTCGCGCGACAAGTCGCGCTGGTCTGCACAACCCTTAAATCAACTAACTTTCCTAGAATATTTTTTATTAATGATCCCTTAAAGTTCAAGTTGCTAAAAGTTTGGATGATTATGATTGTTATTGCACTTCACAATTATATCATCAATGGTATAAGCAGCGGCGGTGCAACCTGGTCTCCGGCAGCGCCATCTTGTTTTACCATTCCTGAACCTATGTCTACACAAGTAATATCCATCGATAGCAATTGCTGGGGCTCCTCGGGATGAAGTTACAAACACTGGCACTGAAATAACAAACCAATAGATAAGTATAAAAGCACACACACACGCATAAGAATACGCCTGTATTCCTCGAAAGGTTAGGCAGAGATGTATCTATAGTACACCCATATTTCGCCAGTTAAAAAAAAAGAAGTAGAAGAAAAAAAAAGACGTAGATTATAAAAAGTTATCCAATATAATATTCGAGAGCAGTGGTGGCCCAGTAGTAACGATCCTGACTTACGAGTTGTAGGTCGTGCGTTAGAAACCAGGCAGGCACTTTACTTTGTGTAAATAATTTCATCATCCCTGCTCTCAAAAACGGTGAAGGAAAATATCGTAAGGAAACCGACATGTCCAAGAACCAAAAATTCGAAGACGTGACATCTACCAACCCGCACTGGGCCCGCATGGTAGATTACAGCCCACTTCCTCTCGAAGAGAGACCACTGTTGGGACAGAGGAGGCCTCTGTCCCAACAGTGGAAACGTTATATGGATCTAATATTCGATTCCTGTCACCTTCGGTTTGATTTTGGAGTTAAAAAGACACTTCAAAGTCAACATGTTTTTATATGATTTACAATTATTATTATACGAACCAACAAGATTACAGGCAACAGGCATTACAAGAGCAAGACAGGCTTAGTCTCATTATTCAGATAATTTTATAAGGAAGATATTTTTACACAATTACAAAATGAAGACAGTAGCTAAATATTTGAGCTTGGGGCCTAAATATTTGACCTTGAGTCAAACATTTAGGTACTGACTTCATTTTGTATCGTGCGGTCAGCACGACTAAACTAAAACTAACTTCTAGCGGAAATACATTTTTCATATTCCAATCTTCTCTCTCTCGTCTCTTCTTGATTGCGACCACATACGAGGCGTCTCCAAGCTATTTGGTCTCCTGCAGTGTGGACCGCTCGGTAAATTCTGTATCCGACAGCCTTCTTAATCGCGTCTGCCATCTTGCCGGTGCTCTGGCTTGAGCAAGTTTTCCTTCCAGCCGGCCCATATTCCAATATACATCATTTATTACGGTGGGAATGGTCCGGCCCATGGCCCGGCATTGGGAACATAAACTGTTTATGTATTTATGTTTGGGGTGGATGGTTATGGTTGTTATCGCACTTAACAATCGTGTTTTGGATGGAGAAGGCAAAGGCGGTACACCCTGGTTTCCAGCACCACCACCGCGTTTTACCACAATTATTTGACCGTTGTCTATACAAGTGATAACCACCGATAGCAATCCTCGGAGCCCCTCTGGATGAAGTAACGAATACCGGCACTGAAATAAAACATAACAAGTTAACGAAACTCAAAACAATGGATTCAGAAAGGACAATTCTCGTACTTCAAAAAAAAACTGGACAAGTATAAATCGGACTCCCACACGCGGTTTTTGAACCACCGCACAAAATTAAGCAAAAAAGACCGAAAAAAATACACATTTCTTGTATGGGGACCTCCTTTAATTTATAACTTTATTTAACTTTTATATACTTTTTGTTATAGTGGCAATAGAAATACACAATCTGTGAAAATTTCAACTGTCTACTTATTACGGTTCATGAGATACAGCCCGCTGACAGAAAGACGGACGGATAGCGGAGGCTTAGTAATAGAACTCTGTTTCATCATAGTTCAGGAAACCCAAAAACGATCAAATTCAAGTCGCAATCTTAGCCCAGCGACAATCAATGTCAAAAATGTAAGCAAATTAGAGGTTTTTTAATAGATTGAGACTGAGATTAGAAAGTGAACGTTGTTAAAAATACGAGCGTTACCCCCCCCCCCCCCCCCCCCCCTCAGACCCCCCCTACTCCTTGCTTGCCTAATATTCGATTCCTGTTTCCGTTCGGTTTAGTTTCCGTTTTATTTCTTATACTTAGACTTCATTACAAGTAAGAAAATCATCGTGATTCTTAATTAACATTTATAAACTCTAGCAAAAATAGTAGGTAAGGACATGTTTTTTGTAAAACTTATTATTATGAACGACGGTAGTTTCACAGTTATGTTAATTTAAATATTGCAAGGTCAAGGTCAAACATTAACTTCGTTCATTTTATATCGTCAATTGGTCGTCTCTTAAGTATTTTTTTAAATTTATTTGGGAAAATTAACAGTTACACATTACATGATTACACAAAATTTGAGATATAGAGTAAATGTATAACATATAATGTATACACGACATTTTCCAAATATTATAAAAACAAGTTACAAAATGAATGCAATGTGCGCTTACAATTTGGTATGTACAATAAAATTACGTAGTGTATTAAAACGAGAAATTATAAAAATACAGCATTGCAAATTATAAAAATACAGTTCATAATATTAAATCAACAAAAAATCAGCATAACGTTTAATAATATTTTATTTTTATTTTATATTGCCACAAATTCGTGGAATCAAATAATTGAAAGCATTTAACGTCCACTCCTAACATCCACACACAACGAACTTATGACGGGCGTTTTCACTAACACTTCCTAGTGTTAGTGAAAACACTAACACCTGAATAAACACCAAAATATCTCACTTTCGGATTTTCCACTCTCGGTGCAGGGTTACTCTCTAAGTACGTCAACTTAAGATCTGGGCCCGTCCATAAGTACTCGTAGTTTGAAATTTCGGACCGGACCCTTCAACCTAACGAACAAACTTTTTTGGACGGGCAAAAACACATTGGCAGTAGGGACAACTGTCAAATCCTGGTGTCATCTCATGCATGTAGGTGATACAGAGTAGGAATCGACCGTAACTGCAGCCGAAACTACGGATTTCGTGCTTAGGGAGTAGACCTCCTCAACTGAGCTTCTTTCGAGTATTCTATTTTATTCTTTGAAAATTCAACGGTGTGGTTTTATTTTTGACTATAAGAGTAGAGGAGGACCAAAGAAACGATAAATAGACTGTGTGAAAGATGAAATGGCTAGAAAAGGGGGGACTACCGGGCTGACGACAATAGAGAAGTATGAAAGAAAAAGACATATTGCGTCGTCCACAAATGAATTGGGATAAGGCACAGATGAATACAGATGGTACACTCCCCAAAATCATTGAATTAAAAAGCGACTTTTGCTACGACACAATAAAGTGCAATTCAAGTAGCACAGGGCCAATTACCTAGTTATATTCACCTTGAAGTTGCCTGTCTTTCTATCGCGTAACTCTTATATCTTCTGACTCCGTACCGCTCACTGAACTGGCCCGACAAGACGAGCCCACCGCGTACTTGTAGTTTCATACATAAAATGCGATGTGAACTATCTGTATTTATACTGTTAGTGAAATCGGGCATTAGCCTGTGATAACGGTAACAGCACATCCCGCGCACGGCGTGGATACCTGATTCCCAGTAGTGGCAATCTTTTTGTTTGATAATAATCTACGTTATGGTTTATGGTCTGACGGTTTATGGTTATGATTGTTGTTACACTTAACGACGATGTTTTCTAAGGTGTAAGCAGCGGCTGTACAACCTGGTTTCCTGCACCACCACCGAGTTTTACCAGTACCTGACTTTAATTGTTTATGCAGCTTAAAACCATCAATTATTATTGCTTCCTTGAGATGATTTTGTGAAAACTCGCACTGAAATTTAAAAAAGTAATAACTTTTCTCGAAGCATCAGTTAGTTATAGATTTGGTCGTTTAAAATGAAAACCTATTACCATTTAAATTCAATTAAATTTCAGGCTAGCCAAAGTAAATATTTTATTATAATTTCACTTAGACTTGTTACCAAGATATTATGAAAATTCAAAGATAACATCTATAGAGCGGTGTTCTTGAGAAGAAAATGTAGCCCGTGTGCGTACACACGAAACGTCGGTCGTCGTCTGTGAGAATGTATGAAGAGCAACGAACAACCGGGCGACGACGGATGACGTTGTTTTTTTCATACATTTTGAACTAAACCCTAGCCGGCGGACGACGATACGTTTAGTGTAGGCGCAGCCTTACAGAAATAAAACTAATTCTTATGTAACTTACAAACAATCATAATATTTATGAGATTCTTTTAAAATTAAGAGTAAAACATGACATTTCACATAATGCAATATTTTATTACGTACTTAAAACTACTTCTTGTACTTTTGTAAAATAGCAAAACGTATCATAGAAATAAATAACCTTTCTTTTATAATACAATACTAAAAATGACCGTTTAGAGGTCAAGGTCAAACAGGTTAAACATTAGCTGCGTTGAATTTTTAATGGCGGTCGACCGACCCTTAAGTACTTTTTCCAAATGTACTAACATGAAAAAAATACTTTATAAACAATTTGGAAAATGATGTTGTTGTGATGTTATTCCTCTTAACCCACACTGGGACTACGTGGTGGATTATGGCCCACTCCTTTTCAAAGAAGGTTTGAGGCCGACATTTATAAACACTATTTAGCTCGTGCTTTAACTTAGACATGTTCCCGTCTCTATCTTGCACTTGTAGAATTTATCTCTACAAGTCAAAGAAAGAAAAATATTTTATTTGGGAAAGGAAATGTAACAATAAAAAAGAAAAAAATTAAAAACAAAAGAACATTAATACTAACAGTAGGTAGTAGTTTAGTTTGACAGCTGTGCGACAGTTACCCAAAGTACGTGGTAATAAGTAACGTTCATAGATCTAAGTAACGTTCATAGATCTGCTATGCCTAACTACGTGCTTAGAAAATTTATAGAGGGTGTAAATTAGACCACACCTTTCTGGTAGGTGTGGTCAAATTAAAGGATGTGGTACAGACCAAGGATGTTGCGGGTACAGATTTTTTTACATACCTACCCGTCAAGGTGGCAAGATGAAAATAAAAATTTCTTAAGTTTTTTGCAAATGGCAGCGCTGTTTCGTTATATATGTTGATCATAAATTAATTAGCGGTAATTATAATAAAATAATAACTAAATTATAATCATTTAAAAATCAATATAGCTCCCGCAATTATATACGTAGGTGTTTTATGGATATAAGACTATTTCGTGAAAATGTGACGATTTAGAGCTTTATACATGATTTAAATGATAATAATTTTCATTTTAGTTGATTATGATTTTACTTATGTTGCGCCTGTTCCACTCACATCTGCATCCGCATGAGCTCCGCATTGATAAATGCGGATGCGGAGGTCTAAATAAATGCAGAAGTTCCGCAATTGCGAATGCGGATGCGAATATCCGCAACATCCTTGCTACAGACCATCCAGTTAAACAATTTTCTCAAGACAGCGAAAAAAAAATTGCCGTCCCATTCATTTGGGTAAGTAGGTATTGAAGTGTAGAGATAATTATTCAGTTGGATGGTCTGTACCACACAGTCACCGCAGTTAGAACAATATAAGCTTAGTGTATTGGGGGTGGATGGTTGTGATTATTATTGCACTTAATGATAGTATCCTCGATGGTGTAGACAACGGCGGTACAACGTGGTTTCCAACACCGCCACCGCGTTTTACCATGATCTGATTTTAAATGTTTAAACAATTTATAACCACCAATATACATGCCTGGAGTTCCTCGTAAAGAAGTTATGTATACAGGATCTGAAATAAATAACTTTAATAAATAATAAAATAAATAACTTAAAGCACAGATTTTCATGATTCATATAGCAAAACTAACAGTTTCGGATATCTTTTGAAAACTCCTCAAAAAGTAAAAAAAAATCTAAAATACCTATACATTTTCATTCAATACAGACACATGCAAAATAAAAAAATCAAGAATATTTTTCTAACAATTTATTAGTAACCACAAACACAATATTATATTCAGTAGGACAAGATTTTTTTTTATAAACCATCAAATATTTATTTAGACTAATCTTAAATACAATCTATCACTAAAATACATATTTTATGTACAAGTATAAAAGAAAAAAAAGAGGAAGAGGTCATCGGTTATCAAAAAATTCGTCCGCATTGCTGTCATCAGGACAAGCTAAATTTCATAGTTCTTATAATTGTATAGTAGGTAAGTGCAAGGTCAAGGTCATAATATTGACGGCGTTAATTTTAGCAACGTGCATCCACCAACGTGACTTACCACTGAGCGTCCTTTGTTTGTAGAATCTATAACCACCTATTGACATAACCGTAGCTCCTTACCATCGTTAGACCCGAGTTCACCGACAGATGCTTAAATTTTTAACATCTGCTTTTAACCATAAACGGCTGTTTAACAATATTTTATTGTTCACCAAGCACTAACAATTGTTATCTTAAACGAGGTAGCCAACTCGGTTTAACCATTGGTTTATGCTTCCAGATGCGAAGTTTTGCATTGTGCATCACTTTTTTAGATGAACAAATACCATACTGACAGATTAACCTTTTTTTATTATTATAATTTATTGATTTGACAATTCATACTGGAATTTATTATTATTATATTTTATTGGAATGTTTTTATTGTGTCGAAAATTTTAATTAGAATTGTTTAATAATGAGTGATAATTGTTTAATAATTTATTATAATCAGCATTTTTGTACCAAAATAATATTTGTACGCCGATTTCGGCTAGACATAGCGTTCTTTAATAATTAAAACATCTGTACCCAACCTACTTCAAATAAAAAATATTTGTATTTAGTAAAAAAAAAAAACAAATTCAATGCTCTGATTTTGAAGGTACAGAAAGAATTTTGTGCACTCCCCGTATATTCAAAACACGGCGTAATGATGAAATTTAAAAATTTAATTAGCACATAGATACTGTACGAAAAGATTTAAAAAATAAAAACAGATCTTTGTAATAATTATTTCGTTTTATTCAATTTTTAAGCGCAACATTAAAAAATAAAAAATAAAGGTCTAGCGCCAAAGTACCTTGCACAAAGCACCAGATGGCGCCATACGCCATACCTACATCCCGCAAAATGACTCGAGTGACGTCTATAACCTATTTAAAAATGTCCTCTGTGAGTTAGACAATGAAAATTGATTGACGTTGACATTCTACATTCACAAAATATTGATAAACCATTCGATCATTCGGTCATTTTCGACTCACTCATTCAAAAACGCTTGGTTATTTAACCGTTGGTTAGAAATAAATGGTGAACACGAAAAAAACGCGGTTTGTTTAAACAACTGTTTAATTGTAACAGAACGGTTACGTAACCAATGATTACGTTGTAGTTGGTGAACTCGGGCCTTAGTATGGTTTCCTTAAAATAAAACAGAGCAAACAATATCATGAATAACCTTTTTTTTACAATTCTGGTAAACGTGACGGTTGCGAGGTCGACATTAGCTTCGTTGAATTTTTGGTGGCGGTCATTATGACCCTTATTTCCTTATACCAAATCTACTAACATAAAAAAATTACTTCAGTAAAAATAATTGAAGATGAGATTATGATGAGATGTTGTTGTTGAGCTGTTGTTCCGCTTAACCAACACTACGTGGTGGATTATGGCCCAATCCTGTTCAAAGAAGGTCTGAGGCCGGGATCTGTAAACGTTAATAACTCGTGCTTTGACTTAGACATATTCCCGTCTCTATCTTGCTCTTGTAGTTTGCAGTTGTGCGACAGTGACAGGAATAACGCTTAGCCAAATTACGTGGTAAGTAACGTTTATAGATCTGCTATGCCAAAGTAGGTGCTAAGAACGTTTATATAGGTTGTACCAGAAAGGTGTGTTCAAATTTAAGGGTGTTATACAGACTATCAAATTGAACAACTTTCCCTATGGGACCACACCTTTCTGGTACACCCTATAGATCTCAGCCGAGTCACAGTCCTGCTGGGGTTGCGGGTTTGTCCGAAAGGGATATCGCGGCCCCGGCACACGGGCAACGGAAGGAACACGGGTGGGTTTCAGTCAGTAAAAGTCTGACACGCCCTCTCGCTCCACCCAGAGCGGGAGAAGTCATTTGATGACTTCCCATCCTCAAAAAAAGCCTGAGTCACACTAGTGGGAACAATATCAGCTTAGTGTGTTGGTGGTGGATGGTTGTGATTATTATTGCACCTTATAATAGTATCCTCGATGGTGTAGACAACGGCGGTACAACCTGGTTTCAAACACCGCCACCGCGTTTTACCATGATGTGATTTTAAATGTTTAAACAATTTATAACCACCAATATACATGCCTGGAGTTCCTCGTAAAGAAGTTATGTATACAGGATCTGAAATTAAAAAATAAACTTAACTTAAAAGACAGATTTGCTTGATTCATATCACATAACATAACTAACCATTTTGGAAATCTTTTGAAAACTCCTCATATCTAGGTACAACATGTAAAAAAAATCTGTCCGATCCGTGAGGGTGTTCAGTGTCGTATTGAGAAAGTCTATTAATGTGGTAATTTTCAGGGATAAAGAAAAAAAACATCGCCACTTTCTTTTTCAATGGGGAATTTTACCGGTTTATTACATGGGCGCGAGCGGCCGTTACGTCGTTTAGCAGGATAAGTCACAGCTATTTTTTTTATGGATTTGGGGTAATTTTGGTACTAAAAATGTGAATTTGAAATAGCAATATTTAAAAAAAAAAAATTTTTTTGGTCATGTTATTGTAGTACCTATGTGCACCTTTCGAATCGGACAGAGTTTTTTTTGACATATTGTACAATTAAAAACTATCGAAATTGTACTCATTTATACACTTTTCATTAAAGCTACCTACAAAATAAAACAAATACATTTTTCTACCAATTTATTAGTAATCACAAAGATAATATTAAAATGCAGCAGGACAAGCTTTTTTTTGACAAATCTTCAATACAATATACCACTAATATATATTTAAAATGTACAAGTATGTAAAGAAAAAAAAGGGGAGAATTCATTGGTCATCAAAAAATTTGTCCGTATCGCTGTCATCGGGACAAGCTTCTTTTCACAGTTCTTATAATTTTACAGTAGGTAAGTACAAGGTCAAGGTCTAAATATTGACGGCGTTCATTTTAGCAACGAAACAGTAAAGCTAGGGTTTCCTAATAGCTCCTACACAATGCGCTGCCGCCGGGCAAGCCGCGGCGCGCCCGGCCCTGTCACACAAAGCCGCACAAAGGATCGCAAAGGAAATGAAGGCGCAAAAGCCGGGGGTACTTGCCGCGCGGTAAAAGCCGGCGGACATGCCGCCGGCATGGTGTGTAGGAGCCATAATACTGCGTTGAACGCCACATAGCGTCCGCTATTTACGTCGAATAATATCACTGAAATATTATTTATGAAAGTAACTTGGTATCCCCCCCATAGAGCGTTTTTTGACACCGTGTCAAACCCGGATGCTATCAAATGATGGCTTCGGGGTTTCACTAAACGGCCGTAGTGACGACGACTGTCATGAAAATTCATGACAGTCGTCACTGCGGCCGTTATATGGCTATTATAAGTTGTCGAAAAGAATTAAAGCTTTATTTACCTCACTCACACGAGTACCTACATTATATTTCTTTTAATAAAATTATTATAATTCTATGATATTTACTAATCTAATAGACAGCTATTACGTACATTATTAGCAACACACTTTACTTATATGAATAGTAAATTATCTTAATAGTTTTCATTTTCTGGCGTATACAGGCTGTATCAGAAAGGTGTGGTCAAATTTTTAAGGGTGTGGTACAGACCCAGCCTGTACATGGCAGTACCGCACGTCATAACACTTTGACCTTGGAATGGCCTAACGTATTTTAATAGAAAAACAGGCCAGCTTATACTCGTTTTTCACTGACGTGCAGCCTCGTCCGTACGTTTGCGGTTTCGTAAAAAGACTGACTAGTTAGAATTTTTTAATTTAGTATTTACTAGCTGTTGCCCGCGACTTCATCTGCGATCTAGGATGAAAAATAGCCTATGTCCTTTTCCAGTTCATAGTCTACCTATGTGCCGGATTTCATCCAAATCCTTTCAGCTGTTTTAGCGTGAAAGTGTAACAAAGAAACAAACAAACTCACTTTCGCATTTATAAATAATAATAAGAGGGCTTATCCTAAAAGTTGGCAACTTCGCAAATAGCTGTCAAATATTTACCTGTTTTGATTAATTTGGCAATAATACTGTATGGAAATATGAAATGTTGCTAACTAGTGAACTAAAATATTTATTATGAAATGCAATAATTAAAATCGTAACACCGAATATTTCGTTTAAGATGTAAAAAAAGTATTTGGAAACTTTCTAAATGCCTTTTTTACACTTAAAACGGTAACAACATCAAATTCAATGTTATAATTGCAATTCAATTTTAATATTCTAGTTCACTAGTTAGCCATATTTCATATTTCCATACTAATCAAAACAGGTAAATATTTGACAGCTATTTGCGACGTTGCCAACTTTTAGAATGAATGCTCTTAATACGGTCTACACAATTCGTGTCGTCTCCACAGTTCTGTCATATTATTTGTTAAGTTGTTATTGTTATTATTTAACCCTAAATATACTGTAATATTTTAACGTGTTATTATGACGGTATAAAAATAAATGAATCTACCAGTGTAAGATTTCTAGGGTTCACCATGGACAAATACCTAGACTGGAAAGGACACGTTGACGGAGTCTGCAAGAGAGTTAACACTTTCGTATATGTCCTAAACAGACTAAGAACTACGTCTAACCAAAGTACGGTACTGTTGGCATACCATGGCCATGTAGCTTCCGTGCTACGATACGGGTTAATACTATGGGGAAACTCAACAGACTCCCAGCGGGCGTTTCTCTCCCAAAAACGATGCATAAGAGCAATTGTTGGTATTCCTCCTTATGAGTCATGTAAACCTCACTTTAATAAACTCAAGATATTACCCCTGCCGAGTATGTACATTTTTGAAGTTTGTGTGTTCGTAAAGTCCAATCCTAATCTATTTGTAAGAGCTCGTGATATTTATACACGGGATAATGTCTACCCTCGTAACTCCAGACATGGTCAGCGACTAGTGTTAGATTTTGCACCAAAGACTGCGGTGTTCAAAAAAAATTGCTCAGCTATGTGCGTTAAAATTTATAATAGGTTACAAACAGACATTCAAAATCTCCCCCTACCAAAATTTAAGAAAAAGCTTAAAGAGCTACTGCTTAAAAAAATGATTTACTCGGTAAATGAATGGCTACAGGAATAAGGAAAATATTCTATATATAAATATTTTAAATAATGTGTGTTGTGTATTATTAATTCAACGTAGAAATGACTGAGTTTTATTGGCATTTGACAATGTATTTTACCAGGCACATAATTATTTTATTGACATTATATAAGACTATGAATTTCGGAGACACGTATTGGCTAAGACCACGGGCTAAGACTAACCATTATTTATATTTCTTTATTCCTTTTTACTTTTAAGAAAACGATTCACATGCCATACCACAGGCTAAATAGAATTATAAGACCAAATAATGTAACATGGAAACCACCGATTGTATTTACTCTATTTATACGTGAATAAATGAATTTGAATTTGAATTTGAACGTTGACAGGTGCACAGTTAGAAAAATCCGGATACAAGTAAGTTAATCTTAATGTTTGAATACGGGTTTAACATAGAAACAATTTAGCTGGAAAAAACAAGTAATTTGGAAACTTTCCAAATGCCTTTTTTACACCTAAAACGGTTACAAATTCAGTGTTATAATAGCAATTCATTATTGATATTCTAGTTCGCTAGTTAGCCACATTTCATATTTCCATACTACTAAATGCCAAATTAATCAAAACTGCGAAATATTTGACGTCTATTTGTGACGTTGCCAACTTTCAGAATAAACGCTCTTAAGTTAGAATGGCTTATCGTTGTACAAAATTTAATGAATAAATATTAAGTGAAAAAAAAAATTAATGATAAATTATTAATGTAATTCACTAATAATTTATTATTCCTTTTTTCATTCAAATCAAAGTATTAAGAGCGTGAAATGCAATCATTCATATAGTAACACTGAATATTTAGTTTTAGATGTAAAAAAAGTATTTGGAAATTTTCGGAATGCCTTTTTTCACCAAAAACAGTTACAACATCAAATTCAGTGTTATAATTGCAATCCACTATTAATATTCTAGTGCACTAGATAGCGACATTTCATATTTCCATATAGTAATATTGCCAAATTAATCAAAACAGGTAAATATTTGACAGCTATTTGCGACGTTGCCAACTTTTTGAATAAACGCTCTTAAGGTGGATGGTTGTGGTTGTTATTGCACTTAACTATAATATTTCCTATGGTGAACACGACGGCCGTGCATCCACGGTGGACGTTGCGGCACCACCAACGCGACTTACCACCGAACGTTCTTTGTTTGTAGAATCTATAACCACCTATTGAAATAATCGTAGCTCCTCTAGACGTTTTTGTGAATACTGGCTCTGCAATACATATGAATAAACTATAATACGTACATAAATATACTTCTACAAGGATTAGGATATTAGTTTATGTAAAGGCAGCTAAATGATTTGTTTATAAAATTGAGTACATACTGAAATTGTTCGTATATTCGAGTCTCAACTGTCGATTTTTGTCAGCTGTTTGAATTGGCTTCATCACGGACAATGGACGTGATGTGTCAATTTGATAAACAATTCATTTCCTTGACTGTACATGGAATTATCTTTGAATTAGATCTAACGGATTGTTACTAACAACTGTTAAGTAAATCAAGTAAATCAGGTACCTACCAACAAACAATAATTAAAATCAGTACACGGTTTCATTTATATGCGATTTATTATTACCATGCCGTGGGATATCCCATCGGCAGAAATTACGTATGCAAACTTGCATCTCCAATTTAACCCCCTTTGGGGATCAATTTTTAAAAATCGATCAAGATTTGGTTACAATTTTTTTTTTACATCATTCATGTTGAAGTTATACATTTGAGAACGATGCAAAAAGTTAAAAGCGTCCGTCCTTAAGAGAAATAATAAAAAAAAAAACAGTTCAAATTTTTTAATTAAATTAAAATAAGCTGTGGCAGCTAAAAGATGACCAGTCTCTACTGACAGCGCCCGTTCACGAACGACGCATGGATTAGCACCATTCAGCTCAACCATTTTGAAGGGAGCTAAATGATCCAACACACGCGCCAACGTCAGTGAGAGTATGTCATGCTCACTCAATGTCTCGCTGACGGTCAGCGAGACATTAGAGTGAGCACGACATACTTTCAGCCGCCAGGGCACATCAATGAAAGTCAAGTCAATGTAAGACATACCCAGTACCTAAATGGTAGCTTTATAGTCGGTACATAGTACTCACACATGTGCTATGCAATTATACAATGCAAAGATAGTTTTTAAAATCCTCAGCAGCGCCAACAGTATTTTCAAATGCTAATCAATTAGTTTATGCGCCCTTGTGGAGCAGGGCCAGCGTTGAGCCAAGTATTTTTATCAGCGTTATAATCCCCCGACTTATAATATGCTTAGCTGCATAGTGTGCGTTTAATATAAGATTTAAATTTCGTTTCATTCAGTTGAAGTATGCGAGGGAGGTATTTTATTGTAACATTTTAAACAGTACCTCATGAAAGACGAGTCCACTTTAGCCAGCCTGAAACCCGGTTGAACAAATTGGTCCCATAAAGGAAAACAAGGGCTGTGTTTATGATTTAAGAGAAAAACAGTCAAGTGCTTTATTATTTTTATTCATAATTAAAATGTAACCATCTCGAAGGGGGGTATAATAAAACTCTTCATTTGTCGATTAGAAGAATAACTAAAATGCTGTCAAAAGCATATAAGTTATTCTTCTGAGGTTTTACGTGATCTTAACTAACTATTTTAAAACAATCGTGAGTCTCGCCCTAAAAGATTACCAATGACATAAGATCATCCTGAAAATTGAAAATGACAACATTTTAGTGAGACATAACTTTTATCCTTTCCTTCTTCGGCCTTCTTGTCACAGTCATGACATGCCAGCAGCTGCCGACTATTTCTGTTTTGTGCTCGTTATTATATTGTTATTGTTTTGGTATCGTTATGTTGGCGTTATCTACTCGAGTTTATTATCTTTTTTTTATGCACGTGTTTCTATGACAACTAACTTATTTTTCTTTCTTTCTTTTTTTATTTCTTTCTTTTCTTTCTTTCTTTTCTTATCGATAATTCAGTTTAATCACTTTATTTTATATTTAAAATTAACAGTACTGGCTGACTTTCAATTTAAGTCTTTATATGTTTTTTTTTCTTTCTTTTTCGTGTGGTTAGTGACTAACCTGGCGTCAGAATTTTTAAAGCCACCCAAGGGTCTCTGAATTGGCTTCACATGCCGTGGAGAAATACCTCTCCGGCATGCCGGTTTCCTCACGATGTTTTCCTTCACCGTTTTTAAGCAAGTGATAATTATACAATACACACATAAATCCGAAAAGTCAGAGGTGCGTGCCTGTTATACAAAATTACGGGGGGTGAAAAAACTAATGAATTGAATATGAACAACTTTTACATAGGACCAACCTTGAAATAGTGAAAAAAAACAGGTGTTACATACATTTAAGTCGAGTTATATTATTTTAAACATAAATGAAAGGAACAGCCGATTTTTTTTTCGTGTTTTCCGGTTTTGTCCCATGGTAAAAGTTGTTCATAACTTTAATTCAAACCCAGTATGTTAACATTCATTACAAAACGAAAAAAAAAAGTGATAATTTCTGTTCAATTGCCTTTGTAAGACTCCGATAATAATTAGTTAATTAGAATATTTTTTCTGATATTTTTTCGAGATTCACGCTGTTCTACTTCTTGTTTGCTGTCACATTTTTTTTTATAATTCCTCCAGTACCTTCGTCTACTCACATTCTCTTTGTCTGAAAGCTCTCCTTTTTTTTTTGTATAATTTTTTTGTTCTTATCAAGTTTTTTTCCTGTATTGCTTTCCACTTCTCGGGATCGTTAATTTTTACACGCTCCCGATATCTTTTCTGTCTCTCAGCACCAGATAAAGGCATATTATCTGTAAACGAACACAAAATCGGTTTAGGTTTTTAACAGGGTTCGAAAAATCCGATATTTATGATAAATCAAAATATCCGCCACTTGATAACGATATTAACATATGCACCATAAATGCTTTCAAGTGGATATATAATTTAAAAAACATTACAGCTTTATTTTAGTTATACTTTATTTGTATTATATAAATTCTACCAAAACATAAGATTCCATCACTAAATGGAATATAATGTAACTATTTTTATTAAGTACACAAACCTGTTAACATTTATTTTGTTAAATAAAAAAACAAAGGCAATAAATAGGTACATTATATGGGAATAGGTAGTTTACATAATAATTATGTATTTTACTATCCGCTCGTGTATTTGAGCACTGTACTCAAATATAAGATCGTCAAGTTGTCGACGGCAGCCGTAGAAAGGTTGGCGGCTGAAGTTGCCTTTGGCGTGGACGCGTGCCGCTCGTGTATATGAGCACAATAAGTGCGTTATACAAAAAAAAAAACAAATATTATGTTGACTAGATATTGGGAGATTTTACGCAGACTTCACTACTATGTTGATTAAGATTGTAAATACTTATTTGAATAAATAAAAACCTTTTCAATGATTTTTCGGTTTGAAATATTTTTGGAGGGAGATAAATTGGTACCATTTTAATATTTTCATGATATATTTTTAAATGTCACGGAACCACCAGCAAATGAATTAAATATTAAATCTAAGGTAGTATTCCGTTATGAAATCCACAAAACATTGTCACGATATTACAGATTTTTTTTTAGGAATAAGGATAAGTTCGGAGACATGCAATTGTAATGAATGCCAATAATTTTGGTTTTGACCACATCTCCCCAAGGTTGATTTGTTCTATTCAAGGACTTTTTCATGAAATCATGACATTTGAGAGGTAAGAAAATTTGAATTTAGCAGACTACCTTTGCGGATCCACCTTAAGAGCCCATACTACTTCAGCTCAAATTCACTTTTTATCTCGCTCGCAGCATACTTGTCGCGGGGTAAGTGAGAGCAAGCCGGAGTGGGGTGCTGGCGGCGCCAATAGTTTAGGTACTGAATTGCTTTTTATGGCGAAAATAAAGGTAATTTAAAAACTAAAAAGACATAGTATCTGCTTTATAGTTAGTTCAGTTATTATGCAAAGTTTCATTATCTAATTTGAAGTATTTTTTAATACCAGCGTTTGTTGTTGTTCGGTTTGGAGGTAACTTTGTTTTTTTTCTATCGAGAAAATTTAATGGAATCGTGTTTTCGTCAAACATAGTACCTACTTAACATCAACCTTCAACTTTAACATACATATTTATTTCGAAATGAATGCTGCAGTATTTTCGATATAACGGAGGATCATTCTAAAAAAAAAAGAGGTATTATGGACTCTTATGTAGGTTTTAAAATATTTGAACAGAACACCTTTGTACGCGTAAATTCATAAACGGTACAAATTAGTATACAATTTCAAATTCTTTTATTGATAACACAAGTAGTAGAACCTACCTACCATGCATATTATGAAGAAAAAAATCTGGCGCATATGACGATTGAATTTAATAAAGATTTTTATTAAAATTAGTCTATATCATCATTTAAAAGCGGAGGGTCGTGATCATGTACATTTTTGGCTTTCGTGATCCTGTCCTCGTAAGTATAGATCACGGCATTGCAGCCCTCATTCCTATGCCTCTCACAAAACCATCGTATTTTCTTCCCGACTAGACTGTGCTTTAAGAATTTGTAACCATTCAGAATTATCATTCGACCTCCTCGTCTGGTTGTAAATATTGCCGCTGAAAAAAATACAAATAAATTACGATTCACATTTTTATTAAAATGGAAAAGAAAAGAAAGAAAAAGAAAGAAAAATTGTTTATTCTGTACAAACAAAACGCACATATAAAGACACAAAGACATAAAAAACACACATACAAAAGTAGCCAAAGGCCTCGTATTCAACCAATACGTAAAAAGAAAAACAATGTTGTTCATGGCCGTTCGGAATTTAAAAAATATTTAAGACAATAAAACACACTTTTTTTTTTTATTTGTACAAAGAGATCCTCAAGGCTAGTGCAGACCAGCGCGACTTGTCGCGCGACGCGACAGGAACAATACAATTTCTAAGAAAACTTCACAGTATAACAATAACCGGTGTCGCGCTGGTCTGCACAAGCCTTTATCCAGGTTCCGGTGGAACAGCGTTCGGAGGACACAACTGGGGCCGCGGACAAGCTCTAGGAGGCAACTGATCCAAACAATATCTTTGGTGAGAGACTTTGATGTTAGATATTTATAATATAAAAAATAACTGATAATATTTGAAATCTCACCACAGATTTCGATGAGGATTAAACATAACATAACCTCACTCCAGTATTCGCGGAACGGTTAGGCAGAGATTTATGTTATTAGATTCACCAACAATTGATTGACAAACACGATACATAATATATTTTTTAAAGTAAAATAACAGTGCAACAGTTACATATGGTAAACACCGCATGCATAAAACAATGAACTAGGGAAATAAGTTAACTTAGTAATAAGTGTGACTATTGAAAATTTGGTAACATCGGCAAAAATGGCAGAGTAGTGTATAACACCCTCATTTCGCCAGTTATGTTTAAGTCCCATGTAATAGGGGGCGAGCCTATTAACTTCAAAAGGGCAGAAAACGAGACTTCCGGGCAGCTACTGAGAAACTCCTGATGGTAAAACTTAATAACACTTTGGCTGACCTGAGAATCGAACCCAGGACCTCATGCTCAGCAGTAGCGATTGCGAGCGCTAAACCAATGACGCAGCCAATCCGGGAGATATTTTTCGTTAACATCAACGCTCTCTATTACTTAAGTATAAAATAAGAAGATCCAGAGAGAAAAAATGGAGGGTCATGGTCATGTATATATTTGGCTATCTTTATCATGTCATTTTTAGTTATTATCGATGCTCTGCATCCTCTCTTTCGATGGCTGCCACACCGCCATCTAACGCCATCTTTACCCGATCGACCCTGTTTCAGAAACTTGTAACCATTCAGAATTATCATGCAAGCTCCCTTTGAAGACGTAGCGAACACTGCGTCTGAAAAAAAAAGAACTACTAGTTTTTTTTTACCCTTGTTTTGCTGGGCAAAAGCGTCCCCTTTTTCCTTCCAAACCTTCCAAATCTTGGCTTGGCTACTTGGTTATTATAAGAACTTGGTTTCAGAATTAGGAGGGTTTTCGTAATGCGTGAACGTTCTGACAGCTGCATACGCTGCGGCGCAGGCACGTGCGACGCAGACGTGTGTCTATCCTACTCTGCGTATCGTTGTAGAGCAGGCACTGATTTCTGCGTAACGCGTGCAGGCGTCTCTTGTTTTTTACCACTGATTCAAGGCTCGTGCAGACCAGCGCGACGCGACACGGCGCGACGATACTCGAACAATTCAATTTCTAAGAAAACTTCACAGTATGACAATAACCGGTGTCGCGTCGGGCTAGTCTGCACGAAGCTTCATAATTTTGTTTCAATGACAGATTGTTTGTACTAGCTAGGACGCGAATGTGTCTGCGTAGCTGCGTCGCAGCATGCGCTCGCGGCCTATGTCTGCTTCGCCTGCCCTAGCCTGCAAAATATGTACTGTGCTGTGCTGCGTGCCCTGCCTTTCAGCATTACATATCATTGCAGCATTAGCTTAGCCTTATATTTTGACCAAGACCGCTGTTTCGCGGCTTAGGTATGTGTGCGGCGAGACGGGGGAGCAGTACAGGCTGCTCATTGGTCAACGCTCAGGGCTCGCGGCGCCCAGCCCACTGCTCATATATCAACGCTGCCCGCCGCCTCGCCGCGCAATCCTAACGCGCAGAACTGTGGTCTCGGTCAAACTATAATAAAACTTTCTTCTACTTACTGTTTTTAACAACGCTACTACTGTCTATCTGCGGATAATGCAGTGGTCTGCAACATTACTTACTTAAAGTTTTACTAACCTTATGTTTTATATATGTTGTACCTAGTTGTTTATTATCCCATAATAAATACAATTACACAACGTTACACACATAACATTATACGGCAGGTACAGTAAGAAAGATTTTTCTCAAATGATTTTCGTATTTGAGAAAATTGTTTCACGAGGTTGAAAGCACACATGTAAATAAACAAGTTTTACTTTAATTCAATTAAATTTATTTATTCAGTAAAAATTCACATTGCGTTCAAAATAATCTAATATGAAACATAAGTATACACAAATACATTGAGGCAAACACTGAAAAAAATTGCCTGATTTATACAAAATATTATAATTAGCAGTGAAGCTGTATGAAAAAAATACTATCATTTAACCGTTAATATATGTTATTTTTAACAATAACTTTCTTAAATAAATAAATAAACAACTAATAGAAAATATCGGGTGGTGGATGACAGTGGTCATTATTCCAGCGGAGGACCTCATCTTCCTGAATAGTGTACACCACAGCCTTGCATTTGCTGGAAGTAGCGCAAGCCCACCTGGTCTTGAACCCTGAGCGACGGTGGCGGTGGAACTTAAAACCTGATAAGATGAGGACCCTGGCTCCTCTGGATGTGGTTGTAAACATTGGACCTGGGAAGTAAAACCTTTGTTCAATGGTACTCTTTATAATAGTACAACCGCATTTTGCCAGTTATGTTTAAGTCCCATGTAATAGGGGGCGAGCCTATTGCCATCAACCGGGCACAAATCCAGAGTCCGGACTGCTACTGAGAAATCCCTGATGGAAAACCCCAATAACACTTTACTCGACCTGGGTATCGAATCCTGGACCACGTGCTCAGCTCTAACGCTTGCCACCACTAGACCAGTGAGGCGGTTACCCAGATACACTTTGTTTTTGGTAGATTTTTTTTAACAAATTTTGCCAAATTGTAAAGGATAAAATTGATTTGAGTATTTTTCAAGATATAGTAGGTATTTTCACCTTGTTGTATTCAATAGATTCAAATCACAACCTTTGCAAAAAAAAAAATACCCTGCTGGTGCTACTCTAATCTGTCTTAGCAATTAGATGTTGCAAACAAATGGGTTTAAAAAAATAAAAGTTTTCATAAAATAATGTATAATAGAGACTTTAAGAAATTATAAAAGAAAGTCACAATATTGCTTAGCCTAATCACAATAAAGGTTCGTTCGTTCGTTTAATCATTATGAAAATAAATATAGCTAAAAATCTTAAAACAATAATATTAATATCTTAGTGATACTTAATTCACAACAATTTCACGTACTAGAATTTAGCTATTTCTATCCTAATTGTAATTAAACTTAAATATTCTGTATATTTATAGTATTTTATTACAAGAGCTTAAGATGTAATAATTGTTACGTTTACTTTTACACAAGGAACTGTATACCTGGCTGATTTATAGGTTTCTGTTTAGAAAAGTTTAACGATTTATGCCACCTGTCCCGCTGTCGACGAGGAAGCTCATGGAAAGGTACAAAATATTGTAGGTCGCGTGTAAGTTAGATAGATACATATAGAGTTATTGCTGTCGACAATCCCATTATGGGAATGTAGGAGAGGTCATTTGCAACCAAATTATCCCTTATGACTCCTATGCAAATTTCAACCATTTTCGAGTAGTAATTTGTCATTTTATGTTTTCAAACGAATGAAATAAAAATATTAATTAATGTCAAATTACTCGAAAATTTTAAAAACGCATTTGCATAGGAGTCTTAAGGGGTCATTTGGTTGTAAATGACCTCTCTTACATTCCCTTCATGGATGGCCGACATATAACAAATAACCCTGTATATAGCCGCTGTTCTTCCTGCGCATTACGTGTGACTAGGTCTTACTGTTGTTGTGATTAAAGTCGTACTATAAGACAAGTAGTTTCCCTATCGAATCCTTACGCACCCGCTAAGCTCCTGACTATCAAGAACACTGGTCAATGGTTGATCGCTGACTGTTCACACCGCCCGCTTGCTTGGCGGGCAGATCAGTCGCTGAGAGATTCAGCGGGCGCGCACAAAATCAGCGGCGAGGAGCGATTGCCGAGCGGGGCGGCGGCGGCAGCGACGTCGGTACAAAATTGTTACAATTTTGTACCGACGCACGCCGCCGCTTACGCAATCCAGCGAGTAATCACTCGACGCCGTTCCGCACATACTGCTAGTTGCTCACCAACTCGCTTTTAGTAAAGGTACAATTCCGTAGCCGACTAGAAGCAGCAGCGTAAGACGTGTCGCTACGGAAGGTATTTCATAGAAATACGTAAAAACCAGCAGTGTCGCGCCGCGTCGCCTACTGCTGCTGCCTGCAGTTGGCTACTGACTTGTACCTTTACTAGCTCTACTCGATTCTCGTTAATCGCTGGCACAGGGACAGGTGCCTTAGCCAAAAAAAAAAACATAATTTCGATAAATTTTGAGATTCATACAGCTATGGAATGACAGTTTCATATCTCACACAAAGTTGAAGAAAACACAAAAACAAAACATCATCAGCAGATCCTTTAAATTACAATTTCAATTTATTAAATAAAAAAATACGATTTATCAACTCAACCTCAGTTTTAAAACACATAGATAGGTTACAAGTATAACACAAAAAAATGCTGTTTTAGTAATTCAAACGTTAGCAAGTGCGTGAATCGATTTTTTTACATCATTTCTACAAACGAATTCAACTAACCATAACACCATAATTTCACCGAAACATAAATATAACATAACATCACGCCTGGATTCCCCCAAGGTTTAGACAGAAGTGCACCTAGTACACCCACATTTCGCCAGTTATGTTAAAGTGCATGCAAACGCCATGCAATACTACACTAACTAAAAGAATACAACAAAACTAAAAGAAAAATCTTAATAGCTGTGCTTAAAATTAGTTATATTAAAGATACCTCGAGTTTCCGAGATTCAGTCATCGATAAGAGATCTCTAGCATATTAAAAAAGAAAGAAAATAAAAGAAGAAAAGAATAAGGAAAGAAGAGACGAAAGAGAAGAGAAGAAGGAGAAGAAAAGAAGATAAGAAAAGAAGAAGACGTCACTAGGCAGTTTCACTATCAACCTTAGTGACTGGTAAATTTTCCATCACACTACTTTTTTCAAACCCGTGTGATAAAAGAGAAGCTGCCATTTTATTATTTTTTTAAATGCCCCTAAATAATGAAAAATCATCTACAAATTCAACAGAACCGGCGTTGGATGAGAATGCTCGTTGAAGCAGCTGATGATCTCATTAGTCCCAACGATGGTATACATGAAAGCTCTGCACCCTCTCGTCCCATGAGTTCCGCAGTACCACCGCACCTTGAGCCCCGTCGTTCTATGGCGAAGAAACTTGTAACCCCCTATCAAAATCGTCAGAGCCCCGCGGGTCGTTGTGATGAACTGGGCCTCTAGAAAATTACAAAGGTTAGTAAATGGAGAAGTGTAAATACAAACGAGTAGCGATATTTAAATCTATAAGACTTTAACTGTCAATATAGAGACACAATATTTTTTTTATTGTTATAGGCAAATCGGCATTGTGGGGGATAATCCTAACTAATATTATCAATGTGAAAGTGAGTTTGTTTGTTTGTTTGTTAAGCTAAAACGGCTTAATGGATTTGGATGAAATTTGGCACATGGGTAAACCATGAGCTGGGTTAGTACATCACTTTTTATCACAATATTCCCCCGGGATCGAGACTTATGTGGGTGAAACCGTGGGGTGCAGCTTGTAAATAATATAAACAAAGTTATCTTTGACAGTCGTTATGAGTAGTCAGAAGCCTGAAAGTCTGACAACCAGTTTTGCCAAGAGGTATCGTGTTACCCAGTAACTGAGTTGTGGAAGTCAGATAGGCAGTCGCTCCATGTAAAATACTGGTATTCATTCAGTTGCATCCGGTTAGACTGGAAGCCGACTACAATGTAGTTGGAAAAAAGCTAGGCAGATTGATTTGAAACAGAGACACTTTTCGTGTCTGTTTGTGTGACCGCTTATTTCTTCTAAACCACACAATGGATTTTGATGTGGTTTTCACCATCATTTAGAGCAGTGGTTCACAAAGTTCAAGCTCAAGACCGCGACCCACTTAATAAAAACTTCACTTTTTGTGCAATGGAGAAAAAAAGGGGCATATCCATATTAATGAAGGACTATTCAAATAAGCAAAAAGAAATTCAGTTACAATCGAAAATTTTATTACTTAATTAATTTCAATGAGGAAATATTTGTTTCCTATTTTTTGTCATTATATGTAGCTTTAGCATCCAATTCAATTTTAGTTACTTTTAATCGCCATGAGTTTGATACGTCCAATTTATTTTTAAATCATTTTTTCAAGGCCCACCTAATATTTACCCATAGTTTAGAAACCACTGATTTAGAGGATTTATTCCGGAACGTTTAGGCCTATATTACATGAACATTTAACTTAGATATAGTACAAATAAAAATCTCGATGTTTTGACAGGTAGACCACATTAGTAGATTGCACCCCTGCGAGACAACGGCAGGTCATTATTTATCTATAATAAATGCAGAATATAATGTTCTGAGTCACGGTAATGAAAATCCAGATTTAAAGTTTTTTATGATGAATTTATTGCAAGATATAATCAAAACTGACATACGCTAACAAAACTTAGAAGTGAAAGACGATCGTTATTGAATGTTTTTTTGTTTCTAAATTCAGTTTCTTAAATGTATAGGTATCTAGGTACTAGGTACCTATGAAAATTCAATAATGAATGATATAACTAAATATTGAATAGATTAATACCTACTTCAGAGCATCGATCAAATGGGTTAACAGTTATCAGAATCACAGAAATAAATCTTAATATTTTTTAATTAATTGAATGAAAACAGATACAGATAAAGCGACAGACCTAAAATCTTTCGATAACAGTCATAACATTACAAAAAAATATTACTTATAGATTTTTTTCCGTGAAAACTTAAGGAATTTAAATTAATCTAGAATTCCAATGAACAAGTCAAACATTCAACTTATATTTTAGTAATTTTACCTTTTATTAGATTTGAATGAAACAATGTGAATTTGACCATCAAAGTTCCATCGCCGACGTTTTTTTCTGATTTAACTGATTTCGTAAAATATTTATAGTAAAATTACACGAAAAGAAAAATTAAAATATGGAACTCCAACTTACAAGTAAGAGAATGGCATCATCGTTATTCATAATCAAATAATTAAAATATCATATGATATTTTATTTCATACTCTCTATAAGGGGTCCTCCAGGACCCACCGCTGGGTACTGTTACTTACGTTTTTTGAGGGGTACGGTTCTAGGGTTAAACGGTCTTACTTTAAAGCTGCAGTTTCCTAGAAGAACGGTGGCCGTCATATTATAACGGCCGTCATGAAAATCTGTAGCTTTCACCAGTATTTGAGGTGACTAAATACACTCTGTATTTGGACAGTCGGTATTGTGTGACCGTTCACCGATTTCTCAGGAAACCAAAGCTTTCCTGGTCTTATGTCGTACCTTATGGTGGTGAGTCTGTTAAACCACACAATGAGGCAACTTTGACTATAGAGATGTTACAAGTGTGGTTGGTTAATGTAGTCTCTCGTATCGGATGTAGTTTATTCCTAATAACTCTGGGACGTTTCTTCGGAATACTGGCTTCAGCTTCTGATAATGAAGTAAATACTTTCTTGGTTTTCAATTTCTTAATTATTTTTGTCTCATGATAGGGGTGGTTGTGATATTCAGACCTGTCGACGATGTTGTCGTCATGAGTATCAATAATTCCCGGACATTGTAGTTTTCTGTAGTCTATGCATCGCCACCGGCGCCTGCTACCCTTGCACGATTCATGATGACAATAATACATGAACTGGTTCAACAATAATTGCAATGAACCACGGTTAGAAATTGTGTACTGCACTTCTGTAACAAAAACGTTGCTGTTAATTAAACTATAATGCAACTTAACCCCTTTATTTATAAACGTTGCTTGAAGATAAAAGACGTTTAAACGTTAAAAATGTATGGAACGTTTATAAATAAACCCCTTAATGTCTATCTTAAGGCGAATGCGCAATGGTAGCCTGCGAAATTATTATTTTTCTAAATTCGATTTAGAGCTCAGTATCAGGTAAACGAACTCGCGACTTTACATAATATATTAACAACTCGATAGTTTGGTAATCGTTTGATAATTTTATACTTCTCTTTACAGAAAAAAATTAAAAGATACTCAATTATTAGATTTTATTGGATCTTTTTGTTTTATTAGTATTAAACCTACTGTAGAACGTATTCAGAAATAAAAATCTGGATTTGTGGGTTTTTAAGATTTATTTATAACTAAACGTAATCAAAAATCATTACTACTACTAAACACAAATAAAAAATTATATACTCATTGTTGTTTTAAGAAAAAATATATTTTATAACTAAAACCGTTTCACTCTTAATAACTAAAACGGATTACAAACATACCTACAACTTAAAATTACAATAACCACCATCACCATTTCAGCGTTACCTACATTCTATCGGTAACAGTTACACCATACCAAAAAAAAAAAAACAATATTCACAGAAATGACGAGTGGAAAGAGTTTCGGAAATAATGTCATTCCTGAAATTTTAATCAAAAACATACTCTAAATTATATTACCTACAGAAGATCACGGGGAAGACCTGGATAAGGCTTGCACAGACCAGGGAAGCATGGCACAAAAGGGAGGACGCCTTTACTCAACAGTGGATGGAATAAGTCTGCTAATCATACTATATGATGATGCAGCTGCTGGAGTCATTTTACAGGCCGATGTTAATTCATTAGCAGTCTAACAGGGGGTACAAATACTCATGAAAAACAACATTCACATTAGAACCAACTCTGGAAAAATAACACCAGTTTCAGCGAGTAGTGTATTTTTGTATAAAACAGCAGATATTCGTTATTTAGATATTTAAGTGTCAGTCCCATAGTAAAAGTTATTTTTATTCATGAGTGAGATGATTGCTAATAAGAATAAGAATTAATTCAAAGTCTTGAAATTGATTGCACAATTTTTTATTAGCTTTGTTATTAGGTTTACCTAATTGGTATTTTGTTTAACTTTTAGAGCTTCAACTTTTTCGCGGATTCTTATCCTCCATCTTCTTGTCTTCTCGTTGTTATATTCTCGTCTCTTTTTTTGTTCTTCAGGTGTATAATCCTCTATGAACTTAACTAACCCTTTTTCTTTTTTCCTTTGGTATCTTTCTCTATCTCTCCTTCGTACTTCTTCCAGATATGCGGGATCTTTTTTGCGCCTTTCTTTGCTTTTCTGCGTACTAATTCTACCCCATTCCTTTTTCCTAGCTATCTTTTCTTCATCTGATAGCAGCTTCGCAGGACCTCCGTGCCTTCGACGTGGCAGGCCTGTGGGAGATGATTGGTCAATTAAGAATGTTATTATATAATTTTACTTCTACCTAAATATACTCATCTGAAAAACCTAGTAATAATGATTGTTGTATATACGTATATTATATATAACAATCATTATTACTATTATTATATTATTCAGAGCGTGCAAGCTTGCTTGCACGTAACTTGCATGCGAGTTAACATTATATTGAGGCCGACACGTAAGTTATGTCGTACTTGCGTGAAAGGTACTGGCACGAGCAGCACGCAGTCTTGCATAACCATTACCACTAATAAAAATTGTATATTTTTGTAATCGTTTGACAGGTGTAGGGTTTCAGGAAATAAAACGACACGGTGGTGTAATATTAGGTATCTTTTATTAGACTTTTTTGTTTGAATGTTTAGTACACCTACCTTAGGTCTAAATACAAATAAAATCCTCTGTGCCCAGAGATAATCCTATCAATAAGGATCCTATAAAAATAATTATAGTACTTTATTTATCGTCTTCGTTTATCGCATCGTTCAAATAGCTCCGGTTGTCGGTATTACAGGAATTAAAATCTGGATGTTGAGGGTTTTTAAAATGTTGTTATTGCAAAACATACCTTATTAAATATCACATAGGTAAGCTGCTCAAACACAAATGTTTGAGCAGCTGTTGGATAATAATAGACCGGTATAAAGCTGCGTATCCACCAGACATGAGCGAGGATGCGTAGCGAGGAATATCCGTAATACTAACCGATAACAACGCTAGCTTAGCTCAAATTATGACAGTGAAGCGATGTTATTGGTTGGTTTCACACACATCCCTCGCTACGCATCCTCGCTCATCTCTGGTAGAAACTCAGGCTTATACCCATAAACCGGTTTATTTTGATCCCAGGAGACTGAAAAAATATACCTACATATTTTCAGTTTTCGCAAAAAAATATGTACTTCAGCGATTACCTTGCCAACTACAACGTAAATTACATCTTCCTTGGCACTGTACTACGTGGAGTACGGTGCCAAGATACCAATAAAACTCAATCGTAGTTTAAAAAAAGTTTAATTAATTAAAATTAAATTCAGACTAATTGATTTGTCCATGAAATTGTTAGTTACAAAGGTCTTAAACTTAAAACTATGTTAGTCATCATTTATAAAATTCAATTAATAAGCATACTTTTTATAAAAATAATATTATTCAGTGTGAAATTGGCGGAAACAGTTTCTTTTATTCGTTACTCCCACCACAAAACACAAAGCCATTTTACACTTCACGCAATATACTGTGGTTCTGCCTTCTTTGCACAACCTACAGCGCGACTGCTTTTTCGCTGATTCGGGAAAGTGTCCGAGAGCATCGTACCTGATACTATCCACTGGTCGTGCAGTTGTTGGTTTTGTCTTTTTCCCGCTGCAATTGAGTAAAAATCTAGATTTATTTACTATTTAAGATACTACAGGAAGCTTCTTGCGCTTCGATCTAGTGATTGGCAAAGAGTTTGATGTACTAGGAACCGGTGCCTGAAGATGTTCTACAGATGGAGTAGGTAAAGACTGAATATAATTCAATAGTAATTATGAATTTATTGACGGGGATGGGAAAACGTCTTGAAGCGTTGGTGTTAGTTGTACATCATGCAGGTTACAGTTAAATGCATTATCAGTGTAGTTAATAACTAAATACACTTACTCGTGTCGCAGGTACGCCATTCCGCTTCGAAGACAATCTGAATTAGACAAACAAAAAAAAATTAATGTGTATATTAACGCTTTCTGATATTTTTTCTACCAAAATGGACAATCATTGCTACCTACTAAAATGAAAAACAGTATATTTTTAGAAAATGACTGCAGCAGATTTTTCAAAGTGAATGTCTTTCGTGGAGTACGCTGCCAATTTAAAGGGAATCGCAGAAATTAAAATCTGGATTTTGAGGGTTTTATCTTGTCTTTACATAATTTTTTTATTTTGTCTTTACAGTAGTGATAGATCTATTAAATAATATGTCGGTAACAGTCAAACCATAAAAATAAAACATAAACTTCCCCCTAACATGCAAACAAAAATCTTTTAATCACAGAAATTTCAATAGTTTAGCTATTCATGTCATTTTCGTAATTTTAATCGAAAATATTATCTGAATCAATCGGCAGTGATTCAGATAATTAGTAGGTCAATGAATATGAACAACTTTTACAATAATGTGGGCCATACACGCTACGGTCTATCGGTGAGGTTAAAGGCTTGTGCAGACCAGCGCGACTTGTCGCGCGACGCGACACGAACAATACAAATTCTAAGAAAACTTCACAGTATAACAATAGCTGGTGTCGCGTCGCGCGACAAGTCGCGCTGGTCTGCACAAGCCTTTACCTATGCAGGTGGGCCTGCCCAGGTAGACCGGAGCGTGTATTGGAACAGACCTGTGCAGTTCTTGGCGACATGTCGGTCTACGTGGCCCTCATTACACTAACACTAAAGTACGCAAAAAAATAACAACTGATTCATCCTTTTTTAGCTTCAACTTTTGCACTCATAGCTTTTCTTGTTCTATATCTTTTTGACTTCATTTTCCATTTTTGTCGTATTTGTTTCTGTTCTTGAGGTGAATGATCCTTGATAAACTTAACAATTCCTCTTTCTTTTTTCTTTCGGTATCTTTCTCTATCTTTCCTTCGTACTTCTTTCAGAGCTGCAGGATCTTGTTTAAGCTTGTCCCGGGTTCGTTGCATATAACGTTTATTTATTTCCCTTTTCCGAGTTATCTTTTCTTCATCTGAAGTAATACCTGTGCCTGTAGAAAAAACATAAATAGGTACTTAAAATTGTAATGTGGAGGTACTCGTGGCTAAGTAGTAACAGCCGCATAGGTCGATCAATCAGGTTAAGCTACGCTTACCGAGTCCGTGGATGGGTGACCATCTTTACATACCGAGAGTCCTTCTTGCCCCGGATAGCTCATTAAGCCTTTGGTCTCAGCTGTCATTCGTGGATCTTTGACAGTCTTTGTGGGTCTTCAGAAGCCCAAAAGTCTAACAACTAGTCTTACCAAAGGATATCGTATTACCCAGTTACTGGGTTGTGGAGGTCAGATAGGCAGTCGCTCCATGTAAAATACTGGTATTTAGCTGTATCCGGTTATACTGCGGTGAAAGCCGGCCCCAACATAATTTGGAAAAGGCTGGGCAGATTGATTGACCTAAAATTGTAATGTCTGTTGCTTCGTAGAGTTTCTATTTTCTACTCATTAAAGGATTTCTGGAAAATTTTACTTCGGTATAATAAGCTATTCTTCTAAGTTCGTGCCGATGCAGAGAAAAAGACCGCATTTCCAGTGTGCAAGTTTGCTTGCACGCAAGAAAATGGAATGGAAAGGTAAACTTGCATGCAAGATAGCATAAATTATAATGTCTGTTGCTTCTCAGAGTTTCTATGAAAGCGTACTGGCCGCCACCTTGGTAAATGGCTAATACATTTACTACGGTATGAACTATTCGTATTAGTTCGTGCCGATACCAGATAATAAGCATCATAACAGCATTTCCAGTGTACTAGTTTGCTTGCACGCAAGAAGGTTGCGTGTTGAAATGGAGAGGTTAACTTGCATGCAAGTTAACGTTATATTCAAGCCTAGACGCAAGGCACGTCGTAGGTCGTAGGGACTTGCTTGAAAGATACCTACTTGCAAGATACTTGCATAGCAAAATAACACGCAATCTTGCATAGCTGCTAATCGAAAACTCTCGTGCAGACTAGCGCGACATCGGTAATTGTTCTACCGTGAAGTTTTCTTAGAAATTGTTTTATTAGAGTCGCGTCGCGCCTGTTTGTGGGAGACTAAATGTATAATTAAGAAAGCATTCGATATGTTCCTACCTTTTTTTATCGTAAACGTAGAAATGAAACAAGATAATGGTCGAAGACTGTTTAATAATTTATTTATTTATTATTTATTTATTTATTAACTCATCATCACTATCATTACAGGGATTTCCTAATAATGATGCTAATAATAATGATAATGATCTTTTTGTTTTATATATTCGCTACTTTAGTGCAGAAATATAGAAAACATCAACATCTTGACTTGTTTCCCGAAGGGACACCTCTGCCCAATTTGCCCAATGTGGATGTAGTACATCCACATTTCGCCATTTATGTTTAAGTCACATGTACTAGGTAGCAAATCTATTGCAACCAACCGGGCACAAATCCAGACTCCGAGCAGCTACTGATTCCAGATGGAAACCCCAATAAAACTTTGCCCGACCCGGGAATTGAACCCAGGATCTCATGCTCAGCAGTAGCGCTTGCGACCACAAGAGTAACGAGGCAGTCAACATAGAATATATACTTCAATAATTATAAATTAGTAATGTATAAAAAGTCTTAATTTTACAAGTCATAGGTCTCGACTTCGAACCCAAGGCACGCACCTCTGACTTTTCAGATTCATGAGTGTATTCTATAATTATCACTTACTTCAAAAACGGTGAAGGAAAACATCGTGAGGGAACCGTCATGCCTGACAGATATTTCTCGACGGCATGTGAAGCCAAGTCAGAGGCCCTTGAGCGGCTTTAAAACTCTGACACCAGTTTAGTCACTAACCAAACGAAAATAAGAATCAAACCCATGTGAAAAGGTCCTGCCACGTGGAAGTACCTGTGAAAGATAAACAACCTCTTTTATTATACAACTTTTTTATTCATTTTTAATTATTTAATAAAATCTGTTTCACTAATGTTTTTTTAGCAAGATAACCTTTTTCCAACATGAATTTCAGAACAATCAAGGGTTGTGCTCACCTTGAAATCGTCAGATGAAAAACAGTTACACTAATTATAACCATGGTGCCATTACGATTTCAAAACTAAAGTAGTTACTCCTAATATTATTAGACGTTACAATGAAAAAATAGTTTTAATGAGTTATCAGCATTTCCTAATAACCAAAATTGATAAATATGAAGACTTAAGAACTTATGTTAAAGAAAATTCAAAATATAAAAAAAATGCATTAAAGAACCTATCATATTTTTAATTTAATTTTACAGAAAGCTTACAGACTAATAACACAATTAAAAATCATTCGTAGGTAGGAAAATTTGCTAATTACAAGCTTCCACATGTATAAAATTGATGAGAAACTGTGTTGTACTATTATATTTGCACTAATTAGTTTTTACGACTTGACAAAATATCGACATTTCTTTAGTAAGTTTAATATTAATGTGTTATACACATAAACCTTCCGGAACAAATTCTCTAAATGATGAGGAAAACCGGTTCAGCAATACCGATTCGTAGTTTAGAAGAACAACGCAGTCACACAGCTAGACACGAAAAGCGAATTTAATTTAAAAATGTATAGATTACTAGTCCTAAACTTAGATTACACATAGGCTAACATTGACAGTTTAATTTTATTCTCGGATTCGTTTTACTTGTTGAACTTAATTAGTTTTTATTGCTATTACTGTGCACAGAATAACTCTAACTGCCGAAATATACAGGCTGTTGATTTTGTCACCTGAATAATATGCAGTGAATATATCAACAGCCTGTATTAAACACACTATGGTATGCTTAAACACACACACACACACACACAAAATAAAGCCGGTGTATTCTGTAAAAATCTCACCGTAAAAATTTAGGTGAAGTGGCTTTGAAGTTAGTTGTCATTCCACCTGGTACTAGGGATTGACACTATTAAGAGCTCACGTCAAGATCACTTCATGTATGTTTTCACTATCGGAAAATGAGTATGATTACTTTTATACATATAAACTTTATCTAAGTAAGTGTAGAGAGTAGCGGGGCACTTATGAGAATAATGGCGACTGCAGCGCCATCTGATCTTCGGGCCCAGCGGCCTGTGTTCACCAAACACGTAGTGTTTGGTGAACTTGAAGCCATCTAGGAAGACAACCTGGGATCCTTTACTGGTTGTAGTAAACGTTGCATCTGAAACAAAAAACTTGAGTAAGTACCCTGGATACTTCCGCTGTACTTCAAAATTTTGTAAAACAAATGAAGGAAAACAATTGAGGTCCGTTTAGGAATTTCCAAAGATTTGAAAGTGTTTATTGAAGAGTTCAGGTTATTTCAGTCAGCTAATCACAGCATGAGTTTGTGGTGCCACATGCGAACTACGTATCACAACGGTGTCACGCAAAATCCTGCATCGCGCAAACAGCATTTACCGCACGACGAGTATATATACAACGTCCTGACATCAATCGTCGGGCTGTTGCCCACCAGACACGGTAGCCGTCTGATCGGAGGATCCTCCCTTTTCTAAGGAGAATGAGTGAACTTTACACCCTGTCCTTCATACCTCTATAAGGTCGACAATCTGTCAGCTTTTTGTGTTCATAGGCCTTTGAGAAAACGGATGTAAGATGTCAAAGCCCAAAGCAAGTCCTGCTGAATTAGTCCATAATTAAAAATATTTTCGTTCCTACTTGGAAAGCTTTAAAACTGATTTTTTTACCAAAGAAGTCATTATATGTAGACACATTGAACTTTTCGAGTTTACATTAGCGATAGTAACGCCTTAAGTTGAACCATTATTATTTGCCAAGTTGTAAGGAGAGTCTGCAAATAAGGGTTGTACCAAAAGCGCCATCTAGTAGTGTAACACGGAAGCATTTTAAAAGAAAGATGGCGTAACACGTTCGTCCGAGAAGGTTCACAACACGTTCTCATAGGTGGCAGCACAGAATCGTTTTAGATTCTACTGAAAAAATTGGGTGTGCTCTTCGTTCGTCGGCTTCATGACGTCATACAGTGTAATTCATTCCTGGCTGATTCTTGCTGTCTAAACTAATAATCAAAAGAGATTTAATTGTTTGTATGTTTGTAAGAGGTAATCTGTGCCATAGGATATGTTTTATGGTATATAATATCATGTCCATGCGGTTGAAGTCGCTGTAAGAAGTTAGTTACTAATTATGTTAATGAAAAAGAATAGATTTAATTTAGTTTTTCAGGTAAACTACAGCGACCGTAGTTCCCGCAGTTGCGTAGCACTGTCATTATAATTTAATTTTAAAATATAATTTTATTACTTAAGTCTTTAACGCCTTGCCTCTCATTGAGTTCAAATCCGACCAATGTGTATTTTTCCATTCATATTATGTGCTTTCTAAGTTTATCTTGGACATTACGGATAACGGTGAAGGAAAAATATCGTGAAGAAACCTGGACTTAAACATAGTAAATATAAGTCTGAAACCGCCAACCCGTCTTGAGGAAGCGTGGTGATCAATCCTGGTGCCTTATACGTGATCCAGCCTTATTATTATAAATAAGACCTGTAAACTAAGGCATAAATCATACAGATTACGTGTGACTCCGGTTATACGACAGCCAAAACCGATGTAATTTTCTTAGTGTTTTTGTGTTGAGTTGGGTTTTAACTCTTTTTTTAAATAAATATCAATATAAACGCGCAATCAATCAAGTCGGGTACATACGTCATTCGTCAGGTACCTTTTTTTTTTTTTTTTTTTTTTTTTTTTTTGGATGGGAAATCATCAAATGACTTCTCCCGCTCTGGGCAGAGCGAGAGGGTGTGTCAGACTTTTACTGACTAAAACCCACCCGTGTTCCTTCCGTTGCCTGTGTGCCGGGGCCGCGATATCCCTTTCAGACAAACCCGCAACCCCAGCAGGCATTGGTCTTTCGACCCCGTCGGTTGATGCTGACATCTCTTTGAGGCGCGCGTGGAACACAACGCGCCGTCGACACGGGCCTGGTCCTGATCGGACGGCGAGCTGCCCATTGCTCACCGTCCGCAGGCCCGCGCCTACGGTGGCCGGAAGTCGGCTCTTGACTCCCGACGCCCGGGGCGTCTCCTGCGGCGATTCGTCAGGTACCTAAAGTTAGTTTTTTAATCCCACACAGTAATTTGACAGGTGCAAATGTCAAACTCAAAAATGGAAAAATACAAACATTTGAAATGTCAAATACTTAACTGGGATTAAAAAACAAACGTTACCTAAACAATCGTGTAATCTCTTATTCGCGCGACAGTTGCATTCGGTTATGATGCAAGGTTTGGTATGGATAGCAACGGGGAACTTATTAATGATTTATTTTGACAAAGAGGGGATTTAGTTTATAGAAAAAAAATAAAAACTCACCAAGAATATGAATAAAGTTTTAATAAGGTTGTTTAACAACGTTCGGCAATAAAATACCGTTAACGAGACATTTTATAATTCTGTTCAAATATGTTTTTACACAAATTGAAGGTTTTCATTGTACCTAGTAATTATTCTTAATTTCTATTTCTACATAGTGCATGCGGCATGTGTACGCCAGGTCAATTTTAAACACATTTCACACGTTTTTCGTGTATTTTTATCTTCGGATCTCCCACACAAATAACAGCGACCGTTGATTTATTTTTCTGTTCAAAAAGTAAAGGCTTCCCTTGTTCTAGAATCACACACAATTAGACAAAAAGGAGTTGATAAGAAGATTGTTTGTTTGTAAACGTTGTCTTTGAATAAATAATCCAAAAATCACATTTACACAGTAGTTCGTTTCTTAATTGTTGTGTGTGTTCCTCATAAAATGAATAATTAGTATCTATGAGGGTACTTTGATGTCAAATTGGCCAGCTGTATTAACTTGTTTTATATGTAACTACCTACATTTTGCTTTGTTCGGTGTACGTCGTTGTTATACTTTTACCTATTCTACATCTGCTTGCTTCGTCATTAGACGACGATTATTTATGTTAAAAGTTAAATCTCATATAAGTGAACTGTATCATATTCTTATGAAATAAATATTCTTTAAACCTAATAATATACTCACCACCGAATTTCGCTCACGGCGGCCAATCTCAATGGAGACTAGCCAAATACCGAACCAGAAGATAAATTATAGAGCACAAGTGTGTGAGCAGCCACAGGTGCATTTCTTCTGACCGGGGAGAGCAGGCGCATGAACAACGGATTTACGTGCTTTCCGAGGCATATCACACCACAATCTTCCAAATACCGGGCTGCTACTGAGAAATTCCTAATGGAAAGTTCCAATATCCCAGGACCCTATGTTCAGCAGTTTCGCTTCTGACCACGAGACCACTAGAGCAGGTAGACGTGAATAACTATGGCTTGTCCACTCTGAAATGACGCGCTCCACTACTGCATTTACACACACGGTGATGCGGTTTTACGGAAAACATCGTGAGGAAACCGGCAAGCCTGAGGGATATTTATCGACGGCATGTGAAGACAAATCAGAGGCCCATGGGCGGCTTTAAAACTGACACCAGGACCCTAATTGCGTAACACATGATCAATCGGAATATGAATCGTTTTGAAACAAATTGTTAATAAATTGCTTAATACGTTAGAAAAAATCTGCTGAATAACGTAAATAACGCAATGAATGTTATTGAACTGTCAAAATGAAACAAATTTGTCATAATCGTTTACGAAAATGTTTTGCGTAATTAGATAGCAGGTTAGTCAGTAACCACACGAAAAGAAGAAAAATAATGTGGTAGTGGGGAGCGTAATTTCAGAGTGGACAAGCTATTATATAGAGTGTAGGGTTCATATGTAGGTAGTGGCTCGTTGTTAAATGCTAGCAGCCGCAAGGGTCGATCGAAGGTTAAGCTAAGTTTGCCGCGGTCGGCTTGTCGATGGGTTGTTGTTGTCCATTGCATATCGAGACCCCTCCGTGCCTTGGAAAACACGTTATGCCGTTGGTTCCGGCCGTCATTCTTAGACCTTTAACAGTCGTTACGGGTCGTCAGAACCTCAAAAAGTCTGACAACCAGTCTTACCAAGAGGTATCTTGTTACCCAGTAACTGGGTTCTGAAGGTCAGATAGGCAGTCGCTCTATATAAAATACTGGTATTCAGCTGCATCAGGTTACACTGGAAGCCGACCCCAACATAGTTGGGAAAAGGATAGGCAGATTGATTGAGTGGGGTTCGTATGTAGCCCGGCAGTCCATTTTCACGAACTCGAGGTTTTTTTTTTCCTGGAACAGTTTTAATAAAATACTGGCCGTCATAAAATTTCATGATCTTTAATATGAAGGCTCCTTATAAATATGGCAAACAACTTAAGTTTAATTAATACTTATGATATCTCTGCAAGGAGGACTTATCAATGTCTGTTAATTGATTTGTTAGATATAATAAAACCTTAATATTTATCTCTTAAAAAATTATAACATAACATTCCGTCTAAAGTAGAATTCCTAAATCAGGATTAATATCTATCTTAAAAAACAAAGGTTATTTCAAGATTTCACAGCAAATACACTAAGCTTGTAGCAAAATAGGAACGTATTAGTAAAAGCGTAAGGCCGTTTGTCCACCGCCACCTTCAATGGCACGTCAACGAGAACGAGATGACGCCGCCAAAGTAGCGATACATGCATTTAATATGGCCGCGTGTCCACCGCACGTCCGTCACCCGAGCACCCAGACGGGATCCGGGTGCACGGCTTGGCCCGCGAGTTTTCGAGTAGTTTGGTGCAAGAGCCAGATCTCGGCCCTTGATTGTGACGGGCCCGTGTATCGGCAATATAAAACACGTTTGATCTTGTCCACACCTTGCCGTCGCACCGATGCCGTTCGCCCGGCTTTTGTTTTTTCTATCCCAACATACTGAACCGCCGAGTTTGGTCGCGGTGGACAAGCGTTCGTCATCACCTGGACGTCCGTCGTTCCTCGTTGACAACCCGTTGACGGTGACGATGGACAAACGGCCTTATGCGCCTTTTAAGTTCTCAATTCATATCCATACTTTATATAAGGTTTATAAATGCGAAAGTAACTCTGTTTGTTACCTTTTAACGCCTAAACTACTGCACGGATCGTTATTAATTTTGACAGATAGGTAACCTAGGACCACGGTAAAGATATAGGCTACTTTTCTTTCTGTATATATTTGTACATTTTTTTAAAATAAAATTCGATTCAACATATACGCAGACGAAGTCACAGGCAACAGTTAGTAACTAATAGGTACTTTCTTTTTCTTGCTAGATGGATCTTGTTGCTATAAACACGAGGTAGATTTGTCTAATAGAAACAAGAGCAATTTTTCGAGGTATCTTTTGAATGCGTTTGTTTTATCGAACAAGCTATAATCATCGCCAAACAAATACGTGTTGCTGGGGAATTCTTCAGCCACTTCTTCTGAGCATAAGTTACCGGTCCTAACGCTGACGAGGAAGCTAGTAGCTATCAACGATTTTCTCGCTCATGAAACGTACAATAGATTGTAGAAGTCCCGTGTAAGTAAAAGAAATACATAATAGTTGATCGTTTATCGTTGTGACAAGAGCTGCCAAACAGAGTACTCGCTGAGAGACTCACGCTTGTACATACGCATACCATCGGTCGTCACCGTCGCGCACTTGCTGCTCGTTGCTCGCCAACTCGTTTATTGTCGCTAGCTCTACTTGCTTCTTGCGGGCGGCGGTGGGACAGCTGCCTAACAATAGGAAGTGTTTAACGTGGCCGTTTTGTAGGCTCCCATTTGTATCTTCACATATTTTGATAATAACTATTAACGATAGTTCCACACGGTTCCTTAGGTGCATGGTTATGTGTATCATTTATCTTAATAATATCGTTATGATATGTGTGTATGTTTGCTCTGCAACCCTTAGTGTGATGAGTAGAGCAGTACCAGCGACATCTATCGCCCTTTTTTAATTGCAGACAATATTTATAGCCACCACGGGAAATCATTCTTCTTCCTTGATTCGATGTAGTGTACTCGAAGCCTGTAAAGTAATTATTATGTAGAAAGTTTAGATTGACAATGATCGGGAAGGGGGAGAGTAAAAAAAAAAAGATTTTGTTTAATTTATTGAGAAAAAAAAACGCTTGTGTATAGGTACAGGATATTTTAAAAAACAAATGTTTTTATCAATTTAATAGGGATGCTGCCTGGGTAAAAAAAAATCCCTATTGTCTGGACAAAAAAAAATCTTTGCCTCACTTCTGAATGGCAGAATAGGTATGATGACTAAATTTCTTTTTGTCCATCAGGTGGATTATTAAAAAATATTGGACACATATTTTACGTTAACAAAAGATTACGACGATACAATGAGTTAAAACGTGCCATGACGTCACTAGTATGTAGATTTTATACTTGTGACGTAGCGACCCCTACTCCCCAACTGCAATGCGTCTTAACTAAGTAATTTTTTATTAATATGATAAAGCAAAAAATACGTGTCTAATATTTTTTTAATTATCTGACAGACGGACTAATTAGAATTTCATTTTTTTCACCCAAGCATCATCCCTATTTATTGTCAAAAAAAAAAAAAAAAAAATGGCGAAGCCGCGGGCAAAAGCTACTCTATACTAATATTATAGAGAGAGAGCAAATTTTGTGAGTTTGTGTGTATATGGACGGTAATCTCCGGAATCACAGCTACTAAGTATATGAAAAATCCTTTCACCTTTTGATAGGTAAACTGTTCTAGATGGACATAGGCTATATACTGTCTTCGTGCGAATCCAGGGTGGATAGCTTGTATTGTATAAAATATATATTAAAATGTAAAAATTGAAATAAGAATAAGAAGAATAAGAATAATTTATTGGTCCATTGTTACAAAATAAATTTAAAAAATAATGATATTGTATGCTTACTGTAACTAGAATATTTAACATAGTATTAAAACAGTGGTCCCCAAACTAGGCAGCGCCTGTATCTTGGGAGCCTGAGTTGCGTGATCTTAATTTTAATTCGAAACATTTTTGCGTTAGCTTAAATTTTATTTCAGGATGTTTGAAAATGGACAGAATAGTTAATTAAATAAGCGTAGCGAATTACCAAATAAAATAAATTGAACAAAATAAAATAATTCTAAATAATATTATAGTGAGTGTGTGAGAGTGTGTGTTAGCGTGTGTGTTAGTGTGTGAGTGAGTGTGAGTGTGGTGGTGAGTTGCTGGTGTGAGTTTTGTGTGAATGTCTTGCTTGTGTATTTTAGTGTTAACTCACTATATCCTCCGTGTCGTTGTATGACAGGGAGAGAAGCCAACTTTTTATCATTCTTTTATACGAGTGGGTGTTAAGACCTTTAGTATTATAGCGCTTGCTTATTTTATTGTAGATATAAGTGTGTGAGTAAGAGGGGCACCGTCGGGCCAGAAGACTGTTTGAATTAGGAAGAGGGACGTGTAAGATACGTTTTGAAAGCAGGCTTTGGTAGTCAGGTCTGTTTTTAGTAGATTTGTGTGCATGCAGTGCGGCACTGAGTATGTATAGTTGACGTACTCGAAGAACCGGAAATTGGTTGTATAGCAGATCTGTCGGGAACCTAAAAGGCTTTCTAAGCATCACTTTAATTACGGCTCTTTGAGCTCTTTCTATTTCAATAAATATGCTTTTCCCGGCTCCGCCCCAGACGGAGATTCCATACTGGAGTATTGACTGACAAAGACCTAGGTATATTGCTCGGAGAATTTTAATAGGTGTGCAGTCTCGTAGTTTTTTCATGACGTAGATTAGTTTTCTGACGCGGCCCGCTAGCAAGTGTATGTGAGGTTGAAATGATAAATTTTCGTCTATTGTAATACCTAGATATCTAAGGGAGGAAATACGGTCTATAGGAGTACAGATACAGTTTGTGAGTGGTGAATTGTGATCGTTGCGGCATGTGTGAAATTTGAGTGTCAATTGGCGAGGAGGACTGGAAGCTATGGTTTTGAAGAAAGTGATCAGCTTAGTTTTTTTTACGTTTAGTGTAAGTAAATTTCTACTCAGAGTCTCGGAGATTATAAGCAGACCATTTTCGGCAAGTCGATACACCTGTTCCCAAGTTTTGGCATGGAATATGATTACCGTGTCGTCTGCATAAGAAATTATTTCAGCGTTTTGAAGCGGTGCATTAAGGATGTCATTCATATAGAAAGCAAAAAGAGTCGGACCGAGAGTACTACCTTGAGGAATTCCAAAGTTGATTGGTAGTAATCCACTAGAGTAGTCACCTACTTTTACTAGTTGCCGGCGATTTGTTAGATAGCTTCGAAACCAATCTAGCGCGTTTCCTCGTATTCCAATACCTTCTAGTTTTGACAAGAGTAGATCTACCGATATTGTGTCAAACGCCTTGGCTAGGTCAAGGAAAACTGCCAAGACGTGTTCGCCCTTTTCAATACAAGAAGCTATGGAGTTGGTCAATAATATACCAGCGTCCTCGGTCGACTTACCTTTTCTAAAGCCAAACTGTCTTTCAGATATTAGATTGTAATGTTCTAAAAAAATGACTAGTCGCTTATTTACAACTTTTTCAAGAAGTTTTGATAGAATGCACAGGAGTGCGATAGGACGGTAATTTTCCGGTAGTTCTTTAAGACCGCTTTTATGAATGGGTCGGACACAGGCAACCTTCCAGCAGTCTGGGAAGATGCCGTTTTCCAAACTTAAGTTAAAAATGTGAGTGAGTGGTTTTAACAGTGTTTTTTTAAGAGGTAAAATTTGTCTGACACTAATTTCATCCAGTCCGCCTGCGCTGTCAATTTTAAGTTGATCTATAAGTTTTTCTATTTCGTCCTCATTCGTTGGGTGGAAGAAAAAAGAGTGTGGTGGAGTTTCACGTGGTTTATATTTGCCCGCAAGGGATGCTTGTGTCTCGGACAGTCGCGTAAGTATTAGATCAGAAAGATTGTTGCCTAGGGAAGTGAAATAAGCATTACAACTATTTAAAGAATCGACAGGGTCCTGAGAGTTAGATAATAACTGGGAAGAATCACTTTTTTCGGTATTTGGGTTGTAAATAGATTTGATGGTGTTCCAGAGCTTTTTTGAGTTATCTTGGTTTTTGATTATGAGTTGACTGTTATAATCAGTTTTAAGTTTATGTAGCAAGTTGTTACAAAAATTTTTGTACCTAGTGTACACTAGGCGTCGCATTTCGTCATTTGGATAGGATCTTAAAGCTAGATGAAGATTATCACGATGCCTCATGCATCGCATGAGGCCTGGCGTTATCCAGGGTTTTATATTGTATTGACTTCGAGTGATAGTGATTCTACGTGAATTTTTAGCGATTGAGTTGGAAATAGTTTCAATTAAGGAGTTAACGGATGAGTTTGTGCAATTGGTAGTTAATACGTTAGACCAATCTGTGTTTTTCATTTCTGCGGCGACTGCCTCTTCGTCAATTTTAATTTTATACCGGGGTCTAGCTTTGGTGGGAGTGTGCTTTTGGGCTATGGCAGCCATGGTTATATCATGATCTGTAATAGATGATTTTCCTATGATCCCTACAGATGTGAAGTTCGACTTGACAAAAATGTGGTCAAGACAGTTGCGCCCCCTGGTAGGCTCGGTTATCGCAGGCAAAAATCCGTGCGTTGCCATCAGACTTAGATATTCAGTGTGCTTGTTGTTGTTTAAATTATAAATATCAATGTTAAGGTCCCCGGTTACTATAATAGTTGGGTACTTTTTCAATTGCGTAAGGACCGTGTCTAAGGAAATCATAAAATTATCAATGTTCGGAAAAGAGGGAGAGCGGTAAATTCCCAGGACAGCCACCTTATCGTCTAGTATAGTAAGTAGACTGTCCGCTTCTGCGACTTCTGTATCCAGTACATAAGTGTTCCAAGAGGTTTTGGTGTAGATGACTACACCTCCGTTTTTATTTTGTTGAGTATAACTCCGGGATGCTGAATACCCTGGTAGTGGGTCAAGTACTGTCATGTCACTTAACCAACACTCAGTTAAAACTATAGCATCGAATTCTGTGTCAAGGCGCTGGAAGGCTGTGTAGAAGTTATCAAAATTATGTTGATAACTTCTAATGTTAAGCGAAAGGATTTTAAAATTGTTAAAGTTTGGTAGCAGTTTCCTACATTCTTCTAATTTATCACATGTGTGACAATTTATAGTAACATTTTCGTCAATGTCGTAAAATAAAAGTATAATAACAATTAATCAGGCCTGAATGATCACACAAAATGCTATGCGTATAGTATATCATTTTGTGTGATCGCAAGAACTGGACCAAGTTTATTTACACCAGCATGATGGTTATGCTTATTATGTACAGAGTTTTTTTTTAACATATTGTATAAAATGGTACATCAAATGATCAGGCCTGAATGATCACACGCTATACGTGTGTGGTAAATAAAGTATTTTGTGTGAACGTAAGAACTGGGCCAGCAGTTTTTACAACAGCATGATGGCTATGATTATTATTTACGCTAACAATTTCATTGCCAACGGTATATATAACTGCGCTGCACCCTTTATTCTGGTGTGTCGAGCAGTACCAACGAGTCTTGCTTCCTGTGTCACGGTGACGCGAAAATCGGTACCCAGCATATAATATCATAGGGGTCCCTTTTTGAGATAGAGTGAAGATTGGTCCTGAAAAAGAAGACTTAGGTACTGAACTGATTTGAAACTTTAAATGAAGGAAAACAATGCAATTTTTTTTTTTAAACATCCCTCTGTTTCTATCAATCGTTACGTGTTACGGAATGATCTTTTAAATACTTAGTATACAGCAATAAAAAAAAAATCTCGCACAGATCTAAATTTCAGCGTACAGGTGCTGAATAACGTTTACTATACATAGGTATGTTAATTTAAATCACCAAGTTTATTTCCGAAAAAATATATTTCCTCAACAATATTTAGAAATTATCATACATAAGCCCGTTCTTGCCAGATTGGCCGGAGAAGGCAACACATAGAGAGAACTGGAAAATATGGGCGAGATCTTCGCCCAACAGTGGGACAGCACAGGTTAACTAAAAGGGGGGGTGGTGGCTTTTAGTCAACCAGCCCCAGTTTTCCCTACTTTTCACTTATTGGTCTATATTTCTTGGGTTTTAATAATTTACACGTAATAAATATAATTTATCTTAGTCACTGTTATTTACTGGTTCTCGCAGAACAAGAAATCTTAATCAACCTACCAGTCCTGGGCATCGAGTTTGACCACAGGCCGGGGTAGGTTGATGCAGTAATTATGTAAAGTCATGAGAATGGATGAGTAATTAAACAATATTCCCTTTCAATAAGCCTCAAAAAACTAAACGACTTGTGCGGATTTCACCAATGAAACAGAACGCGATCAGCATTTCTAAAACGCGTTCAAGAGCTGTCAGTGTCAAAATTGTTATGGATGTACACTGACAGCACTTGAACGCGTTTAGATGTGTTGAACGCGTACAATTTCATTGGTGAAATTCGCATTTAAACGTATTCTAAAGTTAGAACGATTACATGAAAAAAAAAATAACTTTTATTATTTCACAGGCTCATTTCTTGTTATTCTTTTAATTTCATCACGTATCTATCTCTATAGTATCTTCTTTTATTAAAAATTACTAAGTGACAAACTTTTTCTATAATATCTCTTATCAGTCCACCTGCCCTGCAAAGAGGTTAACCAGCTCTAAACGCCATTTTCTCTTTGATTACCAGTACAACCCTTAACACTGACTTCGATTTTCACTGTGTTATAACGTCCAGGGGCCTTGTTCAACCTGTTTTATTATTAGAAAAGTATTTCACCATAAATGTGCAGGTGTTACAACAAAATGTATGCGTAAAATTTACAGAAACATGTTACTACCACTAATAAATGGAATGCGACTGAGATGCCCTGCACAGATGCGTCCAAAAATTTAAGCTAAGAAAAAAACTGTGGAGGGTAACGAAATCCTTGAGTGTGATTAGATGACCCAAAACTCGTACTGCTGACGAGTTTTTGACAGTTAGTCTTCCTACCTACAGGCAACCAGCACTGGTCCCCCCCACCTACATATAGTGTATAAAAAAATCTGTAAGATCTGAAAGGGGCACAAAGGTCTACAGCAATAACATATCAACGACACGGTTGGCGCAGTGGCTGAGCGATCGACTGCTGCGCAACGTGTCGCGGGTTCGATCCCCGCACGGAACAAATATTTGTATGATCTGCAAGTAGTTGTTCCGGGTCTGGGTGTTAGTGTATGTGAGTTTCTATGTTAGTAAACGCACCCACGATACAAGATGACATTCTTAGTGTGGGGCAACGTTTAAAAAAAAATATATCTAAAAAGTAACAAAAAATCTTTTTATACTGCACTATTTTTTAAATGCACTTTCTTTTTTACTACCAAAATTACCCCAATTTCATAAAAAAACAATGTATTTTTTACTATGACTTGAACCGCTTCCCGAGGGCCACAACGCCCCATGTACGAAAAGAACCATTACAGGGTAAAATTGCCCATTAAAACAATTGCGGTGTATTAATTTCTTTATTTTAGAAAATTATCGCATGACTCTTAGCACGATACTTAACAACGCCCTCAGACAGTATGTTTTTTACACATTGTATAAAATGATAAATCAAAATGTAAAAATTTATATAAAAGTATACTTACCTATGAATTGATCAGGCCTTATAACTGGGACAAGTTTTTCTACAACTACTTCTGTAGAAAAACTTGGCTTACTTCTAAGTGATGGTTAAGTAATGGTAAGTTATGGTTATGCTCATTATTTACGCGAATAATTTCATTGCCAACAGTAAATATAACTGCCCTGCACCCTTTATGATGGTTTGTCGAGCAGTACCAACGAGTCTTGCATCCTGTGTCACGGTGACGCGAGAATCGGTACCCAGCATATATTATAATACGGGTACCTTTTTGAGACAGAGTGAAAACTGGTCCTGAAAAAAACATGATACTTAACTGATTTGAACCTTTAATAATAATAAATAATAATAATTGCTTTATTTTCAGGCAACTAAGGCCCATGGACAAAATACACAAAATAATCATAGATAATAATAAACTAATACATAATTTAAAAAAAACATTACTACAAAATCTAGTTAGTACGTTGAGTCGGCGACGTATTATTGCGCTGAGTCGTGGTGTCATGTAGCCTTCTGCGAAAACGCTACACGACACCCGTCGGCCAAAATTCCTCCTTCATGAAAGTCTCCAGGAGATGAGTCGGAACCCGCACCACAAAAGATTTGAAGTTAATCTTATGGCGCGACTTCAGCTTCTCGACTCTCAAGGTGAACTTGATCTTCATCCTGATGTACTCCACGACCTCCTCTACCTTCGTGGTGTAGATGTGACACGTACAGCTGCGACTAAACTAACTAACTTAATGATAGATATATTTTGTTTAAAACGTCGTCGCTCGCTTTCTAACACTCGTTTGACAGTGATAGAGATAGAATGATGATTAAATACTAGCCTGATCGCCATTCCAGGGTAGACAGGGTGCTGAATAACACCGACTATACATAATGTATGTATGTACATTAAAATCACCAAGCTTATTTCCGAAAAAATATATTTCTTTGTAACAGTATTTTTTAAGTTTCATACACTGACCGGGTCTACCGTTCATGCCAGATTGGCCGGAGAAGGCAACACAAAAATTATTGGCTAAGCCTTTGCCCAGCAGTGGGATGACACAGGGTAACTAAAAAAACATTAATTTTTATCTGGTACCGTTTGGTGGCAGCTGGGCCTGTGCAGTGGTGGTTTATACGAGTGGTATGGGAGACCGGGCTGATTAACTAACTTTACTCTTATTGGTCAATATTTCTTGAGTTTTAATAATTTACACGTATAAAAAAAATACTTTATTCTAGTGACACTATAATTAGCCTAATAAATTTATTAACACATGTCATAATTTATCATAGTTATTGTAATTTACTGATTCTCGCAGAACAAGGAATTTTAGTCAACCTACCAGTCCTGGGGACCGGGGTAGGTTGACCACAGACCACAGGCTTGGGCAAAGTTGACTAATGCAATAATTATGTAAGTGTAAAATCATGACAAGGGATGAGTAATTAAACATATTGCCTTTCAATAAGCCTAAAACAAACAACTTAAACGTATTCTAAAATAAGAACTGCACAACAAAACAGAAAAAAAAAATAACATTCTCATTTTTAGTAATATTTTTTGTTTTTCTTTTAATTTCAGCAAGTATCTATATTATTTTAAAGTTTCATGAATGTGAAACGCTTTTGCCACCGTTTTAACGCTTCTTTTATCAACCATGTTGTAAGTGACAAATATTTTTCTATAACATCTCTTATCAGCCAACCTGCCCCGCAAAAGGTTAGTCAACTAGCCCTTATCACCATTTTTCTTTTTGATTACCTGGCTAACCCTTAACACTAACTTTGATTAGCAAATAACAATAGTTTACCATAAATCTGTAGGCTTCACAACAAAAAGTAATAAAATTTTACTTTCGAGTATGATAAATCAAAAACATGTTACCACTCCGAACGGCGCGCAACTGAGATGATGCCCTGCACAGATGTGTGTAAACATTGAAACTCTTTTCTAACGATACGCTAAGGAGGAGAATGTGGAAGGTACCGCATGCATCCTCGAGTGTAATTAAATGACCCAAAACTCGTACTGTTGACGAGATCTTGGCAGTTAGTTTACTATAGGCAACCACCCCGGTCTCCTCGTCTACATACCTAAAATGAATACTATCTATAAGATTGAGATCAGAAAGGGGCACAAATGTATCTAAAGCACTTACATATCCAAAAAGTAAGAAAAAATCTCAAAATCATTGAAAAAATTAAAGAAATTAACATGCACTTTTTAGTACCAAAATTACCCCCAATTTAATTAAAAACTGGTCATTTACGACAGAAATCATAAAGGCTTGTGCAGACCAGCGCGACTTGTCGCGCGACGCGACACGAACAGTACAATTTCTAAGAAAACTTCACAGTATAACAATAACCGGTGTCGCGTCGCGCGACAAGTCGCGCTGGTCTGCACAAGCCTTTACTCACCCACTAAGTGACGGCCACCCGAGCTCCATGTACTGCCAAGTAAAATTCCCTATACAAAAAAGTTGCGGGGTATTTCATTTCTTTGTTTTTAAATTACCACGTGCATGTCTATGCAAGAGTTTTCTTAGCACGATACTTTACAATAGGTACCCTCACGGATTGGACAGAGTATTTTTAACATATTGTATAAAATGAATTGATACATCGAAATGTAAAAATTTAAATAAAAGTTATCGAATTATCAGGCCTGAATGATCACACAAAATGCTATACTACACTAAGAACTGGGTCAAGTTCTTCTACAACAGTATGATGGTTATGCTCATTATTTACCCGAATAATTTTATTGCCAACAGTAAATATAACTGCCCTGCAACCTCTATTATGGTTTGTCGAACAAAACCAACGAGTCTTGCAGCCATTGTCACGGTGAGGGGAGAATCGATACCCAGCATATATTATAAAACGGTTCCCATTTGAGATAGCGTGAATATTGATTCTGAAAAAAAATCTTAGATATTGAAACTGAACCTTTAAGAGCGATTATTCTGAAAGTGGATAACGTCGCAAATTGCTGTCAAATATTTACCTGTTTTGATTAATTTGGCAATATTACTGTATGGAAATATGAAATGTGGCTAACTAGCGTACTAAAATATTAATAATGAATTGCAATTGTAACACTGAATTTGATGTTGTAATCGTTTTAGGTGTAAAAAAGGCATTATAAAGAAACTTTCCAAATACTATTTTTTACATCTAAAACTAAATATTCGGTGTTACGATATTAATTATTGCATTTCGTAATCAATATTTTAGTTCACTAGTTAGCCACATTTCATATTTCCATACAGTAATATTGCCAAATTAATCAAAACAGGTAAATATTTGACAGCAATTTGCGACGTTGCCGACTTTTAGGATAAGCGCTCTTAATGACGGAGAACTAAGGCTTTTCATGTTCAGCTAAATATTTTTGTAGAAAAATGCCGATGACAAGTTTCAATTAAATTATAGGTTCTTCACCATCTAAACTAATATTATAAAGAGAAACTATCCCTTTCAAAACATCCCAACTAAAGCACTAGGAACTGGTGAAGGATGGGCGTTTTGGGGGACTGTCTTATGTCATTTTGACGTTCGAAAAGTGCTGATTCTCAGCCTAGTTTGAATAAATGACTTTTGAATTTTGAATTTTTAAAAATTTGAAACTATTTGATTTTTTGTATGTTTGTTTGTAATACATAAACTCAAAAACAATGGACCGACTTAAAAAAAATCTTTCACCAGTAGTGTGCTATATTATCACTGAGTAACATAGGCTATAATTTATAACGATCTTACGAAGGTGAAGCCGCTAGCCGAAGCTAGTATTAAATATGTTGTGATGTAACATTACTTTATAAATAAATATAGAACGACAAAACAGGTAATCTACCATTTTATTATACTTAATTAAAAAGTACACAGTCAAATTCTATTAAACTAGAGCTGCTGAGAGACTGCGTTCCTGACACCTCCCAGATATAAACAAATTAATATCTTTCGTGGATGCATTTTTTTTTCCCATTATTATTACTATACTCCCGGACTACTTTATCGAGCCCCGCTGCATTTTTTTATATAAAGGTGTATGACTTTTTAAATGGTCATGAATAGAAATTTGCAACGACACCAAAATGATCGCCAGTATCTCTACTTCAAAACTGCATAAAAACTTTTTCTTTGACTTATTATGTTGATGTTTTAGGTTTTGATACTTTACATGTAAATGCACGATGGCTCGATTTAGGAGTCCGGTAGTGTATTTATATGACCTTGAAAAACGCGCTAAGAAATATTAAAACGACAAAATTATTTTTATGCAAGGTGTTTTAAAATAAATTTGCGAAAATTTACAAACGATATAGGTATCACGATCAGTGGTTATGCTCATTATTAATTTTAACAATCTCGTCATCTATAGTGAAGAGGGCTGCTCTGCAGGACCTGTGGTGCATGTTGCAGTACCACCTTGTCTTGACTCCACTGCTACGGTGTCGGATGAACGTGTACCCCGCAACTAAGATCACACGGCCCCCGGTCCTGGATCGAGCGAAAACTGGGTCTGTAAGAGAACAAAGATTTAAATTTGAACCTGTATAGGTAGGTATAGGTTTATTTATTTATCTTTAATGGCCAACCAACAATAGGGATGTTGACTGGGGAAGAAAAAAACTGTTTAATCCGTCAGTCAGATAATAAAAAATATTAGACACGTATTTTTTTGCTTTATCATATTAATAAAAAATGGTTTATATAAAACGCATTAAATTTGGAGAGGGGGGGCTCCCTACGTCACAAGTCAGTATAAAATACCACATACGGCATGTTCATGTTCGGCATACCACATGCAGGACATGATGGACAAAAAAAAATCGACATCCGTATGGTTTACATTGGTAAAATGATAAAATAATGTTTTACTAAAAACTAGGGTTAGTGTAAAAATTTCTTATAGGTTAGCACCGCATGCCCCATATACGTAATAAATGTGCCACAAGCACAACTATAACATAAAATGAATACTAAGAAATAAAAAAATTACATATATGAGAAAAATTGCGATTTTAAAATCAATCTTCTAAAGCAAATTAGCATTGAACTGACAACAAACAACATAAAACATACAGACATGATATTATATTTAACAAACAAAATCAAAGGAAAATATGGTTAATGGCAACTAGGTTTTTGATAACTTTACAAGTTGTCAAAAAGAAATGTAACAGTTTTCACAGCCGCCATCTTGGATTTACATCTTGACCTCACTATTGGCTTTAGCATCCTCGAAAACTATGAAAACGACACAAATCACGAAAAAAAAAAAAATTACACAGCCGCCATCTTGGATCTTTATTTTGACTTAAAGTAGTCTTCAGTAACGTTAAACTTCGTTAAAAAAATACTTCATTTATTGCTACTACAGCATATCGGCGCGGGCATGTCGGTGACGCGAACCCCTGAATTTTTCCCCTACCAAAAATCGCTCAACGCGCTTAAAGAAGTTTTGACTTAAAAAAAAACTATGAAACGTATAGTCAAAATATAACTAGCGGACCCGGTAAGCAGACGTTGTCATGCGACTAGAGCGCCACCCGGGTCCAACTATAGCTAAGCCATCCAAGTGACACACAACAATGAAAAAAAAAACATCTAAATCAGTTAAGTTTAGGATAAGAAGAATTATGAACACACGCAAACCGGTATTTTATTTATTGCCAGGCATGCAAAATTTTAATGTTCTTCAAAATCAAGCAAAGTACTTAAAATAAAATGCGGGTCAAAATGTAGTAGTCGGCGTACAATTTATGGAATATGTTTACATAGAACACGTGCGCGCCTGCGACACAAAGTGATACGTCCTCATGCTGGGAAGGCCCGGTCGCAACTGACGGGATGCTGCGTGGTCGTCTCCGCGCCCCCATAGGGGGCGCGAGGAATCGGTTTTAGAGCTTTATTGTTCCCTTGCCCGAGGAATTGATCTCTCAGCCCACGAAATCGGGGGCCCGTCATTGGGTTCCCCTCCCCCTAGGAGGGGTGGGAGTGCTTTAAAGGACGCCTATTCGCAAGAGAGGGGAGCTTGCGTCCCCTCCGCGCTTTGGGGTGTATCTGTGAGAGCGCCCTAAGTGCTTCACGACGCCCTTGCGACCAGGCCCCTGCCGGGTGAGATCCCTAGTTCCCTAGTGAAGGCCCAACAAAGGCCGGTCTAGCAACGAGGGCGTCGGTTTTGATTGGCGCTACCCACAGTGGGAATCTTCCCCGCCCCCCGCAACGTGAACCAGGTCTAGCCGGTAGCGCTGTAGGGCGCCGAGCGTTGTAGTGTGTGTCGAGCGACTTGAGTTGTGTGTGCGTCGCTCGTGTGGTACTTTTTTTTGGGTTTCTCTGCGAGTGTGGAGTCATGTGTGTGGGCTGCGCGCTTGGCGCCTATATTAACCTAGGTCGCTTTTGCGCGCTGCGGGTGTCATGTAGCGATTTTGCGCTACGTCTGCGATGGTGTCGCGCGGGAAGCGCTTGTAGTCTGGTGGGCGCGCGTGGCACGGTGCTATGTCTCTGATGTGGTGCAATTCAGAGACGTCGGCACGCGCGAACATCCTCCGCGTCAAGTTGGTGCAGAAATCTTTGATGCTCTCGAAACGCAGGTCCCTGTGGATTACAGAGTTCCTCACGAACCGAGGAGCTTTAGTTATTTGACGCAGCGTGATGTTTTGCTGCGTCTGGAGCTTCTTCTTGTGCGTCTCGGCCGTGAGGGCGAGCCAAGCCGGGGCGGCGTATTGACGGGATGGGTTTTCCGCGGTCGTTAATATAGTTCACTTTGCCATTTATTTACGAAATGATGTAATTGTTTATTTATAAAATAAAATTTAGATTATATTATCTTTAGATCAATATGTAATTGTTAAAATTTCCTAAAAGTGTTTCTAAGTATTAGAAAAAAAGCTTATTTGTCTTGAAGTTTTTAGAAAATTACATTATTTCCATATTTTTGTTCTGCTATATTTTGTATGGAAGTTGTAAAAAGTGGTTCAGCCACATGCAAGTAGACCATATAATGATGTTGGTGATATTTTTTAATTTTCAAAATTAAAAGTAGTTTCTTGTATCAAAACGATCAAACGTCAGTCTCGCGTCATTTTTCGGAAAACTTGTTGCGAATATTAGTGATTTTCCATGAATACTTAATTAATTTGAAAATTCCCTTTCAGCCACATGCAAGATAAAGAACTCGACTTTTCAAATCACAAATAATTTTGTTTAAATTCTGTTTACCTTTCTCACAACGAATTAACAAAATAAGAGTTTTGATGCAATAAAACAGTTTTCGTCATTTCGCGGATTGCACCAGTACCGATATCAGTATCATTTTCAAAGTCAGGGCAGGGCAGGGGCAGGGGCCGATTGGAGCTGGAATCTTCACCGAACATTTTACTGGGTGTTGCAGGCGAATAGAAAAAGTCTGAAGTTGATTATTGATTTTAAGGGTATATTTGAACTTAACAAAATTTACAAAACGAAATGGTGGACAGTTTCTAGGCACTTGTTGTCCGTACGATGGCCGATGGTCAAGAGAGCTGCGCCACGCCACCGCAGCGCCCCTCGTCGACTCGTACGAAAGTCAGGCTAGACTCTGTCGAAGCGCGCCAACTTCACATTTGAGTTTCGTTGTCAATTGACATACCGTACTCATGACCCTTCCGATATATATACAGGGTTATTGGTAAAACACCAATAACCATTTAAGGGGTCATTGTATTCCTCATTATGAACCACTTTACTATGGGACCAAACCTGAAATCATGAAAAAAAGATCAGTTGTTCCCTACATTTTGACGAGTTATGCGAACATAAATATAGAGAACAGCAGATTTTTTATTCGTGATTTCAGGTTTGGTCCCATAGTAAAAGTTGTTCATAATGACGAGTAATGACCCCTTAAAAGGTTGTTGGTGTTTTACCAATAACCCTGTATAGTGGCCAACGCCCTTCTAGGAAACTGTAGCTTTAGTGGGTAGGGTAGTCAATAAAAACCAAGTTTTTTTTCAAGAGATCTGTATTTTCTTCATAAACAGCACACAAATTCACAATCACTCAGGCTAGAAGTAAGTTTTGGGGTCATGGACTAGACAGTATCATTCTGATTTACCTTTGAACGAAGATTTATCTATTGGTAAAAGAGTAACCGTGGAGTTTCTTGCCGGCTCTTCTGCATAGCAATAGACCAATTGGAATCGTGCACTTAGCTTCTGCCGTTTCATAAGTGCCCATGTAGGGTTATGTGATCTTTTTATATTTTTTTTTGGGTATTAAATATAATTACAGCATGTATCAGAACCACACCTTTCTGGTCTGTCCCATACATCTGGGTCGAGTAGTTGTATACCTATTGAAGTTTTGTATGGGACAGTTGATAATTTTTTCGCGATTCCGATGTTGGTTTCATGGAGAAAGTTGTTCAGTTCTATGGTCTTTACCACACCCTTAAATATTACCACACCTTTCTGATATATGTTGTATAATACGTTAATAACACGTTAACTCACGATTGGATGGTTATGTGTATTGTCTATTCTCACTAATTCATCACTGATAGTCAATATCTTCGCTCGACAGCCTTTGTTATGGTGAGTGCCACAATGCCACCGTGTCTTGACCCCCAAGAAGCAATGTCGGGAGAATCTGTACCCAGCTAGAAGGATCATACGAGCACCTCGTCTAGAATATGTGAATACAGCTCCTGGAAATAAAATGGAAATGAATAAGTTGTGAAAACAGAATAGGTACAAGCTTCCGCCCGCAACTTCGTCCTCGTGGAAGTCAAGTGTACCTACCTTAAAAGATATCCAATGGCACTTCGGCAATAGCAATCGGATCAGTACTTCCAGGGATTACCTCTTACAAACAAACCAACAATTTTACCAATCTTTATAATATAAGTTTATGGTTTATGAAGAAGGCTATGCTTGGTGTTTCCCTACGTGATCGAATGAGAAATGAAGAGATCCGCAGAAAAACTAAGGCAACAGACATAACCTGAAGAATTGCTTAACTTAGGTAAGTGGCAGAGGGCAGGACATTGCTCGTAGAACAGATGCCGATGGGGCCGAAATGTTCTCGAGTGGGAACCGCGTATTGGAAGACGTAGCGTTGGAAGGCCTCGCGCAAGGTGGATCGATGACCTTGTGAAGGCCGCAGGAATCTACTGTATGCGGGAAGCACAGTACTGGTCGAAGTGGCGGAAATTCACCTATGCGAACTGCACTCACTGACGAGATTTGTGCCGTTTATGAACCCCCATCTGTGGAGATTGTCTTTGTCTTTGCCAACTTGGGTTCGAAGTCTAATTAGAGATATCCAAGTCGGCCATAGTAACGCATTCCCTGGTGGAAGGTTTTCATGGTTCGATAAAATTGTCAAGGGGTTTAGACAGCTCCCGCCAGAGATTGCATCTTATTGTGGAGTTTTTAAGTTAACAATTGATTTAATTTTGTTTATGTTTTATTAGAAAGAATCAAGTTCTTAAAAAATATATCACAATCTACCTTACAAGGCTAATAAGCAGCTTTGACCTAGACTAATGCCTATCATGCCATTTTATGTCCAGAGAATCACTGTCCATTCCAAGGTTGCCTGGAAGAGATCGCAGTAAGCGATAAGGCCGCCAATTGTATATTTTGTAGTGTATTACTTTTTCTTTATGTAATTATAATCTGGTGTACAATAAAGTATATATAAATAAATAAATAAATAATATCACACATTCTAGAGTCTGGAAACATCGAAAAACTTTTTTGTGGTTTTATTCGATGCAATGAATTTTACACAAAGAAAAGAGAAAGTATTATTCTTACAAAGAAACAATGCACGAAACCACAGGCACAAAAGTAGGAAATAAACTTAAAAACGAATAACTTATTGCTACAGTAATCACAGTATATACCTATAGAATTGTTGATATAGAACATGATTTTATAAAATGAAAAAGAAAATTTAAATTAAAAAAGTTACACTGGCAACACTGAAGGCAAGAAAAATATTATGCAACCAAAGATATAAATATGTCTAGATAGACAGTCAAACCCGCGAACTCGTCAAAAAAAATAGCGTCCAACTGTTAGCCGTTAAATGCACGCACTCTAGAAAAGTACAATGACGTGGCGCAAGTATAAGCTGGTTTCACAGCTGTCCGGGAGACCCGTACGGGCTCCCAACACGGAGACACACGTGAGGCGCTAGAAAATTGTTTCACAGTCACGCGGATTGGTTCGTACGCGACCCGCTCCGGGTAGAGCCTGTACAACGAATCGTACCACTCCCTCATTTCAGAGGTACGGGTAGCGTTCGCAGTACGCTACCCGTACGGGTCTCCCGGACATCCTAAGTAAGACGTAACGGTTACGCACACCAGCATAAAAAAAAGCCTGGGCCTGTTTGTTTTAGTTCTTTTGCAGCCCGACACTCATATCTATTGCATATATATGCAACCAATAGAGCTGGGAGAACCTAGACGTCTAAAAGGTTTTTTTAATGCAGTAGTATATGAATATCATAATCAGCCTTTAATTTTCTCACTGTTGGGAGACAGGCCTCCTTTCTCTAGTTAGTATGGGGTTGGTTGGGGGGGGGGTTAGTATGGGGGATCATGGGAGAGTGGGCCATGATCCCCCACGCGGGCCTAGTTTTTTTTTGTCTACCTACCTAATAATGATTATGATTATTGTTAACTTTTACAATTGTGTTATCCAGTGTAAAAATCACAGCCTTACAGCCTTTAGAGTGATGGGTAGAGCAGAACCAACGGGTCTTCAACCCACTGACGAAATGGCGGGAAAAATTGTGCCCATCGAACACGATTACTACAGCCCCTCTCTGACTCCGTGCAAATACAGCTTCCATTCCTAGACAGATAACAAAAAAAAATTAAAGGTCTATCTAAATCCTTGTTTCCAATTGATGTTATTTCCACATAAACAAACATCAACTATATGCAAGTATAAATAAAGTTGACTTATGGTACTGTTAAAAGAGTCATAAAAATATGAAGTTATAGCCCAAACTGAACCTTGTGTGTATAGTATGCTCTGTATACCGAAACGATACCACACTGCTTTCATATTCGGACTTTTTTTTTTTTTTTGAGGGTTGGAAATTATCAAGTAACTTCTCCCGCTCTGGTCGGAGCGGGAGGGCGTGTCAGACTCTTACTAACTAAAACCCACCCGTGTTTCTTCAGTTGCCTGGACGTTGCCAGGGGCTACGGTATCCCTTTCGGACTTTCCCGCGGACCCAGCAGGCATTGGTCCTAGCGGACCCCTTCCGTTGTGCTGACATCTCTTTGAGGCGCGCGTGGAACACAATGCGCCGTCGACCCGGGCCTGGTCCTAATCGGACAACGAGCTACCCATTGCTCACCGTCCGCATTCTGTCCTGGGCGTCGGGAAACGGCCTGCGATTCCCGACGCCCGGGGCGCTCCCTCATGCGCTCCATCTCCTCCTTCGCGAGCATTACTGCTTCGCAGAAGGAGGTAACTGCTTCCCAAGCTCTCGCTCCGCACCATGGCCTGGACCAGGGCCGGACGCGAGAGATCACTGCCACCGATCGCCTCCGTGAGAACACGGCGGTGCTCCACCCAAGCCGGGCAGACCTCCACCGTATGCTCCACCATGTCCTCCGGGCGATACACACAGTGGTGACACCCGGGCGTTCATTTCCGGACCTGACGTTATGTTTTCGTTATAATTTGTGCAGTGCCGCATAATTTATTGAAATATAGGCGCTCGGTAAGTTTTCTGTACCGAGTAAACCGAGCATGCTGATCCCGCACCGCTGACGTACCGACCTGTGACGAAAGAGCCTTACAGTTTAAAAGATACAAATCTGTGACGAGATGACGTCAGACGCACTGCATTCGACCGATAATTTGCTATTTATTATGAGCCTTTAACATCCCGAGATTCAAGGTACAAAATAACGTCGTATCCTCTTGATTTTTGTCTGAGGTAGTAAGTAGTCTGAACTTCAGCAAACATAAAAATCCCCCCCTCCCCAGAAGGCGAAAAAAGGGGGTATTACAGATGATACTTTCGGTTTTAATCAAACCAAAACGTGTATACTTTTTATTTATAATTTAATTGCAAGTGAAAATCAGAAAAACAGTTTCTGTTAACATTAAAACATAAGAACATGTTACAGGTGGAACATTTCACGAAAGTTTTCTGGCTGCACCCCTTCATTCTACATTTAGATCGATAAGTTTGGTTGTCTTTGGCACACACAGGCAAGTGCTTGGTTTCCTTTACCCTTTGTGACGTAGGGGGCATTGGTTCAACAAGTGTATACGCTCTTTTCGGAATCAGCATTACTTCTTCTTCTTCAATTGGTAACGCAGGTCGAAGGCTTGATCTCAGTCTTGGTATTGAAACTGTGTAATACAAATATATAATAATAAACAGTGATAGTTCGACTTGGTTATGCTCACAAATCGATTATTACAACCCAACTGGCGGATTAATAACAATAATTATTGTTGTTAATCCGCCAGTTGGGTTGTAATAATCGTTTTGTCGATCTAAATGTAGAATGAAGGGGTAGATAGTTTTAATAAAAGTAAAAAGTTCACACGGGTATTATTTTTATTAATTCATCTTTTAGATCCGGGCCTCCCGTTGTTTTTAGGTTCATAAGGGAGCTTATTCTGAAAGTGAGCAAAGTCGCAAATAAATGTCAAATATTTCGCTGGTTTGATTAATTTGGCAATATTACTGTATGAAAATAAGAAATGTGGCTAACTAGCGAAGTGGAATATTGATTATGAAATGCAATAATTAAATCCTAACACCGAATATTTAGTTTTAGATGTGTTTACACCTTGTAGAAACCGCGCGTCTGGTCTATTTTAGCTACTTCCACAGTATTATGTCGTATGGCATTTTACTGTGGGGTCGGGCTGCTGACATTGAATCCATCTTTATTTTACAAAAGAGAGCTGTCAGAGCCATTTATAATCTACATCGTCGCGAATCTCTCAGGGAACTATTTAAAAAGATTAATATTATGACGGTACCTTGCCAATTCATTTATGAAAATATTATGTATGTAAGAAAAAATCTACATATCTTTAATAAAATAAGCGATAGACATAATTTTAATACTAGAAATAAAGATAAAATAGATCAACCATTTTTCAGATTATCTAAAGTACATACATCTTTTATGGGGTACTGTGTTAAATGTTACAATAAAATACCTTGTGATATATTACAATTAAATGAAAGAAAATTTAAAACTCATATTAAAAGTACACTCTGTAAACAAGCATATTACAAATTAGAGGATTATATCCAAGATAAGAATGCTTGGAAACATGCTGGTCCTGCTCCATAGGACAATTTAGAGTCTAGACAAAATCAAACTGGTTGCTTATTAAATTATGTATTTGTTATTTTTTATAACACTGATTTTACATTCTGTGATTTCTTGAACTCACACACTGACTTATTAGTATTACTTGTTAAAATGTTAGGAATATCGTATAATTTTACAATGTTTGTAAATATGTGAGCACCATGTATCTGTCACATATTTAATTTATCTGTAATTGCTTTATTTTTCATTCTTTTTTACCTATCGCGGTATAGTAATCTTATTCTAGATGCATCGTCTTCACATATAATTATATAATTAATGTATGCAAAATATTGTGAAAACATTTTAAAAGAGTAACGGTGGAGTTTCTTGCCCATTCTTCTCCATACGAAAACTACCTTTTGGAAGGGGCGACTAGAATCAATTCTATTTTTTGTAAACTTGACGTTCATAAGTGCCTTTTAAGTGCCTAATTGAAATAAATTGTTTGACTTTGACTTTGACTTTGAAACGGGTACAACATCAAATTCAATGTTATAATTGCAATTCATTGTTAATATTCTAGTTAACTAAGTTAGCCACATTTCTTTTTCCATACAGTGATATTGCCAAATTAATCCAATCAGGAAATATTTGACATCTCTATGCGACGTTGCCCATATTTAAAAAAGGCATTCAAATATCCAGGAAATAATAATATAAGATGTTTTTTTTATGTTTTCTACCTTATAATCGTACTACTATTACCAGTAACCGGGACCATTACGAATAATAAAATGTTTTTATTACGTTTACCAATTTTATAATTATGCTATTTTAATTTTGTTTACAAATGCTCTGTTCTTGAGTTACCTACATACAATTATTACAACCCATACCTACCTATGTATGACATAAGTTTACAATATAACTACAGTATAACATTACGAGATACAAAATACAATATTATCCTATAGCTATTATGCTAAATTGAAGGTGTTAATGACAAGGCTTCAACTGTTTAGTGACCGCGAATCAGACATATTAGAGTTATCGTCTGGAACAAAAAATATCAAAAAATTGTCAAGGGCCGGTCAATGGGGATGATGGCTGGGTAAAAAACAAAGAAATTTTATTTAAGCGGTCAGTCAGTTAATAAAAAAGTATTAGACACGTATTTTTTGCTTTATGATATTAATAAAAAAATGGCTTAGGTAAAACGCATTAAAGTTGGGGAGTGGGGCTTGCTAAGCCACAATTAAGTATAAAATCTAGCAAGGTCTGACATCATGCCACATTTTAACTCAATGTATTGCCGTAATTTCTGGAGAACGTAAAAAAAGAAAAATACGTGTCCAATATTTTTTAATAATCTCTGAAGGACAAAAATTTTTTTGTCGTCATGTCCATTGTAGTGGTTGGTTGACAGAATCATCAACAGCCAATCAGGTCACTTGGCACGAGTTTTATTTTGACACGTCGTTGATTTTAGTAATAATATAATATATTTATTTGCTCAAAACATGGTATAAACAGGTCTTACAGTTTAAAGTAGTACAAACATGTTTTGCCGGGTAGTTCGAGGAATCGGGCCTGAGAGAGGTTAAAATGTTAACAAGGTGTAATTAAAATAACTCAAAACGTCAGACGTCCCCAATTAGAATATTGAGGTATAAACACAATATTGATAATTTTCTATTTTCTTCAGTACCTAGTACTTTTTGAGAGGCCTACACTGGCCTCTCATATGATGACGCTCGACGTCCGTATCCGTACGTCACTGCAGAGATCCAGCAGAATATCAGCGTCAGGTATATTTGCCTGACACATGCTGAGCTGGACTCCCATTTGGTGCAAGCTTGAGAAGCACACTCCACCTTGTATATTCGTTATTTGATTTGAAGTTTGTTATTGAGTCACTATTTCTTTAAGTATGTTTTTTATTTTTGTATATTGGCACCTTGTTTCTAAATATATTGATGTAATTTTTTACCAGTTTTCTTGTGCTTTTCTGTCTTTTGTGCGCACTAAATAAATGTTTTATCTATCTATGTATATCTATAACCATATCGCATTAAATAAAAATAAATCTATACGTAATAATAACAGTGTACTCGTAATTTGAAAACATTGTAAAAAACAATTATTTTAAAAGAGTAACAGTGGAGTTTCTTGCCGGCGCACAGAGGCGAAATATCACAAAAAGTTGGCAAAAATCCAATTTGCAGTTTTGTGGACGAGTTTTACAATAATTATTAATGAAACATTAAAAAAATACTCCTATCATAGTTATTAACTAAACAGGATTGTAAAAAAAAAAACAAAATAAAAAAATGAAACCATTTATTAATTTAATCATCATGGATTAAACATATTTCATTAGCACGTTTATTGATGCACTTTCTAATATGATTGAAGTCTTTAGAGGTAAGTCCGCAAAGATAACACCGCATGGCTGAGGTTGTATCGGTGAGCGCATTAATCATTTTGCCATCAACCATCGTCAATTTTAGATCATGTTTGACAGATCACTCAGTAGTTGTAGTAGGAAACAAATCTGTTATTTGGTATTTTACATTTACAGCTTCCAATTTGGACAATTCTACTGTTTCGTGAGCCATCTGAAGTCTCAAAGGTCGGCAGTATCTCGGCGATGACGGGCGAGGATTTTGCCAGAAAATATGTTCCCCTTGATTTAAACTCACAAAGCGTAATGGCACTATTGATGTTATCAACATAAATTCATCTGTTTCGACTCGACTCGACATTTTTAAATTTTGTTTATATTGAGAATGACTTCCAGAACCATCACATCCCCACTTTGAGATCAAAAAAAGATGTTGACGTTCGCTTTCATTAAGGCTTTGAATTACTTCAATAATGATAGTAATGCCTTTGAGCCGTATGATCCATAAGATTTTGTAGAGATACTTCTGCTCGTGTTTCTGTAGTGCAAACACCAAAAGGGTAACACTTTTTTTAGCTTTGGTTATTGCTTCGTAATTTGGATATAAATTACAATTCACTTCCATTGCACTTTTTCTTAATATGTTATATTGGTGCTTCGTAAGCTGCCCTTCAATAACAATAGATAAGGCTTTATCAGGACCAAGAGTAGCATGGTTTTTATCCATTCTTGGAATAACATCTTGAGAAAGATCTTTTATAAATTTAGATGTTTCTATCTCTCCACACTCTCTATATTTCATTTGCGTGGCATACGCCAGTTCTGCGGATGTCACTTGCTGTCGTAAATTTTCAGTTTTGTGCCGTTTAGCTCGTTCCCTTAATTGTTCAAAATCCTCAGAGGGTCGACAAACCGATACTTTTCTTTTCTGAGACTGCGAGACGTTAAAAGAAACATATTGGTCAAACCAATCTTTATGCGCATTAAGACATCTTTCAAAATGTCTTTGATGTTTCTCAAGTTTTGATTTATATTGATGTATTAGTTTTTGCAACACACTTTTAGCATCACTTGAAATTTGAGTCTGTTTTAGAGCATTTTCCACTTTTTTGTAAAGAAATTGCATTTTTTCAGAGTCCTTTCTTAAAGTAGACTCTCTATAATACTCAATAAGAGTACGTCTACTAATAAAAATCTCTTCAGAGTTTGATCCTGGTAAAAAATAAAATAAATGTTTAATTATTAAAATTCTACCTTAGCACTAAAATTTATAAAGTTTGTTCAAGGTGCGCAAAAACGAGCATCTCATTTTAAGTGTTTATAAAAGAAGAATGTGTAATGCTCATTTTAACGCACATTTGAGGTCTTGACTCCATTGGATATGGTACTTTTAGTCTAAGAGAAGTTTGACCACACCCAATATTGCGACCTCTTTAACAAGAAATACGAAAAACCATAGAAATATAACTAAAATATATTTTTTTAACAGATATAATAATAGTTCCTTACCTCCTGGAGTAGAATCCATCATTAAAATACTTAAATCCACCGAACAACGTAATAAAATTTACAGTTGAATTTTAAGAATAAATGAAACAAAACACATCCGCTGCTTAACAAGTTAAACTTTGGACTAAGATACTAAGTAAACGGGTATCAAGGGGGGGCGGGCGCTTACGCAGGTAGCTAACCCGTTTTACCGAGAATATTGTTTGAACAATAAAAACCAGTTAGCGTGCAATTTGTAAATTTTTGTTTTTGCCAACTTTTAGCAATATTTCGCCTGTGTGCGGCGCTTCTCCATAGGAAACGACCAATTAGAACCTTGCACAGAGCTTCTGACATGTAATTTGTTATTATTTTTCGTTGTGTGTCTTTTGTGTCTACTAAAGAAATGTTTCATTTATCTATCTATTTATCTATGTCTATACCAATTTCGCATTAAATAAAAATAAATCTATACCTAATAACAGTGTACTCGTAATTTGAAAACATTGTAACAAACAATTATTTTTAAAAGAGTAACAGTGGAGTTTCTTGCCGGCGCTTCTCCATAGGAAACGACCAATTAGAACCGTGCACTTAGCTTCTGACGTTTCATAAGTGCCCATGTCAGTTTAAGTGAAATAAAAAAATAAAAAATTGAATACAATTTAAATGACAAAACCGTCACACTATACGTCGGTAGCCAGATGATGATGCTCATTATTGACTCTAATGATTTCGTCGCAGACAGTAAAAATGACTGCTTTACAACCCTTGTTATGATGAGAGGCACAGAACCAACGAGCTTTCAGTCCTATGGTACGATGGTGGTAGAAAGCGTACCCTGCGAGTACGATGAGTCGGGCCCCCCTTTTTGATCTCGCGTACACTGCACCTGTAAGAATAATGTATTTTACAATTAAAATTTGAATCGTAACTTCCTAACTATAATTTTTCCTAATTATAATTGCGACACTGAGTTTATTTGTTTGTTTGTTACGCTTTCACGCTAAAACGGCGAAACGAATTTGGATGAAATATGGCACATGGGTAGACCATGATCTAAGTTAGGACATAGGATACTCTTTATCTTGGTATTCTCATGGAATCAAGACTTAATCGGGTAAAATCGTGGGGCGCAGCTAGCACTTTATAAAAGGTTTCATTTTAAATTCTACTACTTTAATAACTACGTTTTGCAAACGTCAAGTGGGTGAAGCCGCTAGCAAAAGCGTAGGATATAAATACAGCTTGATAGACTTAGAGTAGAGATTGACTAGTGATCCAACATTTTTCTATTAAAAAGATATTATTTAGAGAGAGAATACAATTTCCTATTGCACTTTATTTTGACTCTGGCCTGCAAGCAGACCCCTTTTTTTGAAAATTACAATGATAAATAAAATAATTCCAAATTTTTTCATTCAAAGTAATTTTATTTTGTCAAAACACAGATTTATACTTATTTTCTTTTACATAGAAAATAAATAGAGAGAGAAAATAAATAGTATTCATACTCATGCTAATGCATGAGTATGAATACTATTTACTTTAACGATGACTTCTCCTATGGTCATGATAACAGCTTTGCACCCTTTATTATGATGCGTGGTGCAGTACCAACGAGTCTTTTGACCCAGCTCACAATGACGACTGAACCTGTACCCCTTAAGCATTATTATGCGGGCACCCCGTGCTGATTCCGTGAACACCGCTGAAACAAAAAATTGTATTGTATTTTTTGTACAATGTACATATGTAAAAAAAGGGGAAGAGTCACCAGCGCTGGGGCTCTGTTTCGCATAGAGTTGCAGCATTATGCTGAGCGATGGCCGTTTTGCCTGGATGTGACGCTATTCTTTCTCAACTTATTTCTTTTTTTAGTTTGTGTTCTTTCTTTGCGTAAGTTTTACCGCAAATAAACGTATTTTCTTTCTTTAAGACTAATTGTGCACCAATAATTTCGTACGCATCGCTGTCAATAGGAATAGTTGGCTAGTATACCTAATATAATGTACCTACATGTGTATGCCTTGCCCGTTTTTCTCCATAGGTACCTACTACGCTTTGGAATGGGCAACTAACTTCATCTTAAGACGCAGATATATGCCAGTGGCCTTGAGTGGTTAGCTTGTGTGTTCTGTGCTGAGCTCACGCAACGCGTCGTAAGTCCAGCCAGTAATAGGACTCACCCATCAAGCAGCGTTGTCCCAAATTAGACGCATTATTAATTTATTATACGTAAAACAAAAAGTATTCTAATAAAACAAGTATACTAAAAATATATAATTTTATTTTAAAATGGTGAAGGTTTCAGAAAATATGCTTGATAGCGTTTGAGTGATTCTCAGTTTTTTATCCGCGTTAGACATAACTTTACAAATTAATTACACTATGTAATATAAACATAATCTAAAATATTCACAGATTAAGTTATTAAGAAAATGCTCTCGTTTAACATATATTTTTTCCAAATCATTAACGTTACTCGTTTAGACGTGATCTTCAGTATAAAATTGTTAAAAGTCGGTTAGTGTCGCTTTAAGACTGATCGACCCCTTGACAATTCAAAAGTGCGTGTAATCGGTTCATTTGAAATAAATGCTTTGAGTTTGAGTTACGTCACTGTAATTTTAAATTTTATTTTTATCCAAATTAAACTTTTTAAGAGCGTTGCGCATTGCATCCGAATAAAATCCAAGATATAATGATCATCGGTTTAAATGTTTGGTCCTCTTTTTGTTTACTAAAATTCTGTAATCGTTTTCAGAAGCAGGCTCTCAATCTGTAGCGCCATTTTGAAGATATACCTATACAAATAGGCACAAACAGTTTTGATTAATTTTAAAGGAATAAAAAGAAAGACTAGAATTCATAATTTATTTATAACTACATTGGTATTCAGCTGCATCCGGTTAGACTGGAAGCCAACCCCAAAATAGTTGGGAAAAGGCTAGGTAGATTGATTTATAACTGCATTGTACAGTCGTGGTCTGAAAATGCTTACTACCTTAAGGCTTATAATTGCATGCACACATTTATGTCACAACGTCGATGGTATATGTGATTTGATTAGGTTATATAGATTTTTATTTACACTTTTTTCTGGCATAAGGACCAAGCGAGGTCGAAATGATTACTTACTAAAAATGTAAAAATATGAAGAAATAATCAAGTAGAAATTGACATCTTAATTTTTTTTAAGGAAATTTATTATATCAACAATCGAAATCAAGATAATTAATGTTGCGCAAAATTAAGTAGCAGTTTTGTGGTGAGATTTGTGTTCCACTTTAATAGCATGATGTCTTTAGTGTAGCCCCGCTCGGTGGAAAGCTCGTCAAACTGTCCGAGGACTCACATCATAAAAAGCTGCAAAATGACTTTTTTTTTTTGGGATGTTTATAACCGCAATGCGTATGTCAGTCCCATCGTAACCTAAATACATATTACTCATATCTGGGCCATGAACCTAAACAGACTCTTCGCATCATCGCCATTTGGTTGAGCCAATATTTTATTGAATGTGCCTACTTCAAGTCTGTTCAACCTCAAGACCCTAAACAAATCCTTTCGAAAATGACTAGTTGGTGTGAAGCCGAACCATATTATTATAGGTTATTTGCGCGGCAGTGGTTAGTATCGGCCGTCGTCTTGAATTGCTTCTATGGTCAGTTATTTGTCCTTCTTCGCCATGACGCCGAATCCAAAATCTCACGGTGAATCGAGATGTATTGAGTTCTCGTGATATAGCACTAATATTCAAGCCATCTTCATGGAGAAATAATATTTCAGCCCTTTGTTGCCGGGTTACATTTACCATTTTATTTCAATCAATCAATTTTTATTATACTTGACACCTAATATTTTTGATAGATGTTATTGTAACAAATGCAATTATGGAAATGTGTTCATCATGAAAAATCATCATTAATATTATTTTTGTTAAATTATATGCTTCACACACAACTATTAAAAAGTAATAAGATATAGCATTTCAGACTTTACTGCACACAGCCCAAAGTACCGAGAACTGCATAGAGAAACTAATTTGAAAACAAAAAACATTAAACGTAAACATTTTTAGACCGCGACTGTACTTACACTAAAAATACGATAGGGTTGTTCATTTATTTATTTATTAAGCAAGGCACACTAACGACATATTTACAAGGATAGTAACAATAGATAATCACTTGTCTTCAATACTGTATAAATAATCACTTATAGGAATGCACAACATTCTTATTAAAAGGTGAACAACTATTCGATAATTTTTGTAAATGATTAAAATATTAGTAAATAAAATAAATAGATAAGATTACAAAAAAAAAAAAGTTTCGTTACATAAATAGCATGCAATACAACCACACAAAGTCACAACAACATATTCGTACTTGGTAACAAAACGAAATATGGAATAAAATAAAATAAATAAAGTAAATGAAGTGATAAAAGTTAAAAGATAAAAAAAAACATACATCGTTAGTCTAATTAAACTAAATCCAAATGAAATGAAATTATTATTAAAGATCAAATTAATAAATTAAAATTACATTATTAATTAGAATAACTGTAAGTAGGCAGTTGATTACAGGTCAATTTTATTCATACTTTATGAAGAGCGGCGGTAACCCGTCCGGAGCACCTTTGGTAACATCAATTCTATTCAATGCTTTAAAAACCCCTCAGTAAAAGCTATTTTAATACCTATTGATTCGTTTAATGAAATTTCAGATAGTATAGAGCTAGATTTTGAATTTTTGGTCATGACGAAAAGCCAGAACGCTTTGTAGTTTGACCGGATGTTATTCTCCACAGAATGGACATACCTTCTGTGACAACTTTTAATAAATTGACCGCATTCTAAATATAGTATTTTTTTAAACAATGTCTTAGTTATTCATACTAGTACCTACTTACAATAAAGTAAAAAAGAAAATCATTTTATAGACCCAAAAAAATGTGTTCACAATGTTTTGTATAACACAAATTCACAACTATAACCCACTCACACTTTGTTCTACCTTACAAAAATATTGTTCAACTCACTTTGTTCTTTGTTGAACCTTATAAAACTTGGAAACACAAACTCAATAACATACGTGACAAAGTTCAAATTGCATTGCAAAAATTAATTTTTATTACAAACGTTCAATCAAAAATCAACTTAAACTACATAACGCTTAAGTTAAGATTAGGTCTACAAATACGTACCAACCATAAAGGACCTATTGACGTGATTATTTCGGTAAATGATTATGTTTATTCTTGACTCTGATGATCGTATTTCCAGTAGTGAATAATACAGCTTTGCACCCGTTCCTTTGTCTGCAAGTCCAACGAGTTTTGACCTCTGTGACCGTATGGCGCGTATACGTATGCCCATATAAAAATATTCTAGGGGCACCTTTCTTATTTGTTGAGAAGACCGCATTAGCTGAAAGAATAATTTAAAATGGTATAGTTTATTTGTCATGTTCCTGAGGTTTCGCCAATTAATTAAAATAAATAAAAAAGCTCTGTGTTTAGGAAGAAAACTACAAACAAAATTAATTTACTCATATATTTATAAACTTCACTCTAAATATATTTTTAGAAGAGACTCGCCCTTGCTTGCATGGATGTAATGGCAATAAGTGAAAATATTGAGATTTCTGTGCTATATCTAAGTTACATAATATTAATATATGAACCTTCCGGAAAAAATGCTTTAAATGATAGTTAAGTCAGTAAAAAAGACAAACAATTTAATTTAATAATTTATTTGTATCATGCATATTTAGGGCCATGATTATGTTCATTATTGACTTTGACGATCGTGTTGTCAACAGTGAATATAGCTGCTCGGCACGGGCACTTGTTTTGATAATTTGAGCAATGCCATCGAGTTTTAATCCCTGAGTCCAAATGGCGGGTGAATGTATACCCATACAAAATAATTATACGGGCCCCTCTCTTTGATGTAGTGAAGACCGCATTAGCTGAAAGCATAATTTAAAAAAAAATTAGATCCCGACCTCATCGTGTTTTTGAAGTTTTACTAATTAAATAAAGAATGCCCTGTATGACCAACACGCTTAGCATGGCCATAATAGAAAAGGTTTTGACGACGGAAGAATAGACAAAACGACAGATAAACAATCACATCTGTCATTTTGTCTATTCTTCCGTCGACAAAACCCGTAGAAAACCCGAAAAAAAAACCCGTTTCTATGGTTGTCATGCTACGCGTGCAGATGTATGAAGTTCGTAAACGAAGCAAGAGGAGTATTTATGGAGTGTAGCAGGTAGCATTCCATAGTTTTTTTTTTGTTTTACGAAACATGATAAAAAGGCGTAATATTAAGTATGTATGAATTTAGGAAGAAAACTACTGAAAACAATCATTTGCAAACGCACACTATGCAGCCGCTGACAAAAATGCTTGGTTCAATGCTGCTCTTGTATGACGACCACGATGGCGCATACACTAATTGATTGACATTTGAAAATTCTTTTGGATCTGCTGAAGATTGTAAGACTATTATTTCATTGCAAATATTCAATTAATTAGTAGTACCTGATTGACCGAGCTCTGCTCGGGTGAAAATAGAGAATGCTCATTTAATAGTATAGGATAGTTCATACTAATTCCATGTATATTCCATGCTGCCATGATAGTACATACTAATTCCATGCTGCCATGATAGTAATGGGCGACCGAGCTTTGCTCGAGCTTTGCTCGGGTGAAAATATGGAGAAAATGAATTTTCCCAGATATGAGAGCTAGCTAGATCGATTTTTCGCCCCGTAAACCCCAATATTGCAACTTTTATGTAAAATCGTTAGAGCCGTTGTCGAGAACGTGATTACAAATATATATATAAATATTACTCGTTTAATAGTATAGGATTATATAATTGCATAGCACATGTGTGAGTACCATGTACTATAAGGTCACCATTTACTGGCTACGTCTTTCATTGACTTGAATATGCCCTGGCAGTTGAAAGTATGTCATGCCCACTTAAATGTCTCGCTGATGGTGACGCATGTGTTAGATCTTTCGGTTCCATTCAAAATGGTTGACCTGAATGGTGCTGATCAATGCGTCATGTTCAACCATTATTGTAACTATTAAATACACATTTTGTACAACAATAATCTTTTATTTCAAATTAATGAAGGATCATCAAACGTCACCAACCGTCAGCGCGACAGACGTTGTAACCTTGGTGGCCAGTATATATCAGTTCTCCGCCGCCATTCCTGGTTGTAACACGCCTGGGGCTGAAAGCAACTGTTCCAGGTGTCTACGCCACACGCCGCCACCATCTGTCAGAACTCTGACGTCAAGTGTGTTACACCGCAGTTGGAAAGGTAGCTCTTGAATTCTTGGGACACAAACTGCCGTGCGTTGTCCGAAACAAGTGTGTATGGTATGCCGAATGTGCAGAATAATTCTTTCAACTTAACAACGCCTTGTTGTTGTCTTTGTTGGGAAGACTTCCACCCACTTTGAAAGGGCATCTTAGGGGGACGATTATTAGAAGTTGATGTCCTAAAATAGGTCCTGCAAAATATATATGAAGACGTTGCCATGGCCCTGTAGGTTGTTCCCAATGGTGTGGGGGTGCTTTTGGTGACTCATTTTGTTCTAATCGGCATGCTCTACAGGATTTTACTTTGTTCTCGATATCTCTATCTATACACATGCACATGTGTGAGCACTATGTCCCTACTTTACAGTTACCATTTACTGGGTACGTCTTTCATTGACTTGAGTTTGCCCTGGCGGTTGTGAGTATGTCATGCTCACTCAAATGTCTCGCTGGTGGTGGCGTGTGTGTTGGATCGTTAAGTTCCCTTCAAAATGGTTGAGCTAAATGGTGCTGATGCATGCGTCATGTTCGTGAACGGGCGCCGTCAGTGGGGACTGGTCATCTCTTAGCTGCCACGGCTTATTTGAATTTATTTTAATTTTTTAATTGTTTTTGATTTTATTTTTATTACTGACGCTTTTAACGTGCACGTCTTTTTACATTGTTCTCACATGTATAATTACAAAAATAGATGATGTAACCAATATTTTGTGAAAATATTCTGATTGAAAAGAGTGTCCGTGGAGTTTCTTGCCCGTTCTTCTCCATAGGAACCTACTACGCGTTGGAATGGGCAACTAGCTTCATATTTCTGACTGACCGACCCCTTGACAATTCAAAAGTACCTGTAATTGGTTTATTTGAAATAAATGCTTTGAGTTTGAGTTTTGAGTATATTTTTCCAGTATATGTAGCTGCGAGCTAGTAATTTCATTTTAAGTATACCAATGTGTCCGGTGTGTAGTTCATCTAGTACACGTATGTGTAAACTTTTGGGTATTACCATTCGAGTTCCTTTCAATATGCAGTGGTCTTGAAGTGTTAATTCATTATCACCGTAGCCATATTGTCGTAATGAGTGCTTGTAGCGCAACCAGTAGTGTTTTAAGTTCATTGTCTTTTCTAGTTTCATTAGCTATAACTTCTGGTCGAATTTCTAGGACGTTAATCTGCTGTAGTTGGTATGAACAATGTTGGTCTATTGAGGTTGCTTTTGCTATTTCTTCTGGGAATCTTGATAGGTAATCAGCATTTGAATGTTTAGCTGAAGCTCTGTATTCCACGTCGTAGTTGAATCCCGATAAGAAATGTGCGTAATGAAATAATCGCATTGTTCTCAATGCTGGTAATGTCTGGTGGGGATGAAAAATTGAGTTAAGGGGCTTATGGTCTGTCACTAATGTGAATTTTCTGCCGTAACAGTAGTGAAAGAATTTTTAATGCCCCAGTTGATCGCCGTAGCTTCTTTGTCAATTTGACTATATTTCCTTTCACTAAATGAAAGTGATCTAGAGGCGAATGCGATTGGTCTATCAGAACCATCAGGTAGTTTGTGAGAGAGAACAGCTCCTAAGCCCGTTGGTGAAGCGTCAGTAGCTAGTATCAGTGGTTTTCCTGGGTCAAAGTGAATAAGAACTCTTTCGCTCAAAATCTCCTTCTTAATGTTATTAAAACTGTCTTCGCATTTAGAAGTCCAGTGAAAATCTTTCTCTTTCCTTAGTAACTCATTTAGTGAGTTTGTTAAAGAGGCAAGTTTGCCATACCAAGGAAGGTTACTCTCTTTCAGTTTTTGCAAGACTTGTTTTAGACGTGTTAAGAGTTGGTCCTCTGATGCTTCTTGAATTATAATGACGTCAAAAAAACATTTTATTCCGTCTAGTCGCTGAAGTAATTGGTCCATGGATTTCTGCCAAAGGCTTGGTGCTACTTTGACTCCAAACATTAAGCGATTGACTTTGTAAGTACCTTTGTGCGTACTTACTGTTTGTAAGATAGCGCTTTCTTCGTCCATAACCAAATTTAGATAGGCTTGGGTAATGTCTAAGGTGCAGAAGTATTTGCCTTCGTTCATTTCTGCAAATATATCCTCTATTATAGGAATTGGGTAGTGTTCGTCCCTGATGACTTTGTTAAAGGTGACCTTGTAGTCTGCACATAGTCGAATGCTCCCATTTGGTTTCACAATCGGTACGATTGGCGTGCCCCAATCCGAATGGTCTACTTTGGTGATCACCCCTTCTGCACATAGTCGTTCAATTTCTTTATCGACTTTTTCCTTTAACACGTACGGTATTCGCCGCGGTTTTATAAAAATCGGTCGTGTATTTTACTTAAGATTTAAGTGAGCTTCATAGTTGGGTATTTTTCCCAAGTCTGATCTAAAAACAGTTGTTGCAAACTCTTCTAATAATTTATCAAGTTTGTCAGATAGTTTAGAAGTTTGCAAAACTCTTATGTCTGCAATTTTCACATTTAGTTCTTTCATCCAGCTTCTTCCAAATATTGGGTCAACGTTTTGATTGATTATATATAATTTCCCGTTGAAGGGTTGGTCTTTATAAGTGCCTTTTACGTATGTCACTCCTGATCCTCATAATTTCTCCAGTGTAGGTTCTCAATTTAATTTCCGTTTTGAAAATTTTGTTTGTTAATTTAAGTCTTTTGTATTGTCTGAGTGACATTGAGGACAAGGTCGCTCCTGTATCGAATTCCATGCTAACCTGTTTGTTCTCTATTTTTACTGTGATCATATATTTTTCAGATATCTCACTTTTAATTAGGTTGATATCTCCCATGCTTTCGTTATTCGTATTACTTGTATTGTCATCTAGTTGATTGGTATTTAAGTTCCGCTGTAAACAGACTCGTGCCAGATGTCCAGTCTTCTTGCATTTCAGGCAGGTAGATTTGATGGCGCCACACTCATTAGATCGATGGTCGTCTTTGCCGCATCGGAAGCATTTTCCCTTTAAATCTCTTATCGTTATCGGAGATGAAAACGATGGAGAAGTTGACAGTCCGCTCGGTGGTGAGTTTGAGGATCGTGGATACTTAGGTCGTTTTATCGAGCTCGTAATTCTGTTTACTGTGTCCGAATGTTTGTGCATATCTGCAGATATTCTTAGGTTCTCCGATTTTCCCATTTCTATGGATGGCCACATCCATAGAAATGGTGTAGCAGTTTCGTAAAAGGTAGTGTCTCCCTTTCTTGAAATCACTGTCTTTCAATCCCCGAATAAATTGTAGGGCTAGAAAGCTTTCGAATGTTGGTTTTTTACAATTTTGACATTTAAATTCGCTGTTCAAGGATCTTTTTTTTAATTCAGAGGCATATGTTGCCACTGTTTCTTCTTCGCATTGTGTGCGCGTAATACATTTGTGTTGTAAAGCCCATATGCTAGGTTTAGGGTCAACGTATTCGTCTAGTATCTGTGTGAGCTCCTTCCAAGTAAGGTGTAAACTTTCACTTTAGCGTCTTCGATCTTGTTAAGTAAGAAAAATACAGTTAGTCTTTTAGTAAAGTTTGCAAAAGTCTCTTTTTCATGAAAAGGCTAGAAATTAATTTTTGGGCCTCGTTCTTGTTGCGTATATTTGTACTTAACTGTGATGTTGATGTATGTAGCGGTAAAACGCGTCGATTTTCTCTATATTGATATATTAAGAGTTTTGTCTTTATGGTAATACATTTCTCTTCGAAATCGTACCTGGTTTCTATCTCTTGGTCTAGTTCTTCGTCTGGAGTTTTTAATTCTATGTTATGCTGTATTTCTTGTAATTTCTGTATTGTTTCTTGAAGTGATTGAAGTCTTGACTCTGTTTCTTCAAATGGTAGGGTTTCTTGGCTGTTCACGTAGGTTTCTAGTTTTGTGATTATACCACGCAATGAGGCGCGGGTTTTCTTCAGTTCTTTTATATCATTAGTCGCCATCCTCGTCGCCAATTTATTAAATACACATTTTGTACAACAATAATCTTTTATTTCAAATTAATGAAGGATCATCAAACGTCACCAACCGTCAGCGCGACAGACATTGTAACCTTGGTGGCCAGTATATATCAGTAACCAATATTTTGATTTAGAAGAGTGTCCATGGAGTTTCTTGTCCGTTCTTCTCCATAGGAGATCATATAAGTACTATAAAAATGCAAGCCCATCCACTACTTGTTGCATGCACTTTTCAAATGTTTGTATAGAAATTTCTGTAGAGGGGCGTGCAGTTTTTAGTAAACGATTTCTACCTACTTTCGTTTGGGAGGGGAAACTAACTTCATCTTTCTGACTGACCGACAATTGACTCCTTGACAATTTATAAATGCCTGTAATTGGTTTAATTGAAATAAATGCTTTGAGTTAGAATTTGAATTTACTCATTTATTTATACACTGCATATATCAAAATATATTTTGACAAACGAATCACCTTGCTTGCGAATTCGTCGCATAGATGCCGAATTGCGATATGAGCAAACATCGAGATTTTTGTGCTATATCTAAGTAAAATATTAATACAAATCATAAACTTTCCGGAATATGTGTAAATGCCCTAAGTGATGAAAAAATCGCATTAAAAACACAGACAGTCATAAAAAGCGAATTTGTTATACAGGGTCAAATAAAATTCACTAGCAAAACTCCGCAGATGTGATCGGTTTATACATGAAAAGACACTACTAATACTAACATCAACAAAAAAAAACTCGTCGAATGCATAATCTATTAATACTTCCGACTATTAAGTGACTTCAATCCTAGTACATTGAAATTGTGTAAATTATGTTTTTTTTTTCGATAAGTTTAAATGTTTCTTTTATTTTAAAATTAAGGACAATAGATCCGTAAGTAATAACATTCCCGAAAATTCGTTACTTTAATAATGAAAGCTGATCAGAAGTTACCAAAAATCACAAACTTATGATGGACTGAGGCGTCTTTGTATTTTCATCAATGGATTAAGGCGTATCTGCACAATTGCATAAGGCATCCATTTTTATTAGAGGTACTAACAGATTTGCCTTGTAAACCAACAGATCAACCGTGTTAAAAATAAAAAAATACAGGCTTGTGATTGGTCGAAATCGATGGAGGTGATTTTGCATGTCACATTTTGAGGACTGAGGCGTCTTTGCTTGTAATGTTGTTGAGGTGGATTTACTCTGGACTGAAGTCATTTTGTTTTCATTGACAAGATGAACAAAATGACATTCACAGATTAAAAATATTAGAATTTGGACTGAGGTCACTTTGTTTCTATACCCGTCACTTCTACTAACACAGCTAAATATCTCGGTATTATTCTAAATAAACACCTTAACTTCGAAGCACATATCACCCACCTTACTGCCTGACTAGTTGTACTATAGTTTAAAAAAAACTCAGTCATAACACATTGCCAATATATATGACACGCACAGTCAGTCATCTCTTAAGCTGGAGTGGGAGCTACGAAAACTACACACATCCTCTGAAAGATGCCCAAAGAGCCATTCTTAAGGTTTTGTTCTATATCAAAACTGCAAAGTTCTCACGGTCCGAAAAACATTCATTCCCAACATTTTATTACAACAACACAAAAACTCCTTTTACACAAACTCAGTCCTCACTTATGCGAAGAACGAAATTTGCAAAGTACCCTTTACAAGATTTGCTATTACAAAAAACATGTTCTACTACCTTGGGCCACACTTCTACAACAGAAAAAAAAACTATCCCTGTACAACAATCCTCTCACGAAATGTGTAATTAAAATAACACTCTTTCTAACCAACTTAAACTACGACGACACTGAATATCTGTTTATTTCACAATCGTAGTGACTCATCTACTACTCCAACTAAACTTAACCTCTTTCCCTTCCGTTTACACACACACACACACCACACCTACATCACAAAACACATACTCGCACACCTACATCACAACACACATACCCACACCCCTACATCACAAAACACACACACTAACACTTCACGTAGTATAAATTAGCATACGATTGCACCTTATATTCCTAAGCAGTCTTAATTTGAATTAGTGAACCTTAATAGATAGATACAGGTTACTATGTAACCCAGCTAGGATGCCAGATTTTATTCCGTAATTTGTTACAATAAAAAATTACAAGCGCGCTATGTTATACCAGAATTACATCCATGAATGTACCTATACCAGGTATACAAATATTCATGGATGTCATTCATTTAATTTGATAGACTAATTTGTTAAACTATATTTATTGTAAAAGACTGTATTACCACAATTTTTTTTTTTTAAATTATTATAATTTCTAACATTTTTGAAGTCGGTTATAAAGAAACAATTTGATTTAATTTATTTTTATCATGCATATTTAGGGGCATGATTATGGTAATTATTGACTTTGATGATCATGTTTTCAACAGTAAATATCACGGCTCGGCACCTGGTGCTTTTATAATTTGAGCAATACCAACGAGTCTTGATCCCTGAGTCCAAATGGCGTGTGAATTTATGCCCATACAAAATGATTAAACGGGCTCCTCTCTTCGATGTTGTGAAGACCGCATTCGCTGAAAAAATTACCAAAAATTGTTTAGCCGTGCTTCAACTTGAAGACAAAGGAAAAGAGATTCAAGGTCGCTGTGGAATACCTACTCGATTCACAAGTAATTTCATGAAAAAAAAATCGTCGAATGCATAAGCTCCACCTTTTTTGAAGTGGGTGAAAAAGACAAACAATGTCATCTAACCATTTATTTATACATTTGGTATCATGTATATTTAAGGGCATGATTATGTTCATTATTGACTTTTACAACTAAAATAATTTAAAAAATCAATATAGCTCTCGAAATTATACATATTTGATAAAAAAGACTATTTGGTGGAAATATGACGATTTGCAGAAATTATAATATCGCGATCTACATTGATATTTTAAATGATTAACTAATTATATTATCATGGTTATGTTCATTATTGACTTTGATGATCGTGTCTTGAACAGTGATTATCGTGGCTCGGCACTTGCTTTTATAGTTTGAGCAATGCCATCGAGTCTTGACCCCTGAGTCCAAATGGCGTGTGAATTTTTGCCCATACAAAATGATTAAACGGGCCCCTCTCTTCGATGTTGTGAAGACCGCATTCGCTGAAAGAACAACCAAAAATTGTTTAGCCGTGCTTCAACTTAGTGAAAAGGGGAATGAGATTCAATCAAGCTCGCTGTGCATTACCTACTCGATTCACCATTACCGCATTGAAAGTTAAATAATGAAACATAAATTAAATGGTTACACATTTTTTTTATTTTCAATTCAAACTATACAGTATAACACTAATAAACGATGTTATCTAATTAATCCTTGTTACAACAAAACTAGATAAAAAAAAAAGTTAATTTGACAAATGAGGTATCGTTGGAAGCGTCTCGATCGTCCGCTGGTTAAAGGCTATGTGACGTCATATTAAATTGAATATGGCGCCCTCTAGAGAAAATAAAGTCATGAAAAAAAAAAATGGCGCCCTCTAGAGAACACAGTCATGAAAAAAATAACCTCATCAATTTTTTTTTCATGACAATTTTTTTTTTCTCCTGTTGAGGGCGCCATATTAAATTTAATAAGACGCTTCCAATGATACGTCATTTGTAAAATTATGATGAGCAGTTTAGAACTTATGAGGCAACAGATGAACATACATTGCGGTCAAAATCATAACCCTCCGCCGTAGTCGGGTACAACGTTTTTGTCTTGTTTTGTTGATAGCTTTGGCCTTCGCTAGCGCCGATCATCAACTAACTTGTATTGAGGTGTTCAAACTGTCTCGAATAGTCGCGAGACTTTTTAATTATTAAAACAATTGACCTGCGCAGTCGCAACTTGCTTCCCGGGATTCGCCTCAGTGTACCCAGAGAACTTATGTCTACAGTATCGTACGACAAACCTATGTAGATTTTGTGTATTGATCGTTGTGATTGTAGGTACAACCCTTTTTTTGTGGGTGGGAAATTATCAAATAACTTCTCCCGCTCTGGGCGGAGCGGGAGGGTGTGTCAGACTTTTACTGGCTAAAACCCACCCGTGTTCCTTCCGTTGCCTGTGTGCCGGGCCGCGATATCCCTTTCGGACAAACTCGCAACCCTGGCCGAGGTTCGAACCCTGGCAGGCGGTTTACTTTGTGTAAATAACTTCATCACCACAGCTCTCAAAACGGTGAAGGAAAACATCGTGAGGAAACCGGCACGTCCTTGAACTAAAACTTCGAAGACATGTGATATCAACCAACTCGCATTGGGTCAGCGTAGTAGATTACGGGCCACTCCTTCTCACTGAGAGGAGGCCTGCCCAGCAGGGGTCCGTAACTTAACTTCGAGAGTCATTTGTTCGATTAATGGAAAGTCGGCTGTACGATTGTTCGAATGGACTTTATTGCTAAACAACCTTTTATCGCCAAACGCTACTTCGACTGAACGATTCATCGAATATTTATTAATCGATGGACTGCTCTTTCGTATGAGTTTTAATTATTATAAAGTTTAATAATTGAAACAAAATTTAAAAAAAAAGATTTTCCGTCACATATTATTTCATACATAATCGAGGAAATCAAACACTTTTAAGATACGAGTATCGTACGTTCTTACCGTAGATTTAGAAACATGAAATTTGGTGAAAAGGAAGATAATAAAGCACAAAAGAAGGGACAATTGTATAATATAAAAACAACCGGCCAAGTGCGTGTCGGACCACGCACAATGAAGGGTTCCATAGTTGGGATGAATTTATCCCAAGAACAAACTTAACATCATGTTTTTAAAACCGAAAATTTAAGTTGGTTGATTATTACCCGGTAACCTGTACAGCCTACATAGCTCTCATAGTTTTCCTTTTAATTTCGTTATATATACTACTGCTGTGAATTTTTTCACAATTCCAAGTACAACTATTTAGCTAGAAGGGGGGGGGGGGGGGGGGACACTTGACTCTAACAAAAAAAATCAGTTTTAAGCTTAATATTTCGCAAACGGATCCCTGAATCCAAAAATGGTTGTGGCAAACTCACAAAATTTTTGAAAGACCTTTCTATCGATACCCCACAACATGGGGTAGATGAGGAAAAAAATAACACCCCCATTTTACGTGTAGGGGAGGTACCCTAAAAAAAATATTTTTCTTGATTTTATTTTACCACTTTGTCGGCATGATTAATATGTATACATATGCCAAATTACAGCTGTCTAGTACTAACCGTCTCTGAGCTAACCCGCGGACAGACAAACGGACAGACAGACAGACAGACGGACATAGCGAAACTATAAGGGTTCCTTGTTTACTACGGAACCCTAAAAAACCATTTACGTTACGATTTTCGCACAAAATTAAGGTACTTAATCAAAAACCTTTTCGGTAGAATAGGGTTCTTTAACGCCATGAGAACCATTAACGCCAAGAACCACACACAGCAATAAAGTCCATTCGAACTATCGTTCAGTCGACTTTCCATTAATCGAACAATTGACTCTTGAAGTTAAGTTACGGACCCGCCCAGCAGTGGGAACATTATTGGCTGATTGTGCTATTGTACGACAGAGGCATGATTATGAACATTATGAATTTTAATGATATCGTCCACGACGGTGAATATCTTAGCTTTGCACCCGCGTCTATAGTGCGTTGCGCAGTACCATCGTGTTTTCTCCCCCGTGTCTCGATGGCGGTAGAACATATATCCACCTATGAGTAAAACTCGAGCACCTCTCTTCGTTTCACAGAAAACACCTGTAAAGAACAAACAGTAGTGTTACAAGACTTGTTTGAAACTATAATTGGTTAGTGAATTGGTAAACTAATTCCGAACACACTCGCTTTCATTTTGAAAATACGACAAAATCCATTGCTTCATTTCATGTTTGAAATATTTATCTGTTCAACCATTTAGCAAAGAATTTAAGTGATAAACTGAAAGCGATTGTCATTATGAGTATGTTACGCAATTAGGCCGTAGGTATAAACAGAAGTTTTATTAATATTAACCTAGGCCTAGTGAATAAATGAATGTTTATAAATAATCCTCCACGTGTTTTATTTTGTTTAATGTATTTTAATTAATACATCCAGAACTATAAGTACAACAAATCCATATAATAAATCAAATAAAACAAAGATAAATAAAATCTATAATAAATAAAATTAGACAAGTAACTGTCTTCAGACTAGATACAACTTCTTTATAATTTCCCTCAAACTTTTTTGGTGCCCCGAGCACATAAGTAGTAGCGAAATTATAAAGTCAATAAGTAATTTAACAAATTATATTACTATCTTATCTATTAAATAAATAAAATGCACACATTTCTATATTTTTAGTTGCTAAGAGAAATACCTACAATTCCGATTGATGCAACTGTAACGCACCGTAAACGAAAAAAAACTTGTAAAAATGTTCTAAGATCTTTTACTATTATGTGAAATCAGACACATCAGAAAGAGCAAGAAAATCTTTACATACATACATACCCACGACTTCTTTCAATGGGGCTAGGCAAAAACTGCAGAAGACCTGTTTAAATCTTTACAGCTGTCAAATTAGTTTTAATTTATGTTTATGACAATCATTTCTGAGCAGCTGTTAAACTCGTTTTGGAAGTTTTAGATTATATCCTTTAATTTTACCACCCAAACTTTCTTCCAGCTTATTTTTTTTGCTAGTAAAACAATGGGGTTTTAAACCACTAAAGGTACGGTTTCGTAAGAGCGGTGGCCGCCACATAACGGTCGCAGTGATGATTGTCATGAAAATGATGGCAGCGGGGTTTGACTTCTCGGTGTCAAAAAACCCTCTCTAGGAGACACGCCAACTTACTTTCATAAATAACGTTTCAGTGTCGGCATTCTCAGGTTAATTGCGGACGCTATGTGGGTGACCAACGCTCATGTATGAAACTGTAACCTAAGTCATTAAGTCCGTCTTTGTACGGTTATTTTTTACTTGTGCAAAAAAGTAAAATAAATAAATACATAAATATTTTGCTTTGCATTCGATGAAAAATTAGTAGATAAACTCGAAATACGAATGTCATTGATTTCACGACGTAAATTATGCTGGGTTTCGCTCGTCTGGCCTCAACCTTACGGGATTTACATGTGCTTTAAATAAAGTTATCTAATATTAATGTTAACTTAATTTAAAAGTAACAGTTATAGTCGTTCATATTTTCGACAGGTGAATGGTTGTGAAAATTCTTGCGGTTGATGATCGTGCCATCATCAAGAGTGAAGAGAGTAGCTCTGCATCCTTTATTGACGTGGGTGGAACACTGCCATCTTGTTTTGCCGTTCTTTGAGTAATGCTGACTGAATCGGTTACCAGACAAACGAAGAATTCGCCCCCCTCTGGAGGACATCGTGAATATTGGCCCTGAAAACGACGAAAAATTAATAAATTCAATCAACTTACATTTCTTGAATTAATTTTAGCGACGCAGATTACGCTGGTTTTCGTTCGTCGGGCCTCAACCTAAGCAATATAAGATTATAAGTAAAGGAACTGAGAAGAATATGGTATTTCAGACCTGTTTATTAGTAGTTACAAAAGTCTGGCGAATGGTTATGGAAATTCTTGTATTTGATGATTGTGTCATCATTCAGGGTAAAGAGGTTAGCTCTGCATCCTTTATTGACGTGGCTACACTGCCATCTTGTTTTACCGTTCTTTGAGTAATGCTGGCCGAATTGGTGCCCTGAGAAACAAAGTCTTCGCCCCCCTCTGGAGGACATCGTGAATATTGGCCCTGAAAATTACGAAAAGTCAAGGGTTATGCTAGTCTGGCCTCAACTTAATGTGAATTATATGTGCTTTAAAAGTGAATAGAAATGAGCACGAGCCCCTATTTGGTACGCTAGTGCTCGTCCTACGCGAGCACTAACTAGCGTACCAAATAGAGGCGCGTACGTACCTCAACTTTGATGGTATTTATCTCAGCCAAATGATGTGATAAATAAAAGTAGTTGTAATTACTTAAAAGAGGAACTTTACATCAATGAAATTAAAACACATCAAGCTTGCACATAACTGTGATTTTTATATAAAAAAAAAAATTATAAACTACTTTAGAAGTACGATAAGATTAAGACGTATAATAGTGTGAAATTTTGAAAGGCGAATGGTTATGCGAATTCTTGTTATGGACGATCGTCTCGTCGTCAAGGGTGAAGACTATGGCCTTGCATCCTTTATTCATGAGAGTCGAGCACTGCCATCTAGTTTTACCGTTCCTTGAGTAGTGCTTTCTGAGTTTTGGCCCGACAATCGAAGAATACGATAAGATTAAGACGTATAATAGTGATAAGTTTTTACAGGCGAATGGTTATGCAAATTCTTGTTATGGACGATCGTATCGTCGTCCAGGGTGAAGACGATGGCCTTGCACCCTTTATTCATGTGAGTCGAGCACTGCCATCTAGTTTTACCGTTCCTTGAGTAGTGCTTTCTGAGTCTGTGGCCCGACAATCGAAGAATACGACCCCCTCGGCAGGACGTTGTGAAAACTGGTCCTGAAAACAACACAAAATGACCAAACTCAAATTCCAGTATCTTATGTTTCTTGACTCAAATTCAGCGACGCTAGTTACGCTAGGATTAACTCATCTAGTCTCAACTCGACGTGATTTATAATATGTGCTTTAAAGTCAATATTAATGGTCTAAGATCCGACTTAGAGACGACCTTCACCCATCTGTATAATGGATAAAAAGCATTTTTTATCAAATTTAGTATGTTCAAAAATATATCGCGAGTGGGTTGGCTAAGAAATACCTGGCCAGACTATGATTAATCAAAAATACAAAAATGACTTTTTTTCAAAAAAATCACTTATTCGTTTAACAATTAATTCGTTTTAGTAACAAAAGTTTCACTTAAAAAGCACTATCCATTGATATATCACTTATAGCTATTGGGCGCCAAGAACATTCCTAAACTTAGATGGAGAAATAGTCACCTAATTCGGTCATTAACTCCGAATTGACTAACAATTGGCAAAAGTCGAGTTAATAGCAAAGGTTCTCCTTGAAAAGCTCTTTCGATTGGTATATCTTACAGTGTTAAAAAAAAAGTGTTTTTTGATTTTTTTATTAATCATAATCTGGCCAGGATTTTTTTAGCCAACCCACTCGCAATATATTTTCTAACATACAAAATTTGATTTAGAATACTTTTCATCCATTAAACAGATGGGTGAAGGTCATTCCTAGGTCGGATCCTAGGATATAACATTAGAGCTAGTGCTCGCATCATCCTCAAATCACGCGAGCACCAGTGTACAATAAGAAAGAAAAATTAAAACACAATAAGTTTGCACACAACTTCAATTTTTATATTACATAGTAAACGAAATTTATTAAATTATTAACTACTTTAGAAGTTACAATAGTGAGAAGGTTAGACATCCCAAAAACCGTCAAAAATTTTGACAGGCGAATGGTTATGCAAATTCTTGTTATTGACGATAGTATCGTCGTCAAGGGTGAAAACGAAGGCCTTGCATCCTTTATTCATATGGGTCGAGCACTGCCATCTTGTTTTACCGTTACTTGAGTAGTGCTTTCTGAGTCTGTGGCCCGACAATCGAAGAATACGGCCCCCTCGGGCGGACATTGTGAAAATTGGTCCTGAAAACGACACAAAATGAGCAAACTCAAATTCAAGTGTCTTATGTTTCTTGACACAAATTCGGCGACGCAAGTTACGCTGGGATTTACTCATCTGGTCTCAACTCAACGTGATTTATAATATTTGCTTTAAAGTTAATATTAACATTAGAGACCAATGAACAATAAGAAAGAATAATTTAAACAATAAGTTTGCACATAACTCTGATTTTTGTATTATATAGTAAACGAAATACATTATTAACTAGTTTAGAAGTTACAATAGTGACGAGTTTAGATATCTCAAAAACGGTCCAAATTTTTTACAGGCGTATGGTTATGCCAGTTCTTGTTATGGACGATAGTATCGTCGTCAAGGGTGACGACGAAGGCCTTGCATCCTTTATTCATATGGGTCGAGCACTGCCATCTTATTTTGCCGTTACTTGAGTACTGCTTTCTGAGTCTATGGCCCGACAATCGAAGAATACGACCGCCTCGGGAGGATTTTGTGAAAATTGGTCCTGAAATCGACACAAAATGAGCAAACTCATATTCAAGGTTCTTATGTTTCTTGGCTTAATTTAATCGACGCAAATTGCACTGGGCTTCGCTCGTCTGGCTGAACCTAACGTGTGATTAATATATGCCGTAAGGGTGATATTACAATACGGAGTCATTCTCGATAGGTCAATGGTACGCAATCAATATTTTCAAATTGTCAATATAGAATTATAGTCAATTAACATAAAGTGCGTATATTTATTGAACAAAACAAAGGTGTATTTTTATAAGTCTACTGTAATTATATTTATACATATATATTATATATATATTCTTATTTCTCTTTAATCCATCCAAAGGCTGTTTTTAAAAGATCTGTTTTAGCGACAAGACCGCCCATTGTGTCACCCTATGTAATTTGTATATATTTATACCTGTAATTCATATAATTCATATAATAGTAATAATAATACCAGCCTGTTACTGTCCCACTGCAGGGCAAAGGCCTCTTCTCATACAGAAAAGGCACGAGCATTGATCACCATGCTTGCTCAAGACAGGTTGGCGATTTCAAACTTATATTAACTATAAGTCCAGGTTTCCTCACGATGTTTTCCTTCACCGATGTTAGTATGTCTGGATGGTCTTCGATTGTTTTTACATTTGTAAAATTATTTTCAATGAGCATAATTCCTCTTTTCTCGCATTTTTTTTTTAATATGTATCATATCCTGTTGTAGTACTACTATGTCCTTGAGTAATCTTGTGACATCTACATGATCAAAAGTTACAGGAGGAAGCTTATACAGCTTTTTGTGAATAACACAAAAATAGGGAGTTCCTGTGTATCTAACTGTCTCATTAATCCCACTATATCTTCTAAGTCCCGTTGTGATTTCCCCCCCTTTTCCTTTGAATCTTCCGCTTTGCAGTTTTAACGGAAGATTTTTGGCTGTAACAATGTCCTCTTCTGAGAACGTACTATTACATATCCGGATCAAGCTCATTGCATACATAACGTCCTTTTTATTTTGGAAGAACGATAGCAGTTCATTTATCACCATATTGCAACTGATACATTTTACGATATTGGATGCCTTAATACAAAATATCTCCGAAACAAATGCGCGCTTTGAGATTTTTGTTTATAGGAATATTTTAGTAATTTTAGTGTCAAATGAAAGGATTATGTATAAAGCCATTTATTCCGTTTGAATTATATAAATTGGTTCCCGGGTTTTAGATATATTGATAACTTTGCATAAGGAAAATATGGCAAAACCTAACCTTTGGGAGGTGAATGTTCTAGAAAGTTTTTAATATATAAAGATATGGGTAAATATTGTTATGTAAATTCATAAAAGGATATTCTGTATAAAAATTGTAATGATCCGGAAACGGGTAGAAACAGAGCTCCAAAGAGCTAAACCTAAAAGAAAAATTACTTAATTATAATGGTCCCAAAAATCTGAGGTGGGAAATTATCAAATAACTTCTCCCGCTCTGGGCGGAGCGGGAGTAGCTATCGGGCGTGTCAGACTTTTACTGACTAAAACCCACCCGTGTTTCTTCCGTTGCCTGTGTGCCGGGGCCGCGATATCCCTTTCGGACAAACTCGCAACCCTGGCAGGGAGCCATTAGGCTGGAATGATATTAATTCGATCCAGCCTATCCCTTGCTGCCTCCCACAGTGACGCCCTAAGCCGAGGTCCGTACCCCTCAGGATGTGCCCTTAGCGTGTAGTCGCTTAGTCTGTAAGTTTTAGGCGCTAGCTGGATGCCTTAATTTATTGAGGCAGCGATAGGAAACTCCGATTAAGCAGCCGACAACCTACTAGGTGCAAGATGACATTAAAAAAAGAAAAAAAACCGGAACGATACAGTCAGATTCTAGCTCTCAATAAGGAAACATCTAAAGAAAATAAACAGGGAGAAATTGAAGAAATCTTTTATTTGAAGAAATCCCAACACAATACAGTCCACTTCAATAATAATGATTATTCAAAGTTAAAATATTGGTTAGTAGAACTAATTCTTTTTTCTACACTAATATTTAAAAAAAAGAAAATATTTGTATTTTTGTTTGTAATGAATTAAATCAAAAACTAAAGGACCGATTTAAAAAAAAAAGATCACCAGTAGAATGCTACATTATCACTGAGTAAAATAGGCTATAATTTATAAAGATATCACGCGGGTGAAGCCGCTGGTGGAAGCTAGTATTTTATACATTATTTATTTTGTTATCCACTAGTGGGATTTATATTTATGTCCGTAGGTGTGTCCGTGGCATCACAGCAGGCCCTATCAGTATACCAGCGCTGCGGTATTTTTTTTTTTATATATCGCAGCATTATGCTGAGTCTTTTTGGCCTCACACAGATCGTTATTATTTTCATTTTGAAAAATATGTTAATTTTCCGAGTTTTAAAAGCTCCTTTTGTTAACGGTTTGTAATTCCTGTGCTCGTCCCAAATAAAATACTTTTCCTTCTTCCTTTCTATTAAATAGATAACAGATTATTTTTTCTCCTTTTCTTATAAAATGTCTGTTTAATCATAAATCCGGAGGTGGATGATTATGTTGTTCCCATCCTTTTCCTTTTACAACTTCATAGTCTCCAAAGCTATAAGTAAAAATGGATGCTTTACATCTTCGGTTTAAACATCTCCATCTGATGGTCATCCTGTTCTTCCGGTGTACACTGTATCTGTGACCTGATAACGTCAACAGAAGACCTCCTTGCTTTGAGAGAAACACTGAAGAATCTGGGGAAAATACGATGGAAATTGTTACAGACAAATCAATATAAAAAGTGTTAAAGTGGATTTAATAAACAAATCAAAATATCACGTTTGTTTCTCTAGAAGAAGTTTTTTTTTTTGTGTTGGGAATTATCAAATAACTTCTACCGCTCTGGAAGGCTCTTCTAGAAGGCTGACGTGTAAAACACGCTCGTATTTTACTAGCTATGTTAAAAGTTCTATATAATATAAGGTACAGTTTGTTCCATCAATTGGGTACAAATAAATCCATAAACAGGGCAAATATAACTACAATAACTATATTTTAACTTTATTTATTTCTAAGCAAAGTACAGTCACATCACAATATGTATTATATATTATATACGTATTTAATAAATCACCAAATGAATACTTTTTTTTTATTTTTTATTTTAGAACCGAATCTGGAATTAAATTGATAGCGCACATAATTTAACTCAAATGTAATGAAAACTTAATTTAAAGTTTTTTTTTATAACTATTAGTTCTAGTTTTTTTTTTAATTTTACATACACATAAAATCATTCTTTCTTCCGATGGGGGTAGGCAGAAACTATACAGTACCATCTGCTATGACCCTTATTATCTACTCCTTTTGCTTGGTTCGTCATACACGCACGTCACTATATGTCTTTCTAGGGTGATCCCTCCCGGCGTTTTCTCTCACATCTGCCTTGTAATGAATTCCTTTTGTTAAACGCCTTTCACTCATTCTCTCAACATGTCCAAACCATCTAAACATACTCTTTTCAATTTTATTTATTATTTGACTACTTAATATTTTTTATATTTATTAGCCCATACGTTAGACGGTGGTAGATGATTATGTTCAACAAAAGCCTTAAAAATGACATCTTCTTTGTTAGTAAAGATGGCGGCGCGGCAACCTCCCTTACTTCGTTTTGAACACTGCCATCTCGTGTTAGTTGCCGTTACTCTGTGCCGGGTAAACTTGAAACCTTGATAGGAGAGAAATCGTCGGCCTTGGAAATCGACGATACATCCTGAAAGGGGAGAAAATCGTTAGGCTACATTTGAGTTCATTGACAAAACAGAGGGTAGTACCCATTCACTATTTTGATGGTAACAATTTTGTAGGAAAAGTTGATATTATTTTATTACTCAACTAATGTCTAACAGTTGTGATAGTTTGGAATGGGGAAGGCGATAGTAGATTAGATAGGTAGTGCTACTACAGTAAAAGGTCTTCTTATTTCATTCTTTAGGCACATTTATTTTGTTTAAACTTTTCGTAAACCAAATTACGATAAAAAAATTAAAAAAACTATAGTTATTCTGATACACTACGAACAAAAAAATTACTTAGTAGTAACTTATTTAAATAATTACGTTTAAAGTGTAAGATAAAAAAATATCTATGAGTAAGTACCTACACAATATGCATCTTTAAAATACGCAAAAAAAACTTACATCTATTCGTGAGAACTCTTTATAAACGTAAAAAAAACAGTCGAGAGGTGTCGTGGGACACCCGGTTGGAACGAAGTTTCTTACGTTTTTGCACATTTGGCGAATCACGAATCTTTTCGTAACAAAACTATCGTGGCAGTCAAAATGTTACGCTTTTTTACGAAACTTTATGTAGGTAACAAAACTGTTGGGCCGGTCACAATATTACAGTTTTTTGGTCTAGCTCTTATTCGCCAAGTGTGCATTGTGGAAAGTGCGATAAGGAACTTCTTCCCAAAAAAAAACAAAAACGAACAAAAAAATATAAATATAATTAGGTAGTTAGTTTCCCTGAAACATTAACTACGGTTCGGTGGAAACATATAAAAAGTTATGGACGTGAAATACAGCATTTCATTTCTAAATTAAAAAAGTCTTCGACCAATATTTTTTATTCTCATTTACCTATTACTCGTCGCCAATATATACATACAACATTAATTATTTGCCAAGTTTTTTTTACAAAACACTTCTGTTTTAAAACTATCAACTTATATAAACTAAACTTGCATAAACGCCTTGAAATTGTCCAAGGACTCTTATTATGTATCAGGCTTAATATCATCAGCAGTATCTTCTTCACATTCTTCCTTATTTCTCCATTCTTCACCACTTTGTTGGTGGGGGGTGATTATGCTCAGTATTTCCCTTGATGATAATTTGATCAACAGTATAAACGGACGCGCTACACCGCGCATGTCTTTGCCTGGAACACTGCCATCTGATCTTGTGACCCTTTACTTTATGCCGTGTGAACTTATATCCCCTGTAAGACAGAAACCTGCCATCTTCATATATTACAGAATAACCTGAAAATGGAGAAGAAATTAGGTTATGCAAGAAAAAAACATGCGAGGCAGTCTTTGTGGACTGCCGATAGAAGTGGAAACTAAGTAACTTGTGAATTGTATACCTATGTACATGTATATAGCTCATGGGAAGCGTGCGGTGACGATGACGCGAGTTTCATGCTTTTTGTTCACCCAAAAAGTACAAACATATGCGCAGTATACATATAGCTCATGGAAAGCGTTCGGTGACGATGACGCGAGTTCCATGATTTCAACAAGTGCTCAACGCGCCTAAAGCAGTTTTCACTTCAAAAAATGTTTCAATGCTAGTTAGCTCTCCGTACAAGTATCATAAGATCTATAGACAAAGTATGAGTATACGGTTGTTTGGTTTCAGCTAAATAATAACAGCCGCACCGGTCGATCATAGGTTAAGCTACGCTAGCTGCGGTTGGTTCGTGGATGGGTTCATTACATAATGTACTTGGATGTGTACTGTGTAATGAGTCTCGGAATGCACGTTACCAAACACCAACAGCTTACCGTTGGTCCCGGCTGTCATTCGTAGATTTTGACAGTCGTTACGTCAGTCAGAAGTCTGACTACCAGTCTTACCAAGGGGTAACGTGTTACCCAGTAACTGGGTTGTGGAGATCAGATAGGCAGTCGCTCCGTGTAAAATACTGGTTTTCAGCTGCATCCGGTAAGACTGGAAGTTGACCCCCTATCGTAGTTGGAAAAGGTTAGGCAGATTGATTTTTATTGTTTGGTTTCTTAGGAATACCATACCTTTTCAGTTCTAAACTACCTACAGATTCGTTTGATCACTAAAAATCCATTATACCTACCGGGTGGATGTTAAGAAAGGTCTTATAGTTATGAGTGTCTTCTATTAAAATAACACTGAAACCCGGAACGTAGACCATTTTACCAAATAATTGGTAAACACAATCAAAAATATGTACAGTACAACTATTTTCTTAATGTCCCTCGGCAAACTTCGTATTTCGTCAGTCGTCAGATTTCTATCAGTTGCCCTTTGCACTTGGTAATTATGGTTGGCGGCAACGCGGGCGCAGCGATAGGAGTCAATACGTCAAAAAGTCCGACGACTGACGAAACACGAAGTTTGCCAAGGGACATTGAGCAAATAGTTGTACTGTAATTCGCTACATTTTGATACGACTCATTCTGTAGTACCTGAAAAAAGTTACATGGTAAAAAAAACAACAGTTCTTGTAAAATTTAATCACTATTTTTTTTTTTTTTTTACCTTTATTGGTAAGATGCAAATTCACTTAAAAACAGAGAGGTAGTTGTTACTAATCCACTAAAAACTACTAATATGTATACGTATATATGAACAGAATTACTAAAATTCGCGACATTCGATTCGCCAGTAGGTAGTTGTTGAACAGCAATTTAATGCTAAGTACACATATTTGACTTTCATGCGGCTCGTACCCATATTCGGCTTTCATTCGGCTCGTGCACATCGGCAAACTTCGTGCGGCATCTACCTTCGCATGTTCGGGTCGGGTCGACACAATTCGAGCTACGCTGAGCGGCTTTTTCCCGTACATATATCTACATACTAGCTGAACCGCGAACATTATCCTGTCCAAATTTCAATATTCTATCCAAAAAGGACGTTCAGTTATTCCCTATAATATTTATTGCCTTAAAAACCTAATTCGAACTAAAACAAACATTTTGAATAAAAAAATAGGTAAATTGGTCCAGCCGCTCTCAAGTGATATGCTTACCAACGAACAGCATTTAATTTTTATTTATATTCGATTTTACCGCCCGGCTGTGCTGATTCATGCCGAACCGAACATGTATGTAGCAACTACCCTTACTTACCTAAAAAAAAGTCAAGCACCTTAAAAAAAAGATGGCGGCCCATGATCATGCAAATTTTTTATAGAAATCACTTCATCTGTATCTGCAATCGTGTATATGACTGCTTTACATCCATTTAGCTGCTGCGCACAGTACCATCTTACTTTACGACCACACTTCCTTTGTCTTAGGAATTTGTAACCATCTGCGTTTATAATACGGGCACCTCTGCTTGAACGTGTGAAGAATATTTGTCCTGGAATTGTGAAAAAGGTGTTTATATTGGACTCTATAGCTATTGATTCAACAAATTTATTTTTATTTGAGAAGAGTCTATAATACCTCTTAATGTTCGCATGATCCTCCGGTATATCGAAAATAGTGCAGCATTGATTTTGAAATAAACATATGGTAAAGTTGAGGATTAATGTTAAGTACATGTGACGATAACACGATTCCATAAAATTTACTCGATAAAAAAATATCCAGTTTTCCTCCAAACCGAATAATAAACCGCTGGTCTTAAAAAAATACTTCAAAAGAGATCATGAAAATTTCTCTTAATAACTGAACTAACTATAAAGCAGTTACTATGTGTTTTTTTATTTCCATTATTTTTGCCGTAAAAATAAATTAACTAAACTATTGGCGCCTTGGAGCCTTCTCATCGCCGCTCAGTCTCGCTCTCAGTCAGCCCGCGAGTGTGAGTCGTGCAAGCGAGATAAGACGTGTCAATGGTGTGGTTTTAAACGAAGCAAATGCAGAAAAGTAGACCATTCCTCATTTCGTGTGGTGGGGCATAGGCCTCTGACTTGGCTTCACATTCCGTCGAGAAATAAGTCTCAGGCATGGCGGTTTTGGGCACGCCACAATTGTGGCGATAAGTCCCCTCTTTGAGGAGTGGCTAGAGAGGCGCCATGGCGTCCTCACCTTCCGCCTGACGCAGGTCCTCACCGGACACGGCTGTTTCGGGAGGTTCCTGTTCCGTATAAGGCGGGAGGAAACGCCCGGGTGTCACCACTGTGTGGATCGCCCGGAGGACACGGTGGAGCATACGGTGGAGGTCTGCCCTGCTTGGGCAGAGCACCGCCGTGTCCTCACGGCGATCGGCGGCGGCGATCTCTCGCGTCCGGCCCTGGTTCAGGCCATGGTCCGGAGCGAGAGTGCATGGGAGACCGTCACTTCCTTTTGCGAAGCAGTAATGCTCGCGAAGGAGGAGGCGGAGCGCGTGAGGGAGAGGCAAGATTCGCGCCCTCGCGCCCCTAGTCGCCGCAGGAGACGCTCCGGGCGTCGGGAGTCGCGAGCCGACTTCCGGCCACCGTAGGCGTGGTCTTGCGGACGGTGAGCAATGGGTAGCTCGCCCTCCGATTAGGACCAGGCCCGGGTCGACGACGCGTTGTGTTCCACGCGCGCATCAAAGAGATGTCAGCACCAACTGACGAGGTCCGTAAGGACCAATGCCTGCCGGGGTTGCGAGTTTGTCCGAAAGGGATATCGCGGCCTCGGCACACGGGCAACGGAAGGAACACGGGTGGGTTTTAGTCAGTAAAAGTCTGGCACACCCTCCCGCTCCGGTCAGAGCGGGAGAAGTTATTTGATAATTTCCCACCCTCAAAAAAAAAGGCGTGGCGGTTTCCTCACGATGTTTTCCTTCACCATTTTTGAAGCAAGTGATAATTATACGATACGCACATGAACCCGAAAAGACAGAGGTGTGTACCTTGGATTCGAACTCGAGACCTATGACTTGGCAGTCCGACGGACACACCACTAGGCTATCACTGCTAGCAGACCATGACAGAAGGATTACATTTGTCAGCAGTTAAAGTCAAAAGGATTCACTAGTCATAAAAAACCGGAAGAAGATTAATTTCTGCTTATATTGCTGAGTACCAAGAAACGTAGTCGTTTTTCGATGGCAATTCAAATAGAGTCAGCTCAGAATTTGGCTATGAGTTTGGCACCTGGCATCCCTGGACCGCCTTACTCTTACCGCCGAGATCTTTCACCTCTCATTTGCTGCTCCCAGCGTAATAATACTATCCACCAAGTGCTATTAATATTTCATTATTTTAAGGACGCCTAAATAAAAATAATTCTCCAAAAAATATCATTTATTTCATAACTAAGAGGCACTTTTATATAATTAACTGTACATAATATTTAATTATAGACAAAACTCAAAATTTTGACAGTCACCGTTAAATCTTTTATGTACAAACTATAACAATAAAATTGATTATTTTATTTTACATGTGCAGTCAGGAAAATACTTAAGGAAATTGACACCCTTCCCATTGGTACCTTTGGAAAGTTTAAGTTTGTAGTCAATGTGCTTAGCAATAAATTTTCCCGACTTTACTTAAAATATCGCTCCAAAAAAGTGAACAGTAAATAGTAATAACAGTAGAAAAAATCATGAACACGACCCAGCACACCAATAACATTACTAACATAAACAGACCTGCCCTACCGCTGCATTGCTATACTGAGGCACCGGCTCCCTAATTGCGTAACACACTTTCAATCAAAATTAATGAATTATCTTGAAGGCTATTGCTAATTCATTGCTTAATATTATGTTCAAAAAATTTGTCAACAATGTACGTAACGAATAACGCAATTAATGTTGTTGAACTGTCAATGAAAACCATTGCTACTGTAAGTGTGTTACCCAATTACCCCGCTGGTTCACATTCCTTGTCTATTACGATTTATGAATATTTGCGACCACACAAGTTATTTATTTTACGATTGGATTGAAAAGTTTTAAGTTTGAGTTCTTTAATGTTATTTGCGTATGTATACACCGTGACATTTGAATCACAGTTTTGCTAGAACAAACGTTGTTCAGACCATGGTCTGCTATCATTCTATAGCATCCAATAAAAAAAAACCATCATTAGTTTTCGAAAAAACACAAAAAAGACAAAGTTAAAAAAAACGGGATTATCGTTTCTCCCTGCAACACAGACACTGCGGCGCTCGCGTCTCAAAAGTACGGAACTAAGCATTGAGTAGATACTGGGAAATGTACATACCTCCATTAACGGAATTTAGTAATCACTTATTTTTGTACGTCTTACTAGAAAATACCAAAGTTAAAAGTTAATTTCGGTAGGTAATTTATCACTGATAAGTGGCTACTTCAAAACACTAAAAAGAAAAAGGTGTGGCTTTGGTTATGGTAAACTTTGGTAGGGACCTATTTTCTAGCTATACACGATTGCACGACGTGACCAGCGACGCACCGTACCGATAGCGCGGCGAGGTGGTTGACCTCTAATTTTATCATTTCGTTCTAGATACGAACTTACGGTATTTACGTACGGGATTTCCTGTGGGTACTAGGTACGGGTACCGTTTGTTTCTAACGTGGCATTACCTAGGTATTATTTATTTATTGGGATATTACAGGAACACGACAAAAACAAAACTTACCACAAAACTGGGTCAGTGGGTCGTCTTAGGGGCGGATTCCGGGTTAGCTCCGTGTGCACCAAGACAAAATTTGACTCCAAGAGTATATGCGCTTAGTTTCCGCCAGATTGTCAACAGCAATTGCGTAAAAACGCACCATATCCAACCACTCCACATTCGATAAGTTAGAACTCATTTTCACAAAAAACGCGCGATGTAATACGGGTACCTATTGTATTGTATCTAACGTGAGATTATTAGGTATTATTTATTTATTAGGATATTATAGGAACAAGACAAAAACAAAATTTATACCACAAAACCGGGTAACCTTCGTGTGCACCAAGACAACATTCACTTAAATTTTCCACATTCGAATAGTTAGAACTCATTTCACAAAAAAACCCGCGACGCGTGCCTGTGACGTAAGTACATCAGATGCATACGAGTCGCCCGCTCGAGAGATTTCGGTAGACTGGCTACCGCCCGGGCGGCGGCGCGGGTGGTGCGGGCGGCCCGCGGCAGGCAACAATAGAAATGGGCGGAACGATACTTCGCGCGGTTGCATGTCATTGGCTTAATTTGTTTGAATTTCGGCCCGCAGTGGCCGGACATCCATGTAGTCCACGTGGACTCCTCATAACTTTTTTGAATGCCATATCGCTACCGCGATGAGTACATTGATGTCACGGTTAATGTTTGAACACATTTGAGCAACATACGCCTAATTTGAGAACGCCTAGTTTAGTTTGTTTTAATAACATATTTGATGCTATAGAATGGTACTAGACAATGGTCTGAACAACGTTTGTTCTAGCAAAATTGTGATTCAAATTTCACGGTGTATAAATGAAAATTAGTAAATGATTGAGATGAAAAAAAAATACGTGCTTAGTTTTTTTTGTCTAAGTTCTTTTAATACTTATTATATTTTAAGTTCTAAAAATGTTCTCAAGTAAGTGAAATCCTTGTAATTTCTTATTGAGAAAAAAATTTCTTTAACTACCTAATACCTCGAAACATAATGTAAAAGTCACTAGGATCCAAATTCATCGTATACAAGAGGTATCCATCTTAAAATTTTATTCAAAAGGCTCCCAATCTAAGGCAAAACTGCATTTAGTTATTCACTTAATAACTATACTACTATAAACTACGTTTTAGAATATATTAAATTTTCTATATTATTTTAAAAACTATGATATAATTATTTTAAGGCATTCATGATAAGTATTTCAGTATTTGTGTTCGACACAATGTTTTAACTTAGTCAAACTAACATCAAACTATAATATTTAACGACAATAGTCTAACATTCATTCAACGAAATAATTAACTATCTAATTAATGATTACCCAACACATTATTTTCTACATATACCCACTTGCATCACAATCACTAAACGCATTTAGTACTAAATGAATTCAAAACGATCTGCCGCCGGCTCACTTTTAGCTCACTTCACCAAAGCTTCCACGGTGAGATTTTAACGCTGGATTTAGTGGTCGACCGGCTGGCATCGGTCGCGTACCGATTTATATGGACTCGCGCTCGCTGACCGTCGCGGTCGGTGCTACACTACACACGTCCATTTATCGTCAGCTTCTTGGTACGCGTGACAGACGGTACGCAACCAACGTCAGTGTAACACTAAATCCAGCCCTACAGAAGACCAGTTCGTCATCGTTTGAGGATGTCAAAGACAGAATGACGTTTCAAATGCATTTAGCACTAAATGTATTTAGTGATTGGTAGTGCAAGCCGGCCTTAGTACTTATCCTACGTAATTAAGAGTTTTTGAATACGCTGAATATTAAATTGTGATACCTATATAATGGAGGTATACCAGGCTTAACTATTTGTCAATTTAAGAATTTAGTCTCATCAAAACTCTACAGATGACGACATAAAGCTCTGGCTAAACTGAAGCAAATCCCGCGCGTTATACAGGAAAAAATTCCCTCTCTCCGACTAATTAATATGGAGATGTGCAAATGGACGCGAAAAGTCACCTGAATTTTTAACTGTTAATAAAATAGACACGCGCAGTCGCGTCCGGCTTAGGATTCGCCTCAGTGTGGCCTAAGTGGTGGGGGCTAAGTCTGCTAACGCAATTCTGTCGGAATGGCCGATATTCATTCATAATTCTCCTGCCCATGTATCAATTTATCTGAGGTCGGTGCAACATGTCTTTTTCTTCCATACATCTCTATTAGTCGTCATCTCGTTATTCATCCTCTTTCTACTCATATCCTCTTTCACACAGTCCATCCATCGTTTCTTTGGTCTTCCCCTACTCTTAAAGCCATCCACATTCGTACTCAATACTTTCCTCACGACATTTTCCTCACTCCTCCGCTTTACATGATCATACAAAGCCAACCGATTTCCACATGCCAGGTCATGTCAGGTCTAGTTGAAAACCAGCGTCAGGCACTATAGTTGTCTGGCATTTTTGCTGAACGAGGCCTATTTGGCGCAGCCGCAAGGCACACTTTCCTACTGATATCTTAGAACGCACTTTACACTTTTTATTTGTTTTTTTTATTTTTTTTTTTTTATTTGTCGTACAATATGTTGTGTGCCTTTTAGTCTGTGCTAAATAAATGTATTTTCTTTCTTTCTTTCTTTTGTTCTTTTCACACATCTTTTAGTCACCGGTGCCACATCGACAACTTAATTGTAGAATTTGACGATTTGTTTATCTCCTAATTGAAAGGTCGTATGTCATTATGATTTTCGGATGGCGCCACCACTCCATTGGAATTGATCGTGGTAATGTCGTATTGTCCTATTATTTTGACATATCTTTTGACCACTAACAAGTCATTATGAATATAGGAGATCAAGAAGTTTTAGCCTAATGGCGTTGCCTTGGTATAGTTGTCATAATGACCAATCATTAAAAATAGCAGACTTGACCCCCAGATCTTGACTGTCAGTTGTGTGATCAGCTTGTTTAACTAGTATGAACGTTGTAAGGCCTTCCTAACCCAAGAAATCCTAAAAGTATGCACTTGGATGATTATGCTCGTTTTTGGACTTACATATTCTATTGTCTATAGTGGTCAGAGTTGCTCGACAATGGAACGAGCAATGTCTTGAACACCTCCAAGTTTTCTTCATATTTCTTGTGTATTTTAGATGGTAGGTGTAGCCACGGTAAGTTAGCATCACGTTCCCTTTCTTTGACATCATAAACATTAGCTGCTCACTGGCTGAAAAGAAAAACAAATGATAGAAAGAGTATTTATTTAAGAAACCAAAATGACACAGAAAAAGAACTAAAAACTATGAATACTTTGCTATTGTCCGCTCATTACAATTTGTCCCGTGACGCGTTTGGTAGCTCTGTTCTGTCAGTTGCCATTTTGAACCCTATTAGTATTGAAACTAAGCTTCACAAGCAATGGTGCCAACATGACGGCAAGGGACAAGTTATAGTGAACGGTCTGTACAAGGATCATTTTGGCGCTCGAATGACGTTGTCAGGAGGGCCGATGTTGGTAAACATTTGTGCTATTACGTATTGTTTTGAAGGAATTAAAGCTAGTTCCGATTTTGGCCACGAACGTTGTAGCGCTATATGTAGGTAAGTAAAGTAAGGAAAATTAACTGTTAAGTAAATTGACTACCCATTTAATTGACCGTATTTTTAAATCATACAACTTTCATTCTTTGATGAAAAGGCTATAACACGGTAAATTAACGTAGGGTGTCAATTTTATTTGCTTAACAATTATTTTATTTTATTGTATATTTTATTTTATCGCAATTAAATGTAGTTACAGTCAAGGGAAATATATTTTTGGCGATTCTCCTGACATAACTCCTTGGTTTTCTCGTACCATACTCTGAAAAGATATGGAAAAGGGCCGGAAAAAACTAAGACGATACCAGAACCTAATCATTAAAGAGTTTTCTCATATGGTAGCTATCCTGGTTGCACCATCAGTACTACAGACAGTGCCATCCACGAAGACGCGCCCCACTCTGCGATTACAGTACTGTAAGCTATACTTTATTACGGAGCGGAGCGGAGTCGAGCGCGTTTTGGGGGATGGCACTATCTATATATGGGAAGAGAGAGTAGTCAAACAAATTAAATCAAAATCATATATTTACGTTTATTATGGTACATCAATGTTTTAGTACAAAGACACATTATGGAATATGTTACATACTAACACTATAATTGGGTTTAAAGATCTTTATTTATTCTAAAAGAACATACATTGTTCACTTAGCGAATAAATACATAACTACCCAACAAGCAAAATAATCCTGGAATGCGATTTTATAATGCTACGTGGACTTATAAAACTCCGATGATAGTTTTGGTGGTTGCTACTGCGCTTTTAACAGCATAAATACATGCTGTTTTTACTCAAATACGTTTAATCCTATAATTTGTACTTAAATCGGTAAATAGGATCATATTTCCTGACAAATATAGGATCAAGACTCCTATAAAAGCATGAAACAAGAGTAATTGCACTCAGGAGTAATTACTCCGGTAACTCAGACTTATATGCGCCTATAAGATAACATCTGCGGACCATTTAAATCTTAATACTCCTGTAGGAGCATGTACCAGGAAGATATACACTGAGGAGCAATTACTCTTGTTATTTTTACTTATAACCTCATATAAGCTAATATTTTATGATCAATTTAAGTAAATTAAAGTTAAATTACTGTAAATCATTTATGTATCTGGTTTGGTTTTACATAAACTTAAAAGTAAGTGTTAAATGAATTACATAGCCACGTTTAAAAAATAATAAATCACCAAGATTATAAAAAAAAAAAAAAAAAAAAACATTTCACAAACAATCCTCTTAAGAAGCCACTTTTGCTTGTTAACGACCAGTAAAGGCGAAAACGCGCTTTATATCGTTTTGCAAATTCTATTGTAGGATTTGATTTGAATCGATTTTCATCTGGGCATTGCAGAACCCTAATCGGTAACAATGGCGAATCTTTTTCGGTTTTGAGATAACCCAATATAGAACCAATTGGTACTATCTCACTCTTGGAAATGCTAAAAAGACTTATTTTAGCACTATGTCATACTTGGAAATGCTCACCAAGAAAATGGCAGCTGCCTTCATAATATTTATTTAATATTAATTAATACTAAAATGTAAATAAGCAAATTTCAAAAGGCGCTTTAATTTTTTTATCAAAACCATGATAGATTTCACAGAAAATTCACATTCCCCTACGAATAAGCTATAAGACCAACAATTTGACAACAATAAGATTTTGTTTTTCTACTAAGGTTGACATTAATACATTCTGATTCATATAGGTTCAAGATGTTAATAAATATTTTTTTACAGAGCACAACACGCGATACACTCACTTCGACTGTTCACTATATATTATAGAAGCATTTCTAGGCGCGTATTAATCTAATTTTTGACTATAACTTACTTATATTGAGATTTACAGGAGTAATATAGGCGTATATGGAACTTCAGCGGTCTAATATAAATACGTTATAAGTAAAAGTAGACTTATAAAGTGGGCCCTTTTCGAGACTTATATGCAGATATAAGTCTCATATAGTCCTCGATAAATGATGGTTCTAGGATAGTTTAAAAACCACTTTTTGCTAGTTGGGTATGCAAGGTAAGTGTAGTCCAGTAGCAAATAGTTTTGTTTTTTTTTATTAATGCCGGTAGGTACGGTGTCGTACTTATGTGCAAGACTGGTTTATGTCGTTAACTTAATAGTTTTGTGTTGTTAGTGACGTACTGTTTGAGTTTAACCTTAAATATGTTAAAAGAGGATGTGCTCCTGATATCTGCTGGTAGATTATTATAAAGTTGTACGCCTTCGTATTTTATATCTTTCCTGCCATATTACGTCCGCGGGGGGTGCGTCTGTATTTGATTGGGGTTTCTTTGGCTGTATTTAGATGTTTTTATGTTAAAGGATAATTGTGTGTATATGGCTATATAATTATATTTATAATGTTAGTACGCAAAATGTTCCTTGATAATTAGTTACAACACACAACACACACCTCTACCTAACCCTTAGGGGGATTACAGGCTCGATGTTATGTTAATAATTTACATTACTCTATAGTCTGCAGACATAAATTAATTAAATCACCTACATGTTTAACTAAATTGTAGCTTTGACATCACAATAAAACCAAACATTTAAAAGCTACGGAAAAATTTTAACGGGTGCTGTCCTTTTTTTCTTGATTTCGTTCAGTTTTTTGCTGATTTTCCTAAATACTTGCGAAATTTTTCAAGTCCCACACGATTTCTGAGGGTCGATCTTGGAATACCATATCGTTCAGAAGCTTTATACGCTGACAACTGACCACTGATCACAGCATGGACTGCTGCTGCTACGCTTTCTTCGGACCACGCCGACGAGCCTCGTATATACGGACCAGACTTAGTACATTGCTCTGTAATAAATAATATCACTTTACATTCCAAAAACACATATCTGCAAAAAGAATAACTATTAATTTGGCACCTTTTTGTTATTGCAAAAGTTGACGTTCTTGCAAAAATATGCCACGATATTTTTGTTTTTATGTAACATAAGCAAAGAATTTCTATAACTTCTATGGGTAGCAATTTTCCATTTCCATACTATTAAATGAAACAATTAAGCAGGTAATTAAGAAGAAAGAAATACTTGTATTTATTGGAGTACCTAACAAGGTATCACAAATCAGTTTTAATATTAATAGTTATAATGTTTAAAGAGTGAAATGGCAGTGCATGGCTCCCATTCTAGATTGCGAATATATTAGAATTTCATTCTCATTTGGAAATGAAATTCAAAAATTTTCACTTGATAAAAATAAATTAAAAACACAATTACACATTATAGTACTAAATCTACATATTTGTTCATTTTTACCGTGTATAATATTATAAAAGATTTTTTCTCTTCTTGTTAAAATTAGCAACAAAATTTTTTTTTTAAAATTGTCTAGCAAACTAAAAGCGCTGTTAGGGGAAAGAGTTGTATGAAATTTTGATTTCAATATAAAGAAAGTAAAGAATGAAAAAAAAAAACTATCTTATCCTTCTAATATCACACTTTCTATCCTACTATCCCATCCTGTTCTACTATGCCACCCTGCTTCCTTATTCTTATCCTATCCTAGCCTACTTCTCACTAATATTATAAATGTGACAGTCCGTATGTTTGTGAGTATGGCGTTGGCCCTTAGTGAGCTATATTGGATAGTTGCGTGAGGAGGCAAAAATTATCCTGTCTCTAAATTTATGTACTCTGACTGGGCAGCCCGGTGTTCGACACTGGAACTTTGTAAAACCCCTACGCATATCATTCACATTCTGGCGTTTTTGGTAGACCAATGTTTTTAAAGCGTTCTTGGATTCAAGCCACTTTGCCTCGGATCTGAGCATCATCTTTGTAGCTGTGCTAGGTTCTGCGTGATGCGATTGCTTGAGCTGTACTGAAAAAAAGAGAGTAGGTATTTTCTAAAACATCCGTGTCGTTGTGGACCGTAGAAAAATCGGAAATGTTGCAATTTGTGAAAGCAAAACTCTGTAAAATCAATAAAAAATACATTTACGGGTCTATGAGAAACTGTAGCAGTACCTATCCGTACGTGAAATGCTGGATAAATTCTGGTACTTTGGCATAAAGTTCAATAATAACGCAATTGCACGCTTTTTGTAATGATTTATGTGGGTTAGTTATTATTTAGGGTGACCGATAAACACGTGACTTTACTCATCATTATGAACAACTTTTACTATGCAAACGCTGTTTTATTTTTTCGCGATTTGTATCACCAGTGGTGGATTACAGATATTAATGTTGAAAATTAGATACTAAGATACAAACATGGTGGACAACTTTTTTTTACAACAAGGGTTATTTGTAAATAATAGTTATATAAGCAGTGTAGTGATGACAAATGTGTCCGTAACCCTGCAATACTGTTGGCATAATTAAAAATAATTTACATTGTGCCTTGTGTTTTTATTAGCTTAAGAGAAAATATCGTAGATTGCAGAAGAATCCTTATCCTGAAAAAAAATCGCGTTTAAAAAATTCGCGTTCCTTTGTCATCTGAAAGTGAAAGGTATGTATCTAAATATTTTATAGTAAACATTTTAATAAAAGGTACCGGGGTTAGGTATAATTTCTGGTAACTACGATGGTACCAAGTTAAATAATAACGCCAATTGAACGATTTATTTAAAATTATTTATTTATGTTTCATATTTATTACAAAAACAGTTTTATTTTTTCTTATTTTTTAATGTTAGTTATATAAGCAATGGTTTGATGCCAAATGTCTGCGTAATCCCGTAGTGGAACCATTGTCACATTTTAAAACTTTGCGACAAATTTTACATTTTGCGCGGTTTTTGTCTCTGTTTATGAGACAATATTTCCAAACTGAAGAAATGTCCTTGGCGTCTGAAAACTCGTCTTCCTCCTCTTCGTCATCTGAAAGTAAAAGGTGTAATATATTATTGTATAAATTTAAAATCTATGCCATCGATGCCCGCGATGACGCTACATAGTGAAAAAGTGCTATCATGGATCAAAAGCAGAGCCACAAATATCTAGTATATTTTTGATACTTTCAGCGCTAAATCAAAGCATTTTTAATTTTTTTTTTGAGGGCGCCCAATGGTCCCTTTAAAAAAATATTTTCTCGTGACTAAGAAGGAATTATGAATAACGGCTAGTAAGGACCCTCGGGAAGTGTGTCTAGAATTCTCTAATACCTTTTATAAAGTTTCATATTGAGACACGAAGCAACAAAATACGATCTAGAGGAATGTGGCCGCTTTTCTTTAGATCGAATTTTTTAAATAATTCTTTCTCAGTCATGAGATAATATTTTTTTAAAGTAGTGGCGCTAGTAACCATTGGGTGCCCCCTTTTAAAGGGCCAATGGAGGAGCAAGAATATCTTGTATAAAAGTAGGTAATATTTCGCTTAAATAAAAAAAAAGGAAATTACCGTCCGTATCGTCCTTTTTCACGATTACAGGAAATTTTCTAGTAGGGCCTTGATTATTTAAATGTTTCGGTAAATGTCTCAGTAATCCTGAAGTGGAGCCGCTGGCGCATTTTATTACTTTGCGACAAATTTTACATTTTGCCCGGCATTTGTCTTTACTCCTAAGAAAATATTTCCAAACTGGAGACGGCTCAGTATTCGGATGATTAAGTTTTGCGTCTGAAAAGTCCTCGTCGTCTGAAAATTTAATGACTGATAAATATTTCATAATTCTTAAAATCTTAGTTGTCTAAAAATACTGCGAGATTTATTTTGGAAATGTTGGTAGGTACCTACTAAGATAAATAAAAACACAATAAAACAATAATAAATTATTTATTGAAATGTCGCTTCTCGGATCTTGAGGCTCATACCTACAGTTTTTTTTTTTTTTCTCAGGATGGGAAATCATCAAATGACTTCTCCCGCTCTGGGCAGAGCGAGAGGTTGTGTCAGACTTTTACTGACTAAAACCCACCCGTATTCCTTCCGTTGCCTGTGTGCCGGGGCCGCGATATCCCTTTCAGACAAACCCGCAACCCCAGCAGGATACCTACAGTTTGGAAGTGATAATAATGTGTAGATTGCCTTTCATTTTTGTTTCATCCAAAATATGTACAAAAAAAAGGCAAACAATTTTTTTAAATCTTTACCATATTTCAGTGCGTTTATATCAGTCCCATTACCCATTTAGGTAAAAAAGAAAAAAAAATACGTTTATTTGCGGTAAAACATGATGCAAAGAAAAACACAAAAAAGAACTAGTTGGTTCACATTGAAGAGACACAAAATAAGGAACGAGCGGCAGTCACACTGTGCCAGTTTTGATGAACATCCAAAGTGAAATCATCCTTGCGTAAGTACATAATTATTTTCATCCGGTTCTTGGACGCTATCTCTGTTTCTTATTTCGTGTCTATTCTATGTCACCTGATTAACTTATCTTCAATAAAACAATAAGGGAAAACATAGTGAAAGGATACTTTTTACATTTTGTCTGGCGTCTGTCTTTACTTCTGAGAAAACATTGCCAGACTAGAGACGAATTCTTAGTCTTGCGATTAAGCCTTTCCTAAACCTGTCGTCTAAAAATAAAAGGTGTAAAACATTTATTAATTTAGAAAAATCTTAATCAAAAGTCATTTATTCAAACTAGGCTGAGAATCAGCACTTTTTGAACGTCAACATTACATAAGACAGTCGCCCAAAACGCCCGTTCTTCACCATTAACCTGGGAAGAAGAAGTGGCGCAACAAACTTCCCAGCAGAAAAAAAAAAACTAAGTTGTTAAGAAATACTCGCTTTTTATCCACCAACCCACGCTGGGATTGCGTGGTGTATTATGGCTAACTCCCTCTCACAGTGAGGAAGACTGGATCCAAGCACTGGGAACGTTATTGGTCGATTATGCTACTCTCTTTTTGGTAATTTTGGTACTAAAATACAAAAAAAAAAAAACATGATATGCAACGTAATTCAGATAATTTTCGTTCAGTCTATTAGGTATAAATCTATTTATTATATTCTCTATGTATGATTGAATACTAAAGATGAAATAATAAAGATAAATAATTAAAATTCTCAATTATCCTTTTTATTACGTATATCGTTTAACAACATTAATAACAAAATTATGTTAGCATTCGTGAGTTTATCATTAAAAGTTACAAATAAGTAGCTATGTAAGTTAAGGCATGTAAAAAATTCGTCAAGTGAATATTACAGAAAAACCAAGTGTTTCTGAAAGTACTGCCGTAATAAACGCATTTTTATACTTTTCATGTGGTACCGAAAATGTACGCATTTTAGTACTTTAAATTGCTGCCTATAATGCTTGTCCATTTCGGTACTAAGTTACTTACCAATACAAGTCTAATAAAAACATACATTATAAAATTACAAAAATAAGATTATGTGGTCGAATTTATCACAATGAGTTATTAATGTTTTTTTATATCATTGGAAAATGCTGTGAATTCCTGATAAATGTTTTTTTAATGCCGAAGTGGAACCACCTTCGCATTTTAGCACTTTGTTACATAATGTACATTTCGCGTAAGATTTAAATGTGTCTTCGCTCCTAAGAAAATTCTGCCAGACTGTTGAATTTCCCGTCCATTTTGAAAACATCTTTGCTGCGAAAGAAGGAATTAGATACTTAGAAATAGTAACAAGAAATAAATCCCAGAGAAAGGAAAAAGGCGATTAGATGAGCAGCATCTTCTTGCCCTTAAATACGTGACAATAAATAAATGATACGCTAACCCCACGTACCGTGGGAATGTTACGTGGGGTCGGCGCAACCGTATTTTCTTTAATTCTCCCCTGTTATCTGTCACGTTATCATACACTCCTTTTTCCTTCTTATCATTCTTCACACAATTTCCATCTTTTCTTTGATCTTCCTCTCCATCTCTATCCATCAACATTTTATATTCATTACTATTTTAGTCTCGTGCGTTTCACCATAATTACATGAGGACAAGCAATTTCGATTCAACTTTTCTTTCACTGTCGCCACTCATGATTTCTTTAATATTCTTTTTTATTGGTTGACTCGCAACAACAAACACTTTTATTTAAGAAGTTGTTAAATGTTATGTAAAAAATCGTTCTTGAAGTTGGATAGACGCAGGTGCGGCTCCAGCATAAAACTCAAACCACACTGAGGCGAAGGTGGCGCAACTGCGCTGGCGCTGTTTTACGCGCTGAGCAGACGATGGACAATTTGTCCGCGAATAACTTGTAATCGTATGGAAATGTCCTACGTGCATTTCCATACGATTCCATATTGTCCACGATCTGCTCAGCGCCTTAATGATTAGGAAGTCACGTGACTATTCGCGCCAGTCTGATCACCTCCAAAGAAGTTAGTTAACACAATCGGCACGAGCGAATTACAAGAGCGAATACCGCGCGGGATTAATTTCAGTTTGGCCTGAGCTTTAGAAATCTATCCATACCTTTATTCCCACTTTCTTCAAACTCGACCACACACTCTCGACTTTTGCTGCCGTCGATTTTGTTTTTATTGTTCCTAGCTTTGGAAGTTTTCTTCCGGGTAGTAAGTTCTTCGTCAGATGACTCCTTATCTGCCGTTTAAATTAAGGTAAAATGTGTTAAATAAATAAGTGGCTAGTACCTAGGCTTTATTTTGTTTTTATTCAGGTACTAGTTCACTGCTTAGATATTTTTTACCAATGAAAAATATACTATTTATTTTTGAGCTGAACATGTGATAATGCAAACAAATTGTTTCTACAGACCAGTACAATGTATATTTAAAATATTAAAAAGTTTTAAATGACTTGCATATTCCCTATTGCATATAAGAACACAAGGTTGACATACCTTCATTTTCTGTATCTTCCTCATCGACCTTAACAAAATACAGAATATTTTCGGTAGCTCCTAGTTGATTGTGTTTTGCTCCGAAGTGACGTCTTAATGACGAAGTACCGTGGTATTTTAACACCTTCTCACACAATTTACATTTCGCATAGAGTTTGTCTTTGCTTCTGACAAAGTTCTTCCAGACTGCGGAGACATTTTCTCTGCAAAATATTGAGACGTCGGAAAACTCCTGTTCTGTAAAAAAGGGAAATTAAAATGAGGAGATGGGCCAGATTCATCACGCAGTAGGTGCAGTTGGTGCGGGCGTCATCGCCGAGGGAGATTGGCCAGAGACACACTCACACAAGGAATAGTGGAAAGTTATGAGGGAGACAAGTTATTAAAAAATAACAATAAAAAAGATCGAGCGATACCTATATTTACTATACATGCGCAAAAATATGTAGGTATAAAATACAATAGACGACGTGTATTTAGTAACCTAATCCGCTTAACTGTTCTTAAAGAGTCGTAAAGAACCCTGTAAGAAATCGACGTGTTTCACCTCTCAACGAGGCATCCTCAGGATGGCGTGTTGCTACGTCAAGCATAGAGCGCAGTGTAACACTGCGCTGTCGTGTGTGCCCTGCGCTCGACGCCTCACTATTTGTAGGTATGTTAAAACAATGACGTTCTTGTACCGTAAAAAATAAAATAATACAAGATGATCGGGGTTTCGTGTTTTGCATCAATTATTAAATTGACGCAGGAAATCCTATTGCTTTATTTATTTGATATATTTATGTATTTACATTTCCATATTTCTTGCAGTACAGGTACAATTCCGTAGCCGACCGCAGGCGGCAGCAGTAGGCGAGCGACGTGTCGCCGCGACAGGATTGGTTTCTATGAATTTCTATATAATACCTTCCGTAGCTAACGACACGTCGGTTTCATAGAAATACATAGAAATCCTGCGGGCGGCTACGGTATTGTACCTTTATATTAGGTTTTAATGACAATATGATTTTACACTCGTGATGTACAACCGATGTTGCATTTAAACACTTTGAGCCAATTTACATTTTACATAAGATTTGTCTTCGCCCCTCAGAAAATTCTGCAAGACTAGTGAAATTCCCCGTAAAAGCTTGTTTGAAGCCTTAAAAACATAATTTCTGTGAACAATTATTTTCAATAGGTAAATAATGTAAACCTTATTCCAATTTACATTGATAAAAATGTAAACAAACCTGTTTTGCAAGCACGGCGCCTTCAAAAAAGGAGGAAATAATCTTAGGAGGAAGTGACAAGTTTATTCCAAAATATTTATTGTTTTCCAATACCCATTACATAATCAACATGAATTTACATTTTGTGTTTAAGCCGTAAATGAGCATTTAATGATGAAGTTGAACCTTTATCGCATTTTAACACTCTGGTACATAATCTACATTGAGCATGAGACATGTCTTCTTTGACAAAATAATTCCAGACTCTAGAAGCGTTTTTCCTGGTACTAGTAGGTTCGTCGCCATTTGACTCCTCCCTGACCTCTCGTCCCCCTCCATCCTCTGAAAATAAAAGGAATACCAACTACTTGTTTGACAGTAAAATTTAAGAAATGTACTTTGCCTCTCATGCACGAGGTTGTGGATTCAAATCCGGGCAAGTAGCAATGTAACTTTTTCAATTCATATGTACTGTTCTAGTTAATGTTGGACATTACTGACATTTGTGATGGAAAATATCGTGAGGAAACCTGGACTTATAGTTAATATCCCACACTAATGAGCAATATTTGTATATTTGTAATTACGTTCTCGAAAACGGATCTAACGATTTCGATGAAAGTTGAAATATACAGGTTAATGAGGCGAAAAATCAATCTATCTAGGTCTCATATGTGGAAAAATACGTTTTCTCCGTATTTTCACCCGAGTGGAGCTCGGTCGCCCAAAGTTTAGAACAAGATGGCTACCTTAGAATAATGACCATGGCAACATGGAATTAGTAAGTACCTACTATTATGACAGCATGGAATTAGTATGTACTATACATGGAATTAGTATGAACCATCCTAAACTATTAAATGAGCATTCTCTATTTTCACCCGAGCAGAGCTCGGTCGACCAGGTACTAAGTCTGAAATCGCAACACGTCTTGAGCAAGCGTGGTGATTAATGCACGTGCCTTCTCTGTATCTGAAGAGGCCTTTACCCAGCAGTGAGACAATAATAGACAGGTATTATTATTATACGTAATAATATGTAGTACTTACTAACCTTGACCATCAACCTCGACAAAATAAACACTTTTGATAGTATTCATTTTTATATGGTGTTTCGTTGCCAAGTGTTTTTTCAATTCTACTGTAGAACCAGCGTTGTATTTAAACTCTTCATAACATAATTTACATTCTGCATTAGATTTATCTCCAATTCTAAGAAAATGCTCCCAAATTGCTGAAGATTCTTTTCTCTTTAAATCTCTGACGAAATCTGACATCTTCTTGTCTGCAGAAAAGATAGTTATTATAAATATTTATTACGTAATGTTACCTAGTTAATTATTTTTGGTTTCTGTTTATGAATTATTGCTTAGAGTTCAAAGTATATTTTAATTTAGAAAAAAAAGGAACTTATTTTTTATCTATTTTTTTTATTTATTGTTTATTTTTGTGTATCTGCTACAAAATTAAATTACATAGTTTTTTATATATTAATCCAAAGTGGTTCTTTATATTAATAATATTTTTGCTGTTGTCTCCATTCACCGTTTACTTAGTTATGTTATGTTTGAATTTTAAGTGATTCCGTAATGCTGATGTGCAACCAGACATGCATTTCAACTGACTGAGACATATTTTACAATTAGCACGGAGCTTGTCTTCGCTTTTAACAAAATAATTCCAAACTAATGAGGCATTTTTCCGTGTACTAGTAGGTACTGCGTCAGGTGACTCCTTCCTCTGCTCTCCTACCCCTCCATTTTCTTCATCTGTAAATAAAAAGAATACATTATTTACTTCGCCATGGACAATACCAAACAAAACAAACCAACAAAAAACGAATAGCATTCAACAGTCTGCCGTGTCGACAATGACACATTCCCGGTAACCTGATTTGCCTTGCTCCGACAGAAAATAGTTGTCGAAAGAATGGTGGTCGTCTATTTGATTTAAACATGCAACATTTTCGAGTGTCGGATTTGCGAACAGCATTGTAGCATAGGATTCGCAAAAGAACGACTTGCACCTATTTAATGTATGAAAAGTATTATAAATCAAATTTAGTATGTTAGAAAATATATCGCGAGTTGGTTGGCTAAAAAATTCCTGACCAGATTGTGATTAAAAGAAAAACAAAATTGTTTTTTTATAAACTTTGTAAGATATACACCAATTGAAAGAGCTTTTAAATGAGAACCTTTGGTACAAACTCGACTTATGCCAATTGTTAGTTAATTCTGAGTTAATGACCTAAATAGGTGACTACTTGCCCACCTTAGTTTAGGAATGTTCTTGGCGCCCAATAGCCATAAAACAATGGATAGTGCTTTTTAAGAAAAAAAATTGTTACTAAAACGAATGAATCGTTAAACAAATGAGTGCAACGAATGAGTTTTTGAACAAAAGTAATTTTTTAATTGTTAATTAATCATAGTCTGGCGAGGAATTTTTTTGCCAACCCACTCGCGATATATTTTTGAACACACAAAATTTGATATAAAATAGTTTTCATTCATTAAACAGATGAGTGAAGGTCGTTCCTCTGCGGATCTTAGAGGACTCCTTCGATAACATTGACAGATGTTCGATACGGCACAGAAGCGTATCGAATGGTTGTGAATAGCTATCCTGTACTGTAATACTATTAACTCAAATCAACATTTGCACTTAAAAATCAACAACAATATGAAAAAGCATTTAGAAAATGAATTAATGTAATCAGCCTTGTGATGTTCCCACTGCTGGGACACAGGCCTCCTCTCTTGTCTTCCACATGTCTTCGAATTTTTGGTTCTAGGATATGCCGCTTTTCCTCACGATGTTTTCCTTCACCGTTTTGAGAGCAGTGGTACATTTCTGTAAATTATTACATCACCTGTCTGGGTTCGAACCTTCGACCTACATCCCGTAAATCGCGGCCGTTACAACTATTTCATACTAACCTTCAATCTCCATCTCGACAAAATAAAAATTTCTGATGGTCTCCAGTTTAATTTTGTGTTTTGTCGCCAAGTGTTTCCTTAGTAGTAATATAGAAGCTTCGTTTTTTAATTCTTCATCACATAATTTACATTCTGCATTCGATTTGTCATCGCCTCTAAGAAAATACTGCCAAACTGCTGAAGATTCTTTTTTCTTTAAATCATTTACGAAATCTGAAATCTCCTTTTCTGCGAAAAGCAAAAGATCATTTTGATAAACATCATTAATGTTAATTGTTTTAGCAGTAAGGCAGGCAGTGGCTTCTTCAATAAGGCTCATGTTAATATTTTACAATTTTATATTACGTTAATGTTATGCATTGGGAAACGCTTTTAAATGTTCTATGATGTATTGATTGTATATTTGAGTACTTGATTATTTAAATACTATGTACAATACACATTTATAATTCACAATTACCAGTTACATATTATACGTATACTTACAATTTAATTTCAACTCTTCATTGGTGGCTTTTGTGGAAATGATAATTATTCAGATTTGTTACAGTTGTAATAGCAATCATGTCATTTCGTTTAAAATAGGTAATTATTTTTTATAACTTATATATATGTTTTAAATTATTTTCTATTTTGTGAATTGGAGAACGCTGTAGACTTAGTGGACTGTAGATTTGTTGACCATCTTCTATTTTGTTAAGTACCTGGTATTTGTTGAAAGACCTACACTGTCCACCCATAACTATTAACACTGTTATTTGAAAATATTGTAAAAGCCAATTATTTATAAAACCGTGGAGTTTCTTGCCGGTTCTTCTCCATAGGAAACGACATATTGGAACCGTGCACCTAGCTTCTGACGTTTCAGTAGTTTTATGTGAAATAAAATATTTTGATTTTGAATTTTTACACTACTGTAACTACAAAATTAAAACAGTATGTTTTAGTTCTTTATATTATGATGCCTCATTAAATGGGACGATAATCCTGACGTGGAACTTCTGTTACATGTTATCACTTTGCCACATAAATTACAAGTAGCGTAACTTTTGTCTTCACTTCTGACAAAGCTTTTCCAGACTGCAGAGGTATACCTCCGGCCACTCGTCAGTTCGCCGTCGGCTAAGTCTTCGCCATCTGCAAATAAAAGTAAAATTTGTAACTTTATCATTTTTGTTTGACGGTTCCTTTAAACATTCATTGCTTTGAGTTTTCTAATTTTTCTAATCAACGAAAGATTTTACAATCGCAAAAACCTACATTTTGTTTACTATCATTAATAAAAAATATCATTTCTATCAACAAATAAAATTAATGTAAAACAAAATATTCGATGACGGAACTTTAATAAAGATATAAAAAAATTAAAAATAAAACAAACGAAAAATACTTCACTTTTTGTGTGTTTTGCTGCCCAATGGTTCTGTAATCCTGAAGTGGAACCAGCGTACCGTTTGATTACTTTCAGGCATAATTTACATTTTGCGTAAGATTTGTCTTCGCCTACAAGAAAATTCTGCCAAACTGCTGATCTTCCCTTTCCATTAGGATTGAATTCTGAAAACTCCATTTCTTTAGTTAAGTCTTCCACTTCCTCTCCTCCTTCTGGGTCTTCTGTAAATAAAAAGTAAACGATATTCACTTTGCCACCGAAAAATATCACTATTACAATAGCATTTGCTCTGATATCTAATTTGTTATCACCTTAATCAAGAAAAAAACAGATATAATATTGTTAGTTAATACAATTTAAGATATCCATACTAACCTCCAACCTCAACGTTAACAAAATAAAAATTTTTGGTAGTATCATATTTTATTTTGTGTTTTCTTGCCAAGTGGTTCTTCAATTCTAATGTAGAATCAGCTTCGTGTTTAAACTTTTCATGACATAATTTACATTCTGAAATTAATGTATCTTCGTTTCTAAGAAAGTACTGCCAAACTGCGAAATCTGCGATCTGTCTGATCTGGTTTTCTGTCAAAAAAGAAAATTATCTAGATAAATATAGTAAATAGTGTTAGTTCTTGATGATTAGTTCTTGTTTATGAATTATAGCTTAGAGTCCGAAACCTAGTGTGTTTTAGAAATAAAACGTAATTATTCTTTTTATTTTTTATTTTACTATACACATAATGGTTTTCACTATTACCAGTTACGCAATACACAATACATACTTAGATGGTATCTTAAAATGTTATGAGATCATTATGGGCTTTTTCGGGCCCAACAAAGTAGTAAGAGAGAGAAAGTGACATGACTACATAAATACATAAAATCATGCCTTTTTCCCATAGGGATTAGGGGTAGGCAGAAACTACAGAACTCTACCTTCTGCGATCTGTACATACTGCTTTTGCTTCGTGTCCGTTCATACAGCTGGTCATACACGCACGTCGGTTGCGATTACTACGCGCCTGATCTTTCTGAAGAAATGATTTTCATTTACATGACTAGAACTACAAAATTAAAAGAGCATGATTTTAGTTGTTTATATTATGATGCCTCATTAAATGGGACGATAATCCTGAAGTGGAACTTTTGTGACATGCTATCACTTTGCCACATAAGTTGCATTTAGCGTGACTTTTGTCTTCACTTCTGACAAAACTTTTCCAGACTGCAGAAGTATACCTCCGGGTACTCGTCAGTTCGCCGTCGGCTAACTCTTCGCCGTCTGCAAATAAAAGTAAAATTTGTTGGTTTATTATTTTTGTTTGGTGGTAAATTTTATTATATAAACATTTTTTTTTTTGAGTTTTGTGATTTTTCTATTCAACGAAAGATTTTACAATCGCAAAAACCATTTTGTTTACTATCAGTATTAAAAATATAATTTCTACAAACAAATAAATATTTCGGTACCGGAATTTTAAGAAATCTATACTTGACCTTTAAATTTTAACTCGAAAGGCCTTTTTTTTTTGATAATTCCTTCTTTTGTGTGTTTTGCTGCCCAATGATTCTGTAGAGCTGATGTAGAACCTGCGTAGCGTTTGAGTACTTTAAGACATAATTTACATTTTGCGTAAGATTTGTCTTCGCTTACAAGAAAATACTGCCAAACTGCTGAAAATGCCTTTCTATCAGGCTTGAATTCTGAAAACTCCATTTCTTTAGTTATTTCTTTAATTTCCTCTTCTCCTTCTGCATCTTCTGTAAATAAAAGGGATACAATATTCACTTTCGCCTTCGAAAAATATCACTACTGTACTAACTATAATATAATTTACTTAGGGCCAGTTTATCGAACGAAAATTATGTGAAAAATTGTCAAGCGCGCGTAAACTGCTGAGATTGGTTGAATGATTTTGTAGTGGCATCTACAACGCCTTATACGAACTAAGTATCAAAGACCTGACGTCACACAAATCCTGCATCGCACAAGCAGGGTTTAACGCGCGATCCTCTGTCGAGTGATCGAGGCCTATCTGACAGACAGAGCCGTCATCTACCCCGGTCACCACGGAAAGTGGAACTGGCGAGAGATGTCGTGCGGTGTCCCGCAGGGATTGGTCCTGGGGCCGCATCTGTGGGACATCGGCTACGACTGGGTGCTGCGCGCCGACCTCCCTAGCGGCGTCAGCGTAGTCTGCTACGCTGACGACACGCTGGTCCAGGTGCAGGGGAGGCCGCATGAGGCGGCGGCCGAACTGGCGACACGTTGGGTTGTGACAATCGTCGATAGGATCCGGCAATGGGACTCGAGGTGGCCTCGCAAGTCCGAGGCCATGTGTTTTTATGGTCCTCGGAACGCGCCACTGCCGGGTTCCCAGATAACGGCGGGAGGGGTTCACATCGGTGTCGAGTCGACGATGAAGTACCTGGGACTCGTCCTCGACAGCCGGTGGAACTTCGTGGAGCACTTCCGACGTTTGGCTCCCAAACTGGAGAGGGCTGGGGCTGCTTTGAAGCGGCTTCTGCCCAATCTAGGGTGTCCAGACGCCTCCTGCCGGAGGCTCTACGCGGGGATCGTGCGGTCCATGGCCCTTTACGAGGCACCGGTGTAGACGCTTTCATTAAGGCTTCGACCGACCCAGCGATTGAATGCGTTCGAAAGGGTCATGGCCATTAGGCTGATCCAAGAATACCGCACGGTCTCCCGTGAGGCGGCGAACCTTCTTGCCAGACTACCGCCATGGGATCTGGAGGCAAAAGTTGCGCGAGGAGGCGAAACGCCGGGGCGTAACTCCACTGCCGCGAGAAATCACGGCATAGCGGACAGAGCTCCGGCGTGATCTCATGGTGGCATGGAGAGTGCGATTGTCACAACCCAGCGCTGGGCACGCCACAATTGTGGCGATCAGTCCCCACTTTGAGGAGTAGCTAGAGAGGCGCCATGGCGTCCTCACCTTCCGCCTGACGCAAGTACTCACCGGACACGGTTGTTTCGGGGGTTCCTGTTCCGCATAAGGCGGGAGGAAACGCCTGGGTGTCACCACTGTGTGGATCGTCCGGAGGACACGGTGGAGCATACGGTGGAGGTCTGCCCGGCTTGGGCGGAGCACCGCCGTGTCCTCACGGAGGCGATCGGCGGCGGCGATCTCTCGCGTCCGGCCCTGGTTCAGGCCATGATCCGGAGCGAGAGTGCATGGGAGGCCGTCACTTCCTACTGCAAAGCAGTAATGCTCGCGAAGGAGGAGGCGGAGCGCGCGAGGGAGAGGCAAGATGCGCGCCCTCGCACCACTAGTCACCGCAGGAGACGCCCCGGGCGTCGGGAGTCGCGAGCCGACTTCCAGCCACCGTAGGCGCGGGCTTGCGGACGATGAGCAATGGGTAGCTCGCCGTCCGATAAGGACCAGGCCCGGGTCGACGGCGCGTTGTATTCCACGCGCGCCTCAAAGAGATGTCAGCATCAACTGACGGGGTCCGTAAGGGCCAATGCCTAGGGTTGCGAGTTTGTCCGAAGTCTGGGTTTAATTCAGTAAAAGTCTGACACACCCTCCCGCTCCGCCCAGAGCGGGAGAAGTTATTTGATAATTTCCCACGATCAACAAAAAAAATGGTTTACCGCGCGATGAGTATATATAAGGTGTTAAAAAAATTACTTTACAAACTGTGCGTTCGTAGTTAGACCATCGAACTGAATATCTTTTACTATGGAACCAATATTGAAATCGCGAAAAAAAATCATCTGTTCCATACTAAAGTTCCCTTCTACTAAAACTAAAAACCTTCTGTTCTAAACTCTATACGACAGCTGTTTATTTTAAATATGCGACCTCTTGACATCAATCGCCGGGCATTTTTTCATCTACGACACTCGTCGTGTCGTCGGATCCTCCCTTTTCTATAGAGGATGTGTGAATGTTCATCTTACTTACCTCTATAATTTATCAATAGCCAATCGCAGCAGTCTACGTGCGGTTGACAATTTGTCACATTCATTTTGCGTAAATTTTCGTTCGAGATGCTGACCCTAAGTGCATTATTTGTACCTAGATTATAATCAACTCAATATCTAGTACTTTGGTTTTACCATTAAATAAAAACAAAAAATATTCGAACACAGAACCTAAAAATACGAAATGGCGTCGAAAAATCCATCCGCGTCACTGTTAAGTGGTAATGTGCCCTAGAGATTGGCGGTATCGCCACGTTGTATGGCACGTTGTTAGCTTTAACTTAATTAACAAAAAAAAATCGGCCAAGTGCGTGTCGGACCACGCACAATGAAAGGTTCCGTAGTTGGGATGAATTTATCCCAAGAACAAACTTAAAATTGTAGTTGAAAAACGTGTTCTCCCATACGGAATGTATGGTCGATCATGTTTTTCAAACTGCAAATTTAAGCTGGTTGATTATTTCTCGTGTTCTCCCATACGGAATGTATGGGAGATCATGTTTTTCAAACTGCAAATTTAAGCTGTTTGATTATTTCTCGTTAACCTGTACAGCCTACTTAGCTCTCATAGTTTTCCTTTTCATTTCGTTATATATACTATTGCTGTGAATTTTTTCACAAGTCCAAGTACAACCATTTAGCTAGAAGGGAGGGGGGGACACTTGACCCTAACAAAAAAATTCAGTTAAAAGCTTAATATTTCGCAAACGGATCCCTGAATCCAAAAATGGTTTTGGTTTGAAAAACTCACAATATTTTTGAAAGACCTTTCTAACGATACCCCACAACATGGGGTAGATGAGGAAAAAAAAAACATCCGAACTTTACGTGCAGGGGAGGTACCCTAAACAAAAAATATTTTTCATGATTTTATTTTATCACTTTGTCGGCATAATTAATATGTATACATATGCCAAATTACAGCTTTGTAGTACTAACCGTCTCTGAGCTAAGCTGCGCACAGACAGACGGATAGACAGACAGACAGATAGACAGAAGGACATGGCGAAACAATAGGGGTTCCTTGTTTACTACGGAACCCTAAAAAAAACATATCATCTGCCTTTTCCCAACTATGTTGGGGTCGGCTTCCAGTCTAACCGAAAGCAGCTGAATACCAGTATTTTACATGTCGCGACTGCCTATCTGGCCTGCCTATCTTCACAATGCAGTTACTGGGTAACACGTTATCCCTTGGCAAGACTGGTTGTCAGACTTTCGGGCTTCTGATAACCCGTAACGACTGTTAAAGATCTAAAAATGACAGCCGGGACCAACGGTTTAACGTGCTTTCTGAGGCAAAGAGGGGTCTCGGTAAGTAACGGATGGTCATCCATCCACACACTGACCTCAGCAAGCGTTGCTTAAGCATGAAGATTCCCCCTTCCAGCTGTTATTATTTAGTCACGAGCCAGAAAAAACATAAGATGTTAATTTAAAAAAAAAATATCTATAGGTACCTTCAACTTTAACCTCAACAATATAATCACTTTTGAATTGTATTTCGTGTTTTGTTGCCCAGTGGTTCTCCAATTCCGAAGTAGAAGCAGCGTCGTATTTAACCTCTTCATGACATAATTTACATTCTGCATTCGATGGATCTTCGTTTCTAAGAAAATGCTCCCACACTGCTGAAGTTTCTTTGTTCTTTAAATCAATTATAACGCAATCTGAGATCTCCTTTTCTGTGAAAAAGGAGAAGATTTTTTAAATAAATATACTTATTGTTAATAGGTACTTACTTCAATATTATTACTTTGTCTATGAATTATTGGTATTATGGTTATCCTGGATGACCTGCACCTCCGACAGTCGTTGTGCCGACTCGCTGACAGCTGGCTCAATCATTGGCATTATTAGTATGGGCCCAAAACATAGTTTAATTTAGAAAAAAATGGCAATTTGTTCTTATCCTTTTTTATTTTATTATTTACTACTGGTTTTTCACGATTACCAGATACATTACCAGAATTACAAGAGAGCGCACATGTAAAGATAATCAATCAATGTTAACACTTAGTGACACAATTTACATTTAGCGTGACATTCTCCTTATCAATAAAAACTAGTCAAGACAAATCAGTCAATAATGAATATTTCATTTCAGTCGAGATCCAAATAGTCTTATCTAGTATCTATGGGTGCTTGCATAAAGACGAGGGTTCCCGGTAAGGTACCTCTTCAACCGCCGACGAGGAAGCGACTATAAGCGATTTTCTCTCTCAAGAAACGTACAAAAGAGTATAGGTAGACCGGTAAGTTAAAGAGATACTTATATAAATAGATGATCGCTGACTGTTGACACCACTGGCGAGTAATCGTTTGTCGCAGCGACAAGAGGTATCAAAGAGAGTACTCGCTCAGCGACGCTCGGTTGGCGGACAGAACACTCGCTGGCAGACTCACGCTTAGTACATAGGCATACCAGGGATTCGCCGTCACGCAATCGCTACTCGTTGCTCGCCAACTCGTTTTTAGTTGCTAACTCTACTCGCTTCTTGTTAATCGCAAGACAAAAAGGTAGCTATCGGTGCGGGTAAAATAGCCCCGTATTAACTTATGTGCTCACAGTCACACAAAAAGAAACAGGTAAAACTTTGTAACTGAAACTTCCAGCGATCTGTACCAGAAATCCCGCTGCTTCATGCAAGTACCCAATGTGCGCTTTTATGATTTCTAACTTGACGATATTATCGCGGACGTCCACGATGTATGGAAGGAAATACGTGAACATTTTAACGTTATCGTGAACGGAAATTTAAAAGCTTCGTCATATATTTCCGTACATTTACTTCCCTGTGTTATGGTGATGTGGTGGAGGTCCACGATATGACATTAGAAATTATAAAAGCGCACTATGGGTCTCCCGACTGCAACGTTTATTAGTTATTTGTTTAGGCATAGCATCTTCGACTTTTAACTAGGTTCAGGATTTTTTTCATGTTCTTCCACTGTTGTTCTTATTTTTTTTTTGTGTGATTTGTTTGCCAAGTGTCTCTGTAATCCTGTTGTAGAACCAGACTTGCATTTTAGCACTTTGAGGCACAATTTACATCTGGCACGACTTTTATCTCTGCTTCTGAGGAAATTTTTCCAGACAGCGGAAACCTTGTGTTCTCGTCGTTTATACACGATTTCTAAAAACTCCATATCTGTAAAAACGGTACGTAATTTTTTTTTCAGCACTTACGATCCAGGATTGGGTTGCGGCAAACGTCGAAGGAAGTGTGGGGACGAATTAAATAGGTTTCTGATCGGAAAGAGGTATCGCGGGTTCGCAGGTGATGGAGAACATGAAAGAATGCCTTTGACCAGGAGTGGGACAAATAAGGCTAACAAAAAACAAAAAAAGAACAATATTTTTAGGACGATATCATTTATACCTAATTGAAATCGAAGTTTGAATATAATGCATAAAATTATTCGAAACTAATATGGCATCTAGGTACAGCTGTCGTTTTTTTTTTTGAGCCGTGTTCTAGCCGTGCCATGTATGTACGGGGCATGGGTGATGTCATCATCATTTCAGCTAAACTGCAGACATAGGCCTCCCCGAAGCACCGCCACCTCGGTACCTATACCATATCCTATACTACTACACGTGAAGGCCGCAGGAAACCGCCAGCGGTTTCTGCCTTGGCCTGCCTTCACAAGGTATCGGTCCATCATGTGGAAGTCCTTCCAACGCTACGTCTTCCGGTACGCGGTCGCCACTCCAGAACCATTCGGCCCATCGGCCATCTATTCTGCGAGCAATGTGGCCTGCAGATTGCCACTTAAATTTGTTAATTCTTCAGGATATGTCGGTTACCTTGTCGCAGGTGATGTATAGATTTAAAAATACTAAGAACATTTTATATGAAACAGTGTTGCAGTTCAACGTTCGATGTCTAACCATCGATCCGACTAGACGCGGCACGCTCCCGTCATGGTCCAGATACGTATTTAGATAAAACGCATTAAAGTTGGGGAGTGAGGGCCCGCTACGTCAAAGGTCAGTATAAAATCTACCGGGGAGTGACGTCATGCAACATTTTAACTCAATGTATTGCCGTAATCTTTTGATTGAGTAGAAAAAGAAAAAATACGTGTCCAATATTTTTTAATAATCTACATGAAGAACAAAAAAAATATGTTTTCGTCGACATCCCTATCCCTAACATTCCCCTTAAAAGAAAGTACGTGATTTTTGCTTCTCACAGATATCTTCTTCTATGACTTTCCAATACTATTGGTATTGCCCATTAGAAGGGTGATTGTGTTCTTTCTTAGAGAGGACAATATGATCGCCCACTGTATGGACAACAGCCTTGCACCCTTTCCTATGGTGCGTCGAACACATCCATCTTGTTTTTTGATTTCCTGAAGTCTGGTGCCGGTAAAAGGTGTATCCCGATATTAGGATTAGCTTACTGCCACGCGATGAGTAGACGTAATTTGCAATGCCTGTAAGAAATTTATCAATGTTACACTAACTCTCAGGTATCTATATATTAATACGTGAAGCAAAAACTTTGCACCCCTTTTTACGAAAATTACGGAGGAGTATGAAATTTGGCACAGTTAAAGTTTATATGGAGAAGGAGTGCAGACAGTTAATATTTTTATATAATATACATTAGAAATAAATTAAATTAATAAAAAAAACATTACACACACTACCATGCGTTTGACACAAGATGGTTACCTTAGAATCATGACATTTAAATGATATTATGGTCGAATTTCGATCTCTGGGCGACCACTAGTTGGGTATAATTTCTCTGATTTCTAAAAATGTAGTAATCACTTTAGTAATGAATGGCAAAAGAATAATTATGTACATAGGTAATGTTGTATTATTTATTCTAATTTGAAATATGTAGAAACAGGAATGAATGAAAAATAAGAAGCAGAACCATCGCTCCACCTGGGATTGATTGTAATTATTTACGTGGGATTTTTTCTTGTAATCAAATCATTTATTTGCGGGATTTTTTGTAGTTGACCGAGCAAGCGAAGCGAGCGCAGCATCTCTGCTTCAAGTCTGACAAAATTTGCTTTCGTGTGTCAGTTTGTTGGTACTCCTTTACAGCTAGTATTTTACAACCGATCTGGACGAAACTTGGTATACAGGTTTTACGCTAAGGTTTTTAACACACTCAAGTCTAAAAACACTGGTGATTACTGGGGCATCTCCATTAAACTTTTAAGTAATATAATAGATATCGTAGCCCCCTATCTAGCTGTTAGTTTTAATAAATGTGTTGATTTAGGAACTTTTCCTGACCTCATGAAGAATAGTAAAGTCATACCACTATTTAAATCAGGTAATAAAAACGACGTTGGCAATTTCAGGCCTATTTCTATCTTACCAGCATTTAGCAAAATATTTGAAAAGTTAATACTCAAGCAGTTACTTAGACATTTTAATTTAAATAGCCTCCTTCGTAATGAACAATATGGCTTTACAAAAGGTCGTTCGACTACAGATGCGGGTGTTGCTCTGCTGAAACACATATTTAACGCATGGGAGAACTCGCAAAATGCTATTGGGGTTTTCTGTGATCTCTCCAAAGCCTTTGATTGCGTGCACCATGACACGCTTTTGCGTAAACTGCGTCATTACGGTGTTCAAAACGAACTCTCAACGTTATAAATTCTTATTTTCATAATAGGTCCCAATGTGTAGATGTTAATGGTGTGAAATCTTCCGGTCTACCAGTTCAGTTAGGTGTACCTCAAGACTCAATACTGGGTCCATTCTTGTTCTTAGTGTATATCAATGACTTACCATTCTATTTAAAGGGTATCTGTGAAGTTGTACTGTTTGCAGATGATACCTCTCTTATTTTTAAAGTAGACAGGAATAGACAAGATTTTGACGATGTAAACAGTGCACTCTCAATGGTTACGGATTGGTTTACGACAAATAATCTAGTTCTCAATGCCAAGAAAACGAAATGTGTAAAGTTCGCCCTACCAAATGTTAGAAATCTAGGACCCAACATCGTCTTATATAAAGAGGTGCTTGAGTCTGTAAACTCGGCAGTTTTTCTGGGCATAACAGTAGATGCCAAACTTCAGTGGGGCCCACATATATCGAGCCTAGCGGGAAGGCTCAGTTCGGCCGCCTACGCCGTCAGGAAAGTAAGACAATACACTGACGTCGATACAGCTCGGTTAGTCTATTTTAGTTATTTTCATAGCGTTATGTCCTACGGTCTTCTGCTGTGGGGAAAAGCTGCTGATATTCAAAATATATTTGTCCTTCAAAAACGAGCTGTTCGAGCTATTTACCAGCTAGGTGCCAGAGTTTCTCTGAGATATTTTTTCAAAGATATTGGTATCCTCACGGTGGCGTCTCAATTCATCTTCGCCAACATGTTATATATTAGGCAAAATATACACTTATACACTAAAAACAGTGATTTTCACAATGTTAACACTAGAAATAAGGACAAACTACGAGGTCCCTTTCACCGGCTTCATAAGGTTCATAACTCATTTGTTGGGCTTGGTATAACCTTTTATAACAAGCTACCCTCTTCTTTGCTAGATTTGCCTTTTGATGCGTTTAAAACGAAAGTAAAATCCAAGCTTTGTTCAAAGGCATACTATTCTATAAACGACTACTTAAATGATAAGAATAGTTGGTCGCTGTGATTAACTCAAGACAATGTTTATGTTCTTTCTCCAGATTACCTACTGACAAGTTATATGAGTTTATATAATTTGTATTTTTTTTATTTTTTTTTATTTGATTTTATAAGTCAAGCTATTTTTAATTTTATTTCAATTTATTGTTGACATAATCTACTCATTACAATGTTTTTTCTAATGAGTTGTATTGCAATATGTGGTTAGCTAGTGACCTCGACAATTGATCATATTAGTTATTGTTATTACTAATTAACTGTTTGTTTTATTTATTTTATCTCGATGGTCCTAGTTTATCATTTATAACTTCCAGTTACAACTATATGTAAGCGGGCACGCCCTTTATGCCTGGAGGCTTTTATTTAGATATTAAGTTCTGTTTACGTTTAGTTTTTATTTCTGCCTGAGTATAGTTCTCGATGATTTTGTGTGGTATATTGGCGTGTGCTATCTAACATATGGCTAATAATTTAAATTATGTTTTGTGTTGCGTAATCTAAATTATTTTGAATACTATTATATAGAATCTTATTTTTTGTTCTTCTAACTGAACAGACAGCTGTGCTGCTGGGGAGTTTGTTGCGCCACTTCTTCTTCCCAGCTAATGCACTAGGAAGTAGTGAAGGGTGGGCGTTTTGGGCAACTGTCTTATGTAATTTTGACGTTCGAAAAGTGCTGATTCTCAGCCTAGTTTGAATAAAAGACTTTTGAATTTTTAATTTTGAATTTTTTACGACTTTATAGACTTTTTTGCCGTCGGGGATTTTTTTATTGGAGGGGTACTTCCTCCAAAATGGGGCAAAAAGAGGGCTACTGGATATCGCCACCTTATGAGATCCTGACATTTATTGAATCGTAGTTACGTTAAGTTGATCTCATAAATTTTTTGTGAATATCTGATGAGAATCTTCGCCATGATGAGCAAAATAGCTCCTCAAAATGCAGTAAATTGCTCACTTTTGGATTTCTACCAGTGGAATCGGCCCTTTTACTTGTGTGACTCAGTTTTGCTAGGTGTAAAGTAGCTTCAAAAGTAACGTCCGTGTTTAACAGATTGTAGTTGGTTAGTGGTGGGTTAGTTTATTTCTGTTAATTTATCGTCTTACCACCATATGCTTTTTAATAACCTACAGCTGCAGTCGGGTTTTTTTTAAGTTGGATAGGTATATTAACTATAGGATTTTAAACTGACATGGTTATTTTCACTACTAAAGTTATTTAAAACGGGATATTTACCATGTTTTTAAAACAAAAAACAAAAGACTTGGTATCCCATTTTAAATAACTTTTGTGGTATATTAATTGAAAAGTTTGTGCTCGTGAGGTCTACTGTTTACAGAACTACTAGTAAGTATCTACAACAGTAGGTCGCATAAAATATGTTTGTGCTCAAAAATCTATCTATTGGGCTTACACTATTTTACATTTCTTAAATAATAATATACAACAGAAGTTAAAAATAATTAATGCCAATTCGAACTCAAACGTCACATTAATTTTCTAAACCAAAGAGTAAAGAGTATTAATCATCCCCGCAACTTTTTTTTTAAGCAAGAATAACTCCCTGGTCGGCGGCCTTTAGTTGATTTTGTTTCTGTGTCTTCCCTTTTTTTTCATGTGCTTTTCTAGCCTGAGCCTGATGGTCTTGTAGCTTTTTTTTTTATTGTATGGGAATTTATCAAATAACTTCTCCCGGTCTGGGCGGAGCTAGCGTGGCAGACTCTTACTGACTAAACCCCACCCGTGTTCCTTCAGTTGCCTGGACGTTGCCAGGAGCCATGGTATCCCTTTCGGACTTTCCTGCGCTTATAACTCTCGCTGGAAGTGGTGAAGGGTGGTCGTTTTGGGAGACTTTCTTATGTAGTTGACGTTCGAAAAGTGCTGATTCTCAACCTAGTTTGAATAAATGACTTTTGACTCCTCTCGTAGTTTTTTCTTTTGTTCTTCACCAGCCAAATTTATTTTATTATTTAAAATGTCACATTTGTGGCATGTGTCCTTAGAAGATTGTTTGAATGCAAGTTTCATGTCATGAAAACATTGTGCACATAATTTTATTGAAATAGGTTTTTCAACAGTCTTTTTGTACTCAGCGTACATTTTATAAATGAAAAGGTCTGATGATAAATACTTTTTTCATGTTGATTTCCTGCATGGCTTTCATAAGCAGGAAATTAATTAATATGTTCTTTGGCAACTAAAATTTCAGCCCCATATATTTTATTTGAAGGTTCTCCTTTTCCTCTACCATCTGACTATATTATTCCATTAGGTTCTTTTTTTTTCCAGTATAGCATTTAAAAATGCACATTCTTTGCAAATTGGAACTTCTTGCTGTTTCATAATAATTTTATAAGTACAGAAATACTCTCTATTTTTTATCCTTATATCAGTTTTTGTAGTTTTCTTAGGAAATACTGATATTAAACCTGACAAGTAAACAGCTCTTGCATCTCTGCTTTCCAGTTTCCAGTAGTTTTCAAAACATGTCTTGCGATCTTCCGCAGTTAATCTTTCTGAGCACTTAAGTCTACATGGTGACAAGTCTTTTAACTCTCTCCCAGGAATAATTTTACCTTTGGCAGTCATATGGCTTTGACCAGCATTTCCTAGTTGTTTTTTGTTCTCTCTTTCCTTCTTAATCAATCCATTTTTTTCTTTTTTCTTTCCATTTTCTTGTGTTGAAGAAGGGTTGGGTACATCGATAACCTCAATAACAATATTGTTATCATAGTTTTCTTCTAAATTTGAGTATCTTGGCCGCTTGGGTAATTCATAAGTCGGATCTTCCTCGCTGTCGTCGCTTAAATAAAAATCTGAAAGCAAAAAAAATACGTTTGGGTTAAAAGTGGCAATTGGATGGAATTATTGTTGAATATCGTTTTCGTGAAGTAACCATTGATATTTTTTTAGGAGTTTTCAAATAAAAATACCTCCATAATTACAAATAAAAACCTTTTACTTTTATTGAAACACCTAGATCACTAGGTATTTTCAGTGTCTATTACAATTTATTGTCCCTGGCACTGGCTGGCCCTAGGAAATTATCTAAAAGCCTTCCAATCCCATAGTACCACACGATACTGACAACATGTTCCCGGATACCAACCGTCCTCATACCCGTCAAACGAGCAGAAATATCCTGAATAGCCTTTGTCTGGTATTCAGTAGTAAATACTTGTACGGTCGAATTTGACCTATGTCTTGATACCATTCGACCCCGCGGAACTATTTGCTATGTATTTGGTCGTTCATAAATATTATAAATTAATGTTACTTCGGTTAAAAATTATTAAATTTCAGTAAAAGTTTTAAAACAAAATTTCGGTCTTTTATTTAAAAAATAGCGTCCCAGGCGATCATTATTAATAAATGGTGATTATATAATATTAGTATTCTAGAGTACTGCTACAAGGATGTTTTGGCGCTGGAATGACGTTGATAGGGGGGCGCTGTTGGTAAACATTTGTGAAATGTATTTGAAAAAACAAGATGGCGGCGTTAATTCTGATTTTGGCCACGCGCCAAAAAAACTTTGTACAGCTATGTTATGTTATTATTATCGGTGGTGTTATTTGGTAACAGTTCATGCATTAGCGTCCGATTATAGGATTATTTATGCTAGAACGAGGCAGGTCCGAGTCATGCCATTTATGAGGCACGGTCTTACGTGCCCGTCACGGTCTAGGAAAGATCATGAGTTTCACTTTTTTTTGGATTTCTTATTCCATGTCTTGGAAATGCATTATTCTCATATTGGTAGTGTCAATAGGAGGATGATTGTGTACTTCCTTCAAAAAGACAAATCGATTGTTTATTGTATGGACTACAGCCTTGCATCCCTTCCAACGGTGCGAGGAACACATCCACAATATCTTTTCATTCCTGGTTGTCTTGATCTTATTATAGGTGTATCCGGATAGTAGGATTAGCGGCTTACCTTTCTTTGATTCAACGAAAATTGCAATGGCTGAAAATGATATAAACAATTTTAAGATCAAGTACCAACTGAGTAGTATTTTTCTGATTTGGTGCTTTTTTTCTCAGTCAATTTATTACAGAAACTTTTAGTCATGTATTTAAAATAATACGCAAAATTTACAAAGATAACAAAATTTAGCCATAAAAAAGTCAGTTATAATTAAGGATCATGTAGAAAAAGTTAATCTGAAAACCGAAAGGCAAAGCAAAAATTCTGCAGGAAATGTTGTATTTATTCATTTAAGTGATTATCCCCGATTTTATTTTATTATTTCGGGCACGACCACGATGTTTACCGATCGTGCCGACGCGGACGCAACTCGTGCCCGTCACGGTCTAGACAAAATCATGAGTTTCATTTCTTTATGGATTTCTTATTCCATGTCATGGTAAAAGTCGTACATTCTGTTAATATTGGTACTGTCAATAGGAGGATGATTATGTTCTCTCTTCAGGGAGACAATTTGGTCGTGTATTGTATGGACGACAGCCTTGCATCCCTTCCCACGGTGCGTGGAACACATCCACAACGTCTTTTGATTTCCGGATATCTTGTGCTTATAATAGGTATATCCGGATAATAGGATCAGCTTCTTCTTACTTTGCCTTGATTTGACGAAATTTGCAATGACTGAAAATAATACAAAATAAATAACTTTACGATCATTCTTTCTAAAGTACCTACTGAGTATTTTTCTGATTTGGTGCTTTTTTCGCAGAGATATATCATTTGTTTAATACAATGTTAAACAGAAACTAAATGCAGTAATTATTTCATTTATTTCAGACAATATCCATAAGTAATAACATTACATAAAATTTAAATTAAAACAAAATTGATATAAAAAAACACACATAGACAATAAAATAACCCTCAAACATTCAAATAAAAAAATATCCACATGTCATTTAAATCAAATCAAATATAAAATATATAAAAACAAATGTCATATATAATTTAATATAATTTAAATTAAATACAAACAAATTTGATCCAAAACGAATAAAATACGAGGGGAGGCGCTACTATGAAGCTGCATCCACCTCAGCAATAGGGGCAGAACCCACCGCTCAGACAATACCTTCAGGACACTGTTTTATAGGCGACTTAGTAGTGAAACACTCAGTTTCCTTATGATCGCGAAAACCCTAACAGCATCCTGAAAGCATTGTTATACTGTACGTGTAGTGCGCTGTACGCCCGCTGCGTAAAGATGGTTCACGATGGTTAAAGATGGCTGCACGTGTAAAACAATTGACAATATGCCTTAAATAACGTCATCTTTAAAAAAAAAAGAAACTTTATGACTATATATTTGTAAACTATATGAAATTTATTTGCAAAATATATGAAATTTATTTGCAAAATATATGAAATTTATTTGCAAAATATATGAAATTTATTTGCAAAATATATGAAATTTATTTGCAAAATGTTAATTATTTGAAATTATACGCCACATTTTAAGATACCAAAATTCTCAAACATACTGCCTAATATAATTAGGTTGTAATGAGTACAGTAAATCTGATATGACATTAGATACGAAAGGTAAACAAAAATGCTGCCGAAAACGTTATATTTGTTCAACATTTAAATATAAATAAAATTAAAGAGCTTCCTCACTATGTTTTCGATTATGTCTGGCACGGCCAAGATGTTTACAAATCGTGCCGAACGCGGACGCGGCTCGTTCCATCACTGTCTAGGAAAGACCATACGTTTCTTAACTTCTTTATGGATTTCTTATTCCATAAGTTGTCAATTCGTACCGGTACCTTCGATTCATATTGATACTGTAAATGGGAGGATGATTATGTTCTTTCTTTAAGGAGACAATACGATCGTTAACTGTATGGACAACAGCCTTGCATCCCTTCCCACGGTGCGTGGAACACATCCACAACGCCTTTTGTGTGCTGGAAATCTTGAACTTAAAAAAGGTGTATCCGGATAATAGAATTAGCTGGTTACCTCGCCTCGATGTGATGAAATTTGCAATGGCTGAAAATAATACAGTCAATTTTACGATAATTTTATTTCATGTACTACCGAGTAATTCTCTGTTTGGGTGCTTATTCTTTCAGTGAAATATCACATGTTATTTTATTATATATGTTAATCAGACACTAGCGAGAGCGAAAGCTAAGAGATTAGCTGCCCACCTTTCTCTGATGTGATGAAATTTGGAATGACTGAAAAAAATATAGACAATATTACGATCAACTTATTCCAAATACCAACTGAGTATTTTTCGGATTTGGTACTTTTTTACGAGTGAAATATCACATTTTATTTTGTTCTACATTTAATCAGAAATTTTATGTTGTACATTTTTTTAAATTCATTTAAAAAATTGGTAATTATTTGAAATTGTACACAGAATTTTAAGATCACATAATTCTCAAAAATATTGCCAAATATAATATGTCGAAGAGAGAAGTAAATCTGATATCTGACACTAGATTGGAAAATGCTGCAGGTAATGTTGTAGGTACATATTAAAGAGCAGTAGCTCCTCGCTATGATTGTGATTATTTCTGGCACGGCCACGATTTGCCTGCGAATCGTGCCGACGTGGACGCGAGTCGTGCCCGTCACGGTCTAGGAAAGATCATAAGTTTCACTTTTTTATTGAATTTCTTATTCCATGGCTTGGCAATACATTCTATTTATATTGGTATTGTCATTAGGAGGATGATTGTGTACTTCCTTCAAGGAGACAATGCGATCTTGTATTGTATGGACAACCGCCTTGCAGCCCTTCCCACGGTGCGTGGAACACATCCACAACGTCTTTTGTTTGCTGGAGGTCTTGAACTTGTAAAAGGTGTATCCGGATAATAGGATAAGTTGGTTACCTCGCCTCGATGTGATGAAATTAGCAATGGCTGAAAATAATACAATACATTTTACGATAATTTTATTTCATGTACTACCGAGTAATTCTCTGTTAGGGTGCTTATTTTCTTAGTGAAATATCACATTTATTTTATTTAATTTAATCAAAAACTACGACCAGTTTACTTTTAAATTCATTATTACATTTATTAGAAATTATAGGTACGCGAAATTCACAAAAAATACAAAATTCCCGAAAGTATTGCCTAAAAGAGGTCTGTTACGGCTGTATTAATGAGGAAAGTTTTTCTTATTAAATTATTCTTTTCTTGTCATACCTACATGCAATCAGTAAATTATAACTAGCTAAATAATTTGCGTAGCTGTCATCATGTACCCATGATTATTGTGTGTTATGTTTAAGTTGTTAACAGTTATAAAAATATCCCTTAAAAGCTTTGAAAGGTGAATCGCTAGCCTCATAAAGTGTCTTAATTATAGTGAGTTAATGTGGCTTAGGATAAGTGCATTTTTGTTCATTGTACTGATGTTAAATAAAGATATTTGAAAATGAAAAAACGAATGAGCAAAGTAATCAGTCTGATTACTGCAAGAAATGTTGTACAATTTATTCCAATTAAAAATGAAGAGCCGTAGATACCATTCCCCACCCACTATGATTATGATTATTTCTGCAGGGGCCACCCTGGTTCGATTCATGCCACGAACGCAGCACGGCGTAACGACGTTGCTTACAAGTCGGGTCGATTCGGACGCGGCTCGTGCCCGTTACGGTCTTGGAAAGAACATGATTGGCGTGCCTTTAGTTTTCTTACTCTATGGCTTGGCAATATATCCTACTGAATAGAACAGATATATTTATTTGCAATGAATGTAGGTAAAAAAGCAAGTGTTACAGTTTTATGGAGAATCCATTCTACCGCAAAAGTAAATTAAAATAAATTACAATAAACAACAGAATTGGTTTTAGAATTAAATTTCCTTAACCGCAAAAACATCTTGCACTGTATGATAAAAAACTCCATTAATAATGCTGTTAGATGTTTTAACCGACTTCCTTTCTTGAAAGAAAGAAAGAAGAACGAACATATATTTGCGATAAAATATGACATATAGGAAATACACAAACACAAAAAGAACAAATTGTGGTAAAATATGCGTCACATCCACGCAAAACGGCGCAAAGCGCTGGTTTTCAGCAACAGCAGCAGCAACAGCCTTTAAGAATTCATATTACCGTAGTTTAAATTACCTCTTTATTTCACTTGCACACTGCTCACGGACGGAGTGAGAGCGACACTGAGCGGCGGGGAGAAGGCTCCAAGGCGCCGATAGTTTAGGTACCGTACTTTCTTTTTACGGAGAAAAAATGGTAATAAAAAAAAAACTCAGTATCTCCATAGTATATTTAATTCAGTTGATAAGCAAAGTTTCATGATCTAATTTGTATTTTTTTAATACTACCGGTTTATTGTTCGGTTTGGAGGTAACTTTGTAATTTTTTTCTGTAGAGTTTTTTGGAATCGTGTTTTCGTCAAACATTAGACTTTAGCTTAACTATATATTTATTTCAAAATTATTATTTTCGATATAACGGAGGATCATGCTAAGCAATTTGAGGTATTAATATTGTTACCTAGGTATTTTATTGGTATTGCCAATTAGAAGGATGAGTGTGGTCTGTCATCCAAGAGACAATGTGATCAGCTACTGTATGGACAACAGCCTTGCAACCTTTCCTGTGATGTGTGGAACATATCCATCTCGATTTTCGCATCTGGGATGTCTTGTTCTTGTAATAGGTGTATCCGGATAATAGGATAAGCTTCTTACCTTGCTTTGATAGGACAAAATTAGCAATGTCGCCAATGGCTGTAAATGAAACAAACAATTTATTATTGTATCTCAAGCACCTGTAGAGTTTTTTTCAGATTTGTTGAATTTTTCGCACTAAAATATCAGATGATTTTTTATTATTATTTATTTGAATCATACAATTAAACTAAATTAAAAATTATTAATCAAATTAAATTAAACAATTATATTTAAATTGTGAATTATACATGTTAATCAGAAACTCAAAAGGACAAAATACAAAGGAGCCAACGAGCAATGGAAAGAAGAAGACAAACAAAGAAATGAAGACATACGTTAGATAACTAATGCTCTAGACGCCCTCGAACATACCCAACGTCTGAAATGGAAATGGGCAGGCCATGTAGCACGTACCTGTCACAAGATGGACACATAGAACGACGACATGGTCAGGATCAACAGGAAAAAGACCCAGAGGTCTCCCACCGGAACGCTGGGTATATGTAATAGAAAAAAAATGCATAGGCAAAAACTGAATGGTCAAAGCCAAAAATAGGGAAACCTGGAGAAATTGGAGGACTCGAAAAGACGCCATAACATAGTTGAAAAGTGTACATTATTTTTTTAACTTATTTTTTTTTTGTTTTAGTAATCCACTTGAGGAGCTCGTGGCTAAGTAATATCAGCCGCACGGGTGGATCCATCAGGTTAAGCTACGCTTGCCGGGGTTGGTCCGTGGATGGGTGACCATCTTTACATACCGAGACTTCCTCCGTGGCTCGAAAAGCACGTTAAGCCGTTGGTCCCGGCTGCCATTCGTGGATCTTTGACTGCCATTACGGGTCGTCAGAAGCCCGAAAGTCTGACAACCAGTCTTAAGAAGTATTGTGTTACCCAGTTACTGAGTTGTGAAGGTCAGTCGCTCCATGTAAAATACTGGTACTCAGCTGCATCCGGTTAGACTGGAAGCCGACCCCAACAATGTTGGGAAAAGGCTAGGCACATTGATTGTTTTAGTAATCCACTTGTAAATTATAAGTTTTTGGCTATGGAAATAAAGGCTATATTATATTATAATCAGAAACTACTTGAATTAAACAATTTAACTTATAAAAACTATACAAAAAAATCATAAAGATTAGGTACAAATGAAAACACTACCTAAAAGAAGTCGGTTAAAACACGGATCCAGTAATTGAGAAATAAGACTCTGTTATTCAAAAGGCAAATAAAAAATCTGCAGAAAGTGTTGTATCATTTATTCAAATGTTGACAGAAGAATAAAGAGCAGTAGCTCCCGCTGCCCATCCTATTGGTACTGGCCGTTAGAAGGATGATTGTGTTGTTTCCTCAAGAACACAATGTGATCGTCTACTGTATGGACAACGGCCTTGCATCCTCTCTTGCGGTTCGTGGAACACATCCACAATGTCTTTTGATTCTTTGTCTGGTGCCGGTAATAGGAGTATCCCGATATTAGGATTAGCCTACTGCCTCGCTTCGAGTATACGAAATTTGGAATACCTAAAAAAAAAATCTATGTTACGATCATTGTTTCTCAGGTATACAACATAAAATTACTGTTTTAGGCAAATTTTCTTGATCCCGAGCTACCGCTTTAACTTACCCCCGGCACTTTGTACCTAGTTCTCTGATTTCGAGATTGAATGGTATACCGTTGAAAAATGAAATGTCACTTTTATCTGAGTTAAGCAGAAACACACGGTTTACTTTTAATGCCTTTTTATTTATTTGAAATAATACGCAAAATTCCCGAATATAATTATCGTGAATTTTGTTAACTGCCTAAAGAATGTTGATGGCTGTAATGAGAAAAGTAAATCTGGTAATGACTTCAGTTATAAAAGGTAAATAAAATGCTGCAGGTAATGTTTTTTACATATTTATTCAAATTAAAAACAGAAAAAGCAAGAAGGAATAAGGAGCGAATCCGGTCGTGCCGCGGAACATGCACGGGAGAGGCATGACCATTCAGGCAAGGCACGGCCTTACGTCTAAAATTACAATATTATTAGTCTTACAAACCTAAACCTAGTGTTATTATTCAGCTTATATAGTCAGCTCGCTTATGTTATGACCTTGAATTTGCGTCGAGGCCGGGTGGGGGAGGGGCACTGTGCAGAATGACCGAAATCGGCGCACTCGCTCCTTTCTATTCAGTGTAAGCCCAGGTCCGCACGGGCGATATTTTCCCAAGGCGATTTTCTTTGCACACTGAATATTCAACGCTTTGCTTAGCACTCAGAGTTGAAAATCCAACAGCGTGTTTTTTTCGAAGCGCTGGGTTGCACTCTGTTGGATTCTCAACACTCGGCTAAACACCGTGAGTTGAATGAAAATCTAGTGCGCGACAAAATCCCACCGTGATATTTTTACATTCGCACGGACATAAAAATGTCGCGGCGGGATTTTACGACGGAACGTGGGCTTACTCACGACTCAAACGTTGCCTACAAATCTAGGCAACTCGAACGGTGTCCGCCACTGTCTAGAAAAGAACATGAGTTTCGCTTCTGCACGGATTTCATATTCTACGGCTTGCCAATTCCGGTGACTTGCTCATGAAATCGGTAGTGCCCATTAGAAGGGTGAGTATGGACCGTCTTCGCGTAAACAATGCGATCGGCTTGTGTATGGACAACACCCTTGCACCCTTTCCTATGGTGCGTGGAACACATCCATCTGGACTTTTGACTGATGGACGTCTTGTGCAAACAATAGGTGTAACCCGACATAAGGATTAGCCTGCTGCCTCTTTTGGAGTAGACGTAATGTGCCATTTCTGTAAAAAAAAACAAAAACAGAATTATTATCTTTGAAATATGACGTGTTTTAACTTATATTAATCCGAAACTAAACGATTAATTAATTTTTAAAGTAATTTATTCGTATAATGGAATGATTTGGTGATAATGAAACAATGCCGTAGGTAATGTTGTATAATTTATTCAATAATTTTGTTTATTTTTATTATTTCCGTGAGTGACATTGGCGTCCGGACAAAGATTTACGTATATTTATGTTCCATGACTTTCGCTTCTACATAATTGTCTTATTCTACGACTTGGCAATACTACTAAGGTATTGGTACTGCCCATTGGGTGGATGATTGTGGACTGTCTTCAAGAAGACTATGTGATCGTCTACTGTATGGACTACAGCCTTGCATCCCTTTACGCGGTTCGTGGAACACATCCATCTCGTCTTTTGATTGCTGTTTGTCTTGAAGTGCCGATAATAGGTGTATCCCGATAATAGGATTAGCTTCTTGCCACGCTTTGACCAGACATAGTTTGCAATGCCTGTAAATAAGTCAAACAATTTTACGATTGTTGTGTGTCAAACTATCTACTGAGTTTTTCTCTGAATTGTGCACTTTTCCCCATGAAATATCAATTATATTCTATGTTAATCAGAAACTATAAATATGACCAGAAACTAAATAACAAAATAAAATGAAATGTACTTCATTGGTAAGCGCATAACTTCAGAACGGCTGGACTAATTTGGTTGTTGAAATGATCGCAAGCCTAGTTACGCACGGGCGTATTTTTCCCGCGGCGATTTTTTTTTCGTGCACTCGCTCTGCCTAGCGCCTAGACTTGGAAATCCAACAGTGTGATTTTTCAACGCGCTGGGACGGGAGTGCGTCCCAGCGTGGTGGATTCTCAACGCTCGGCTCAACACCGAGAGTTGAAAATCCAGTGCGCGATAAAATCCTACCGTGATATTTTTATGTCCGTGCGAACGTGGGCTAATAGTTCGAATCAGGTTCTTAGGGAAAAAAATATTTGAAGTTGCCGGGAAAATTGGTTTATTTTCTATGGGAATTTTGTATAAATTATTGAAATTTGGACAGGACAACTTCTGTCGGGTCAGCTAGTATAAACTAATATTATAATAAAGAGATTAAATTTTTTGTATGTTTGTTTGTAATAAATAAACTCAAAAACTACTGGACCGATTTTTAAAAATCATTCACCAGTAGAATTTTATATTATCACTGAGTAATGTAGGCTATAATTTATATAGATATGACGCGGGCGAAGCCATTGGCGGAAGTTAGTATTTATTATAACTGGCAATGCGACATCCATATTTGTAAAAAAAAATACAAACTTGTCACATTTTTATGAAAACAAAAATTATTGATATAACTGTCACAGAAACAAGTGCATGCAAAAAGATAAGTTAACTCGAACATGGTAGGGATTAATAAAGCAGAAAATTGATTAATGTATCAGTAATCTTTTTAAAGATAACATAATTTACGAAGATAATGCTGAAAGAATACGGAAATGGTAACGAAATGAAATTGTTTATTCTGAAATAGGATATCGGAATCACTTTTACACATTAAAAAAAAAAACCAGATGCCCAAATTGCTCCTATATCAGAATGATGTTGCTGATAACTGATGATTTACTATGCTGCAAGGCCTATTTACTCGACCCAAACTACCAAAAACAAAACGCACTAAGCAGGCAAGGTAGGGAGAAACAACAAAAAAAACCGTGTTTAAAACAAACACAGAGACAAAAAGTTGTACTTTAATCATTTTGTCGTACGGAGTATACATTATCAATCTTTAAAAATCTATCAAACACATTAGGATTCTCGTACAACCAATTAACTCTTGGCAAATGTTTATGGTCCAACTTTATGGTACCTGGTACTATGACGTCTCCTAGTGTATAAAGAGCAGCTTTACATCCCTTACTTGAATGCGTAGAACACGCCCATCTAGACTTTCTATTGTTAGTCGTTTGACGGTAAAATGAATACCCTGCTACTAAAAGTAGCCTATTACCTCGCTTCGAGAAGACGTAACTTGCAAAGCCTGTAAAAAATAAAAAATATAAACTCCATAACCAGAGAGACCAAACTGAACAAGTATCTACGTCAGTTTCGCCTGATCGGCCACATGCACATGCACGAAAAAAACAATCTAATCAGTAAGGTCCCCAAGATACAGGTAACTACTTAGTTTGGGGGCCACCGAAAAAAATAACTGATTGATATGATGAAACAATTATGTAATAGATGTAAGGTCATCTTTGTATATTCATGTTCTATTTTTTTTTGTTAGTTTTAACTATACAGGATGGAAGGGACATCGACGCCAAAACTAATACCATGGATTCAGTACATGATTCTGAACCCCCAAAATTGAAATTTTTCGTCGGTTATTATAAGAAAAGATCTGCTGTTTCATACAAAAGTGCAATAGCTACGCGGTCAAAATGTATGGGACAGATGGTTTTTTTGTTAAATAACCCACGAAAACTGTCAACTCATGGGGGTTCAGAATCAAGTACTGAATCCATAGTATCAGTTTTCGCTTCGATGTCCCTGCCACCCTGTTTTTACTGTCCAACACCATATTCTGTGTGTTATGTTTCTGACGAAAACATTCCCATTCCGATGCCCAACTCCATAGATATTAAAAACGAATGACAGGAAAAATAACGTTTATTTGACCACAGTAATATTATTAGGAACATTACGTGAAAAAATAACAAAATTATTGTGTACCTCGTCATAAGCATAATGAGCCTTAATGCTCCCACTACTGTGATACAGGCCTCTTCTCTTCGAGAGGGAGTGGGCTGCTATCTACCACGCGGACCTTGTGCGGGTTAGTACATGTTACATGTCTTCTAATTTTTGGTTCTAGGACATGCCCGATTCCTCACGATGTTTTCCTTCACCGGTTTGAGAGCAGTGGTGTGCCTCGGAGCTGCGCCAAAATGGTCTGTTTTAGCAGGAATACCTGCTAAACGCTATCCTGAACGAATCACTCTGGGACATAAGAACACCGATGACATTAACTTCTAGGGTGACAATATTAAGTTAGGTTTGATGTGCTCCGTTCGATGCATGTGTGTGATTTAACCTCGAGTAGACTATTCGATCACCTACAGTGTGGGCCGTTGCCCTGCAACCCTTCCCGTGGTGCGTGGAACATAACCATCTTGTCTTCTGATTGCTGTAATACGAGCTGTTGCGGTAGAATGCGTATCCCGATATGAGGAGTTGCTTACAGCCTCGCGTTGAGTAGACGTAATTTGCAATGTCTGTAAACAATTAAATTAGTATCACGATCATTGTTTTCAGGCCTTGTACTGCCTGAAAAAGACAAGACAAGCTCGTGATTAAGCTAAAATAACAACAGGCAACCAAACAAAAAAACAAGAAAAAAACTATACATACACCTATACCTAATAAAATAGAAACGAAGTTAAAACTGAGCATTGAATATTTAAAAAAATAAGTAATTGATTCGAGGTGTGGGAACGAGTTCGATACAGAAAATTATAGTTTTTCAAATTTTTGTCCTTTTGTCTGGATGTATAAGTGGGCTCCAGAGAAACCTCACCCCCTAGCAATATAAAAAATAATGCAAGGTGGTGAGGTTTCTCTGGAGCCCACTGTATCTACATAATGTTCCGGATTGGCACAAACGACTGAACGGACTTGGATGAAATTTGGCACACAGGTTAAAAGAAGAAAGAAAGAAAATACGTTTATTTGCGGTAAACATGACGCAAAGAAACAACAAACAGTAATTTATAACCTGGTACTTGTAATCCCGGTAGAGCGGGGTCTTATGAGCCACGGGGTCTCCTGCACCACCCACACTAGTACACAGACGGTGTGGGTTTGATACAAGTGAGGGATGCCACAAGAAGCATGTGGGTTATGCTACTCGGCCGCTGTTGCGTTGGTAGCCGATCGGTATTCGGTTTGAGTGTGCGGCGTACATTTCCTCTATTTTCGCGCCATAAGTAAAAAAAGCAGTTCGTCGTAAGTTTTGGTTTCCAGGCCACGTTTGTTGTGTTACGGGAATAGTGTATTCCGATGGCAGAATAAAAAATAATGTAATATTAATAGGTAGTCTTAAAGTGGCTCTGTCCAATTGGTAATAAAATGGGGAAGGGGTCATTTGAGCCAAAAAAACGTGGTCTCTTGAGCATTTCATATCATTGTGGTGTGCTAACATATTTCATAACTAAATTGTATTCTCCTGTTCTGGTAGGTTTCCAGGCGAAGATTGGCTGTAGTGCACCGGTTACCGCAAATGAGCACATGTTCAGTGCACCTCTGCTGCTGGTGCAGTTTATGTTTGCATCAACTGTGACAGTGATAAGGCAAAGCTAGTTTTTACATTTCTATTATTTCCTAATATGTTCTTATTGTTACCTAAGAATGTTTATTAAAAATTTATAAAAGGTTTTATTTGTTTATATTAATTCTCTTATGAAACAAACCTTTAAGTCCACTGACTCAACTAGCCCCGTGGGGTAGCTTAATTGACCCCACCTAGTGGGCTCAAATGAGCCATCTCACGTTTGTGATATAGATGTAAATTAGTCTAGTAAACAAACGAATTTGTTAAAAAAAAATGATGATGTTACATAGCTAAATAAACAAACTACTTATTTTAAAAGGTATTTCGGATTACCTCATTCATTCGAAGCTATAATGCTTTGAATAAAATCATGATCAAGTTCCCCCCCCCCGCTCTGCCACGCCTTCCCGTGATAGACTTTCCGACATCCACGCGGGCGAATCCGCGGGCAAAAGCTAGTAAATAATCAAACAAAAAATAACAACTTTTGGTTGTTAAACTTTTAAATATCCGGGTGCATGTCTCACAAGCTAGGATGTCTTACAATAGTAAATTACCCTTTCAAAAAATTTACTGGGCCCAAAAAATTCAAACGAAAAGAAACGAAACGAATAAGCATTATTTCATGAAAGGGTAAGTAAGACTGAAAAAAAGAAACACAAATAAATTATATATAGTCATTTATTAATTAACGTAAAGCATAAAAATGAGTAAATTACGAAAAATCTCGAACACAATGTTGAGGTTTCTCATTCACCCAATTGACTTTAGGCGAATGATTATGTCCTAAATTGCCGGATACAATTCTATCATATACTGTATACACAACGGCTTTGCATCCGTGTCGTTGATGCGTAGAACACAGCCATCTTGTTTTTTTACTAAATGAAGTCCGGTGGCGGTAAAAAGAGTAGCCTGATATTAGGATTAGCTTATTGCCTCGCTTTGAGTAGACGTAATCAGCAATGCCTGTAAATAAATTATTAATATTAAGACTTTTCTTTTGCAAAACCCGGTTACAGAAGATTGTTTGTAAAACTTTTGAGAAAAACCTGTATTAGTACACGTAATTAGTTACAAGGCACTAAGTAAAAACCTTTGTGCCCCACTCTCTCCTACCTACTATGAAGAATGAAATAAAAAGAAGAGGTTTCATGAAATAACAATCACATAAAAGGTATTTTAAATTATTATTTATAACTTAAATTACAACTTAAAAATTATTAAGCGACTTTATACAGAAAGTAACGTCGCTTGAATAGCCGACAATTATTTCACTGTTTTCTTGATTGGGCGATATTACTGTATGGAAATAAGAACTAAAGCTAACCAGTAAACTAAAATATTGATTATGAAATGCAATGATTAATATCGTAACGCGGATTATTTAGTTTAAGATGTAAAAAAAAGTATTTGGAAACTTTACAAATGCTTTTTTACACCTAAAAAGGTTACAACATCAAATTCAGTGTTATAATTGCAATTTATTATTAATATTCTAGTTCACTAGTTAGCCATATTTCTTATTTCCATTCCAGAAATATTACCTAATTAATCAAAACGGTAAATATTTGACAGCTACTTGCGACGTTGCCAACTTTTAAGACGAACGCTCTTAAGTTGTAAAAAATCTCACACACAATTTTCGGGTTTCTCATTCACCCAATTAACTTTAGGCAAATGATTATGTTCTAAATTGCAGGATACTATTTCATCATATACTGTATAAACAACAGCTTTGCATCCGTGTCGTTGATGCGTGGAACACAGCCATCTTGTTTTTTTACTAAAAGAAGTTCGTTGGCGGTAAAAAGAGTAGCCTGATATTACGATTAGCTTATTGCCTCGCTTTGAGTAGACGTAATTTGCAATGCCTGTAAAATTAATTAATATTAAGACTATTGTTTTACAAAACTCGGTTGCCGAAGCTTGTTTGTAAAACTTTTGAGAACAACCTGTACCCTAATTGCGTAATACACGATCAAACAGAATCTGAATCGTTCTGGTACAGATTGCTAATCCATTGCTTCATAAGTTCGAAAAAATATCTGCTCAACAACGTAAATAACGCAATGAATGTAGTTGAACTGTCAAAATGAAACAGATTAGTCGGAATCGTTTACGAAAATGTGTTACGTAATTAGATTTTACCCCGCACTGTTATAAGAAGAGGTTTCATGAAATAACAATCACTTAAAATATATTTTTAATTTACATATGATAATGAATAATGAAATTCAAATATTTATTGCTCTCATGTGGTAAAAAAGTTATTATTTAACTAACAGCTCAATCATTATTTATCACTCGTTTTTCTGCTGTGCGAAGTCCGTTGACGGTAAAAAGAGTAGTCTGATATTAGGATTAGCTTATTGCCTCGCTTTGAGTAGACGTAATCTGCAATACCTGTAAAAAAATATTAATAATAAGATTTTTTTTTTGCAAAATTCGTTTGACTACAGAAAGTAGTCTGTAAAAAAATGCACTATAAAAAAATAAAAAATGGAACAGCTAAATAAAAGAAGATGAATATGAATAGAATCAGAATAAGAATATTATTTATTTGCAAGAATACGAGTACAATAAGTTGACAAATATACATACATATAGTTTTCAATCATATTCAACTAGGTTTCTGGTTTGAAAATTTTAATTAAATGATAAAGCGCAAAACACAAAAATTTTAACGAGACAATAACAAATACAAGAGATAATTTTTTTATAAAAAGAAAATCGTAACACCAATATTAAACTTAAAAAATTTCTTAATCTTAAAAAAGTATTTTATATTAAAATAAAATCTAAATAAAATAATAATAAAAATATATCAAAACTTTGTCTGTTAGAAACTCGGATATATTATGATAGCTTTTTTTAGTAGAAAGTTCTTTATTTCTTTTTTAAATATGATGTTACAAGACAACAATCACATAAAAATATTTTAAATATTTATTTATATATTGATAAATAACAGCTTACAAATTATAAAGTGGTGAAAAATCTAACATACAATGTTCGGGTTTCTGATTCACCCAATTGACTCTAAGTATAAAAAAATTCAGAACACTTACGTATAGGTATTGGAGCTATACGTAAATAGTTACAAGAGGCAATATTTAAAAAGCAGACCGTTAAACGAAATAACTATCGCATAAAAGGTATTTTAAATGATTATTTATTTCTTAAATAACAGCTTAAAAATTAAGAAGTTGTAAAACAATCTCACACACAATGTGCGGGTTTCTCATCCACCCAATTGACCTTCGGCAAATGATTATGTTCTAATTTTCCGGATACTATTTCATCATAAACTGTGTACACAACTGCTTTGCATCCGTATTTTTGATGTGTGGAACACAGCCATCTCGTTTTTTTGCAGTTGGAAGTCCGGTGCCGGTAGAAAGAGTAGCCTGATATTAGGATTAGCTTATTGCCTCGCTTTGAGTAGACGTAATCTGCAACGCCTGTAAAAAAAAAAAAATGTAATATTAAAAGTTTTCTTTTGGAAAACTTGTTTATAGAAGATTGTTTATAAAACTTTTCAGAACAAACCAATATCTATACGTAAATCGTTACAAGGCAATATGTGAAAAACAGACCTTTCCCTCCTCTATCCTGCCTTAGAATATGAATGAAACAAAAATAATAAAGACGAGGTTACATGAAATAACAATCGCATAAAAGGTATGTTAAATAATAATTATTTATTACTTAAATAACAGCTTAAAAATGATGAAGTTGTAAAAAATCTCACACACAATGTGCGGGTTTCTCATTCACCCAATTGACTTTCGGCAAATGATTATGTTCTAATTTGCAGGTTACTATTTCATCATATACTGTGTACACAACAGCTTTGCATCCGTGTTGTTGATGTGTGGAACACAGCCATCTTGTTTTTTTGCAGTTGGAAGTCCGGTGTCGGTAGAAAGAGTAGCCTGATATTAGGATTAGCTTATTGCCTCGCTTTGAGTAGACGTAATCTGCAATGCCTGTAAAAATTGAATAAATATTAAAAGTATTATTTTGCAAAACTTGTTTACAGAAGATTGTTTATAAAACTTTTCAGAACAAGCCAATACCTACCTATACGTAAATCGTTCCAAGGCAATATGTGAAAAACAGACCTTTCCCCCGCTCTATCCTGCCTAATAATATGAATGAAACAAAAATAATAAAGAAGAGGTTACATGAAATAACAATCGCATAAAAGGTATTTTGAATAATAATTATTTATTACTTAAATAACAGCTTAAAAATGATGAAGTTGTAAAAAAATCTCACACACAATATTCGGGTTTCTCATTCACCCAGTTGACTTTCGGCAAATGTTTATGTTCTAATTTGCAGGATACTATTTCATCATAAACTGTGTACACAACAGCTTTGCATCCGTGTTGTTTATGCGTAGAACACAGCAATCTCGTTTTTTTGCAGTTGGAAGTCTGTTGGCGTCAGAAAGAGTAGCCTGATATTAGAATTAGCTTATTGCCGCGCTTTGAATAGACGTAATCTGCAAAGCCTGTAAAAAATAATTAAAAGACTATTCTTTTGCAAGCCTCGTTTGCAGAAGATTTTTGTAATTTTGTTCTGCTTGCAGTATTGAGCTTGTTAAGTGGGAACTAGAAACGAAACTAGTGTTGTGACACGTGGAATACATGTCATACCTTGGTTTAAACGCAGAATAAGAAGAATGAAAAAAAAGAAATTGTAACGTGATAATAAAAATCACATTAAAGGTATTTTAAATAATTATTTATTTATTAAATAACAGCTTAATAATTATAAAGTTGTGAAAAATCTAACATACAACGTTCGGGTTTTTCATTCACCCAATTGACTCTAGGCAAATGATTATGTTCTAGCTTGCAGGATACTATTACATCATTCACTGTGTGGACAACTGCTTTGCATCCATGTTGTTGATGAGTGGAACAAGCCCATCTTGTTTTTTGGCCTATGGAAGTCCGTTGGCAGTAGAAAGAGTAACCCGATATTAGGATTAGCTTATTGCCTCGCTTTGAGTAGACGTAATCTGCAAAACCTGTAAAAAAAGATATACCTATATACTTTTCTTTCGGACAAAAGTCTGTGCTATAACTACTTATGCTCTGTGATGAGTTTCAATATTCATCTATTATAGTTTCTGTTCAAAACATGAGGCACTATTGTCCAACAGGGTTCTGGTTTAACGCCGAAAATGATTTATCATAAAGCATAATAAATCAGTCTATCTAAATCTGTAAAAATCTTTTAAAATACATACATAAGCCTCATAACAAAAGAAGAAAGAAGCAATGCGAGCGTCAAACAATACGAATTTAAAATAAGAATCAAAAAAAAATTGTCCTTTATTTATTAACAAATTAAAACCTTTTCAATTATTAAAGTACCCTATACAAACAAGTTTTTGGTTTCTCAAGCCTAAAGGCTACAAATATGGAGAGATCAATGTGGATAATCGAACCTGCTCCAGCACGCGTAGCATGACCACTTCTATCAGTACTCTACGAAGACAAAGGTACATTAAATGTCACACAACAGTATCAGTGTCCTTCGTTTCTTCCGTTCCTACGGTGGTAATTCTATGCGTGTTGATCGATCTGAACGGATCCGTGCACATGCACTAAAACAATTTAATGAAACAAATTGCGTTCGGAACGAATTTTGATGAAGTCCCACGGATCTGAAGTTAGAATCGACGATATATTATAGCCTTAATGATTATGATAAATATTCATAGATACTATCTGATCCTCTGCTGTATAGACGACGGCTTTGCATCCTCTGCTTTGATGTGTAGAACACAGCCATCTTGTTTTATTGCTGACAGACGTCCGATTACGGTAGAAAGAGTACCCCGAAACCAGGATTAGCGGTTTACCTTTTTTTGAGAACGCGTAAGTTACAGAGCCTGTGAAAAATAATCTAATTTAAGCGTTAATTTCTCAGTACTATGAAATAAATTACATTTAGGCCGTTAGAAACATAATTCCTAATTAAGTGCGAATATTGTATTTTTGACTGGAACACGTTTCACTCGCACGTGTTCCGTAGTTCCATACTAGCATATGTGAAGGTCTTAAGCACGGAGTTATACAGTTGAACAAACCACATAGATATGTCGTAGGCAGAGCGTTTGTAAACGGATCTTAGCTTTGAAATATGTCGAAGGCAAATTGTCAACGCGTTCAATTGTTATAATTTCGACATTTATTGTTATTGTAGTGTGACCATCATAAAACACAGGTTGGACAAATCAGACTTTATCCCAGCAATCAGGGACCTATTATGTCACTGTAAAATGAGTGAGAACCGATAGTTTATAATATATGGGTAAAATTTCCGTTAAAAAAATTGCCGAGAAATTGTGAACTGGGTGAAATGGGTTAGGTTAGGTTAGAATTGTGACCAACCGCTATTTTCAAGCTGCTCGCACCTAAGCAAGCTATTTAGTATTAGCACAAGGTGCGTTAGGTAGCAAGCAAATTTGATATCAGTTCACAATTTGTCGGTACTATTTCCGTTAGATTATATACGTAAACTATCGAAAAATAATGCGTGAAATAGTAAATGGTTCGTTGCAGTTCACAATTTTTCGACAGTTTTTATACCAATAATATTCCGCAGAAGTCCTCCGAGCACCAGATTCCATGGACACCTTAGCGTTTTTACGTGCCGGATGACTAATTTATGTAGGTAGTTCAATTTGCCGCGGCATTTTGTAAACGGCGTTTGAATTGTCCATCAAATGTTGTGGGCATATTATAAAATAACAAGGTAATTTACATTTTGCCCTCGGAATATTTCATAATTACGAGCATTTGTAAATGGACGACGCCGCTTGTAAAAAAAAAAGCGGCATCATAAAAATTGTCTGCGACAGATATAAGAAAAGATACAGAACAGTAGAGAAGGACAGAAAATAAAACACAAAATAATTAAAGAATTAGTCATGTATTCATTTATTAGGTTACAGGCTTATCATAATTCAGCTACGTAAAATCGCCCAGGCGTTTATATAAAGGCTCCTGAAGCCAGACGCAACACGACAGCGCGACACGACTCTAGTAGAAGAATTTCTATGAAAACTTCATGGAAATGGTTCTACTAAAGTCGCGTCGGGCCTGGCTGCGGGAGCCTTAAGACATTGATTGAGCTTTAAAAAGCAACTGTCACACAAGTATGAGTGACAGCGGCGTTGTACCAAAGCCTGTCTTTTTTAAAACACGATTGGCTTTAATATTAAATAAAGAATTTTAAGGTTTCTCATCTGCCGTACGATTCTGTAAAAATATCACCGTGAAACTTAGGTGAAGTGAGCGTGAAGTGAGCTGTCAATAGTGTTAATCCCTAGCATCCTGCCGGTCGATTCTGTGGCAGTGACAGCTCACTTCACGCTCACTTCACCTAAGCTTCACGTTAATATTTTTACAGAATCGACCGACTGGACTCATTTACTCTGGGTTATGATATGAAAAAGTGCCAACTACTTGAACCCTTATTATGTAAACAGCAGCTTTGCACCATTTCCTATGATGTGTGTCTCAAATTTTGATAAAAATGGTATCCCGATACGAAGAGGATTTTTTTTTTTTATAAAATTTGCTAACGTGACTACGGCAAAAGGAATCGATAAGATTGCTTGTCATAGAATCGCATAGGAGGTTGCTTAATACAAAAATAAATACAACAAATTCACATACACATAATATTATCAGTTTTTCTTAACATTAATACGATTACCAAAATTGTACGTAAAAATTACTACATCTAGACAAAAAGCTAAAATACGCTAAATTAATGCAGCACACAGTATGCAAGTAGATTGGCTGTAAGATTAATTTCGAACATTTGTCAGCAAAAACATACATGCATACATTTATTAAAAATCTTAGAGTTATTGGATACATTTCATACATTTGTCAGCCAAAATGTACTTAGATGTATTAAGGCGACTTTCACACTTCACTTCACTTTTACTATGAAACTGAGATATTAGTATTAAACTTCCATATGAATGATTACACTGACAGCTCTAGAACGCGGGTTTAAATGATCGCGTTCAGTTTTATTGGTAAAATTCGCCCTAAAAGGTCGGCTATAAAAATCGTGTTATAGATTTTGAATAACTTTATATAGAAAACTTAAAGTAGTAGCCACAAAAGAAAAGGCGGGCTAGCTGAAGAGTTTCACCAGTCAGTAAAAAAATCGGATTGAGGATAGCCTGTAGATGATTGTTAAAAAAAATGTGAAAGGCACTGCCAACCCTTAATGTATTAATCAAATCTTATAGCTATTTGAGACATTTCTCATACATTTGTCAGCAAAATGTATTCTTAATACGTGTCACTCCAAAATCACAGGGTCGTTGTCAGTTGCGAGATATTTATTATAACACCTTGATTGCGGTTTTTCTTCAGTCCAATTTTTTGTAGGCTGGTGATGGTGACCGAACTTCCTGTATACGATGCGGTCGCCGGATGTATGAACCTTAGCCTTGCACCCTTCTTTGTAGTGAGTGGAACAGGCCCAGGAAGTCACCCTAGTACTGTATGTCCTCAAACGTTGGAAAGAATAGCCAGATACAAGAATATATTGCTCTCCTTGTCCCGAGTAGACGTATTTTACAGCGACGGCAGTATCCGTACCTGGAAAATGTACGGTGATTAGTAAAAAAAATGTACAACAATTTTATTATTGTTAAACTGAGTTCTATAGATAAGGAACGCTACCGGCTAAACCTGATTTCAATTCATGTTTTTTTTGCATGTTGCGAACTATTTCTTCCAAAGCATTTGTTAACGAAACCAGTTCAGCATTGAATAAATAATTTGATCTGATTTTGAAGCTTTCGTTGCTTAGCTCAGACTTATTTACAAAATGTCTTTTAAATTGAAAGGAAAAATCTTTGTTTTTTGACACGTTAAATAAAACTAAAGGCTATTACTATTAAACTTTTATTAAGGGTAAATGCTAAAGGGGTTTTCTAGATTTGATTTTTATTTGATAAAGTCTTTGTTCTGCTATTTCCAGCCACGTATCGAAAGTTATCATCGCACTGCTTTTTTATGAAATCTGAAAAGTAAATAAAACACACCCGTGCCTTCTTCATCGGTTTATTTATTTTTTCTGCACGTCTTACACACACTCGTTCTGTCATACATTTAACTAAACACATTATGATAATAAAACAGTATTGCTGTCTATTGAGCCATAAAGTTACCGGGATTTCAAAATATTTGTAACAAAATTGAAAAAAAAAAATAAAGCACTCTGTCCACTGGCCGTAGTTGACCATACACTGAGTTTTAGCTGAGTGAGCGTTCTCATGAAACTGTGGTGGAGTGGGGATAACATCCTTCAACATCGTCTTTTACTGTCCCATTACAAAACCGGCTGTAACTTTAACTTTCGGCACAAAGTTAAAACTCTATTTGTAATGAGACGGCTAGTGGATAAAGCTGGTGCCATACGACCATCAACAAGCCTTTGTACAGAGTTGTACGAGGGTCGGTTGGCACGGCCGCGCCGTCGGGTGTGTCGGCTATACGATTGGCGATAAGCTCCCGACTTCAGTGTGATTAAAGCTCGCGGATCGAAATCTCACAAATGACATCTCTATTTCCTAAATGTAAAAAAATTGTTATTTCTGTAGCACTTTTGTCTACAATAGACGAAAAAAAAGTGATCAGACGATGACGACAGCACTAGCTTATGTCAATACTTTTAACATAACACATATTGTTCTCTTTTTCATTTAGAAGAACGTCAAAGGACCATAAGATAAGAAAGTTTAGAAAAAAAAAAGGACACTGGTCCTTTTTTTCAAAACGTGGTAATGATTATTTTGGGAATGTTTTTTGCTGCACATTTTTATATATATTTTTTATTTAATTTATTTAGGTAACATGAATATTTAAACAGTGTTAGAAATATTTACAGAAAAATGTATGTACAGTTACTAATGTATATGCAGTTATAGTATGTAGTTACCAATAATAAATAACTAAACATCTTACTGAACAAAGCATGTACTTAATTGATTATTATTTCTTTGGATTACCTTCCAGACAAGTATGGGCAGATGGTCAGCGTTCTTTAAAAAAATGCTTTTATTTGTTTGAGGATCAAGAATTACGTTATGAATCTTTTAAAATAATTTGAACCTTAGTAAGAAGAACTGAGTCGACTGTAGTTACCTGTTTTTTTTACCACCCTTACTGCATTGCCACCCTATTTTTACGGCACTGTGGAACACAAAACTTTTTATAAACCGATCTCTTTGAATTCTCCTTACTTACCATTCTTTGATTCTTGGAACCGATTATGTTATAATAATACCTATTCCGCAGGGTAAAAATATGAATTATAAGCAAATCATGTCGGAGATTCCTTTTTGTTTACATTATGAGTAATTTTAGGAATACAAAATTACTAACCTAAAACATTTACATGCAATATCAAAAAATTTGATTGATCCCATATTACATCCACAAGTTTATTTAAGGGAATATACGTACAGCCACAGATTTTCGGCAAACTTTTTGATGTCACACACTTCTTTGCGCAATTTTTTGGTATAAGTACATAATATGTATAAAGAGTTTTCTATTTATCTATCTATCTACAGTTTTGTATACTGATGATCCAACTAAGCCACACATCACACGTGTTATTTCGGCGAGCGATCGCCAACGACTGATAATTTTACGGTCGTATTTAGTCACCTGTGGCATGCGCTTGCGCCCCTTCGCAGCACAAAAAAAGTCAAGCTACATTTGGTGCTATCGATTTTAATCGAAAGTGTTTTGGTCAATTTGCTATTTACCGATGCCGCGATTTGTCAATTTTTAAAATATTATACTGCTATATTAACTGAGTTTCAAAAAGAGCATTTGTCTTGACGTGGGTTCAACATAAGTTATTTGTAATCATAAGAATAAAAACTGTTGTTCTATTGTAGGAGAGTTGGTGCTGAAAATTATTCCAACTAAAAAGTTTAGTCAGTTATACTATCACATGTATCACAGTATAATAAAGTAGCAGTATTACTTGGCAGCGACTTTGATAAACCTTCCGCGTCCGTGCCTAACTGCCGCGTACTGGAGACTGTTGCGTACTGATATACACTGATATTTCGAAGCGCATCGTTTCGGCCGTTTTTTATGAAGACATTCTATTGTTACTTATTTATACTGTGCCTGTATTCTGTGAACCAATCAAAAATAAGCTTAAAAACAAGGACTTTTTAAAAACCAGTTTCTTTTCGGTGGGTGACTGTGATCCAACTTTTGTAATATTATTTTATCGTTAAGGGTATGAATGAGAGCTTTGCATCCATTTCTATGATCAGTTGAGCACAGCCATCTTGATTTCTTACTGGAATACGTTTCTTGGCGGTAGAAGGAGTATCCTTCTATTAACAGCAGCCTTGTACCTCGCTTTGAGTAGACGTACGTAAGTGGGTCTGAAAGGAAGAATGGGTTTTATAACGATCACACATAACATCATGCCTACATTCCCCCAAGGGTTAAGCAGAGGTGTACCTTCAAAGAAGTTCATATCTAACCAGTTTCAAAACAAAATCCCGTGAACACGATGACCAGATCTGTTACCGGCCCGGTACTATAGTCTCCGAGCGCTGCATGCAAGAATAGTCCCTATAGTTGTCCCACATGGATTTTATAAAGGTTCTCTTAAGTTAGTAATTAGCAGTTTATGGTCCAAAAATGCTGCCTAGAGGCACACTCTAAGCGAATTGTTTTTTTAATTACTTGAAATGAGAACTGTTTTTAGTTCTAAAAAAATAAGATAATAATATTTATTACCTAATCTGCGTTCGCAATTTATTTGTCAAACATGTAAACAAACACGAGTTTTCCACTTAGACAAACATCAACTTTATGCAAGTGTAAATAAAGTTGATGTTAGACCGACTAGTACTGTTGAAAAACTCATAAAACATATGAAGTTGTAGCGCAAACTGAACCTTATGTGTAGGCATTATAGTTGTTTCTCCTAAACCTCGTGTTTGTTTATATATTTGAAAAATGAATTGCGAACGCAGACTATGTGGTTTATAATCATCATTGCGCATTCATTCGATAGTAAGAGCAAATTTTACCAACAAAACTGAACGCGATCGTAAGAAGTATAGCGAATCTGCAAAATTGTTTATAATATTAAAATTATATGAAATCGTATAAAACAGAATACATTACGCGGCAGCATGACTGGGTGGCACGACACCAAATTTTTTATTTAGAGTGCAGTGCCAGTCAGTGCGGAGTCGTTGGACGCGTTGACAGTCGCTGTCAAGATAAAACCAAAGAGTATGCACCATATTGTGCTCAACTTAGAGGTAATAAAACCTAGAAAACTCAAAAGTCAACATGACGGGAATCGACGTGGAAGAAATGATTAATTAAAACAGCTATTGTGATAAGAGTACAGATATCCCAAGAAAAAAATGCGTTTCAGGAATTATCGTCTATCTATCACGCGTGATTATGTGATCTAATATAGAGCTGTTACAACAATAGAAATATTACTTACTTGTCTATTTTGTATTACAATTATTACAAAATTATAGATTTACAACTCTATGCAATTCCAAAATTACTTTTAAGTGACAAATGAAGATCGGAATAGGTAACCCGATAGATAAACAACTTCTTACAAACGCGCAATGATAGGTGCACTACCACAAAGTGCGGCAGCACAAATCTTAGAAGTTTTGTTTCTGTGGGGGTTTACTCAGGTGCAACGTTCGTGTTAATTCGGAAACGCGAAGATTACCGAAGCGCATTCTTTTTCTGGTTTAACTGTACATTTATTGTTCGTGGTGATGCATAATGAAACAATTTATGTCTTGTTCACAAAGTGCCACTTTGTCGAGGTACGTATCCAGACTTTTAATTTGAGGGAGAGACATTAAAACTACAGAACAACTTTCTCCATGGTACACACGGCTACACATCAAGCTATGCATTTCCAGTATAAGTTGAACTCGCATTGTACAAAAATCCTATACAATACGAGATCAGCATAAACTGGAAATGTATAGCTTGATGTGTAGCCGTGTGTACCAACACCCTTAAATAATTATGACCACACCTTTCCGATAAATACTGTATATTATGTTGTTCAATTGAAGTTAATGATTCACTATGTTTAAGGGACGTCACTGAGTAGGTACCATGAAAGAAGTTCATAATGACCCACCGTAAGGACTATTCTTGCTTGCAGCGCTCGGCAGCTATAGAACCGGGCCGGTGACAGATGTGGTCATCGTGTTCACGGGATTTTGTTTTCATACTGGTTAGATATGAACTTCTTCGATGGTACCTACCAAGGTCAGCTTTTTGTTCTTTTGTTTTTAAAATAACAAAAATAGCTACATTTTCATCCACGGATGCAGAACTGTTTTTTTCGGTGGATTGGAGGCAGACAGTTATGTAGATCATATTATATAATTTAAATCAAGTAATAGGGATGATGAACAAAATTTTTTTTAGACCGTCTTTGAGATTATAAAAAAATATTGGATACGTATTTTTTATTTTTTTACCCCTTTCACTATGGGACCAACGCTGAAATCGCGGAGAAAAAATCGGCTGTTCCCTACATTTCGACGAGCTATGCGAATATAAATGTAGGGAACAGCTGATTTTTTTTCGTGATTTCAGGTTTGGTCCCATAGTAAAAGTTGTTTATAATGACGAGTACAATGACCCCTTAAAAGGTTGTTGGTGTTTTACCAATAGCCCTGTATATATATTATTACGTTAATACGTGAAGCGGAAATTTTGCTTTACTTTCACCCCTTTTTACGAAAATTACGCGGACGGAGGGGTATGAAATTTGGTACAGTTAAAGTTTATATGGAGAAGAAGTGCAGAAAGCTAGTATTTATATAAAATGTAAATTAGAAATAAATTAAATTAATAAAAACAACATTACACACACTACCATCCATGCGTTTGACACAAGATGGCTACCTTAGAATCAAGACATTTAAATGAATTATGGTCGAATTTCGACCTCTGGGCGACCACTAGTACGGTTAAAAAACCCAACTGAAACACATTACTCAGTTTTTGTCAGACCATAACATGCATAATGCCATTCAGATTGTTTAGGCCTATGATTATGTTCGTTATTTGCTTTTATTAAGAAATCCTTATAAGTATGTGCTGAAGCTTTGCATCCCTTCTTCCTATGTGTAGCACAGCTCCATCTTGCTCTTTCATTCGGAAGTAAGTTCTGCCGGTGGAAATGATACCCTGCCATCACAATCATTTTCTGTCCCCGTCGAGTTTCAACGAAGCTAAATGATTCTGTAGAGAAAAGTATACAGTAAGACATATGTAAGGTTCAAAGCAGCACGCTTAGCATGACCACCGTAGAAACGGGTTTTGTCGACGGAAGAATAGACAAAATTACAGATCAATCAGACAGCAATAACAATCTGTAATTTTATCTATTCTTCCGTCGACAAACCCCCTTTCTATGGCGATCATGCTACGCGTGCAAGTGGTGTTCAGTAGTTTCAGCCCATGGGAACAGGGCATGAGTTTATACATTCTATACTATTAAACGAGAAATATTTGTATATACATATATATGTATATATATATATTTGTAATCAAGTTCTCGAAAACGGCTCTAACGATTCGATGAAAGTTGCAATAAGTATAGTGGTTTACGGGGGCGAAAATCGATTTAGTTAGTCTAGTCTCATATCTGGGAAAATTCGTTTTCTCCGTATTTTCACCCGAGCAGAACTCGGTCGCCGAAAGTTTAGAACAAGATGGCTGGCTGACTACTTATTTGACATTTGATAATTGACAGACATGGCAGCATGGCATTAGTAACTACCTATTATCACGGCTGCATGGAATTAGTATGTAGGTACTATACATGGAATTTTTCACCAGAGCAGAGCTCGGTCGCCCAGGCACTACCCCGGTAGTATAAATACATAGGCCTTTTTCAGCAAGCTATGTAAAATAAAAAATCCTATGTAAAAGCGATCGCCGCGCGAATACACGATCGTTCGAACTTTTTGTTCAGTGAACCTAAACGCGTGGTCGCGCCAACAGAGGGCGCTTTCCAGTTTTCCGAACAAAAAGTGACCGATTGTATAGTCGCGTACCTATGAGTTCGTCAACTTTCAAAAGAACGGAAACATCATCATGATAGGTTAGCAAGTTGCAAATAAATTCTTTATTATTATGTACCTACCATAAATAAAGTTCTTTATTAAAGACTTACCTATTACTTTGCTTTTTTATACCTAACTTTAATGATGGGCCGACATTGTCGCGCTATCGCGAATTAAACTTCGCGCGCTCTCTCTCTCGCACACCGCTCGACGTCTCGCTGAGCAACAGATAGCGCGCGAAGTAAAGTTCGCGATGACGCGACAATGTAGCCACAGCATTAGGAAAAATATCAACCAAATAAATTCAAATAGAAAAAAGAACAACCAATAAAATGGACACTCAGAGAGAAAAGTAAAAAAAAAGGAGATACAAATCTAACACGTTGCGTCATTGGAAAGACTAAACTACTTATAGTCACTTCTACGGTCCAGCGCAGACCAAAAGGAGTGTAAAGGATTTGATAATTATCATTGAAAAATAAACTTGATTTAGTAGTTCATTGATTCAGGCGTGACCTTCTGGAAACCTATATATTATAAAAATCCCTATTTTTCTGGACACGCCATAACTTGAGAACGGCTACATCAAATTAGATACTTAATTATATTTTTGTTGTGTTCGTTATTCTCAGGACAAGGTTCTTAGGATAGGTAGGTATGTAGGTAGGTAGGATAGGTAGGTATGTAGGTAGGTAGGATGGTTAGGTAGGTATGTATGTATGTAGGTAGGTATGTAGGTAGGTAGGTAGATATGTAAATAGGTATGTAGGTAGTATATTGGTAGGTAGGCAGGTAGATAGGAAGGGTAGCTAGATAGGTAGGTGCACCGTAGATAGTGCTACCCGTGCGAAGCCGGGGCGAGTAGCTAGTCCATTATAAAATACAATAGACGTAGATATATTTAGTTACCTATTACGCGTATTTAAGCGGAATAAGTTACTTAATAATGTCTACGTCAGTTGTATTTTAAACTTTATTTTCAGTAATTAAAATGTAAGACCGTGCATATGCACCTCGAGGACAAACAAAATCAAGCAGCCATCTCTTACGTCGATGTTTTTACAATTTTGCACTTTAAAATATTGTCATAAAGTGTATTATTCAATGTCCGCTGCTCTACTCCTTTCTTAAAGTAAAGTAGTGACGACTAAAACGAAGGGTTTCTCAAGGGATCCAGATCATTTGAGGTGCGTGATTGTATACATTCGTAACTCGTATGCAGTCTTCGTATATATGGATGACTGCACAAAAGACACTGCTTTATCCCCTTGGTGAACTCAACGAAATAATTAATTGCCACAGTTTCATTTAAAACAATTTATTTCTGTTCAACAGTAACTGATAAAAGTTTCAGGTGTCTCAAGGGACCCAGTTCTTTTGAGGTTCGTGATTGTGTACGTTCATCGCTCTCAGTAAGCAGTCTTGGTATGTATGGATGACTGCCTTGCATCCACTTTTCTTCCGATGTGTCGCACAGTGCCACCTTACCTTCTTGTTAAGAGCCAGTTGTCGTTGAAATGTGTATCCTGAGAGTAATATCATTTTAGATCCTCGGTTAGAGTAAACAAACGTCGCCGGGGAACAAACTGAAAAAACAAAACATTATTATATTATTTCCAACTACCTATAGCATAATAGAATTTACATATGATAGGATTGCGTAATTAATTGCCACAGAATGATTAAAACATTTATTTTTCATGTTCGGTTCATTACTGACTGATAAAAGTTTTTAACAAGACCTGCTCGATTATGTCAAATTATATGTATGTGCGTATATGCAAACCTAAAATAAAGTAAATCATTACATCCTTGGTGTTTAGCCAGGCAATAATATTGTACTGAATTCCATTATAACCTGCTACCCTCTAAAATGTGATTTGAATTGAGAACTATAACTAAAATTCGTAAGTAAACAAAATCTGATCAGAAAATTGAATAGCTTTTTATTACCTCGCAGAAGGTGTGAAAAGTAGAGTAATCTTCTCGGGGATAAAGGTGGCGCCCGTGACATAAGACACTGCTTTATCCCCGTGGTGAATAACTTAATATTATATATTATAGCACTGCGTAATGAATTGCCGCAGTTTGATTAAATCATTTATTTCGGTACAATAGAGTCTCAAGGGACCCAGTTATTTTGAGGTTCGTGATTGTGTACATTCGTCGCTTTCAGTATGCAATCTTGGTATGTATGGATGACAGCTCTGCAATTACTTTTTTTATTATGTACCGCACACCGCCACCTCGCTTTTCCGTTAGGGAAGATATTTTGTCGGCAAAATGTGTATCCTGATAGTAATAGCATTTTACACCCTCGTCTTGCGTGTGTCACATACGTCACCGGGGCACCAACTAAAAAAAACTTCTCATATTTATCTCAGGAATTTAAAAGAGACTGATCTCTGAGTTTGATTCAATGTTTCTTTTCAGAGTTGTCGGATAGGAAATTCCTACATCATCTAGTTGTACTACCTATACAAATCTGAATAGCATTTACGTAAACTAGGATTAGGGGTTCATTGCGCAATTAGAGTTTACTGCGCGATCGACATATATACTCGTATATACAAGATCCTGACTTCAACCGTTGGGCAGTTGCCCGCTAGACACGACACCTGTCTGGTCTGAGGATCCTCCCTTTTCTATAAAGGATGAGTGAACCTGTTCCTCATGCCTCTAAAAGATGATAAGTTTTGCCACAGGCAGTTGTGATTGATGGATTACCTACCTACCTAACCTAATGATTGCTAGTTACATCTATGTAGTTAATTAACTCAGGCGTGACTTTGCGGAAATCCATTCTAAAATATAATAGACGACTTATATTTAGTAACCTAATCCGCTTAACTGTTCTTAAAGAGTCATAAAGAACCCGTAAGAAATCAACACGTGTTTCACCTCTCAACGAGGCATCCTCAGGATGACGATTGACTTGTTGAATATGCGTCGTCTATTGTATTTCACATCTATGTAGTTATCCATCAGTCATTTGTAATTAATGATTAATTGAAAGGATAATAATGAATGATTAACGTTTAATATACGCTGATTACTGCGACCAACTGCAACCTGCCCGCGCGTGGTAAGTCGCTGTTCTTAATCTATAATGACATCTATTAATTAATTTGTTCCTTAAATACTTATTGTGGCATGAGACATTATTTGTTATCTGGCGTTACTGTCTATAATTTTATTTTATTTTCTGTTTTTATTGGACCTTATAACTAAAGGAATGTAATTGTATAGGTTAAAATTAAAGATTTGCACACCATAAGTAACGGTAGAATGTAAAGGGGCCATTATAGTTTTAAGATCATACATTTGTAAACCTACATTCTGGCAAATAAATGAATTTGAATTTGAATTTGAATTTATAGTGTAGACATTGTTGTATAGCCTCTATACTAATAACCCACCAAAATATGTTTTGCTTTTTATTTCAAATACTTTTTCTTGTAACTGTGCAAAAATTTAGATTAAACAAAAGACGTAACAAGAGAGTTCCCAGTCACCTCAGGGAAAAAAGGAAATAATGGCTCTGGGCCCGCGGTCCCAATTTGACGCGGTCCCAGAGTCGCTCGAGTACTCTTAATTACTTCCGTTTTATGAAAACCCATATTCAAATGTTTCGGTTTATTAAATTCTTGAAAACCGATTCCTTTATTTTTATATTTTTACACAGCATGGTTATGATTGTTATACACTTTAATAATAGTTTCTTGAACTGTATGTAAGAAGGATCGACATCCGTTCCTGTGTGTGCAGGCCCATCTTGTTTTGGTGTTGGGATAAGTTTTCTGATGGTAATATGTATATCCATCCCGTATAATAAGCTTGTTACCTCGTCTGGAATATCTGTATGTTAGACCTGTAATAAAGAGTTGGTATTAATTAATATATTTTGTAACCAGTGTTTTTTCTATTTACATAGTCACTGGGTACATTATAGGATCTCACAGAGAGGTCTGAGTCAAGACTTATCCCAATTTAGGCATCTCGTGTCCCATTTTTGTCTCCGGAATGTGGTCACGAAAGTGCCTTCAAAGAAGGAGAGAACTCCAGTGCCTGTTAATATATTTTTTGTAGTTCTGTACTTTTTGTAGAAGGCCATATGGGATGCCTCAAAGAAGTATCTCTGGTCGGTGGTCCTTTACTATTTTTAGGACAAGGCAAGGCAAATAAATATGGGTGGTAGGTATGTTAGCAAAAAGGACATTACATTGTTATTTATGGTGCAATTTTTTTTTATTTGTCATAATTTATTTTCAACCCGTAATGTAATCCAGGTTTATCCCCAATACCTTCCACCAGATAATAATAATACTCGTTTTTTATTTAAATATCAACAATAATATTTTTATATTTTTTTTATTTCTAAGATTATATTTATATAATTTGTAGTGAATCCCTACACTTAGTGTCTGCACCTGATGCTGCTCCCAAAGAGGTTGATAGCGGACGCTGAACCCTCGCGCCGCCCGATGATGAGCTCCATAGAGCCCGATGATGTTGATGTCATGCCGTTATATGCTTACCACGACCGTGCTGTTGACTTAAGTGAGTTATATACCGAATGAGTTCACACTGGTTTGATCATTGAACCTTGAGTCCGAACCGTGCATCTGAGCAGTACGCGCACTAGGTCAAAGTACCGCGGCGAAGTTCTGCAAAGCTCACAAGGACCAAAAATAAATTATATGTGATACACTTAGTGATATGATAACGGGGTGATTCTTTTGGGATGATGAAATAAAACCAACCACCGTGAATGTTCGTTAAACACAGATTTATTGAAATATATTTTCACATAATATTTGCAATAATAGGTACAAATGCTATGTTTGCAGAATGCACGGCGTGTGAGTCGGTAGAATAATGTACGGTTTCGAACGAATTTAAAAGCTCAACATAATAAAATTTAATTTTAAAGTCTTAAAATAATAATAAAACTGTTTTTACAACATTACATTTTTAATTTGGCAATTTCTTTTAAATCATGCTTGCGTTTAAACGAAGATCTATTCTCTTTCGGAGGTTTTTCATGGTTGTGCTCATTTTTTGTTTTAATAATGGTGTGTTCTATAGTATGTATGGTGGATCGACACCCTTTTCCGTAGTAAGTGCACAGCCATCTTATTCTTTTATTTGTGTAGGATACCTGACGGTAGAAGGTATATTCGTCGACGACAAGAAGCTTGTTGCCTCGCTTGGAATAGGTGAACTTTAACTCTGCAAAACAAAAAAACTGTTTATTTAATTTATAAAAATATATTTTTTTAATATCAATTTTAGAAACCTCCTTCGGGCACACAGTTACTTACCAAAGTTTCATCACAGTCAGTCGACCCATTATCGTGTTTTTGCGTGACTAATGCACGTCAAATGATTTTATAGTTATAGATAGATTTAATAAATAATACTTTTTTTAAACAAAATTTTAATTTATCCACTTAACCATTTTGGTAGTCAAGAAGATTAAAGTAAGTAGCTTCCAGTCTGACCTCCACAACCCAGTTACTGGGTAACACGATACACGGTATCGAGACAACCAGTCGGCTGTCAGACTTTTGGGTTTTTGACTATCCGTAACGACTGTCAGAGATCTACGAATGACAGCCGGGACAGCGGCTTTACGTACTTTCCGAGGCATGGAGGGGTCTCTATATGAAATGGATGGTCACCTTTTAACGAAGTGGTCGCGCCAAGAGCAGCTTAACGTTCGATCGACCGTACGGCTGTTATTTTTTTGGATAAAAAAAAAACACAAAGGATGTCAAGCAAGCGAATGTAATCACATAGTTATTATACCTTTGGCCGAACGAAATACAATGAAAGATTATATTTTATAGAAATACGAGACACGATTTACCCCTACAATAATATTAATATATTTATAACATACAATAATGTCTATTTGCTAAAATAATTAACAACTTACTACTTTAATAGCAAAGACGACAAACATTATGACACTTAAGCAGAATAATATTTACATATCATTTTACGTTTAACAATAATATTTGTAAAATATACAATGATTTAAGATTAACCAGTGCGCCACCACTGCTCTTTTCTATTATATCCACCTCTATTCTTCTTAATTCTACTTATAAGCTATTATAATTTATAATTTTTTTAGAACTCTTGGCATTATAACAATTTTAATACAAAAAAAAAACAATTCGAATGCAAAATGGGCCTGCATTTGGTGTAAAACTTTTTCATTTCATTTTGTCATTTGTTTTCGAATACATATACCTAAACATCAGAACCCTAATTCCCGTAATTTTTAAGAACGTTCACATACTAGTTTCACTCGCAATCTGTCAAAAATACAATCAATTAACCAAAATTTTTGACAAGTTTGATAGACTGCGACTTAAATGTGAATGTTTGTTTTAGTACGAGAATTGGCTTTTTGGGCTCCTGCTGTCTATTCAGATAAGTGAGCTTAATGTGAGCTATCAGTTCACCTAGAGGCTAGGGATTAACTATTGACAGCTCAGATTTTTATAGAATAGATTTTACAGTTGTCACTCCTATGCCTAATTATTATAAGTACACTAATCCCTAGTTATGCACTTCTGTCCACTTTTAATCGACAATCATCACAAATAAATGTTTAATTTTAACAATTTGTAACTTAACGCATAAACTTATGTGGATGCATTCGAGACTTGCGAATATACTTTGGTGGATGCGTATGATTCTCGTTGACACTAATGACATGGTCTTCGTAAGTATGTACTGTCGCCTTGCATCCATTCTGGCTTGAACAACGCCAACGAATTTTCGGTCCCACTGAAGTAGCATAGTACGTGTAGTGGTTGAATTTCAACATACGCTTGCCTTTCATTGATAGGACGAATACTGGTCCTATTTCGTCGTCTGTACCTGAAAGAAAAAAATTGTATTAGGACCAAGGAAAAATATCTTCTAGGTTAAGTTTAATTGCTAACTTTAGTCTAGGTAAAATCGACGTAGGTACAGTCGGCAGTTAATCTTTATTATACCTCTTAATAATAAGGTCAAGCCCCGCCCATTTTCATGTTGTCTTTTTTATTTTTTATTTCAATGTTGCATATTATATTTTGAATGATTTAGTTGATTAGTCGACGAGTATATCCGTCAGGTCATAAAATGAGCCGCGTAAGTCACCTGACACACGCGCCCATATCGTCAAGGCCCGTTGACTCACATGTGAGTCAGGTGACTCTCATGAGAGTCAGCGGGGCTTGACGGTTTGGGACGTTAGTGTCTCTCATGAGAGACGTCTGGGCTTTATCGGTTAAAAACTGGTCAACCGTAGAGGGAATGATTTGTTATATGTACCTAGCCAAGCGCGGCAAGCGTAGTGTAGGACGTCCCCCAGCTAGATGGACCGACGATCCTAAAAAGGTGGCTGGGACGGACTGGATGCGGAAGGCGAAGGACAAGGTGTTGTGGCGCAGCCTGGGAGTGGCCTATGTCCAGCAGTGGACCGCGACAGGCTGAGTTGTTTACGTAGCCAGAATTACGTAATAAATAATTCCTATTCCCAAAAGCCTTATAACGAAAACACTGTTTGCAATAAAGAATTATTACAACAAGTGGGAGTTTGTGAAAAAAGCATTCAGAGGTTTGATTAGTTTATTGAATAGTACCAAAACATAATTTCAATTACATTTCTCATGGAGATATAGTACATAATAATTATATAGACCTTACTGAGAAAAAAATATAGCATAAAGCAGCCTATAATGGTTCCCACTGCTGGGACACAGGCCTCTGCTCTTCGAGGGGGAATAGGCTGTAATCTACCACTCGGGCCTAGTGCGGGTCACATGTCTTCGAATTTTTGGTTCTAGGACATGCCGGTTCCCTCACGATGTTTTCCTTCACCGTTTTGAGCACACTAGTGGTGAAATTATTTATACAAAGTAAAGCGCCTGGGTTCAACCCAAGACCTACAAGTTGTAAGTCGCGGCCGTTAAAAATAAAAATTATAAGTACATAATATTATTCACAAGCAAAATCTAAGAAAAGAGAGCACAAATAATTCTGAGAATTCCTCCAACTTAACTAAATCTTATTGTTGATAATTGACAAGTGGTTTTACCACATAAATGCAACAAGTTACAATTATAACGCTCTTCATGAAGGGCTAAACACTAACTGATTTATAGCCAAAATCATGTATCTAAAATCACATATCTTCGTATCTCTTATATAGAGACACGTAGTAAGTGCTCCAAATTCTATAGAATAAGGGGACTTGTCCCAGTCTAAATTCGTACATTAAATAAAAAGTCTAACTTAAATTTAAGTCTTCCTAGTTTGAATGCCTATGTTCCCCCTTCCCCCCATACACTTTATTCCCCAAGGTATAAACCACAGCTTTGCAGGTGCTCTGCGTGGAACATTTCCAACAAATCTTGTATGAATGCTTCATAGTAGTAAAGTACGTATATCCTTTGAACTTCATCACTTTTTTGCCCCTCACTGATAAAATGTAATCGGGTGCTGTAACAATAACCAAATACACTTTTTTTTACTGTTTACCGAAATTTCCAACCCTGGGAACAAAATAGAAAGCGGTCGATGTTGCCAAAATCAGTTAGAATGAATCGTCACCTGACTGACTGACTGACACAATACAACGCATAGCTATTGGTGAATAGGTTTTGAATGATACGAGTATTTACGACGATTATGGTTTTTGAAACTCTCCTAAGGACCAGTAACGGGGGGTAATATGCGAAATATGGGGGCAACGGCTGCAGATGTTAAAACTTTAGGTATTTTATTTTTCCCCGACTATATTGCTTTTTTAATTATTTATACGATATTTGTTGGAAAAATTGTCTAACGAAGGACACGGGAAATATATGCAAGAAAAAGCCAAAAAAATACCGTTTCGTGTGGTAATAAGTAAGATTCCTATGTTCAGAAAGGCTCGAGTAATAGTAAAAGTGAGGTGAAGTAATCCCAGATTCCAAAAATAAAAACTATGGTTTTATTGCACAGACGAATGCATTTAAGTAATAGAAGTTATGATAACATTATAAAACCCTAATCTATTATTGTCTATTTTACATGACAATAATGTACCGCCCGGAAAAAGCAGTGACCACATCTAACCGCCATTGACCTATTCGGTAATGCGGCTGTCGCTGAATACCAGTGCTGCCTGTGGCTCTGTCTCGTATAGGGCAAGCGATGGCTGTTTTCCGTGGATGTGTATTTTCCCCCAATTTGTTCTTTTTTAGTGTTTATCTTTTTTCTTTGCGTCATGTTTACCGCAATAAACGCATTTTATTTCTTTTTTTTCATATTTTCTCGATCCACACGTTCGCCAACGTTTTGTACTAAAGCTCGGACTGAAATTTTGATAATGTCCGTATACCGTTCACATCATTAAGATTCATGTCATGGGATCCACACATTAGAAGTTGGAATATTTGCTTTTGAATTGGGTGCATGATTGTGTTCATCGCTTATTTTTATAATTTCCTCATCAACTGTAACGATGTTAGCTCGGCATCCTCGTGCCCCGTGGGTAGAACATCGCCATTGCTGCTTACTCGACTTTGAAGGCCTTCCATAATACGTGTACCCTCTAAATCGTATAAGACGATTCCCTTTCTGTGATTTTATGAATACCGCTGTAAAAACAAATCCAGGATTAAAGGTCAACTTTGTATTTTTTGTACCATCTCTAAAGTAAAGCAAAGCATTACATTCTTGAGACAAAGGTGAAATGTCTCATGTGTCTGTAATTTATTCTTCCGTTTGTCCTACGATTTGTTGGTCCTTCGTTTGTATAAAAGGAACAAATAAGCAATAGACGGGTGAAGTTGTTCCAGATTGTGTCATTTATAATACTACAAGTAAAACTTTTACCGTTCCTACCGAAAATCTATTCTGAGGTCAAAACAAAACTAAACAAAGAATGGTTGCTGTTCCGGACCCTTATGAGGAAACAGAAGGTTTACTTTGCTGCTTAAGTTAATATCTCTGATAAAATACATAACTACACTCACATTTACACCCCACATTTACTCACCTAAACTATTTTTGTATGTTTATTATATATAATTACTTTCTTTTTACTCACATTATTTGTAAATTTTATTATGAATTTCATTTTAAAATTATCAGTAACAATCTTGCGCTAGCAGAACCCTTTAAATTGTTAACTTTCATCAGTGTTTGGGTTACCAAGATACAGGCTGTGCCTAGTTCGGGACCCGTTGTTAAATCTATTTGTCTCCGTTGTTTAAAAAAAAATTGTAAACATAAGAAAAATAACAAATATAGTGTCGAGAAATATCGCGGTTCGCGGGCTTGCGGACGGTGAGCAATGGGTAGCTCGCCGTCCGATTAGGACCAGGCCCGGGTCGATGGCGCGTTGTGTTCCACGCGCTCCTCAAAGAGATGTCAGCACCAACTGACGGGGTCCGTAAGGGCCAATGCCTGCCAAGGTTGCGAGTTTGTCCGAAAGGGATATCGCGGCACCGGCACTCAGTCAACGGAAGGAACACGGGTGGGTTTTAGTCAGTAAAAGTCTGACACACCCTCCCGCTCCGCCCAGAGCGGGAGAAGTTATTTAATAATTTCCCACCCTCAAAAAAAAAATAAAGGAAGGCTGGTAAAGTTGTTCCAAATTTTGAAAATTAATCAGAAATGTTATTCTTAGGTAAAATTTTATTCAAAATCTTTATGAGAAACATAATGGATGTTAGAATTTTAGCTTTTTCTTTGCACTCGCTCTAGTTGAATGATTATGTTCTTACGTACTCTTATATTTACTTCATCGACCGTTACGATATTCGCTCGGCATCCTTTCGATAAGTGGGTCGAACAGCGCCAGTGCCGCTTGGTAGTTTTTGAAGACTGTTCGTAGTACGTGAATCCTCCAAAGCGTATTAGACGATTCCCTTTCCATGATTTTATAAATATCGCTGTAATAATAAATCCAGGATTTAAGGTCAACTTAGTATTTTTTGTACCATCACCAAAGCAAAGCATTCCTTGAGACAAACCCAAAATTTCTCAAGTGTTTGTACCTTCCTTTGTTCTACGTTTCTAGAAAAGGCTCAAATAGGCAAAACGGATAAAGTTGTTCCAGATTTTCAAAATGAAACAGAAACGTTATTCTTAGGTACGTACTTTTTATTGTAAATATTTATGAGAAGCATAATGGATGTCAGAATTTTAGCTTTTTCTTCGCACTCACTCTAGGTGGTTTAGCTTTTTCATTGTACTTACTCTTGGTGGATGATTATGTTCTTCACGTACTATTATAATTACGTCATCGACTGTGACGATATTTGCTCGGCATCCTTTCGACAAGTGGGTCGAACATCGCCATTGCTGCTTGGTAGTTTTAGAAGGCTGTTCAGAGTACGTGAATCCTCTATAGCGTATTAGACGCTTCCCTTTCTGTGATTTTATAAATATCGCTGTAAAAATAAATCCAACATTAAAGGTTGAATTCAAGTTAGTATCTGTGTCCCTAACTAAAGACAACGAAACTGAAATGTCGCATGTGGACTCATGTGAAATTTCAGTTAAGGTAGGAGTATGGCGGTTTTCGAAGGGTGTGTGATATGGATACTCGGTTACATACATTCATATTCTCACGCCTTCTTCCAATGGTGGTTAGGCATCACAGAACGCCACCTGAAAAAATCATAGCAGATGGCGTTCTGTAATTTATGTAATTACTCCTTTACTGAAGAACATCACCAATAAGGTCACTATATGTCCTCCTAGGGCGTCCCCTCCAGGCGTTTCCACATACTCGGTATAATTACAGAATTATACAAGGTATCCATACCACATAAATACTTGAAATTGGTCACAGCAATGCTGCCAAAGTGTTTAAGAGATTGATCCTAAAGAGAAAGTTTTACAGATTTCTAAAATAAAACGTAAGTTTTAAAGTAGGTCGTACTTTTTATTAAAAGATGTTAGACAGTTATAAAATAAATATTTTTTAGTTAAATGACGTTTACATGAATTTTGTTTTTGCCAGGGAATGCTAAGCTTTAGAAGTTAAGAATCTTGCTTTCTCATAGCATTCAAACTAGGTGCATGATTGTGTTGTTCTCGTATTCTTACAATTAATTCATTTTCTGTAATGATGTCCGCTCGGCATCCTCGCGCTAAGTGGGTAGAACATCGCCATTGTCGCCTGGATGTTTTTGAAGGCTTTTCAAAGTACGTGTAACCTTTAAAACGTATAAGACGCTTCCCTTTCCTTGATTGTATGAATTCCGCTGTAATAATAGATAAAATTATATTAGTTAGTAATTTAAGATCTTCCTAAATATAATCTAAGAAAAGCCCACACCGCCACCACCACCAGCACCACAACCACCACCATATTATCCTTGAAACTGGATCACAGCAACGCTACTAAATTGTATAAGATTTTGGTCCTATGTTTAGCAATAATATATCGAGTAGAGAACCAGATTACTAAAATAAAACTGAAGTATAATAGTAGGTCGTACAATTTTATTGAAAGACTTCGTTGTAATAAAACAATATTTATTTAATTAGGTACAAAAAAAAAACAAGCGTTGATGCACGCTTTGAAAATTTTTATATATTTGGGAAAAACATGTACAATATTACATATAAATCTAGGTTATTGCACAGTTTAAAAATACATGCATATTTAAAATAAGGAAGGCATAACAATAAGAAAAATAATACACAAAATTTACAAAGAAAACTAATAAAACTAACAAATAACAATCAAATAATATTGGCACAAAATCACTCATCTTTCGTTCAACATCTAACAGAATCGCAAAAATGCACATCATTACAGGAAATTGATAGTTCCTAATAAACAGTAAAAAACTGGATAATGTCTGTAACTAGATTTATTTTATCCTTTGCCAGAACGTTGACGTTGGAATGTAGGAGTTTAGAAGTTAGAATTTATGCTTTCTCATTGCATTCAAACTAGGTGGATGACTATGTTCTTCATGTACTCTTAAAATTTCTTCATTGAACGTGATGATATTCGCTCGGCATCCTCGTGATAAGTGGGTAGAACATCTCCATTGCCGCTTGCTAGTTTTAGAAGGCCTTTCATAGTACGTGTACCCTTTAAGACGTATCAAACGCTTCCCTTCCCTTGATCGTATGAATTCTGCTGTAATAATAATAAATCCAGGAATATACTTAAAACAGGGATCAGGATTTATTAGGAACAAAGTTCCTTAGCGCGACTTACGGTTGGAGTTGACTGGTAGAAATCGTCACGTAAGGAAAAAGCGTTGTCCCCCTCCATGCGTTTGAATTCAAGTTGGTTTAAGATAAAAGATCACAATGGTTTAGGAATAAAATGTGAAGGACCAATTTTCACGTGCACCTTGTTATTATTTTTCAGACTACGTACTGCCAACATTTTGAACGAGAATAAAAAAAGAAAAGAAAGATAAAAAGTTTATCCAAAAAAACACTACAAAGTGTAAAATAATTTAAATTTCAGAAGTCGGTGTCTTTGGTTTTGAATTTTCGTTATTGGCCACCGACTTCCGAAAATTAAATTATTTTTCAATTTGTAGTGTTTTTTTGGAAGTCGGTTGTTTTTTTTTTGTAAAAAAGTTTTTATTTCTAGCTATTTAGTGGGTCAGTTTGTAATTTATCTAAGTTACAATAGCCTAATGTCAACTACTCATCACCTTTTACATAATGTTGCATTTCCCGATGCAAGGGCGTCAATCGTTGAGGAGTTCTTCTGGTACTTCACCATCAGCTCCACTTCTCCACATGCATTGGGACGAGCATATATCGCGCGGTAAACTCTAATTGCGCGATGCAGGATTTGTGTGACATCAGGATGTCGTGTGACGTCAGGTTTTTGATGCGTAGTTCGCATGTGGCGATGTAGATGCCGCCACAGAGTTTTCTCGTAAAATGGCCCATATCATAAAATTTCACTAACCTCAAGGTTATCAAATGGAATATTGGGTGTCAAATATCGAAACAGTTAAATTTTAATGCATGATTACTTTATTTTATGCATAGATTAAATATAATTTAATAGTTAGTCATGTAAGGGGCCTAATAATGTATGTGGCAGTACACGGCGAAAGGTAATTTTTTTTTTTCAATACATGCAAAAGAAGAACTTGAATTTCTTAATATATTTTTTTTTAACTCTCAATTCTCAATAATCGTCCTGCAAATAGCATCAATACGATTTTCTAACTCAGAAAAGTTAATATTTTCTTCCGACAAAGTTTTCATGAGTTCTTCAAAAATATGGCGACGATGTTCAGCCTCCTTGCTGTTTTTTTTAACGAAAGGTTTCTTGGTCCGATTAAAGTATTTTGTTTGAGCCACTGAAATCAAGCATATTTTTTCTTTGAATAAACAGGCGATAGGCATGTACTTACTAGATTTAATTATATAATAATTTTAATAAAATAATTTATTTTATTGACAACAAAAATTTTAACACTATATAACAACTGTATTGCATAAAAATATTTTTTTAGGCTATAATGAAAATAATACAACATGGGAGCATCTACAGCAGAACTTGGTATCAGAACTAGGTAGATATCAATCAATTAAGAAAAATTTTCAATAGAAAGGTGAATTTTCACATGTGAAAATAAATAGACTTCAGATATAGGATAGAGCAACATAAAACCAAAAGGTAACTAGATCAAACAATAACATAAGATTGGGATTTATGAACAGCAGACAGGCGTGACGCGACACCGCCACCGGTAATTTCCGTTAAGTTTTCATGGAAATTGTTCCACCAGAGTCGCGTCGCGTCTGTCTGCGGGAGGGGAGCGTTATTGATCATTTTTTCAACCAACCCAAACAAACGACCGCTACGATCACTTTGTAATAATAGGATACCTGCAGAGTTCTTAACAACCGTTCGATACGCTTCCGTGCCGAATCACTATTATCAAAGGAGTCCTCTAAAGGCTGTTCACAAGCCCGTGAATTTTGTCAGCTTAAATAAAATAGACGCCCGCCATTCTTCCGACGGCTATTTGCTGTAAGGCAGATTATTAATTGATTTTTTTAAATTTTCGATTCGATAACCTGTCGAATGGTTTTGAATAGCTATGCTGGTGAGTTATTTATGCTTTGCGGTTTCTGCACGCGGATGAATTACAAAAAAAGTTCATTAGTGTTGGATCAAGAAAGCTAAAAAAAAAAATGTCAGAAACGTGATTATTTAATTCTATAATAAATTATAATTTGTTTCATGGCACATTATTATTACGAACAAAAACAGGAGGTAGGTAGTATCTATAGGCTTTTTTATATTTTTTATATATTACATTGGCTAGATCACTTATTTGGCTGTGTCTAAATTTAATTTTATATTTTCACACAAAAATAGGCCCTGACCAGCGCCCTAATTGCGTAACAGACATTTTTTTTTTGCCATTCCATTGCTTCATAGGGTTGAAAAAATCGCCTAGTCAACAACATAAATAACACAATGAACGTGGGCGAGCTGTCAAAATGAAACCCATTGCTATCAATTGTCAATTTATGTATGTAACGCAATTGCCTCGCAGTTTTTTCGTGAAAACACTATCTTACCAATTAATAATTTGGCAAAAATAAAATTACATAAAGACAAATTCATAACTTGAACTTGAAAAACTTACCAAAATCAACTTATTTTAACAAACTTTTTTGTTCATGATTTTTGTACATATTTTTCTATAACCTAAACCTAATTTCAAACATAAAAACTATTTCAAAAGAGACTTCACACATTTTGATTCACAACACGTAATAAAAGTAAATAAATTTAAATACCAAATATTTGTTTCATTCATAACACGCCTGTAATCCCCGAAGAGGTAGACAGTGATAATGTAATTCACTTTGTAGGTATCACATTTTAAGTTGAATTGAGACAGCACTGTTTAAAGGTATAATAAAAATAAGACTCCTATGTGATCATTTCTCTTCAAATATTGTTACTTTAGTCAAATTTTTCTTATAATTAAAATATTGTGAAAAATTAGTGTGAGCTTTTGTATATATATTTTTTTATTATTTCAAATATTAAAATGTATAATATAACTATATCATAGCATCATAAAAACATTTAATAAAAAAACTCGGCTTCCAAAAAAATGCTATGAAGCTCAAAGTGCAAAATAACTTCAATTTCCGAAGTTGGGGGTGTCTTTGGTTTTATATTTTCGTTTTTTATCACCGACTTCTGAAATTAAAGTTATTGAAGCTTACTCAAAAAGTTCCCGAGCAAAGTTAACATGTATAATTAACATGGGAATATACAAGCTTCCTCTACCAAATAAAAAAAATAAAAAAAGAATCACGTAAATCGGCCCAGTAATCACGGAAAATACGGTATAAAAATACATGACAAAAAAAACCCGTCGACTGCAAGACCTCATACTTTTTTGAAGTCGGTTAAAACTAGCAAAACTTAATGTTATCAACAAATACTATGGCAAAAAAATCTCCAAAGATTTAATAAGGTTTGCAAGAACAATTTGTTAGGTCAGGCAACACTCATAATGTGGCCCAAAAGTCCACTGTTGGGCAGACTTCTTATTCTTTTACCGAACCACCCTCGAGTCATCAAAAAAAATGTATATCAACTCTCTTCATATTCTGCGGAGGATGCCGGTGTTCCCCATTCACAGCGATCACAAGGTCATCTAAGGTGAAGACATGAGCGTGGCATCCCATTGGTGAATGAGTCGAGCACCGCCATCTTTTTTTCTTTGACTTTGAAGGCAATGATGAGTATGTGAATCCATTTACTTGGATCATTCGCCTACCTCTCTGAGAAATTACGAATCGTGCTGAAAATGAAATAAAAGAAGGTTAGAAAACATAAAGATTGTTCATGCAACCGCATATTAAGAGCGTTTATTCTGAAAGTTGGCAACGTCGCAAATAGATGTCAAGTATTTCGCTGTTTCGATTAATTTGGCAATATTACAATATTTACTATCGTAACACCGAATATTTTGTTTTAGATGTATAAAAAGTGTTTGGAAACTTTCCAAATGCCTTTATTACACCTAAAACGGGTACAACATCAACTTCAATGTTATAATTGCAATTCATTATTAATATTCTAGTTCGCTAGTTAGCCTCATTTCTTATTTCCGTACAGTAATATTGCCAAATTAATCAAAACAGGTAAATTTTTGACAGCTATTTGCGACATTGCCTACTTTTAGGATAAACGCTCTTAATATTCCAACTAAAATTTAAGTCGAAAATACACAAGCTTGTCCCTTGCATGACAGTATGCACGTAATTCAATACTCAATAATTTATTTCAATTTTAGCTTGCTTGGTATTGTGCCATAACAACTTCCAATTGGTACTTTTGAACAAGGTACAAGCCTTTATATTACGTTTTTTATACTCAGCAAACTATCATTATCGGTATCGGTGGGAAGGCGTCCCGTAATATATGTATGTAGTAATTGAAATCGACTCTTGAGCAATTCTTGTTACAGTCAACTTCTTGGAGGAAAGTTTTTTGAAAGCATTTGTTTCAATTTGTTAACTATCATTTGTTAAGGTTCATTAGAAAACCAGCGTCAAACAGCATCTGTCATTAATACTGAAATTTATATTATTGGCGCAGCCGTGAGGCACACACTGTTGTTGTTATAACATTATTTTCACTATTCATTTTGCTATTTATATTTTGTGTTTCACGAACTGTGTCCAAATAAATTGAATTCTTTATATCTTTTTTTCTTTCTTATTCTCCACTTATTTATTGTGATGTACACTTTATTATACCTGGGTACCACAAAGGTACCTAAAAAAACAAATAAAGGCGAGGGGTTAAATATTGGAATATGCATTTAGAGAACTGCGATGAAATAAATAATAATTGCGAAAAAAATAACTCACTAGAGGTTCTTAAGACTCTTGTAGATGAAGGTATGTTTATTTAAATTAAATTAACAAAATACATAAAAAGGAACTACTATAAATCACACAATAAATAAAAACGCATTAAAAGTAACTTATAAAATTATTACATACATCTATTTTCCATTAGGCGAAAGTTCGAAATCTGAAGAACGTATTAAAACAGTAACACTTTTTCTATCATAGTTTTTAAAGGAAGCCCAAGAAACGATACATTATAATGTAATTTAAATCTACAATCAGAATAGAAAGATTTTAATGCATCACAAAAAAAATTATCAAGTAGGTGATGTGAAAAATCTTTCAATGTAAACTGAACACACAAGATAAGGTAACAAAGCAGTTTTCTACAACTTCTTTTTAAAGCATTTAATACATCTTTGAATTGTTTGTCTGAGTATGTCTTACATTTAAAAAGATTCATTCAACTGAACACGTAATAATAATGTACGCACGCCGACATAATCGAGCTATACATTATTTTCCATTATAAGCTGACCTCGATCGAAGGTCAAGCTACCCTTGCCGAGGTCGATGCGTGAATGAGTGACCGTAAATAACATATCGAGAGCCGTTCGGAAAGCAAGTTAAACCGTTAGTTTCGGTCGTCATTTGTAGATCTTTGACAGTCGTTACGGATAGTCAGAAGCCCGAAAGTCTGATAACCAGTCTTTAACAAAGGGTAGGGCCTGACTGGAAACCGATTCAACATAATTGGGAAAAGGCTAGGTAGCTTGGTTTTATAAACTGACCTTTCATTGTACGGAAAGCTTATAAAATGGGAGATCAGCTTATACTGGAAATGTATAGCTTGATATTTCGTCGTACATTATCATCTTTGTTACGAAGATGATAATGTCATGGCTGGTTTTTTATTTCTGCTTTTTGTTGATTTCGTCCAGGTGACTGCCACAAAAACAGTTCATAATTTTAAAAAGAATAATCTAGTTTTACATCCTTCAGTAAATCATGTTGATGGTGGTCATTAACAGATACTATAACATCATCAATAGTCCTGATGGCGGCCCTGCAGCCATGCCGATGGTGAGTGGAACAGGCCCATCGGATCTTGGTTCCTTGGGCCCGAACTTGGTAGAAGTTATGTCCTTTAAGCCTTATCATCCTCTTGCCACGCCGTGAGGTGATGAATGTTGCTAGAAAGAGAGGGATATATTCATTATTGATTTATAAAAAATGCACAAGCAAAAAAAAGGTAGTACCTTTTGTACAAAGGCGGACTTAATGCCCCAGGCATGTTTACCAGTCAACCTTAGAAAAATTAATGAATAATTTAAAAAAAAAATTGCACACACACATAGTTTTTTATTGTTTCAATGTTTTCAAGTATTTGGATCATCTGCATGAGTTTCACCAATTCATCATTATTTTTTTAGTAACGGAGTTAAACTTGGCTAAAACTTGGCAAACCCAAAGAGAAAGGCAGGTTAATCTTTTCCGCCAGATGTTTGAAAAAAGCCTCTTTATTGTTTTTTCACTCATACAAAGAGTTCATAAAATACATAATAAACACGTAAACTTAAAAACCCATTTTAATTACCATTGTTAATTAACACAAAGTTAACATAAATTAAGAACTAATTAACAAACTTAACAAAACATAATCACTTTTGTTGTATACATTTAAAAAGGAAAACTATGTTTCCTCAATTTAAGTAAATTTTACAGCAGCAATAGAAACATGTAACGAAATTCAACGCATTTTTAAATAAAATCCAACAGCAAAACTTAGTGTAAATGATGTAAAAGGAGTATGTAAGGCTTGTAGTAGGTGGCGTGCTGTAGTGTCTACCTACCCTCATTGGAAGAAGGCGTCAGTTTATATAATTATGTATGTACGAAAAACTAAAAAAAAAAACAATATCTCAACTGTAATGAAGGTTCTTAATTATATGCATGAGCACTTAACTATGCCATGCCTATTTGTCTTCCTTACAATGTACAGTTTAGTAATCGTTCGTAGTAATCAGTTTCTAAATTATGTATAGTATTTCTATCTCATGAAGCGATGCGCGCTTTACTTGTAGTTACCAAGCATACAAAAACGCTGTGAATGTGTGTGTCAGCGCAGGAGCTCTTTGTATCATCCGAGGCAATGGCGAAGTCGGAAGTGTGTGTTCGTGTGCTTGTGTGTGTTAGGTGCTGATGCTACTCGTCCTCAGGCACACATTTATAGCGTGTTTGTACACTTAGTTACCACAAGTAAAGCGCGCGTCGCTTCCATACTTACTGAATGCTTGGCATTTACAAGTTCATTTACTATAAAAAGTTGACGTTTTACGTCTCGCATTTAGATATTATAATCGATAATATATTTCTCTTATCACCATTTAGTATCTAAATATTTAGAAGAATCACAATTTGGTGTTGTTACAACACATTAGTAATTTCAAGTCTATGTAAACTCAAGACGAGATCTTTTAATATGAAAATAGCTGCATAAATCATAGCATCTTATATATTAGTTATGCATTATAATAATAAATTATTGCATTGAATATCTTACATACACTCTCAATGGACAGCATTTGATTTTATTTAAGATATCATTTCCAAAATCAGCCTTTGATGAAGGTAAAATTGTACTAATCAAATATTATTTTTATCAATCCATTGTAGGGTAGGTTCATGGTTGTGTATTTCTGCCAGGCTAACTATTTTATATTCTATGGTCCTCACAGATGCCCTGCATCCTTTGGAGTGGTGAGAGGAGCAGTACCAACGGACGTCTGACTTTCCTTCGTACCGATTACGGCAAGAATATTTAAACCCGTTGTAATACAGCTGGCGCTTGCCGCGAGGAGTCGTGAAAACCATTGGTCCTGGAAAGAAGAAGATAATAATAAAAATTTGATTCTTGAAAGGAATACTCGATTTGCCACGATTACAACACATCACTGTGAGGGAATAGAGAACATACTACAAAGGATTATACATTCAATGGGAAATATGTTTAAAAGAGGTAGTAAGATTGGTGCAGATGTGATAGAGGGAATGAGATAATGAAGGAGAAACTCTACGTGCGATAGCTGTTAAACAGTCGAAGACCAAAAAGGCACAGCTGGTAATTCACAATGATGTGGTAGCATCAATGCTTAAGTATGTGACATGAAGGTAGAAGATAATTCTGCGGTAGTATGTAGGGTAGGAATCTGAATGATATATCATTGCAACTGTATTAGCAAATTATTCTTCAATATATTGAGGAATAATTTGATAACTCAGTTGCGGACTAAAATAGGATGTAGTGACAACATCGTATCTAAAAGATTTGGTCGTGACGAAAAATTAATGAAGGGCGATTAACATGATCTATAGCAGTGATAGTCTAGGGTGTGACCATTGAACTGGCAAGTCATAGGTCTCGAATTGAATTAATTGCTGCTGGGGTTGCGGGTTTGTCCGAAAGGGATATCGCGGCCCCGGCACACAGGCAACGGAAGGAACATGGGTGGGTTTTAGTCAGTAAAAGTCTGACACACCCTCTCGCTCTGCCCAGAGCGGGAGAAGTCATTTGATGATTTCCCAACCTCAAAAAAAAAAAAAGTCTCGAATTCGACCCCAGACACGTACTTTTGAATTTTCGGATTCATGTGCGTATTTTATAATTCATTACTGACATCGGTGAAGGAAAACATCGTGAGGAAACCTGGACTTTATAGTTAATATAAGTCTGAAATCGCCAACCCGTTTTGAGCAAGCATGGTGATCAATGCTCGTGCCTTCTCTGTTTGAGAAGAGGTCTTTGCCCTGCAGTGGGACAGTAACAGGCTGGTATATATGTGAAACCAAGTCAGAGGCCCATTGGGCGGCATAAAAACTCTGAAACCAGGCTAGTCACTAACCACACCGAATAATATAAGGAAAATGACAGTGAAAAGGTGCACGCTATCCAACACAACCACTCTAAAATGTTTATGACAAAATATTTGTATATTAAGGTAGAAACGAAAGGTGTTTTTTGGCATCTACGGAGCCTTTTTTTTCATTAAAACAATTTGATGAAAATCTGAATTAAAGCTTATTTTCGTATCTATAATGCTTATATTCAAATAACTATGTTTACATTTTTATGCGACAAATTTTAGTACAACAGCAATATAATTCTGTTTTTGTTATATCTTTAAATAAAAAGTAGATTATTTTAGTACATTTAATAAATTATATCTACCTTCCTACTAACTAGACTTAAAGTTGGTTCAGTCTTACACAATCACAAAAAAAAATTGTACTCTTACTTTCCAAAATGTCATTTAGCTGCTTATATTCAAGTGACATTATTACCAACAATTTGGTGCATACCCTTATGTTCGGGATGTATATAAATAACTAAATAAGTAAACTTATACCTACTGGCTAATATATCGATTATATCTTAGGCACACAATATTAAAAACTTAGACACAGCATAGTTTTTATCAATCATAAAACATTACAGTATACACTAACTGCATGGACACAAAATGTACATATATTTCAAGTAGATCACATTATCTTAAAGTGTGTAAATACTATGTTTTTGTATAAACCACACATATAGTAAGAGTAAACTATATAAAGCCTGTAGATGTTAATTCTCATGGCTGGTATCCTGTATATAGGTGCTGAGGTATGGTTTATTTCTGAATGGAGTTTCTTACATGAATAAATTACGGCCTCTGCGATAGACACGCTGTGTCCACAAGACTACCATTAATTCATTCTTGTTTTGTTTTTATTTATGTTTCTTTAGGTATGACTTTGACCTTATTAACCGGAACCAGATAAAGTGTAGTAACCGCACTATTTCCCGGTTTGTTGCAAGTCGCACTGGCTACTGCGGAATCCGCACTGTTCCCTGCTCTTTTAAAAGTCGCACTGGTTATTGCGGAACCCGCGCTGTTCCTTGTTCCGTTGAAAGTCGGGCTGGTCATAGCAGAAGTTGCATAGGTCTCTGCTACAGTGGTTTCCGCACTGTTCAAAGTCGCATTGGTTTCTGCTCCAGCGGAACACGCACAGGATATTGCGTAACCCACAACGATATTTGCTTCAGTGGTTCTCAGGCCATCAGTAGCCAAATTGTTTCCTGCTCTGATGGAATTCGCACAGATCCCTTTAACATCCAAAGTGGCATTGATTTCTGCTGTAGTGGAACCACTAGTATTCCCTGCGTCATTGGAAGCCGCACTAGTATTTGTGCTATCGGAAGCTGCTTTAGTCTCACTGTTCCCTATGCTGGTGGAATCCTCTTTAGGCCACACTCTCATGGAACCCCATCCGATGCTTGGTCCGACGGTAACCGAATTCATCACTGCTCCGGTGTGAGACGTTGTGGTCGTTTCTTCGACAGAAGCCTTACTGGGCCTAACTTTGTTTGTTATGCCTGGCCTGGCATAAATCGCTCCGGTGTAGCTGAACATTCCTTTGTTTTGGTTTGTATCTGCAGGCGTATCCTCGTCATCTTCGAGTATTATCGGTTCCTGTAGTGGTATTGGGATGAAAACAACGTCGTCATCTTCCTCTATAGTTGATTCTTCTTTTGATTGTACGTCGTCACTAGCTTCGTCATCTTCCACTCCTGTTGGTTCCTCTAGTGGTACTGAAAAAAAGAAATTTTTATTTACACCTACAACTACAAACTAAGACTTGTTACTCGGATTAACATCTACTACAATTAGATTTGTTTTACTGAGTAACCAGTCTTTTAAAAATACAGAGTTATTGGTTAGCGTTGAGTTTACTGTAAATATATTTTTTTTGGCCATCATGTCAAGTTTTATTACTGTTTAAAAATAATTATTATTATTCTCAGAATGGGTAATTGAATAAAATTGGTTTTGTATTCATAATAATTTATTGCAAACTTTAACACCTATTTTAATTTAATTTTAGTTTGATTTTTTAAATCAATTGAACCTTTTATAATAATTCAGCCTAGTGGCATAATTGAAGACAAAATATACATGACTTTTTCATAGCTGTTCAAATTCAAATCTTTATTGCATATCACATGTGTTTACAAGGTCTTAATAATAATAATAAAGTTCACATGGACCCTGTCGGGCACAACAATTTCATAAAAATATGAGTAGCAACATTATCGTTCAAAAAATCAAATACATTATATAATATCACATTTAAATATGTGATAACACATACATACATACTGTTGTTACATAGTATTACTTTTTTATGAATAAAACTCAGTTTTATTAAGCATAATTTATATAATTATATATTTAAAACACTTAAGATATTTTTTTTTTAAATTACTTTAATTTTACTTAATAAAAGCAAATAAACTGTTTTTTTTAAGAATACATTTCATAATTATGCAGAAAATAAGTTTGTCATGTCTCAAATAAACTATATACATAGATAATTTGTTTTGCAATTTAATATTTTTAACACTTACACAGGCGCAGACGAATAATAATAATTTTGTGATACTTCATGATTATGGCATTCTGAAGAAGCTATTATGATATTATTAATAGTCCGAATGTACGCTTTACACCCTTTAGCATGATGCGAAGAACAGTACCATCGGCTCCTGGAATTATTGCGCATGATTCCAGAGTATCTAAACCCTTTATAGCTGAGCATGGGTTTTCCTCGAGCTGACACCAGGAACTTCAGATCTGTGGATAAGCAAAAACAAAAAATTTTGGGCTTCATTTACCGTTATTTATCATTTCATTATTATTCTCTCCCATATTATAAAGCTATTAACTTAGATATAGTTCCTACTATACTCAAGCTGTTTCAAGGAAGGTAGTAAAAAATAAAAACGCATTATAATTTTGAAATATTTTCATTCAGAAAGGATGGTGGAATTTTGGAAATTCTGGTTAGGTTCTGTGTTAAAAAAATGTGGGTGGAGGTGTTGTTATTAATATAATTGTGGCGGCATCTACATCGCCACATGCGACCTACCCATCAAAGACCTGACGTCACACAAATCTAGCCTGTTATTGTCCGACTGCAGGGCAAAGGTCTCTTCTCATACAGAGAAGGAACGAGTATTGATAACCACGCTTCAAGACGGGCTGGCGATTTAAGACCTACATTAACTATAAGTCCATGTTTCCTCGCAATGATTTTCCTTCACCGATGTCAGTAATGTCAAAGATAAACTCAGAAAGTAAATATGATTTGAAAATGACTCATAGGTGGGTGTTATTCATAATAATTGTACGTAGGTAATGGATATGAAAAAGATACGAAAATAAATTTAATTTACTTAACAGAAAAGACATACATAACACGTATAACAATAAATATTACTTAGTTTTATTTAATGGGTCTTTAGGCCATTCATTTTATCCAGGAGGTAAATAAAAAGCTATTATTTTGATTGACTTATAATATTGCTTTATTAAATACGATTATTTTAGAAAAGTAATTTTGAGGAATCACATACTAATAATTAATATCCCAGCTTAGGACTTTATGGTGACATCGACATTTAACAATGTCAACAGTGTAGGAACATAACATCCTTCTAACATAAAAGGAATTAAACGACATCGTCGTGTGATTTTGTAATCTTATTAAATATTACGTAAAAAGTGATGCACACAAAGTAAACCTGTTTTCTAAACCCCGTTATTTTGAATTGTTTAACCATAGTTGGAGGGGTAAAAGTACTTATGAATATAAATATTTTTTGCTATGAGACCAACCTAGAAGTCGTGAAAAAAATCAACTGTTCAGTACATTTACGTCCGCATAACGCGATAAAATGTAAGTAATAGCTGATTCTTTTTCGTTATTTCAACTTAACTAAGTTATTCAACCTAACGTTTACCTATATTATGTTAACAATAAAAAAAACAAAAAAACATCATCTTTGAAAAATTTGAAATGGTAGGTACTAGATGTTTAACGATATTTGGCGCAATCTATAATTAAAACAATTAGTGTTCTTAATTTTTTCTTAATCAGTCATAAAAGTTATACATTATGTTACTAAAACGTCATGGCACGACCATAGATGTCTTTCTTATATCTCTAAATAGTTTACTATATACTATCTATAGTAAAGATTCTGGATAGAATTAGTCTAAAGATTAAATAATTTTGCAAAACAGTAAAAAAACAGTAATTCTAAATTATTGTAAACAGTCCAAAGATAGAAAGAAAAACATCAATAGTCGTGCCATGAAGCACAATACTACAAAATTAACATTATATTATAATTTATTTTGTTGTGTACAAAAATGAGACGCTATCGTCACTATCATCAGAGAAATTAAAAAAAGAAATTATCACTAAAAGAAGGTAATGTAATAGATAATTCATCTGGCGTGATCAGCTCCTTAAATTTTTTTCGCATATCAAATTGTAGGTATGTTATAAGATTTTGAATATCCCATCAGAGTTTGCAATGTTTCTCGGTCATAATTAACTTTAACCGGTCACGTACTGTTAACGCACCCGTGCCGACCGAAACCATACCCATCGGAGAGAATGGAACCTCGTGAATTTTGTTTTCTATTCGATTTTATTGAAAATATACATTTCGCGGGTACAATTTCTTCATTATCTGGGAGTTTACTTGTTTCAGAAGACGTTGATGGAAGCCTTTTTGCACGTTTTAGAGGCTTTAGTAAATTATGATTCTTTAGTCAATAACAATCACTCATTCTCCTCTTGGGTGTACGATCGCAGAAGCAGCTTAAAATTCTTGACGCATGTGTGAGAGATTTGTAGTTTGAATTTGATATATCTTCATAGTACTGGGGACAGCAATAAGCGATGGCAAAGATGCCTTATGATCTTCCTTAATATTGTTTATGTCCTCTTCATCAATGCAGAAAAGTTTTACGCTGATTTATTTTTTCAAAAGAGTATATGCAGATTCTGCGTTGAGGACGTCATTGCCATTTGCCACTTTACTGTCTAAAAGCCTTTTAATAACACCACCCACGCCATCTGCTGCTCCCTTTCCATAGGCGGCTTCAAAAAAATCCAGGTCCCAGTTAAACCAAAATCTTTTATGATTGTATTAAATAAAAATAAGTTTTTCTTTTGCCGGTACACGTTTTTTCCGATGGGCCAACGATACATCGTTGGCCCATCGAAAAAACGTGTAGTGTGTCAATTTCTGGTGATTTTTCAAGTAAAATTAAAGACAACATTTATAAATATTTATCTTTCAGCGTTATTTGAGCGTTCTTGTAAGAGTTTGTTAAGGATTCGCAAAATATGTTTTTCTAGTATAACTCTTCTTATTTTATCGTTTTCTGGCGAAGGCACATCTTTTTCTGCTAAATGAAGGAATTTTAGATGTTGGAGAAGTTGGCGTTGATAGTAATAATGGTTAAAAGTTTTTTTACTGTCGTCACTATCATTTTGCGTACATAGCAATAACAATTTGTATCTTTAAATTATATTTTTTAGAGAATCTATTTTTTTTTTACAATATATCTTTTTTTTTTTTTTGCTTTTCAGTTTCTTTGGTAATTCTGTAATATCTTTATTTATATATTTTACGGTTGTCTTTTTTTTGTTTGTTTTAATTATGTTTGTTTTAGTTTCCGCCAAATTTTACGTCTAATAGCCTTTTCGGTCTCTGATAACTCAGATATCTTTATATAGTCTCTTCTTTTTTTCTCAGCATCTTTTTTCTTACCTTCATTCCATTTATTAGGATTATTTTGCTTTAAACGTTCTCTATATCTTTTTTGTCGTTCCGCTGATGTCAAAGGCATTTTATCTAAAACAAAAGTAAACATTTCTTACCTATTTATACATAGTTTTATTTATCAATTCAAAAATATTTCTAAAAATGTAAAATATCCATTAGGTGTGATTTTACTTTCATATTGAAAATTAACCATTACTCCTAAACATTATCGATTTAAATTGTTATTATTTAAAATGGATCAGTATCCGACTTTAAAGATGTGCAACCTCCAACATATCCCCCCTCATCACTAGCATGATCGTTATATCAAACCAAGTGAGGATCTCAACCCATTAAGCCTTGGTCCAGATAAACTCTTAGTCAGCATATCTGCCTCCATGTGGGTAAAATATTATACCTAAAATATTTTTAATGTCTACTTACTTGAAAATCGTAATGCCTATGTCGTAATTATATAAATAGTTAATGCCTACTAAGGCATTAACGATTTCTATAATAACGACTGATTTAATTCAATTTAATCAATCGAGTAGGTAGTTGTATCATTTAAAAAACATTACGGATTTATTTCAGTTATACTTTATTTGAATAATATTACTTCTACCAAAACATAAGATTCCATCACTAAATGGAATAGAATGTAACTATTTTTATTATACAAACCTATTATCATTTATTTTGTAAAATCAAGATGCAAAGGCAATAAATAGGTACATTGCCTTTATGGGAATAGGCAGTTTACAAAATATGTATTTTACTGAGCACGAACTCTGCAACAGGTACGTTCTCAAGTCTGTTCAACTGTCAAAAGGAAAATAAATTATTGGACAAAATATAAACTTTTTTTTGGCAAGACCCGCCATTCACCTAGTTATTAGCAAGTAGGTAGTACTTACGGTACTTACCTACGTGTTTTTGGGCAGTCCAATTTTTTGCATGCTTCTTTAAGTGATTGCACATAATTTTAAATATTAATGTATGCCTCAGATCTCATACATGGAGGTAAGAACTGTAGTTCTCCTATGAGCAAATTACCGAAATAGTAATTTATTTTATCAATTTCCTTGTCCAAAATGCAACGGATACATAAACTGTCATTTACTTCGTCATCGATCTCATTCGTCATGATTTTTTTTTCTTATTTTGCTATTATCCATGATAATGTTATGAGTATTTTCTCCTTCCTTTATTTCTTTTTCTGTTACATATTTTCGTTTATGACTTTGAGGTTGTAATGCTTATTATATTAAAAAAACTCCTTAAATTTCTTAGAGTTCATTTTATAACATTATTTTTCACTCGTATTAATGTCTCCCTGTCAAAAAAAACACGGAGAAATATATTAAATAAGCAAACATTCGAATGTTAAGAATGTTTGCTTATTTAATATATTTCTCCGTGTTTTTTTTTTACATTTATTATATTAAAAAACTCCTTAAATTTCTTAGAGTTCATTTTATAACACTTTATTTAAACGCAGCTTTACCTTTTCATATCTGTTACGACAGAAAAATGTAACGGAGAAATATCATATATGAACATTTAGCACACGTCGAACCTAACAAATATTTTGTACAGCCGTCATCAATTAATTTGAACAAATTCCTTCTACCAATTTCACTTCTGCAACTACGATTCTTTTCTCATAATAATATAAAACCTGGAAAGTACTTACCGAATTCAGATAGACCACGAAAACAAATAACACAAATAAATGTCAAATTATAACGTTACGCACAAAATGGCCGAATCCACAGTCACGCCATCTGTTTACAGTATTTGTTGTGTAATGTTGCCAGTAGATAATTTTATTTCCAAGTTAGAAATAATTTTGTAAAACACTGTAAGCGAGATGAAAAACAGAGATGAGTAGAATATTGGACTTCGATTTAAATATGTAAATGATGTATTCATTACTGTTTGTTTTATTTATTTTAAAGTTTTATACTAACACAATTCGATTTTTGTAATATATTTTTAATGTTGCTTTGAGTAAAAATGGACATGGTTTTCTTTATGAAATTTCTGTAAACACAGTTTTAAAATTTGAAATATTAGAATAACTTTTGCTTTCGCTTACTTACTGAGTAATATAAATTGGAGTTTTAGAATTAGGGTGAATAAAATTGAGCCAATAATGAAACTGCAAATAAAAAATAATCGAGCTGGACGCGGAGGAAGCAAATGTACAATATTCGTGAATAACACCCAGGTACGGTCACTACTACCACCAGTAGGTACCTACTTACCCGGATTTGACCCTCCAACCTCGTGGTCATGCTATTAATTAATTAAATCTACTGCTTTGTTTAATTAATTAAAAGTACACAATTTTTTTTTTTGTTTTAATAATTGGATATAAAAGAAGTCACAAGCTGCTTTAATACTCACATCGTAACTAGTACAAGTCAATGTAATTATTTTATAATTTGTAGTCGTTTATTTTATATATTTTTTTAACCTTTTTTTTTTCCAGGTCAATTTATAAATGTTTAATTGATGTAGATCATCGATTTATCAACATTTTAAATATGAAGTACGTAGTGCTTGATTTAAAGGGATAAACATATCAAGTAAAGGGACACCGTAATACAGTTTATAAGTAGTACGGGGGTCAGGGTGAACCGGTTTCGTAAGAACCTGAATTTATTATTGTGCACTGAGCAACTAATTGGATAGGTATCTAATCTTTTAGGTTCATAGAAATTAAGCACTAGTGTAAAATTTGTTGTAAGGTTGTTATTCTTTAAAAACATATTTTTTTTCATGAATTCCACAAAAACAGACTGATCCAATGCAATTTAACATAATACCGATGAATAACATTAAGAGTGCGGTATATAGGGATGCTTGTTTAAATAAGCAGTTAATTTTTTAAGACATAAACATAAGATTTACGCCTGCTTTCTCGAAGGGTTAGGCAGTGGTTTACATATAGTACACCCACATTTCGCCAGAGAAGTTTAAGTCCCATGTAATAGGAGGCGAGCCTATTGCCATCAACCGCGCACAAATCCATACTCCGAGCTGCTACTGAGAAATTCCAGACGGAAATAGATAATAACACTTTTCCCGATCCGGGAATTGAACCCAGGACCTCATGCTCAGTAGTAGCGACTTGCGACCACTAGACCACAAGGAAGTTACTTTTTTATTTTTATTTATTATTACTCACCGTGTACATGATGATGTCTGTATGGTAAATACGTGTCTTTACTCCCTCTACCTATGTCTTCTTGATTGCATTTTCTCTCGATGCTTACTTGAGTACGAATGAGGTTAAGACCTGAAAGAAAAACTACAATCAGCCTTTACCTACAAAGCTACAACATTATAATTATTATTTTAATAACCATTTGCCATACGTAAGAGAAACACTTAAATTATTGACACTCCTATTTTAATACAATTTTATCTATAACTATCTTTACAATTTCTTGCAAGAAAAATAAATGAAAAGGAAACAACATTTTAATAATAAAATGCGAGGAATTAACAACATTACCAAGCCAGGTGTTAGTTGCTAAAAAATTATGCATAAAAATAGTTTTGTACATTTTTATCATTAAAAAAATACATGAAGGTCAATCAGTCATGGACAAAACAATGGACAATAATTTCAATGTCAAGATTATTAACCAAGAGATTAATTGTATGAGCTCATCATAAAATTATACAACAAACTAGTAATTTGGGAAATAACTTTAGGTAGAGCACATATTTCGTCACCAACCATGCTAGCGAGACTACAACCTGATGTGACCTTTGTGAGCCTTAAAAAAAACCTTATTTCTATTTTAACCTTAATTAAGTAAGTAGATGGTACACATACTTTTGTACAATCACGGCTGTGTTAATTTAACTAAAGTCTTCTGAGTTATACCTAATTTGGCGAATAGACCGAAAAAAGTGTAACATTATGAATGTCGCGAAACTTTTATTACGAAACAGCAAGTGTCGCGAACGGTCGAAATGTTACACTTTTTAGCTCAAGTGTGTAAAAGTGAGAGGAACTTTGGTCCCACGACACTTCTCAAGTGTTTTTTACCGATCTGTACATGGGAATATTAGATTCCGAAATTTTAAACTAGTTAACTTATTCTTCGTGTTCAGGATGATGATTGTGGGTCGGCAGTGGGCTGCACACCTCACCATCAACCATGTAAACAACACTATTACATCCTTTCTTATGTTTAGTACAGCGCCATCTTGTTTTTTCCATTCCGTAATCAATGTGCCTCCTCACATGAACGTTGTACGAGAAGCCAGCCAGTATCATTTGCGGTTTTCCTCTTCTATTCGCTTCGTATCTTGGTATTTTAAATATCTTCTCTGTAATAAAGTTATACGGTTAAATTTTGAACGGTAATAGGACGAAGTTGATTAATTTAGAAGCAGGCGATGGAAGTTTTACACATCATACAATTTTACGTTCATCTTTGCCGAGTCGTCGCGTTGCATTGAGAATGTGTGTCAAATTGCCCAACCAATAAGGAGGAGTTCTGAATTCGGATAATACCCATTGCAAGATTGCACCATTGGCATGAATTTGTGCTTAATACAAACTTGTTTAATATGTTATGTATAAAAGGCTCATATTTTTTTGTTTCACTCCCCATAACGCTCATTCAGAAATTTTACCCATCAATATGTGTAAAATTTCTTTCTCACCACGCAATCTATACGTATTGTCAAAGACTATTAAGGTTTGCTTTTTTGGTTGCTAGGTAACGGAAGAGGGTCGAAGTTAGAAATATATAGATATTATATTAGTTCGTTTTTTATTAATTATAATTGAACTGATTTGAATAAAAGAGCCATTTAATATCGGGTTCCTCAAAGGCTGAAAACAAATCTACAAAAAAAAAATTGAGTCAATTAATAGATTTTTTCGCAAGCTACAATGTTTTCAGGTTTGATACTTGATTGAGGGGAAACAATTTAAAACTATTTTGATGTTTTTTCGTTTCTGCTGCATTTTTTTTTTTAAGTGCTGAATTAGTCTCCATTAAATTATCTATACAATGGTATATACACTAAGTGGGGTCTGTGTACTAGCAGTACGCGTAGCATGACAACTATAGAAACGGATTTTCTACGAGTTTTGTCGACGGAAGAGTAGACTAAATGACAGATTGTGATTGTTTATCTGTCATTTTGTCTATTCTTCCGTCGACAAAACCCGTTTCTATTGTGGTCATGCTAAGGATGCAGGAGTGTGTGAATGTTAATTAATAAAAAACAAATTGTGGTAGTTAGGGAAAAATCAAAATCAAATACTTTACTACAAAATCTTTAATAATTTTGTTTTTTGTTTGAATAATATATATTCGTGAAAAATCCGGAAGCAACTATGATCTTTATTCAGGCAAAGTTCAACTTGACATTTTTCGCATGAAATAAAGGTTTTTCCTGTGCAACCAGGATATGTACAGCGTTGCCGTCTTTGATTCCAAACGGGAAAATGTCCAAGCCCGTCACTTCTGACATCAGGAGGTGGTAAGACTACCCTATTATGCTTTTTAGTCTTTATTTCAATTTCCTCAGGGAAACATAACTGTCTATTAATTTTCTTGTTTATCCGTGGCCTAAAAATACTTTTTCCTACTTCAAATTCTTCTGGGTTTAGTGGGTCTGTTATCTTTAGTGGGATTGGCGTTTGCTTTTGCTCTCCAACTCTTTTGTTTCGTAACCAAACACCTAAAATCAGTTCAATCAAAAATATTTTTTTTCTATTTTATAACTGTAATTCAAAATGGGTTTATCATTTTTTTTTGGCACTGATGTCATTGTACATTCCTTCCGTTCCTTACATTTTTGCATAGTTAGTACATAAATCTGCCACTCTATCCCACTGACGCAGCGCCACAGACGCTTGACTCGAAAGTCACGTAATAATTCTGTCACTTAATAATTTTATAAAATTCAACCACAATTCCATTATTGAAAGAAACTATACGGAACGTTTATTCTTCGGAAAAAACAATACTCTAATATTTTGTATCATTAACTCCAGTTTCCATCGACCTGAACCGTAAGAATGGATACCTAATTGCACTAAGTTCTAGGCATACTATAGCAATGATTTCAGCTAATTTGAATGTTCAGGAGGATGGTTATGTTTCGGCAAATCACAGCATAATTCCTCGTTGATGGTATGCACAACGGCGGTGCACCCCTTGTTATGCTTAGAACAACGCCATCTTGTTTTAATGATGCCTGTATCAAATATTCTCCGCGTATGGATACTATATGAGTAACCGGCAACAATCAAATTCTGGCTCCCTACTCTGTTTGTTGCGAATCTTGATGTAACTGCAACAAAATTTATCATCAAAGCTTTACCTAATAGAAAGTCAACAAGAACCGTGTTTAAAAAATAAGGTACCATCGAAGAATTTCATATCTAAGCAATTTGAAAACAAAATCCCGTGAACGCGATGACCACATCTGTTACCGCCCCGGTTCTATGGCGGCCGAGCACTGCAAGCAGAAATAGTCCTTACGGTGCATAGATATGAACTTCTTCGATGGTACATCAGATATTTCAGATCTCTGAAATAATTACGCACTTACGATGCCACTGGTTTTGCGGTGGGAACTATTTACCGTTGTATGAGTAGCTTGCTTATTTGCGGTGGGAACTATTTACCATTGTATGAGTAGCTTGCTTATTTGCGGTGGGAACTATTTACCATTGTATGAGTAGCTTGCTTATTTGCGGTGGGAAATATTTACCATTGTATGAATAGCTTGCCTATTTGCGGTGGGAACTATTTACCATTGTATGAATAGCTTGCTTATTTGCGGTGGGAACTATTTACCATTGTATGAATAGCTTGCTTATTTGCGGTGGGAACTATTTACCATTGTATGAGTAGCTTGCTTATTTGCGGTGGGAACTATTTACCATTGTATGAATAGCTTGCTTATTTGCGGTGGGAAATATTTACCATTGTATGAATAGCTTGCCTATTTGCGGTGGGAACTATTTACCATTGTATGAATAGCTTGCCTATTTGCGGTGGGAACTATTTACCATTGTATGAATAGCTTGCCTATTTGCGGTGGGAACTATTTACCATTGTATGAATAGCTTGCTTATTTGCCACCATCATAGCACTTTGCTAGTCGTGCGTGTACGTGCGTATTATTGTTCCGACCGACCCGGCGACGTCCGAAATCAATCCCAACTTGTTCAGATTTTGTATGCGTTCATATGTTACAAATACAATATAGTTTTTTTTAAATGATCATAGGATCAAAGGCTCATTATTGAAGTCTGCCATAATATGATGGAATTCACCACAACCATTTTTTTAAAATTAAATATTTAACGCACACATTCGGTCCTGTGACGACACCGCAGTCTTCGAATCAGCGAAGAATTATCTAGAAGATATAAACGATTAATTACGATGATATCGCATGTCACGGGTCTGGGTCACTACTGGCATTTTAACGGAGAAAAATGCAACCAGTGTGCGCGCTTAATTCTTACTTTTAATATTATTATGAATATTTCGTATGAATATTGATTATGAAATGCAATAATTAATATCGTAACACCGAATTTTTAGTTTTAGATGTAAATAATCTATTTGGAAACTTTCCAAATGCGTTTTTTACACCTAAAATGGGTACATCAACAAATTCAATGTTATAAATGCATTTCATTATCAATATTTTAGTTCACTAGTTAGCCACATTTCATATTTCCATACAGTATTATTGCCAAATAAATCAAAAGAGTTAAATATTTGACAGTTATTGGCGACGTTGCCAACTTTTAGGATAAACCCTCTTAAAACCGACGTTAAATATTAAATAGCTAATACGTCTAACTTATTGACCGAGCGAGCGAAGCGTTTCTGTTGTTAGCGTCAGTTTGTTGGTAATCCTCTACAGTCGGTCGATTCTGTAAAAATATTAAGGTGAAGCTTAGGTGAAGTGAGCGTGAAGTGAGCTGTCACTGCCACAGAATCGACTGGCAGGATGCTAGGGATTAACACTATTGACAGCTCACTTCACGCTCACTTCACCTAAGTTTCACGGTGATATTTTTACAGAATCGAACGGCAGGTCGCATTTTACAATCGATCTGGACGAAACTTGCTATACAGGTTTTACGACTTCATGGAATATTTTTATCGTCAGGGATTTTTGATTGGAGGGGTACTTCCTCCCAAAAGGGGCAAAAAGGGGGCTACTGGATATCTCCGCTCTATGAGATCCGATTTCAATGGTTCTTTTTTTATTTGAAAGGTAATAACTTTAAGTTGGTCTCATGAAAATTTGGTGAAAATTTTATGAGAATCTTCGGCGTAATGAGCATTAATCATTAAGCACCGCTACTTCGACCGATTCTGTGCTTCCCGAATCTACTAACCCATCGGTATCGGTATCGCCGATTATTTACTCCAATAATCGGTATCGCTATCGTATCGGGAAAATTATGTATCATTACATCCCTATTTTTGACATAGTGATTAACATGTCAATGACATTACGTTACACCTAATGACATACTAACGTTCAAATGCGAAATAATGGTTAAAACATAATATTAACATTCAAAATTAAATATAGGTATTAAAAAAACATTATTTTCATTAACGTGTGACACCTAATGACATACTAACGTTCAAATGCGAAATAATGGTTAAAACATAATATTAACATTCAAAATTAAATATAGGTATTAAAAAAACATTATTTTCATTAACGTGTGTATTTAAACCGAATACATATTAAAATCCTTACACAATACATTAATAGATGTCATTTTTTTTTTAACTCGTTTTTTTCCCGATTAAAAACAGGAAATAGGCCTTGGGTTTTTTACATTCCTATTTCACAAACTTTTTATTCGCATGTGGAACAGAATAACAGTTAAGTAACAGAGGATCTTATTTTCATGCAATAGTTTTGATTAATTTACATTTGGTGTAAATTAATTAAAGGTGGGGCAGGATCTGGCATTGTAATTTTGGAGGCACTTTAACATGTTTTATGTCATTAAAAATAGTCTTATTAACACTAAAAGTTTTATTTCTGTAGCATAAGAGAGAATTTTTCTTGCTTGCAAATTTAGGGATTGTAATTGTCGAGCCCCAAGTCTTTTATATCTGATATTATGGCGTTAAAAACTGTTGGTATGGCAGGTACATCCGATGTGACGAATTTTTTCTTGCAATCTTCCATGTAACAGTCGAGCAGGTTTTAATTCAAATCCGGTGTACATGTGTGAGAAATCTCCTTTAAAATCTGACTTTCCTACAAAATTTATAAAATCTATATTAAATAAAAATGTATGCTTAAAAGAGTTGCTTAGCGCAAAACTCGAGGGCGGCTTGACCAATTCGTTTAATTTTTTTCCTAATACTTATTCGTTGAAGTCCGAGGAAGGTCGATAAACAGTAACAAAGATGGTACCATAGATATCCAGACCAGAAACTAATATTTTTTCATCAACACATGCATTAGTCCCGGTAAAGGAATAAAACCCGACTCTTGTTCGTTTTTTTTCCGTTGCACCATCTGGGTTTATTAAATTTATTTAAAAAAAATAAAGTTCGGTATCAAATATTAATGTTACAATGAAAATTAAATACATGTATCCTGTATATAAATTGATATGTAATGTTAATTCTTAAAATACTTACTTGAATCTTCACTGTACCAGTACATTTACTTTTCTTTCTTATGTGACATTCCCATAGAGTAGCTCCACTTTTATAAGTAGTTTTTTTCGTAAATTGGTATCCTGCATATAATAATATTCTGCCCCCCATTCTATTAATATATTTCAATTCACTTCTTCCTCCGGATGGGCCAGGCTTTGACTCTTTTGACATGTTAATAACTGCTGAAAATAACAGAACGTTTTTGTATACATAATTATTATAACTTTTGTATCCTATACTCCTAGTTACATATACCTACTATTACCATTTAAAATATTAACAGTTTTAAATACATATTAAAATGTACGTACATGAGTTCTTCTTTTGCACTTTGACCGACATCACGTCACGATTTACCACTGTCAAGTTCACATCACAACTAAATTCCTAGCTCCTATTGTCATAAAGGGAGGAATTCTGAATTGAAATTTAAAATGACCCAATCAGAGCTTCGCAAAAATAATGTTATCCGTGCTTTTGTTACGCGGCTGCATCTGCTCGGCGCCGGCGCATCCTTTTCAAGGTCACCTGTTTTAAGTTTACTAGGTACTCAATTAGGAAACAAATACGCAATTTCATTATTATATGATTATAAACATATATACTACATGTTTTTAAATAAATATATTCTATACATATAATAAAATCGTAAATTATGAATGTTTGTGCCGAAACCACGTGAAATTTACTGGACGGGTCTTGACAAAATGTGGCTGTGGAATAGTTTGTACCCGTAAGCTATATACAGTGTACTTTTCATTCGGAAGTACCCGCAGGAAATAAAACTCACGCGGGCGGAGCCGCGGGCGGAAAGCTAGTCTATTACAAAATATACTACACAAAAAAAATACTATTATTGTTTACATTTTAGGTGATTTTTAATAGCATGTGTATAGCTATTATTAAGATATTATGTATTTTATATGTAGGCATTTGTATAGGTATAATATTGTCTCTATTAAGGCACTTTCACTTATAATTTTAACGCAACGGGGACATTAGGCATAATTTGAAAAGTATATATATATATATATATTTTTTTTAAATTCAATACTCTTATTCAAACTAGGCTGAGAATCATCACACGGGGACAACGGTAAGTACTTTTAATTTGAGGGCTTTTAAGGCTTGTGCAGACCAGACGCGACACGAACAATACAATTTCTAAGAAAACTTCACAGTAACACTAACCAATAACCGGAGTCGCGCTGGTCTGCACAAGCCTTTAACGGGGACATGGCCTACGGGGGCATTGGGAATACACGGCGCTACTGTGCACCGCTAGATCGTGCTGTCGTTGTCGCTCGTCGTTAGGTCCCGTCAACCATTTTGTGTGACTGAGTTTTGTTAGGTGTAAAGTAGCTTCAAAAGTAACATCTCGTGTTTAACAGATAGTAGTTGGTTAGTTGTAGGTTAGTTTATTTCTGTTTAATTATCGTCTTGCCACCATATGCTTTTTAGTAACCTACAGCCGCAGTCGGGTTTTTTTAAAAGTCGCATTTGTTTATTAATTATAGGATTTTAAACTAACTTGATTATTTTCACTACAAAAGTTATTTAAAACGAAAACGAAAATTTTATTTACCAATTTTGAAAAATAAAGAACGTGGTAAATATCCCGTTTTCAATAACTTTAGTGGTATATTAATTGTTGTACACAATTTTGTGCTCGCGAGGTTTACTGTTCGCAAAATGAAATATGTTATAACAAACTTTTGTCATCTCTTTATTAGGCACGAATAAAAAATGTAAGTACATTCCACCGCACGTCAGTAGTAACACTTTGACCTTTAGTTAGCTTAGCGTAGAACGAAGTTTTAACAGAATAAAAGTTTTGTTACCACTGACGGCGGTCGACTGTACTATTCCTACCTAAGTAATTTAACAATTTGTTTTTTACTAAATTGACAACGCCTGCTAAATAGTACTATTCATCCATCCATCCACCCATCGATGGTCCATGGTTATGTTCCGTCATTTAACCACATATTTCTTCATTTATGATGAAAAGGACACCCCGGCATCCTCTATTGTGTCTCATGCAACGCCAACGCCATCTTTTTCTTGTGCTCTTGCTTGCAAGGACCTTCGCATATTGCGAACTATAGCGGTAACCAGCAAAAGTCATTAACGATTTACTTCTTTTGCTTACTTTAAATACTGGTGATTCTGTAAATAAAAGAAGAAAAGTGAAAAGTAATATGATCTGCACTGTCAAATCACCATCTTTATTGGTATAGTGCCACAAGGATCTTTTTGTGGTGCCCACCTTAAGGAGAAATGTGTGCCTGGGAAGTATGGGTATGAAAGAGAAGGGAGTGAATGATTGCGTATGTTAATGTGTGCGACTGTTGAGAGAGATTAGAGGAAGAAAACGCGATATGTAAACGTGCAGATGATGAAGAGTCTTTTGGCGCTTTTATGAAATTAACAGGGGGGCGTAGTTGGTGGGTGAACATTTGTGAAATTTTATTGAAAAAAATAAGATTACGGCATTAGTCCCGACTTTGGCCACGCACCAAAAGAACCTAATACTTACATCTTTAAAATATAATTTATTTTCAACAGTTATAACATACTGCACGTAAGTACAAAGATCCATAACGTCACCAAGAGTAATATTCTTCTTATTGATGCGATGTTTTTTTCAAATCAAGTTTTAATGTTATAACTAAACTTTAAACGTTAAATTCGTTCCTTTATTTTTTAAATAATAGATAGAAATACATTTTGACTTAAATACACGTTAAAAGCGCCCAGAGTACAGCAAATACATAGCATAAACAAAAAAAAAAATAAGATGTGATATGGCAGCTAAGAGATGACGAGTCTCAACTGACAGCGCCTCTTCACGAACATGACGCATGGAACAGCACCTTTCAGCTCAACTTGTAGGGAACTTAATAATCCAATACACGCGCTATCGAAGCGAGCAGACATCTGAGTGAGCATGACATACTCAGCCGCCAGGGCACATTCAAGTCAATGAAAGACATATTATCCGGTAAAGGGTAGCTCTATAGTACATAGTACTCACACCGATTACTCTGATACACGATTATACATATAAGACAAAGGATATTGAGTTTATACAATGCAAAGATGGTCTAACAATCATTAGCAGCTCCAACAGTATTTTCAAATGTTAATCAATTAGTTGTGGTTGTGGACTAGGAGCAGGGCTGTACAACGAGGTAATGCTGCCAGCCTTTTGGGCACTTATCCTGTTGACAGCAATGCGTATGAATTTTTTGATGCCATATGATTCTTTCCGCTCCTTTCATCATCATCCACAACCCGACTGTACCCACTCCAGAGCATAGGCCTCTTGTTTATCGGCGGCGACGATCTCTCGCGTCCGGCCCTGGTTCAGGCCATGGTTCGGAGCGAGAGTGCATGGGAGGCCGTCACCTCCTTCTGCGAAGCAGTTATGCTCGCGAAGGAGGAGGCGGAGCGCGCGAGGGAGATGCAAGATGCGCGCCCTCGCACCCCTAGTTGCCGCAGGAGACGCCCCGGGCGTCGGGAGTCGCGAGGCGACTTCCGGCCACCGCAGGCGCGGGCTTGCGGACGGTGAGCAATGGGTAGCTCGCCGTCCGATAAGGACCAGGCCCGGGTCGACGGAACGTTGTGTACCACGCTCGCCTCAAAGAGATGTCAGCACCAACTGGCGGGTTCCGTAAGGACCAATGCCTGCTGGGGTTGCGGGTTTGCCCGAAAGGGATATCGCGGCCCCGGCACACGGGCAACGGAAGGAACACGGGTGGGTTTTAGTCAGTAAAAGTCTGACACACCCTCTCGCTCCGCCCAGAGCGGGAGAAGTCATTTGATGATATCCCATCCTCAAAAAAAAAAAAGAGGCCTCTTGTTTTGTGTGCCAATCCCCACGCTCCTGTGCCAGCCGCATCTGGGTTCTATCAGGGACAGTAATGTCGCCCGCCCATCTCTTCTCTTTAACATATTTTTATTTTAAGACAGTTTGCTTATATTGTATATATTATCTTGTTAGAAAATTATTGTGTCTTGACCTTGTTCGTAATAAAAAATCGAAAAGTGAAATATTTGACAGAAATACTTAGCTGTTGCAAACTTTCAGAATGCATTCTTTAACACACGGGTATCTACTGTCGTAATATTTTTAAGTCTGTGCAGTAAAGTTTCAGCTCTTAATACGAAAGTTAAAACGTAAGGATCTTAATGATGGTGCATGATTATGTTTTTTTAACCCGTATCTTATAACTTTTCCACTGACGATGTAAAATGCACTCTTGCACCCAAGGATATGTTTACTGCAGCGCCATCTTGTTTCCATGTCGTCATTGTATGCTCGTGAAAAGTGGACACCATACGTGTAGCCGGCGAAAAGCATGCTACCATTATTATTTAGTTTCTGGAATCTTGGCATTGCTGAAAAAAGGATGTTTTGTTAATTTACAAATATTCATTTCATTTGGAAATACATACCTACCTATTTCCAGCAACAATGTTTAAAATAAAAAATAAAAAAACTGTCTACCGTAGTAGGATGTAGGATGAATACTCGTATTAACAAGTAAACAAAACGTTTAACAGAATGGGTATCAAGAGACAGGATAAGGAAAAAAGCAAGACCAAGTTAAAGATGCTGAGATAATTCAACCAGAGATGTGGGTCCCTATGGATGCGAGAGGTGTTGGGAAAATGATGTATGGAAAGGTTTAGGAGTCGCCTACACCGCAGAGGCTACTTTTACTAAAATAAATTAACATATACAGGGTGAAATTGATTTCATGGGCATCCTCTTAAGGGGTCACTGTACTCATCATTATGAACAACTTTCACTATGGGACCAAGACCGAACCCGCGAAAAAAATATCTGCTGTTCCTTACATTTATGTATGTATAGCTCCTCAAAATGTATGGTAAAACTTTTTTTTTTCGTGATTTCATGGTTGGTCCCATAGTGAAAGATGTTAATAATGATGAGTACAACGACCCCTTAAGAGGATGGCCATGAATTCAATTTCACCCAGTATATATATTCATAAATAATTATACATGTAATCATAAATATATATACTGTTATAAACTAGATTAATTATGTCAAGTTTAGATTAGTAGTATTAAATAAAGGCTGTTTTATTTTTATTTAATTATAATGTTTCACCAGAGTCGTGGGCTGCCGCTGGCAGTGATTGGGCTCCAGACAGAGACGAGATCTTGCTCCCAGTGCCTGCCTAGCACCTTTTTATAACTGTGTTAATCATCTACGAGTTGTCTTTTTAAATACAACCTAGGTCAAATACATAATTTGTACAATTAAAAAAAAAACAAGAAATCCGATCATTTAATGTAGGTACCTCAGTACCTACTATATTAATATATTTAAAACGCTTTGAAAATCTTAATACACCAGTGAAAAAGATTTTAATGACATATCTTAAAAAAGTTTATAACAAAAAATTTACGAAAGATATCAAACCTATGGTTGACATTTACAAACAATCTTTTATCACTAAAGACTAGATAATATACTGATTACATACTTTAACACTAAAGTAGCTGATGCCCTAAAAAGCAAGCTTTACCGCCGCTGCCTCAAAACGCTTGCTTGCCGGTAAAACGCACTAAATTTATTATTGCACTACGAACTATTACGAACAGCGTTTTAATGACGCGTACCATTTAATGGAGTTTACATCGAAACTTTTAATAAACACATTAACCAAGATATTGCACATGAATCACATTTTTTTCTGACTTATAGGTGCCATAATATAATATCAACACTATTTATTACACATGAACAACATTTAATTTTAACGCGATTACCATAACTTAATTAGGGTGACGTCGACATTAATAAATTATCTTATATCACTATTGACTAGATACACTGGATATATTATTAAACTTAGTAAAACAACAAAGTCGCGGATAACCCAGCGAGGTTTACCAGCATTTTTATACGCGCGTTCCATGTAACACGCGTCGACTGCGCGTCGAATACGAATACGATACCCCTTGGTAAGACTGGTTGTCACACTTTCGGACTTATAACAACCGTCAAAGATCCACGAATGACAGCCGGGACCAACGGCTTAACGTGCTTTCCGAGGCATGGAGGAGTCTCGGTATGTAAGTATGGTCACCTATCCACAGACCAACCCTGGTAAGCGTAGCTTAACCTGATGGTTCGACCCGTTCGGCTGTTATTACTTACCCACGAGCTCCTCTATGCAACATGAAATGTAAAACAATAACTATGCGAATTTGTTTCAATGTCTGCTAAATGTCATGTTACGTTGAACCAATCTGTACCGGGCATTAGATAAACATGAGTATTAAATCTGGTATTATCTGATATTATTATTCGGGTTGAGTTTACTCGATCCGAGCTATCGCTGACCCGAATGTACATGGGTATTAAACACGAACAATATGTTTTTTTTACGACATTTACCATTAATAACAAGGTTGAGATCAACAATTTTAAATAAATTTCCTTAAAGTATTAAGTAAACGAAAACGAACGTCAATGTCTTATTGGGTTTTTCTATAAGGTATCTTCGGTAGCAGCCCGGAGTTTGGATTTGTGCCCTGTTGATGGCAGTAGCCTCACCCCCTATATAAAATAAAACTTAACACACACACATAACATAACTGGCGAAATGTGGGTTTACTGTGGGTACATCTCTGCCCAATCCTCCGGGGTAACAAGGTGTGATGTTATGTTAAGAAACAATTTTTTTTTTTACGGCATACTCTTTATGATGGTGAATGATTATGTTTTTCTAAACCACATTGTATGACTTTTCCACTGACGATGTAAAATGCACTCTCGCAGCCTAGGATATGTTTACTGCAGCGCCATCTTGTTTCCATGACGTCATTAATGTTTGCTCGTGAAAAGTGCACAACATACGTGTAGCCGGTGAGAAGCGTGCTACCGTTATTGTTTATTTTCTGGCATATTGGCATTGCTGAAAAAAGAAAGATTTAAAAATATCAACAGTTTTGTTTTATTAATTTACCTAATATGTTAATCGTGAGGAAACCTGATGCCTGAGAGATATTTCTCTACGTTAAGACAAGTCAGAGGCCCCAGGCCGGCTTTAAAAACTCTGACACCAGGTTAGTCACTAAACACACGAAAAAGAAAGAACCTATGTAAATTTTTCAAAATATTAATTTCATTTCGAAATACATACCTATGTATTTCCAGCAAAAGCGTTTATAGATTTAAAAACTTAAGGGTCCACCGGAGTCGTGAGCTGCCGCTGGCGATGTTCCTGCTTCCAATGCGTGCCTAGCGCCTTTTATAACTATGTTATTAATTTATGAGTTTTCTTTTTAAATACGTAAGACACATTGTATGCAACATAAAATATCAAATAATCGCATTACATACAAAGTCAAATATATAATATTTGACCTTGTATGTGATGTGACCTAGGTTGCATCCCTACAAATTATGTTATAATTTGTAAAACAGGCCAGCTGTTTTTGAGTTTATTCATTACAAACAAAAAGACAAATCTACTACGAGTATTTATAATATTAGTGTAGAAAATGTCTATTTCTCAAACATGCTTCGAAATTCGAGCATTATTTTGACAACCTCCGAGATAAATCGAAATTGCTGTACTGGCCGAATACATGCGAGCGCCCGGTCGGCAATGTTTGTATGAAAATCCATATCTCTCGTGTTTAGCGGCCAAATAAATTACTATGAAAACTCATATCTCTCGTGTTATTTAAAAATGGAACGAACTTTTTACTTTAAAACATGTCAACGAGGGAAGTAACTTATCAAAGATTTTATTTAAATTTCGATTTGGTTTGTAAATAGAGCAGCTGTAAAGTAAAGAAGAAAGAAATGAACATATTGGCGCGTGAAACATTATCGTTGTTCGTCACTTATTCTGGAATTTATAATAAATTTTCTTAGTTTGAATTTCCGCGCATTAGTGATGGACTTACGTATGTGTGCCTCGACTTCGACTCGTCCCACATTTTCACGATCGTCCATCAATGCCCTAGTTGCAGGCCGCGACAGTAATGTACTATAGGTGCTTTAAAAAAAGAATTATTTTGAACTCAGAACCAAACAGGACGGAAAAAAACACATGTTTTAATTGTGTATGATGCAAAAGATTTTTCAATAGGTAAGTTATAAATTTTAATAGAAAATTAAATACATAACAACAACACTTTAAAACAGAAAACAGTCGAGAGATACCTATTAACATTCGTTCGTCTTCGTCTAAACCTATTGATGAATTGAGCACAGCATTATGATTGTCAATGAATGACAACCACCAATCACATAAGTTTATAATGCAATACGGCCGATGAGTCATGACCGGTCCGAACTTTGCGCAGAAGGCTGCGCAATAACATTTTTTACGAATCAAATCGTGACATGGGGCGAGTGTGAGTGAACATGCGCGAAAGTTCGGAGAGCCTATGTTCAGACCGGCCATGATTCATCGGCCGTATTGTAAGTATTTCTAAATAAAAATTAAGAGAATAGGGAAAAACTGTTTTCACAAAACTACTTAACAATGGCACTAAAAAAAAATACTAGTGATGTACACATTATTTTTTGGTGCGCCAAATACAATTTAAATAAGTAATTTTAAACAAAGACAAATATAATCACAACCCTGGTAGATTTATAATTTTACGTAACATAATTTATCATATTACAGTTGATCGAGCAAACTCAAGTGTGCTAGGCCTGTATGTACAGTCAAACAAACATCAGTGGTAACAATTTGACATCATCAGGGCCTTAATGTCCTTACAGTACCTACAGAAAGGGCGATTTTCTTTTAAACCTTTCAGATTTAGCAAAAACTCAAATGTTTTCATGTTGATTTTCTGTTTTTTTTTACACATACGACACACATATACGATACGACGAAAGTTCAGTCCTGTATCAACTAAGCATGGGACAAATTGTCCCATTAGTCTCAATTATTACGGGACAAAGGACCAGATTCTCGAAAAAAAATTGCGCATTTTCGTTCGATAAAATGGCCCATAATGTCCCTTGCGTTCTAAAAGTGTTAAAGCGTCACCATCTTCCAATTTCTCTCACTCTGTCGCGGTGGGTCGTGGTTATGTTCTCCTCGAATATGAATAATGTATTCATATTTAATAGTGTAGATAGCAGCTCGGCATTTTCGCGAACAATATCTTGTGCAGCGCCATATAACTCTTGATCCATTCCGAGATTTGTAGGAATAAGTGTGATTTCGATGTAGTAGGAGCCGGTTTCCATATTGCGACATCACGAATTGCAAACCTGTAACACGTAAAGCTGTTTTTTTATGTTACAAATGTCTCAAATGGAAATGGAAAGAGAGACAGAGGTATACAGGTAGAATAGCGCCATTGAGTTTTGCATACATAGGTAATGCCTTCAAAACTTAATGGAAAAAAGAAACGTTTATCTTAAAAAAACTTGTTATTATATAACTAAAAAAAATAACAAAACATAACACACCAAGATCCAGATCCTAGTTGTTTATTTAAGTGTACATGCATAACATTACACAATAATTAATCCCAACGTGTTGTACGTATAGTGCAATTTACAAACTAAAATATGTCATACCTACATAAGTAGGTTAAGCAATTTTTTTTATCTAAACACGACAAAGTAACAGTAACTTGTAACAAGTGAAATTATATGAATATTTAAAAAACCCCTGACAAAACATTTCCTAATTTCTCTTTCCTGCTTCATCACCAGACCCTGTTCATCATGTATCTATAGCCTATTCATTGGGACCATTCCAATGAGCCCAAACACGATATCTGCGCTGTAATATTTGGGTATCCTGTGATTTCCAGGTGATGCTGCAGCATCAGTTCAAGGTTACTATGTTCTTCTAATATCATTGAAATAACAGAACACCAAATTTCAAATCGATCAGAACTGTGGAAGACGCTCACATCCATTCATCAACTAGAAAAGAGCTGATAATTTTCAAACGGCTGAACCGATTTTGATAAAACATGTCTAAAAACCATTGCTAGAAAATCTGCTTTCAAATAAAAAAAATCACATTCAAATCGGCTAACCTGTAACCTGAGCTACGGTGCCACAGACAGACCGGTCAAACTTATAACAACCCTCTTTTTGCGTCAGGGGTTAAAATTAAACGAAATTGCAATAAATAAAAAAAAAACATTACTTATAGGTCCATCTTCTCACAAGATTCATGACACTGTGTGTTGTGTGTTCAAGTCACACTCCGGTATTGATGTCAGAAGAGCATTGAGCTTATAGTGGAAGAAATAAAGCTTAGAATTCAAGCCTCTAACGTTTTGGTATACCAAGTTAATTGGCCGTATAAGATCAAACATGATACACATGTAGTACTGAGTTGATATTTTGCTGAATGACCGTGTGATTACCGTATGTAATTCAGCAAAATATCAATTATGATTATGCTCATTTTTTTCACTAATTATACTGTCATCAATCGTCATAACAGAAGCATTGCATCGCAAAGCACTATGTTTTGAGCATCTCCATGTTTTTTTGTAACCCATTCCTAATTTTAAGCTAAATGTGTGTCCTTTGAAACTTAATACTTTGGAACCGCGTCGTGTCGTGAAGGTTAGTCCTTGGTACACTGAAATAAATGAGAAAAAACAAAGAAATTACAACAAAAAAAAAAAAAAAAAAAAAATGCTACTAGGTTTGCTGTGATATAATTTAGTTCATTTTCTATGTATCTATTACCAAAATGTCCTATTAATTTATTACTCGAGATTCTGTTATTTTAGGGATTAAAAATCTTACAAACAATTTAAAGGAGTTTTTCTAAATTCATTTTTATTAACGTATTGCATAAAGCGATGCTTGAATGATGATTATATATTACAAGTTAATCTAAAAATTAGTTTGTTATCTTTAAATCTTTATTATTCCTTTGTCTTTGGACTTAAGGAACGCTTCGGCTTTTCAACGACACTATGAATGTACTTTAAGTAATCAGGTAAGTTTATTCTGATTTCACTTTGTTGCCGCAATGTGCCCGGCCTTAACATTTTCAATTTACAACACCCAAAGCTCCTTAAAGCAGAGAGAGGATTTTTTGGGAGAGTATAAACCATAAGAAAACACACAGAAACTATTTATAATTTCGAAGATAACTGCCCACAACACAAGAAACTTTTATAAACATGAATTTTAAAAACATTTTGAAGTTAAATTTTCTTAAACACATGTTTAAGAATTCTCTTTCATTCTCTCAGGTGTTCGTTGTGATTTAATATGACATTGTCGTGTACGGCTGTAGTCAGATATTCGCATGGTTAGTCCAGTTGCTTTCTTTCTATGATACTTTTCCCTGTCCTTTCTTTTTCTTTCTTCAAGGGATCCTTGATCTAATCGTGCACGACGAGTACTAAGTTTCTTTTTTTCAAGACGCTGTTGTCTTTTATCTTTTTCAGAAAGTTGGAAGGAATGTGGCGGCATCTACATATATCGTCACATGCGAACTACGCATCAAAGACCTGACGTCAAACAACATGCTGACGTCACACAAATCCTGCATCACACAATTGGAGTTTACCGCGCTATCGACATACATATATACAAGCTCCCGACTTCAACCATTGGGCAGTTACCCGCCAGACACGACACCCATCTGGTCGGAGGATCCTCCCTTTTCTATAAAGGATGAGTGAACTTTACTCCCAGTTCCTCATACCTCTAAAGGAATGAAAATGTTGAGGTCCTTAACAAAATAACGAAATCTCGAAACGGCTGGTTGATACTTCCAGTGACCAAAAAGCTGGCTTTTACCTTAGCCAGAGGCTAAGCATTGCCATACAACGTAGCAATGCCAACAGTCTCCTAGGTAACCTAACAGTCGACAGCAATGCAAGGGAATTTTTCGAAACCATATTTTAGTTTCATAATAGTTTTAGTTAAGTTAGGATCATCATTTCAGCCGAAAGACGTCCACTGCTGGACATAGGCCTCCCCCAAACACCGCCAATTCGACATTAATCACGTTTTGACGTCAAGTTCTATATATTTGTCTTGTGATACACACATATATAGTTAAATGTATCAGTACATTTAAATTGTGGAATATCTATCTAGTACTAGTGAGTGCTTTGATTCTCCAAGGGTCATCAAGTAAAACAAACTTAGAAAGCATGAGAAATAGTCATTTTTAATTAAAACGGTAGGTAGGGACGCCCTTCGATTCATGAATGAATGGATTAACAATATACTTTTGTACATTTTTACAACATTTGTATTTAATCGCAATTTTTTTAAAGAAATTATATAAGGCTCAGCACTGTGTACCGAAAGGAACTAAACTCAATAAATTTTTGGCATTCAATAATAAAGTTTATTATTTACGAGTTAAAATATAAATCAGACCGTGCGTGCGCTCGATGCCCAAGCAGCCGATTGATGCGCGCGACGACTGTTGTATAATTTTGTACTTTAATAATATTATTTGTACATCATTCTTAAATATAATATACATCTAACACTAAAATATATAAATTATGTACAAGTATACAGAGGAAATAAAAAACAAAAATAAAATTAATGAAGAGCTCATTGGGCATCAAAAAATTCATCCTCATCGCTGTCAGTTGGAAAAGTGCCCAAAAGGCTGGCATTATATTTGAGAATGATGTACAAATAATATTATTAAAATATTTTAGTAAGTAGGTAAATATTACACAATTCATCTGTTTGATAGTTTTGTATTTTGTACTTCATGAATAAATAATTATTTATTTTGTTGGATAAATTATAATGATTTAATTAGAGCTAGCTTTTTTATAAACATCTAGAAAAAAAAATCTGTACCCAATCAATAACAAAAAAAAATATTACAATAAATAAATCTAACTATGCATTAACAAAAATAAAACATGACTGAGCTCTGATTCGCACGGGCGATTTTAAAACCAAAATCCAACCAATTTTCAGCTTTGAGTCGAGCGTTGAAAATCCAAAAATGATGCAGGAAAAGCCGCGGCGTTAAAAAAAAGGTCTTGCGTACAAATGTACGGTTTTCCATGTTACAATAAAGTGCTTTTTTAACGCGCGTTGATAAAGCACCCGTGCTTCAGGGTTATTTACGTAAACATAGTCTTAATTCGTTTCAGCGCGAAGTCACATGACCACATCAAATTTCGTCGCTCTGCGCTTGCTAAAGCTACGGTTTCGTAGAAGAACGGTGGCCGCCACACAGCGTCCGCAATTCACCTACGAATGTCGTACCGGAACCGTTATCTATGAAAGTCAGTTGGTGTGTTTTCCTAGAGAGCGTTTTGACACCGTGAAGTCAAACCCCGCTGCCATGATTTTCATGACAGCCGTCACTGCGGCCGTCATGTGACTGCCACCGCTCTTTTATGAAACCGTACTTCACCCAACTTGTATTTCGTCAACATATTCAATGATTATGATCATTTTTTAAAGCGACAACACTCTGTTCGATTGTATACAGCACTGCTTTACATCCATGGTTGTGGTGGGTTGAACATCGCCACCGCTTCCTCAACAACTCTGATCTGTTGTCTCGAATCTTGCAATATCGATAACCGTTATATATTATCAATGGATTGCCTCTGAGCGTTGTGCCGTATGAAAACTGCGAGCTATCTAAAAGTTCTAAAAACAAAACAAAATGTTTAGTCACTTAGAATATTAGGAATGAAGGGAAGATTATGGCATGGGTACCTAGTGACAATGTTTTTAACCCTCCATTGTTAGACTCACATAATTTCTTAATATAAATAATGTCTGGACTTTAAAAGAGTTTCAGAGCACTCCGTAGACAGTGCTACGAAGTGCTACGAGGTGCTACGATTTGGTCTACGAAAACGTCTACCAGAAGTATTTATTACACATGATAAATGTTATCTTTCTTTATTTCCCAAAAAACATATACAGAAAATCGCACTATAGGTTTACAATTTTTAATTTGTGGTAGAGAACATAAACATAAAACATTTGGATGCTGCAGAAATCTGTACACAATAGATTGAACTCTGTCTCTTAAACTAGGGTATCCTGTATCTTAAGAGACAGTGAATCACAGTGAGGTTCCAATTGATATATGTATGAGTGGACTGTGTCGATTTACGTTCAGTAGGGAAACAAGTTATAATTTACTTAATATTTAAATTATTTATGAGTTAGTGAGAGTGGGAGGGTGAGGGTGAATGAGTGTGAATGTAGGTGTGTAGGTATTTGTATAAGAGTGAGGATAGGTAGGTGATGTGGTGTTGGTGTGTAAGTGAGTGGGGGATTTGTATGTACGAGTGTATATGGATGCAAGGATAGAAGTATTCGTGCAAGCATGGGGATTAGTGTGTGCTTATTAGGCAATGTAGGTAAATAAAGACTCCGTTTCAGCATAGTCCTGTTTGAGTAGCCATTCCGTCACTTTTAATTTTAGGTTGTGTTTGTTGAGGTCTAATATATTCAGTTTTTTATGAATGATTTTGTAAATGTAAGCGCTAATTACATAATACTGATGCCTTGCGAAAGTGGTCCTGTGTTGGGTGCCTGAGGGAAGGTTAATGCGTTTTGTTGGGTTAGACGGGGGAAGGCTGCTATGTTTCCTTAGGATAGATTGAAGCACAAAGAGCTGACGGACTGTAAGAACCTTGCAGTCTGCGTACAGTTGTGTTGTTGGGTATCTATGGGGCTTCCTTGTCATTACTTTTAGTACGGCTCTCTGTGCTCGTTCTGCCCTCAGGATATGACCTTTCGTTGCAGCACCCCATACTGAGATGCAATATCCTATGACCGATTGGCATAGTGCATAATACACCATCTTCAATAAATCGGCATTAGCAGAGTTTCGGAGGGATTTAAATATATGTATGAGGCGCAAAGTTCTAGTCGTGACAGCGTCAAGTTGTTTTTTCCATGTAAGTCCGTCATCTATGTGGACTCCTAGGTACTTAACGTTGTCACTTCTAGTTAGTGCTGGGCAACGGCATGGTGCTGATCGGTTAGAGCATGAATGGGCAGTAATTGAAAAACTGTGTGACGGTGCGGTCTTTCGCCTAATTGCAAATGGGATGAAACAGGATTTGTTTATGTTTAAGGTAAGAAGATTGAAGTTAAGCCATTTCATTACTTCCGCTACTGCCGACTCCCCTATAGATTTGATAGCATCCCAAGTAGGGCCGTGAACTAAGATCGCGGTGTCATCAGCGTATGTATATATCTTAGTACTTGGGAGGTTCATTTTGCAAAGGTCGTTCACATAAATTTGAAATAAGGTGGGGCCCAGTATGCTGCCTTGAGGGACGCCGAAAGTAACAAACTCCTCCTCACTGAGGTGGGTATCAATTTTAACTCTCTGGGTGCGATTATTGAGATAATCTTTAAATATTTCAAGTGACACGCCACGTACACCTAAGTGTTCTAATTTTGAGGTTAGGATCGGAACAGAAACTGTGTCAAATGCCTTAGAAAGGTCTAGGAATATACCTAAACATTTAGTTTTCTTGTCTAGATTTTTAGCTACCACTTGTGTTAATCCTAGCACAGCATCTTCTGTTGAAACACCAGCACGGAAGCCATACTGGTTGTCCGCTATCATTTCATATTTTTCCAGAAAGGTCCTGAGACGATTGTTTAAGATCCTCTCAAGGATCTTAGAAAGTGTCGGCAAAACTGATATAGGCCTATAATTATTGACACAGATTCTGCTCCCCCCCTTGTGTATAGGATGCACCATCGCCTTTTTAAGAGCATCCGGAAACACACCCAATTGTAGACAGCGGTTGTATATGAAGGTAAGTGGCGGTATCAGTACGTGGCGACAGTTTTTCAATAAAAGAGGCGATATACCATCCCATCCAATAGCACAGTCATTGCGTAACTGTAGGATTAGCGACTCGGTTTCAGCCTCATCTACTTCCAAGAGCGCAAGAGAGTTTACAAGGGGGGGGTCTATAGTATTTAGATGAGGCTGATCGTTAGTCTGAGGTAATGGGGCGTGGTGTTGTGATATGATGTTGTCAGCCAGCTTTTTGCCAACATTACTGAAAAAATTGCATACCTCATTTACGGAAGACTTAGGGTCATTGCGGATTTTTAATAGCTCAACGGGGCTTGCACATATTTTCGTGGTATTGGTTATATCCTTTATTGTTTTCCATAATAACTTTGGTTTATTACTTGCTTTCTCAAGTTCACTCCTTTCGTATGATATTTTTAGTTTTCGAAGTAGGTCATTACAAAAGTTACGGTAGCGATTATAGGTAATTTTAAGTATAAGGTTGTCTGGTGCTTTCTTGGACTTTATGTGTAACTTATCTCGGTGTCTAATGCATTTTAAGAGACCAGGAGTTATCCAGGGTTTTAGAGTTCTTTTTTGTCTAGGGATTTTAGCTTGAGTTGTGTGTTTGGATATGACCATTGTTACGATGTCTATAAATTTGTTCATAGAAATATTAGCATCCTCCTCAATGTATATACTTGAAAAGTCGGTATTTTCCAGTTCAAGCTTAATTGCTTCATGGTTAAGGCGGGTGGAAAGGTAGCATGTTCTGCGCGGAGGGTTAGCGTCTAAGATGTTGAGGAGAATTGGCTTATGGTCGGTAATATGGGACTCTAAAACTAGTGTAGTCGACAAAAGTTTAGTCTTTAGAAGTATGTGATCTAAGCTTTTTTCAAGACGAGTGGGAAATTCGTGAGTGGGCAACAACCCTTGAGAAGCATTTAAGATGAGATAGTCAAGACATTTGTTGTCCTCATTCCGTTTGATTAAATCAATGTTTAAATCGCCCACTAATACAATATTTGGGCAGGCGGATATGGTATCATAGACATTAGTCAAGCTAGTCTTAAATTTATCAAAATCATCGTTAGACTTGTAAGACGGAGAGCGATAAATAGCCACTATTGCTAACTTGTTGTCAATTTGACACATGAGACAAGTTCCGCCCCCAAAGGTAGGTTCCCATACATTAGTTTGCAGTCCCAGTTTAGTATAGATTATAACTCCATCATTTTGATTGAGATTTATTTCAGTTGAGTGAGACTGAAAACCCTCCAATATAGGTAGATTATTAGCTTTACTCAGCCAACATTCGGTCAGAACTATGATGTCAAAGTTAATTTTAGTTAGGCGCAATAGTACTAGAAGTTGATCGAAGTTTTTATTAACACTACGAATATTTAAATGCAGTAATTTAATATCGCTGCCAGTAACATTGACATACTTTAGACAGTCTTCTGGGTTACATACAAAGGAGTTGCCTACGGTAAATGTATCAAGGTCGTTATTAATATTAATATTAATTAAATTAGTCATTTTTAATTAAGAAATAGTTATCAGAAAGTGATCTAGTTGTATGGGCAAGCAATATTTTAAACATAAAGCTAGAATGGCAAGTGCATCGCACGTATGTGTACCTATTTATGATATTGAGGAGTATTGATAAGTATGAGTATGTAATGTGAATATATTTGTGATTAGAGTTTTCTGTACTATGTAGTGTTTGTGAGCGTGAGGTTATGGTAGTTAATGACTGGTTGTATTTATAATTTATGAAGATGACAATTATAAGGACTGAACTAACTATTCTAAACAAATTAAAATAAAAACAATTTACGGGTAGTTTTAGGCGTAGTCACATATTATTGTATCCAAGATCTTGTAGGTTTTTTTCGGTGCTGATTAAAATATGTTTGTCGCCCTCTTGCTTCCGCAGGAAAATATTACCATTTGATATCCAGCAGTATGTGTATTTGTACTTTTTGGCGAACTCACGTGATTGATAAAATAACTTCTTGATGCTGGCAGGTAGTTGTTCAGCGACATACACCGGCTGGTGTTTCCCTGGTAATCCAATCAGGCTTGTGTTAAGTTTTCCGTCTTTTCCCTTATCCTTGTTGAACAACCGCACTGCGGATAAAAGTGTTAGTTTTGTCTGCACTCTGGTAAATTCTGCAATTATTGGACGTGGGGCGTCAGAAGTGGTAGACTTCCCTGGGAGACGATAGATGTCCCGTAACTCGGATTCGGGAATTTGCACTCCAACCGCTTCACCTATACTGCATACTGTTTTTATGAGACTAGTGTGGGTTTCTGTATTTCCTTGTGGTACATTTCTCAGCTCGACACCAGACGAGCGGGACTTGTGCTGTAGATCTGTTATCTTTTGTTCCAGGCTTTCTATATACTTTTGCTGATCTTGCCTTTCTTTCCTTAAGTCCTCAACTTCTTTTCTCAAATCTTCGAACTTTAGATTCATAAAAGACATCGATTTCTCGATCTCTTCATTTGACTTACGAATTTCCGTGTTGGTAGCCTGTATCTGGGTATTTTGTGTTTTAATAAGAGTTACCTCAGATAAAAGTTTAGACATTAGAGAAGTTTGTTCCGTTAGCGTTTTTGATATGCTATTGTCTTGTAGGTCTGCAGAAATCAAAACTGACCCTCCTTGTGGCGAGTTATCTTGTCGAGGACGTTTATTACGATTAGTATTTACGTAGTCGCTCATCAATATTGCCGTGTTAATGTCGGGTTCAGATTGGGTTTGACTCTGACTCAGATTGTTTATTAGTGTTTTTGGCGTATTAGGTGGGGTGCGCTGAACACCAGCCATTTTAGAGCACAGTCAATAACGATAATAAAATAGAGTAGGTACTTATCCGAGATTCAAGGTGAAGTTTTCTATGCAATGAATTCGATGCGGCTATTTGTACGCTTCATACACTGTGCGGCGCGGCGGCGCGTGAGCGCGGCGCTCGGCACAGTCGAAGAAATATCGTAGACGCCTCGTAGCACTAGTCGATGTAGCAGGTGCGATGACGTCAGTTTCTCGTAGCGGTCGTAGCGCGCCTATCGGCTGTACACCGCGTCGCTGTTCACAAGGTCACGCAGTGCGCACGGGAGGCGGTGTCGCCGCACGTAGTGCGTAGTAAATTCGCTTGCTGCGCTTACGTTCGTGTAGCCGAGTGGCATGAGCGGGCGACCGCCGCGCAGAACCCGCTAGTTCAAATCCTGCTCGACAAACACCAATCACACAGCAGTTGTTGCCGAGGAAACACCGCAAACATAGACTATCCCTTTCTAGGGGTGGAGTCTAACCGTATGGTAACCGTATGAGTAAACGAGAATTTGAGTTCTATACTTTGGCCAATAGGAATTTAGAAAAATAAATATTTGCAAAAAGTATTGAGCACACGCGACACACGTCCACTTACAGTGACGGCCAAAAGGTTGGTTCAATGTGTGTTGAGATGAGAAATGTTTGATATAAGTTAACTCCATATTACATATTATGATAAAGAAATCAATTATTATTCATATAATGTTGCGTAGCAAAGAAAATTACTTAAATATATATTATAAAATATTAAGTAATTTAACTGCAAATATATAGTAAGTACCAAGCCGCGAACAGCACTTACAGTTTATCTTAACAGGTCACACAGTGACACTTATCTATATATATAAAAATGAATCCCTATTGCCTTTGGTCACGCCATAACTTACGGACGGCTGCACCGATAACTTTATTCTGTGTTCAATTTATAAATATGAAAGTATACCCCTGACCTCGGGGCTCCTCTCTGAAACTTTTCAACACGAAGGTAAATTAAAACACAATGAAACAGTAAAACATTTGTTTATTATTAAACTAATAAGTACATAAGTAAGTAAGTCGTTATAAATCTAACGCGCTATCTAACTTAAAACAACCACTAAGAAGGTTTTTATATCTCAATTTTTCCTTACAAAAAGTCAATTTTCTCAAAACTTACTCCGATTGAGATAGCGCTTTCGGCTTAGCTGGGCAGTATTTTACATGGAGCGATTGTCTATCTGACCTCCACAACTCAGTCACTGGCTAATACCCCTTGATAAGACTGGTTGTCAGACTTTCGTGCAGAAGTTATTTGATAATTTCCCACCCAAAAAAAGGGAATTAATGGTCGTGATTGTACGTACGGCATTCTCGGTCGAATGTCAGTCGAGATTGTGCTCGCTGTACGTGAAACGTTTTTATATGTGAAATGTTTTTCACTCGATGCATGGATCCGAGCGACGGTTTGTTCTTAACTAACTTATTCTAACTCATTTTTTTTTTTACTAGCCTACTCTGTCCCACACCTAGGCGTCCTCCTTCCAGTTTTGACGGAACCTATCCAGCTCGTCCCACCATCTCCTAAGTGGTCTGCCGCGACCCCGCCTCACTGTCTCAGGGCACCAGTTAATAATTATAGTGGTTCAAAATTCACACATGCTATATCATCAATACTGTGTTCAGACTCCTCCAATATCTGTAATTACCTGCGATCTTTGTGGCTTTTTATGGCCGGAGAAGTGCTTTTTCTGAAAACCGAGGACTTTGTTGTCTCGGAGCATTCTGGGCTGAGTATATCTTTATTCAATAATTTTTCGATAAATTCGTCAAATAATTTAAATAATTCACTGTACCTATTTATTTTGTGTTGTGGTTGTGGTCTCCAAAATGATCAATGAGTACACCATCAACGGTCACAGCACATGCCTTGCAGCCTCGACCTTGGTTGCTGCATCTCCATCGCTTCTTTAGAAAATGTTCACTGGACTTCCGCAAACAGAACCGAAAACTGTTAATCACTAACATTGTATTACCGAAAGCAGATTTCATAAAATTGTATCGTACTCCTGCAAAAAAAACTTAATTACTAATCGTAATAAATTTTATTTATTGACTTTAACCTAATTCACATATAACACAAAAACTTCACATAAAACACAAAAATTAACATGAATGCAAAAAAAAAATGCCGCCTTTATATAATCATTTAATTTAAATAATAAAATACCTACCTACTGGTGCTATGATCTTCATAAATCTCTCTGCGAAACTGGTACTTTAATGCTTTTTTCAGCTACAGGTGTAGGTAGTCCATGTTTCGTATAGATATTTTCATGGTTGTGTTTAAAAAAATAATCAACCAGTTCACTTTCAACGGTCAGGGCATACGCCTTGCAGCCTCGACTTTGGTTGCTGCATCTCCAGCGTTTTCTAATGTGTTGATCACCGGATTTCGGCGAACAGAACCGATAGCCATCAATCTCCAAGATTGAGTTACCCTTATGGGATTCCACAAAATTGAATCGTATCTCTGTTAATTCTGGAAAACAATAAAATTTTCATTATTATCAGCTAAAAGATGTATCTGAATATTTTTTTAACAAGAAAACCATTTAGTCTTATTTTTCATATTCAGGTTACCAATAAGGTGTAAAAAAACAATGTAACGGCAGAATTTTAATTTATCAGTAATTACACAATACAATACATTAAGCCTCGTATTCACAAAGAGACAAATGTCTCGCAACACGTTGCTAGACATGTCGCGCAAAGGCGAGCGCCGCCATTTTAAACGATTTCATTGACTACTAGTTACGATGACAAAAATAAAAATACATCATAATTATATTTTACTAAACATTTTCATAACAGGGGTTATTAAAACACGAGTTATTACAATAAACTCGAGGGTTGTAATACCTAGCTACGTACAGTTTCATTATTTAAATAAATCAAAAACATAATAAATAATACGGCAGCCAAATCAAACATCTGACCACGGGCAAAGATTTAAATCGTAGCCTCAAAAAATCGCGTTTCTGTTTCGTTAATATTAACACCTCTGACAGACAAGCCATGGAAACACAGTTCACCCTTCTCAGTACTGACACTGTTCATAAGCACGGTGAGGGCGAATCTAACGATTTAAATCCTTGACTGCGGGGGTAAGCGTCCAACAGACAACAGCAATCGATCAGCTATTGCGAGTATGCGTCCCCAGTTTACGCCATAGGTGCAGAAACAGACGTTGGGCTAGTCGAATATCCTATAATGGACTTGATCATATGCAGAAAAAAAAGTTTTTATTGTTGTACTCATTTTTGTTTTATCTATTTAAATCATATACATTATTTTTACCCATTCTTCAACTATAATATCGCTATTAGGTTGTGAAATTTAATTATTTTATTCGTGAATGGCGATTAAAACAAATAAATTGAGAACATTATTACAAATTAAAAATAACACTGATTTAGGTATTGTAACAGTTTTAGATGTAAAAACCGGCCAAGTACGTGTCGGACCACGCACAATGAAGGGTCCCGTAGTTGGGATGAATTTATCCCAAGAACAAACTTAACATTGTAGTTGAAAAACATGTTCTCCCATACGGAATGTATGGGAGATCATGTTTTTCAAACCGCAAATTTAAGTTGGTCGATTATTACTCGTTAACCTATACAGCCTACTTAGCTCTGATAGTTTTCCTTTTAATTTCGTTATATATACTACTGCTTGAAATTTTTCACAAGTCCAAGTACAACCATTTAGCTAGAAGTGGGGGGGGGGGGGGGGGGGACACTTGATTCTAACAAAAAAAATCAGTTAAATGCTTAATATTTCGCAAACGGATCCCTGAATCCAAAAATAATCTGTACAAACTCACAATATTTTTGAAAGACCTTTCTAACGATACCCCACAACATGGGGTAGATGAGGAAAAAAAAAAACATCTCCACTTTACGTGTAGGGGAGGTACCCTACAAAAAATGTGTACCACAAATAAACGTATTTTCTTTCTTTTTCTTTCTTTTACCAAATGCGTTTTTGTACATCTAAAACTTTATGTGTTACGATATCAATTATTGCATTTCATAATCAATATTTCAGTTCACTTCTTCTTCTTTTCGTGTTGATAGTACTCTTCTTCGATGTTTTTATATTAATTGAGCCCAATAGGTGGCCACATTGAATGCGATATAAGTAGCATTCTTTAGGTCATCCGAGGTACAGGTGAACGCACTTAAGACACTCCAGCAAGTGTGGCATGGTCTGATCAGTGCACTTTAGGGCGATATTGCATATTTTCATTCAGTAGGTAATATTCACAACTTAATGAAGCAGAATAAGCAAGCTGAAGTGGCAATGGGCCGGCCATATTAGCCATAGAACCGATGACTGTTGGGGTAGACGTGTTCTTGAGTAGAGACTGCGAATCGGCAAACGTAAGATAGGACTCTGGTTAGGTGGAGCTACGATCTTGGCTGGCTGGTAGCAGCTGGATGAGAGTTGCCGAGATTTGAGCTGAACGGCGTGCAATTGGAGAGGCCTATGTCCAGCAGTAGGCTGATGATGACGATGATTCAAAATAATAAGTACGTATTTGTCAGCTATTTGCGACATGACCAACTCTCATGTAAAGCCTTAAAATACGGTCCTATTGAATCTCTATGCGAAACTGCAACTTTACTGCTTACTGTTTAGGGCAAGAGAGACGAGTGTCGAGTGTGTGTGTGTGGAGGTCTGTTATCTGTGTGTGTGTGTGTGTGTGTGTGTGGGTGGGTGTGTGTGTATAGTCTTACTCATAGTCTTAAAATACGGTAGATTGACTTAGGGTAAATCCACACCGAATACTAGTTCATTGCGTAACAACGGACTCCGGTCGGTTCAGTATGGTTGTGCTTTCCAAAATGGCCCATCAGTTGTTCGTCAATGGTTAGGGCAGTAGCCTTGCAGCCTCGAGTTTGGTAGCTGCACCTCCACCGCTTCCTCCTGAGATGATCACGGGATTTCTGCTTACAGAACCGATACCCATTAATAATTAGCAATGTATTGCCCTTATATGATTCCACAAAACTGCATCGTAGTCCTAAAACAAACAACAACATTTTAATAATTAGGTACTTATTATTTTATCATTCATTTTTATCAATTTATCTTTCTCGGTTCATTTTTGTAACAGAAATAAAACAGGTACATTATGATTACTAAAAACAAATAAATCACAAAGAAATTGATTTATTGACTTAAACCTAAATCATACAAAAATGACTAGAACATTTGAAATTACGAGGTGCACATAATAAACACACACACACACATAAACTTAAACATTGATAATGGTTTTATATTTTGTAACAGAAAATAAAGCTTTTAAATAAATAAAATGACAAATAAAATTATATCATAAACAACTTTACTATTTAAATTAGCTATGTTTTAACATTAGGTAGGTACAGTTTTATTTGAATTATGTTTGTATCTATAACCTATTAAATTATTTAAAACTGTGTTATTTTGATATTGTTATACGTATTTTTTTTTAACACCTAAAACCTATGAGACCTTTAAATCTATGAGATCAAGGTAGTATTGTGAAGTATTAATAACATCATTAATCCACTGCGAAAATGGGATGGTGCTATCGGCCTTGTATAGCTCCGTTTCTCTTTTACACTGGAAAAATGGTGGCATTAAAACTTCATAATACGGCATCAGTAAAGAATAATATCAGGTACAACGCAGTAAGTATGAGGTAGACTAATATTCAGACTAGAAAGAGGACTAGAATAATATATAATACTCGTATTATAGTAAGGAATATTTTCTATTACTTAAGTGAAAATAAATTATATGAACACACTAATTATACTAAAATAGTTATTAAATCATTCATATTATATTTTGTTATAATATTGTAGAAACCTACGTTAATGATTTTTATAATTACTATGTTCCTTATTAATTACATGTTAGTGACTAAATGAGGATTATAATGTGTCCCTAATCAATCAAGCACAAACGAATGATTACACACACTCCTAAATAATAAATTAGGTGCAGTTACTAAATATAAATTATATAGCCGCTGTGACTTTTTAATTAAGATCCTTGCTAGTACTAACATATACTTACGTAACCTAAAAAAAGGAATTTTGGTGTGACAGGTTATGGGGTGTGAGCAGTGATTGCCCAGTGGTAACGGCCGCGACTTACAACTTGTTGGTCGTTCGTTTGAACGCAGGCTGGCGTTTTACTTTAGGTAAATTAGTTCATCACCATAGCTCTCAAAACGGTGAAGGAAAACAACTTGAGGAAACCGGCATGTCCTAGAACCAAATATTCGAAAACATGTGACATCCACCAACCCACACTGGGCGCGCGTGGTGGATTTCGGCCCATTCCCTGTCACAGAGAGGAGGCCTGAGTCCGAGCAGTGGGAACAAATTGTCAAATTGAAATCTTATAGGTTATGGGGTTTTTTTTAAATCGTATTTCGACCACTGATGTAAAAAAAAATAACAATTACGTGGTGGTCAAATTGCCATTGCAACTGTTCTGACGTCTGCCCCGTCCGGCTACATTTTGTTTACCTGTACGCGCACAGTAACTTACAAAAAACAGGTTGTAAAAAGACCCATCAAGAATCCGTGATCTACTCATTCTGTACATCAAACTAAATAAGTGGGAAATTACTTTTATTTTTGGTGTAAAAATTAGCTGTTTAAGGTAGAAAGTAATGTAACGCACGCAAAATATTGTCCTTATGGGTGCATGCAACGGAACAGATATCGTGGGAGTATTTAAAGTAAAGTTTTAACATTTAAATCTAGTTTTCACAAAAAACAACTTATTTTTCACCTTCCATTATATCCATCACCAAAAGATTCCCATGTATTGTCCAGACAAAAAAAAAAAAAAACATAGTAACAGGAATAACGAGTGACTCTCGGCTTCGTTGAGGGTTTTACACCATATAAAATAAATGTGAAAGTTTGTATGTCTGGATGTTTGTTACTCAATCACGCAAAAACGGCTGAACGGATTTGGATGAAATTAGGCACACCGATAGCGTATAGCCTGGATTAACATACAGGATACTTCTTATCCCGGTAGTACATTCCTGTGAGATAATTTCCGACCTCCATGCGGGCGAAGCCACAGGCGAAAGCTAGTAATAAAAAAAATGTGACCGCTAGTGTGAGGAAGATAGATACATATCTATCTTCCTCACACTAGCAGTCACTTGCTTGCACCTGTTCCACCAAAATTCTTCTCTCATTCATAATTACTATATCTGAATCCAAAAATCTACTTCTACACAATCACATACACACACACACACTAACACACTCTAAAACTTAAAGTATAGGCCGGGGAAATTAGGTTTGAACCCTGCACTAAATCCTAACAGCGATTTTTTTCCTGAATCGTGTTTTTGAACTTAGCTCTTCAAATAATATTAAAAAAAAATTACATTTTCCAGGACCGCATCAAGGTAAAGAAAAACAAAAACGTGTTTTTGTGAATAAAAATTGAGGCAAAATAGTTAACAGGAAAATTTTGATTATATTATGTAAAAAATTCGTAAAACTAATATATTATTTCAGAATTAAACATTTTCGTCTACGGAAATTTCCATAAAAATAAAACTACGAATATTTTTAATTGTACTTCAAGCAAAAATACCTAAATACTTTAGTGCAAAAAAACTGCTGTTAATATTTTTGCTCGAAGTACAATTTAAAAAAATACAAATTTAATTTTTAAGGAAATTTCCGTGGACGAATATGTTAATTTTTCTGACCTACTTGTGATACCTAATCTCTTCGACAAACACTCCATACAAACATATCTGTTAATATTTTTTCCTACCACGTAAAATTTAAATAAGATGTTTTCTTAAAAAAAAAAACGTACACGCGGGGGTGAACTTTTCGCAGTATTCAGTTTAATATACTCCCTTGACCCTACACGTTAAATGAAAAAATCGCTGTTTTAAATTAATGCAAAGTTTGCCTAAAATTTGGCGTAACTTCCCCGGGCTAGCGGTTATATATGACACCAAGTAACTTTCTTCGAACTAATCTAATAAGTATTTGAAGTATAGTATATTTTACCTTTTTTGACAATGTAAATATTTTTCATTTGAATCATCATACTAATGGATTTAACTTGACAAAATGCATTAACTTTAATATAATGACAAAATTATGCCAGTTTGGCGTTGTAATTTTTCAATAACTTTGCCACGTATTTCCTTTAAATATCTGCGTTACTACTTAATATGTACTTTATAGTCAAACATAGTCAAAGTTAAATAGCTTTTCTGGCTGTGTCTTTTCTTCGCGCAATTTCGTTCAGATTTGCCCCTACCCTTATGATTGTGTTCTAAATGGTGAAAACGTGGGTGATAAATATTACACATTTTAATGATTGTGGTCTCCAAGACGAGTCAGCAATGTTTCGTCAACTGTGATGGCAGTTGCCTTGCACCGTATGTGCTGACTACTGCAGCGCCATCTTTGTTTCTTAGCATCACTGCGAGACTTCTGCAAACAGTAGCGGTACTTGCCAATCTGCAATATCGGATTCCCGACATTTGATTTCACGATACTCCAACTATTTTCTGAAACAAAAAAGTTTTGTTAGTACCGTTCTTGTAGGAAAGGTGAAGTTTTCTATAATAGTAAATAGAAAATACAAACGAAAACAAAAAAATTAAGTGTACAAAATTGTGTGTGTGTGTTGTGTTACAAATAATTTATTCAGGAAATTTAGCGTTAATTAAATATAGTTAATTGACTTAATCAATATGGTTAAAATAAAAAGTACGCGAAAATACACCAAAATATTTTTATTAATTGAATAGTATTATCATGAGGATGAAGACAACAAATATTTTTATTAATTGAATAGTTATCTATCTTATCTAACTTTGTGGATCTGTTATTCTGTTTTACCTTTAACGATTATGGTTATGTTCTCCAGGTTGATAAATCACTTCACCGACACAGTAATGGCTACTGCAGCATAACTGCTGCCTGCTGCATCTCCAGCTTTTTACGTCATCACTGTGCATTTTTTAGCAAACTGCAGAACTACCTAATCCCCATCTACCACCCATCATCCACTATCTACCCATCTATCACCAATATTTGGTTTCCCGCTTTAGACTTTCGTACCCATCAAAGTTCGGTAGGGTCTTGAAACTAAAAACATGATACTTATCCATTTGTTGAAATAATGCTTGGAAAATACTATTTCCTGATAATTTCGAGAACAACGAATATATTATTTTGTAGTAACCTACTTAATATTTATAGGTATAGTTTTTGAAATGCACATAATCTGTCACTAAAACAAAACGAAAAACTCATAAATAATTACACATCATACATTTTATTCATTGACTAGATAATAAGATGACGAATGTTCTCCTTAATTAAGTGACCAGAATGTGTTTCTTAATTTATTACAAAACAGCGAAAATGCATCATTATGGTGCAATTCAAACTTTGACTAATGATTAACATTTTCACTAATTATACTCATAAACATCAATGTTTCATCAGATAAATATATTATAACTTATATTAATATAGACATCTTATTTTAACCCTAACACAACAATATTTTTGTGTATTATTAATTCATACACTCGCACACACATACATTCACACCCCTCTATCCCAACACACTTACACACACACAAACACTAACCTACATGCCTAATAATAAGAACCGGTTTGTCGCGGATCCATGATCGTTGGTGGATATTTTTGAGCTGTTATTATATACCTGCATGTTATTGCTTTTTATTGAAATTGGCATTCTCTTCTACAATCTTATTCTTAATGAGATTTGTCAACATCACGTCAGCTGATATGTAATGGTGAAAAAACTCAGAAAGCAGAACTAGACAATCATTTACTAAATACTGTCATTATAATATTTCCATCAAGAACAGTTTAAAATCTTTGATATTAATAATCAATGGCTACTGCGAATAATCAGATTTGGACATGATTAATTTATATTTACGAGTACTATGACTAGATAGATACTATTTTATGTGACTAAGCATAATCTGAGGTGTAGATAAGGCAGGTGTAAATTATATACATACCACCACAACAACAACATAACATCACGCCTGTATTCCCCGAAAGGTTAGGCAGAGGTGAAACAACAGTACACCCATATTTCGCCAGTAATGTTTAAGTCTCAGTAACAGGGGATAAATAAACTATAGACTCATTGGCTGTTTCCACCTGAATATATTATATTATAATAATATGAGTTACCTCCACCTCAGCATTATGCTTAGCTCAAGTATAAATATCACGATTATTATGGAATGTTTTCACACCAATAAATAGTTTGGTTTTTAACATCAATGACTAGATATTTTTATACTACCCAACACGAAGTAATTACATTGTTTTATATAATACATGCCGCTTTTTACACGGTGCATGTGACCTGAGGTGGTAAAGGTGCAAGCTATATGCGGGACATTTATCAATGGACCCACTTTTGGTTGAGGCGCCTAAACGTGCGCATATTATGTTAGCCATACACTCTACAGTCCAGCGCACGATCTACCTGTGCGGATGTCGAAGTGTGTCTGAGACGGTCCGTTCTTGGTCCGGCCAGAGAGGTCTTCAGTTCACAACACTAAAAGTATTGGTTTCGATTCTGCTCCGGTCGCCTGTGCAGGTTCAGAGAACTGCACAGGTCTATTTCAATACTCGCTCAGTCTCTGCGCTGCGCAAGCACACCTACACAGCTATTCACAACCATTCGATACACTTCCGTGCCGAATAGAATCACAATAATTTAAACGAGACCTCTAAAGGCTGTTCCCAAATTCAAACCCCGAAAATTTTGTCAGTTTAAATCAAGTAGACGTAGTTGAAAATGTGTCATTTTCGATTCGACAATCTTTGAATGGTTGTGAATAGCTATGCAGGATACAATAAGACCGCTCCGGTAGAACGTAGCTTGTGTGACCGCCAAATGCATCGTGTATAAATATCAATAAGTAATACTGTCCAAATTCTTAATGATTGTGCTTTCCTCCTTGCGATACCACTCGGTCGTTGATACTAATAGCAGTGGCTTTGCAACGCAAATGTTGGCAGCTGCATCTCCAACGTTGTTTGGTCAAATCACTCCGTTTCTTCTGTAGGTTGAACCGGTATCCATCTATCACCAACATTGGGTTCCCAACATTAGAATGAGCATATTGGCATATCGGATATTCTGAAAATAAACTTCTTATTTTTAGTGCCTGTCGGGAAACAGCAATTTATATATACAATCTTGTTAAGATAATCTGGATCTAATTTTTTAAAGTAATAGATACTGAATGTGGGTGTACCTATAGGTACATCTCTGCTTAACTCGACGGGGAATAACAGCGTGATGTTATGTTAGATACGTCAAAAATAAAACATTCAGAAATAAAAACAGTTTTAGCATTTGAATATTGCTGAAAACAGCAAAGAAAAATCTGTGTCACCACAAATAATTTATTCATTGACTAGATAGTCTCAATTATAATATACGATTTTTGAGAATACATTTTTTATATTAAGGAAGTGACTAGAATATTTAAATATTAACAATACTATTGTTAATGAATGCATGCATTAAATGCAAAGGTTATGTGACTTATCTTTTAATATTTGTGATTATAATATATATATAATTTGTGATAATAATGTACATTGATTACTAATTATGAATAAAACACCCTGAATTTTTAATTCCATAAGCATTGTAATAATATGATGCTCTCTGTGCACATTTACGCATAAATGTTTTCACACACACACACATACACACAGTCGCAATCGAACATTGTTGAACACATAAATGTTTTACGCACTAAATGAGTGAGTGAGTTTACGGCTGATATAACCTCATGTGTTGATTATTATCATTAGGGTCGCAAAAAAACTGCATAAATTTGACTAAGGACAATTAAATCTAGTTACTAACGTCTTAAAAAGACACGTTTATTATAATAATCTAATAGCTTCCCACGAAAATTACTTACTTTCTCGACGAATTATTTATTTGGTTGCAATATTACGACACTTAGTAAGTATATAAACAAGAAAGTCGTGAGGAAAGTTTTGAGTATGAATGAGTATGACTATAAGAGTATTGGAAGACCAAAGGAACGATGGCGATAGAAGGACTTTGTGAACGATAGTATGGCTAGAAAGGGAGTGACTACCGAAATGACGACTTGCTGAGAAGTATGGAAGAAAACGATATGTTGCGCTGACTCCAAATAAATTAGGATAAGGGCAGGAATATATAAACATCTCGAATGATTTGGAATGTTCACCTTTATCTTAAAATATAATTTAAGCCTTAAAATCAGTGACTAGATTCAGTTACTTGACTTACGGTACACCAAGTTTCATAAAGTAAATACTACGTTTTCATTAGGACATTGGCTAAACCAAACGTTACCAAATAGCGTTTTTCTAAAGTATTTATTTTTGAATATGGTTTTTGTTTCCATAAAAGTAACATAATTAAAGTTTTATTATTAATGTTAGACCGCATCCGTATCAAAAAAAAATTTACAGCGTAATTCTCAAACGCATCTCATGCAGATTTGCTACTGTTAAGGTTTAGCGACTGAAATAATTTTAAGAACGTCTTTAAGTTTGTTATAAACAGTTTAGTATAGTCAATGCCTATCTGATAACATTCTTCTAATGATTATGATCTGCACCCAGTATGACAACAGTATCATTCACAGTCATGGCAGTGGCCTTGCAGCGTGCATGTTGGCTACTGCATCTCCACCGCTTCTTTACTGCATCACTGCGCTTCTTCTGCAGACAGAATCGGTATCCATCTATCACCAACATTGGGTTACCCAGATTGGACCGCTCGTAACGGCATCGCGACGCTTCTGAAAGGACAAAAAAGGTCAAAACTACATACCGTAAAAAATAATTTACGTAATTTTTTAACGATATAAATTATAGTTAGGTACCTAGTTTGGAAAATAAGTAGACATATACATACATATAATACGTAGACAGTCTAAAAATAAATTAATAAAAAACAATGTTATAAATATTCTTTGGTTTTATTCGTGACATTATATTTTTAAGGAGAGATAATACAGAATATAGATAAGCATATTGAGTTAGAAAATATATAGTTTAGTAGAGAAAGATAATTGGTTAATTAAGAACGGTACATATTATTATTATTAATAATAGGTATTATGCTCAGTAGTCAGTATTTAAACATTTCGATACAATGTCATAAAGATGCCAGACGGATTATCCCCAAGAAACTAAAAGGTAAGTAATTATAAGATATCACTTGGCGATAATTCCCTATTAGTACTGCAGTATTTGTTTAATTGATAAACAAATACTAAATCTGATCACAAAAACATCGCCAATTTGTGGCAAAATTCCCCATTCGTGTATCAAGTTTTTTTTACACCTCCCAATGACTGATTATTTTGTCCGACCAGTACACACACACACACATAGCTCTGCCGTTTGCCTTATTTAAGTCATAGAGGGAGCAGGTAGTCGTGCATGACGGGCAGGACAGAAAGTAGACCACATCCTGTGTCGGGGCTCCACACTCATACTGTGTTTAGGATGGCTCGATTATACTCCATCTGGCCAGATTGGATCTGCAGCGGACAAACTTAAACCCGCAGTCGGTTCACAGATTTCTATATGGGTTCGTGTTTAGAGAGTAGTTGTTCTGAGAGATATTTCTCGACAGCATGTGAAGCCAAATCAGAGGCCCATGGGTGGTATAAAAACTTTGATACTAGCTTCTTCACTAACGACACGAAACAGAAAGAAAGAAGTTGTTACCATTGTGGCCCACGCACATGGTCCGACAGACTAAGTGCAGAAACCAAACATAGAACATAGAAGTTGTTCTGCCGGAGTGATAAAGTGTGGAAGGGGATAATTTGAGTATCATATCGTGTCATGTCATGTGCATCAGTGTAGAGTGTGTGTTTTGTGTTGTATGATAAATTTAATTTTATAATACCATGTCATGTGAAGTGGGGGGTGTGTGTGTGGGTGCTTATGCCATGTCATGGGTGTGTTTTATTTATATAATTATGTACTTTTAAACACTGTCCGCCCGGATATCATTAATCACTTCATTATAATTTGAGTTAAAAACTTAGTAATATATTATTATTAAACTTATTGGTAATACTTCTAAAAATATAATATAGTTCTACCAGTCTAGTTACTCAAATAAGTTAAAATTGCGAATTCATAGATACTAAATGCCATTACGTAATTATATTTATATTAGAATGGTAGTTTGGCGGGACAATTATTCCTATAAAACTGTATACCGGCTGTCGCTGAAAATTTGCGCTGGGGCTCTGTCTCGCATAGGGTCACAGCATTATGCTGAGTGATGGCCGTTTTGCGCGGATGTGATGCATATTTTACCCCTATGTATTCTTTTTTGTTTCGTGTTCTTTCTTTGCGTCATGTTTCCCGCAAATAACAGTATTTTCTTTGTTTTCTATTTTTTCTTTCTTTTCTTTATTTTCTTTCTTTTATTTATCCTCTTTCTTTTCATTCTATTAAAAGCAGATACTCGCTCCTCTCTTAAATTTTAGGCCGTTTGTACACACGCGCGGTTTATACGCCGTACCCTAAAGCAACCGTGCCGCACAGAGGGCAGAGTATACATTTAAAAGTTCCTTCACAAGTGACGATTCAGTACGTTCATGCTGGGCTATCAACCCCGTTATCCTGACTGCATAATGTTTTCGCCACAGCATGAGCTATCTAACAGTACGTTTTTATACAAACAAAAGTCGTGTAAAAAAATACCACCTTCCTTAAAAACTTTCATCCCATATTTATTAACTCAATTAGGGAATGAATTTCCAATTTTTTTTACAATTAAATAGTTACAAAAAACACTGTTAAAATTTCGGATAATACGTAGTCAAAATTCTCATTTTATTAAATACTTATTTTTTTTAATTTTAAATACTTATTAACCTTGCCTTTCGCCTGTCGGGCATGATCATGCCATCGATGTATAGCCACCAAATTTTGATTGACAGTAACTGCAGTGGCCTTACAACCAAGACTATGGCGACCACACCTCCAACGACTTTTAGAACCCGTGCTGGTATTAGTGCGGATGAGAGAGTATCGATACCCATCAATAACCAACATTTGATTCCCCATATTAGATTTCTCGAAGTAAAAGTTGTGTGTGACACCTGAAACAAAACACAAATTTATTGGTTAATAATAATTATTTGCTTTTTTTGTATGAAATATGAACATGCGAGAATTTCATGCGTTCTTCAATATAATGGCGAAATTTGAATGGAAATTATTACTACTTTTTTTCTCCGAAGAGGTATTATGAGGTTATAAAGTGCTTCGGGGTAAAGCAGAGATGTAATGTATGCAAACATGTGAGCAAGCTAATTACAGCAGAACACAATAATTAAGCTTTTTCTTCGTGTAAATAATAAATATGTATAAAAAATACACTACACTCCTTCTGGAGCTATCGGGTAATTAATAAAGTACAAAATTAGTTTTATTTAAATATTTTACTAACAGTGAATTTACAGTAAAAAGTAGAAAGACTACAGTTTTCCCCAAAATTTGTGGATCAGTGAATTAACGACAACCAACACGAATAAAGATGGTGTACAATTTCCGTCAGCCTAAAAAGTCTAGTTTTCTGTCAAATATAATTAATCCGCCTGAGTGTCTTAACAGATAAACATTTGTGAAATTGCGTCACAGAAATTGTATTGACAAAACAAGAATACAACGTTAGTTCCGATTTTGGCCACGCGCGTCAATAACCTGTAGCGCTGTAGTTCAGCCGATGACGGTTGAGGTGTACGCCTCGCGAAAGGTAGGTGCTCCAAAACTCAGTCATGGTTATGAACATCGTGGTTAGCAATGATTTTATTGTCAAGAGTCCGTAGCTTCGCTTTACAGCGATACCGCATCCTTTTCGAACAAGTCCACCTCACGACCCGACATTTTGTTCGTTTATCCTTCATTTCAGTATATGTGAATCCTTTATGTAGAACCATTTGGTTACCCCTGTTTGATATCACAAATGTAACTGAAAAGAAAATTTATCATTTGAAACATTTTCTTAATTACGAGTGAGTAAAAAAGTTTGAAAAAAAGAACCGGTCAAATACAATCGGACGTGCACTAATGGTCCCATACCACCAAATTATTATTGTTTACTTTCTTTTTTTATTATATTTATTTTCCAAAATAGAGGCTACCACAGCGGTAAAATACAGACTGACAGATAAACCGCGTAGGCTTACCGACATTTTGGTACGGAACCTTACAAAAAGTCAAAAATTATATATAATAAAAAGTCGGTTAAAAAGAACTTGTGACTCATTTTATTATTGAATCAATGTATTGGTTGTGAATAAAATAATATTATGGTTTTTTTCTTTTTTTGTAATAACAGTAAGTAATATTATAAATATTGTCAAAAATCTTAACTGTATGTTTCTGCCTAAGTACAGTATCATCATTTATTTTTATTAATGTGAAAAAAAGGATTGATAAGTTAACAAATAATAAATCAAAAATATAAAATACAGAGGTGCCAGAAATAATATGAGAGGTAAACTAGATAACAATATTTTATACTTTTTTTTATAGCTGTACCTACTCGTAGCATAAAACCTCTTTGACGTTACGACTGTATTAAATGCGTTTATACTAAAAATTGGCAACGTTGCAAATAGCTGTCAAATATTTACCTGTTTTTATTAATTTGTCAATATTACTGTATGGAAATAATAAATGTGGCTAACTAGTGAACTAAAATATTGATTATGAAATGCAATAATTAACACTAACATTAACACCGAATATTTAGTTTTAGATGTAAAAAAGTATTTAGGACCTTTCCAAATGCCTTTTTTATGCCTAAAACATTTCAACATGAAATTCAGTGATATAATTGCAATTCAATATTAATATTCTATTCGCTAATTAGCCACATTTCGTATTTCTATACAGTAATATTGCCAAATTAATCAAAACAGCGAAATATTTGACATCTATTTGCAACGTTGCCAACTTTCAGAATAAACGCTCTTAATAAGGCACTGGCCAGACAAATATAGATATTAATTAATTAAATAACAAAATAGAGTCCTTCTTCTAAATAAAGTACTGTGCCCAACCACAAATACAAGGTGTAATTAAAACCTTCAATAACTGAAAACCTTCTATGTGGTCATTGTACTAATGATTATGAACAACTTTTACTAAGGGAACAACCATGATATCGCAAAAAAAATGAATAGAATAGAATATTCTTTATTATGTACACCATAAAAAATACAGATATAAATGTAGACATTTTACATAGTGTGACACAATGGGCGATCTTATCGCTAAAAGCGATAAAAAAATAAAATAAAATCTGCTGCTCCATACATTTATATAATATAACATCACGCTTGTAATCCCCGAAAGGATAGGCAGAGGAGAAGGTACCTTTAGTACACCCACATTTCATGTTTTGTTCCATGGTAAAAGTTTTTCAAAATAATGACTACAATCACCATTTAAGAAGTTCAATGAAACCTTGTATTTGTAGATCTTTGACAGTCGTTACGGGTAGTCCGAAGCCCGAAAGTTTGACAACCAGTCTTACCAAGGGGTATCGTATTGGATAGTAACAGGGTTGTAAAGGTCAGATAGGTAATCGCTATTTGGCTGCATCCGGTTAGACTGGAAGTCGACCCCAACATAGTTGGGAAATCGCTAGGAAGATGATGATGACTTCGTTTGGTCTAAACCCACTTTATATTGTCTTCATGTGTTCGATAGGGACAAGTGCTGCAGACATGGCCTGGCCGCCGACAGTATCCGCATAATCTTCCTCGTCGCCGTCGTGCTGTGGTCTTTTTCTTACTTCCTTTCCACCTGATCTTTTCTGCAAATCAAGAAATAATGCAATCTTACAACACATTCAGACACAGATGAATCATATTTTTTTGCGTGAAAGAGATTTCTGGCCATTTGTTATTGTTTTGTTTATTTAAAGTATTTTCACGCTCACGAATCGTGAAAAAAATCTGATATCGAAAGTGAATAATAAAAAATACTACAAAAATGTAACAAGACGATAGATACATTTTATTTACAAAATATATTATATTACTTACTTAAGTAATTCTTATATACACAATATTTTCACAAAAACATTTTTTTTTTTATAAGTAATTTAGTAAGTTTAGCTCGCAGAGTTAAAGAAGACGTCTAACGTAACAAAAGAAAAATCTTTTTCCAAACATATTCCATAGACATGCTTTTTTTTGGACAGCGTATACAATGTGGAGACGAAAATACGACAAAAAATTAAAACATACTAAATGTATATAGTATACACGAAGTTTAATCATTTATTGTCGTATTGTCATCTCCACCTTGTATATTTGAATATTGGGTTTGTGTCTTAGGAGTGTTGGTTCAAAATTAATGATATCTCTCACTGTTGTTATTGCCACCGAAAGCGCGAGGCATAGGTAGATGATTATGAACATTCTTTATCGAAACGATGACATCATCTACCGTGTAGATTACAGCTTTGCATCCTCTGCAGAAATGGGTGGAACAAACCCATCGCTTTTTGACGCAGGATCCATCACCAGTCTTCTTGTAATAGAAATTGTAACCATTCAGTCTGATCATTGTTTTACCTCTTTGCGATGTTACAAAGATTGCTGAAAAAAATAAGAAATGGGGTAATTTTTTTTTTTTAATTATTACTGTAATGTAGATTCCCTGTACGTGGATTTCGTCTTAGTCGATTCCCGTTGGGCCGAGTTGTGAGTTTTGCACATTATTAATGTTCGATATCTTATCATCACATTGCACGTTCTTATTTTGTTTTTGGGTGTTATAAATAAATTTAAAATCTCCTTGTAGATAAATGACAAAAAAGGGTTGTATAGTTCAATTTTGGCCATTTGCAGCTTTTTTCTGGTTTTGCACTTGTATCGTGTTACGCTCATTAACACATTGTGGGACACTGAACGCCCCCAGACGTGCCTATTTTAACAATAAAACTTCTATTGTGTCTCGTTCAGTGTCCTTCAACCGATTAAGAGCGTTTATTCTGAAAGTGGGCAACGTCGCAAATAGCTGTCAAATATTTACCTGTTTTGATTAATTGGCAATATTACTGTATGGAAATAAGAAATGTGGTTAACTAGTTAACTAGAATATTGATTATGAAATGCAATAATTAATATCGTAACACCGAATATTGAGATTTTCGTGTACAAAAAGTATTTGGAAACTTTCCAAATGCCTAAAACGGTTACAGCATCAAATTCAGGGTTATAATTGCAATGAATTAGTTCACTAGTTAGCGATATTTCATATTTCCATACAGTAATATTGCCAAATTAATCAAAACAGGTCCATAAATTTTGACACCTATTTGCGACGTTGCCAACTTTTAGAATGAACGCTCATAAGAGGCTGTCTATCTTTCAATAAACGAACTCCGTTACACTTATTGCGTATTATTTTCTTAAAAAGATTAACCATTATTTATAATACTTGAACACCATAACTTTATTTCATTTAAATAATAAAAGTACGGTGGATACAGATTAGGTAAGATTACACGCTTCAATCAAATTGATTCAGATTGAAGGATATGGCCGAAATTTAATGACACAATAAATCAAGGTGTCTTTATCTTAAGTTATTTTTATATAAACGTATGAAACACAAAAACCTTCCGGAATAAATTCTCTAAATGATTGTGAAAACCGCATCAATATCCGTTGCGTAGTTTAGAAGAACAACGCGGTGACAGACATGAAAAGTGGGCAACGTCGCAAATAGCTGTCAAATATTTCGCTGATTCGATTAATTTGGCAATATTACTGTATGGAAATATGACATATCGCTAACAAGTGTACCCACTAAAATATTGATATTGAAATGTAATAATTAATATCGTAACATAGCATACTTATTTTTAGATGAAAAAAAAAGTATTTGGAAACTTTCCAAATGCCCTTTTTACACCTAAAACGGTTACATCAAATTCAGTGTTATAATTGCAATTCATTATTAACATTTTAGGTCACTAGTTAGCGATTTATTTCGTATTTCCATAAAGTAATATTGCCAAGTTAATCAAAACATATAAATGTTTGACAGCTATTTGCGACGTTGCCAACTTTAGAATGAACGCTCTTAATTTATTATAATAAGTGTAGAATACTACGGGTGATGTTCTTTATTAAAACATGGCAAGCAATAGTGTGGTTGCTTTGGACAGTCGGGACAATAAGTGGCTACTTTTTTCGTACAATTTTTGGCCGATTTATAGCCGCATTCCACCATTTTACTTTTGTAGCATCCTTGACAGTTTCTTCTTATTTTTATTAATTGTCCATCTTTTCTGGCGATTACGTGGGTCGATTTCATTAATGATTTTAGTGTGTTTTTATAAAGTTCTAAATTCAGAAAACCAGTCGGTAACTCCAATGCGGAAGCTGAAATTAATTAGGTATTGTTTATTTATAGTCTGCTGTGGTATATTTTCTTGCAGTCTACACTCACCAGAGCTCCTACATAATTTTAGCCGCCGAAAAAATACAGTACTTTATTATACTTGACTAACTGCATCCCGCGGTTTCACCCACATAAATCTAGATCCCGTGGGAATATCGGGATAAAAAGTATCCTTTATCCTAATTCAGGTCTTGGTTTACCCATGTGCCATATTTCATCCAAATCCGTTCAGCCGTTTTAGCGTGAAAGCGTAGCAAACAAACTCACTTTCACATTTATAATATTATAGTTAGGATGAACCGAAAGAACACAAACACAATCTTAGCTTATTTATTTTAAGAAATACGAAATGTAGGTATTATGAACACTAATAGTTCAGCCGAAACATTTATAATGTTAAACGTCTTAGAAGTAAATTTAATTTAATAGGTACTTTCTTCTTTAAAGAAGCACACATAAAATAAATAAGTTCCTAAGTACTTTTTTCTTGAGATCAACGAATAAGTTCTAAATTAAGCACTAAAGAAAGAATTTTCGGAATCGGACCAGTAGTTTCGAAGATTTCTCCGTACATACAAGCTCACAAATACCTCTATACAATATTAGTACATATCGATACAAGTAAGTCTTAATGTTTTTGAGTCCTTGAAATTCTATCTACTTTTTGGTAATTCTAGCTAAATTTAAACGTTGAACCCCTTTTACTTAATATTAAAATAAGTATAAATAGATATGCAAGGGCGACTGCAGTGTCGGTAGTCCCGCAGTTGCTGCGGATGTGTAACTACCAAACAATAACATAAAAAAAAATGCAGTCATTATGATGTTCTGTAGCAATAACTTCAGTCTTAATAATACGTCCAACAGTTAATATTCACCACATTTTATCGTTCAAGGCTTCAGTTAGGTACTATCAAACTAATACTTCTACATCACTCAGGTGTCTTTACAAAACCGAGGCATATAACACGTGAACTCATCTTGCTGTCTTCAGTGCAACTGAAGTTATAGACATAGATGATACACTATACTGGCTACAGAAAGCAATTTCAATATTTATAAAAAACGCTTACTTGCCTCGGCCACAAGATGGCGTGCAACAAGTTTTTCATCGGTCCCGAATCCCGATAGATGGCATTATATTAAAAAAAGAGATTACTGTTTGAGGGATCTGAACTCAAACACTACTTCACGGCGAGCGAATTTCGATGTTAGTAAACACTTCGGAATTACGGTTCTCAATATTTTTGTTAAGGTCATTAGAATGTCTGTTAGCAACCACTCTAAAAAAAAAAAAAAAAAAAGAACGAAAAGATTCTTTTCAAAAACCGACACAATGTAAAAATTCTAACACTGTATTATAATGGTTATTATAATATAATACTAGTTGACCTGAAAGACTTAGTCTTCTCCAAATTTCAATAATTCATACAAAACTCCCATAGAAAATGCACTTTCAGCTTTCCCGAATTTTCTAATTTTCGCGGCATCTTTTAAAAATGTTCTTTACATAAAATGTAATACGAACATTTTAAAACAACAATTTGCCAAATCAGTCAGAAGTAATGCGCTTACGAACGAACAACATTAAGTTTTTATTATGTAAGAAAACTATAAAAATAATATGCATGTCTGTTTTAGATTTTAAGCTGTTTCAAATCACTATAGTAGCGAAAACACAATTTTAGGATCACATGGTGTGTAATAGAGTGTTTAATTTTTAACTTTAAAGCTTTTTAAATGGCAAGGCGTCAGAAGTATAATGAGTACTTAAATAATAGCTAGATAAAATAATACAAATATAGCATGTAAAATAAAAATAAACACAAATATTTTATGCTAATTATTTTTACTACTTATGCTACTGCCATCTAGTGTGGACGTTTAACAACGATATTTAAGTATTGGGGCATCGACCACACGGTGGCGCTAGTTTCCATACAAATAAATATAAAGAAGCTGGGTTTAAATCAATTTGTTAGGAGTGCAACAGAGATAGCTTATAACATTAGATACTTAAACATACTAGGGGACAATTCGTGGAATCAGGAGATTACAACAAAAATAACATTAGTGTTGGCTGGTTACAAACACCATGTATACGTAGGACTAGTGTAAAATTTTCTCATTTTACTAACAAATTTCTACCTTTTGGTACAACATTTACGGTTAATTATAATTTCCTATATCCTGCATTTACAAGCTAAATGCTTGTAAATGCAGGATATAGGAAATTCGAAAATTAAATTAGGACCGCAATCAAATGCAAATGAGTCCAAAGGTGGGTTACATACGTTGAAACGGACATGCCGTCCAAATAAATATGTAATACAACATAAAATATAACACAACCAGGCGAATTTGTTTCAACGTTTTGTTTTCATTATATTTCAGTTACCTTTCGCGTAGGTAGGTATGTGTAAATACTGTAAGAGATCGGTTGTGACGGTAAATCGTTGCGATCAATCGTAACGTCTGTGTCCAGCTCATTATTTATATTGTCCTCACTTGTGTACTGTTCGTCTGGCGCACATGTCAGCCCTGCTGCTACGCCGGCTAAATAATCTTCCATTTATGACTGAACTATAAGGCGTTTTTCCATTAGCCGGCACGACGATGACATCGGCACTAGCACTGCGTCGGTCCGGCAAAGATTGGGTCCCGTATATTTGGTACAATTCTGCTACCCCGGCTGCCGGGTCGGTACCGTTGCCATAATAGTGCAGACCAGTGACAAAACGCCCAGTCGTACTGACACTAGAATAGTCGGCTATTCTAGTATCACAATAAGAGCGTTTATTCTAAAATTGGGCAACGTCGCAAACAGCTGTCAAATATTTCGCTGTTTTGATTAATTTGGCAATGTTACTGTGTAGAAATATGGCAAACTAGGGAAGTAAAATTTTTATTTGAAATGCAATAATTAATATCGTTACGGTTATTTTTTAAGATTTATAAAAGTATTTGGAACCTTTTTTACACCTAAAACGGTTACAACATTGTGTTATAATTGCAATTCATTGTTAATATTCGACTTCACTAGTTAGCGATATATATTTCCATACAGTAACATTGCCAAATTAATCAAAACAGGTAAATCGAAAACACTTCCAACTTTTAAAAGTACCAACTGAATACTGTATGAATTGTAAGTTTTTACCGTTTTTATAACTTAATTTTAGTTTATTACCAAGCGAAACCGTCGCTTATCTTAATTATTATGTTTTTCCCCATAGGAGTAAATAATTGTATTCTTGTTGAGCGAAATATATTTTTTTAAACAGTAAACCGTATATATTTGACAGCTGTTTGCGACGTTGCCAACTTTTAGAATCAATGTTCTTAAGGCTCATGACAATGTATATTATTACAAGCAACAATAGTTTCGTCATTAACAATCACCAGTTTCGCTCTGCAGCCCATATGTATTCCCTTGGTACAAACCCATCTGCTCTTTCCAAAGTTTTCAGTCTTCTTCCGCGCATCTCTTTTCTTATAAAATCTATATTGACCCACAACTACGTTCAAATTTCCTTTTTTCGATACAACGAATTGTGCTTTTGTGCCTGTAAATATATACGATATAATATAAAATAAAGGTTATTTTTACCGAAAAATTTGGTCTTGAAACAGATAAAGATACAATTAGAATGAAAAATTATCCAATACTTACAGAAAAAATTATGAATTCCAAAAATATAATATAATGTTCCAATATCTTTATGATTTTTGTTGATCATAAAGATATTGGATATTGAGTCTTTTTCGCTTACCTATTTCAATAAAATGGCTGAGGTTTAAGCGATAAATTCTGATAAAAAATAAGTTAATATAAGTAAACAATTACGGCAACTACCTCCTTGGTCTAGTGGTGGCAAGCGCTACTGCTGAGTCTGGTCTGGTCTTGGGTTAACAAAGTGTTATTGGCATTTTCTATCTGGAAATTCACTCAGTAGTAGCCCGGAGTCTGGATTTGTGCCCGGTTGGCATTAGGCTCGCCCCCTATTACATGGGACTTAAATATAACTGGTGAAATGAGGGTGTACTATATAGGTACAACTCTGTCTAACCTTTCGGGGAATACTGGCGTGATGTTATGTTATGTAATTATAGCAAAAAAATAAAAATCAACAGCTGACAACACCAAAGTCAACAATAAGTTTTTTTTTTTTAATTTACGAGTTTATTTGTTTACCTTCCAGATAAAAAAAGAAAAGCAAGAAAGAAAGGAAAATAAGTTTATTTGACACATGTCATAAGTTAGAGGATATTATTTTAGACCACAGATAAACTAAAACAATTCTTTAAAAAATGTAAACATAAAATAATAAAAATTGTTTACATTCGTTTGTAGTTTCGTGGGAGTGGGGCTGTGTTAGTGAGTTAGTGTGGGCATTTGTTAGTCAGTGTATCCAACGACTAACAAATGCCCACACTAACTCTCGTGTGGGTGGGGTGAGTTAGTGTGCAAGGTTTCAGTGACGATTCATGATGGTTTTAAAATGGCTGAAGCGGTGGCTGAGAAGTGATTTTGGTTACAGATTCAAAGTAAATGAGAATGTACATCGTAGACAGAAATAATAATATCATCGACCGTAGTCAGCCTAGCTCTGCAACGTCTTGTCATACGCTTAGAACACGCCCACCTCGTTTTAGGAGAACTTTCTTGTTGTTTTTTATTGCTGATCATTATGAATTTATTGTTTCTGTACAGAACCATTTTATTTCCAGCCCGTGTATGTCCGAATACAGCGGGTTCTGAAAAAAAACAATAATGTAGCAACAATTCAACAAGTATCTAGAGAGTTCGAAGTCGAATGAATTGTTTACCATACCAATTCAATCTGCCTAGCCTTTTTCCAACAATGTTGGTGTCGGCTTCCAGCCTAACTGGGTGCAGCTTCTTCTTCGTTTCGTGTGGTTAGTGACTAACCTGGTATCAGAGTTTTAAAACCGCCCATGGGCCTCTGAGTTGGCTTCACATGCCGTCTAGAAATATACAGGGTGTTTGGCAGAACGTTGAACATACGAAAATGGTGGATAGGTGGGGTCATCTGCTACTTACTCAGCCCTAATTTATTTGGCCCTGGCCCACGGGATATTTTTTTAATTTTTTTTTGTCTTTCTTCTTGTTTCACCACTTTCTTAACTTTAAAGTGTAATTTTTATTAAAAATGGGTAAAACAGGCAATATTTAGTATTTTTTTTAAATCTTTTATGTTGACAGATTCTTATAAAATTATTGCTTTATTCAGATGTTAGCTAGAAAAAAAGTTATGAGTCCTCAAACTTACAGAAAGATGTAAAAAATACTTAAATCTTAATTTCAACTTGCATTTAAAAAAAAACAAAAAATGATTGAGGAGTTCCAATTCTAGCAAAACATCCCTAGTGTGTGAGCTTTCTAATGGTATGTAATTTGCTTTTATAAAAAAAAAACTTTAAGAGTTATGTCATAATTTTTTCAAGTAGGACATTTTTGACGAAACTCTACCTTTACGGAAAGTGAAATGTTTTACGAAATTTAATACTGCAAAGTTGGTGAAAATTAAATGATCGATTGAAATTATACTAAATATTGCCTGTTTTACCCATTTTTAATAAAAATTACACTTTAAAGTTAAGAAAGTGGTGTAAGAAGAAGAAAGACAAAAAAATTTAAAAAAAAATATCCCGTGGGCCAGGGCCAAAAAAATTTGGGCTGAGTAAGTAGCAGATGACCCCACCTATCCACCATTTTCGTATGTTCAACGTTCTGCCAAACACCCTGTATATGCCGGTTCCCTTAATTTTTTTTTTTTTGAGCGTGGGAAATCATCAAATGACTTCTCCCGCTCTGGGCAGAGCGAGAGGGTGTGTCAGACTTTTACTGACTAAAACCCACCCATGTTTCTTCCGTTGCCTGTGTGCTGGGGCCGCGATAACCCGCAACCCCAGCAAGGTATGCCGGTTCCCTCACGATGTTTTCGAATTGCTGGATGCAGCTGAATATCAGTATTTTACAAGAAGCGATAGCCTATTTGACCTCCACAACCGAGTTACTGGGTAAGTGGGTAACACGATACCCCTTGGTAAGTCAGTCTTTTTGGGGTTCTGACTACCTGTAACGACTGTCAAAGATCTACTGCCGGAACCAACGGCTGAGCGTGCTTTCCGAGGCACGAGAGGTCTCGGCATTTAATACATGGCAATGGTACCTTAACCTTCGATGGACCTGTGCGGCTGTTATTATTTGTCCACGAGCCCCTTATTAGTGGTAATGATTAAAATTTGCCTGATAAATCCGAAAATTGTTAATGTTACCTTAGAGACTACGTTTTTCTATCTAAAAGGGAGGTGCATAGAGTCTATGCATCTCCTTTTTAGATAATAGAAATTGGCGTTATGTTAATAGTGTATGCCATAGACTATTAACATTTCGTCAATTTGGATAAATCCCATGTAATAGGGGGCGAGCCTTTTACCAATGTTTTTAAATAAAATACAGTAAAAACAAATAGAAAGCTTACTTTGGACACCAATCAACGTCTATAGAAGAGAAGTATTTAAATAAACAAGAAAAAACAAATTAAACATTTATTTCTTTTCATGATTATGTTCGTTATAAATGGCAATAATTTTATCATCCACTATATGAATGCAAGCCCTGCAATATTTATTTTGCGTGCAACACCATCTCTTCTTATCGGTCTTGTAGTTGCCGGGTTTCAAGTAAAATGTGTTATCCCCCACTTTAATATTTGTCTTTCCTTTCTTGGTTCTGATTAGGGTCACTGGAAACAAATAGGCAGGTAAGTAACTTGAGAAGCAAAACCAGAAAAAGAAGTGTTCAAGGTCTTCATTATCTCGTGAAATACTTGGGCGATTTACACCAATGAAACTGAACGCGATCAGCACTTGTAAACTACGTTCAAGAGCTGTCAATCACTGCTGTGGGATACTGAGACTCTGGCGCTCTTGAACGCGGTTTAGGTGTGCTAATAGCGTTCAGTTCATTCAAATTCGCCCTCATTATTTTGTCTCACCTAAGTCAGATAGACATTATTTTTTTATCGTGTCTCCACACTCAGTCCTTTATCTCCTCTGTAAATATCTATGTTCTTACCTTCGCTGAACACTAAGTAGTAGGTATGTCTGAAATGTCTTACCTCTGTAGTCTGTGGTCCTCAATGCAAGACCATAAACGAAACATTCTACGTTATCGGTAACTCTCAAGTAATTAAAAATTAATGACATTTAAATATTCGTTCAGATTAGCTACAAAAGGTTCAAAATTAAGAGTAAAAGAAAATATTAAATTGGTTAGAAATTGTTCTTTATCATAAATAATAATTATAGGTACCACAATAACATGATCACAGCTTACAAGCTAAACAACAACATTTAAGCTAATAATTCTGAAGCTAGAAATTTTCTTTATATACAATACAAACTTATTTCGCTAGAATAATACCATAGATTTATGTAAAAAAAACATTTGTAAAAAAAGAGGATCAAAATAAGGTACTTACTTCTCCACTCAACTTACTCAACCAATTTGAAATAGTTATCCAAGAATTTGAACCAGGCTTTTTTTCTAAACCAATTAAAAATATATATGAAATGAGCAATTTTGTACTATTCACAGATTTCATATTCATCGTGCAATGTTTTACATGCACATATTGCACGTGCTACTGAGGTAATAAACCATTTTTTCTTTATTTCTTTCTTCAAATAATTAATAATTCTGAAATAACATATATTTGTCATTAATTGAGGTCCACTTGCACTACAAATCACTAAATATATTTAACGATAAACAATTTAAAACATCGTTCTAATTCTGACGATAATTATATTAAATTATTATGTTTAGAGCTAAATGTATGAAGTAATTTGTCATGCCAGCGTGCCCTAAAGTAAAGTAATTATTAAGTTGATAGATACATAGAATTTTTCAATATTTAGAACATAAGCGACAATACGTAAAATATCTTACAATGGGTTAACTAATATTACCAATAGAGAAAATGCGATAAATAATTACATTTCTACTATCAGGTAATCTCCCTCCTATATAATTAATTATCTTGTACGTACTAATAATACAATACAAAAACATGGTTGAATTCAAATTCTTGATCACAAAAATACCTACGCAACGACTAGAACGTTTTAAAAAAAATTATGGAATCAGATACTATACTACACTTATTTTAAACGTAGAATAAAGTTATTTATACTTTAATACATTGACAAACACCTACCATATTCTCTTATAAGTACAATCATCTCACCTAGGTACAAGTCCGTAGCCGACTGCAGACAGCAGCGTAGCAGCAGCTGCGGAAGGTATTTCATAGAAATACATAGAAACCAGTAGTGTCGCAGCGGCACCTGATGCTGCTACCTGCAGTCGCCCGCAGATTTGTACCTTAACATGAACGCATAACATAATAATGAAAGGTACACAGAAGAAAGCGCAGTGGACACTAAAGTGAACCCACAAGGATTCCGTTTTTTTATTCGGACGTACGGGACCCTAAAAACAGTAAAAGGATGGTGTCTTTAGTATATGTCAACGCCAATGTTCGTGGTGGCCGCGGTTATAAAATGTGGGAACGAGATGACACGAGATCTCTCTACTTGCACGTTTTATGACCGTGACTGCTATGAGTGTTGGCGTTTAGTTCAGCGGCTATTAATTACTATAGAGACCATTCTTTTTCTAACTATACAAGCGAATATTTAAAGCTTACTAGTGACGGCGGCGGCGATCTCTCGCGTCCGGCCCTGGTTCAGGCCATGGTTCGGCGCGAGAGTGCATGGGAGGCCGTCACCTCCTTCTGCGAAGCAGTTATGCTCGCGAAGGAGGAGGCGGGGCGCGCGAGGGAGATGCAAGCTGCACGCCCTCGCGGCCCTAGTCGCCGCAGGAGACGCCCCGGGCGTCGGGAGTCAAGAGCCGACTTCCGGCCACCGTAGGCGCGTGCCTGCGGACGGTGAGCAATGGGCAGCTCGCCGTCCGATCAGGACCAGGCCCGTGTCGACGGCGCGTTGTGTGCCACGCGCGCCTCAAAGAGATGTCAGCACCAACCGACGGGGTCGAAAGACCAATGCCTGCTGGGGTTGCGGGTTTGTCTGAAAGGGATATCGCGGCCCCGGCACACAGGCAACGGAAGGAACACGGGTGGGTTTTAGTCAGTAAAAGTCTGACACACCCTCTCGCTCTGCCCAGAGCGGGAGAAGTCATTTGATGATTCCCAATCCAAAAAAAAAAAAAAAAGCTTACTAGTGACAATAAACAGCAATTGTCTACGCGCTTAACTTATTTTGCCTACTTCAAAATCAGTGGGATGGTACATAACAACATGTACGCACTTAATGTTACTTACATCTATTTGTATAACTTGCATCTTAGAATAAGGTTAACGATTGTAATTATTTTTATTGATTGAATTTTTTGAAGAAGTTGGAAGAAAATAGTTATTAAATAATCATCTGCTTATTTACTTTTTGAAGATTGTTCCCAAAGTTATGACTCTTAAATATAATTTTAAGTATTTTCTTTAAAACGGACTTTTTATCAACATACAATTTGCTAAGTAATTCTACTTTGATTTTGCTTAAGATTAATTCACTAACAAAAATGAAGACGGAGGCCAGCTGGCATTACAAATCACTAAATGCGTTTCAGTCTGTGTCATCTCCAAACGATTGACAAAAACAGAACGATATTTTGTATTCGTTATGCACTCAATATGAATTTATTTAGTGATATTTATTTAGTCATGTATATTTATTTAGTGGTATATATTTATAAAGTGATATTTATTTAGTCATATACTATATTTAGTGATTTGTGGTGCAAGTGGGCCTTAAAAGATCTTACAGAACAACAATATTTTATTTAGCTACAATATTTTAAAGAAAAGGTTTCTTTTTTGGATGATTGTGAAAGTTATTCAGTTTGATAATATTATTCTCCACTGTGTAGATTTGGGCTTTACATCCTCGGAAACAGTGACTGGAGCAGACCCATCGGACCTTCAATCCTCTTGAAGATTTTTGGGTGAACAGGTAATCACCGACTCTTAACATCGTCCTTCCAGTAGTGCTTGATTCCGTGAATTCGCAAAAATCTAAAAAAAGATTAAAAGCTTAGTAGGTACCATACCGCCTGTTATTAAAAATTGGCAAAAAATAAAATTTTGTAATATAATACATATTTTAATTATTTTTCGAATGAAATAAAACAATTTTTCAACATGGGTAGGTAAACTGACTTGTTACTAAGGAAGTGAAATGGTAACACATCTAATGAAATAGGTCTACTGGACCAATGAACCATAAACAGGTTATTATTCCAATAATATATTGATAAATAATTTAATAAATAAATATTTTCATATGATCATTATAATATCAGGGCTAATACATATCAATGTACCTAATTATATTTAATTATAGAATAAATGGAATCTTAATTAATTTATATTTAATTAAATTATAAAGTTTAGATATTTGTGAATTTGGATGTTTGTTACACAATCACGCCATATAGGATCAACAAATTTGGATCTTTGGTACAGAGGTAGACTAATTATCATACAAGGTATTTTTTACCCGTTTACATGTAGTCGTTTCATTAGGATGCGAGTGACCACGCAAAATGAAGGGTTCCGTAGTTAGGAAGAATTTATCCCAAGAACAAAATTAACATTGCAGTTTGAAAAACATGATCACCCATACATTCTGTATGGGAGCATACAGAATGCATGGGTGAGCATGTTTTTCAAACTGAAATTTTAAGTTAGTTGATTATTAGTCGTTAACCTGTACAGCCTACTTAGCTCTGATAGTTTTCCTTTTAATTTCGTTATATATACTACAGCTGTGAATTTTTTCACAAATCCAAGTACAACTATTTAGCTGGCAGGGGGGGGGCACTTGACTCTACCAAAAAAAATCAATTATAAGCTTAATATTTCGCAAACGGATCCCTGAATCCAAAAATGGTTTCCACAAACTCGCAATATTTTTGAACGACCTATCTAACGATACCCCACAACAGATGGGGATGGGGTAGATGAGAAAAAAAAACATCCCCACTTTACGTGTAGGGGACCCAAAATTTTTTTTTTCTTTATTTTATTTTACCACTTTGTTGACATGATTAATATGTATAATTGTATACATATGCCAAATTACAGCTTTCTAGTACTAACCGTCCCTGAGTTAAGCCGCGGACAGACAGACGGACAGACAGGCAGATAGACGGACGGACATGGCGAAACTATAAGGGTTCCTTGTTTACTACGGAACCCTAAAAAGGTTTAATGGGCTGACAGTTGTTACAAAGTGTTAATTATCATTTACAAACTACACAACACATAATATGAATACAATTTTTATATAGGTTCATTATTATGGTTATTTGTGACATTTTTTTTTTTGTAGTTTTTGGTTATAACTAGTTAGAAAAATGTTGTAGCGTTAAATAACATTAAAAAACTACACTACATTTATATAGCATCAATGCTTCTCTATAAAGTTATTTGTGACTAGTTTTGTTTTTTTTTTGTATAAATGTTTTTAATTGTGAAAGTACAATTGTTTAGAATACGATGGGACTGATATACGCTATGCGTAAAAGCCCCTATAAACAAATACAGTTTTTTTTTTAACTTTTATAAGGAATACAATTTTTACTATTTGGGCGTGTACATAAAAATACACAATGACATGTCATGTCATATACACGGTTTAATATACAATTTTAATTGAAATATTTGAAATCCTTTTACGGGGTCATTTTACTCATCATTATGAACAAATTTTAGTATGGGACCAAGGCTGAAATCGCGAAAAAGAAAACCTGCTGTTCCATACAAATGAAATTGTTTACAAAATAAACAATTTCATTTCATTTCATACAGTTTGTGAAGTTATGCGAACATAAATGTATGGAACAGCAGATTTTATTTCACGAATTTTGTGTGTTGGTCTTATAGTAAAAGTTTTCAGTTATTACAATTACACCTTGTATAACCTTCTATCATCATCATCATTTCAGCCGAAAGGCGTCCACTGTTGGACATAGGCCTCCCTTAAGCACCGCCACTTTGACCGGATCTATGCTTCTCGCATCCAGCAGATTTCAGGTCATCAGTCCACCTTGTGGGGGGCCTTCCAACGCACGTTGCATTCTTCCAGTACGCGATCGCCACTCCAGAACCTTTTGGCCCCATCGGTCATCTGTTCTGCCAGTAATTGTGCCCTGCCCACTGCCACTTAGGTTGGGCAATTCTTCGGGCTATGTCGGTTACCTTGGTTCTCCTGCGGATCTCTTCATTTCCCATTCGATCACGTACGGAAACTCCAAGCTTAGCCCTCTCCATTGCCCTTTGCGTGACTTTCAGCCTTCTAATGAGGCCCATTGTGAGCGACACACGTCTTATTGCCATAACATAAACTACTTACTTAGCGGTTTACAATTGCTACGGGGAGCATCTTATGATAAAAAACCCATCATTACCTTCGTGCCCTTCTGTCATGTTACGTGGGGTCGGTGCAACACGTTTTCTTATTCCATTCTCCCCTGTCACGCTATCATTCATATAATTTTTGCTCTTTCATAATCATTCTTCACATAATCAATCCATCTTTTTGGCATTTCTTTGATAAAATAAAAATACCCATAGTTCTGTATTCCAAATTTTTTGTAGCATTTAAAATGGTGTCATAATTGGTCTTGCATGGTTATGTTTGTCTCGGACAGTCATTATGTGATCACAGATGGACATGATAGTGGCTGTGCACTTCTTGCTGTGGTGCGTCGAGCATTTCCATAAGTCCTTGATTCCATTGCTGCGCTTTTTGAAAAATGTGTAGCCCTTGTAGTTCAAAATTCGCTTCCCTCTTAGAGATGTTGTGAAAGTAACTGGAAAGCAAAAGGTGATATTTAGCTGATTTTGATAAATTACAAGTTTTGGCCGCCATCTGTCGGCAGTCATTGGAGTTTTGGTCGTTAGTTCATAGTTTGGCGACCATTGCCTTAGGTTTCAGCAGGCTTTTTCAAAGTGAGTTACCTACACGTGTCCCTGGCGGTAGTTATGTCAGTTTTTGTAGGGGTATAATGACGAGTTTATACTATAGCTGCTGAAAAAATCAAGAAATACACATCCACCCCGTAACATAAATTTTAAAAAATCTTTTTTTTTTAATTTTTATTATTTAACAACAAAAAAATTGGTACAAAGATACGCTGCTTTAAAAAGCATATTTTTTTTAACCTTAACAAATGAGACTTAATTTACCATCTATCGACCAAGATGGTTATGTTGACCTTGGACATCTAAAGGTACTAAATCCCCATTCCTGTAAAAAACACCAGCTTTACATTTTTTATTGTGATGTGTTGAGCACATCCACCAGTCTCCAGCTTTCCGGCGATACTTTTTGAAGTACGAATATCCTTCGTAAATCAATAAACAGTTGCCTCTTTGTGACGTCGCAAAACACACTGAAAAAACAGTTTTGGAGCCAATTTAATTTATATTTCATCACAATCACAATAAAATTATAATTTGAAAAAAAACACTGTGGTGTCACTGGCCGGCTAATTACAGACATTTAACGTAGGTGCCGTTCGAGGAATGAAAATAATATTAATAAAGTTTTCCACCGAACCGCACGTATAAAAATTTAGTTTCAGTGTGGTTAGTGGAATTGCTTAGGTGCCGTTCGATCAAGTTCCGTTGAAATCATTGCTCTGAGTGGAATACATCCATTTATTTGGTAGTTGGTTTAAAAAAAACAAAAAGCGAACTGTATAATGATTTGTAATTAATTATCAAAACAACAATAAATAAAGTTCATACTAAAAATAAAAGTCACAATAATTAATTCATTATTTGTTGCTGGAGTTATTCGAGGATCTCTAGTAATTAAAAAATAAAATCCTGGGGTTGCATAAAGAAGTACAAGCCCCTGCTTCGCACGGTTTTTACGACTTAATAAACTATCATGATTTCTTTATTACTTATATGTAAGTTTAATATTAATTTATGTAGACATAAGCCTTCCGGAATAAATTCTGTAAACGATGGTAAAAACCGCATCAAATTACTTATCGTAGTTAAGAAGAACAACGCGGGCACACAGACATACACGAAAAGCGACTTTAATTTATAATATGTATAGATTTACCTAGCGCCATCATTGTTCCGTTGCGAGAAAGAGGTGGTGATATTCGTCATGTATGGCTCCGTCTTACTCTTTCGCACTGGAAAAGTGAAGGCATTAAGAGCGTTTACTCTGAAAGTTTGCAACGTCGCAAATAGATCAGATGTCAAATATTTCGCTGTTTTGATTAATTTGGCTATATTACTGTATGGAAATATGAAATATGGCTAACAAGCGAACTAGTATATTAATAATTAATTGCAATTAAAACACTGAATTTGATGTTATAACCGTTTTAGGTGCAAAAAAAGCATTTGGAACGTTTCCAAATACTTTTTTTCTAAAACTAAATGTTCGGAGTTACGTTATTAATGATTGCATTTCATTATCAATATTTTAGTTCACTAGTTAGCCACATTTCATATTTCCATACAGTATTATTGCCAAATAAATAAAAAAACAGGTAAATATTTGACAGCTTTTTGCGACGTTGCCAACTTTTAGGATAAGCCCTCTTAATATGTCAAAATACGACGATAATAAGTTCTCAATGATTATGATCACGTATACAGTACACAATTTCTTGATCTATTGTATGGATCCGCGCTTTGCATCCTTTATTGCAGTGGGTTGAACATCGCCATAAGCGTTTCCTAGATCCTGTTGAGTTCTTTTTCAAACAGTAGCTGTAACGCCCGACCCACAGGATATGGTTCCCACGTTTTGACTCTGTGAAGAAATAATCTGAAAAATATTTAAAAAAAGATTTTTGAACATGTACTTAGGCGGATGCAATCATCAAAGTGAAATATTTTAGAATGTAGTTCTTTTTTTCTTCGGTTATTTTGACTAAAAAAAATATTGGTCGATTGAAAATAAACAATTTCGAATAAATATTATTTATTTATTCATGAATGCACATAAAGTGTTATTATAACAGAATACAAAAATTATGGCAGAATTAATGTGATATGACAATAAAGGCTTGTGCCGACCAGCGCGACTTGTCGCAAAGACAGTCAGAAAACTTCACAGTATAACAATAACCGGTGTCGCGTTGCGCTACAAGTCGCGCTGGTCTGCACAAGCCTTAATATGTTCGCCTTAGTAGGTATGTGGTGGTGGAGGTGAGTGTCCTAGTTAATCAGTAAACAAAATATAGACCTACTAGCTTCAGCCCACGACTTCTTCCGCGTGAAATTTGTTGATTTAAAATAAAATATATGACACTCAGTAGCTGCCCATAAGTGAATGAATTTTCGGAATCAGATCAGTAGTTCTAAAGATTACCCCCTACATACAAATTCACTACCTCTTTATAATAATAAGTATATGTCGGAAATACGTTACTGAAATGACTAATCGGCACACATGCGTAACGCCTGGACCGGCCGGAGCTAAGCAGAGTTCGTGGGTGGCGGTCAACCATTGAAGACGTTTAGAAACTGTCGTCGATTCCGAATAGTTGTGTCGTGTACCAACAGTGTGTGAATTGCTAGTGTGATTAGTTTGATTGTAAATTATAATTTGATCTGAACTGCAAACAGTTTTTCTATTGCGCAATAACCAACACTTCCCATAGCACGCCCACAGTAGTTAAAATATAGCTGTTGATAACGAAAGAGACTAGTAAATCTATATAATGGAGAGGCCGTTACATAAATTTAGAGGGAGTATACAGATATTCCTTCTCTTGTAACTCCTTGAAGTTCCTTTCATCTCCTGCCATCATCTTTCATCAGTGCCAATTTCTTTACCAGGAGCGTTTCTTCAGTGGTTATGTTCACCAGTCATATCAATAATAGTTTCTGCAACAGTCAGGATGGTAGCCTTGCACCCTTTAGTATGATGAGTGGAACACTTCCAATAGTTCTTGACCCCATAACTGTACTTCTTGAAGAACGTGTAACCGTTACATTTTAAAATCGGCTTCCCTTTTTGAGATGTCGACATGGTCACTGAAATAGAATAGGATTTTAATATTTACCTTGTATTCAGAATGGTTACCTAAAACGAAACAAACATTAATGCTGACAGTAACTAATATGACAGATTGAGACCATAGCGTATGTTGATGAGATGGTTTGGTCATGTTGAGAGGATGAAGGAAAGGCGACAAATAAAAAGTATTTATAAGGCAGATGTAAGTGGATACGCCGGAACAAGACGGTCCCTAGAAGGACAGACACATGGTGATATTTTTGGTGATGTAAGGATACAGGTGGCATTCTGTAGTTAAAAAGACGGAAAACATGAACGTTGTGATGATACTGCCAGCTTCTTACGAATGTGTACAGGAACTGTAACTTTGAAGGATAACACAACAAAACCACAAATTATTAAAAATGTATACTTCTCATTTTTATCCCCCGACGCAAAAAGAGGGATGATATAAGTTTAACCGCTATGTGTGTGTGTCTGTGTGTGGCACGGTATCTCTTAAACGGGTGAACCGCTTTGAATGTGTTTTTGTTTAGATGCTTCTTAGACACGTTTTATCAAAATCGGTTCAGCCGTTGGAAGATTGTCAGCTGTTTTCTAGTTGATGAATGGATGTGATGTGTTCCACAGTTCTGATCGATTTGAAATTTGGTATTCTGTTACTTCAATGATATTAGAAGAACGTAGTAACCTTGAACCGATGCTGCAGCATCACCTGGAAGTTGTAGGATACCCAACTCCCTTACCAACTTACAGCACAGGTATCGTGGTTGGGCTCATTGGAATGGTCTCAATGAATAGGTTATAGATAGATGATGAACAGGGCCTGGTGATGGAGTAGCAAAAAGAAATAAGGAAATTTAAAAAAAACCCCGACACAGGGTTTTTTTTAAATTTAATACAATTTCACTTGATCTACTATCTACTTCTACTATTGCTCATATTGCTACAAAATTCTAGAATATATTCATAAGCTGGCAGTCACAGGTAGTAACAACAAAATAACCAACAACTTAAATTAAATATTACTATGTTATTTATTTAAATTCTTAATTGGTTAAGACTATTTTTATTAAGCTGCATAATTAACTGTAGATACTATTGTTAACATATCACATACTAAAATAGAAAAATATACTGAAAAGTATTAACAGGCTGCCTCATTGGTCGCAGTAGCCGCAAGCGCTACTGCTGAGCATGAGGCCTTTGGGTTCGATTCCCGGGTCAGACGAAGTGTTATTATTGGGTTTTTCCATCTGGAATTTCGCAGTAGCAGTCCGGAGTCTGGATTTGTGCTCGGTTGGTGGCAATAGGACCGGCCCCTATTTCATAGGACTAAAACATAACTGGCAAAAAATGTGAGTGTACTATAGGTACATCTCTGCCTAACCCTTTTTGTAATACAGGTGTTATGTTATGTTATATGTATTAACAGCTTAATTGAAATAGGCTAATTTCCATACAATCGAACGCCTAAAAAATATGGTATGATAATTTTCTAAAATAAAATTTGGTGGAACATTAATTAACCATATTTTTCATAGGATGCCACTAATAATAATTGCTAACTCAGATTTCGATTAAAAATCAACCCAAAATAATAAGTTTTAGATCAAAATAGCAACTATTTGACTTTTCAACAATTGTTACTCAAACTCAAACTTAAAGCATTTATTTCAATTAAACCATTTACAGGCACTTTTGAACTGTCAAAAAGTCTGTCAGTTAGTCAGAAAGTTGAAGCTAGTTGCCCATTCCAAAACGTAGATCTTTATGGAGAAGAAAGGGCAAGAAACTTGTTAAGGATACTCTTCTAAATAAAGATATTAGTAAAATAAGATTAGTGAAGTTAAATTTGTTAGTAAAATAAGAATAATATATGTGTGATATTGCACGTTATTGAAATTCCTAAGTCCTCACAAATTAGGCCTTGTCCATTTTAACAATAAAACTTACATAACATTAATGTAAGTGAGTAAGTTTGTATAATCTTTGTATCTCATTACGGACGAGGCTACAGCGATACAATAATTAGAATAATGCCCACAACAGATCCAAACACACTATTCACAATACGGCCGATAAATCATGACCAGTCTGAACATAGGCTCTCCAAACTTTGGCGCATGTTCACTCACTCACTCTCGCCTCATGTCACAATTTGGTTCCTAAAAAATGTTGTTGCGCAGTCTTCTGCGCAAAGTTCGGAAAAAGCTGTATAACTTAAATGCAAGTTTCATATTAAAAAAAACACACTAATCCTGTAGTGAGTTTTCTCTAGTTAACCAAAACCAAATACAATTTACGAATGCATATGATTATTATTAACTCTAATAATATCATTATAAATAGTGTGAACAGTAGCTCGGCATCGTTTGTGGTTGTGTGTTGAGCACACCCATCTGGCTTTGGGCCCCGACACGTGTTGCTTACAAAATGTGAAGCCTCCGATGCGTAGAAGCGTTCTACCACGTCGTGACATCACGAATGTCGCTAAAAAATAACAAAAAACAGACAAAATTTATTTGAGAAGTAGTTAAAATAGGAAAATTTTGCCCAGCATTGGGACAATATATAGGAAAGAAAAATTGGGAGTGGGAGATATTGAGTTAGTATAAAAAACTACGCCAAGTACTTATTTTTTATTGTGTTATTTATCAAATACCTAAGTCTATTCTTGATGCCAACTTTGTGTTAATTTAATTACACAAATAAAGTAGTAAAGTATACATTTGTGTTTACTTTTTGTACAAAAATACCAAGTTGGAGTATAGGAAATCATTTTATAAAAACTTGGAGATTCCATAAGATTTCACTTAGCGTAACAAAATAGAATAACTGAAGCGGTGCGCGGTAGTGCGTTTTGTTATAAAGTAGGTAATAAAACAAATTTATTTTCTCAAAGCGTTGTAAGTTTCCTTTATAATACAAGTATTCATATTCTTCTTTATTAGCCAGTTTCCTAGTATTTTAGTAAACGTTCAGGTTTACCTGCGCGGGTTTGCTTTATTTATTTTTTAGCCAGTCATAAGGAGCGTGTATATCAGCGTAATACACAATAACATCGTCGACAGTGTGCACTATAGCTTTACATTTCAATCTCTCGTGGGTCGCACAGCGCCATCTTGTTTTGCTGCCTGCAACACCGTTGTATCTGAATTTTAAGTCATTTAGCACCAAAACTCTGTTGCCTCGGGACGTGTATTGAAAATGAGCAGCAAGATCTGTAGAAATAACGTTTTTATTAGACATTAGTTAATATGACGGTTACTTTTGAGTGTTAAGTCAGGAATTCACATGTCAACTTGCACAAAAGAATGCAAGCAGCTTGCATGCCATTGTGACATACCTATCATCATTAGCCTGACTTTTCTCAACTACGTTGGAGTCGGTTTCCAGTCTAACCGAATGCAGCCGAATACCAGTATTTTACATGTAGCGACTGCTCTGGCCTCCACAACCCACATACTGGGTAATACGATACCCCTCGGTAAGACTTGTTGTCAGACTTTCACGCTACTAACGAACCTTAACGACAAAGGTCAAAGATCCAAGATTGACAGCCGGGACCAACGGCTTAACGTGCTTTCCGAGGCACGCAGGGGTCTCGGTATGTAAAAGGACCGACCGCGGCAAGCGCAGCTTAATCTAATCGTTCGACTCGTGTGGCTGTTACACATCACACGAACAGTCACACATCACCAATTAAAAGTTGTTATGGTACAATGACGTGCAAGCTATTAGTAAGTTTATTTGGACACTGGAGTTAAATTGTTCAATCGGTATTGGTGTTCAATACCACCTGTGTAGGACCAGACACTTTTTTTTTACCATTACCTTGAGATGATATCAATCAACTCAGCCTATCGCAGTCCACTCCTGGCCATAGGCCTTGAGATGATAATGACACGTGTAAAATTAAACAACACAATAAAATGTTCATAGAAAGTTTTTATTCTAAATGTTAATAATTATAACACAATCAGTTCTCTTTCTTTCAAACGAAGTCCCTTTCGCTTTTGCACACTTGGCCAATGAGAGCAAGACAAAATATATATATATATGTATATATATTGACCGTCACGTTTAGCTCTCGTTCACCAATTGTGCAGAGTGCAATAATGAACTTCGTTCCAACATCTAATTTAAAATAATAAAGTCAGCTATTATTGATTAGTACAATAGATGAAATTAGTTAATATTTTTAATAAATTCTTAATATTAATAGCTCCACACTAGGATTCTCGTACCGTGGGTGCTAACAGAGTATATGATGTAGAAATATCTGCAGGTCCTACAAATATTTGAACCGATGGATTAGAATAAATGTACAGAACCTACGAATATTCGTCAAGTTGTAAGGAACCATATGTGGGGTCCAAAAGCAAATCCGGCACTGTCCGGCAATCTAATTTTAGACCAACAGTGGCGGATTTGCTTTTAGACCCCACATATCTGAACTTAAGTATGAAAAGCTTCTCTAGCGTCTAAAAACTTAATTAAAAGTACTTCTTCCAGAATGAAGCACGATAAAAGTATTTGTTATAAGTGATGTCAAAAAAAAATATATCGAGGATTGTACTTGGTCGCAGTGGGTTAGCGGCCTTACGGTATTTAAATAAAAACCTAGATTTCCTAAGGAAAACACTTGCCTCCGACACCGAAAACAATTTTTGGCATACCTAATTAATAATAATTACTTAAATTAATAATTAAAGTGTTAATCATTTCAAATCAAGTCAAATGAAATCAGTCAATACCCAAGTTAAAAGTTAATATTTCAAACTTATACCATGAGGATTAATAATAAACTTAATCTTAGTAACTACTTAAAACTTTATAACAAATATGGCATATTTTTTAATAAGAACTAATTTTCATTTTTTTATAATTTGGATTAAGTACCAATTCATCGGTTGACCATATGAACAAAACCATGACTTAGTAAACAATATTTTTAACTAGACTAGTAATAATCGTACGGCGTTTCACGATTTACAATTAGTTGAATTCGTTTTATCTGAGTTATAAAATTGAAATATTTTTTTCATAAATTAACGAAATAGTAATTTATAAAATAACAAAGAGTTGCACTTATAGATTTATATGTGTCAATTCCCCACAAATGATCAAACAAAAAATCATAGACCAATCTTTAATACTCCTGAACAATTTCACTTTGAAGGATGATAAAAGTGCTGCAATTTGAATGTTTTATTGCTTAACTATTTTCAAGAACGGAATCCCGCTTATTAACAGAGTCGTGTAGAAAATAGTTAATACTGCACAAAGGTTGGGAACTCACTGTTTAGGCACAATCGATGTCCAACAATAATATTTGAACAACTTTTAATAATTATTCTTATTTTGTTTTCATAAGCTGAGGATAAGACTGATTTTTATTTACATAGACGATATTATGACAAATTAACACAATGGATCGCAGAAAGTGCCATTCTGTAGATTTTGCCTACCTCCATATAGAAAGGCGTAAGTATAGTAAATTAGTAATTAATGAATGTGCTCGTTGATCATTTTAACAATTGTTCCGTTGATAGTATAGATAGAAGCACCACAGCCTCTGTTATGGTGTGTCGAACAAACCCATCTGATTTTATTCTTATGGGACCCCTTCATATAGTAAGTGTAGGGGCCCATCCCGATCAATGGTTTGCCTTTCTGAGATCGTAAGAGGAGAATATCTGTAAAAATAAAACTTGTTAAATCCTGTTACGTAACAAAAATATACTTGTCTTTCAGTTGGTATCATGAAGGAAACAATTTTCGGGAAATATTACTTACCTATACTTATATAATGTATAATCACGCCTGCAGTTCCCGAAGGGTTAGGCTGAGGTGTACCTATAGTAAACCCACATTTCGCCATTTATGTTTAAGTCCCATGTAATAGGGGGCGAGCCTATTGCCATCAACCGGGCACAAATCCAGACTCCAGGCCTACTATTGTCTGCTGGGGTTGCGGGTTTGTCCGAAAGGGATATCGCGGCCCCGGCACACAGGCAACGGAAGGAACACGGGTGGGTTTTAGTCAGTAAAACTCTGACACACCCTCCCACTCCGCCCAGAGCGGGAGAAGTTATTTGATAATTTCCCACCATAAAAAAAAAAGGCCTACTATTGTGAAATTCCTGATGGCAAAACCCAATAACACTTTGCCCCACCTGGGAATCGTACCCAGGAGCTCATGCTTAGCAGCCTTATCTATATCTACTCATCTGAAAATAAAAACATTGTTGAAGCAATACCTGTATCTTATCATTTTTACTTCCACTAAATGCTTTTTAACTGCCACATAATGTAACAAACCTAAGTTTTGATACTTTTGTTCAATGCAAGCTAAAATTCTTCAACAAGGACTAACAAAATAAAAGACTAATAACTTATACATTTTATAATAATACATTAACCTAATTACAACCACTCCAAATCTCATTCGAATTGAACATAAAAAAATAAAAATCTCTTATTAAAACATGCTGCTTTAAATGAAGTTAAATATGCTACCGTACGTTTGTACTTAATTATAATATTTTTTATTGGAACATGTCAAACTTTGAGCGTTATTAAATGATTGCCAGAAACCCTCCAAATTAATATTAAAAATATTATTAAATTTTTGCCAGAAACCTATCAATTCAAATACTAAATATTTTTTAATATTTTATTTTTGCAACGTCAGAAGCTAGGTGCTCGGTTCCAATTGGTCGTTTCCTATGCAGAACAGCAAGCAAGAAACTCCACGATTACTCTTTAAACATATCGTTATTTTTTATACTTTCTTAACTTTTTTTACGCTTCTCTACTTATTTCTAATTTCTCATAACATCCAATATATGTTTTCTCTGGTCGCCAAGAATGTATTGATTCTCTAAAAATTTACTTTTTTAAATAATTACGTTTGTCACTTTGTCGATGCAGTAGCAACAATGATCAAAATCAACCTGTTTCGTACGAGATCGTTTCGAGATTTTAAACACTGTACCGCATGTAAAATAACCTATCTTGCACATCCATTCAAAACTTAAATACATATGAAGAAGGCCTTTCAATCTAGTCTAGTCATTTAACTGATACAAGTAATAGAAATTCAAGATGCACGAGCGAAAGAAAATTTTCGGCTTTTTCGGCCGCGCACTGAGTGCGAACTTCGTCGGCATAACGTTACGCAGTAAAAACTTCCTGCCGACGTCGGACTATCATCTAAACTAATATTATAAAGAGGCAAACTGTTTGTTTATTTGTAAGAGGTAATCTCTGAAAGTACCGGTCCGATTACAAAAAATCTTTCAGTGATAAAAAAGTTCCACTAATGCCGAGTGCATAGGATATGTTATATAGTTGACTTCTATGCAGTCGAAAGTCGTGGGCAGAAGCGTGGTAATAAAATTTATAGATCTTCTTTATAACTAGTAGTATGGCTATCTAAAAAATAAACTATTTCGTCGTTGATTGTGTGGACAACAGCCTTGCATCCGTATTTGGCATGGCTGGTACATCTCCATCGGATCTTGAAAGAGTCTCCCGCGCCATTTCTTCGGTACCTATTTCCACCAAGCATGAGAATCCTGGATCCATTACCATTGGTGAAGAATACTGGGTCAAAGTCTGAAATAAGGTTATAATATTATTTTACGCTGTTGATAATATAATAAAACTCACCTACATATTAGTCACAATATAATCCCAAAATTTAAAGCTTAATCAGTTATATTGTGACACCTTGTAAAGTTTCTGGAAAAGCATTTATACAAGTGCCAGTTACAGTGAAAAATCATAGGAGTATTTTTAGCGAACGTGTTTATATTTTACCTAAAGAACCACTGCTTTAATTTATATCTAAAGGCACAAATAAAACTATAAAATTATATTCGTGTTTTATTAAAAGAACTCTCTTATGAAATGTCATAATATTCAGTTACAAATGTACCATGCATCGGTCTTGATCAGCCTAACGCGAGCCGTATAACTAATTCGTCATCGGCTGAACTATGCTCGTACGTCATTGGCCGAACTCGGATCGAATATATCGATCGAACCAAAAATATGGAAAAGAAAGCGAGTTCGTACACTTCAACCGTAATCGTCCGATGATGTCCGATAACTAGGTGTACGCTTTAACTTTCTTTTACAAATGTTCGGTTCGATCGGCCGAGTTCAGTGATGACGTACGAGCATAGTTCGGATTTGTGTGTTTAATAATAAAAACAACAAAAATTAAAAATTAAAGAAACGTGTTATTTTCAGCGTTTTTTGCTAAGTATAGTATTGTGGTATAGTATTGTAACCCTGCGTGTGCAAGTCTGACTCGCACTTGGCTTGTTATTAAATAATATGTTACCTATTATCCTGGGAATTTGGGAATGTCATCCATGTATTAAGAATAATTCACTTTGTGTGTATTTTAACATTCCAAGTGTGCGCATTATCACTATACTCCATTTATTATGGCATTAGAAAAACAACGTCAAAATAACGACAGCTATTGTGTAATATTGTTGAAATTACTGTACTTTAGAGTAATTTTTTAATAAAAATGGTAAATACAACGTTGCTTTGTATTTATCGTGAAATAAGGGAGTTTATTATAAGTTTTTATGGAAAGTACCTGGTCGACCGAGCTCTGCTCGGGTGAAAATAAAGAATTCTCATTTAATAGTATAGGATAGTTCATACTAATTCCATGTATAATTCCATGCTGCCATGTCATTATTCATGTCATCTTGTTCTAAACTTTGGGCGACCGAGCTCTGCCAGGGTGAAAATACGGAGAAAACGAATTTTCCCAGTTAAGAGACCTAGCTAAATCAATATTTCGCCTCCGTAAACCCCTTTATAAAAAGATATCCAGAACACGGCTCTAACGAGTTGCAACTTTCATCAAAATCGTTAGAGCCGTTTTTGACAACGATATTGCAAATATATGTATATATATATATACAAATATTTCTCGTTTAATAGTAAAGAATAACGAAAGGATGATAACCGGATAATAAATGGAGTAAAGGTACTTTGAATGTTATTGTTTTAGCACTGATAAATAAAAATGTTTGGTTTTTGGGCCCAGGAGAAAAAAAAGCAATATTATTATTCTAAAATTAATTAAAGAAAAGCGTCTATCTAATTTAATGTGCACTTTCATCGCATTTTGGACACACTAATTAATTTACACTATTAGGTACCTACATAACAAAATAATATTTATGATCTTGTAAGAAATACAAATTAAGAAATCAAAATTATGCAATTATACAAAATAATGAAATTAAAATTCGCACATTAGTTTAAGAACCATCAAAGAAGTTCAGAACTAACCACCGTAAGGACTATTCTTGCTTGCAGCGCTCGGCAGCATAGAACCGGGCCGGTTACAGATGTGGTCATCGCGTTCACGGGATTTTGTTTTTAAACTGGTTAGATATGAACTTATTCGATGGTACCTAATGAAAACCAATCACAAACTAGATAATGACAGAAAAAAAAGAAATTGGCAGTCATGGGGACTGCCGGCAGAAGTGAAAACTTAAAACTGGTATTAGCGCCATCTATATTTTATAACCCAGAACTGCGGGAATCCATAAGTTTACCCTCTACCAAACGTCAACGCGCCTAAAGAAGTTTTCACTTCAATTTCGCGCCTAAAGAAAGGAAGAAAATTCGTAAACTTGACGCGTTAACGCTTAATATCGCGTTAGTAAGTCGCGTCGTGTATGTGTCGCAATAAGATGGCTATAGCCTTGATATAGTAATATCCCTACAGATATAGCTATATACCGTAATATAGTTATATGAAAGCGGTCCACAACTGCCGGAGTGCCCTAATTTTGTTTCTGCGACCAATTTCGACTTAGCGCTCGCCGGCCGCTACCGCGGCACCGCTCGCTGGCCGCTTCCGCAGCACCGCTCGCTTCACCCGCTCGGCTCGCGCGTAGTTGGTCACAGTTCTAACCTAACCTATTTGGTCGGAGTACCCTAATAGTTATATTACTAGGTCGTGGTCGTATCATAGTTATATTCCTAGTAAGATAGTTATGACCGCTTTTAAAAACTATATTACGGTATATAGCTATATCCCTAAGGATATAACTAAATCACGGCTTTAACCATCTTAGTACGACATATCAACTACCATTAAAATATTATTGCTGTGACATTCTGGCTACTCATTGGTGGTTTCCGTTTATAACAATTTACGTTAGTCTTTAGTCTAAATCAAATACATAAAAAAAAGAAATCGAATCCATAAGTAGGTACTTACCTAAATAATTTGAGCATTCTAATGGGCTCAAGGTGCAACCAGTACAGGGGAGATTTCATTAAAAAATATTAAGCAAGGATACTAAGGCCGAGATGAATAAATATTCCTTTACAAGTGGCTAAGATAATTGTTTCCGTCTCTATCTAGCACTACACGTTTGACAATCGCAAGACAGTGATAGGGATAATGCTTCTTATGCCCGTTTTCACTAACAGTAGGCGACACCTAAATGTAAAATTCACATTTAGCAGTTGCTTAGCGTAGAAAACATATCGCCAACCACAAGTTACAACAGCAATTCGCCGATGCGTAACGTGTAAACGCCTTTTAAAGTTTGTGTGATTAATAAAGTATTCAAGAAATTAATAAATAACTCTTACAGGTTGCCCAGCAACAGATTGTTAACAATATTGACAGACACCGAATTTTACTTAGAAACCACAGACTGAAGTGACTAAAAGGTTGATTTCGAAACTGACGCCTACTGAGAAACAAAAGGTGAAACAGGAATTGCTGTTTAAGAAACTGCTTATGTTTGGCATTACCCTTAGGTAATGCCAAACGTAAGCAGTTTCTTATTCGTTATTTTGTTGAATTTTAGTGAAAGTGGGCATTAGCCAAAGCACGCTAAGTAGCATTTATATCTCAGCCTTAGAGTAAAAAGCGTAAAAACATATTGAAATACCTAACTACAACCTACAATACGCTCAATGAATCATGACCAGTCTGAACATAGGCTCACCAAACTTTCGCGCATGTTCTCTCACTCACACTCGCCTCATGTCACTATTTGGTTCCTAAAAAATGTTATTGCGCAGCCTTCTGCGCAAAGTTCGGACCGGCCATGATTCATCGGTCGTATTGTAATTTAACTTAATTTATGCTTATTCACAAAGTAAACAACATCGTTATCGACAGTATGTAGTCTTGCTGGGCACCCGTAACGCTCGTGGGTCGCACACCGCCATCTTATTTTATCCGAACAGATTCTATTGATTCTATACTTTATGTCACCAATCATAAGCATGTTTTTGCCTCGGCTGCTTCGAAAAAAATATGGTGTGAGCTTGAGACCTGAAATAAAGAAATAACACGATTTTAATAATTAGTCAAATATATTTTTTACATAAAAAATAACAAAAATAAATTTATCAATTTGGTTTTGAAATTCCTTTCTTTTAGCATGAATGGAAAGATAATATCATCAAACATACGGGGCGTGACAAAAAATAAATAAAACCAAAAGGATTTTAAGAGAAGGGAAATAAGTAAATGAAACTGCAAGGCGAATAAATAGTCATTTATTATTTATTGATCGTATTATTATTTTTTACCGTGTTTTTTTATGGATCATGTGGTCTGCAATAAAGTTTTTTTTTTTTTTTTGCCCTTTGACATTTCTCGGGACCCTAGCGTCCCGGACCTTTGGAAGGCGTACGAGGGGCCGAAACCAACTCGCAGAGGCCCGTTAGGCGTTTTAATGAAATGAGGCACCAGCCGACGATGATCCCTGTATGCACTATGCAAGTGCACCCAAGGACAACCCCCGGTTGGTGTAGGACTATTGCAGCATATGAAACAAAGATATTGGACTATGGGTTTGGGTGGCTTAAGTTGACTGGAGACCTGGAACTATGGAAGGACTATGGCCCCTGCCTGATCAATGTTTCATATGTAGACGGATAAAATGGCAGGGGGTGACTTGCACACTCAATAATGGGCCCCCGGAAGCTGTCGCTAGCACATAGTGACGTAGCGACAGGGGGGCAACATGTCCTGAGGTGCTTGAGGAGTGGAGCTGTATTCCAAGGCTTTCAGAACAATCCCAGAGCCCGGAAGATGGTCAAGATCCCTATGAGCACTTACTGGAATACTTCCTTCCTCCGAGCACGTTTGCTCTTGCGAATCTCCACTCAAGCCGGCCAATTAAGGCAAGAATGAGGTGGGAGCTCTGTTCTTCATCAGTATTCACTCCAGCCGGCCAATAAAGGCAAGCCAGAGATTAGGAACAAGATTTCTCCCGGGAGATAGGGTCCGTGGGGTCGCTACTGCCCAACAGCTCGCCACATGCTGCCCTGCGGATTTCTGTATCTCTTTTGGTCTGGCTCCTCATCCTAGACCTGTTCCGGCAAAGTAAACTCTACCGGCACAGACCCAGAGTTTAGAGCGCGCAAGCCCCACCACGACGTCAACGTAGAGATACGGCGGTGGGGAGATTATTATTATTATTATTTCCTTTATTTCATTATATCCATATAAATTTTATTAGAATAAAAACATTTAAAAATATAAAAAATAGTAGCCCACCGGTATTGGGAACAGGTTCCAAGCTACCGGTCAGGGCTTATTATTATTATTATTAATTACATGTAAAATACTGGTATTCAGCTACATTCCGTTAGACTGGAAGCCGACTCCAACACAATTGGGAAAAGGTTAGACAGGAGATAATAAACATATATAAAACGTCTGCACGACACTTGAAACGAATGTTAACGATTTATAATATGTAGGGTGATATATAGATAACTTAATTATTTATTTATTTGCACTATGTACTTAAGAGTACACTGCGCATCAAGTATACTAACTTATAGCTAGGATATAATTAACGTCAACATATACTCGTATAAATTGCATACTTACAAGATAATATCACAACGTACATTATTATAATACTTTTGGGGTTAGTAGGTAATGACTATGTTTCGTGGGTATATGTTTCGTCGGTATTCAGCAAGGTGTTCGAAAAGGTAATGCTCAATCAAATGCTTAATCATTTTAACACCAACCAAATCTTACACGATCAGCAATATGGGTTCACCAAAGGACGTTGTACGACTGACGCCGGTGTAACCTTATTAAAACACATATTTACAGCGTGGGAGGGGGCCCAAGACGCCATAGGAATTTTTTGTGACCTCTCAAAAGCATTTGACTGCGTAAATCATGAAACCTTACTGTTGAAACTTGAGCATTACGGTCTAGGTAAACTTGCGCTCAGTTTGCTAAAATCTTATTTAAATGATAGACAACAGCAAGTCCAAATTAATGGGGTCAATTCACTCGGTCTAAAAGTAAAAATGGGTGTACCACAAGGCTCGATATTGGGTCCTTTCCTCTTTTTAGTATATGTAAATGACCTACCCCATTTATTAAAAAAACAACCACAAATGGTGTTATTTGCTGACGATACTTCTCTAATTTTTAAGATAAATAGACGTGCATCAAATATTGATGACGTAAATAACGCCCTACTGCAGGTCCAAAATTGGTTCACTGCTAATAATTTAGTATTAAATGGGAAAAAAACTAAATGCATTAGATTTGCTTTACCGAATGTTAAAAGTAGTGATTGTGACATAGTATTGAATGGGGAGAAATTGGAATTCATCGATAAAACTGTTTTTTTGGGGATCACGCTCGACTCCAAGCTGCAATGGGGTCCTCATTTAACATCTCTTGCAGGACGCCTAAGTTCAGCAGCATATGCTGTGAGAAAAATCCGTCAATTTACTGATGTAGATACCGCGAGGCTAGTCTATTTCAGTTATTTTCATAGTATTATGTCTTACGGTATTTTACTATGGGGACGGGCTGCAGATATCGACTCTATTTTTATTCTGCAGAAAAGAGCCATCAGAGCAATATATGGCCTCCGCAGACGCGATTCTCTAAGGGAACTGTTTAAAGATATTAATATCATGACGGTACCTTGTCAATATATCTATGAAAACATCATGTACGTTAGGAAAAATCTAAGTCTTTTCAGTAAAAGAGGTGATAGACACAATTATAGGACTAGAAATAGGGACCAATTGATTCAACCGGGTTTCAGACTGGCTAAAGTAGACTCATCCTTCATGGGGTACTGTTTGAAATGTTACAATAAAATACCTCCCCACATACTCCAATTGAACGAAACGAAATTTAAATCTTGTATAAAACGTACACTATGCTGCCAAGCATATTATAAGTTGGGGGATTACATCGACGACAAAAATGCTTGGCTCAGCGCTGGTCCAGCTCCACAAGGGCGCATAAACTAATTGATTAGCATTCAAAATATTGTTGCAGCTGCTGAAGATTGTAAAACTATCTTTAGATTGTATAAATTCAATCTCTTAGTATTATATAATTGCATAGCACATGTGTGAGCACTATGTCCCTACTTTACAGTTACCATTTACTGGGTACGTCTTTCATTGACTTGAGTTTGCCCTGGCGGTTGTGAGTATGTCATGCTCACTCAAATGTCTCGCTGGTGGTGGCGTGTGTGTTGGATCGTTAAGTTCCCTTCAAAATGGTTGAGCTAAATGGTGCTGATGCATGCGTCATGTTCGTGAACGGGCGCCGTCAGTGGGGACTGGTCATCTCTTAGCTGCCACGGCTTATTTGAATTTATTTTAATTTTTGACTTGTTTTTTATTTTATTTTTATTACTGACGCTTTTAACGTGCACGTCTTTTTACATTGTTCTCACATGTATAATTACAAAAATGGATGATGTAACCAATATTTTGTAAAAATATTCTGATTGAAAAGAGTGTCCGTGGAGTTTCTTGCCCGTTCTTCTCCATAGGAACCTACTACGCATTGGAATGGGCAACTAGCTTCATATTTCTGACTGACCGACCCCTTGACAATTCAAAAGTACCTGTAATTGGTTTATTTGAAATAAATGCTTTGAGTTTGAGTTTGAGTTTATAAAAGTGATTTCTATTGCTAAAATCATTTTCGAGTAGTGACTAGAGCAAGCCCAACGAACTTTCATGTCATGCTCTGAATGTTTGTAGTAGGTACGTTTAATCTTGATACTTAAATAAAGTTGACCCTCTTTTTGATAGTATTTAAAGAAACCGGTAGGTTATGAACAACAGTAACCCAATCTATCTATCGTTTTTTCGTTTTTTCTTCCCTTCACCTATACGCATTACTCTAGTGAACTGCATTTCTGAGTGTCAAAAAGAGATAGAGAGATACTCGACTAAGCTTTGATACGTACCTTTTAATAGGTTATTTAAATAAATTATTTGACATTGACTTTGCTGATCTATGCGTGTTAATGAGGATTTATTTTCAACTTTTCTTAACTTAACACGACATAAATCTCTTCTTCCTGATTTTTGTTGGTGGATGGTCGTGGTATTCACGAGCATACACGACGGCACCGTCATCAATGGTATGGATTAACATCCATACCATTGATGGCGGAGCCGTCGACCTTTGAACACCGCCACATAAACTTTTGTCCATGTGACACACCACTTTGACTAAACGTATACTCATTCCCAAAAAGCAACTATCGTCCTCTTTGCGAGACAATAAATTTCCCTGGATTCCAAAGTTTTATTTATCAATTTATTATAAAAATATTTGGATTTAATGACACCAATGAATAAAACACCAAAACGGGCTACAAAAAATGAAATTTCAAATGTTATAAATAGTCACGACTACAGGGAGCTTACAGAGAAAGTAACAATACTATAAAAAATTATCTTATGTTAATTATTTATTACAATAACGACGAAGCAACAGCTTTTTTGAAAAAAATAATCGTTTTTTGACGTCTTTTGGTGGATGGTTGTGGTTTTCAAGAGCGTATACGATGACGTCATCAATAGTATGGACCCCAGCTGAACATGACCTTATTGAACATCGCCACCTGGTCTTGTTTGAAGACTTAGCACGTCGAGTATACGTGTACTTATTCAGGAGTAACAATTTACGTCCTCTTTTGGAGTTTATAAAAGTCACTGGAATGCAAAATTGTATTCATAAAATTATTGTTAATATCTAATAAATGGTAGCGATTACAGACACCTTACAAATGCTGTAAGAACGTCTTATAAGAATTTACAATGATATAAGAACAATTTTCTTTTGTTATTTATTTATTGCAATTAAATGTTTACACATTATAGATGCCCACACATAAATCTTAAAATAATATACAGGACGTGTAAAATTTATAATTACCCAAAAAAAATAATTAAAAAATGTAGCATTTGTTTTGGTAATAAAAGAGCTGCAATAGTTAGATAACATAAAGAACAGTAAATTCAAGAGCTTTTTTGAAAAACAAGGAGCTTGTTAAGGTTTCTCGGTGGATGTCTGTGGTCTTCAAAAGCGTTTACTATGATGTCCTTAACGGTAACGGCTTTAGCATAACAAGACCTGTCTGAACATCTCCACCTGATAAGGTGTTCAGACCGACAATGTTGACTATATGTGTATCCATTCAAGAGTAATAATTTACGTCCTTTTGACGACATAATAAAATTCACTGGAAACCAAAATTTTATTGAAAATTATATAAACATTTTGATTGAAAGACACTTATAAATTAAAATACCATATACAGGTTTAGGTAAATGAAATTGCATTGAAATAGAATATTTACTTTTATTTAAACTAAAGCAACGATGGACGGGTCCTGTGAAAGATGATACGGCTAGACAGAAGGTAACTACCGAAATTACGCTAATAAAAATAATGGAGGAAGAAAACATGTTGCAGCGACCCCAAATATATTGGATAAGGGCAAGAGAATGGTGATTTATCATTAACATCGATAGATATGATATGGTAACAAATATAATAAATTATGAATCACAAGAGCTTTCGATTTTATAGAGTCTGGTGAGGTCTCTCGGTGGATGTCTGTGATCTTCAAGAGCATTCACTATGATGTCATTAATGGTAACGATTTTAGCATAACAAGACCTGTCTGAACATCTCCACCTGGTCTTGTGTTCAGACCGATAATGATGAGTATATGTGTATCCATTTAGGACTAGTAACTTACGTCCTTTTGCCGACGGAATAAAATTCACTAGAAACAAAAAAAAAACAATAATTATATAAAAAATTTCATTGAAAGACATTTATAAAGTAAAATTCCAAACAGGTTTAGGTAAATGAAATTGCATTGAAATATAATATTTACATTTATTTAAACCAAAGAAATGATGGACGGATTCTGTGAAAGATCATATGGCTAGACAGTGGGTGACTACCGAAATTACGACTGATAAAAAGAATGGAAAAAGAAAACATGTTGCAGCGACCCCAAATATATTGGGATAAGTGCAATAGAATGATGACTTCAAATCAAAAAACTGTCTTGAAAAACTATGAGTTTCTGGATACCTCTCGGTGGATGGTTGTGGTTTTCAAGTGCGTACACGATGACGTCATCAATGGTATGCACCCTAGCTGAACATGTCCTGATTGAACATCGCCACCTGATCTTGTATTCAGACCCATAACGTCGATTATATGTGTACCCATTCCGAAGTAGCAACTTATGTCCTCTTGTCGACGTAATAAAATTCACTGAAATAAAATATAATATTCATAAATTACCACATCAACAAGTCTGATAACCAGTCTTACCAAGGGGTATCATGTTACCCAGTAACTGGGTTGTGGAGGTCAGATAGGCAGTCAGTCCAAGTAAAATACTGGTATTCAGCTACATCCGGTTACACTGGAAGCCGACCCCAACATAGTTAGGAAAAAGCTACGCAGATTGAAATAAGCACATCAACATTTGGATTAAAAGACACCAACATGTTTAAGTAAATGAAATTCCATTGAAAAAGAAAGCGATACATTTTTTTTATTTCAAAATATTAACCATAGAATAACAAATGATTAAAAATACCTATATTATTATTATTATAATATTTATATATTATTATTTTTTCTAGCTTCCGTTAACGACTTCGCCCGCGTGATATCTTTATAAATTATAGCCTATGTTACTGTGTTGATAGAGGATTCTACAGGTGAAGGATTTTTTTAAATCGGTTAGTAGTTTTTGAGTTTATTCATTACAAACAAAATTAAAAATATTTTCTCTATAATATAATATTATATTAGTGTAGAATAGAATATATTGATTTGCTTTAAAACATGATACTTTATGGTATTATTAAGATGAACATATGTATACATGTTTAGGTAACAAATGGAATTTATTATGAATCAAAAGAGCTTTCTTGAAAAACGAGTCTATGGACATCTCTCGGTGGATGGTTGTGGTCTTCATGAGCATACACGATGACGTCATCAATGGTATGGATCCTAGCTGAACATGACCTGAGTGAACATCGCCACCTGATCTTGCGTTCAGACACACAATTTCGGTTATATGTGTATCCATTCAAAAGTAGCAATTTCCCTCTTTTTGTGAAAATAATCTGCCCTGGACCTGGAATGTAAAAACCAATAATACAAATGAAAAGGATGGAAATGAATGCTGAAACTAATTATTTAAACAAAAGAGTGTTTACTCCATTAAACCGTCAGAATTCAGAGGCTACTAAGTATAAACAAAGGTTGACGCTATCCACCAACTCAATCCTATATCTTAAAAATAAGAAGAAAACTGGTTAATAAAGCTATTTTATTCAGTTAAACAACGCAATAAAGTAGGCAAAAACACACTATTGCAAAACTCGTAATAAATAATATTGTATATTTTTGTAGAACTATGCATAATATTATAAACTTTTATTTTAAAATATGTGCACTGGATTCATGCATTGCTGACAAGGCTCACTGGCTCATTCTTTAAAACCAAGCTAACACAACGCTATGTGGTTCAGTTTGTTATCTACTTGAATAAATATTGCTTCAATCAGACGCTGAGTTAGGAATATGCCATCAACTAAATCAATGCAAGATATAAATGTAACTTATTAGCTATGTTAATTCTTATTATACATTCCTGGACTCCTAAATCGAGCCACCGTGTATTTTTATGTTTATACGCCTAAAAATAAAAATAAAGATAAGTCAGTGAAAAAGGTTTTAAGCAGTTTTGAAGCTAAACACACTGGTCATAATTTCAGTATCACCATTGTTCCAAATTTGAAGTCACGAATTTGAAAAAGAGAAGAAAATCGGATTTGGTCGCTCTTAAAAAAGAAACAAGCTTTTATTAGCTTTTAGGTGTCTACAGGACCTAAACACAAGTTTTATAATGCTTACAAGTATAAGATCCACGGTAATAAACAAAATCAGAACAATATATAATATTCTTCAGGATAGATTATGTAAGGTAGTGTCTTGAAAACATAATACAACGATATGACTAATACGATAGAAAAAGTCACGAAAATAAAATTTCTTTTAACGATCAATAACCATATTAATATACAGGCAATCAGTCATTTTCTGTCAGATTATTCTACACGCAACATATTAACGAAACTAAACAAATCTATTGATTGGACTAAAAAATTAAAACACTATCATGTTTTAATTTTCTTCCAATCAATAGATTTTTTGTAAATACATAATTGATTTTTATTTTGCAATAAATAACCAGCATTATGTCATCGCGCTTCTTCCCATTCAAAATTTGGAACAATGATAGACGGAATTGATAGTGACCGACTTCAAAACCACATTTTTGTTTTCTTTGTACTACCATTATTTAAAAAGATTTAAACAAAAATATGCAGGGTATCTCGAAGTGTCCACGTCCAGGAGTATATAAACAGATTTCTAAATCTTCTATTTTAAATATCACAATAATACCAATCAAACATCCGTTGAGACGGTTACGCTAACAAAATGATCTAAAGGTGCGTCCATATTAGTGATACTCGTGGATTGCAGCTGAAAATCAGCGTCAGCTAGTACACTTTCATTATGCTGAGCCTGAGGCCCTTTTAGCATTATAATCATTGTTTTCTGTTTGTTTTTGTTATAAGGTGTATGTTTCTGCTGTAAATACAATAAACGCATTTTTCTTTATTTTCTTTCTTTGATATCTCAAGGGGCCAGACACCGAGACCGCGTCAAATATAGCTGTACAAGGATCTGTTGGCACGTGGCCAAAATCCGAACTAACGCCGCCATCTTGTTTTTTCAATACATTTCACAAAACAATCACACAAATGTTTAGCAACAGCGCCACTTTGTCAACGTCATTCGAGCGCCAAAAGATCCTTGAAGCACTTTACGCGTGGCTAAATGTCACACAGCTATCCATTCCGAGGCTTCGTACATATTCACACACAGGCAATGACACAACCACATTTATAGCGTGACTAGTACCGTCACTTTGTACGGTGTATTGTCCGTTAGAATGTAACAAGTGCGGACGTAGCTGAAAATGACACAGTTCTATGACTTTCCGTAGTTACAAGATGGATGAGAGTGCTCCTCGTGCATCCTCGTTAAAACTCCATCTGTTTCGAAGTAGTAGGCCTTGCATCCTCTCTTGGTACACCTCCATCTTATGCCAAAACTCTCTATCTGTTGGTAGTACTTTGCATTCTTATATAACATCCCGTGCTTCCCTCTTGCGGTCAAGAAAAACACTGAAAGTATAAAATAATTATGTATTTTTTCAACCACATTTTCTATCAAAACGAAAATATTTTTATAGGATCATTCAATGAAAAATTCTAGTCAATTATACGTAGAAAGGTATTTTTTTATTAAAAAAATAAACTATAACTAAGTATTGAACGTAACTATAAGTATTAATTGTTATACCAAACAAAAATTTCGGCAAAAGATTTAACGTAATAATTAATTTTACACAATTTTATTTATTTTACATAATAATTCATCAATATATCTAGTCTGGTAAATCTTCCTAGTTTAATGACTCATTTTCTGCAATATTCTTCTCGATGCGTGTGACACCCAAAAACTCCAACAGGCATTGTTCCGTAAGTCCTAACACTTGCTTGGCAATGTCGACTCTTTTTTTTAGAGCAGTACCATCGGAATCTCTTATTATCCAAAGTTTTTGTAGGGACGTCAGAGTAGTACGTATGAACTCCACAACGTAGTATGTAGTTTCCACGAATGGATCGCTCGAATTCAAAAATACCTGGAAAAAAATGCACATTTTTATTAGTATGAAACTTTACCGTTTAGAAAATCAACCTAATGACATGAATTCTGTTGAAGAAAAGAAAAACGTTTATGAAAAAAATCTGCAGTCTTAAAATATAGATGATATTACCTAGTTAAGCAATGATTTAAGAATCAAAGAAAGCACAAAAACACATTATAGTTTAAATATTTAATTTAGTATAACAATTTAATACAATTTCAAAACTAGACATGATAAGTGTATAAAACAAAACAATTATAAAGTTTATACAAAAATAAGCCTTCGTAATACTAATGCAGATCACATAAATTTTGACAAGAAACTTTTTTGGCACATAAAGGGAAGGACTTTAAAACACTCTTGAGACTTGGTTATTAATTTAACAAAGCTAGAATCAAATAATATCGATATGTTGCTATTAATTTGATTATAATATATTAAATTATTTGGTATATCTTATATTTAATTTTCATCTCTGTTTCCTAAAATCGTAAAACTCCATTTACACGATGCAAGTTTCTTGCCTGTAGCAAACAATAAAATTGAAGCAACAAATGACTTGCATCGTCGAAACACTGTTTAGAAGCTGCAACTTTTATTGTTGCTTCAACTTATGGTATTGTCACTGGCAATTAAATCGCACCGTGTAGATAAGGCTTAAGACTCCATAAATTTTGTTACTACATTCATCTTTAATCGACTAAATATTTTCGGATTTGACTGATCCTACAACTCTATAAGTCACGCTACTTTGTATTTTGGCGTCTTTTTTTGTTCCAATATTTTGTATACGTCTGTATCTTAAAGTACATTAACCGTAGGATATACTTTGGCACCATTTTCGATTCTACTCTTTTCTTTAACCTCTACATGCTTTTAGTGAGTGTGTTTACCATATACTGCAACAACTTTTGCTTCAACTGTCTTTACGCTTGCTTTGCACTGTTCTACTTTCCTCTTAGAGCAATACCACCTTCTGATTAGCCTGTCGGTGTTCTTGTATGAGTTACACCAGTAGCTGTAGGATCCAAAGTGCAAAGTGAAATTCCCCTTCTTTGTTGGCATGAGAACTGCATCTGCAAAAAGTTCTATAAGATTTTACGTCAAATTTTAAGGTGTAAATTGACGAATTTTATCGTATTTTTTTTTTTGAAAAACAGTTGTTTTCGAAGTGATTTTTAATTGTGTGATTAGTTAATTATATTAAGCGTAAAAAAAAACAGCGTGAATCACAAATGTGTCAACACACAGCAACAGGCCATCAAACTGAACAACTTTCTAGATGGGACAACACACGAAATCGCGAAGCAAATACCAACGGTCCCATACAATACTTCAATATCTACTCGACCCAAATGTATGGGACAACTGATATATTTTTCGCGATAACGATATTGGTCCCATAGAGAAAGATGTTCAGTTTGGTGGTATGTATCACACCCTTAAATATGACCGCACATTTCTGATACATGCTGTATAGTTAATATTTAGCAGCCGCTAAGGCAGTCAGGGACCTGAGATGTTTTAAATTTAGATAACGTGGTTTGTTATTTCTAATGCATAAGTTCAAGCTTTCGGACACAGCAAAATTCGAATCGACATCATTATGTCACAAATTCTAGTGTCTACACACCGCGCCACAGCAGTGGGGCTGAACTCGTAGGGCTGACTGACGTTACGGCACGGTAAAGGATTTTATTCCTGATCAAGTTCTTTTTATCCTAATTTCACTGAGTTTAGAATTCATATCACTTTATGTCAATACAATCATACCGCGTCACGTCGTGGCATGCCGGGGGACGCCGCGGCACGTCGTGTCATACCGTTTCTTTACACGGATTGCCGCGGCGTGCCACCGCGTCCCGCGAGCCACATAGGTCACAGCATAATGATGACAGCTTAACTTAATGAAATAAGGTTTAAAACGGGCGCGGCGGTGTTTACGGCGAATGAGGCGCAGCCTGGGTTGGGCGCGGGGGCAAGGGAGGAAGCTCGCGGTATGCTCCAGCATGCTTCGGCTTGCCGCGTCGTAATCGGTTCACCCGTTTAAGAGCTACGGTGCCACAGACAAACACACACACATAGCGGTGAAACTTATAACACCCCTCTTCTTGCGTCGGGGGTTAAAAATATATTACACACTACTACTTGACTGTTTACTACTTGAGTACTGTTTGGTTAATTTGTTTCTACAATCAGAAAGTAGTTATCGTCAATACTTTTAACCGCTGTTTAAAGTTCAAGGTTCAGCTGCAGGTTCAGTTATTTACTTCAGTAACGAGTATTTTTTTAAATCAAAATTGAAACCAGAAAATCTAGTTATAGGTTTAACACGAGCTTTTTATTTACTGACCAATATCATAATACAGAAAACAATTCGAAGCGATGGAAAGAAAATTTAAAATTAAACAGTATTTTCGTAGGCGAAGTACCCATCTACATATATTTTTTTATTTATTTTTTCAAAATATCACTATACTTACAAGCCTAAATATGCAGTTATTTACCTCTAATTCTCAAGTTTAGCAATTTTCTAACCAACAATACGTCATATTAATGAATGTGATGAGATAATGATGATTTAGTATACTATGACGAACGAAGGTTCGGTTTCGGTTTCGGCCAATTTCGACCGAAAAATCTGGTTTCGGTTTCGACCAAAAAGTAGCCGAATCTTCAGCCCGACCGAAAATGGCGTTTGTGAGTTGTTGGTTTTATTATAAATTTATTAATAAAAGTTACAATGAGTCATACAATACATTACACATACAACAAACAATACATTAACATTACAATACAATACAAAAGCAACGTACTTTCAATACTTTTGTTACACTACGAACGACGGCTAGATAGACAGAGGGCGAAGACTTAGTAATGGGATCCCAGTATCTTTTTGCACAAAACCAATAAAAAGAAGTGTTTACTTTTAAATTATTTAGGGTCTTCGCAGAGATACTACTTTTAGTATCAGTGAGTAGGGATTCATTCGCTTTCCAGAAGATTTTAAACAGCAGATACATCATAGCGTCTTTGCATTCATTAGCGATATTAGTGATTCCTTGAACTATCTTTAACTTAATTTCATAAGTTCCGGTTTCGGCCGAAACTAGAAGAGGTGTCAAAGATTTATTTACTGTTTCGGTTTCGGTCGGCCACAAAGACGAACATATTCTCCGTTACGCACAGTAAATTGCGGAGCCTCATGAGTATGGCATCCCTTAACTATTACCTCTTTGGTTTTACTGTTGATAACTAAGCGGACTTTACAGTTCTTGTTCTCAAATGATGAGCAACGCCAATGAACTAAGCTCTTTGCTTCACAGATTCTCTTGCAAGAATATGTGAAGTTGTCGTATAAAACTTGTTCTTTACCAGCTCTTGATTTTATGTATTGTATGCCTGGAATAATAATAAAATAAATTATAACAACTTTTTGAAAAGATACGTAGATAATTCTAACTTGTATACCGAAAGTGTTAAATAAAACGCGGCTGTTGATATACAGTGCTATATTGAAGAATAAATGTTAAATAACAAAAGCGACACACGCGCACTAGAATGTGGAGGACATAAAGTGAGCGAGCAAGACAGATAGCACACCAAGAGCGCGCTAACCATATTTAAGCGTGACATCCTAAAATACAATAGACAATGTATATTTAGTAACCTATATCGCATAATTGCATAATCCTAATCCTAAGAGCAGTGTACTACTGCTCTCGACGTTTGACGTATCAACACGTCACGTCCGGGTTCGCACTATGTCAATCGTCATCCTGAGGATGCCTCGTTGAGAGGTGAAACACGTGTCGATTTCTTACAGGGTTCTTTATGACTCTTTCAGAACAGTTAAGCGAGTTAGGTAACTAAATATACGTCGTCTATTGTATTTGATAATGGATTTCCACAAATTCACGCCTGTGTCAATAGGGATGATGCCTGGGTAAAAAAAATGAAATTATAATTAGTCCATCAGATAGATAATAAAAATACATTAGACACGTATTTTTTGCTTTATCATATTAATACTAAATTACTTAGATAAAACGCATTTTAAGTTGGGGAGTGGGGGTCGCGACGTCACTAGTATGTATAAAATCTACATACTCGTGACGTCATGGCACATATTACCTCAATGTATCGCCGTAATCTTTGGATTACGTAAAAAAATAAAAAATACGTGTCCCATATTTTTTTATAATCTGAAAGAGGGACTAAAAAAGAATGTTTTGTCATCATACCTATTAACTATCGTAACATCCTAATAAAAATCAAAAGTAATTTATTCAAAAGAAGAATCGCAACAAACTCCGAAGAACTGGCTTCTGAATAATAGTATGCAAAGTAAATAATATTACAAAACAACGTTAATTTAAATTATTTGCTATATCTATGTCAGCTAATACACGCCAATATACCAACAAAAAACTTGAAAACTACACTCAAAAAATGTTTTTATTGATTTAATCAAGGCTACAGATTTTTTATTTTTTATATTGTGAATGTTAACCGTGTTTTTTCTGAAATAAACTTGATTTATTTCATTTACAATACATATTGAGAACATTTTTAAATATTTTTATTAAAAATACATTAAAAATAGTAGCCTATCGCCATCAGGAACATGGTCCAAGCTGCTTGTGGTCAGGATCCTCACTATGCGTATGTCGTATCCAGGAGTATTGCTTTTTGAATGAAGCCCTTGACATAGCTGCGCAATGAGAGCTTCCTGAGGTGTTGGTCGAAGTTCTCCGCTATTAGGCCAATAATCGTAACAATTTTCGGTACAATGATTGCAGAGTTCACGTCTAACAAGTCGACAACCTCGTGTGCTAAGTCATATATACGTATTATATACCTGATGTTTATATCTTTTTCAGCTTTCACGAGATTCTCGTCATGAGGGACAGCGATATCAACAATCATTGCACGGTGCACTCGTCGATCTATGACCACAATAAAATTGATTTATTTATTCTTATTATACATAATATATGTATTAATCTAACAAATAAACCACGGTTTATATCGCTAAAAGCAATCTCTTACCAGTTTTTTTATTAAATGTAATTGAAATTATGTAAAACAAATTAGTGATAGCATTTTATATGTTGATCAATACTCTAAGGACATAGAATCAAGTATAATGCGACGTTTTTTTTTTTTTTAATCAGTTTTTTTTTTCTTGACAACATATTTATTTGACCCAGGTTAACGCACTCAATATACACACAAAAAAAAAAACAGACAACAATTTATGAATTTCATTGTGATGATGATCCAGTCTACCCTAGACGAACATATTCTCCGTTTTTACTCACAATAAATTGCGGAGCCTCATGAGTATGGTGTCCGTTAACTATTACCTCTTTGGTATTGTTGTTGATAACTAAGCGGACTTTACATTTCCTATGTACAAACGATGAGCAACGCCAATGAACTAAATTCTTCTTCTCACAGGTTCTCACGAACGAAAATGTGAAATTGTCGATTAAAACTTGTTTTTTACCGAATCTTGATTTTATATATTTTATTCCTGAAATTAGAACAATCGTTATACCTACACTGTACACTTCCATTTAAATGGTCATACTTTTTAACGCAGGTAACATATTTATATTAAAAATAAATATTAGTTATAGTATTAAATTATTTATATTCATATTAAAACAAATATTTATATTAATTATTTATTTAATATTTATATAAAATGTTTCAAATTGATTGAGATTTGACAACGAGCAATGCTTTTAAGTTGTATAATTGAAACAAGATTAATAGATTAATCTGTTTAATACAATCATTTTTATGCAGGTAGGTAGGTACTGACCATTAATAACACTGAATAAAAAGCAAAGTTAAAAAAATTATATATATCAATGTTTTTTTTTTTCTATCCAAAATATTTATGAAACTAATTGGTTATTTATCATAAATTCTCGACTAGTTTGAATATGTTTTAATTTAATATCATCACTCAGCATTGAATATTTTTTAATTTTTAATTAATTTTAAAATTACGTACCTACTTAACTATTAAATGCATTACATATTCGTTACATTTTCTTAAAACTAAGGCATTACATACAAAACGATCTTTGCTAGAAATATGAAGATTTTTTCATACTGGTAATCTCTTGATAGACAAGCAACAATAATTGCTTTACTTCCCAAGTACTACTTAACAAAAACAAGTGATTTTTTTTATCAAGATTTAAAAACCGCAGACACAAACATTTCCTCAATTCTCTTGCCTACTCCATGACCAGACCCTGTTCATCTATCTATAACCTATTCATTGAGACTATTCCAATGAGCCCAAACACTATACCTGTGCTGTAAGTTGGTAAGGGAGTTAGGTATCCTGCAAATTCCAGGTGAAACTGCAGCATCAGTTCAAGGTTACTATGTTCTTCTAATATAATTGACGTTACAGAGAACCAAATTTCTAATCGATCAGACCTGTGGAAGACGCTCACAACCATTCATCATCTAGAAAAGAGCTGATAATCTTCAAACGGCTGAACCGATTTTGGTCAAACATGTGTAATCACCTTCGCTAGACAACCTGCTTTCAGATTAAAAAACCGCATTGAAATCGGTTCACCCGTTTAAGAGCTACGGTGCCACAGACAGACACACACACATAGCGGTGAAACTTAAAACATATTTTTGAGTCGGGGGTTAAAAAAAGCAATAATTTTACAGGGAAATAATAAATATCCTCTGTTATTTGTTTTTCTGACTATATAAATGAAATCTGGTGTGAGAATATACATAGAATATAATAATGCAAATATTGGGTTCCCACCTATGAAATTGGCGTTTTTTTCTCACAAATAGAGAACCTCGTCACTTCTATGATTTAAAATATACATCAATTTCTTGGTATTATATCGAATAATGACCATCATAGACAACTAACTACCAATAGTAAAAAAACCTTATTACTTATAATTTTCTAAATTAAAAAAATACCTTAAAAATGACTCCACATTTTGTTAGCAGAAATTACCACTATTTGTTTTAACTTAACCAAAACTTATTTTTGTCGCTTAATCTAAGTGGCATATTACGTTATCTTAGTTTTTAAACAATAAGCATAAAAGTTTTAAAACATTAGTGCATAATAGTTTTAAAACATTAGTGCATAATAGTTTTAAAACATTAGTGTTCAACATGGTTGTTAAATAAATTAAGAAAATGTTAGTATGAAAAATGCAACTTCTTTAAAATTCGCCATACAAAACGCTGATTTCATAGGTAGGGACCTAATACTTAATTGATTTGCCTGACTCACTGGATTAGTGGTCGCAAGCATTACTGCTGAGCCTGGGTTCGTTTTCTAGGTCGACCAAAGTTTGATTGCGTTTTCCATCTGGAATTTCTCAGTAGCCGCCCGGTTGATGGCAATAGGCTCGCCCCCTGTTACATGGGACTTAAACCTATCTGGCAAAATGTGGGTGTACTATAAGATGGCATAAGTGCACCTCTGCCTAACGCTCCGAGGAATTCAGGCGTTATGTTATGTTAGATTGATTTCCTTAAAGCGTTTGTAAGATACTGGCAGCTATTTAAGTCTAGGCCTTCAACTTTGGCTTTCATTTTATTTTGCCAATCTGTAGGGTCATGGGTATGTTCTCCTGTGCAGCCTACGACCTCCTTATTGATCATCTTCACTCGAACTTGGCACTTTTTGCTGATTCTTTTTGAGCAGTACCAGGTACAGTGGCCGGAGAAATTGACTCGGTTTGTGGAGTAAGTGTGGTGACCAATTTTGAGTAAGTAGCTTCCAGTGGGTAGAGGGATCAGCTTGTATTCTGAAAACAATACTAAAATTAATAGGCTTAGAATATTATCAATTTTATTGTTTAATTACTTGCTAATTATGTATAAGTACCTATAATTTCTTCAAACACTTAGATGGGAACTGGTTGGAGTGCTTAAAAGAATACAAAAAAAAAAAAGAAAAAAAAGAAAAAAAAAATAGAAAAACAAAAAAAAAAAGAATAAAACTCTAATCTTTATTTTAAAACAGTGGTAATTAATCAATTATTTGGATCCTATATATTAAACAATAAAAAACATGTTTTATGAGTATACTATAGTATCTATGTTAGGTAGGTACTCATAAGAGATACCTGCACACGAGATTTAATTTTTATTACACATTTTCACTGCGGGACATATAATCCTAATATCAATAACTAATGTTCAAAACCTGTCAGTGTCAATATCCCCCAGCAACAATGACACTGACAGCTCTTGAACGCAGTTTAGATGTGCTGATCGCGTTTAGTTTCCTTGGTGAAAGTCGCCGTTACTTACCGAGCAGACCTTCAAACATTTTGATGCAATGTATTTTTTTGTAAGTACCTTCTTCAAAATAAATGTAAATAATGAACACACTCGATGTTACGCAATTAAGCTGTGTCCACAATTATATAATAATAACAATAATGCAAAAAAAAACTACAAAAAGTTGTTACATAATTTCATACATCAATAATTGAATCCCTGACTCCTGAGCTATGTGGTACCTGTGTAACAGGAATCAGTGTCTTCACCGAACATTATTAATTTAGAACATTAACAATTTCTAAATTAAAATTAAGGGAATTTAGTGCATGTATGCTCTTGTGTAGTGCGAGTGTTTGTTGTGTTTTGTGTGTAAGGGTGTGTGTGTCTGTGAGTGATTGTGACATTTCAACGGATCATACACCGCGACCGCAACAAGTACGCGTGGCAAAATCTAGTGACAAAGCCTGAGCTCACAGACAATGTCACTACACCGTCGCTTTGTACGAAGTAATGTTCGTTGAAATGTCACATGGACGCAGCTTTGAGCTGCATGTGTCTAGAAGCTTGCTTTTACCATGCTCTTTTATGGTTATGTTCACCACTTAAAATCACGGTTACGTTATCATATGTGACCAGAGAGACTGCACAAGCAGTGTGCTTCCTGTGCTTGCAATACCAGCGCACGCGCGGGCCATTGTTCCTTTTACAGTAATACACGAAGCCATCCCTTTCTAAAATCCATTTGCTTTCTGAAAAAAGAAGAAAAAAACCGTTGACATCAGTTATACTCAATTTTATGACGACGTCGTTATAAAAGTTAATCGCCAACCCGTTTTGAGCAAGGGTGGTTATCAACGCTCGTGCGTTTTCTGTATGAGAAAAGGAGTTTGCCCTGCAGTACTTCAATATTAATCTGCCATACAGCGCAGCTTTAAGCTTCGTGCAGACTAGCGCGACGCGACACCGGTTATTGTTATACCGTGAAATTTTCTTAGAAATTGTATTGTTCGAGTCGCGTCGCGCTAGTCTGCACGAGGCTTTAATGGCGACACAAATTTAATACACATATACGGTTTTGCGTTTTCGGCACCTGGTCGATTTGCCGGGGTCACGGATAGTAACATCACATCAATTAAATTAAAACGAATAAGTGTAAAAAGAAAGCCAATTACTTTAAAAAAACTAATAAATTTATTATAATTTTTATGATAACTGGCTCTACCCGTGTGTTAAATTAATGTTGTAAACGCTGTCATGGAAGTGGTTATTTTTAAACAAAAATGCTACAACATAGTCTACTTATTGAATTTAATTGATAAAATGTTTCATTTATAATTTGATAAGTCACAATTAACACTACTGTTAGACAATGCTCAGGCTTAAGATAAATAGTTATAATTAATTTACGATTTGGGCACAGAGAGTGAGAGGGAAAGAGGGAGAGAGAAAGAGAGGGAGAGAGAGGGAATGAGGGAGAGAGAGAGGGAGCGAGGGAGAGAGAGGCAGAGATAGGGAGAGAGAGGGAGAGCTAAGGTAAAATGACATACAGATAAGTATTCGATCCTATCCAGGTATTAATATTAATTTAGCAGATTCTCGTCCTTAAATGTATAATAAGTAATAACACAAACATAACCTAATATCACGCCCGTAATCCTCGAAGGGTTAGGCAGAGATGTACCTATAGTAACAACGACATTTCGCCAGTTATGTTTAGTCCCATGTAATAGGGGGCGAGCCATCAACCGGGCACAAATCTAGACTCCAGGCTGCTACTGAGAAATTTCTGATGGAAAAACCCAATAACACTTTGCCCGACCTGGGAATCGAACCCAGGACCTCATGCTTAGCAGCAGCGCTTGCCACCACTAGACCAAAGACGCAGTCTTATTTTTACATAACTAACAATTATAAATTTGATTGCTTATTGTTTGAATTCGTATTTTTTTTTTATGGTACGCTTTACAATGGGGATGAGCAAGAGATATAAACTTTTTGGGGGTCAAAACGTGAACGCGACCATTCGCTTTGGTTAGTACACAAGGATAGACCTGACAATGCCCCTGACTACATTCTGCATATTTTTATTTGAGCTTAAACCTTGTTTTATTCCTAACTGATTCCTTTGGCAATTTTTCTCAGTCTTACAGCTTTTAGCTTTACAATTCCGTTTTAAAAACACCCTTTAAACAGGGTTATTGGTTATATGTCGGCAGTCCGTTAAGAGGATGTAGGAGAGTTTATTTGCAACCAAGTAACCCCTCCTGACCCCTACGCCAATATCAACCATTTTCGAGTAATTATACATTTCGCATTTTAAAATGAATGAAATAATAGCATAAAATATCACATGACTCGAAAATTATTGACATTTGCCGAGGGGTCATTTGACCCCTTAATGGATTGCCGACCAATAACCCTGTATACATTTTTCATGACTATCCATATTTAATATTCCTTGATGATTATAATTTATTATTCTACTTTTACAAACTTATTTTGATAAATATAATATTTATAAGGGGGGTGTGTGTGATCTAAATTCCCAATTTCTAGTGCGTTTGCGCTGTTTAATATTAATCTGGATCTACAGCCCTTGCTGTGGTGTGTGGAGCACCGCCAGTGGCTCGTTCCTTTCGTCATAAAATGCTTGATATAGCTATAAGTGTAATCCTTGTATAGAGCTAGCACCTTTCCATACCGTGAATGTATGAATTTCACTGAAAAATAAATATTTTTAACATTGTTACTAATTGTACAGCCCGATGCAAAGTGTATGACGGGTCTGAACACGAGGCGAGTAGCTGCGCAGTAACACATCCATGTGACCATGGGGGTGAGGGGTGGGGTACTGCGCAGTGAGTAGCGCACTTCTGAGCGGCCATAAACTTTGAAGCCCACTGTACTCAATCTTATTTTAGGTAGGTACTTACATTATAGTCATACTTTAGGTGAAAACATCTACTAAAAGCATAAACTTAAAGTTAATGATCGAAATGCGAGTAAAAAAGTTGTAATAAAAAAGTACGTAACATTTTGTTCATGCTTTTTATTTTCTTAATTAAACACATATAGTAAACACAAATCATGTTATTTTATTTTGAAAACCAAAAAGAAACAAGTTTTGAATAAAAAAGATTCGCCACATACTTATTCGTGACATAACATAAATCATAAACCTGCTGAGTACAGTCGAATTGGGAAATTAATTGTTGAGCAAATTGTCACCCTACGTCAATTTGACGTGATATAGTTTTTTCATTCAAATGATAAGTTAAGTTAATAGTCAATTTGCTTAACAAATAATTTTCCTGACTTTACCTAAGAATAGCAGTGGCCGTTTAAAGTTAAAGTAAAAATACAGAAAAAAATACTTTTATAAACCACATATATTTAAGGCGCATTTATTGTGACTCAACTGTTGTTGTACACACGGCTATACATCAAGCTACACATTTCCAGTATAAGCTGACCTGGCATTGTATGGAAATCCTATACGATTCAAGATTACCATAAACTGGAAATAGATAGCTTACCTGGACAAAGCGGTCACTTCACAAAGACTGCTGGGGAGTTTGCTGCGTTCCTTCTTCTTCCTAGCTAAAGCACTAGGAAGTGGTGAACGGCGAGCATTTTGGGGTACTGTCTTATGTAATACTAGCTTTTGCCCGCGGCTTCGCCCGCGTGGAGGTCAGAAATTATCTCACGGGAACGTACTACCGGGATAAAAAGTTCCTATGTGTTAATCCAGGTCATAAAGTATCCGTATGCCAAATTTCATCGAAATCCGTTCAGACATTTTTGCGTGAATGAGTAACAAAAATCTTAACATTCAAACCACGTTAGGATGTGAAAATTTTTAACTTTCTCATCTGAACTTAATATTACAAATGCGAAAGTGAGTGTGTAAGTTTGTTACGCTTTCAAGCCAAAACGGCTGAACGGATTTGGATGAAATTTGGCACATGGGTAGACCTTGACCTGGAGAAGGACATAGCCTACTTTTCATCCTGGATCGCAGGCGAAGTGGCGGGCAACAGCTAGTATATATTATGTTTGTAATAATGAGGTTCAAAAAGTGCTGATTCTCAGTCTAATTTGAATAAATCACCTTTAATTTTGATTCCTGCGGACAGAGTAATCGGGAAAATTTGAGTTCGCATTTGCCGTTGCGCCTTAGGGGGATGGTTGTGTTTATAGTTTCCAAATACAATATCGCCTTCGCTGTCAAGAAGAACTTTTGCATTGCATCCCTTGCCATTATGAGAGGAACACCACCAGTGGTAAAGGTCAGTCTTCAAGGCTTTCTTGCGATAGCAATATTCATATTGATCGATTTCAATCAAGTTGTTGCCTGCCTGTGAATTTGTGACAGTGTAACCTTAAATAAAATTATTATAGATAAGTATGGATGGCAGTGACAAAAAAACCTTTTCAGACACTAATCTACATGGTCCTCATATGACCTGATCAAGATTATGTCTGGACTTTAAAAGAGACTGTGACTGTGACTGTTTGTTTCGGCCTTTCTTCTCAGAGTAGGCAGATAGGAAACGCCGAACAAATCTAGCAATTTTTTTTTTTTTTGGTAATATGTATAAAAGTGATTCCAATATCCTATTTACAGAATAAACAATTTAATTTAATTTAGTTTAATTTCATTTAATTTCATTACATCAAGTGATGTTCTGGGATATATTCCTATGGTCTAAGATCCGCAGAGGGACGGCCTTCACCCATCTGTTTAATTAATGAAAAGTATTTTGTATCAGTATGTTAAAAATATATCACTAGTGGGTTGGCTAAAAAAGTCCTGGAGTTACTTTTTTTCTAAAATTGCACTCGTTTACTCGTTTTAGTAACAAATGTTTCTCCTAAAAACCGGCCAAGTGCGTGTCGGAGCACGCACAATGAAGGGTTCCGTAGTTGGAATGAATTTATCCCAAGAACAAACTTAACATTGTTGTTGAAAAACATGTTCTCCCATACCAAATGTATGGGAGGTCATGTTTTTCAAATCGTAAATTTAAGTTGGTAGATTATTTCTCGTTAACCTGTACAGCCTACTTAGCTCTCATAGTTTTCCTTTTAATTTCGGTATATATACTACTGCTGTGAATTTTTTCACAAGTCCAAGTATAACCATTTAGCTAGGGGGGGGGGGGGGCACTTGACTATAACAAAAAAAATCAGTTAAAAGCTTTATATTTCACAAACGGATCCCTGAATCCAAAAATGGTTTCGATAAACCCACAATATTTTTGAAAGACCTTTCTAACTATACCCCACAAAGTGGCGCATGGCGCCAAGAACATTCTTAAACTTAGGTGGTCAAGTAATCACCTATTTAGGTCATTAAGTCTGAATTGACTAACAATTGGCAAAAGTCGACTTAGTAGTGAAATGTACGGGGTAGAATTTAATTAAACGACTGTTTAAATAAACTGGCTTGTATTACTGCCTACCACGGCACTTCCTTATCATATAAAATACAATGTAACAGACACAGGACAAGTTGTACAAACGGAACAGATATAACACGATAGACAGAAACTGATTTTGAGGGATCTTTGCTTTGAGGAAGTCTAGATCTTGGAGCAGAATGGGGCGTGCGATCACCTTTAGTCAAGGTGGTGCACTGGTGTCGTTGAACTCTGAGAACGATATTCTGCAGGTCATGAATGTGTTCCGTTTTACTCTACGCGCGCACGCTCCGTTCCTCCATACCTATGTACATTGTATTCCTGAGTGTAAATAATTGTTAGATCTATTTAATATGTTTATAGATATTATTTGTGTTGTAAATATAGTAAATAAGTAATAGTTGTAAATATATTTTGTTAGTAATGTTAAGCAATAGATAATGATATTATTTCTCATTTGATGTCTATGGTTGTGACTGAAGAAATGTGAATGTGATAGATTGATATGCCAAACGAAAAATATTATGTAAGAGGTAAGAGGTTATGAATGCGTGTGTAGCTCTGAGGTGTGTAGTGTTTACAATTAGTTTTATTTAATAAGAAACCAAAGATTCTCCTTGAAAAGTTCTTGCAATTAGTGTATATCTTGCAATGTTTAAAAAAAGTATTTTTGTCGTTCTGGCTAGGAAAATTTTTAGCCAACCCACTCGCGATATATTTTCTAACACACCGATATAGGTCCTATTGAGAATGTTGTTCAGTTTTATGGACTTTATCACACCCTTATATAACCACAACGTTCTGATACATGTAGAATACTTCAAAATGTTGGCAAAAAAAATACAATTTCATGTCAGAAGTATTTAGAACTTCCGGTAATCGATTAACTGATTTTGAAACCATTACAAGCCAGCTCTTCCTCAAACTAATTTTAACATGTAGGTACACTAACACCCGGTTTCTTAATTTAGAATTAGAAGTTTAGTTGAAAACGTGTCAAACTACTTTAACCAACTTAAGCTGATTCCTCTAATGAGGCCGCGAAATTCAAAATTTAGCGGCTAGCTATTTATATAGTTTGTTTTTTAAATGAGTTATGATAATTTAATCATTGTAGTTGTTTTGGTATTTAATTGCATATACGCACACACAATTTTACAATTTCTCAACTTCTAATTTTCAATTCAGAAACCGAGTGTCAATAAAACATTCGTTTGAAATGTAAATGAAAATTCGTGTATATTTTATTAGTGTATTAAAAATATAAAGGACATTGTTAAAAATGGCCTATGAAAAAACTAGTAATTACTGTAAAGGTTTCATACGTGTTGGACGTATGAAACCTTTACAGTAATTACTAGGTTTTTTTATAATTAACATTACAATTATTACAATAGAACGGACACTTCTTAATTTCGAAAATATTTTAAAAAGTAATTCACTTCGGTGCTATTCCCCGGCGCCATTATTTTTGTTCCAATTTGACGTTTTGGTGTAGGCAAAGGGCAATAGCTCATACAGCCAAGTCTTTTTGCGCAGCGGTATAGTGTGCCCCGTAATTACAACGCTCAGCACTCTCAGCGCTTGATCTATGAATAAAGTATTTAGTTACAAACAGAATAAAGTGATTAAAAGCGCTGTGTGAAACGAGCAACAGCGGCACTGACTGTCGATGAATTGACAGATGACAGTTTGACATTTCACAGTAATGACAGTGTTGTTATTTTGTCACTCGCATCCTAACTCCTGCGCTTGCATCTTGCGTTGCTTGTGTGTATTCGTTTGTGTTATTGCATTTTCTGTCTTTTTTTTCGATTTTAACTAACAACTTGGCGTGAACAAAGGACTGTGATTTCCTCTTGATATATCGACCTCTGGCTGTGATTTCATAGCTCTAAACTAGTCATAACTACAAATAAATTAGTAACTACTTATAAAGAAAGAATGGTTCTGACTACCTACCTAATAGTACATTATGCATTTAATGAAACGTTTGAAGATAAAATCCAATGTGTTTTCACTAATAAACGCTAAGTTAGTATGTTTCTATTGGCCTAATTATAACCTCAAAATCCGAAATTGTTTTAGATTTTTTACAATTCTCAGAAGTGTCCGTGATTTTAATTTAGTTTCAGTCGAATATATGCATTATTTAGAATACAGAAAGTAAATTCCCGTCTCTGTTGGTTCTTAGGCGAACGATGTATGGACGCCGAACAATGTCGTTTACATACAGGATATTTATAGTCGTAACTTCTCAACTAAACACATAAAATTAAAAAAAATTAATGGGGTATGGCCTCATGCCTTTGGTTGAAAAAGCAGCCTGCAGTAGCCTGACTGCTGCAACCTGGGAGCCTCTTTAGCCTAGTTGCACACAGTGAACCACCTGCATTGTTCTTTAAAACCCACCGCTGCCGAGAAAACTACAAAAGATATTAAGGTCCCGTGTAAGTAAAAGAGATACATATTATATCAATGCAGCGACAAGAGTTATCAAAGAGAATACTCGCTGAGCAACGTTCGCTTGACGGGCAGAACACTTGCTGAGAGACTCACGCTTGGTAATAATCGAGTAATCTCTCCTCGCCATCGCGCACTCGCTGCTCGATGCTAGCTAACTCGTTTTTAGTTGCTAGTCTATTCGTTTCTCGTTAATCGCTGGCGGTGGAACAGGAGCCTAAACAAGAGAATAATTGACTTTTCTTCGCTCAACATAGATGTTAAGCAGGTATGCAAGTTGAGCACAGTCATTAAAGCACGTAATACACATTTACTGTAACTTGTACAAAAGTGTGCAGATAGTTTGCATGCCAGTGTATCATTCTCCAATCAGAAGTTGTTATACAAGTTGCATCAGAAAGGTGTACCCGACCCTTTATTCCTGGTCTGTAGATCATTAAACTAAACCACTTTCTCCATGGGACCAACTTCGTAATCGAGAAAAAAATATTAGCTGTCCCGTACACTCAGACCAAATAAAAAACCAAGACAAAGCCCTGCCAACACTGAAGTGAAGCTGGTTTCGTAAACATGTGTGCATTTTGTGTGATGTAGTTTGATTGTACTGTTGTGACAGTACCTGAATTACCATAAGCTGATAAAATTTTCGTTTTTCCCTAATTGTGTTAATATTAGTGTTTGGATCGGTTCCCCCGTAAGGGAAGAACTGTGCCCCTCCTTTCCGCACAGTTCTGTAGGGCTCGTCCCAGACTGGTCACCCTCCCACCGATATAAGAAAGAGAAGAATTCCCATAAACTAAACTACCTTGTCCCGTCTCGGCAGAGCTAGGGGACAAGGATTGGACAGGGAAGTTAATGTTGGGAATTCATAGTTAGTAAACACGAGTATTATAATATGAAGCTAAGAAGACAAGAGGGTATGCAAAAGTATATAATATAGTATTATGTTTTAGTATTATAAATGTTGGAACGCCTACGTCTCCTCCTCTCGCAGTTGAGCACCAATATCTGCAATACAGACTTGGTAAGGTGGAAGGGGTAAAAGGATCGTTACACTTGTGCTTAAAATACGATTACGTACTACTACGTTAATTTGTCTGTTTACAATATACCCACTTCAGTGAGACCGGGAACCGTATAACAACGTTTGCCTCATTGTACGTGTCCCGTTAGACCTAACGCATAGAACCTCTGAGGAACTGATACGATTCTGACGGAACACGCTCCCTAAGCACTAAATAAATGTTTTACTCAATCCTAAGACAGTACTGCGAAATCCAACTGTTATTGAGGAAAACAAGTTTAATATTGAATAGTTCTAGTTGCGTACTATTATGAAAGACACAAAACTCGCACAAGCGCACCGTAGACTCAGTCTCTAGCAGAATACATTACGATCGTACCTGGTGAACACCGAAGTGGTAGCTCGTCACTTCATATTTCCTTAATCTGTCCCATTTAGAGGATGCTTTCAATGTAATCGGCAGCCGTGTGGATCGTCCTTATCGACAACGGGGCGTTTCGATCTAGGCATCCAAATGACGTGTCTCGCTAATATAATTTGTGAGAGGCCCGAAAGCCGATTGTAGAGGTTTGACGAGACACGAGTTCTAGCGTTCCTTAGAACGAACTATCGATTCAGTCTGAGATACTTAGTGAAGCCTAACCCCACTCCCTGGAAACATGTGTCAAGAAGCCTCACGCAAGGTATTCTGTGGCAAAACCTTCTGGGAAACAGAAATCATCACCAACGTTTGGTTGTTTTGTAATGCAATTACAGATTGGCTTTATAGCCTAGATCAATTCCAAATGACCTGTGAGTATTTATGGCTCTGCCTTCCAAATGTGGTGCGTCATCTCAAAGTCAACAGTTGTCATAAGTCAGGGGCATTACTGCCCAGTCAAGTATGGTGGAAGGCCTTCGCCATTTCCCTATAGCCAACTGCTAGTGACAATAATCTGTCAAGGTACGGATTAGGCTATGGACACGTAATACACGAGAATGTAACATTAGTTATAAAATACGATACTAATTAAGTGTTGAGTTACAAGAACTTTAATTATATTACCAGCCTAGGATAATTATTATAGTGAAATACTCACTCAGTCGCACCAACAAGCACACACTCACCCAGTCGCACCAATAAACACACACACATACTCGTACTTCGTTAAATACTACATTAGTCTAGTCTGGGTTTCAACCCAACTATATTTAACTTAATAAATAATACTCGCTATCTTGCGACAGCCCACTTGGACATGGCCTAATATTACGTCCACAAATATGAGACCACGGTAGGGCCGTGGTCTCAAACCAACCCTCCTAACTTAACTACCCTGGCTACGGACTCTGATGTCTGACTTGTCTGTCCTCTTTCGCGACTCAAAACCAACTGTCTTTCTTGTCTAACAATCTCCCTGTCCTAAATTCCTAAAATATTCCATGCTGCACATGGAATATTCTCAGCCCCTTTATAAGTTTTTGCAACAAAGACTTAAAATCTCTGAATTGTTTCTGAGTGGCCCGAATAGGTCGGGTATCGTGATATTTATGATCTCCAGATGTGGCTGCATTCCTGTCCGTTGCTTTGGGTCCAGGGAATATCAATCTTTTGCGATGGAAAAGTTAAAGCTACAATTTATATTATATTGTATTAAATAAAACATACAATTATGTTCTTAGCACGAAACCTATTCAAGTGTTCCAGGTAGCCGCCAGAATAATAAAACTATTAATCCAATATCATTATCATTATCCTATAACTACAGTTATAGGATAATAGATAGTTAAATCAATGGAGACATCGGCTTTGCATGCCTTTGGAATGGTTCATAAGTTATTCTTTAGTTAATTCTCTAGTTTTCTATTTGTTTGTTGTTTTTTTTACCTTACATTATATTCATGTAATCGCAACCTTGTTCGCACTAACTTTGAGAGCCGCATGTTGATTATATAGCACCAATTCCGACAGTTTCGCAGAATAGACTTATGGCTGCTTTTACAATTCCTCAATTGTTTTAAAAAGGTCCGTCTAAACTGCCTGAGCCCGTTTTGGTTCTCAGAATATTTGTAGAAAGTGGCCACGGGTCGCTTACCAAAAAATATAAATGGAATGGGTTTGTAAGAGGTTCAATATTGTTTTAACATTTTAAAGAAATAGGATATTTTGTTATTAATTAGGTTAACGTGTCGAGCTGTCAACCCATAAAATTGAGATTTAATGTGTTCTTAAGAACCCTGAATCAGCCCTTAAGTGACGGTTTTAAAATAAATATAATAATATATTGTTACTAAATTAGAGTAAATGACACACAGTCACACTGTCATTGTAAAAGGTTGTTAATGTGTGCGTGTGTGCGTGTTTACGCACAGAGCGGCGGTGTAGTTTTGGCATGCTTCACTGTATTGTTCGCAGCCCTCTGTCTTATTTGGTCTGAGCCCTCGAGTATGCAATACCTACTCGACCTAAATGTATGGGAAGGCTGATATTTTTTCTCGAGAAAGGTCCTATCACGAAAGTTGTTCAGTATGATCGTCTGTACCACACCCTTAAATTTGACTACACCTTTCTGATACAACTTGTATACAAGATGGAGATGACAATACAACAATAAATTAAATTGCGTATATCTATTGAAGTTCCCAGTCTGCATATATCCCATAGTTTAGTTATTATTCATAGATACTCCAAGATTGGCAAAACCCATAGTAGACCCATCATGACCATTTAGTTAAAAAAAAAAACATTTTATTAATTTTGATTTCTGATTGGAGGAGTTCGTGGCTAAGTAATAACAGCGGCACGGTTCGATCCATCAGGTTAAACTACGCTTGCCGGGGTTGGTCATAACCACGTTACACCGTTAGGCCGGCTGTCATTCGTGGATCTTTGACAGTCTTTACGGGTCGTCAGAAGCCCGAAAGTCTGACAACCAGTCTTACCAAGAGGTATCGTATTACCCAGTTACTGGGTTGTGGAGGTCAGATAGGCAGTGGCTCCATGTAAAATACGGTATTCAGCTGCATCCGGTTAGACTGGACGCCGGCCCCAACATCAACTATGTTGAGGCCGGAAAAGGCTAGAAAGATTTTGACTTTTTTCATTTCGAAGCTAGGATTTATTTTATAGTACCAAAATACTCTTAATCATAAGTATTGTTAGTGTTTTCATTTAGTGTCGCATTATACCACAGAATAGTGCAGAAGACAGACTACAAGTACGCAGCAGGCTCGACTAGTCGGGCCAATCCAGTAGGCGTAACGTAGTCAGAAGATATAAGAGTTACGCGATAGAAAGAGAGGCAACTTCTAGGTGAATATAACTGTAGGTAATTAGCGCTGTGCGACCTGAATTTCACTTTATTGTGTCGTAGCAAGAGTAGCTTTTTATTTAAATGATCTTGCGGAGTGAACCGTACGTACTAATCTGTGCTTATACTCGGATATACTTCCCCCCAACTATGCAATAATTAAACGGGGGATGACTATGTTCATAATTCGCAAATTCGATAGTATTTTCGCTGTTAAACACCAGTCTTGCCTTGCAGCCTTTACTGTTGTGTGAGGAGCAGCGCCAATGCTCTGTCCCTTTCTTCTTGAAGTTTCGGGAGTAGCAATACGTGTACCGGTTTAGCAGAATCAATTTTTTTCCAGAACGCGATTCTACTAAGGTGTATTCTGAAAGAATTAAAAGTATTAGGACGTTATTGGTAATACAATAAGTTTTTCAAACCTCACATACACACGTTGTTGACTACACACGACGTGAACCAAATTTAAATTAAGGCGCAAGCGTCAGGGTAGGCCACGCAATTCAAATTTTCTATTTTCTTTTTGCAATTTGCAGGTCAGTATCAGGTTGTATATAGATCTTAATATGATTCGCAGCCATATTATAGAATTATAATCATAAAAATCATCAATACAAAATCATAAATAATTACCCTATTGAATGACTATTTCATGAAATCATGAAATTTGAGGCCAATTCTAACTTAGGGAGTTGTATCGCTGATTGTAATGATTTTATAATTCTGTAGAGCCATATTTATTACGGTTGTGAGTCATAATTTAATCAACATACTCGTACAACGTAACACTGACCTGCAAAAAACGTAAGACATTTTGAATTTCGCTGGCTACTTTAACGCATCCCCCTTAAAAACGGTTAATTAAATGTTACACGGGCCAAAGGCCCCATTCAGAATTGGTCCTTTTAATTTGGTTTATAAACTAAACTGTTATATCTTTGGTGGGTTGTTGACGCCAGATACGCAGGCGCTCCGTGGAAAATACAGGTATTCAGCTGCATCTGGTTAGACTGGAAACTGACCCCAAAATAGTGTAGTAGTGATTTTTTTTTTATCTGTGGGGATGGTAGGTCTGTATGTATTTAAACTAAAAAAAAAAATAGTCAACACGATGTATATTTTAATTCGAGTGATTGACAAAATAATCAATTTTCTAAAACATGCACATTTTATGACAATTTAACATAATTCCCGTTAAGAATAAAATGCTCTGGTGGTGGATGACTATGAAGACTATTGGCAGAAAAAATCTTTTTAAAACTATCTAGTACTAGTCTTGCTTTGCATTTCTTTCTGTTATGTGCTGGGCACCTCCAATTTTGAGTGCCTTTCTTCCCGGAACGATATAGAGTAAAATTGTAACCTTTGTACAGCAAAAATTCCTTGCCAGATTGGGTTTTAATTAACCTGTACTCTGAAACAAAAAATAAACAAAATTAATACTCAAGATAGTAGGACTAGCTGGATGGAAATACCAACTGGTTATTGGTCGAAGTATTAATCCACTAGTTATTTATTTATTTAATACTTTAAGTAGGTACACAAATGTATGGAGGTGGTCTTAATGCCATAGGCATTTTCTACCAGTCAACCTTTGGGTGATGCAAAGACAAACAGTGGTAGAGGCAATTACGAAAAATTTAGGAATAAATATTTATACAAATGATTAAATGATTTATTATTTTTTCCTTCATTTCATAAACACAAATAAATTAAATTTTTAAATGGAATAGAAATAAAATAAATAGTAGACGACCAACACCTGAGGAGGCTCCTCAGGTGTTGGTCGAGGCCATTGGCTGTTACTGTTATTATTATTACAGTAGTTCACTTACGCGAGTTATCTGCCGCTTATAATGTTCTTACAATAATATAATAACACACGTCAGAGGTCTACCTAATATAGTATACACACATTTCGCCAGATATAGAAATGGTGAAGTAAAAGAACAACAAAATAACTGTTACGAATCTTAATTTTTAAGGATTCTTGTAGATTATATTATTATTATTATTTTTGTCGGGAATACGTTACTGAGTTGACTAATCGGGACGCCTGCGTCGCTTAGCGGCGCTTGACAGAGTCTACAACATAACGCTCGTACCGGCCGGAGCTAAGCAGAGTTCGTGGGTGGCGGTCAACCAGTGAAGAAGTTTAGAAACTGTCGTGCATTCCGAATAGGTGTGTTGTGTACCAACAGTGTGTGTATTGCTACTGTGATTAATTTTTATAGTAAACTAGCTTTACCCGACCCGACTTCGCACGGGTAGCACTAAACCCTACCTACCCTGATTTTCTCACCGTTTAAACCTTCCCTGGACTATGACAAACATTTCAAAACCAAAATCAGCTAAATCGGCCCAGCCGTTCTCGAGTTTTAGCGAGACAAACGAACAGCAATTGATTTTTATATATATAGATTATTATGTGATCTGAACTGCAATCAGTTTTTCTATTGCGCAATAACCCACACTACCCACAGTACGCCCACAGTAGTTAAAATATAGCAGATAATAACGAAAGAGAAACATACCCTTCTCCGTTATGTACGTATTTTATTTACATATTTCTGATAAATAAAATTAACCTATTAGATATATTAATATTCTCTATACATAACTATGTACACTTAATGGTTGACTTAAAATCATCGAGATCATGAAACAGCTATGTAGGTATTATGTAAACAAGATAAAATTAAGTTGACTGGCAAAACTTCACAGACGTATTAAATACGACGGGGAAGTTTCGCTGGTGAATTTATTTTGACTTTGTATTAATTAAAGTATGACTATACGTCGTGTAGGCACTCCAAGCTTCAGGTACTTGCACGATTATAAGGGTGTATTTTTTGTAATCGTGGGACTGGAGAACACCAATAATATTAATAAAAAATAAAAATAAATATACTAATTCAAAATGGTGTCATGTGTTTCTTTCACAATGTGACGGAGATAGTAGAATCTTTCATTTCGAAACAGCAATATGGCCCAGCCCTTATTGTTTTGTACAAACTTCAATCCTATGATGATATCGGTCCAGTACCAGCATCGTCTTGCATCGCCTTTACATCGCCAGTAGTCATGCCAAGACATACCACGTACCCCATATGAATAAAATTGTCTAGAAACAATAAGGTGGTGGATGACTATGTTCACAGCTCATAGATATTACATTTCTATATTGGTCCACAACCAGCATCGTCTTGCAATGTTTGCTCTTGTTAGACGTACATCGCCAGGTGTCATGCCCTTCTTTCACAGTGTGACGGAGATGGTAAAATTTGTAATTTCGAAACAGCAATATGGTCCGGCCCTTAGTAGTTTGTATAAACTCCAATCCTAAAAAGCATTAAAAGTTTTAAGGTAGCTGCGTTACATTTAGGAATCCGCGCACTAGACGGCCACGACCACAACCAGTGGTCGCAGCGACCAGATAAACTATAGAAACCGATACGAATTGCGAACTTGGTCGCAACGGCCAACTATCCGCAGACCAAACAATACCACTAGACGGCCACGTGTGGCCGGAGTCATGGCCGTCTAGTGCGCGAGATCCCTTAGATCTGTTTTTGTACTCATTATTACTTTTAGTTTTAAAATAGTTCAAAGATCATCTGAGATCTTTTAGGGTTTTGGTCACGTCCAGTTGAACCCGCACTGGGCCTGATTGGTGGATTATGGACCCACTCATTCTCACAGAGAGAAGTCCTGATTCCCAGCAATAGGAACGTTTATAAACTGATGCAACTAAGCTGAAAAAAGCGCCTGAAAAAAAAGTCGTGTCACAAAAATAATATTCATGATTTTTATTTTCTGAATTTTATTATAAATAGCCATACCAAATTTAAGTTTATTATGACATACGATTGGTTAATAACAAATGACATTAATTGAGAAAGAGTTTTTTTTTTTAAGTTGTTTACAAAGTATTTATTAAGGCCCGCTTTCACCACTTAATACTTACGTTAAACGCCAAAAAACAATTTTCAAAATCGGTCCACAATTGACGAAAATATCGATGAATTTACATAAATTAAATTAAAACATACAGACGAACATACCTATAAACTCCTACTTTGAAGTCAGATTATTGAATTTAAAACACCGCTCTGTTTCTGTTAATCGTTTGAAGATGTTAGAAACAGAATGAAATGCAAATGGGGATTTGTAGTGCAAGTGTGCCTTAGTGTCATGATTTCTACTAGTTTTAAAATAGTTTCTCATCCAGCATCTTTTAGGGTTTTGGTCACCTTCACACCAGAAAACTATTTATCGTGCAGACAGTGCTTTCGCGGTCTCGTTAGAAAGAAGACTAGAAGGTTATTCACGCGTTGAGCTCCTTAAGTTCTGAGTTGAGCTGCACGATTACTGACAAATGAGTGCACTGGCAGGACAGGTCGACTCAAATATGTGTGGTTCTTTCCTCAATTATTAAGACCATCTCAGACACTATTTTGCATGGTCATCATATGGCCTGACCAAAATTAAATCTGGACTTTAAAAGAGAATGTGACTTCTGAATTTGTTTAGGCATTTCTTCTCAGAGTGCTCAGTTATGAAACACCGAACACACCTAGTTTTTTTTAAACATAATTAAATTTTGACATTTCAAAGTGTTTTTTGAACCAATTTACAGACATAAATATCATTATCATCACACAAACATAAATATTTACAGAATCCTAATATATGTACCATTACTACAGGCATACTTCGGTGGTAGATGATTATGGTCAAAATTTGCTGAGACAATTTCTTGTTCTTCATTTAACACTAGTTTTGCCCGACAGTGCTTGCGACTGTGGGCAGTACAGCGCCAATGATTGATGCCTTTGGTCTGCGCGCGGCGGAGGTAACAGTAAGTATAATCTTTATGTAAGATCAACGTTCTTCCTTGCTGTGATTTGATCAACTTAAAATCTGGAAAAAATTGTTGAGGTAAATTAAGCTGAAAAAAACCTTTTCTTACGCTCTAGCAGCCGCAGCATTCGTAGATCTTTGACAGTCCTTACGGGCAGTCAGAAGCTTGAACGTCTGACAACAAGTCTTGCCAAGGGGTACCGTATTACCCAGTAACTGGGTTATGGAGGTCACTCCATGTAAAATACTGGTATTCAGCTGCATCAAGTTAAGCCCAGAAGGCCGGATCTAGTTTGACCCTAAAATGATTGGGAAAAGGCTACATAGTAGACGATGTGAAAAGTCCTAAGCATCACAAAAGTTCAAACAGAATAGACACGAGTATGAACTATTGTGATTTATTTAAACCATAACAATATATATTTTATATGATATAATTGATTAATATGTCATTACATAAAAATTCAAATCTATATGTTTAATGAATAGTACTTTCTTTTCAACAAAATAAAACTTTTCTTGATTTGTATAAAATATATAATAGTTTCTACTACAACACTAAACGATAAGATTGGGTAGGTTCATGATTTAAGCCCGTTCACACACAACATACAAATACTGCAACAACAACAACAAAAACAACACTACCTACAACTACACACATTTAACGCTTAACTAATTTAAAATATCATTCCATTTCGGTAAATCATTTGACTGTTTTAAATACGTTTAGAGTTAAATTTATTTAGGGATTTGTGGTGCAAGCGGGCTTTGTGTATCAGTTTCTGAGCTTTTAAAAGTTAAAAAAATACTTAGTATCTAGTAAAAATGAACACAATGAAATATATATGAAATACCTTAAACTTTAAACATTTAAAAAATTGTAAAATAAAAATAAACTAATGCAAGTTGAGATATGTATGGCATTTTACGCGCATTTACAAGGAGTCTGAGTATTGGGACTCGCGCGTAAATAAATGGAATGAGTCAATTGCGCCCACGCGCATTTATTTACGCGCGCAAATTATATATGTTTTCCATTGATTATAAGGGGTACTACACACTCACTTGTTCCAGCCAGCATGATTCGCATAGGCGGGTAGTAAAATCGAATAAAAGTACATTATTCGGGAATAAACCGCTCGACTTAGCTGAAATTGCGCCGAGCAGACCCGAATCGGTAGATACCGAATGGAGGTTCCCGATCTTCTTGAGCTGAATGAAAGCCGAATATGTGTTGTAATTGCTTCGGGCCGTCCTTGTTGTTCAACAAATACTGCCAAATCGAATGTGCCGACCCGACAACAAGTGTTGTACCTCTATTTCTTAGACTAACATGAGAGATGCATGTGTATGATCATAATTGGTTTTAATAATTTCGTTTTCAAAATTAAGCGTCAGGTATGCATTGCAGCCTTTGCTTCTCATAGTGCAAGTCCAACGAAAACCATGTTTTTGTTTCTTCGGTTCACGATGGTATGTGTAGCCATACCGAAGTATTAAAGGTTTACCTGTTTGTATACATGTAATGAAGTTGAAGTCTGAAATAGAAGAATATATTTTACTTATTTCATTGTTCCAGGTAGGTACTGCAGTTTGTATTTAAAAAACATTTAAGGGTTGCGCTCATTTGGGCGAGCCGCGCCGCAACGCAACGTACTGAAAAAATCCTCCTACATACTTTCGTAAGTTTCTATGAAGAAGCGTACGCGTTCGCTTTCCTTCTCACTTACGGTAATTCTGTAAGTGAGACAGAGAACGAAGCGCCCGTAACGACGGCCGAAACTATGGATTTCGCTTAGGGAGTACGCCCCCTGGAGCGCCGTACCGCTCTTTGTTTTACGAACATGGGTTTCGCTGCGGCCCGTTGCGGCTGTAATGTGCACATAGCTTTATACTACATAGGTATTATTGACTGTTATCTATGTGAGTCTTTAAATATTATAATACATTCCGGTTTCAGTTATTTATTTCAAACACTAACCAACAGCATAATTATACATTATATTAATTAAAGTTAACAGGTATGTATATAAGTACTAATTACAGGTGCACAAGACATTCACATAATATTTAATACTTTCATATTCGAATATTTACAACCAACGATACTATTCAGGATGTACCAGAAGGGTGTGGTAAAGACCATTAAACCGAACAATTTCCTCCGTGGGACCAACATCATAATCGCGAAAAAAGTATCAAATGTCCCACAAAAAAACTTCAATATCTATTTACTTACTCGACGCAAATGTGTGGATCGGTTGATTATTTTTTTGCGATTACGATGACGTTATGGCTATAATGTATGGACATAAACGATGCAAAAGGAGTATGTGAGGGTCGTAGTCCGAAAGGGATACCGTGGTCCCTGGCAACGAAAAGGCAACTGAAGAAACACGGATGGGTTTTAGTCAGTAAGAGTCTGACACGCCCCTCCCGATCCGCGCAGAGCGGTAGAAGTTATTTGATAATATCGCAACCAAAAAAACAAAAACGGTCGTAGCAGCCGGAAACGGTCGGACCCCCATGTGATAATACCTACTGTCTTTTTACAGTTATCTTTCTTTGACTATAATTTAGATACATAGGCGGTGAATGTGTATGGTCATAATTCCCGTCTAAGATGGTTGTAGCATTAGCATCCATCCACAATGACGCTTTACAGAATTTGCTTTTCATTGAGGAACATCTCCAGCGGCTGAACCCAATCTTCGACTGTCGAGTATTGTAATATGTGAACCCATTGAGTAGTATTAACGAGGTCCCTTTTTGAGATCTGATGAACTTAAAACCTGAAATAGAATAAAATATTACAATCTTTTTTTTTTCTTGTGAGCTTGCTACACTATCAGCCGGTGAAAAGTTTTTGGGAGCACTTAACAGTTAAAAAACACCAAAACTTTGTAGAAATTCACTTTAATAAGTAATTGAGTTTTATTAAGGATTATGTAAGCCATCGTTTATATCTGTGTTTATTATAACACAGCATCATTTCAGACGAATTTCCGCTGCTGGAAATAGGTGTCCCTCAAGCACCGCCACTTCGACCGGTTCTGTTCTTCCCGCATCCAGCGGAAAATTTTCTTCTTAACGTTTCAATGGCAATCTTAATGTGCAATTTTATCATTTCTAACGTGACAATATTATTGTAGAGGTCCACACGACCATGTCACGGCATGACGATAACACAGGGAAGTAAAATGTATGGAAATATTATGAAGACGCTTTTAAAATTCCGTCCACGGACATACATGGACGTGGACGTGGATGTCCACGATAATATTGTCACGTTAGAAATTATAAAAGCGCACAATGGAGTCGGCTCAGAATTCGGCTACGTGTTTGGCACCATCAGTAGCGTCCATTGTCTTGACTATCCAATCATATAACGAATTAATCTTATTTTAATTTGTCATCCAAGAATATTTTCTATATCTTCCTATGCTTTTTCTGCCGTTATCGCTATTTCTTTTCTTTCATCGTCGTGGTGACATCTCGCTAACGGTTATGATCTTGTTTTCTTCTTTTCATTTTATGTATTTAAAAATGTTGCTTTTGTTTTAATTCCTCATATGATTTTTTTATCTTTTCCTATAGCAACATTTTTTTTCGCTGCATTTTTTTTTCTTTCTAAGATTTCGGCTTTTGATAGATTTTTTCCGCGACGACTTCATCTAATTTCTGAAACAGATATGGTTAATTATACATATCCATTACTAAGGCCCATCGATCACGACGCTACTCAAAATAACGTGTTATAAACTCGAATTACCAATAAGTAGCCAGAATGTCATAAATACAATTGATTAATAGATGATAAATCGTTCGAATTATGCCTAGACTCTATCTATCTATAAAAAGCATATACCTACCTGCATAATGTATATAAACAATAAAAAGCTATCAAAAGAAACATCAGATTTATTCAAACTTAACTAATACCAGAGATATATGAAGGAATCTTTGATAGGCAAAACTAAAGCTTTATTTTTACCTTTTCAACAGGATCAAATCAGAAAACACCTTTGCTCAAAACATAAATAAATCAACTAAATACTTTAAACTTTTTCATAATCAAAACAAAAAAAAAAACAATTACCAAATTTAAAAAGACTAGGAACATCCATATGAAATAAAATAAAAATGTCACCTATCAGGCACCAAGAAAAGTTTGTTTGACGGTAAAAGAAATAACCATGAAGCATCAGCAAAAAAATCGTTAAGGCCACAGCACAATTGTAACACCCGACGCCACTCCATGCGCGATCATAAACCAAAAGACGTAAATGATATCAAGAAATGTGGCCGACGAGCCTGCTTCATTGACGTGGCGCGAAGTGTATAAGTCTGCTCCGCCCTTAAGCGATTCTAAAGTATTTCCCATTATTGGTACAGTATTGTGGTGGTGGATGAGTATGATTCATATCAGCCTGTATGATCTGTTTAAAACAGTTTAGCTCTAGCTTAGCCTTGCATCTTCTACTATTATGGGAAGAACATCTCCAACGACCTATTTTTTTCTTCCTAGCTTGGTTAGCATGCCAGTACGTGTAATCATTTAGCAGTATTAACTGCCTGCCTTTTTGTGACATTATGAACGTAAAGTCTGAAACAATTCTTTGTCACAATTCATTTGTTTTAGGTTTTTGTTACTGCCCAACCTGAAGTAACTAATACTTCTTCAACGACTATTTCTCTATCTAGTTACGGACTAACACTACCTACTCTTTGGACGGCACAAGTTATATTATTAATTCCGACACCACAACATTTAACTAGTCTACAAATCTACAGATCTTTCCCTTTAAAAAGTTACGAATTGCCAAACTTAAGTGGCAGTGGGCAGGGCACATTGCTCGCAGAACAGATGGCCGATGGGACTGATAGGTTCTGGAGGGGCGACCTCGTACCGGAAGACGTAGCGTTGAAAGCCCTCCCACAAAGTGGACCGATGACCCTGTGAAGATTGCAGGAATCCGCTGGATCCGAGAAGCACAGAGCCAGTCGACATGGCGGTGCTTGGGGGAGGCCTGTGTCCAGCAGCTGTGTCTTTCGGCTGAAATAATGACTCTTCCACATCTTTGGAATGCTTTCTTGCTAAACTAAACGGTTGTATTTACAAATACAGCAGACGTATACCTTTAGGTACATCAAAAATTTGAACATTACAAATAAATCCGTGATCGCCAAGTAGGTAGCAGCAAATTATCCAATTCATTTCCATCTTCTGTATCCAGCTGCATCAGTTTACTCTTCTTGCTTCAAGATCTTCTAGGATATTTCATCGTTCATTTAATTGAATAATATATTCGTAGACTTCATGTGCCAAGCTTGTCTTAGTCTTCCCTTATACTGTAATCCCTTATCTCTTTGTTGATTGACAATAGACTCTTCGCTCATAACATTAGAGGATATTCTTGTAACCAGCTAAAATTGAGCAAAGCTAAGTTGTCGATATAGATCAGGCAATAGGTCAGCCATATTCGCCGTAGAACCGATGTCTGTTGGGGTAAACGTGTTCTTGAGTGGAGATCGCGAATTGGAAAACGTAAGGTAGGACGCCCTCAGGCAAGGTGAAGCGACGATCTTCAAAGGGTAGCTGGTGGCAGCTGGATGAGTGTTACCAAAAATCAAGTTGAATGGCGTGCATTAAGAGAGGCCTATTTCCAGCAGTGGAATGCCGATGATGAAAATTGAGTATAGGTCAAAATAAAACAAACGAAAGTCTATTGACTGTGATTTATATATTCTATGGCTTCAATTAAAAGGATTTCTGTTTGAGTGTTAATTAATTATTTTTCAAGTGCGATGCAAAATGTCGATGCTTGATTTCAATGATTTTGAAAATAATTGCTAGAATATCTTTGAAGTACACACTTTTAAGCTAGTGTCAAAAAACAAGCCACTTTATAGGTATCAGCCAGTCTATTCTGTAAAAACTTAGGTGAAGTGAGTTTGAAGTGAGCGTCTTTCCACCAGCATGACCACAATAGAAACGGGTTTTGTCGACGGAAGAATAGACAAAATGACATTTAGAGTCTAGACAAAATCCAGTTGGATTTGTCTTCGGTTGCTAATTTAATTATATTATTTGTAACACTGATTTAACATTCTGTGATTACTTGAACTCACACACTGACTTATTAGTATTACTTGTTAAAATGTTAGGAATATCATATAATTTTACAATGTTTGTAAATATATGAGCACCATGTATCTATCACATAATAGATTTATTTGTTATTGCTTCTTTTTACCTATCGTGGTAAAGTAATCTTATTCTAGAGGCATCGTCTTCACATATAATTAATGTATACAAAATATTGTGAAAACATTTTAAAAGAGTAACGGTGGAGTTTCTTATCCATACGAAAACTACCTTTTGAAAGGGGCAACTAGAATCAATTATATTTTTTGTAAAATTGTTGTTCAAAATTGCCTTTTATGTGCCTAATTGAAATAAATTGTTTGACTTTGATTTTGACTTGACTTTGACTTTGGACAGATAAACAATCACAATCTGTCATTTTGTCTATTCTTCCGTCGACAAAATCCGTAAAAAACCCGTTTCTATGTTTGTCATGTTACGCGCGCAGTGACACTATTGACAGCTAACTTCACCTAAATTTTCACAAAAAGTCTCTTTGATTGCCTACTTAAATAACATCAAATCATTTTATTTACTAGGTACGCGTTTCAATTGAATGAATCAAATGATTATTATCAAATAATGACTTGATGATTTACAAACATTTTTAAATATTTTTAAATACAGTCCTGGCTTAAATTAAAAAAAAAGATGTTTTTATATTCAATAGATTAGGTATATTTTATTATAATTTCCTACTATAGTAAATCTTATATTGTTATGTTAATTAATTACAAAGATACAAATGTTTTTTAACAATAAATTCATAAAAAATGGCTGCTGTTTAGAATATAACTTCTTCAAAAACTGGTCAAAAAGGCACTAGAAGGATACCTACATATTATGTATACCTACTAATAATAGTAATGCACATTTTTATAATTAATAAAAAAGGGGGCTGATTTAAGGCCATTATTCTTATTTCAAGGGAAATATTTAACTGAACCTCTCAAAAGTTATTGCTCTTCCAACGATGGACACTTTTTAAAATTATGAATGCTCTAAAATCTTTTTGCGCTTCTAATCATGAACGCGTTTTTAAATAATTGGAACTTTCCGGCCTTTTCTGACATTTGGTCATAGAAACTAATCTAGGGCATCCCGACCAAATGGGTTAGGTTAGAAATGTGACAAACCGCGTGCGATCCGATCGAGCGAAGCGAGCGGTGTCGCGGCAGTAGCCGGCGACCGCATCATCCAAGTTGGTCGCAATTATTTGGCTATTTAGTATTTTTAGGATCTAGCCAAATTAAGAATTATTTGATCTTCACAAAAGTATTCAATCATATTTTGAGGAGAGCAAAATGGGAATTATTAGAGGTTCAATTTAATACATGCCTGTTTTCAATCCCCATAAGTTATACACAAATGATCAGTAGGTACTGAAATCGGTTGATAATGCAACGGATTCAGTTTGGGCGGGGGATGTGTATGCTCAATGTCCGGGTCCACGATCTTATTTCTATAATCGAGTTCCAAAGTAGCTTTGCATTTTTTACTGTTGTGAGAGGAGCATTTCCAAGAAGTAGTTCTTCTTTTAATGTTTCTTCGAACGTACCAGTATGTGTAGTCTTTATGGAGAATCAATTTGCTGCTCTGCTGCGATTTTATGAATGTGTAGCCTGAAATAAAAATCTTGAGTTTGTGAATTGTTCCGTGTTTTTAGGTCTAGGTGGAAAATGAAAAATGTAAATGAAGAAAAAGGGTTAGGTACTTACGGATTTTTAGACCGTTGTCACAATGTTCAAAGGTTTTGATTTCTATACGCATTTATTAAAAAAAACATAAGTTCAAATATGAATTTTCACGAAAACAAATTCGAAATGTTAGTCATTAAAATTATATTCACTATATTTAATTAGTAGTTTATTGTATAGTATTCAGTTATAACTAATAATAAATTATTCTTTATCTGGTTAGTAACATTGATTGTCGACATCAAAGAATAGTGTTTTGTTTCAGTTTAATTTCTTTTCAAACACAGAACCATCCTGAATGCAGATCTACTCGACAAACGTGACCGTCTTTTCAATAACTGCATTCGATTCGTTTTCAATCTGCGTAAATATGATCATGTCTCTGCACATCGGTCGCTTCCAAAGTGGTTGCCCATAGGCCATCGCAGAGAGCAAAGGGCGCTGACCACCTTGTTTTCATTTCTTGACTCTCCCTCTTCCCCTAGTTATCTAGCTCCCCACTTTCAGTACATTTGCGCCAACCACAATAGAAATCTTCGTTCGTCTCACAATCGTCTTCTTCAATGTCCCACTCACCGTACAGACGTCATTCACTCTTCCTTCTTCTATCTCTCTGTGGAATGCGCTCCCCCAGAAAATCAGAATGGCGACCAACCGATTATCGCTTAAAGTTAAAGTTCGCGAGCACATTCGCAAGAAACTGGCAGTATCATCACAACGGTAATGTTTTCTCATTGATTGTCTTAGTTGTTTTAGTATATTTATGTGTATTTATTTGTACTTATATTTATATATAACTAGGTGTATATATTATATTTATAGTTTTTGATAGATATATGTATATCTTTATATTTAAATAAATATTTATACCTCAATTCTCGCTATTGCACCTGCCACTGTTTGTCTCTGCATCACCGAAAGGTTGACTGGTAGTAAATGCCTATGGCATTAAGTCCGCCTCAGTACATTTGTGTGCTTGAAGTATTAAATAAATAAATAAATAATCATATCGAATTACACTGCTTTTTGGGCAGTCGTGTACTAATGGAAATATTGCCGATTTTTTTGATATACTGATTTTCTAGCCGTATTTTCTAACTCAAGACCAATGTAATCTCTTAATAATTTTAATTTATTATATTTTAATGTAAGTCCCATTAGAAATGATGTATTTCCGAGCTGGATGATTGTGGTTATCACCTACAGATACAAGTTGATTGTTTAAGTTTAGTACTAGTTTTGCTTTGCAGCTCTTGTGAGCACATAACGTGCATCTCCAATGGTGAGCATCCTTCGCTAAACGAGCATAGCAGTAGGTGTGACCTCGGTATAGTAGCATGTTTGTGCCTCGTTGAGACTTGATGAACTCAAAATCTGTAAAAATTACATGTCAGCTTATTAAAACAAAATTTATTGTAATAGTGGCCAGCGGCGGGGTAATTTCGTATTACACTTGCAATGCAATGCCATTCATTTTGACAATTAATTAAATTATATTTAAAAATGAAACTTACATTAATATAATTTTAAAAATTATGGTAGGATTTGGATACACGTAAGGTTCAGGAACGTTACACAAAACATACATTTAAAAAAAAACTGAATTAAATATCATTTAGATATTTACAAGGTTAGATAATGCATTAGTCTGCCAACAGCTTAATAAATGTCTTCCAACTCTCGTGTTAAGACCTATGTAATCTCTTAACAATTTAATTTATTACATTTTTATGTAACTCTCCTGAGTAATGATGTGTCTCCGAGCTGGATGATTGTGGTTATCATCTATAGATACAATTTGATTATTTAAGTTTAACACTAGTTTTGCTTTGCAGCTCTTGTGAGCACATAACGTGCATCTCCAATGGTGAGCATCCTTGCTTAAACGAGCATAGCAGTAGGTGTGTCCTTGGTGTAGTATCAACTTCTTGCCTCGTTGCGACTTGATGAACTCAAAATCTGTAAAAAAACGTCCTGCTTATTAAAACAAAATTCATTGTATATTGGCCAGCGAGGTAATTACTTAATACCATGCAATGCATTTAGTTTTGACAATTCAACAATATGAATTCATAGTATAAGAAGTATTGGATTATGAATTTCCTTCAGAATCCTTCGGAGTCTGAATGATTTGGATGTTTGTCGAAGGACCGATGGCCGGTGGAGCAGGCAAGCGTAGTGTGGGACGCCCCCCAGCTAGATAGACCGAGGACAGTAAAAACGTGGCTGGGACAGACTGAAAACCAATGCTGGGATGTTGCTTTTTCCCTTTTCACCCATCTCTTTCTTTTTTGGATCGCGATATAATTTAGTATACGAAATCAGTTTCTTCTTTTTTACTTAGGCAACGTGATGGTCCGAAAGTAGAGTTGTGTACAGAGTGTTTTATTTTATAATAAAAAGTAGATCTCGGAATTACATACTTCCGTGAACATAATTTTTTGTCATTGGACGGTATCCAACGAATATAAGGTAAACGATTAGAAAAATGACACATATATAATTAAAATAAAACATAATATAAATATAATTTCACATCTTATGATAGGATTTGGATACAGGTAAGGCCAAGGAAAGTAACACAAATCGATCATAAAAAGAACAAAATTAAATGTCACTAAGATATTTACAAGATTAGTGTATTATAGCTTACTTACAGCGTAATTATTATCTTACCTTAACTCTATGGCAAATCCCGTCAACAATACTATATTTACTAGGTGGATGGCTGTGTTCAAGACTAGAAGATATAATTTTATTATTTACATTTAAAACGAAATGTGCTTTGCAGTTCTTGTACGTCCGAGAAGTACAGCGCCATCTTTGGACACGACTCGTCGGATTTCGTTTATTGCATTGGTAGTATGTAAAGTTCTTGTACGCAATTATTGACTGTCCTTTTTCAGAATTTGCGTAAATGAAATCTGAAACGAAGAATTGTTTGTGTATTTTTGATTTTATCCCGTTTTAGCAGAAGATAATTTATATATTTATTTATTTAAAAAACACATACAACTATCATCACAGGCTTACCTAATACAATAGTGTAGTTATAGTTATAATAGCTTACAGAGATTAGACTTAAAAATTATATTATTACTAGCTTTCAGAAAAGTAAAATGTGGCCCGTGTGAATTCACTCAGAGTACAATTGAAGCAGTCAATCTGTTGTGACACCATATTGAGCGTATGCAGGGCATGCGTCAGCGGTGCGTGCTGCAGCAGGTTGGTGCGAGCAGGCATGATATAATGAAAAATTAATTATGCTATTCTGGTACTTGTATGTTAAGTAAAACTTTATACAGTACGACATAACTTAGATGTAGCACAAACTTGAAAATTTGCATTCATTCATTTCAATTTTACGAATGTGTTTGGCTTTATGACTTAACAAGTTATTGCGTTTGCGTAAAGATCATTTTCACCTAAAACAGTAATAAGTACTGGTGATTTTGAATGCGCACTCAGTTTAGATGGTGATCGGTCTTACGAATTTTGCCGATTGCTACATTTAAGGTGTGTCGTACTGTACTTACGTATAAAATATTGATGATATATGACATTACATTGAATTTTTGTCCATTTGGATTTCACACATAAATACATAAAGTCACGCTTTTTTCCCTTGGGGGTAAGTAGAAACTACAGAACGCCACCAGCACGCGTAGCATGACGCTTTCTGTTTCTACGAAGAAAAGACACAGCTCTTTAAAAAATGGAGAAACGAAATGTCACTTTGTAGAAAAGTGACATATCGTTTCTCCATTTGACATCGCACCCTAGAAATCTTTCTACAATCTGTCATTTTGTCTTTCATTTTTATCGATCTTTGTCTACGTCCTTTTATATGTAGGCTATTGCAGAAGAAAGTTTTCTATCCCAAACTGTCAAAATCACACTGACAACTGACCGTTGTCTAAGGTAGTGAAGACAATTTGATTTTGTAATCGCCATGCTAAAGACAGTAGAAAACTTTCTACTCGACGGCCACAAAGTATAAACGGTTATCTACAAAATCATGATTTTACAGGAGAGCGTTTTGAACGCAGAACTGTGATAATTAATAGAAGAACAAAGCTATCATCTTCTATTTTACATCATTTAGTTAATAGGGCATTACCAAGGAAATGGTTAAAGCTAATATTACTGTAATATTTTTTTGTTCCAAAATATGGTACATTTCGACTCGTCACTTTGAGAAAAATGGTTGTAGTTGTCTTTAAATACGTGACTTAATATCAGTAAAAATTGTCAATCAAACAGAAAAAAAAATCTAAAGAATTCTGAGTCGATTTATGTAAGAGTGAATTTAGTAAAAAGTGCAGTTGAATCTTTCTACTTTGGTGCCGTCGTACTGTCTACACTGATCGTCATTTTTGTCTACTCTTCCGTCGACAAAACGGTGCTCATGCTACGCGTTCTGCTGTGTTCCTTACATAATCCTTTTGTTTCGTTAAGTTCATACATCTGGTCATACACGCACGCCGGTTGCTAGTACTACGCACCTGACCTTTCTGAAGAATATCACCAATAAAGTCACCATGTCTAGGGCGTCCTCTCCCGTTTTCCACTCGACATTTTCCTGATCGTTTCAATCTGTATTTCATTGCTCACCTTTCCTTTACCATGGAATGCCAACATTTAACCAGAGAAGAAATATTTAAGAGCAATAAGCATGCTGGAAGCGGGCGCGATCCAGTGCAATGTTGCTGATGCCATTGGCACCAGTCAAAGCATCATATCACGACTGTGGTCTCGCTCGGACACTGGCGAGGTGGCTGAGCAGCACACTGGGTATATACGAATTAACACCGAAAGACAAGACCGATTTTTACAAATAACGGCGAGAAGACAACCTACCGCTACAGCTAGGCGATTGGTTTTGAAATTACAGTCGGAGCACCAGGTGCTGATGAGCGATCAAACTGTAAGGAGGAGACTGCATGAAGTCACAGACAATAGCAAGTAAGGGGCATTAGGTGCGGACTTCGATGTCCAATCATTGTTCTTCTAACTGAACAGACCGCTGTGCTGCTGGAGTTTGTTGCGCCACTTCTACTTCCCAGCTAATGCACTAGGAAGTGGTGAAGGGTGGGCGTTTTGGGCGACTGTCTTATGTAATTTTGACGTTCGAAAAGTACTGATTCTCAGCCTAGTTTGAATAAATGACTTTTGAATTTTGAATTTTGTATTTTTGTACTAATGACATAAATACATTCGTAGCTCGATCATAACTGATCTTATGTCATGTTACTCAAAGTCGGCGCCACGTTTTTTCTGTCATTCATGTAGTTGTTGGGGAACTTTAATATTGACAAACTGGTTCCTAAGAACGATATTCTCTGCTGCAATCAGATATCTAATTGCGTAACACATTTTCGTAAATGATTCAGACTAATCTGTTTCATTTTGACATTTCAACAACATTCATTACGTTGTACTTTGTTGAGCAGATTTTTTTTCCTAACTAATGGAACAATGGATTTGCAATTTGTTTCGAAATGATTCTGATCGTGATCGAGCATGTATTACACAATATGCAGTTTCTGAGTTGTCCAGACCGACCCATTCAAACGGATTGGTTTCGTTTTTTAGCACGACTAGCTAGTTAAAAAACAATAAATTTTTCAATTTTTTATTTGTTATTAGGTAGGTACCCAATATGTAAACGGTGACACGGTAAGAATTAGACTAAATCTTTTCTGAAAATTAATGATTCTTATTCTAAATATCCCAATTATATTGTATACCCATTAGAGTGTAAAGTGAATTTAAGTTACATTCAAATTATACGTATTAGGTTAAAACTTAAATTATACTTAGTTAAATACTTAATAATATCATACCATGGATAAGAAATTTATACCTAGCTTTCTACACATTATGATCGTGATAGTTTTTAAAGTTAAGAACGTTTATCCTAAAATCCTCCTGTTTTGATTCATTTGGCAATATTACTTACTTAGTATGGAAATAAGAAATGTGGCTAGCTAGTGAACTAGAATATTGATTATGAAATGCAATAATTAATATCTTAACACCGAATAAATTTAGTTTTAGATATAAAAAAGGAATTTGGAAAGTTTCCAAATACTTTTTTATATTTGACATCTATTTGCGACATTGCCCACTTTCAGAATAAGCGCTCTTAAATTATAAACATTAAAAACCTATTTCGTAAAAAACATTAAAAAAAAAAGTTGGAACGACCTTACGAATTATGAAAAAGAAAATTAGAGATCCTCGCAATAAGCCTTTTCATTTAATATATCACACGGTAGCAAAACTTTTTTTTAAGTTTGCCTGAAAAGTGACCCGCATATTCAAAATTAATTTGTTTACGTTACACGTCCATGTTTGTTTTCGGTGAAAATACATATGTGTATAAAATTTCAACTTAATCGGTCCATTAGACTCGGAGCAAGTTGGCTGTGACAGACGGACAGACACCCAGCCAGCCACCCAGACACACGACTGATCCTATAGGTTCCATTTTTTCCTTTTGAGGTACGGAACCCTAAAAATGTTCGTAGAAAGACACCAGTTATTTAATTTGACCAATGTTCGAATAAAATACAACCCATCTAATGTTCATAAGTTCATTCGAATTTCAAATAGTTTCCGTTCGGAATTAAAACCTTATCGGGTTCATGGTTATGCTTAAAACTAGTACCTACGATTTTGTTCGAGGAGACTACAATTAACGCGGCCCTGCATTTTTCTTTACGTTTAGAATTCAAGCAGAACCATCGATTCTTATTTTTATATCGGAAGTAAGTGTAGTCCTTATAGATAATAAACAAGAAGTCTTGTGGCCTTCCAAAAAATCGTAAACCTGAAATAAAAATACTGTTAAAGTAAGTAAATCAACAATTAATAATTAAAAATAACCATACCGCCAAAACTTGTTTACTTACACATAAATAAATTGCATAAATGATATTGAATCAAAAAAATATTCAACCTGAATAGAGGAGTATTTTGAATAAATAAAAACGGTTTTTGAAAATATGTGTCGTAAAATATGACCGTAACTCTGACAATTTGTAACTTTATTATTAATAATACTTTGTGAATAAAAAAAATATTAGTGCGTATAGTACTCCTGATCTGGAAAATGAGATTAAAACATAATTTGGGCAACATAGCACGATTCACAGGCAATAATACTGTGCAATAAATAAACAAGGTAAATTATAATTAATTTTTTAAAACCCCGACACAAACATTTCCTTGTTTCTCTTTCCTACTCCATCACCAGACCCTGTTCATCATCTATCTATAACCTATTCATTGAGACCATTCCAATGAGCCCATACACGATACCTGTGCTGTTAGTTGGTAAGGGAGTCGGGTATCCTGTAAATTCTACGTGATGCTGTAGCATCAGTGCAAGGTACAATGTTCTTCTAATATCATTAAAGTAACAGAATACTAAATTTCAAATCGTTCAGACCTGTGGAAGACGCTCACATCAATTCATCAACTAGAAAAGAGCTGATAATCTTCAAACGGCTGAACCGATTTTGTTAAAACATGTCAAAGAACCATCGCTAGAAAACCTGCTTTCAAATAAAAAAACCGCATTCAAATCGGTGCACTCGTTTAAGAGCTAGGGTGCCACAGACAGACACATAGCGGTCAAACTTTTTGCGTCAGGGGTTAAAAACGGGAACGTAAAATTTATAGCTTTATTGTCATACTTGGATATATTTGTCATAGTGTAAAAAAACGTCAGGATACAACAATTAATATACTTTATTTCACTTATATAGAATATAATATCTAGATACACATTTATTTCTATGAGGTGAAAAAGACTTAAAAATAAACTTAATCGTAGTTGCGGCAGTGAAAACAATATCTAAAAGATGGTCAACACCGCATCAACATCCATTGTGTAGTTGGGGAACTATGTAAGTGCACACAGACAGGCAGACACAAAATTCAAGTTTGTTTTATACTACGAGTATTTGTGTGAAATAATTGTGGTGGTGGTTGTGGTGGTGTAATTATGGTGGTAGTTTTAAGGTTATTAAACCTTCAAATGAGAGTTCAAAAAGAATTCAATACTCCAAGCTCAACTGAATAGAATACTTAGGTATTCCATTCAGTTAAGCTTCGTCCAAAAATTATGTTAATAATGTTCGGAGGAATATTTAACTCAATTTTGAAATCTACTTCATTCTAGACGAAAAAGTTTTCAGATGATGAATGATTATGATTGTAGCTGATAGCTAACATTTTATCATCGGCGCTTATGAAAAGTTTCGCCTTGCAGCCTGTGCTACCCCGGGCGGTGCATTGCCAGCAGTTTTTGAGTGTTGCGTCGGCGTGTTGAGTTCGAATGAAAGTGTATTTATTGTAGAGGATCATCGTTGTTCCACATGCCGTCTTCACATAGTGAAAACCTGAAAAAAACCGAGGTGACCTATGTACCATCGCGATCACACATATCTACCACTTTGAAAACGAAATCCCGTGCACACCTTTTTTTTCGTAAGTAAGCGTTACTACGAGTATAGAGGCCGATCGATGCAAGCAGGAATAGTCCTTACGGAGTTCAGATATGCGATATCCGCGATAGTACCTCTATACCCAAAATTTGCCAGTTATGCGTAAGTCCCAAGTAACAGGGGGCGACATTATTGCCATCAACCGGGGACGAATCCAGACACCGAAGCCCTATTATGAAGAATCACACTATGTTTGTGCCGCCGTGTTTAACCCGCGTAGGCCCCGAGTACAGTTCGTGCTACGCCGTAGCACTATTGTAGCAAACCACTTGAGAGCTACGCGCTGCGCTGGTTTTGACTATTCGACCCGGTATACATTTATAATGTGATGAAAAAATGGCTGCGTCGCTATTTACCTCCCGCTCGCATTACCGCTGTCACTCATAAAAACTGGTCTAGATCGCAAAAATTACAAAAATATTCTAATTCCATGCTTTATGCGCACGGGTAGTGCTCACGGATAGTGCCTATGTACGATCACGGTCAAAGGTTCCAACAGTCATCTTCCTAAAAGGTGAGTTTCGACAAATAAAGGAGAAGAAATCAATTTATATTCCCGCCTAGATCAAGGTCCAGTACTGAATCTGTCACTCCCCTTATGGATCAGTCACATCATATCCGTGAAACATCGGCTTTTCCGAAGAAAACCGATTCGACCTTTAACCGTGGTCGTAGTTTTGAGGTCTGGTATATTTACCTTTATTTAATTGAAATTTCGGGGGTGGATGTGTGTGGTCGTCCTCGCAGGAGATAACTTTATTTTTGGCATCTACTAATAACTTTGCATTGCACTTTTGACTGCTGCGAGCTGTACATCGCCAAAGGTGGGCATCCTTGCACACTTTGGCACTAAAGTACGAGTACGAGTATTTATTATGCAATATAACATGAGCACCGTTTTGCGACTTGATCAACTGGAACTCTGAAACAAAGATGTGAATTTAAATGTTATGCTCTAGGAATTCAGCTATTCTGAGGGTGAATAAAATTTATGATATCTGACAGTTCATGTCTTAGTAAGCATCATTCATCATTGTAGAATATGACATGTATTAATAATGAAATCATCGATTCCAGGCATGAGGTTGCTGCCAGGGTTGCGAGTTTGTCCGAAAGGGATATCGCGGCCCCGGCACACAGGCAACGGAAGGAACACGGGTAGGTTTTAGTCAGCACCACCCAGAGCGGGAGAAGTTATTTGACAATTTCCCACATTCAAAAAAAAAAAAAAAAAGGCTTGAGGTGTGAAAATATTGGTTCAAGATTTTAAAAACGAATTACCTACCAACAAAAACACTGCCTTTATTTAAAAAAAACAGTGAAACAATCGGTTATTCGGGGATGTTTGCTCAGACGAGGATTGCCGGCTTTCATGCCATCATCCGAAACCGGTATGCCTCGATCCTTCGCAGGATGCATGCTACAGCATCCTCTGCACGTTGTGCAGGAGGTGGGATTGTCCGATGCTGCGTCACAAGTACGTACTACATACTACGTGGATAGTGTGAGGTCCGACTCCAAACAAACATAAGATTATTAATCATAATCTTATGCTTTTATGCATTGTAATATGTGTCATGTGTGCCAGCTAAATGGTTGTACTCGGATTTGTGAAAAAATTCACAGCAGTAGTATATATAACGAAGTTATAAGAAAAACTATCACTACTAAGAAGGCTTTACAGGTTAACGAGTAATAACATTTTCTAATCCGCATCAGACACCTCTTCAATCCCTTTCTCAAATGCAGTCAGTGCATCTTCCGGTGATGAAAACTGTTTTCCTTGAGTAGATTTTTTATTTTAATGATATCGTAAACTTTCAAATTTTGCTATCATATCTCGGCACCATTCTACCCGAATCTCCTTCTCAGCTTGTGCGGTACCGGTACCCAGCGTGAAACTATCTTCCTTACCCGAAGATGCCCGTATAGAATTTCATGCACACTTTCCGATACAATCTGCAGTATATGCTGAATCTCTTCATATGTAATTCACCTATTCTCTTGAATTATTTTTTTCATAGGCAGCACGTTTTCTTATCTAACAGCCGTCATAGGGCGGCTACTTCTTTCTTCGTCCGCCAAAGTTACTCGACCGTAACCGAACCCTTCATTGTAAGCCAAAAAAAATCGATAAACTGCGTGTCGGACCACACGCACTTTACCGGTTTTTTTTTGGCAACTGATCTGAAACAGTGTTAGCTATTGTGCCATTAAGGGTTGAGTGAATATTTTAGCAAGTACCGAAATGCACGGCTAGGAATGAATAAAAAAGAATATACATTTTTAGTAATGAATATCTGTTTTTTTTATAAATAAAGTGCAATCAATCTTAATAGGTTTCCGTGAAAACTCAATGTAGGGAACGGTACGATATTTTTATTAAACACATTATGTTACACACTTATTAAACCTTGTGCAGACTGGCGTGACGCAACAGCGCGACGCGAGTCTAACAAAACAATTTCTAAGAAAACTTCACGGTAGAACAATTACCGATCTCGCGTCGCGCCGTCTTCGCGTCGTGCGAGTCTGCGCGAGGCTTTAGTCAAAAATAAACTAAGTTGCTTAAAATCCGAGAATTTTATTTTTCTTTAAGAACATACTTATTTTGTCAAAAAATATTACTATAATAACACGGTCCTCATAAGCAACAAATAAGCAAATTGTACTAACGGTAGGTTAGCACAATTTGCTTATTTGTTTCAAATAATGATCGCTCGACTGCGGTTAAAAGATCCGCGCTCAATGGTCCACTAGCGCCACTCCTTTAAAAAAATATTATCTCGTGACTGAGAAGGAATTATGAATAACGGCTAGTAAGGACCCTCGATGAGTGTGTCTAGAATTTTCCAATACCTTTCATAATGTTTCATATTGAGACACGAAGTAACAAAATTTGATCTAAAGAAAATCGGCCACATTCATCTAGATGGAATTTTTTCGAGTGGCTCGGCGGCTATAGCAAGAATCCTTAAGGTGGTTAGATATGAACTTCTTCGATTGTACACCTGAGCATGTTATAATATAGGTCTACATTATTTAGCCATCAACCACGTGATATGGTTATAAGAATGTTTTCATTCAAACTATGCTCGATAGTATATCCCCTTGCGAACAACATATTTCCGAGGTTATGGTTATTAGTGCTCCAACCATATTTTCCATACGAATCTAGTACTATTGTAGCATTGCAGCGCTTAGTTTTACTCTCCGTGCAACGCCAATGGTGTATGTCTTTATTTTTACCGTAACGATAGTGGTAATAAGTGAACTCGTTGTGTAGTATTAACTGCGTCCCTCGTTGTGAATTGATGTACTTGATATCTGAAAAAAAAAATGTCTTCGTTTTTCAAGCGATGTTAGGTACCTACTTCAATTGTTGTAACGATTGTTACAGAAATCATAAATAACAAAACTCAAACAACTGTTTAATAAGAAGACTGAATATAATTGATATTAACTACACATCAATTATTATAAATAATTTTGTAAAAGTCGAATAGCCGAACTCAGAATTCAATTGCGTTTTTGTTTATTAAAAACTTTTTCACGTACACATTCCAAATTTATGATTGATTAATTTTGGAACATGCACGTGAATGAAACATACATTAAATTTAGTACGAGTAAGGAGAAATTAATTACTACAATTTGTGTTATCAAATTAATAAAAAATCATTCAGAACTGGGGCATTTTGTAAGTATAAGTTTACTAAAACGCAAAAGTGTTTATACAAAAGATGAGCACACGTTCTAAGAGAATCACTTTACAATATATTATATTGTATAATTAGGCGCCAAATATAACCCATAGAACATATTTGAATCAGTGTAATAGAAATATAAAATAATTACTACCGTGGGTTACATTAGGTAGGTACTATTGAAGAAGTTCATATCTAACCTTCGTAAGGACTATTCTTGCTTGCAGCGCTCGGAGGCTATATTTGATGGTACTACGTTAATGTGGTTAAGATATTTTTGGTATAATAACCCTGTTAGATTGGATTTTTAACAGGTGAAGCGGATCTGAATGTACCTATGACAGTATGTGGCCTTTAAACATTCTTGTCTTAATTAAAGACTGTAGTATTTCCCATTACTAAGAATATATTTCTGAGGTGCATGACTATGTTACATATTCTTATTCTTATCCCAGTTTTCGACCTTCGACGGTTTTGATTTATGACTGACTTTTGTTTTATTTTTTATCAAAATCAACCGCAAAATTCCTTTAAGTAATTTTCGCGATTTCTTAAAGTTTTGGATTTGGCCATTCATGCACACTTAAAAACTCACTTTGTTACTTTAAATTAATGTGTGGTTTAGGGTAGGTAAACAAAAACGAATGTTTTATACTTGCAATAATAAACAAGTTTAATAAATAGTTGTTTTATTTAAGCAAACCCTGACGTAACGCCCTTCTTTAGTAACTACATAATTCCGAGGCGGATGATTGTGTTCAGTGCCAGCTACACGTTGGATTTTGCCGTCGTAGTCAAGAACTAACGTAACATTGCAGCGCGTGCGTTTGCTTTCCGTGCAAAGCCAATAACGGATGCATTTTTTTCTGACGTGGCGAAGATGAAAATAAGTGAAATCCTTGTGTAGTATTAACCGGGTCCCCCGTTGTGAACTGATGTACTTGATATCTGAAAAAAGTATTTTTTTATTGTCTCATCGGCGAAGAAGTGCAACTTATCATAAAACTGGCCTTAACGTTAATGTGGTGGCAATAGAGTTGCCACCGTCTGTCAACAAAACATCAATGTTATTACTGACCAAACCTTTTATTAAACGTGAAATATAATTCGTGAATAAATATTTACGGAATACGGTGCTAGTTCCTCGTTTCGATGTTCGATATATCATTGCCGTTAGAAATGTTCAGAATGAAATAAATCAAAACAAGGAACTACGCAAAGTGGTACTTTACATGTTGAGCACTGTATTTTCGATCTCTTATTGCGAGTTCTTGAGCTGCACACACGACAGCGTCTCCACGAGCCGAGTTGCTCAAGCCGGTGGATGCCCACGTTAGCCAGGCGGATCTCATCAGTGACTCCCAGTACCTTCTGCCGATTTTTTGACCGCTTTGGCCCTTCCTCTGACAATTGTGACTGGCTCTCCAAGCTGTTCTGTACAAACTCTTGGTGTAATATAAGCTGCATGCCCCGATGTGAACCCATGTACACGATTTCTGGAAGAAGTGAAGTTTTCTTTTATTATTTACCCAATTTTTTTTTTCATATATTTTTGACATCGTCAATCCGTTTGTCAAGCGTGGTTAATTATTATAAAGAAATACTCACCTAGTCGTTCATCAATAAACACATACACAAACTACGGCAAATACTACATTAGGTAATCTAATCTCATCTTTAACCCAACTATATTTTACTTAATAAATAAAAATAGCTGTCCTAGCAGCGCCCTGAGACATGGCCTCTTGGTATTCACCAAGTTTCCTAACTTTACTTACCTAGACGTCCATATCCTATAGCGGTCTCAAATCGACTGCGCTGTTTCCTCTACATAATTCCAAAAACACCTTGGTCGAACCCACAATTTTCAAAAAAAAATTGGTGTGTGGTTTCAGTTTCTCTATTATTCTAAGGGTCCTTTAGGGCACTGCTTAATCCCCTACACATGATAACCACATGTGGCACTAGTATTGTGAGCTGCAATTGGAAATCAGAAATTTTACTCGTTTCTTTAGAATTTGTTGAAATATTGGACGGCTGGCAGTTGTTTGTATCCCATTACAAAAAGAATTCAAACGTTTCTAAGTAGTCCGATATAGTGTCTCGGTTTTAAAATAAATAAATCATGTTGCACCTATGGTGGCGACCTGTATCTATAGATAAGTCAATTTTGTTATCAAATTAATAAAAATGCAATTCAATTGTTTAATAAAAGGAAAATATTTATACAACAGATAAGTACTTAGAGAATAATTTAAAAACATTTAAGTTTTTTTATTAAAAATATTTATGTACTTATAAATGTTATTGAAGACACCAAATATACAGAACATTTGAATAAAGTCCTAAAATTACATTGATCGTTACCTATTATTTCCAAAATAGTATTTTTATTTAAAAAAAATACTTTTGAAAAATTCACTTCGTTTTAAAATATTCACCTTTATGATAATAATATTTGGGAGGCGCATGATTGTGGTAATCGTGTACGAATAAAACCTTTCCGTCTAAGTCTAAGACTAATTTTGCTTTGCAGTTTCTGTGAGCACAGGCTGAGCATCTCCAGTGATGAATCCCTTTATTCTTGACTAGGCGAGCATGACAGAATGTGTACTTGTTGTACATAATGAGTTTCATGGTGCCTTCTGTCGACTTTATCACGTGGTAATCTGAAACAGATTAAAGGTTGGTAATTTAAATGTGAATGCCCTAAGCCTGTAAAATATGGGCTATGGAAAATCCACCAATTTTTACAACTGTTAACATCTGTATTAACTGCACATATATTATTATTTTAGATTCTGTATATTTAATACTTATTTTACAAATTACATAAAATGCATTAATTTATCAAAACCATTCTAATACTGTATCGTAATTTCATTCAAACATTTTTCGTCAATGTGTTTTTTATACAATGTGACATTTAACCGGTCGTAGCCCTAAAAAAAGAAAGGTTTATTCAAGCCGCGGTTTGACATTGACGTGCGCTTTACGTCACTTTCGAAATTTTTCAGAATTTTATGGTGTTACCTGTAATTTTTTGATTATTTTAGGTCTAGTTGACGAGGATATCCGTCAAGCCATAGAGTGAAACTTCCCACAGACCATATTAGCCTTATTTTTATAGTAAAAATAGAGATTTAAGCCGCGTGTACATGCGTTTACCTTAAGGAAACAGTGGGGTTTACCTCAAGGATTCACTGGGGGCCCATCGGTTTTCTATTGTTTTTTTGCTATACAAGTCACTTGAATTAGATAAAATGAAAGAGTTATTACGTCATGAATACATTATAATTTTAATATCATTAAAACTACGTGACACGGAGAAAAAAAAAACTTTTTAATTTTTAAACGTAGTTCTAGAATTTTCAACCCATTTTTTTATTATATAAATTATTTTATTTTATTTCATCTGTTCAATCAGAAAAAGCGTTAGGTAGGTCTATCGTTCACTTAATAGACTGCCGTAACTAAGTCATTACTAAGAATATTCAAATGGAACCACATTTATTGCATATTGAAAAGTCATTAGTTTATAATCAATCTGACCGGAAGTGAGTGCTGGATGGCTATGAATAAGTTGAGAATAGACAACTCTATGGTCAGCATCAAACACTATTCTCGCTCGACATTTCTTGTTGTTATGACAGGTACAACGCCAATGGTCTGTGCCTTTCTTTTGGATCCGCATATGGTGGCAGTAAGCGAAACCATTGTACAGGATTAAATCATTTCCCATTCGCGACTTTACGAACTTGAATTCTGAAACAAATAAATATGTCACCACTTCTACCAGAAACACTAACTAAGAGGAACAATTTTTCTTTCGAAAAAACGATAATAAGCATAATTATTTACTCACATTTACTGCAGTATTTTTAATACCTACACTAGCGTGCGCGCGTGTATATAACAACATTATACGTGCACCTAATCTGTGTAATCTACACTGTCGATAATTAGTGGTCATGACAATAACCAGTCTGTGCGTGTATACTGTGTATCATTCGTCCGACCCTTGCCTAGCACTGTAGAAGCCACTCCGGCCCCAAACGAACTTTAATCGCGTGGCGTACTACGCCACGAATACACGTACACAGAGGCCTCCGCCGTTAAGCGACGTGACGTTACCTTCCGGGAGAGGCCTCCGCCGTCACGTCTGACGCTGACGCGGTCCTGCCGCTAGCGTGAGGCGCCACAAAGCGCCTCCCCTATCCACAAATCCTCACATCTCTGTTCGACAGGGTCGTCGCCGAAGCGCCGCAGCCCAGCTCCTCCACGCTGCCTGCCTGCCTACCTTCCTACCTATCTGACTGCCTGCCTGCCCGTCTGCCTGATCCTGCCTGCCACCTATCCCGAGCATCCCGTGACTCGTGAAGCTGGCCTAATCTTAATATCTTTTTTTTATTATTTCTAATCGTGACTAATGTTTAACTTCCTCCCAGAGGTAATCGTAAGATCGGGAGGTGTATACAATACTTAAGTATGGGTGTGGTTTGTGGTCCAATCGGCGAGCAATAAGATGGTGATACGATGCGGTCGAAATGGGCGTCCATGCTTAAGGACATCACTCGTTATAAAAGCACCGCTCCGACACGGCAAAGAACTTGCCAATCAAGTTACGAAAAATAGACTTTAATACATTTGATTTAAAATCCTAACTTGATCGGCAAGTTATTTGCCGTGTCGGAGCGGCACTGTTATAATGAGCGATGTCCTTTGGGATATGAATTCTCGATACGACGATACGCCTGATTTTGAACTTCACGATGCCAGCTTAAGTAACCACAGCATAAACTTATGCCTTGTTCCTTTGGGGGTAGGCAAAAACTATAGAACGCTACTTGCCACAATCATACTCTTTTGCTTCGTTTACGTCCATACATCTGGTCATACACGCACGTCGGTTGCAAGTACTACGCACCTGACCTTTGTGAAGGTCATCATCAAGCCACAAATTCCTCACACACTGACTTATCAATTGTAACTTTTGTGGAAAATCTTCTACTTTTACAATGTTTGTAAATATATGAGAACCATGTATCTATTACATAAGTAATTAATTTATCTGTTGTTGCTCTCTTTTTACCTATTGTGGTACAGTAATTTATTTTTTTATTTTTAGATGCATCGTCTTCACATATAATTATATAACTAATGTACCTACATATACAAAATATTGTACAACATTTTAAAAGAGTAACGGTGGAGTTTCTTCCCCTTTCTTCTCAATACAAAAACTACCTTTTGGAAGGGGCGACTAGAATCAATTAATTTTTTTGTAATTTTTGACGCTCAAATGTACCTTGCAAGGGCCTATTTGAAATAAATGATTTGAATATGACTTTGAATTAAATTAAAAATTATGTTGAAGGAAGGTAACAGTTAACGAGTAGAAATAGTAGCGAGTCTTTCTTTTGACAAGTGTTTAGTTTTACAGTAGTTGTCCCACTCGATATGAATTGCTTAACAAGTTCTTATTATAGTAAAACATTCGTGAAACACAACATCCAAGTGAGTTGCTGCGTTTAAAAAGTTGATCAGACCGTACCACACAATTCCTTTTTTTAGAATAGAATATTCTTTATTATGTACACCATAAAAATACAGATATAAATGTAGACATTTTACATAGGGTGACACAATGGGCGGTCTTATCTTAGAAGTAGTTTAAAAGGACAACATCAAAACCTTAAAAATGTAATGTAATGTTTTAGTATGTTTATATTAAAATAGTTGCGCCTCGCGGTTTCACCCGCATAAGTCTCGATCCCGTGCGAATATCGGGATAAAAAGTATCCTATGTCCTAACCCAAGTCATGGTCTACCCATGTGCCAATTTCATCCAAATCCGTTGAGCTGTTTTTGCGTGAAAGCGTAACAAAAAAACATTTAAAAAATCAAATCTTTTCTCTTAAGGTAAGATTTATTACATGGAATCTAAACTAAATGTATAGTTTTAATTTAATAAGTCTTACCAATGGGTATCGATTTACCCAGTAACTGGGTTGTGGCGGTCAGATAGGCAGTCGCTCTAAAATACTGGTATTCAGCTGCAGATTGAATAAGTAGTTTGGTTAGCCGAATAAATACTTCTCGTTTCTTACAAATTTATTTATTTCACAACCATTGATTCGGTTCTTATTCTAATTTAACCAAAATAAATATTGGTTGATATCATTCAACGATTATCATTTTATTAAACATTAACGTAAATATTATCAAAAATCAAGGCACAGTCAATAATTGCACCTAACTTAAAAACTGTTCTTAAGCTACGGTTTCCTAGAAGAGCGGTGACCGCCTCACAACGGCCGCAGTGACGGCTGTCATGACAATGATGGCAGCGAAAACATTTAAATCGTTAGATTCGCCCTACCGCATCAGTGGCATTTCTGTTTCGTTTTGATACCTCTAACACCCAATGACGTATTGACTTGACTTGATTCAGTATCTCTTCTCAGTAAAGACTTCTTCGCGTCAGTAAGTACGGTGAGGGCAAATGTAGCGATTTAAGCGGTAGGGGGCGGGGTTTGACTTTGCGATGTCAAAAACGGTCGCTAGGAAAACACAGCAACTTACTTTCATATAATTATAACATTTCAGTGATACATTCGCCGGTAAATTGCAGACGCTATGTGGCAGCCAGCGCTCTTCTAGAAAACCTGTTGCTACCAACCAAGGTTTGGTTGTAAGGTCAGCAACGAAAGTCGATAACACTGATACTTTTACAAAATGATTGTAATTGCCACAAAATAATCCAAATAAGAGTTATTGTTCTTGAATTATAAAACTGTGCAGGTTTAAAAAAAAATTATATGGTGTAAAGAGTTTATTCTACTCTATTTATTCCAAAATTCTTGTTTAATAAATTAAGTGCCAAAGGACCTTCATTGCTGACTGTACTACTCCAAAAAGAATTATAAACAGCTGATTGTAAATAACTTTTCATAAACTTTTATTTTTCTATGTAAAAATATCTTGCAAATAATATTTCTTCACGACAGACTGCTGTCTAGTTTTCTCAGTGAAGTTGTATCGATTTAACTATACACGGTTAATTTTAGCTCGTTCTGGAACGAAAAGCCATAAACTCGATCATCGAACTCGAAACGATTGGGACTATTATTTTCAATAAATTACAATTTAAAAAAAACACGAAAAATCTAATTTATTGTTTTTTTTGTGAAATAATGAGAACTCGAAGTAACTGCGATCAATGCATATGTGTGTAAAACGTATCGACGAACGGCAACACTTGCGAACGGTACCCATTGATAAATCCATTCATCGATCAGACAGCATAAAAACACATACGCAATAGATAAATAGGTACACAAATAAAAATACGAAAAGCGAATTCAGACTTTATTTCTTAACCGTAAACAGTAACAAATAGAAAATTCACCAAACTAGGTACAAGGTAAGTAGGTACGCAGTTTACTAAAATTATTCTGAGAAGTGTCCGACCGGACTTCAAAAGGATGCACAACCGAATTCCGCGGTTAAGTGTATAAAAATAAGGTCTTAATTCGGTCCAATATTTTCATAGAAAAGGGCACCACCATCTTATAATGAACTCTATTCGACAGATCAAACGATTCATTTTTTCTGTTTACATTGCCTGCCTCTGTAGAAGCCGCGTAGCTACTCGCAAGCAAGCATTGTCGTATAAAAATTGGTTTAGGCAGTATTCTTTTTATTTATCATAAATATGGTAGGTAGGTATGCTTATTAAGTACCTATTAGCTCGATTGGTCGACACTCGATTCAAGGCCTTAAATACAACTCCCAAGCGTACTCGTCGTGTCTAGTTGAAAAGGTACGAGTACTAGTGATTTCGTGATGCGAGAGTGGTGAATGAAATTTCAATTGGTTTCTCTCGTTTACGAGGAGATGTGATAGTGGTAAACACCGTGCCGTGCTTCCGATACAAACGAGAGATAACAAGGAGAATGAACTTACACCAACCTATCGTACCAGAAATGAAATACCTACTTGCAGGTACTTACTTGCAGCCGGACTCGCACACGCACAGCTGTGCCGCGCTACGTCATCACCGAGCGGATCGCGTACGATCTTGCGTTTATGAATGAAATAGTGGAAGCGCTACTAAGATTTAACTCGAATGACAGAATAAAAGTGATAAATTTCTAACTTCTATATTAGATGTCTTAAAAAAACAATAACAATGCTAATAGTACCTATTAATCGTCTGGAGTCACTGTGTTTTGGCTCCAGAACGATTTAAAAATAATCGTGTATAACATTAAGCCATTTTCCCGAAGGGTTGGGCTGAGGTGTACTTATAGTACACTCACGTTTCGCCAGTTATGTTAAAATCCTATGTAACAGGGAGCGAGACAATTGCTTGCAAAAAAAAAATTGCTATTTAAACTATAACATGACAATAGGCCTAGTTTCCCCGAAGGGTTGGGCAGAGGTTTGCTACTGAGAAATTCCAGATAGAAAACCCTTTGCCCAACCTGGGAATTGAACCCAGGACCATCATCAGGTCATGTTCAGCAGTAGCGATTGCGACCACTTGAACAACGTGGCAGTTGAGTCAGTTCAACTCTTCGATCAACAATAGTACTAGATTACCGATGAACGCATCATAAACGGCCGGAAAAATAAGACTACAAATAATGTTGTGGTCTCATTTCCCATAATAGTTTATTCAACCTTACTGCTTAGAAATTATGTTTTAATTTTCCATAAATATTTTTGCTCTATCATTTTAAAATTATTTTTACTTTTCAATCGAAGTAGTAAATATATCTCAGCCATCTGGTTACATTAGCCAGCTAATTGGACGCCTAGGCCGTTCATTAAACGCCGACATCCAATTTAGTTAAGTTAAACTTGGTAAAATAGGTAAGGCTAGGTTAGAACTGTGACCAACCGCTATTTCCAAGTTGCTCGCTGAATTTTTTTCACCATTTGAATCACTTGGCTGAGTCTAGGTCAGCCATTTTTAAAGGGCTGACTTTCAATACGCCAAGTTGTTAAACGTTGTATGATTCTGGTTCAATTAACTATCGGCCTAGGTGTCCAATTGGGTGCCGACGTTTAATGAACGGCCTAGGCGTCCAAGTAGCTGGCTTATTTAACCAGATGGCTGTGACAAATTTATTGCAAACGATAATAAACTTTATATTGGGGGTTAAGGTTTATAACCAAGTTATACACATCGCGGCCACTTGAGCGATATGTTTTTATTACAAATCATTTTACTACAGAACCCAATAACCTATTTTTTGTAAAAGACAGATCGTTATTGGTGGTAGACAGCATAATTCTATCTGTCATTCAATGTCGTCCCTCAATTCCGTAAGATTCCTTATTCTCAGACAGATTATTGGGACGTTAAAACCATAGACAGATAGGATTTTCTATGTCCAGTATGCCAAAACTGGTGATAGATAGGTTATTGGGTTTGGCCGTTAACCTAGTAGTATTGTTAATCGAAAGTTAAACTATTTAATTTTAAAATATTTCCCGTGGCGAATAATAAACTCGGGTGGTGGGTGATTATGCTCATGGTTCTCGTTCTTGATTGTATTATCATCAAATAATATTATTGTTGCCCTGCATTTCTTGCTTTGCTTCGATGAGCATCGCCAATGGTTGGTACATGCCCTCGCGTATTTTCGCTGATGGCAGAAAGTGAAGCCATAGGCCAAAATTAACCTCGAACCATGACTTGTATTTATAAACTGGTAGGTTCCTGGAACAACTTAATTTATTTAATCATATGGCAATTAATTATTAGTATTAATTAATAGGTAATCTACATTAATCTGGAACAAAACAGTAAAACAAAACTAAAAAAAAACAAACAAAGCCAGCACAATGTTAATAAACGTCAAGTTACTCCCTTACAACTAACTGTATTGTTCGCTGTAGGCTATCCAAATAAAATAAAATAAAAAGGCCAAAAAATTTGAATAAATAAGTAAGTATAAAAATAAATACTCCACCATCATTTTAGTGGGTATGATATGTTTATCACATAAAATGACGCGTGCTTTACTTGTGCTATATATTGAACGATATGATGTTCACAGAAAAAAAATAAAATGTCTTATGTCTTATATTTTGTTCCAATACCTATCTATTAGAGATAATTTATTTCAGTGTTAGGTGTGGTATTAAAATAATACTTTAAATACAATGTTCGTGCAAATTGAAACGTAGTTCAAATTAACCACAGTTTTTAATGATTAAGAAAAAAGTTGTATAAAAATAAAGAAAAGAAACAAAAAAAATCTCGTAAAAAAACAGGAATAAATACCGTATAATTAATTAAAAAAAAATGTAAATAATATTTGAGTAACATAAAAGTGTGCACCCTTTAATTAAGGCTGTGATTTTGAAATCGCAGCTGTCGCCGGCGCATAGGCGGCTGTATTTTGATAGATTGCAAAGGTTTAGGAGGTCCCAAAGCTACTGAAAGGTCGCATTCCTCTACTCGATTCAACCATTTACCATATTCAGCCACCATTCTAGCTCTTGAGCAGTTAACAGTCTTCCAAAATGCCGAAAACTTAATGTAGATATAAGAAACCCTTCCTCTCAGCATACTAATGTCGACATTTGTAATGTTAGGCATAGTATTAATCAAGGATTGAAAGACAAAGTGGGCTCTTTTGTTCGGGAGTTGGACAGCCAAAGGTTTAGTAAGTGCATCCTACTAAAAGCGCATCTATAGCGGGTACCTGAAAAAAAAGGAATAATAACCATGTGCTATTGCATCGGTAAAATCTGGTGAATGAAGGTGTTATTCCGAAGGCGACTGCAACCGCCAACCGCAACGGCAGCGCCGCCCAATCGCAACCACAGACCGCAGCGACACGACTGGTCTCTATGTGACTTGATGAAAACGCCAACATCGTGTCCGTCTGTGTGACCGCTTAGATCTTCTTAATAACAAAATCGACTTCGATGCGGTTTCACATCATTTGAAATATTTTGTAACATCTATTCCGGGAGGTTTATGTGAATCATACATTCATATTTAACTGTAATTTAACTTAGATTATAATTTCGGGATTTATATCAGGATACCGGCTTATTGGTAAAACACTAACAACCTCTTAAGGGGTCATTGTACTCATTATTATGAACGACTTTTATTATGCGACCAAACCTGAAATCGCGAATCATTTTGTCGAGTTATGCGAACATAAATGTATGGTACAGTTTTTTTATTTTTTTATATATCTTATTGCCGAGCTGTTCACAGTATTATATTTATGCTCGTGACTGTAAATACTTGAATTTTAGATTTTGATATATTGGCCATCAGAACCTAAAATGATTCGTGGCGGTTGCCGTTTAATATTATAATCAGATGGCGGTGGATGGTTATGGTCTAAGTTACCAGCTACGATTTTATCATGACCATCAACAAGTATGTGTGCCTTGCAGTTTTGTCTGGAGCGTCCCGTACATAGCCACTTGACAGTCTCTTTGGAAGAACGAATGAAGCGGTATGTGTACTTCTTATGCAGAACCATGAACGGCTTGCCTTGCTTTGAATTGATATACTTCAAATCTGAAATAAAGCTATATTTAAGTATCAAGTTGAAAGATGAATGATTTCCTAGCGAGAAAATACAAAACCAAGTCAGTTCAAACAAGCATTAAAAGACGTGAGGAGATAAGATAATTTAATTCTGATAAAATTACAAACTTGATCTGATGAACATATTTTTGGAATCAAATCAAATGAAATAAACAAATAAGTGTATAATAAAATGACCTTCAAACTCTTAACAAAAGAAAAAAACTGGCCAAGTGCGTGTCGGACCACGCATATAATGAAGGATGGGATGAATTTATCCCAAGAACTAACTTAACATTGCAGTTGAAAAAGAAAGTCTCCCACACACATTCCAACTGCAAATGTAAGTTTGTATGCACAATATTGAGAGATTTACCATGTTATTTTAAAATCATAGACTTCTTATATGTTTTCCTGTAATCTATGAGTCAAGAACATTATCAGATTTTTTTTTTATTTAGGCTCAGTAGTTTCCGAGATAACGGGGATAATTTTCATATATTTTCTTGAATATCTTAAAAACATTTATTTTAAAATTATAAAAAATATATATTTGATATCCTCACAACAAGCCATTTCATTATGTCACACATGGTACAATTTACAAAAGTTTTTTTTAAATTTTCCTTTTTGCCCACGAAAAGTCACCATCATATTCAAAATTAATTTATTTAGGTTATACGTCCGTGTTGGGCATAGAAATTCATATGTGTACCAAATTTCAACTTAATTGGTTCACTAGATTCAGAGCAAATTAGCTGTGACAGACTGACAGACTGACAGACACTCAGCCAGCCAACCAGACAGACTCACGAGTGATCCTATAAGGGTTCCGTTTTTCACTTTTGAGGTACGGAACCTTAAAAAAACTAGCGACGGCAAAGACCCTGGGGTTAATTTCTAATCAAAGCTTAAGAGCGTTTATTTTGAAAGTGGGCAACGTCGCAAATAGATGTCAAATATTTACCTGTTTTGATTAATTTGGCAATATCATTTCATTTTCATACATCAGTTTCATAATCAATATTTTAGTTCGCTAGTTAGTCACATTACATATTTCCATACGTTATTATTACCAAATTAATCAAAACAGGTAAACATTGGCAGCTATTTGCGACGTTATCAACTTTTAAGATAAACGCTCTTAAAATTAAGTCATGATTAACCTCCGACTAATCATAAATTTTTGGGCGTCTAAACGTCACTTAACTTTAAGCATATTTAAATCTTGAAATATTGCCCTTTAGGATTAATAAAATATCGTGGTGGTGGATGGCTATGGTCTAGATTACCAGATATAACTTTACCATGACCATCTACAACTATTTTTGCCTTGCAATGTTTTCTGGTTCTTCCTGAACACAGCCACTGGACAGTCCTTTTGGTAGACGACTTATAATTGAAACAATATGTGTACTCTCTATGTAGAACTAATTGCTTGCCTTGCTTTGAATTGATGTACTTCAAATCTGAAATAAAGCTATATTTAAGTATTAAATTGAAAGATGGATGATTTCTTAGCACGAAATACAAAACCAAGTCAATTCAACCCAACATTAAAAGACGTGAGAAGTTCAGATGATTTTATTTGGATAAAATTACAAACTCGATCTGAAGAACATATTTATGGAATCAAATCAAATGTAAATAAACAAATAAGGGTACACTTAACAAAAGAAAGCAAATTGAGTTTTCAAACTAGCGAGAGCATTTCATGCCCTTCTTTAAAGGGTAAAACACGACAAAATAAAAAAGATTTAATGGTTTTTTTTAGGTGAACGAGCGCTGGTACTGTTCCTACATGAAGTATGAGTTAAGAAAATCTGTTTTTTTTTTTTTGTTTTATCATGTTTAGATGTCGATACCCATCACGCCTGCGGAGTTTCTCTAGCTAACTTAAATTAACCCTATATTTTTTACTTTTTAATTAGACTATGGTGCCCCACTGCTGGGCAAAGGCTACCCTCAAGTCCTTCCAGGAACTCTTTACCCGCGTTCTACAACATGTCAAAAAAAACCCGTCCGATCCTTGAAGGTGTTGTTAAGTATCGTACTGGAGTATATATCTGTGGAGATTCGAGAGTACAGGAAAAAAAAAAAAAAATCGCCTTATTTTTTTTCAATGAGGGATTTTATCGGGTTATTTATTACATTAGGCGCGAGCGGCCGTCGTTTAGCGGGTGTCTACAAGTAATAACTTATGACCGCTGTTGAAACTTTGCAATTTTTTAATGGATTTAGGGTAATTTTGCTACAAAAAGTGAGAATTTTAAACAGCAATAACTTTTTTTTTTCAATAATAATATGTTTTTTTATTACTTTTGGTAATGCCATTGCAGTACCTATGTGCCCCTTTCCGATCGGACAGGGTTTTTTTACATATTGTATATTACATTCTGTAATATATTCCATTACTGATACAAAATCTAGGCGGGAGATGGCAGTGGTCTAGGTTACTAGATATAATTTTACTATGATCATCTAAAATAAGTTTCGCCTTGCACTTTCTTACAGTACATTGCCAATAAGTAGTTCTTTTGATGAAAGTAGTGCGGTGATTGAAGCAGTATGTGTGCTCTTTGTACAGAATCAACTGCTTCCCCATCCTCGAATTTATATACTTGAAATCTAAAAAAAAAAACTTTTATTAAACGCAACGTGGCTTATGTTTACGTGTAAATTTTCACCCTCAAACGTTAGCCTGACATAAAACACGCAAAACATAGGACCTCGACGCTAGAGATTAAATTACAAAAATAAATCAACCAACAAGAGAATCGTAAAAGCTTGTGCAGACCAGCGCGACTTGTCGCGAGACGCGACACCGGTTATTGTTATACTGTGAAGTTTTCTTAGAAATTGTATTGTTCGTGTCGCGCTGGTCTGCACAAGCTTTAAAACGTACATTGGTCTTGTTTCAAACTAAAGAAAACGCATGTTTATTAAATTCTGATATATTTTCATCGTAGTCGAGGTGCGTTTTCTCTGGGCCACCGCTATGGCGCAGAGAATACGCACCTCGACTTACGAGCTGTGTAGGTCACATGAATCCAGGCAGGCAGTTTACTTTGTACAAATTATTTCATCACCACTGCTCTCGAAACGGTGAAGGAAAACAACGTGAAGAAACCGGCATGTCCCAGAACCAAAAACTCGAAGACATGTTACATCCACTAACCCGCATTGGGTGGAGTACGACCTACTCGGGATCTGACAGAGAGAGGAGGGCTGTGGCCTACCAGTAGGAACATAATAGGCTGACTAATTCGATATATTTTCCATTTCTGATGAAAAATTGTAGTCGCAGATGGCTGTGCTTGTCTCGGTTACGAGGTATAATGATTTGACCATAATCATCAATTAGAAGTGTCGCCTTGCTTTCTAGCGCGGTGCTTCCTGTACATTCCTAGTACGTAGTTCCTTTGATAGCAGACTGATGATAAAAGCAGTATGTGTACACTTTATATAGAATCAACCGCGTGTCTTTGAATTGATGTACTTGAAATCTGAAATAAAGTTAAGTTTATCAAATTGAAAGATGGATGATTTCTTACTATGTGAAATTTCGCAAATTCAACATCTTAAAAAGCTAAGTTTTCAAACTAACGCCGCAAAGACCTTGGGGGTTCATTTCTAAACAATCCTCGAACGAATCATAAACTTTTGGACGTATAAACGTCTCTTAACTTTAAGCATATTTTAAATCTTGAAGTATAATAGTAGTTTAATCCTTTAGAATCAATAAAAAATCGTGTTGGTGGATAGTTATGGTCTAGAGTACCAGATATAACTTTACCATGACCATCTACCACAATTTTTACCTTGCAATTTTGTCTGGTTCTTCCTGCACACAGCCACTGGACAGTCCGTTTGGTAAGACGACTTACGATTGAAACAATACGAGATATGTGTACTCTCTATTTAGAACTAACTGCTTGCCTTGCATTGAATTGATGTACATCAATTTCATCAAGATTTGAAGTACTTCAAATCGGAAATAAAGCTATTTTTATGTATTAATTTGAAAGATGGCTGATTCCTTAGCACGAAATACAAAACCAAGTCAATTCAACCCAATATTAAAAGACGTGAGAACTTCAGATGATTTTATTGGGATAAAATTACAAACTTGATCTCAAGAACATATTAATGGAATCAAATCAAATGTAAATAAACAAATAAGTGTACACTTAAACAAAAGAAAAAATAAATTGAGTTTTCAAACTAGCGACAGCATTTCATGTCTTTCCCTGATAAAGGATCAAATTAAATAAGCTAGAGAAAAACACGACAATATAAAAAAGATTTAATGTTTTTATTTGGGTCAACGAAAGCTGATACTGTTGTTACTTGAAGTATGAGTTAAGAAAATCTTTTTTTTTGTTTTATCATGTTTAGATATCGATACCCATCTCGTATGCGGAGTTTCGCTAACTAATTTAATTTGACCCTGTATATTTTATTTTTTATTTACTGTGCCACTGCTGAACAAAGGTTTCCCCCACGTCTTTCCAGGAACTCTTTACCGGCGCCACTCTATATTACATTCTGTAATATATTCCATTACTGATACAAAATCTAGGCGGGAGATGGCAGTGGTCTAGGTTACTAGATATAATTTTACCATGATCATTTAGTACTAGTTTCGCCTTGCATTTTTTTACAGTACATTGCCAATAAGTAGTTCTTTTGATGAAAGTGCGGTGATTGAAGCAGTATGTGTGCTCTTTGTACAGAATCAACTGCTTCCCCATCCTCGATTTTATGTACTTGAAATCTAAAAAGAAAACAAATAATCAAAATAAAAGCTTTTATTGAAACGCAACGTGGCTTATGTCTACGTGTAAATATTCAACTTCAAACGTTAACCAGACATAAAAGACGCAAAAAATAGGAACTTAATGCAATAAATCAAGCAATAAGAGTTTGGTAATACGTACATTTGTCTTGTTTCAAACTAAAGACAACGCACGTTTATTAAATTCTGATATATTTTCATAGGTAGTGGTGGCCCAGTGAAAACGCAGCTCGACTTACAAGCCGGAGGTCACATTTTCGAATCTAGGCAGGCACTTTACTTTGTGCAAATGATTTCATCACCACTGCTCTCGAAACGGTGAAGGAAAACAACGTAAGGAAACAAACCGGTATGGCCCAGAACCAAAAAATCGAAGACATGTTACATCCGCTAACCCGCATTGGGTGGAGTACGACCTGCTCCCTCTCACAGAGAGAGGAGGGCTGTGGCCTACCAGTAGGAACATAATAGGCTGACTAATTCGATATATTTTCAAGTTCTGATGAGAAATTTGGTGGCGGATGGGTGGTGATGTGGTTGTCTCGGTTACGAGGCACACGCGACACTTGTGATTGATGATTATGGTCAATTAATTAAATTGACCATAATCATCAATTACAAGTGTCGCCTTGCATTTTTGCGTGGTGCTTCCTGTACATTCCTAGTACGTAGTTCGTTTGATAGCAGACTGATCATTAAGTTAAGAACTGAAATTAAGTTAAGTTTATCAAATTGAAAGCTGGATGATTTCTTAGTATGTGAAATTTTGCCAATTCAAGCACTTAAGAAAAGGATCGATTTTTTTAAAGGATTTTATTGGGAAATCCTAAAAACTAGATCAGAAGCAGACATGGAATCAATTATGTGATAAATAGATAAAAGAATAATATAATAATAATATATGACCTTCAAGCACTCAATAAAATGAACTACAAATTAAGTTTACAAACTAGCGACGGCGAAGACCGTCTAGGTTTATTTGATTTATTTTTCCTTGAGGTTTGTTTCAAAATAATGCTTAAAATTAAGTAATGATTAACCTCTGACTAATCATACAATTTTGGACATATAAACGTCTCTTAACTTTAAGCATAGGTATTTCAAATATTGAAATATTGGCCTTTAGGATCAATAAAAAATCGTGGTGGTGGATGGCTATGGGCTAGATTACCAGATATAACTTTACCATGACCATCTACAACTATTTTTGCCTTGCAATGTTTTCTGGTTCTTCCTGAACACAACCACTGGACAGTCCATTTGGTAAGACGACTTACGATTGAAACAATATATGTGTACTCTCTATTTAGAACTAACTGCTTGCCTTGCATTGAATTGATGTACATCAATTTCATCAAGATTTGAAGTACTTCAAATCGGAAATAAAGCTATTTTTATGTATTAATTTGAAAGATGGCTGATTCCTTAGCACGAAATACAAAACCAAGTCAATTCAACCCAATATTAAAAGACGTGAGAACTTCAGATGATTTTATTGGGATAAAATTACAAACTTGATCTGAAGAACATATTAATGGAATCAAATCAAATGTAAATAAACAAATAAGAGTACACTTAAACAAAAGAAAAAACAAATTGAGTTTTCAAACTAGCGACAGCATTTCATGTCTTTCCCTGATAAAGGATCAAATTAAATAAGCTAGAGAAAAACACGACAATATAAAAAAGATTTAATTGTTTTTATTTGAGTCAACGAAAGCTGATACTGTTGTTACTTGAAGTATGAGTTAAGATTTTTTTTTTTTTTGTTTTATCATGTTTAGATATCGATACCCATCTCGTATGCGGAGTTTCGCTAACTAATTTAATTTGACCCTGTATATTTTATTTTTTATTTACTGTCCCACTGCTGAACAAAGGTTTTCCCCACGTCTTTCCAGGAACTCTTTACCGGCGCCACTCTATATTACATTCTGTAATATATTCCATTACTGATACAAAATCTAGGCGGGAGATGGCAGTGGTCTAGGTTACTAGATATAATTTTACTATGATCATCTAAAATTAGTTTCGCCTTGCATTTTTTTACAGTACATTGCCAATAAGTAGTTCTTTTGATGAAAGTAGTGCGGTGATTGAAGCAGTATGTGTGCTCTTTGTACAGAATCAACTGCTTTCCCATCCTCGATTTTATGTACTTGAAATCTAAAAAGAAAACAAATAATCAAAATAAAAGCTTTTATTGAAACGCAACGTGGCTTATGTCTACGTGTAAATATTCAACCTCAAACGTTAACCAGACATAAAAGACGCAAAAAATAGGAACTTGATGCAAGAGATTAAATTGCAAAAATAAATCAAGCAATAAGAGTTTGGTAAAACGTACATTTGTCTTGTTTCAAACTAAAGACAACGCACGTTTATTAAATTCTGATATATTTTCATAGGTAGTGGTGGCCCAGTGAAAACGCAGCTGGACTTACGAGCCGGAGGTCACATTTTCGAATCTACGCAGGCACTTTGTGCAAATGATTTCATCACCACTGCTCTCGAAACGGTGAAGGAAAACAACGTAAGGAAACCGGTATGTCCCAGAACCAAAAAATCGGAGACATGTTACATCCGCTAACCCGCATTGGGTGGGGTACGACCTACTCCCTCTCAGAGAGAGAGGAGGGCTGTGGCCTAGCAGTAGGAACATAATAGGCTGACTTATTCGATATATTTTCCAGTTCTGATGAGAAATTTGGTGGCGGATGGGTGTGGTGTGGTTGTCTCGGTTACGAGGCACACGCGACACTTGTGATTGATGATTATGGTCAATTAATGAAATTGACCATAATCATCAATTACAAGTGTCGCCTTGCATTATTGCGTGGTGCTTTCTGTACATTCCTAGTACGTAGTTCGTTTGATAGCAGACTGATCGTTAAGATAAGAACTGAAATTAAGTTAAGTTTATCAAATTGAAAGCTGGATGATTTCTTAGTATGTGAAATTTTGCCAATTCAAGCACTTAAGAAAAGGATCGATTTTTTTTAAAGGATTTTATTGGGAAATCCTAAAAACTAGATCAGAAGCAGACATGGAAACAATTATGTGATAAATAGATAAAAGAATAATATAATAATAATATATGACCTTCAAGCACTCAACAAAATGAACTACAAATTAAGTTTACAAACTAGCGACGGCGAAGACCGTCCAGGTTTATTTGATTTATTTTTCCGTGAGGTTTATTTCAAAACAATGCTTAAAATTAAGTAATGATTAACCTCTGACTAATCATACAATTTTGGACATATAAACGTCTCTTAACTTTAAGCATAGGTATTTCAAATCTTGAAATATTGGCCTTTAGGATCAATAAAAAATCGTGGTGGTGGATGGCTATGGTCTAGATTACCAGATATAACTTTACCATGACCATCTACAACTATTTTTGCCTTGCAATGTTTTCTGGTTCTTCCTGAACACAGCCACTGGACAGTCCGTTTGATAGACGATTTATGATTGAAACAATATGTGTACTCTCTATGTAGAACTAACTGCTTGCCTTGCATTGTATTTATGTACTTGACATCTGAAATAAAGTCGTGTTTATTAAGTTGAAACTAACATGGATGATTTTTTGCAAGAAAATACAAAATCAAGCACATTCACGAACTTAAAAAAAAGGATTTTATTGGAATTATGCTTCTATAGAGAGAAAGGAAAATATGGCTATTTGTTCCAGAAACACATGCATAAAAGATAATATAACCAAGCAAGTCAGGGTTTATTTTTAATATTGCATAATTCAATAAGGTAACCCCGGGCAATTCATACTTTCTATCGTTTTTAGCAAGATGGATGATTACTTACTAGGTGAAATTTAGCCAATTCAACTACTAGAGAAAAGAAGTGAATATATTAAAGGATTTTATTGGAATGAAATAAAATTTCCTAAAATCTAGATATGGAGAAAACATGAAATCAATTATGTGATAAATAGGTATAAGAATAATATTATAATGATATACGACCTTCAAGCACTCAACAAAATTAACTACAATTGAGGTTTATTTCTAAACAATACTAAAAATTAAGTAATGATAAAACTATGACTAATAATTCAATTTTGGACGTTTATGCGTCTCTTAACTTTTGAGCATATTTTAAATCTTGAAATATAGGCCTTTAGGATCAATAAAAAATCGTGGTGGTGGATGGTTATGGTCTAGATTACCAGATATAACTTTACCATGACCATCTACCATTATTTTAGACTTGCAATTTTTGCTGGATATTCCCGAACACAGCCACTGGACAGTCCGTTTGGTAGACGATTTATGATTGAAACAATATATGTACTCTCTATGTAGAACTAACTGTTTGCCTTGCATTGTATTTATGTACTTGACATCTGAAATAAAGTCGTGTTTATTAAGTTGAAATTAACATGGATTATTTTTTTTGCAAGAAAATACAAAATCAAGCACATTCAGGAACATAAAAAATAAAATTAAGAATTTTATTGTAATTATGCTTATAAAGAGAGAAAGGAAAATATGGCTAATTGTACCAAAAACACATGCATGAAATTTAAGTTAACCAAGAAAGTTAGGGTTTATTTATAAATATTGCATGATTCATTAAAAAAGTCCGGGAAATTAAAATTTTCTTTCGTTTTTTGCAATTTGCAGTTCAGTGTCAGGTTGTACCCATGTTGATCAAAACAAATAATTGTAAAAAATGTAATTATACTCTTTAAAATCACTTATATAATTAACTGATACGTAAGCATAATTAAAATAAATGCATGGTCTTGTATTTCTGTGTTTTTCTTCACAAAATCCTTTCCCTATAGGAACTTTCATACACAGAAAATAATCATTATGTCATTCAATATATACTTATTATCAATATGCATACGTAAAGTTCTTCCTTAGTTCTTACACATTCAACTAAAAACACTTCCATAATATTAAGTTACATCTAGATTTGGATATATTGTCCGTCACTCATGAAATATGCCGGAGGCGGGTGTGTGTGCTGGTTTTGCTTTCCACGTATATTTTTTCTTTATGTGGCTTTCGTGCATTGCCAGTAGGAAGTTGCTTCGGTAGAAGAGTAATTATTAAAGCGGTACGTATGCTCTTTCTACAGAATTAACTTCTTGCCTCTATTGAAATGTATGTACTTGAAATCTGAAATAAAGCAAACTTATTATCAATTTGAAAACTACTTGATATCTAGAGTATCTTACTTAATATGAAAATGTAACATCGAGTCAATCCAACCATTTATTAATAGACGCAAAACGTAACTACAATTCTATTGGGATTTTACAAAACATTAGGACACGATGTGAAGCACATAATTATATATTCAAGATCATTCAAGATAGAAATGCTTGAAAACATGATAGTCCTGCTCCATATGACAATTTCAAGTCTAGATAATAATCAAACTGGTTGCTATTTTAATTACATAATTTATAATTTTTATGCCTATTATTCTACATTCTGTGAGAACTTTAACTAGCACACTGATATAATATTTGTTAATATGTTAGGACAAATCGTTTACCCGCAACTCCATGCTCTGTGGCTTCAACAGATCTAATTTAATAGTAAACAAACTACAAAGTAAAAAAGCTTTCTATTATGAGCCCTCTTACAATAAGAAACTACATAGATTAGTTTTGAAATTAGAATGGAAAATTTTCAAATATTTTTTTTATTTTGGTTTGTGGATGACTGTGGCCTAGGCAGCCAAATATAATTTTACCGTGATCGTCTACAAACATTGAAGCTTTGCACTTTGTGTGATGCGGCTTGTGCTGCATGCTTATTTTCAATATTTATTACTTACACATTCAACTAAAAACACTTCCATAATATTTAGTTGCATTTAGATTCTGATATATTGTCCGTCACTGATGAAATATGCCGGAGGTGGGTGTGTGTGCTGGTCTCGCTTTCCAGGTATAATTTTACCATTATCATCTACTACTAGTTTCACCTTGCATTTATTTGTGGTAAGTCTTGTGCATTGCCAGTAGGAAGTTCCTTTGGTAGAAGAGTAATTATTAAAGCTGTACGTATGTTCTTTGTACAGAATTAACTTCTTGCCTCTCCTGGAATTTATGTACTTGAAATCTGAAATAAAACAAAGTTTTTATCAAGTTGAAAAGAACCTGATTTCGTTATAATATACAAATGTAACATCGGTTATTCAACTACTTCAAAAAGACGCATATGTTATAAAGGATTTTATTTGAATTAAAGTGCGAAACATTAAAACACGGTCTGAAGAACTCATTCAATAGATCTTTAATTTGGGTAAGTAAAATATGATAAAATTACAAAATCTCTAATATTTATAAAATATAACAACTGAATTTATAATTTTATTTGATATATTGATCAGTTAATATAATAAGCGATTGATATAATTTTAAAATAACGAATTTTTATAAGCATAACATACATTGAATATAAAATCGTTTGATATACCACTCAAAAGATAACACCTATTTAGTCTCATATGATAAAAATGTATGATATTTTTTTGGTAATTTCATTCATAGTTAGTAACCTGAGTAGATATACATTTGTAACTGATTACCACGTGCCAAGATCTCCACCTACTACCCGCTCGCCTTGGTGCGTTAATGGTCACTGTTCTGACCTAACCCAAATGATTCACCCACAATAGAGGGAATCTGGCGCTCGGCGGCCGCTACCGCGGCACGCTCGCCTTCGCGCGGTAATGGTCACTGTTCTAACTTAACCTAACCCAAATAATTTACCAACAATAGAGAGGATCTGGCGCTCGGTGGCCGCTGCCGCGGCACGCTCGCTGCGCTCGCTGGCCTTCACGCGTTAATGGTCACTGTTCTAACCTAACCAAAATGATTCACCAACAATAGAGGGGATCTGGCGCTCGTCGGCCGCTCCCGCCTTAGCCTTCTAACCTAACCTATCCGAGTCGGATTGCTGTGAATCGGGGTGTTAACCATAATGATGGTTTCAATATATATTTTAAACGAAAGACCTAATGATTTTCGATTAAATAAACGTTATATCCAATAACGTTATACGAAATAAGTTTTAGTGTATTTAAATGTTATATTTAAAGAAAGTACATCAACAGTTGGTATATCTCACGTTTATTACATCTTGTGAACGTTATTGAAATGAAAATATACCAAATAACTTTATATGATATGAGACGCACCCCTTTAATTTATACGTGAACAAACTACAAAGTAAAAAAAACTAAAGCTTTCTGTTATGAACCCCTTTACAATAAAAAAAAGAAGAAAGAAAGACGAAGAAGAAGAAGAGAAGAAGAAGTTATGAAATTACAATTAAAAATTTTCAGATCGTTTTTTTATTTCGGTTGGTGTATGACTGTGGTCTAGGCGACCAAATACAATTTTGTCATGATCATCAACAAAAATTGATGCCTTGCACTTTTTTGTGATACGGCTTGTGCTGCATCGCCAAAAACTAGCTTTTTTGGTGGAAGAGTAATTATTAAAGCTGTACGTGTACTCTTTGTGCAGAATTAACTTCTTGCCTCTCTTTGAAATTATGTACTTGACATCTGAAATACAGTAAAGTTATTATCAAGTTGAAAGTACCTACCTGATATCTAGAGTATTTTAATATGAAAATGTAACATCGAGTCAATCCAATCACTTATTTAAACACGTATAAAGTTAATAGGATTTTATTAGAATAAAAGTACAAAAACATAAGATTGAACATGATGTGAATTAGCACTACTAACACATAGAATTAGCTTCAGCAGATCAAATAATTATAGAACAAACTACAAAGTAATTTTCTTTTTTAATTACCCTCACAATTATAAGAAACTACATAATTTTGTTATCAAACGAAAAACGGCGAAATTTCAAGAGGCTTTTGTTGATTGTTGATTCTGGGTGGTGGATGACTGTGGTCTAGGCGATGAAATAGAATTGTACCATGATCATCAATAAACATTGAAGCCTTGCACTTTTTAATGCGGCTTGTGCTACAGCGCCAAAAAGTAGTTTGTTTGGTAGTTGAATAATTACTATAGCAGTACGTGTACTCGTTGTGTAGAATTAACTTCTTGCCTCTCTTTGAATTTATGTACTCAAAATCTGAAAGTAAAGTTATTATCAAGTTGAAAAGTATCTGACATCTAGAGTATCTGAATATGAAAATGTGACATCGAGTCAACCCAACCACTTATTAAAACTTGCAAAATGTAAAAAGGATTTTGTTGGGACAAAGGTACAAAAACACGATATGAAGCACACATATAATTAGCTTCAACAGATCTTATATTTGTAAGAGAAAAAACTAAAGAGTAAAAAATCTCAATTATTTGAGATTTTAGCTCTTCACACAACAAGACTACTACCTACATAGATTCGTTTTGAAACTAAAAACGGAAAATCAAGTCCTTTTTTATTTTGGGTGGGGCTGGGTGACTGTGGTCTAGGGGACCAAATACAATTTTACCATGATCGTCTACAAATATTGCCGATTTGCACTTTTTTGCGCCGCGCGCTGTGCGTTGCCAGAAGCTATTTTTGTTTTTTTCGTAAAAAACATTAAACGTTGGTCAGCCATTAAAAAGAAGGAAAAAGTGTTCAGATATTTATTAAGATACAAGTGCAAAACATAAAAGATCGATCTGAACAAGAAAATTATAGAATTAACCACAACCGTGTAAATATTAAAAGAATTAAAAACATACATTTTTCAAACACTTAACATAAGAAACTACATCCTTCAATTTGTGAAGACTAAAAATTTACTAGAAATAACACCTCGATTCAACTATGCAGAGCAACTGGCTGTCTACTAAAATGTTTACCAACTCTAGAAGAACTCTTGACGCAGTTAATGGATTACTTAAATCGTAAAAGAATCACAAGAACACGAGATATAACAGAATTGAAGAGCCAGACAGAGTGAGCTACTGTATTTTATTAGTTATCCGATACTGTACCACTTCTGGGCCTACATATTTTTTTAAGCTACTTAAAAATTATTATTGAGAATCAACATTTCACGCTTTCTTAGTGATAGATTCTGATATATTCTCCATTTTTAATGAAGAATTTTGGTGGTAGATGGGTGTGGTCTAGGTTACCAGATATAATGTTACCTTGATCATCTACGAATATTGTCGCCTTGCAGTTATTTTTGGTGCGACTTGAGCATCGCCAGTAGGCCGTTCCTTTGTTATAAGAGTATTTACTAAAGAAGTATGTATACTGTTTGTACAGAATTAACCTCTTGCCTCTCTTCGAATTTATATACTTGGCAACTGAAATAAAGCAACGTCATTATTAAATTAAAAGGTGGTAGATATCTTAATATAAAAATGCAACGTCAAGCAAATATGATCAGTTATTAAAAGACGTGAACAGTTTATAGGATTTTATTAAGAGAAAAGCGCAAAACATAGAACTCAATCTGAAGAAGATATGTGACTGTGAATGTAAGGACTATGTGGGTCATCTTTTTTATTAATTTTTTCTTTCTCAATTAGTTTGATGGTCTGCTGGCAGTTTGAGTACTTTATGCGGCCTACCGAAATGTCCAAATGTTTGTAGATATAATATCAAGCCATACTTATCAATCGAATCAGTTTTTAAAAGAAGCGGAAAGTCTATAAGACTGTATTAGGATACAAAATGAAAAACATAGAATTCAATCTGAAAAATATTATAATAATATTTCCAAATAAATTCATATATCAAAACAGTTTCAACATAACTGTAAAGTAATTAAACTTAAAATATACATACTTATCTGTATATCTAAATTGTGAATGATAAAATGCATGTTATATTAAATATTGTCAAAGTATTTAATTTTCTGTTTAAGATTGTAATGTATTGTCTATTACTGATTATAAGTTTGGATAGTGGATGGATATGGTCGTGGTAACCAGATATAATTTTACTATGACCGTCTTTTTTATGTTGCATATTGTACTGCTTTGCCAAAAGGTAGTTTCTTTGTTAAAAGTATTAAAATTAAAGCTGTACGTGTACTCTTTGTACGTTACTACTTTGTAGCATTTACAGCTTGCCTTTCATTGGTTTGATGTACTTGAAATATAAAATCAAGAAAAGTTATTACCTATCAAGATAAAATAACCTAATTTCTCAGTCTGAAATGCAACATCGAGCCAATCGAACCACTTATTAAGAGACGCGAAAACTTAAATGGGTTTTATTGGGATTAAAGTAATAAAACAAAAGAACATTATGTAAAGTACTCAAAGAACTAGCCTCAAGAAAACAAAAAAATATATCATACAAACTCCTCACCCAAATATTAAGTTTTGCAAACTTACAATAACAAAATTTAAAGTCTACTATATTTATATTCAGATTCTGATATATTGTCCATTACTGATAAAGAATTTGGGTGGTTGATGAGTGTGGTTTCGGTTACCAGATATAATTTTACTATGTTCATCTACTAATATTGTCGCTTTGCACTTCTTTGCGCTCCGACCTGTGCAACGCCAGTAGCTAGTTTTTTTGGTAGAAGAGTAATTGTTGTAGCAGTATGTGTACTCATTGTACAGGATTTGCCGCTTGCCTGTATTTGAACTGATGTACTTAAAATCTGAAATAAAGTCAATGAATTATGTAATTTAAAGGTAGCTGATATTATTAGTATATAAATACAACATAAAAGATGAATAAAGTGTGCAGGAATTCACACAAAACATAAGAGATCGATCGAATGAGATAATTATGGAATTAACCACAAGCGTGTGAATATAAGCGTTAAAATAAAAAAATGTTTTATAACATAACTTTTTAGGCACTAAGCATAAGAAACTACATCCTTCACGTTCACGTTGCTTAGAATTAAACTAAAAAGAACAAATGGATTCAACATATTAGCAGAGAAAAGAGCAAGACAGGAAAACCGACTGTCTATCTTTACCGAAACTCTCGAAGAAATATTAATGCAGTTGATGGATTCCTTAAAAACTGAATGGATCGTGCAAACAAACACAGTCAGAGTAAGCTAATAAACATTGTAATTAAAAACGACTTTCCATTCCTTTAATTATAGATTCTGATATATTGGCCACTGTTGACGATGAATTTGGGTGGTGGATGGGTGTGGTTTTGGTTACCAGATATAATTTTACCATAATCCTTTAGGAATATTGTCGCCTAGCATTATTGCGCTGTGCGGTTGTTTTTTGGTAGAAGAGTACTTAACAAAGCGTTGTGAATATGTGAGTAAGTATATGTCTCATTATACATAACTAACTGCTCGCTTCTATTCGATTTGATGCACTAGAAAACTGAAATAAAGCAACGTCATTATCAAATTACAAGGTAGTTTTTTAACCTGATATGAAAAAGCCATGTCAATAAAAGTATTAATAAAAGACGCAAAAAGTTTAGAAGAATTTATTTAAAAAAAAAAGGAAAACATAGAACTTGTGACTGTACCTAAATTACCACAGGCTGATAAAATTTTAGTTTTTCCTAATTATGTTAACATTCGTGTTTAAGTCGGTTCCCCCTTAGCGGGAAGGGCCGCACTCCACCCCTTACGGCCCTGTAGAGCTCGTCTCCGGACTGGTCACTCTCCCACCGTTGCAAGAAATAAATGAATTCCCATAAGAAGAAGTCCGATACCTTGTTCCATTAATAAGGCAAGGAAAGGATTGAATGAGATTGTAAATAAGACATAAGAATTCATAGTTATGAAATCACATTGGATGTGGTTTTAGAAATCTAATAAATAATTGAGGGATGCAAAGTATATTATTATATAAACCTGTGAGTAACCCTTACGTTAGCATAACAGGTATTTGGTCAGTCATTACTCACACGATACCTCACATCTGCACTCGGAGTACTCAGAGAAACACTTCCATAAGTGACGCATTGCGTCAGCATCACACTCTTTTGGAGACGCGGTCCCTAGCAGTTCTTTCGAACTGATAAACGTGACGAAGCGGCTTTCCCTGCGGCCTCCGTGCGACAGTCCTAGTACGAGCAACGGAGCGGCTAATTTCAGCATTGCGTCGGCATCATGCTCCTAAGGAGACATGGTCCCTATCAGTCCTTGGACTGAATATAACATAGATGTGGTCACCCAAACCCCTGGAAGGTCACTCTTTGCACAACAAGCATATCTGTAAGACACGTGTTCGTGTCTGACCGAATTATTGGTCTGAGATAAAGAATACAATATTCAAGAATTACTAGGTAATAGAGTTGAGTAATGAAACTTAAGAATCATTATTTAGAGTTATAGATAATCTCTCATAAAGACCTATTATTGATCTGAGGCAAAGAATACAAAATTCTACATTTAGGTGCTAGATAATAGAGTAGAGAATCATAATTAATTAATAGAGTTGTGGATCAACTCTTTTGAAAGCCTATAGACAGTCCCAAAGCGCCCGCCCTTCACCACATCCTAGTGTTTACCCTAGTGTTTAACTGGGGAGAAGAAGTGGCGCAACAAACTCCCCAGCAACATGTCTCCGTCTGTTTAGTTACAAGAACATCAATTATTTTACCAGCCTAGGATAATTATTATAATGAAATAAAATACTCACCCAGTCGCACCAACAAACACACACACATACTCGTACTTCGTTAAATACTACATTAGTCTAATCTGGGCTTCAACCCAACTATATTTAACTTAATAAATAATACTCGCTATCTTGCGACAGCCCACTTGGACATGGCCTGTGGCATCCCCAAGTCTGCTAATATCTAGCCTAATATTACGTCCACACCCTACCGTGGTCTAAAACTAACTCCCTCTCTTAACCCCCTAGCTACGGACTCTCGTATCCTCTCGTGGTCTCAAACCAACCCCCCGACTTCATTCCTCAGTCCCCTAAATTCCTAAAAAATACCACGTTGACCGTTTGGTCCCACCGTTTCGCAGAATAGGTTTAAGGCAGTTTTTGTGTATAACTTCTCAATCGTTTTAAAAGGGTCCGTTTGAATTGCCTGAGCCCGACTAAATCTTTACCAGATGCTCGATGCAATCTTAGGGATGGTCAATCTTTTGAGACCGACGACGAGTAATAATTTATAAACATTTTATTATAAAACATACAAATGTTTTAGCACAGAACATATTAAAGTATTCTAGCTAGGTACTAGCTAGAATAATACAATAATTAATCCAATAATGCATAATAATGTCCATAAACTGCAGCTATCGTATAATAAATAGTTACATCAATGGGAGCATCAGCTTTGTATGCCTTTTGAATGGCTCATAAGTTGTTGTTTTAAGTTTACTCTAGCTTTCTATTTTTTAGTTGATTTCTTTACCTTACTATTGTTAAATTCATGTAAGCACGCTTGTTCGCACTAACTTTGAAAGTCGCATGTTGATAAGTAGCATGCTTCCCATAAAATATAAATGGATTGGGTTTCTATATAGTTTTACAATTTTATAGAAATAGGATATTTTGTTATTAATTATGGTATCGTGTCGAGCTGTCAGACCATAAATAGAGATTTAATGTGTTTCCTATTTAAACCGTGTGCCGGTTTTAAAATAAATATAATTACGTTGTTATTAATTTAAAGTAAATGACAGTCACAAACTCAATCTAAAGAAGAAATGGAAATACATAAAAAAGTTTCAACATAAACTATTATGTACATTATTCACTAAGAGGGCAAAGCAGTGTCTTTTGTCACTGGCACTATTTTGAATACCAAACGTAACGAAGGATTCTAGAGTTCTTAAGCCCAGCGAGGGAGGTCTGAGTTAGCTGCTGAGCAAAGGGAAGGAGTTAAGACTAGAATCCTGAGTGCACCGAGGGATTCAAGCTCGCCATAGATGAAGACACTTTTATCCCCGAGGAGAGTATTCTACTTTTCGCACATACTGTGACGTAATAAAAACCGATTCGATTTTCGAATTTATGAAACTGTTATAAGAATACTTGTCCTTGTCTTAGTTATGTGCAGTTTCATACACTATTTTATCGAAAGCCATGCAATATCATCAAAAACACAATAAATAATATCGCAAATATGACGCACAAATCCAATATTGTAACGCGGGGGCGCCCTGGCAACGTACAGGCAACTGAAGGAACACGGGTGGGTTTTAATCAGTAAGAGTCTGACACGCCCTCCCGGTCAGCCCAGAGCGGGAGAAGTTATTTGATAAATTCCCACACAAAAAAAAGGGCACGCGCCATTGTAACCGATCGCTGTCCGATGACATTCCCACAGATAATGAAGAAACAGCGGTTGGGCGAGACCAATATGCACATTATTCAATAATTTTGGACTTTCGGTATCAAGAACAGGATCCTAGCTACGGGTCAGGGCTCCAAAGAGAGGAACCTCCTAACAATACAAGCCATGTCCAGAAGTACCGCTTTCTGAATCAAGCCCTTAATCCAGCTGCCTAACGAGGTCGAGGTTCTAGACAATTAAGCCATTGGCTGATACGACTATCAGCACAATGATCGCACCAGATCCACATCCCACATATCGACAACCTTTTGTTTATCTTTCTCGGCTTTCGCGAAGTTCCCGTCATGCGGGACTGTTATGTCAATAATCATTGCGTACCGCTCTATTCGATACACCACCACTGTAATATACATTATTATTACTTATTATTCCACTACATTATCTCTATTAAGTTGCGTAATCAAATAAATCGGTAAACCTACGATATTTTTTTGTTGAGGTTAAAAAATCAAATCACTTTACTGACCAGCGGGTTAAAACAAAATTCAGTACAGATTATGCACGGCTAGAGTCCATGGCTATTATGACTTGCTTTAGGTTATGTTTGCATCTATAGATATTATAAATTAAATTCGCTTTTCATGTCTGTCTGTCTGACTGCTTCGTTCTTCTTAACTACGCAACAGATTTTGATGCGGTTTTAACCATTATTTAGAGATTTTATAAAGAAAGTTTTTGTGTGTGTCGTAGGATGATTTTATAATTCGAATTTTCGTGAAAACCCTAGGGACATTGCGTAAACTCAGATAATTAGACAACGGTGAAAACATGTCTGCGGCAGATTGTATGATTTGTTAAAATTCTAATTATCAAATCATCCTATGACATGTATAATACATTAACATTAAACTTACAGATAATAAAGAAATCTTGATGTTTTGTCAGGTCGTGATGTAGTCGCGAAAAACCGTGTGAAGTATGGGAGGGTCGGTAGTAAAGACATATTATTAGAGATTAGCGAGCACCTGCTCGCTGTAGTGTTAAAAGTAATTAACGTTAACTGACACATAATTATCTACATAGGTCCATATATACACTGTGAAAGATAAAAATGCATATTATTTTATTATAAAGGCAATACAAAATTTTAATTTTAAATTCCGATCTATTTACTCAAGATGATTGACATCTTGAGTAAATAGATCGGAATTTAAAATATAAATCTTTTGCACAACTCATAATGCGAAGCATTAGCTGCTTTGCGATCGAAAAATTTGTTTTGCCCCCTTTCTGCAACTGTTTTTAGTGTACACTCCTGCTCATACACAGAACCTACTTAATTTATATACCATTGTATAGATAATTGAATGGAGATTAATTCTATATTTTTCAAAAATTGATTTAATGCAGCAGAAACGAAAAAACCATCAAAATAGCTTTAAAAAAATTCGCGTCATTCAAGCACCTGAAAACATTATAGGTTGCGAAAAAATGAATTAATTTAGTATTTTTTTTTTAATAGATTCATTTCCGTCATGTGAGGAACCCTATTGAAAATGTCTCTTTTATTCAAATTAGGTTAATTATAACTAATAAAAAACTAACTAACATAATATCTATATAATATTTCCAACTTCGACCCTCTTCCGTTGCCTAGCATCAACAATGCAAACCTAAATGGTTTTTTGACAGTACGTAAAGATTGCGAGGTGAGAAATTTTACCCATATTGATGGGTAAATTTTGAATGAGCGTTATGAGGCGTGCTCTTTTGGATTTTCCAAATATTTTAAATTCTGATGTATTGGCCATTGTTGACGATAAATTTGGGTGGCGGATGGGTATGGGCTTGGTTACCAGCTATAATTTTACCATTATCATTTAAGAATATTGTGGCCTTGCAGTTTTTTGCGGAGCGGCTTGTGCATACCCAGTAGGTTGTTTTTTTGGTAGCAGAGTATTTATTAAAACAGTGTGAATACTCTTTATACAAAATTAACTGCTTGCCCTTCTTCGATTTGATGTACTGGAAATCTGAAATAAAGCAACACCAATATTAAATGAAAGACACCATTAACAATTGAACGGTGGGTATAAAGTCTATTTAACCAATTATTAAAAGACGCAAAATTTTAAAAGATTTTATTTGGATAAAAATGCAAAACATAGAACTCCATCTGAAGGAAAAACTTTCAACATTAAAGTAAAGTAATTAAAACATGCACACAATTATCTATGTACGTAGGTCTAAATATTTAATAATAAATCTCAAGTGTTTGTATTTTAAATTCTGATATATTGGCCATTGTTGACGATGAACTTGGGTGGTGGATGGGTGTGGTCTTGGTTACCAGCTACAATTTTACCATAATCATTTAAGAATATTGTGGCCTTGCAGTTTTTTGCGGAGCGGCTTGTGCATACCCAGTAGGTTGTTTTTTTGGTAGCAGAGTATGTATTAAAACAGTGTAAATACTCTTTATACAAAATTAACTGCTTGCCTTTCTTCGATTTGATGTACTGGAAATCTGAAATAAAACAACACTATTATCAAATGAAAGACGCCATTAACAATCGAAAGGTGGATATTAGAATAAAGTTTATTTAATCAATATTATTAAAAGACGCAAAAAGTTTAAAGGATTTTATTTGGATAAAAACACAAAATATAGAACTTGAAAGTTTCAACATTAAAGTAAAGTAATTAAAACTTACACACAATTATCCATTATTCTATATAGCTATTAATAATAAATATGTATATGAAAAAAGAAAAAGACAGTGAAATCTCAAACATTTGTATTTTAATTTTGATATATTTGCCATCTCTGATGAAAGATCGTGGTGATCGTCTGGGCAAAGGCCTAAGGAGTAAGTAGTAGTGAGCTAATTAAAGTAACAATAATTATAAAAGACACATTTTACGTTTTTTGTTTATATATTCTGATATATTGACCATTTTTAATGAAGAATGTGGGCGGTAAATGGGTGTGGTCTAGGTTACCAGATATAACTTTACCATGATCATATACTACAATTTTTGCTTTGCACTTGTGTGTTGTTCGCCCTGTACATTGCCAGTATGTAGTATTTTTGGTAGGAGAGGAATTGGTGCAGCTGTAACTGTACTCTTTGTGTAAAGCTAACTGCTTGCCTTTCTTTGAAATGATGTACTTAACATCTGAAAAAAAGGCTTTTATTTAAATGGAAGATAGCAGGTAGATGTATAAATTAGATTTATTTATTACAGAGCCAAATTGCCAGAGAGAAATTAGATTATTATCAATTAGTAAAAGAAAGAATAGCTCGTGGCTAAGTAATAATAGCCGCACGGTCAGCTACGCTTGCCGAAGTTGGTCCGTGGATGGGTGACTATCTTTACATACCGAGAATCCTTCGTGCCTCGGAAAGCCGTTGGTCGGGAGGCTGTCATTCGTGGATCTTTGTTTTTGTGTTTTTCGCAACATCAATCAAATACAACCCGATAAAACACTGTTCAAGTTTAAAGGTTTTATTAGGATATGTAATTAAATACAACCGTTTAACCATATAAGTAAAGTAATTGTACATAAAAATTACGCATATTTATCCAAATACTTTGTGAAACGCTATAAAATGATTTTATGATTATGAAAATAAAGAAAATGAAGTGTCTCAATTCTCATATTTTAAATTCTTATATAATTGCCATCTTTTATGAAATATCGTGGCGGTGGATGGGTGTGGTCTAAGTTACCCGATATAATTTGACCATGATCATCTACTACAATTTTTGCTTTGCACTTGCTTGTTGTTCGCCCCGTGCATTGCCAGTAGGTCGTTTTTTTTGTGGAACTGGAATTGGTGAAGCCGTAAGTGTACTTTTTGTGCAAAACCAACTGCTTGCCTTGCTGTGAAGTGATGTACTTAATATCTGAAATAAAAAAAGGTTTTATTTAAATGGAATATGGCAAATTTATTCGCATAGGCGGCTAAATCAAACCGATCCAGTCACTTATTATATGACGAGTAATTTTTTAAATATATTATAATAAAATTACAAAACATGAACTCGATCTGAAAAAAATAAAAATAATATGGTATAATCCTCAACCGTTCAATAAAAGTAACAAGATAAATTAAAGAAAAACATGTATTTTTCAAGGAAACTATGAGCATAGATCTTCTAGTCTTCTTCTTTTTCGTGTGTTTAGTGACTAACTTGGTGTCAGAGTTTTAAAGCCGTCCATGGGCCTCTGACTTGGCTTCACATGTTGTTGAAAATTATCTCTCAGGCATGCCGGTTTCCTCATGGTAGATTAGGTAAAATAAAGTTTTACTAACAACATTACTTCATGTGCTTCTAAAACAGGGTTTTTACATTATTTTACACCTAGATACAAAAGTACTGTTATGGTTGTTTAGAAACAAAAAAAATAGCATAAGTTTACTCCTAAAAGGGTTGAGGGGCTCGTAGTGAAGTAATAATAGCTTAATAGCTGCACAGATCGATCGATCAGGTTAACCTACGCTTGCCGCGGTTCGTCCGTGGATGGGTGACCATCTTTACATACCGAAACCGAAAAGCATGAATGATAGTCGTACGTCGACGTAGGATAGCAGGAATGGTAGTAATGATAGTCGGGACCAATGGCTTCACCATTGGTCCCGAGTATCATTCGTGGATCTTTGATAGTCGTTACGCATCTTCAGAAGTCCGAAAGTCTGACAACCAGTCTTAGCAGGGGGTATCGTATTACCCAGTAACTGGGTTGTAGAGGTTAGATGAGAAGTCGATTCATGTGAAATGCTGGTATTCACCTGTATCCGGTTTAACTTGAAGCCGAACCCAACATAGGGTTCTCCTGTGTGTATTCAACTTGGCGTAGTTTATGTAAATACCATCGATTCATCGATTAGTTTCACCTGACAGTTTTTTGCGATGCATCATGCGCATTGCCAGTAGTTACTACTTTTGGTAGAAGACGAACCTTTTGAAGCTGTGCGTGTGCCCCCTCCTTTTCGATTTAATGTACTTACAAACTGAAGTAAAGAAAAGAGTGATTTCTTCGTAGAAAAATGCAACATCAATCGGTTCAAACACTGTTTAAGTTTAAAGGTTTTATTAGGATATGTAATTAAATTCAACCGTTTAACCCTATACAAGAAAAGCAATTATATATAGAAATTACGCATAATTATCCAATTTTTCTGTGAAATGTTATTCAATAATATAAATATAAATATGATTATGAAAATAAGGATAATTAAGTGTGACATCTCAGGTGTTTCTATTTTATATTCTGATATAATTGCCATCTTTTATGAAATATCGTGGAGGTGGATGGTTATGGTCTAGGTAACCAGATATAATTGTCTCTTGATCATCTATTACTATCTTCGCTTTGCACTTTTTTCTGGAGCATCCTGTGCATTGCCAGTAGGTAGTATTTTTGGTAGAAGAGTAATTAGTGAAACTGTATGTGTACATGTTGTGCAGAATTAACTGCTTGCCTCTATTCGAAGTAATGTACTTAAAATCTGAAAGAAAACAACGTGTTTGTCAAGTGAAAAGGTGGACGATTTCTATATCTAAACATGCTACATCTAGTAATTCGAACCAATTTTTAAAAGACGAAGATAATTTCAAGCGTTTTATTGGGATAAAGTACAAAACATGAAATTCGACCGACATACAAACAATTTAGAAAAAAAATATAAGTAAGTAAATCGAACTTAACTGCTTCAAAATAGTACCCACACGACGCGGTGTATAGTTGACGACACGGTTGGCGCAGTGGCTGAGCGATCGACTGCTGCGCAACGTGTCGCGGGTTCGATCCCCGCACGGAACAAATATTTGTATGACCTGCAAGTAGTTGTTCCGGGTCTGGGTGTTAATGTATGTGACTTTCTATGTTTGTTAACGCACCCACGATACAGGAGGAAATTCTAAGTGTGGGGCAAAGATTAAAAAAAAAAAAATTACAACCTTTTTCAAGTGAGTAGTATTTTGAAGCACTCTCACCAAGTTAACCGCAAACGACATCATTTAGGCTCAACTTACATTGCTGCGGAACGGAATGGAAGCGATTTTTTTTTGTACAAAGCATAATGAACTTTATGTAAATAGTGTAACGCACAAGGTAAATACGAACCATATATCAGGTCGTGCGTCTTCTGGAGAATTCTTGCGCATTCTCGGGGATTCTCGCAGCAACAAGCTCTTATCTAGTTTATCGCTAGATAATTGACATAAAGTTCGTATATACTTCGTTGCGCGGCAATGTAAATTGAGTAAGTTAGTACGTATTTTAAATTCTGAAATAATGTCCATTACTGATGACAAATTTAGGTGGTGGATGGCTATGGTCTAGGTTACCAGATATAATTTTACTATGTTCATCTACTACTAAATTCCCCTTGCAATTCTTTGAAGTTCGCCCTGAACATTGCCAGTAGGTAGATTTCTTTCTGGAATAGTATTTACTGAAGTTGTATGTGTACTCTTTGTGCAGAATCAACTGCTTGCCTCTCTTCGAATTTATGAACTTGAAATCTGAAAACTGTACACATTGTAGTATAGGTAAAAAAATAATCTAGTTGTATAATTTATATATTAAAAAATATAAGGAAAAATCTTTTTAAAACTTTAATATTTTCTTAAAAGATTGAGGCTTATCTTTAAGTGTAAGAAGGACATTTACGCCTCAATCTTTTAAGAAAATATTAAAGTGCGTATTAAAAAGCAAGTACGTAAGTTTTATTTAGTACTTTATAGTTCATTAAAAGCTTGTTTTTAAAAAGATTTTTCTCTTGACCTCTATAATCAGATCCTGGACTAAACCTTTGGCTATAGTTTTTGTCAAAACAAATAAAACAAACACAAAGAGGCTATCTTGTTAAATTGAAGAAATCCTATGGCGAGCTTCCAGCTCCATCATCAGATCCTGGACTACACTTTGGGATAACTTACCTACCTGTCAAAACAAATCCAAATGGCCGAAACAAAACAGGGCTCTCGTTTGGTTGAGGAGTGGCCGTGACCACCTTGCGGCTCCATCATCAGACCCTGGACATCACCAAGTGTAATAGCACTTGTCAATACATATTTAATGATCAAATACGATTGTGCTATCTTGTTTGATTGAAGAGTTCCTATGGCCAACTTCCGGCTCCATCATTAGGTTCTGGACACAACCTAGTGTAATAGCACTCACATTAATACATAAGCAATCAGTCCAAAAACGATTATGCTATCTTGTTTGATTGAGGAGTTCCGATGTCCACTTTCCTACTCCATCATTGTGATGATGGAGCAGAAAACTGGGCTCTAGTCTGTTCTTGTCAAGACAAAGCCAACGAATTCAAACTCAACGAGGCTATCTTATTTAGTTGAGGAGTTCCTATGGCCATCTTCGGGCTCCAACATCAGAACAGCTCAATGGTATCATATTTTTTAAATAACTCCGTAGCCACCGTAGGCGCGGGCTTGCGGACGGCTCGCCGTCCGATAAGGACCAGGCCCGGGTCGACGGCGCATTGTGTTCCACGCGCGCCTCAAAGAGATTTCAGCACCAACTGACGGGGTCCGTTAGGGCCAATGCCTGCCAGGGTTGCGAGTTTGACCGAAAGGGATGTCGCGGCCCCGGCATACAGGCAACGGAAGGAAAATGGGTGGGTTTTAGTCAGTAACAGTCTGACACACCCTCCGGCTCCGTCCAGAGCGGGAGAAGTTATTTGATAATACCACAACGACAAAAAAAAAAGTTATACATATAAGTATGCCAAGTTTCAGCTACATCGAATTCTAGGAAGTGCTTGAAAAATGGATGACATTTGGAGTAACTGGATACATACGAACGAAGCAAGCTAATATAAAGCTTGTAATAGATATTTAAGGATTTTGATTTTTTTAATGTCAAAAAAAAAGTACCTGTAGTACTCCGTCTGATTCGGAAGTATAAAAATGAACTCAAGCAAATTAAACCACACGTTTAAAAGATACGATCTATAGGTAAAAAAAAGCGTATGAAGAACTCGATCGAAGTATTTAATTAATATTAAAGACCATCAAAAAAATAACTTGTAAACAAAAAACAAGTCTTGCAACGCAAAAAGATGTGAGTTAATTTATTCAGTATAGAGAATAACTTGGCCATCACACGGCAACATAATCACATAAAAATAGTACTAATTAAATAAAGCACAGCGCTAATATTAGGTAGATTTTATTGTGTGTAGAATGTAGATTCCATTGCCGTTTGCGATTACCAAGTCATTCTATTGAAACGGGACTGAAATTGCGGTGTATTTCAAATTGTTCCTTGATTTATAAGCTAAACACTAATTGTGTTCAAAATTTGAAGCTTGTGTGTCTTCTAGAAGGACCGTAGAATGTTGATGATCGGTGAGTGAGTACCAATAATGTCAGTGACAAAATTAAGGAATTTTGACCTGCAATAGTCCATAAACTACAGGTTCAAATTGAATGTAACTTGGGAATATACCTAGTTATACTAAGCCTTCTTAGTTACAGAATTCAGGCTTCGAGCTTTATCCACAACGAACTTACAGGGGGTTTTGCTCGACTTGGCGATACATAATATCTTCTTCGGGTCTTTTATTTTATTTATTATTATTAAATTGATTACAAAAGATTACACATTAAACTAGCATATATTTACGAAATACACTGTAAAAACAAATAAATGCATATTTTAATAAATACAAGAACTTCTCAAGTGTGCCTAGTCTGAATTCTGTAATAAATTCCATTACTTAAGACAAATTTAGGTGGTGGATGGCTATGGTCAATGTTACCAGATGTAACTTTACCATAATCATCTACTACTATTTTCGCCTTGCAATTTGAGGTTCGCGTTCGCCCTGAACATTGCCAGTAGGTAGATTTCTTTCTGGAACAGTATTTAGTGAAGTTGTATGTGTACTCTTTGTGCAGAATTAACTGCTTGCCTCTCTTCGAAGTAATGTACTTAATATCTGAAACAAAGCAAAGTGTTTGTCAAGTGAAAAGGCGGACGATATCATTGTCTAAAAACGCTATATCAAGTTAATCGAACCAATTTTTAAAAGACGACGATCGCTAATTATATTTATGAACTTGTTATCTGAAATAACTTACACATTATTGTATAGTTATTAAATAGTTAGTTGTATAATTTTATCCTAACATAATATATATTTTTTTTTTTTTTTTAAGTGTTTTTTGTTACGCTTTCACGCTAAAACACGCGCGGGCGCACACTCGCATGTCTGTATTGAAAAATAGTATGATCAGCGCTACCAGGCGCGGGCGCGTGCGACGGCTTTTCACACGCACGGCGGGTGACGGGCGCTAGGCACTGGATCACGCGGCGGGCCAAATAAAAAAATAAAAAAAATTCAAATAAAAATGTATTTGATTTTTTAAAATTCAACCACAAGTTTAAAAACTTGTCAAATAAGTATAAAAGATAAAAGGGTAAAACATAAAAAAACTCGATCTAAAGTATTTTTATTACTAGCAAATACATTAAACACACTTAAACATACCCACACATACCCATTATCATTTATTGTTAAACCAAATGGAAAGCTTTCGATAAATCAAAGAACCATCCATAAACTGGAGTCTTCCTGTCCGGTAGGACAGTATGATGCTTAAGACATAAGCAAGCTGTTCCTGTGGACAGAACCGCTTGAAAGCCGAACTATGCATCACTTATATTTAGATGAGGACATAACTATTTATCCAGCATACTGTCCAGTACTTTAGCTACAGTGGTGGCTAGCGGGATGGGCCTTTAATTGGAGCCATCAGAGGGATCTCCAGTCTTATTCTTGGTTACTGGCACTACAATAGCGTTCGTGCGCTCATCCAGTAAGTAAGAGTGTCTCATACAAAAAATGTAAAACATAGATAGCACTCCAAGTGTACACCTGCATGCCGTAGGTGCTCAAAGCTGATGCTGTCATGTCCAGGGGACTTACCCCTCTTCTTCTTACTAATAGTGGAAGCTACTTCCTTAGTAGAGAAACTGACTGATGGTAATGTATTTGACTTTCGAGCATCAGCCTTGAGCATCCGCGGCAACGCAGGTGGTCGATCAGGATGCACTACTTTAAAGTTATTAACAAACATATTACCAATGCCAAGTGCCTCAAGGAAGCCGTCGACGTTGAGAGGGGTGTGTGGTCGTGGATTCAGCTTTCTGGTCTCCTTCCAAAAGCTTTTAAAGTTCTTGTTCACATGCCGTGAGGCCAAACCATCCATCTTTACCTGTTCCTCGTTATTATTACACCATTTCAGTTTAGATTTTAAAATACGACGAGACTCTCTTTTTGTCATAGATTCATTACGCGGACGGCCAAGTGACAACAATAACTGAAATTTTTACCGCGCTTTCATAACTGCTGGGTAAACATGCCTGTTCCAGCCCACAACACACTTTCTACGTGACTGAAATTTACGATCAAAGCTATCCGCGGCCGCTTTACTTATTAAATCAAATAAGAATACATCTTATCAATCACAGATCTATGTTCCACCTGCCATCACAACATTGGCTTCACCTATAGGAAAATGTAAGTCTCTAAATTTTCCATTATATAACATGTAATAATACTCAATTTGTTTAGTATCACTCAAACACACGCACTCACTACACCAAACAACACACTTACTTTTCACACCTAAGGTCTATTTAAATCCTTGTTTCCAATTGATGTTATTTCCACATAAACAAACGTCATCTTTATGCAAATGTAAATAAAATTTATTTTAGACTGAGTAGTACTGTTGAAAATATCATAAAAATATGAAGTTGTAGCGCCAACTGAACCTGTAGGTAGGCATTACAGGTGTTTTTCTAAAACTCGTGTTTGTTTACATGTTTTGCAAATAAATTGCAAACGCAGTTTACACAGCACGCTCACACCTACCTACAATTACTTTCTTTTAATTAGTAGCTTCTTCCTACTTTTTCATGTATCCTTTTATTACCTTATTAGCTTTTTCCAACAAACATCGGTTTACATACATTGTCAATACGTTGACTAATTATAAACGGAAGGAAGGCCCTGTCTCCTGTGATACCTACAGTTTTTTCTAACTAGTACAGGATACATTGTGACCTTTGCCACTAAAGTTAAGTACTATATTGTATTGCATAGTTTTTGCCTATCAATATTTGACGCTACTTGTGTATTTTCAATACACAAGTAATATAAATATGTATATGTATATTATAATTATTTTTATTTTAAATTGTGATATACTGTCCATTATTGATGAAAAATTGGGGTGGTGGATGGCAATGGTATAGGTTACCAGATATAATTATACCATGACTATTGACTACTATTTTCCCTTTGCATTTTGTTGTGGTCCGTTTCGCACAAAGCCAATGAACAGTTCCTTTGGTAGCAGAGCTATGGTCGTAGTTGTATGTGAAGTCCTTGTGCAGAATCATCCGTTTGCCTTGCCTCGAGGTAATGTACTTGATATCTGAAAGAGAGCACATTTTTATAATGTCCTCAAATAAATATATATATTTGGATATACTTATTTCCCCAAATACGTAATAAAATAAGCAATAATGCAAAAATAAATAAAATAAGCAATAATGTCCCCACATTAAAGAAAGAAAGAAAGAAAAATACTTTATTTGGGACACGCACAGGAAATACATAAAAGGAGCATTTAACAACTAACAGAATAATAACGACCTGTGCGAGGCCAAAAAGGCCATATCTCAGCACAATGCGGCGAAATTTAAAAAAAAAGCGGCGTGCTGGTATTCTGATAGGACCCACTGTGATGCCTATAATAAATAAATACCCATCATAAATATATGCTTATTTGAACTTAGCAAAGAGATGCAACAAAATTAAACCATGATTATACCCAAAAACACCAAAATGAAGTAAATCAAGTGCTTTTAATTTAACAAACAGCTTTACCGCTGGGGATTTTGTCGCGCCACTTCTCGTATCCAGCACTAGAAAGTGGTAAAGGGCGACCATCCTTTTTGGGGGACTGTCTTACATCATTTTGACGTTCAAAAAGTGCTGATGCTCAGCCTAATTTTAGTAAATAACTTTTGATATTGATTTTTTAATATTCTGAATGATTGCTGATAACATGGTTATGTGCTAAGGTTGGACCAACAGGGCCCGTTTCTGCTAATTTGGTCATCCAGTCCATCCCATAAGTAGGTACTTACTGAATGGAGCAACAAAGACGTGTACCATGTTCTGATCGTATGTGTCTGCAAAGTTGAGAAGGTCAGACGATTGAAAGAAGCATAAACTTAAAGGATTTTATTAGAAAAGAAAAACATAACTCGAAAACCGTTAAATTATAAAAGCTGTCACTGAAAACCAGCGCTGGGACTCAGTCTGTCTCGCATCGGGTCGCAGCATTATGTTGAGCGATGGCTGATTTGCGTGGATGTGACGCATATTTTCCCCCAACTTGTTCTTTTTTGTGTTTGTGTTCTTTCTTTGCGTCATGTTTACCGCAAATACGCGCATTTTCCGCGTTGTGAACCCTGAGCCAGAGCGGCGGATATCTTTGAAGGTTTCCACAGGAAAAAAGAGTTCTTCTATGTTAAATACTGATATACCGTCCATTATTGATGTAAAATTGAGGCGGTGGATGGGTGTGTTCCCCGTACACATATATCAGATTACCCAGATTATTTACTATTAGTTTCGCCTTGCAGTTTTTTCTGATCCGTCCAGAGCATTTCCACAGGGTTGTACCTTTAGTAGCAGAATAATTGTTGAAGCAGTATGTGTACTGTTTATGAAGAACTAACCGCTTGCCTTGCTTCGAATTGATGTACTTATAATCTGAAACAAAGCGAAATCATTTTTAAATTTAAAAGATATTATCAAGTGGCCCATCCCTTGGTATGAAAATGAATTACCTCAACTGTTGTCAATTATTGTCGTGTTAAAAATTATTTGTAATTTCTGTACTTTTATTCGATTTTATAAGTGAACATTTCTTAAGGCGCGTTGAGTGAATTTTGGTAGGTGGTAAATTTATGTATTCTCGTCACCGCGCGCCGTAGTACTATACTATAGTATATAGATGGCGCTAATACCAGTTTTAAGTTTTCACTTCTATCGTGCTGCCTACGGCAAATATATATTTTTTTCTTTGATGTACTAATGTTTTTGCATGAAGTGTCTCTGTCCATCGCATAATAACTATTGTGCTGTTGGCTTGTGTCAATTGGTTGAACAGTGTCACAATTGTAGATATACCAATAAATAAGTAAATAAATAAAAAATAAAAAATTATATTTTATAGTAAAATAATTTATTTTATCGATTACCAAATCATTGGCAGTCTACAAAAGAAAAAAAAACTTACAAGATTTCTATAGATTACCTACATTTATTAAAAATAAAAAATCCCTTTGCAGAATTTGTCCTATCTCTCTTATACAATAAACACATCATGATTATAATTAATTGATTTCCTAGAGAAAAGTTGGCGCTAATGATATGCACTCAATGTTAAATCCTCCCAAATTGCCTCAACTGCTTTCGGTTTTTCCTGACACAGCTTAGCTACGAGTATATAAGGGTGCCCTAGTATCATAACGGGTGACCACCTACAGGCTTAGCCCTTAACTGAGACACTGTCTGAGTTAGCTGCGCGGCGCGGGTTTGGTGTGGTCACGTGTCGCGAGAGTGCAGTCATTTACTCGCTGACGGACCCCCTCCTGCACCGCATAGCTTCTACATGGTCTGTCTCAGTTAAAACTTAGGCCTTTACCAAGGAACATCAAGGCATACGTGCCCTCCATGCATCTTCAACCATTGCGACTAGCAGCTGCTGCTACTGCTTGTCATAGACTTCTCCAATGACACGTTATCTAGCTCAATCATCGGTTCTTCTTATTCGTTTTCTTCATTGCTGATGGTCGTGCCCGTCTTAAAAAGCTTTGATGGAGTCGCGGACGAGCTGCTTCCGTGCGACTCTGTCTTGGGCTCATCTTAGATAAGTGGTAATAGTGATTCCCGTTAGTTTCTTGATCTGGTCTGACCAATGAGTTCGTGAATACCCGCATGTTCTTTTCCTATCTACTTCCCCATTACAAACAGTTTTTCTAAGTTATCTAGTTGTCTCCGGGCGATATGACCCAAGTAACTGAAGGACATTAAGCTGCTTCTAGCCCCCGAAGATGATCGCTCCACCTTGAGGCCCTTTTCTCCTCCTACCATACATTTGCTGATTTTCATTTACCTATCGTTGATTACATATACTCCATCATGCACACTAGAAGCTGGTGTTGGGTGATTATGGTTACTATTGCCAGTTATCTTGCTATCCTTATCTGAGTTGATCATTGCCTTGCATCCTTTTCGGTACGCTTTGCAGCGCCATAAGTCAGTACGAGCTTTCAGATAATGTTTGTGATGCCAGAAAGGGTAGCCTTTGTACACTAATATGGGTTTTCCTTTCGTTGTTTTTTTTGCTTTCAGTTCTGGAACAAAGTAAATAAAATAAAATGAAAATAAATAATACCAGCGTATTCATTATTGTCTCACTGCAGGGCAAAGTTCTCGGCTCAAACAGAGAAGGTATAATCATTGATCACCATGATTGCTCAAGATGGAATGGCGATTACTAAAGTATTTTTTTATGTTTATAATATTTTTATTCATTTAATCAAACGAGTAGGTTAATCCCCAAAGGCTTTTAAGAAAACGTGATTGTTAATTTCAAGGCTTGATCCTTCATTAACGGGCATGCTGCACTATGGACTGTGGGTTCCCTTCCGAAGTTGAGAAGTTGTAGTTACAGTTGTTGATCTAGTAGTGTTGTTGTTGAGCAGTAGAGTTGCAGTCATGAACATAAACTTAACCGTACACTAACGCCATATTCAGAAGCGATTTTCTCGTGAAATAACGGTTGCAACTTGGAGGAAAGACCTATTTCATAAAATGTAGTATGATTTTAATAATACGATGTTCGTAGCACCCTCAGACTAAATAAAAAACCAAGACAGCGCTATCAACAGTGACGTAAGGCCGGTTTCGTAAACATGCATGCACTTAGTGAGGTGTAGTTTGATTTTAAATGTGTGCGTGTGAGCATGTATGCCCAGAGCGGAGGCGTAGTTTTGGCATGCTTCACTGTATTGTTCGCAGCGCTATGTCTTTGTTTTTTATTTCGTCTAAGGTATCACCATAACATTTTTATTAATACATTAGGTCATAGCTCAAAACTATTTATGCTCGTGACTGAGGTTATGTTAATAAAATAAAACAAAGAAAAGACACATCTCAATTTAATAATAATTATTTTAGTGTATTCAGCCGGTGGCCGCGCTAGTTACAGATATAGTATTTTTATTTCACGAAGCGAAGCGCACTTTACTTGTGGTAACCAAGAGTACTCTGTGAATGTATGCGTGAAGACAAGTAGCGTCAGCACGTAACACACACATATACGAGTACTCATACTTCCAACTTCGACCGTGTCTCGGACGGTACCGATAGGTCCTGCGAGCACACACACATGCAAAGCGTGTTTGTACAATTAGTTACTAACTTCGTGAGATAAAAATACTGTACATTAAATACTTGTATTATTCACAAAAAAGATATTTCAATCAACAAATCACATGAGTTTGGAGATCTATTGTATCACAGACTCAAAATAATTATGGAAATAAACACACGCAAGAATAATGTTGGGATCACACGTCAACATCCCTCTATAAACACGGTTTAAAACAAGGTGCAGTACGAAAATGCCATATGCTCCCAAAATGATACCTACATGAAAATAACGCACAGGCCAAGTCATTCATTGACACCGAAATTTGTAGATTTTGACAGTTTTGGTAATCTCTTACCTGGACGCGTCATTATGATTTTCCAATAGCGTGCCACTGACACTCCATTGGAAATATTGTTCGTGTTTAGTAACCTCGTACATAATGACAAGTCACAATCTTCTATTATTTTGACATTTCTTTTGACCATCGACACGCCAATCAAACTCAAAGCATTTATTTCAATTAAACCATTTACAGGCACTTTTGAATAGTCAAATAGTCGCGACAGTTATTCAGAAAGTTGAAGCCCATTCCAAAACGTTGATCTTTAAGGAGAAGAACGGGCATGAAACTCCAAGGACACTTTTTTAAATATGGAAATTTACAAATTCCTGGGTACATTACTCTTGTTGCTTCTATATGTGAGAACAATGTCCAAAAAATAATCAAAACAATTCAAAATATAATATTAAAAATAAGCCATGGCAGATAAGAGAAATTATGAATTTAGGAGATTATAAACTTTAAACACAGTGATAATGGAGTTACCTTGGTTCATAATGACCAACAATTTGGTTCCATTTTACCCAGATGCAGCTTAATTTTACATGGAGGGACTGCCTATATGACCTCGACAACGTAGTTACTGGGTAACACGGTACCTCTTGGTAAGTCATAATGACCAATCATTGCAAATAGCAGACTTGGCCGTATGATAAACGCCGTGTGAAAGTTTTGGTTAAGCACTCTTATATTATGACTAACTATTGCCTGCGACTTCGTCTGCGATCCAGGAAGAAAAGTATATATGTCCTTCTCCAGTTCAAGATTAAGGCCCTGTGCGTTTTAGCGTGAAAGCATAACAAATAAACAAACTCATTTGCACATTTATAATATTAGTTAGGATTATAAAGTTAAGATTAGTTAGGATTTCAGTTCGGCGCTTATCTACAGGTTTTATTTGGCAGATTTTTTATTATAATTTAACATTCTAATATATTCTCCGTCACAAAAATGAAATGTAGGTTTCGGATGGCTATGCTCATGAGAAATTTTTACAATATGACCGCTAGTGTGCACTGTGATTCTAGCTTTACAGGTCTTACTGCGGCTTGAAGAACACTTCCAGTGGACATTGTCCTTTGTCGTTTGATGATGGCAGAAGGTGTAGCCGTCGTACAACACTAAAGGGTGTCCTCTTCTTGATGTTATGTACTTGTAACCTGTAAAAAGACTGGTATTTTAGTACCTAAGTGAAGCGCTTCGTCTGCAAAATTTGTGATAAATTATTCAGGCTGATTTTAACTTTTTCGGCAATCTTTCAGAGGCTGAAAATACTCATAAGTTTTACTACGGAACTAACCCTGAAATAGCGAAAAAAAAGTAGGTACCATCCGATCTGTTTCATATTATTTACCTATTGGGATTTTTTTTGTATGAAACAGCAGATATTTGAACATAGTATTAAATAATAAGTAACATAATATTATATATTTGTATTATAATAAAAATTAAATAAAAATACAATAATAACTCTTATAATCATTAATTTACCTCTCAATACACGTCAACATAATTTCATAGACACTTACAAGCGTGATGCGTAATATTGACAAGCGAAATTGAGTGCTTGATACTTAAAAACTCTGTCTTATTATAACAACTTTGAAATAAGCAAAATAGCGAATCAATTAATTCAAATTAAAACTCTGGCCAAGTTGAGGCGAATCTCGCGTGGGTTACGGGACGAAATACGCTCGCGCCGTTTGTGTTAACTAACTTGTATGGAAGTGTTCAAACTAGTACGATCAGTCGCGTGTCTTCCAAATCATTAAAACCATGGTCTAATAAAACAAAGTCTGGCATTTTGAAAGTGACACATGATTACGTCACTATCCAGTTGCCACTTTATTGCAACAAAACACGAATTAAGGAAAGATTTTCAGTCACCATTCTGTTACAAAGCATTTAAATTGTCGTTTCGTTTGTCTATTCAAACGAAACAATTCAATTTATACATAAACCAACGTCCTTGATAATTAAAACCTCATTGTTTCATCGGATTAGCGCAGGTAATAACGGTGGTTGAGGAGTTATTATTACAAACTTCTGGTAACACAGATGTGATGACGTAGCCTTGTGTCACCCACGTGACCACTGTGTCTCAGAATGCTATACCTGGCGAAGTATATTATTAAGCAATCGATGCGCGCTGTCAATTCATTCGTCTCAGTGTGGCCAGAACTTAATTCGAAAAATCACAAGTCATAAAAAGTAACAAATCTTAGATTCTCCCTTAGTGGAAGCGATCAAAAGAACAAAGGTACTTCAATTTTTTTCCTCTTTCCAAGTTTATCGTACTTCCTTACATATTCTCCATTGAATACATTAAAAGTCGGCGGCGGGTGGGTGTGGGCATGAATGCCTGACGTAATGATACCACTGCTGTCGATCACTATTTTCGCCTGACATTTTTTACTTCGTCGGGATGAGCACTTCCAATGGTCAGTGCCCTTTTTCTCAAACTTGTTATGATGGCAGTAAGTATAGCCCTGGTGAAGAACTAACGGTTTGCCTTTCACTGATTTTATGAACCTGTAATCTGAAAATAAATGAGTTCAAATAAATTATACCGATCTTAGTGCTCTTCTATATTTTATAAGAACGACTATTTGTATTGGAACGAAAACACAAGGTAAATGTAATGAAACGACAAGGGTTTAATATTAATTCAATTTACCTTCAACAAAATTAATTTACAATTATTTGAATTCAGAATCCCAGATACATATACATATTCAGATCTTGTGGTTACACAAACTCAGGCCCGCTTATAACACAAATCATTGAATAGGTACATTTTCATCGTTAAACCTGTTTGTATCATCGTTCTGTCTCCGCCAACTTCAAACGTTTGACAGAAATAGAAAGATGTTTTTTATTTAGCGCTAAATGTGTGGATCCTTTTATAACAAACGGTCAATAAAAAATCAACTTTAACTACATAACACTGAGGAAGATAGTTAAATAAGTGGCAATACAAGTTAAAAGTCTAAGGGGGTTCTTAGACTTTTTACATGTCAAAGTTCACATTGACATTCCAGTCTAAATTAGAATGCTTTACGGCTCCCGCGGACAGGCGCGAAAGACGGTGCGACACGATTCTGGTTTGGAGATTTTTCTACTAGAGTCGCGTTGAGCTGTCGCGTCGCGCCTGTCTGTGGCCTTTATGTTCTAAAGCAACAACATTGTTTTTTTTTTGCTGCAAACAAACAACAACTGTTTTATTATTAGTTCTAATATATTCTCCATTTAGGACACAAAACTGCGGTGGTGGATGGCTGTGGTGATCAGAACTTGCTATAACCTTATGGTCACTGTCCAACACTAGTGCGGCCTCACACTGTTTGCTTCGAGATGAAGTACATGACCAGTGGTCCTGGCCTTTAGTTGGAACCCGCCGTCGATGAGAGAACCTGTAATCTTTGTACAAGATTATCGGCTTGCCTTTCTTAGATTCTATGTACTTGTATTCTGAAAATAAAAGAGACATAAGACTTTTTTCCAATCTCAGTTCTCTTCTAAATTCGTACTATGCAAAACATAAGGTATAGCTAATAGAGAGCTTAAGCAGAGTGCAAAAGAGCAGCAGAGTGCACAAGCTATACAGTTATAAGGTTCACATTGCTTTTCAATTTGGTTGCAGCAACCAAATTGAAAAGTGAAAACATCGTAGTAACACATCCAGTCACATTTACCATACACCCCACACACACACACACCCCTCACACACGCACTCACACACACACACCTCATACACGCACTCACACACACACTCCACTCAAACTACACTTAGGATGAGTGGAGTGTGTGAGTGCTCTCAAAAAAAAAAAAAAATTTCAAATGAAACTATAATATCTAACAGTAGTAAAATAAAAGAATGCTAAATCTCATGTTGTGATTGGTCAACAAATTATAATTATAACAAGTACCCGCCATATTTCGGAATTGATTTTTGGGTTTTCAAAACTGATAGATATAAAAATCCTTTGTTAGCGGTTATTAAACTCTGTATTCGAAGTTTAAGTACAATTGTTTTTTTTATTGTATTATAATCTGTAATGTACTCCGTCAATGACAGAAAATTGCGGCGGTTGATGGTTATGCTCATAATTTGAACTGATAATATTCTTGCCAGAGTCTAATACTATTTTGCCTTTGCAATTTTTACTACGACTGGAGGTGCAAATCCAATGTTCAATGCCTTTCGATTGGCGAGTCCGCTGCCAGAAGTAAGTGTACTCTCGGAGCAGTATTAACTGATTGCCCTTCAATGATTTTATGTATGTCATATCTGAAACAACTAACTCATATTGGTATTGGACAATATGGCACATTGTATAAGTCAGTTTTTGAAAGTCAAGAAAATCATATCAAAATTCACATTGACATTCTATTCTAAATTCAAATGCTTTTAGTATAATAAAAACCCTGCCCTAAACAACTAATTAATTCCGAATATATTTAACCTCAAAATAGATACTAATCCCCAAATGGATCTTAAAGTAGTTACCTCAATATCATAATTTATAACTGTCTAATAAAACTACATAATTAGAATATTTTAGGGATAAGGAAAATAATATGAAACACCAAGATATTTTGTCATTCAATTATATGTTCTTAGCCAATATCAAATTCAATATTCTACACCATACCATCACATCATCCTGTGCTCCACATAATGTCACCATTTATTTAATATTCGATTATTTACAATAAAACTAATTAATACGTTTCCTTAATCTATGCTAATACATCTTTTAAACGATACAGCGTACCGCCGCGCACGCCCGAACCAGAAGGCCGTTGGTACGCCATTTTGACATATCGAATCTTTCGGTGTTGCCAGTACAATACCCAACAATTATTGTATTATTGATAGGCAGTCACTCCATGTAAAATACTGGTTGGTATTCAGCTACATCCGGTTAGACTGGAAGCTGACCCCAATATAGTTGGGAAAAGGCTAGGCAGTAGTAGTAGTATGTATTATTAATTGAAACCTTAACATAAGGCTCCAGCAGACAGGCGCGGCGCGACAGTACGACGCGATTCTGGAAGAACAATTTCCAAGAAGTTTTCATAGAAATTATTCTACTGAGGTCGCGTCTCGCCTGTCTGGGAGAACCTTTAGGTTCTAAGTTCAAATTATTTATTTGGTGTCAACACTCATATAGGGTTAGTAACATTGTCCTTAAAACTAAGTGTTAGTAAACAACACGATACAATAGCAATGACAATGACAGCAATGGCAATGACAGCAGTGAATGAAATACGGACAGGCCACTCTGTCAGCAACTATTAAAACAGCATTCAACAATTTTTGTCGCGGACTGTTTTAGTATAAGTTCGAATATATTCTCCATTTAGGACACAAAACTGTGGTGGTGGATGGCTGTGGTGATCATAACTTCCTGCAACGTTATGGTCACTGTTCAGCACTAGTGCGGCTTTACACTGTTTGCTTCGAAATGAAGTACAGGCCCAATGATCGGTGCCTTTAGTTGGGACCCGCCGTCGATGTGAGAACGTGTAATCTTTATACAGGATTATCGGCCTGCCTTTCAATGATGTTATGTACTTGTATTCTGAAAATAAATGAGACATAAGACATTTTACCAATCCCAGTTCTCTTCTAAATTCGTACTATGAAAAACTTAAGGTACATGTACACGGTTCACTTTTCAAGTTGGTTGCAGCAACCAAATTGAAAATTGTAAAAAGCATAGTAATCAATTTGGTAGAATCACAAGTAATTAAAAAGTGTAAAAATCACAGGAACTTATTAATTTGGTTAAACTGTGTGTAATTAATATTACAATAACTGTTTAATGTCAGTTTCCAAATGATAACATAATGTTCTAACAGCAATAAAATAATATAAGGGTAGATTTACCGTTCTATTATTTTATGATGTGATTAACTCTATTAGCGAAGTATAAGCACAATTGTTTTTTTTTATTATAATCTATAATGCACTCCGTTAATGACAGAAAATTGCGGCGGTTGATGGTTATGCTCATAATTGGAACTGATAATTGTTTTGCCAGAGTCTACTACTATTTTCCCTTTGCAATTTTTACTGCGACTCGAGGTGCAAATCCAATGTTCAATGCCTTTCGATTGGCGAGTCCGCTGCCAGAAGTAAGTGTACTCTCTGTGCAGTATTAACTGCTTGCCCCTCAATGATTTTATATACTTGATAGTATCTGAAACAAATAAAATTAAACTTTAACACTGAACAACATGGAACAATATTTTAATAGGTTGCGTAGTTGCTAAAAGCCTGATATAGGGAAATTAGTAAAGCTGTCAAACGTCGTGTATGTCATATATGTAACAACTATCTTTTCTTATTGGTAATGGACAACATGGTACATAATATTAGTAGAGCTTTTAGAGGTATGAGTTACAGAGTGTAAAGTGCACTCATCCTCTATAGAAAAGGGAGGATCCTCCGTGTCCTTCACCACACAATCCTCACTTTTGAAAACTTCATGAAAATCAATTTTGAAAACGCCAAAAAATAGTCATAAATAGTCACCAAGGTTAAAAAAATAGTCGCATTATGACTCCGAAGATACAGCTATAAGTTGGTGAGGATTGTGGGGTTAACGTCTCCACACAATCCTCACCTCAGTGCAAGCAAACGGTTGGCAGTACCGACTTGGTTTCAATTCCAAAAAAAAGTCAAGAATATATATATAACGCTATGCCAATTCTCGAAAATAGTCAATAAGGGATTCCAGAGATATAAAGGGGTCTTGGTGAGGATTACGTGGTGAGCCTTTCTCGCCACAATCCTCACCTCATTACCGCGGAACGTCTAGGTTTTTGAATTTGAATTTAGTGTCAAAAAATAGTCAATAAATAGTCGTCTCCGACCATGATAATTTCGACTCGGTTTACTATGTAGAAGTATGTTAAACTTCCACGTAAACTTTTACATACATTTTGTTTTGGTACAGTCGCGAACAGTAAAATTGTAAATCTATTTTAATAGTGTTGTGCTGTTTAATTTAAAACAGTAATAAAATATTGTAGTTACTTACGTACAATTTTTTTTCTGTCAACGTTTAATAAATACCTACTGCTACACACCTACCTAGCTGTACATAATATTCCTCCAATTTTTCCGGTTGTCTTTATGAGACCAAATAATGTCTTTATTTCAGATTAATTTGATTACAGTATGAGTAATTAAGACTGTCTATCTACTTATATATTATGTACAGCTAGGTAGGTATTTATTAAACTTTGGTTGGTGGGTGGGTTGGTGGTATCTTGATTGGTGGGTAGGTAGGTGGGTATCTAGGTTGGTTGGTGGGTAGGTTGGTGCGTAGGTAGGTGGGTATCTAGGTTGGTTGGTGCGTAGGTTGGTGGGTAGGTTGGTGGGAAGGTTGGTTGGTAGTTTGCTGGGTAGGTTGGTGGGTTGGTTGGTGGGTGGGTTGGTGGAAGCTTGGTTGGAGGGTAGGTTGGTGGGTAGGTTGGTGGGTACGTGGCAGATAGGTGGGTAGGTAGGTTGGTATGTAGGTTGGTTGGTGGGCAGGTTGGTTGGTGGGTAGATTGGTAGGTAGGTTAGAAGAAAGAAAAGAAAGAAAGAAAAATTGTTTATTCTGCACAAAAAAATATAAAGATAATAGCACATAAAATGCACATTTACAAAAGTAGCCAAAAGCCTCGTGTTCATCCAATAAATAAAAATATAAAAAGTAAAACAATGTTTTTCATTGGTTGCTATCAAGGCCACGGACCAAAGACATTGCGTAATACTCTTGCGACATTGGCAAATGTCAACAAAAACATCACAAAAACAAAATGCTGATTGCAGAGTTACTACTACTTTTGTAACAAATAATAAGAAAAATGATGCTGTGCGTCGCATCTGTGCAAAATAAGGTCATTGCTCAGCGAAATACTGTGAATTCGGACGAACCTAATGTCAACAGCGCTGGTTTTCAGCAATTACCTATGGAATGACGTATTCACGTCCCCCTGCGTGAGATATTTCAACGGGTTAGTAATCATTTTCACTGAAATATGTGTGATTATACATAGATGTAATAAAAATATATATCTGTATTTGTGCATATCAAAATTTAAGAAATAATAATAATATATAATCTAAGACCATAATACAATGACAATATAAACAAGTAAGTACCTATAATATTTAATTAAGTGTACAGTTTCAGTATGTTATTAGTACTCGGTGTGATTTCCTCTTTTTACTGTTTGAGTAATTATAATAATTTCGATACTCTAGCAATCCACAATAAGTCTACATTAATACACCTTAGTTTCCCAGATGCACCATGGGGTTTTGTTGCGCCTCGATGGCGTGGCGGCCATTTGCATAACGGTAGGCATCGAGGCATGCGGTTGGCAGAAGACAACCAGGCTTTTTGGTCAAATCGGCAAATAAGCTGTTATGTACATGCTGTTATGCTGTTATGTTAGTGGGTAGTATGGTGGGTGGGTTGGTTGGTGGGTAGGTTGGTTGGTGGGTAGTTTGGTGGTAGGTAGGTAGGTTAGGAGAGAAAATATTTAAGCTAGATCCCCACTTTTAAAGTTAATTTTGGAAAAAAAATCATGAACTTCATTAACTTTAAAATAAAAGTGGGGGTCTGTTTTTCATATTTTATATATTATTAAAACGGGCGGTCACATGCCCATGGGCGACTTTGTATAACTACGGAAACATAAAGATGTGATACCAAGGAGCTGGTCTGATGGTGGAGCACGAATACGGCCATAGGTACTCCTCAACTAATTAAGATAGCGTCGTTGAGTTTGAACTTGTTGGTTTTGTCTTGACAAGAACTATATCCCAAGATGGTGTCCAGGGTCTGATGATGGAGCAAGAAAGTGGCTATCGGAACTCCTCAATCAAAAAAGATAGCACCATAATATTAGGACTCATTGGTTATGTATTGAGAAGTGCACACATTAGGTGGTGTTCAGGATCTGATGATGGAGCTGGTATTAAGCTCGCCATACGATATCCTCAATTAAACAAGATAACCTCCTTATGTTTTGGTTACTTTGTACCTACCAACCTACCCACCCACCAACCTACCCACCCACCAACCAATCTACCAACCTATCCACCAACCTATCCACCAACCAACCTACCCACCAACCTATCCACCAACCAACCTACCCACCAACCTACCCACCAACCATCCTACCCACCAACCAACCCATCCACCAACCAACCTACCCATCAACCAACCTACCCACCAACCAACCTACCCACCAACCAACATATCCATCAACCTACCCACCAACCAACCATCCTACCCACCAACCATCCTACCCACCAACCATCCTACCCACCAACTAAACCATCCACCAACCAACCTACCCACCAACCATCCTAACCACCAACCAACCCATCCACCAACCTAACTTTTCAATGACAAGATAAATTTAGATCAGTTAAAAAGGATGTCGGTTGCCTATGGTCTGTTGTTTGACTTTTGTAAAAATTCTTAATTTATTCCAGTTTTCGCTTTTATTGTTAATAAAAATAGTTTATTGAAAAGATAAGAAACACGCTTAGGATGTTAAAGTGGGTGTGATAATACGTGTATCCTAATTAGTGCGTATTTAATCAGTAACACGTAGATATCGCGTTCAATTCCCAGGCAAGTCCAATGTTATTGTTTTTAGCGAGTCGCAACGAAATCCTGATTAGTTATCTGTGGCATTACAGCACTAGTCCGATAATATAAAGTAAAAAACATGCGTTTTTAATACACTGAATTATGACGCTAAAAACGTTGCCATAAGAGCTACTTTACGAGCAAGTGTGTTGAAAAATAGATTTACAATTTTACTGTTCGCGCCTGTACCAAACCAAAATGAATGTAGAAGTTTACGTGGAAGTTTAACATACTTCTACAGTAAACGAGGTCGAAATTATCATGGTTGGAGACAACTATTTACTGACTATTTTTTGACACCAAATTCAAATTCAAAAACCTAGGCGTTCCGCGGTAATCAGGTGAGGATTGTGGCGAGAAAGGCTCACCACGTAATCCTCACCAAGACCTTTATATCTCTGGAATCCCATATTGACTATTTTCGAGAATTGGCATAGCGTTATGACTATTTCTTGACTTTTTTTTGGAATTGAAACCAAGTCGGTACTCCCAGCCGTTTGCTTGCAATGAGGTGAGGATTGTGTGGAGACGTTCACCCCACAATTCTCAACAACTTATAGCTGTATCTTCGGAATCATAATGCGACTATTTTGTTAACCTTGGTGACTATTTATGACTATTTTTTGGCGATTTCAAAATTGATTTTCATGAAGTTTTCAAAAGTGAGGATTGTGTGGTGAAGGACACGATCCCCCGACCAGACGAGTGTCGTGTCTGGCAGGCAACTGCCCGAGCGGTTGAAGGCGGGGCTTGTAAACTCTAATTGCGCGATGCTGGATTTGTGTGACGTCAGGATGTTGACAACCTAACTACAGTTTTTAAAAGCCAAGAAAAGCAGAAAAGGTGTCAGGACGATACAACACGATCCACATACTTATGCCTTTTAATTTTAATCTTGATTTTTAAAATCTGGAATCTACACTAATATTATAAAGAGAAAAGATTTGTATATTTGTTTGTCATGAATAAACTCAAAAACTACTGGACCGATTTGGACCAGAGTCTAGAGAGGCTATAATTTATAAAGATATCATAAGGGCGAAGCCGCTGGCAGAAGCTAGAAATAAAAACGTCTCAGTTAGTAGTTATTTGACTCTATATTTGAAGTTACAACACAAAACTTTTTTTAAATAACAACATTGCGTTAATTAAAATTTACAGGTTTATTTTATTACAAGCTTTTCTAACGAGCACTCCATCCATAACATTAAATTGTGGTGGTTGATGATTATGATCATAATTTGCACGGATTATATTTTTGTGACAGTCCAAAACAATTTTCCCTTTGCAATTTTTACTGCGACTTGAGGTGCATATCCAATGTTCAATGGCTTTCGACTGAATGGTCCGCTGCCAGAAGTACGTGTACTCTCTGAGCAGTATTAACTGATTGCCCCTCATCGATTTTATGTACTTAATAATTACTGAAACAAATAAAAACAACATTTTATTAGTGGACAATTTCTGTAAACAAAAGTTAGTTAGTTCTAGAAATACTGATCAAGAAAATTAGTAAAGCTGTAAAATGTCTGTACACGTTTCATGTATCCGTTCCAATTTGCATGACGCAAACAAATTGATAACGATTCAAGTGTATTTTCGCAGCTAGCTGTGGTGATAAATTGATCAAAATAAAAATAGCCTATCACAGAAATTATTATTCGATTTAGGTATAATAAACCAGTTTGTCTTTTTCAGAAAATATATTATTACATAAAATAACACTCTTTCCTAGTACTTTGAATATTTATTTGACGTGAAAGTACAATAAATTCATGTATAGTTTAACATAAAACGGCCATCGGCTAATTACTAAAATTACTACGGCTACACACAACCTTTATAGACAAAATGTATACACTCGAATCATAAAACTCCAGATATATTGATCGTCTATCATTCGTCCGCGACGAATACAACACATAAAAAAAAACGTTTATTTCAACATTCAAAATTACAATTTGGAGATATTGTTGGTCCGAAACTGGGCACAGTATCTTGGGCACCATTAAATAGGTACAAAATTTTGGAAAGAAAAATATTAACTTATTTCTAAACTTGGGTTTAAGAGTAATTTTCATCACATTATAATTTAAATAAAATATTATGCTCCATCCGAAGTATAAAATTCCGGGGATTGATGATTGTGCTCTTTCTTTATAGTTATTATATTTCTGTCAGCGCCTAATATTATTTTCCGTTTACACTGTTTACTACCAATAGACGTGCAGAACCAATAATCTGTGGCCATTGATTGAATGTGTCGCTGATGGTAGTAAATGTATCCATTGTAGAGTATTAACTGCTTGCCCTTCGTTGATTTATAATACTTGATACTATCTGAAACAAATTAAATTAAATTCATAACTGGACAACATGTAACATTGTATTAATAGGCAGTACTCGCAGGGGACCAAAAAAAAATTTAAATGCCTGATCGAGCTAATTAGTAAAGGCGAGTAAAGCTGACAAAGGTCATGTAATAAGACCGGATTCATCTATAATTTTCAATTAGTATGAAGCAAATAGATTTTAATCATATGAACAGATAAGTAAAAAAATGTGATTGAATCGTGTATTATAGTATTTTTATGTCACGAAGCGACGCGCGTCTTACCTGTGTGACTAAGTGTACAACCACGCTATGAATGGGCGCGTGAAGATGAGTAGCGTCAGCACATAACATGTACACACACACAAACCCGATTTCGCCCGTATCTCGGTCGGTACCGAGAGCTCCTGCGTTACACACACCTTCACAGCTTGCAGTGTTTGTACACTTGGTTACCACAAGTAAAGCGCGCATCGCTTCGTGAGATAAAATACTGTAGCTGTTGGGAGCAGCTTTAAAAAAAAAAGAAGCAAATAATGGAAGCTGTCATAAGATGTTAGAGTAGGTAAATTTGCTTGGCTTTCGACACTAAATAATAATAAATTAAATAATATAGCAATAATAATGATTCAAAGAAAAACTATTTATGAATAAACAGAATTATAATACATATGTACAGGTATATAAGATAATAGATAAGCGAAATGTTAGTAACTTATTCGTGAGCTCCTGAATCTGATTATATGTAAGTTAAAACTTGTTCCCACAATAAAAACTTAATGATCTCCTAATACAGGGCTTCCTCTCTCCTACCCTTTTACTGTGCCCTACAGAGTCCATAATTATCTTAATTATATAGTTACCACCTAAGTACACATTATGGTAAAGCAATAAAGATATTGAGTATTGAGTACTGGGACATAAAATCAAAGCTTTTTGTTACCATTTATTAGAAGTATTCGAAGATTTGAGACTGAACTTAATTAATTATTACTATCTTACTTTTAAACTAACAACAAAAGAAACAAAACTGGTACACCTCTGCTCATCCGTTCGGAAATTACAGCCGTATATAAACTTAATATTACCTGGGTTATTTAATGTTATTACGATTTATTTATTCTAACGTGCTCTCCTATCATATTAACATGATATTGTGGCGGTTGATGATTATGTTTATAGTTTGCGCTGATAATGTTTTCGCCAGAATCTAATATTAATTTCCCTTTGCATTTTTTACTGCGACTTGAGGTGCAAATCCAATGATGGCTGCTCGATGATTGAACAGTCCGTTGCCAGTAGTAAGTGTACTCTCTGAGCAGTATTAACTGTTTGCCCTTCCATGATTTTATGTATTTTATATCTGAAACAAACAAAATTAACTCTTATAAATAAATAAATAAAAATCTTTATTGCAGACCACATGATCCATAAACAACACGATAAAAAAAAAGAATAACACAACGAAATTGAAAATTCTTAACAAAATCAAAAGTACTTTATAAAATTGGCATTGGCACATTGTGTCAGTTAGTAGTTATACCCACAGTTTTTGATAACTAAGAAAAGCAAGCTGTCAAATCTCACGTTATGTCACACGCTTTACGTAAATTTTTCAATTTGGATGAAGCAATCAAATTGAAAAAGTGAATCAATTTGGGTGACCCGTGTACGTTCGCCTTAATGTGCTGTGAACGATTGACTAAAGTCAATAAACAATTTTTGAAGTTGTCATGAAATGAAAGAGAAGGTACATTTTCGTGGGTTCCAGAATCAAGGACAAGAAATTATAGCTGTCGGTAATTATATTTTATTTGATTCCATATTTGGAGATTCTACAGGAGATTTTCAATAACATTAACTTACATTTAAACTAATTATTTATCGGTTTATTCTATTACATTGTATACGAACGTGCACCATTTTTTCCATTAAGCTGATATCAGACGCTTCTCTTGAGTGGACGGTTCACTCACCGACAAAATTAAATAGCAATGTCCATTCAGTTCGTTCTGCTCCTTTCACTTCATTTTTCAAGTGAAAGATGCCGAGTGCCGAAATCCAAAATCGTTGGTTAAACTGAAAGCCAACCCCAACATAGTTGAGAAAAGGCTAGTCAGATTTTAGATAAGATTAGGACAGAAATTACCTGACTTCTAAGCTACAGTGCACTAAGTCATCACAAGCCTTACAATCTATAGTACATGCCGTCAGAAACATAAAATTTTGGCGGTTTATGATTATGCTTACGGGTGACAGTTATTTTATTTTTTTCTGAGTCTAACACTAATTTCCCCTTACATTTTTTAGTTCTAGCTGACGTGCAGAACCAATAATCAGGCGTTTTCGATTGAACTCTACGCTGATGGGCGTAAATGAATCCATTGTACAGTATTAGCTGCTTGCCCGTCGTGGATTTTATGTACTTGATAATATCTGAAACAAATATAATTAGACACTTAGTATTTGTTTATTTATGCACACACAGACGACATGGTATGTTATGTTAACGGTAATAAGTAGAACATCTTGACCGGGAAAATCAATAAAGCTGTTATGACAGTAAAATACGTTTTATTTATGGCTTTTAATGGGTATGACGCTACCGGCTGACGACTAAATAGTAGGTATTATGTTACAGGCAAGGCAAAAGAAACAAAACTAAAATCAAGGGTAAATTCTTAGGGTCAAGAAAAATGGTGACCGTAATACCTATTAATCAGTAACATCTTTACATAGTAAAAAAAAAAAGTTTTTCGTGTCTTTGTGAAACGCTTAGATCTTCTAAACTACGTTATGGATTTTGATGCAGTCGTCCAGGATATAATGTGTAAAATACATTCATTTAACTTACATTTAGCACAAAAATCTGGATGTTTTGACATATTGCCATAGCACCCGCGTTGCTAGTAATGCATAAAAAATATGGGAATCAATTTGGTTGAACCGTCTATTGTTGTCTTAAGCTGTTGTGAACGGCTCATTCACAATAACGAATCATAGAAGTTGTTATAACATTCTGTATTCGAAGTTTTAACACAAATATTTAACACACATAACAAATATATCATCACGCCTATTTCCTTGATAGATAAGGCAGAGGTGTACATAAAATACACCCTATTTCTCCAGTTATGTTTAAGTTCCATGTCATAGAAGGCGAGCTTGTCGCCATCAACCTGGCACAAATCCAGACTCCGAGCTGCCACTGAGAAACAACACACAACACAACATTCTGTTCAAAAAAAATTACAAATATCTCAGCTTCTTATTTATTGGATCATTTAATTACAGGCGGTTGATGGTTATGGTCAAATACTGCAGTGATTATTACGTTATTGCTAGTGTCTATTACTAATTTCGCTTTGCAATTTTTACTACGACTCGAGGTGCATATCCAGTGATCAATGGGTTGTGACAAGAGGGTCCTCTGCCAGAAGTAAGTGTACTCTCCGAGCAGTATTAAATCCTTCCCCTGCCTTGATTTTATATACTTGAAATCTAAAATAAAAAAAATACCTATGCATTCGGACAACATAGAACATTATGTTATTAGGTTTACGCAGTTTCTGTAAACCTGATCAAGCTAATTATTTAAACTGTCAATCCGATTTGCATAGCATAATAAACCTATAATGTTCCCACTGTTGGGACACAGGCATTCTCTCTGTGAGAGGGAGTGGGCCCTAATCCACCACGCGAGCCCAGTGCGGGTTGGTGGATGTCATATGTCTTCCAATTGTTGGTTCTAGGATATTCCGGTTTCCCAACGATGTTTTCCTTCACCATTTTGACAGCAGTTTGGATGAAGCAACCAAATTGAATAATTTAGACATAAAAGTGAATCAATTTGGTTGAAACGTATATTATTGCAGTAACCTATTATAGTGAATAATTGACCAAACTAACAATAATCAATCACTTATGTTGTAAAGATATTTCAAAGTGCACTCTCTTGGTTTTCAGAAACTGGTACAAGATTAAATAAAAAAATCAGAAAGAAAAGAAAATACGTTTATTTGCGATAAACATGACGCAAAGAAAAAACACAAAAAACAACAAATTTGGCGAAAATATGCATCACATTCACGCTAAACGGCCATCGCTCAGCATATTGCTGTGACCCTATGCGAGACTGAGCCACAGTGCTAGTTTTCGGCGACAGTCAAACTCAAATTCTTTGTTGTATTTCGAAACTACGTAATTTAACGCAAAAATACAAATAATTATTGAAAAAAAAACTGAGCCTCCTACCTACCAGGAACGTTATTACTAGCTTATTTTTCTTACATTAGGATATAAAATTCACCCCTTCAACTGGCGGTTCATGGTTATGCCCATAAACAGCTCGGACTATGTTTTTGTCAGCATCTAATACCAGTTTCCCTTTGCATCTATAACGAAAAATCGATGTGCAAACCCAATGTTCTTCGGCTTTTGACATTACCCTCACCTGAAGGGAGTAAGCGTACTGCCTCCAGAATATCATCGGTTTGCCTTTCATTGATTTTATGAACTTGTAATCTGAAACAAATACCAACTAAATTATTTTCCTCGTCATATTGTGTAGTGTGGGACGCCCCCCAGCTAGATGGACCAACGACCTTAAGAAGGTGACTCGGACAGACTGGATGCGGAAGGCGGAGCCGGAGGACAGGGTGTTATGGGGCAGTGTGTGGCGTGATGTGTCAGGGGAAAGGGCCTATGTGCAGCAGTGGACTGCGATAGACAGATTTGATTGTCTTACCCATGGTTTCTGAAAGCCTCATCAAGACATTGAATAAACCTTTCAAAAATCATGTAAGGACAATAAAATACCGTTCACTTGTGTATGCCTTGTAATTTTGTTGAAGCAACCAAATAGAATCGTGTTTACAAGAAAATGACACACTTTTGTTGAGCCGTGCATTATTATTGCCTTTAGATGGTTTGTGTTAGACAATCAATCAATCTACCTAGCCGTTTCCCAACTATATTGGGGTCGGCTTCCAGTCAAACTGGATGCAGCTGAATACCAGTACTTTACTTGGAGCGGCGACTACCTATCTGACCTCCACAACCCAGCAACTGGGTAATACGATACCCCTTGGCAAGACTGGTTGTCAGACTTTGGGCCTTCTACGACCCGTAACGACTGTCAAAGATCCACGAATGACAGCCGGGACCAACGGCTTAACGTGCTTTCCGAGGCACGGATGGTTTGTGTTAGAGCATTGCTAAAAATGACTGAAGTTAGTAAATTAGGTACTAAACAGGTAATGTTTATTGGTTTTTTTTATTTAAAAAGAGCATCTGACAATAGATGCACATATTATATGTATATGCTGCGGGTTACTGTACACAATAAAAGAAGTTCTAAACATATCGAAACCTGTACAAAAATGATTGAAACCTAGAAAGATCAATGTTACAGATTTACTCGTACTTACAACCTACTTATTTCACTATAAAATATACACATCATATTATGATCGACAAGAATATAATACTCTTAGACTAGATGCAGGCGGGGGTAGAGGTGGGGGAAGGAAAGGGTGCAGTTGCCCCACCCTGGGCTTTGATCAAACTGAGTCTTAAGAGTCTCGCTGACAGGCGCGACGCGACTGGTGTAACAATTTCTATGAAAACTTAACGAAGATTGTTCTACCTGCTAGTCTGCGGAAGCCTTGAAACTCTAAATTAGACATTAAAAATAGTTTTATAACCTGTTTTTTTTTTTTACTCAATAGTTTATTAGATAAGTGTTGAAAAGGGGGGCACATTCTTAAGTTTACGGAAAATAGGTGCCAAAGGTTTTTTTTAAAAGGTATTCACAGCCTGAGAAATCTCCCTCCACCCTCTTTCCGATAGAAACATTTGCCTCCCCTTGAGCGAAAACCTAGATCCGCGCCTGGATAAAGTAGTTGAGTTGTCTAAAACTAACATTTAAAGCGCAGGCCACACTGAGAACGAAGCTAAGTTCCTTCAGCTGCGCCCATGTACCTACCGCGTATTTGCATAGTTTGGTTCACATCGCGAACTATGAACTTAGCTTCGTTACCAGCGTGGCCTGAGATTAAAACTAACAATTAAGTCGTTGAAAAAAAAAATACAATTTTTTTTACCTACGTAGAGGCAACCACGAATACTTTGGCATGTAAGGTGAGGCGAATCTGGAATTAGTAGTGATCATGATATGGTACGGTCAGTGCTCTGCATTACCTGACCCCTCTCATAAAGAAGAAGAGGGGAAGGGGGGTCGGGCTATGCAGGTCACGGACCGACCGTACCATATATGATCCTTATGATAGGTATTCAGAAGTTTTTGTATTCCTAATAAATTTTCCATGCCGGGCGGATGGTTGTGTTCATTATTAAAGGCAATGACTCTATTGTCAATGCCTAGAGTAAGTTTTCCTTTGCACTTTTTGCTAGTTCTTGAAGTACACAGCCAATGGTTCGTGAATTTACTTCTCCCCTCCTACCTACCAGGAACGTTATTACTAGCTTATTTTTCTTACATTAGGATATAAAATTCACTCCTTCAACTGGCGGTTCATGGTTATGCCCATAAACAGCTCGGACTATGTTTTTGTCAGCATCTAATACCAGTTTCCCTTTGCATCTATAACGAAAAATCGATGTGCAAACCCAATGTTCTTCGGCTTTTGACATTACCCTCACCTGAAGGGAGTAAGCGTACTGCCTCCAGAATATCATCGGTTTGCCTTTCATTGATTTTATGAACTTGTAATCTGAAACAAATACCAACTAAATTATTTTCCTCGTCATATTGTGTAGTGTGGGACGCCCCCCAGCTAGATGGACCAACGACCTTAAGAAGGTGACTCGGACAGACTGGATGCGGAAGGCGGAGCCGGAGGACAGGGTGTTATGGGGCAGTGTGTGGCGTGATGTGTCAGGGGAAAGGGCCTATGTGCAGCAGTGGACTGCGATAGACAGATTTGATTGTCTTACCCATGGTTTCTGAAAGCCTCATCAAGACATTGAATAAACCTTTCAAAAATCATGTAAGGACAATAAAATACCGTTCACTTGTGTATGCCTTGTAATTTTGTTGAAGCAACCAAATAGAATCGTGTTTACAAGAAAATGACACACTTTTGTTGAGCCGTGCATTATTATTGCCTTTAGATGGTTTGTGTTAGACAATCAATCAATCTACCTAGCCGTTTCCCAACTATATTGGGGTCGGCTTCCAGTCAAACTGGATGCAGCTGAATACCAGTACTTTACTTGGAGCGGCGACTACCTATCTGACCTCCACAACCCAGCAACTGGGTAATACGATACCCCTTGGCAAGACTGGTTGTCAGACTTTGGGCCTTCTACGACCCGTAACGACTGTCAAAGATCCACGAATGACAGCCGGGACCAACGGCTTAACGTGCTTTCCGAGGCACGGATGGTTTGTGTTAGAGCATTGCTAAAAATGACTGAAGTTAGTAAATTAGGTACTAAACAGGTAATGTTTATTGGTTTTTTTTATTTAAAAAGAGCATCTGACAATAGATGCACATATTATATGTATATGCTGCGGGTTACTGTACACAATAAAAGAAGTTCTAAACATATCGAAACCTGTACAAAAATGATTGAAACCTAGAAAGATCAATGTTACAGATTTACTCGTACTTACAACCTACTTATTTCACTATAAAATATACACATCATATTATGATCGACAAGAATATAATACTCTTAGACTAGATGCAGGCGGGGGTAGAGGTGGGGGAAGGAAAGGGTGCAGTTGCCCCACCCTGGGCTTTGATCAAACTGAGTCTTAAGAGTCTCGCTGACAGGCGCGACGCGACTGGTGTAACAATTTCTATGAAAACTTAACGAAGATTATTCTACCTGCTAGTCTGCGGAAGCCTTGAAACTCTAAATTAGACATTAAAAATAGTTTTATAACCTGTTTTTTTTTTTACTCAATAGTTTATTAGATAAGTGTTGAAAAGGGGGGCACATTCTTAAGTTTACGGAAAATAGGTGCCAAAGGTTTTTTTTAAAAGGTATTCACAGCCTGAGAAATCTCCCTCCACCCTCTTTCCGATAGAAACATTTGCCTCCCCTTGAGCGAAAACCTAGATCCGCGCCTGGATAAAGTAGTTGAGTTGTCTAAAACTAACATTTAAAGCGCAGGCCACACTGAGAACGAAGCTAAGTTCCTTCAGCTGCGCCCATGTACCTACCGCGTATTTGCATAGTTTGGTTCACATCGCGAACTATGAACTTAGCTTCGTTACCAGCGTGGCCTGAGATTAAAACTAACAATTAAGTCGTTGAAAAAAAAAATACAATTTTTTTTACCTACGTAGAGGCAACCACGAATACTTTGGCATGTAAGGTGAGGCGAATCTGGAATTAGTAGTGATCATGATATGGTACGGTCAGTGCTCTCCATTACCTGACCCCTCTCATAAAGAAGAAGAGGGGAAGGGGGGTCGGGCTATGCAGGTCACGGACCGACCGTACCATATATGATCCTTATGATAGGTATTCAGAAGTTTTTGTATTCCTAATAAATTTTCCATGCCGGGCGGATGGTTGTGTTCATTATTAAAGGCAATGACTCTATTGTCAATGCCTAGAGTAAGTTTTCCTTTGCACTTTTTGCTAGTTCTTGAAGTACACAGCCAATGGTTCGTGAATTTACTTCTCCCCTCCTACCTACCAGGAACGTTATTACTAGCTTATTTTTCTTACATTAGGATATAAAATTCACTCCTTCAACTGGCGGTTCATGGTTATGCCCATAAACAGATCGGACTATGTTTTTGTCAGCATCTAATACCAGTTTCCCTTTGCATCTATAACGAAAAATCGATGTGCAAACCCAATGTTCTTCGGCTTTTGACATTACCCTCACCTGAAGGGAGTAAGCGTACTGCCTCCAGAATATCATCGGTTTGCCTTTCATTGATTTTATGAACTTGTAATCTGAAACAAATACCAACTAAATTATTTTCCTCGTCATATTGTGTAGTGTGGGACGCCCCCCAGCTAGATGGACCAACGACCTTAAGAAGGTGACTCGGACAGACTGGATGCGGAAGGCGGAGCCGGAGGACAGGGTGTTATGGGGCAGTGTGTGGCGTGATGTGTCAGGGGAAAGGGCCTATGTGCAGCAGTGGACTGCGATAGACAGATTTGATTGTCTTACCCATGGTTTCTGAAAGCCTCATCAAGACATTGAATAAACCTTTCAAAAATCATGTAAGGACAATAAAATACCGTTCACTTGTGTATGCCTTGTAATTTTGTTGAAGCAACCAAATAGAATCGTGTTTACAAGAAAATGACACACTTTTGTTGAGCCGTGCATTATTATTGCCTTTAGATGGTTTGTGTTAGACAATCAATCAATCTACCTAGCCGTTTCCCAACTATATTGGGGTCGGCTTCCAGTCAAACTGGATGCAGCTGAATACCAGTACTTTACTTGGAGCGGCGACTACCTATCTGACCTCCAAAACCCAGCAACTGGGTAATACGATACCCCTTGGCAAGACTGGTTGTCAGACTTTGGGCCTTCTACGACCCGTAACGACTGTCAAAGATCCACGAATGACAGCCGGGACCAACGGCTTAACGTGCTTTCCGAGGCACGGATGGTTTGTGTTAGAGCATTGCTAAAAATGACTGAAGTTAGTAAATTAGGTACTAAACAGGTAATGTTTATTGGTTTTTTTTATTTAAAAAGAGCATCTGACAATAGATGCACATATTATATGTATATGCTGCGGGTTACTGTACACAATAAAAAAAGTTCTAAACATATCGAAACCTGTACAAAAATGATTGAAACCTAGAAAGATCAATGTTACAGATTTACTCGTACTTACAACCTACTTATTTCACTATAAAATATACACATCATATTATGATCGACAAGAATATAATACTCTTAGACTAGATGCAGGCGGGGGTAGAGGTGGGGGAAGGAAAGGGTGCAGTTGCCCCACCCTGGGCTTTGATCAAACTGAGTCTTAAGAGTCTCGCTGACAGGCGCGACGCGACTGGTGTAACAATTTCTATGAAAACTTAACGAAGATTATTCTACCTGCTAGTCTGCGGAAGCCTTGAAACTCTAAATTAGACATTAAAAATAGTTTTATAACCTGTTTTTTTTTTTACTCAATAGTTTATTAGATAAGTGTTGAAAAGGGGGGCACATTCTTAAGTTTACGGAAAATAGGTGCCAAAGGTTTTTTTTAAAAGGTATTCACAGCCTGAGAAATCTCCCTCCACCCTCTTTCCGATAGAAACATTTGCCTCCCCTTGAGCGAAAACCTAGATCCGCGCCTGGATAAAGTAGTTGAGTTGTCTAAAACTAACATTTAAAGCGCAGGCCACACTGAGAACGAAGCTAAGTTCCTTCAGCTGCGCCCATGTACCTACCGCGTATTTGCATAGTTTGGTTCACATCGCGAACTATGAACTTAGCTTCGTTACCAGCGTGGCCTGAGATTAAAACTAACAATTAAGTCGTTGAAAAAAAAAATACAATTTTTTTTACCTACGTAGAGGCAACCACGAATACTTTGGCATGTAAGGTGAGGCGAATCTGGAATTAGTAGTGATCATGATATGGTACGGTCAGTGCTCTCCATTACCTGACCCCTCTCATAAAGAAGAAGAGGGGAAGGGGGGTCGGGCTATGCAGGTCACGGACCGACCGTACCATATATGATCCTTATGATAGGTATTCAGAAGTTTTTGTATTCCTAATAAATTTTCCATGCCGGGCGGATGGTTGTGTTCATTATTAAAGGCAATGACTCTATTGTCAATGCCTAGAGTAAGTTTTCCTTTGCACTTTTTGCTAGTTCTTGAAGTACACAGCCAATGGTTCGTGAATTTACTTCTCCCCTCCTACCTACCAGGAACGTTATTACTAGCTTATTTTTCTTACATTAGGATATAAAATTCACTCCTTCAACTGGCGGTTCATGGTTATGCCCATAAACAGCTCGGACTATGTTTTTGTCAGCATCTAATACCAGTTTCCCTTTGCATCTATAACGAAAAATCGATGTGCAAACCCAATGTTCTTCGGCTTTTGACATTACCCTCACCTGAAGGGAGTAAGCGTACTGCCTCCAGAATATCATCGGTTTGCCTTTCATTGATTTTATGAACTTGTAATCTGAAACAAATACCAACTAAATTATTTTCCTCGTCATATTGTGTAGTGTGGGACGCCCCCCAGCTAGATGGACCAACGACCTTAAGAAGGTGACTCGGACAGACTGGATGCGGAAGGCGGAGCCGGAGGACAGGGTGTTATGGGGCAGTGTGTGGCGTGATGTGTCAGGGGAAAGGGCCTATGTGCAGCAGTGGACTGCGATAGACAGATTTGATTGTCTTACCCATGGTTTCTGAAAGCCTCATCAAGACATTGAATAAACCTTTCAAAAATCATGTAAGGACAATAAAATACCGTTCACTTGTGTATGCCTTGTAATTTTGTTGAAGCAACCAAATAGAATCGTGTTTACAAGAAAATGACACACTTTTGTTGAGCCGTGCATTATTATTGCCTTTAGATGGTTTGTGTTAGACAATCAATCAATCTACCTAGCCGTTTCCCAACTATATTGGGGTCGGCTTCCAGTCAAACTGGATGCAGCTGAATACCAGTACTTTACTTGGAGCGGCGACTACCTATCTGACCTCCACAACCCAGCAACTGGGTAATACGATACCCCTTGGCAAGACTGGTTGTCAGACTTTGGGCCTTCTACGACCCGTAACGACTGTCAAAGATCCACGAATGACAGCCGGGACCAACGGCTTAACGTGCTTTCCGAGGCACGGATGGTTTGTGTTAGAGCATTGCTAAAAATGACTGAAGTTAGTAAATTAGGTACTAAACAGGTAATGTTTATTGGTTTTTTTTATTTAAAAAGAGCATCTGACAATAGATGCACATATTATATGTATATGCTGCGGGTTACTGTACACAATAAAAGAAGTTCTAAACATATCGAAACCTGTACAAAAATGATTGAAACCTAGAAAGATCAATGTTACAGATTTACTCGTACTTACAACCTACTTATTTCACTATAAAATATACACATCATATTATGATCGACAAGAATATAATACTCTTAGACTAGATGCAGGCGGGGGTAGAGGTGGGGGAAGGAAAGGGTGCAGTTGCCCCACCCTGGGCTTTGATCAAACTGAGTCTTAAGAGTCTCGCTGACAGGCGCGACGCGACTGGTGTAACAATTTCTATGAAAACTTAACGAAGATTATTCTACCTGCTAGTCTGCGGAAGCCTTGAAACTCTAAATTAGACATTAAAAATAGTTTTATAACCTGTTTTTTTTTTTACTCAATAGTTTATTAGATAAGTGTTGAAAAGGGGGGCACATTCTTAAGTTTACGGAAAATAGGTGCCAAAGGTTTTTTTTAAAAGGTATTCACAGCCTGAGAAATCTCCCTCCACCCTCTTTCCGATAGAAACATTTGCCTCCCCTTGAGCGAAAACCTAGATCCGCGCCTGGATAAAGTAGTTGAGTTGTCTAAAACTAACATTTAAAGCGCAGGCCACACTGAGAACGAAGCTAAGTTCCTTCAGCTGCGCCCATGTACCTACCGCGTATTTGCATAGTTTGGTTCACATCGCGAACTATGAACTTAGCTTCGTTACCAGCGTGGCCTGAGATTAAAACTAACAATTAAGTCGTTGAAAAAAAAAATACAATTTTTTTTACCTACGTAGAGGCAACCACGAATACTTTGGCATGTAAGGTGAGGCGAATCTGGAATTAGTAGTGATCATGATATGGTACGGTCAGTGCTCTCCATTACCTGACCCCTCTCATAAAGAAGAAGAGGGGAAGGGGGGTCGGGCTATGCAGGTCACGGACCGACCGTACCATATATGATCCTTATGATAGGTATTCAGAAGTTTTTGTATTCCTAATAAATTTTCCATGCCGGGCGGATGGTTGTGTTCATTATTAAAGGCAATGACTCTATTGTCAATGCCTAGAGTAAGTTTTCCTTTGCACTTTTTGCTAGTTCTTGAAGTACACAGCCAATGGTTCGTGAATTTACTTCTCCCCTCCTACCTACCAGGAACGTTATTACTAGCTTATTTTTCTTACATTAGGATATAAAATTCACTCCTTCAACTGGCGGTTCATGGTTATGCCCATAAACAGCTCGGACTATGTTTTTGTCAGCATCTAATACCAGTTTCCCTTTGCATCTATAACGAAAAATCGATGTGCAAACCCAATGTTCTTCGGCTTTTGACATTACCCTCACCTGAAGGGAGTAAGCGTACTGCCTCCAGAATATCATCGGTTTGCCTTTCATTGATTTTATGAACTTGTAATCTGAAACAAATACCAACTAAATTATTTTCCTCGTCATATTGTGTAGTGTGGGACGCCCCCCAGCTAGATGGACCAACGACCTTAAGAAGGTGACTCGGACAGACTGGATGCGGAAGGCGGAGCCGGAGGACAGGGTGTTATGGGGCAGTGTGTGGCGTGATGTGTCAGGGGAAAGGGCCTATGTGCAGCAGTGGACTGCGATAGACAGATTTGATTGTCTTACCCATGGTTTCTGAAAGCCTCATCAAGACATTGAATAAACCTTTCAAAAATCATGTAAGGACAATAAAATACCGTTCACTTGTGTATGCCTTGTAATTTTGTTGAAGCAACCAAATAGAATCGTGTTTACAAGAAAATGACACACTTTTGTTGAGCCGTGCATTATTATTGCCTTTAGATGGTTTGTGTTAGACAATCAATCAATCTACCTAGCCGTTTCCCAACTATATTGGGGTCGGCTTCCAGTCAAACTGGATGCAGCTGAATACCAGTACTTTACTTGGAGCGGCGACTACCTATCTGACCTCCACAACCCAGCAACTGGGTAATACGATACCCCTTGGCAAGACTGGTTGTCAGACTTTGGGCCTTCTACGACCCGTAACGACTGTCAAAGATCCACGAATGACAGCCGGGACCAACGGCTTAACGTGCTTTCCGAGGCACGGATGGTTTGTGTTAGAGCATTGCTAAAAATGACTGAAGTTAGTAAATTAGGTACTAAACAGGTAATGTTTATTGGTTTTTTTTATTTAAAAAGAGCATCTGACAATAGATGCACATATTATATGTATATGCTGCGGGTTACTGTACACAATAAAAGAAGTTCTAAACATATCGAAACCTGTACAAAAATGATTGAAACCTAGAAAGATCAATGTTACAGATTTACTCGTACTTACAACCTACTTATTTCACTATAAAATATACACATCATATTATGATCGACAAGAATATAATACTCTTAGACTAGATGCAGGCGGGGGTAGAGGTGGGGGAAGGAAAGGGTGCAGTTGCCCCACCCTGGGCTTTGATCAAACTGAGTCTTAAGAGTCTCGCTGACAGGCGCGACGCGACTGGTGTAACAATTTCTATGAAAACTTATAGAAGATTGTTCTACCTGCTAGTCTGCGGAAGCCTTGAAACTCTAAATTAGACATTAAAAATAGTTTTATAACCTGTTTTTTTTTTTTACTCAATAGTTTATTAGATAAGTGTTGAAAAGGGGGGCACATTCTTAAGTTTACGGAAAATAGGTGCCAAAGGTTTTTTTTAAAAGGTATTCACAGCCTGAGAAATCTCCCTCCACCCTCTTTCCGATAGAAACATTTGCCTCCCCTTGAGCGAAAACCTAGATCCGCGCCTGGATAAAGTAGTTGAGTTGTCTAAAACTAACATTTAAAGCGCAGGCCACACTGAGAACGAAGCTAAGTTCCTTCAGCTGCGCCCATGTACCTACCGCGTATTTGCATAGTTTGGTTCACATCGCGAACTATGAACTTAGCTTCGTTACCAGCGTGGCCTGAGATTAAAACTAACAATTAAGTCGTTGAAAAAAAATACAATTTTTTTTACCTACGTAGAGGCAACCACGAATACTTTGGCATGTAAGGTGAGGCGAATCTGGAATTAGTAGTGATCATGATATGGTACGGTCAGTGCTCTCCATTACCTGACCCCTCTCATAAAGAAGAAGAGGGGAAGGGGGGTCGGGCTATGCAGGTCACGGACCGACCGTACCATATAATATGATCCTTATGATAGGTATTCAGAAGTTTTTGTATTCCTAATAAATTTTCCATGCCGGGCGGATGGTTGTGTTCATTATTAAAGGCAATGACTCTATTGTCAATGCCTAGAGTAAGTTTTCCTTTGCACTTTTTGCTAGTTCTTGAAGTACACAGCCAATGGTTCGTGAATTTACTTCTCCCCTCCTACCTACCAGGAACGTTATTACTAGCTTATTTTTCTTACATTAGGATATAAAATTCACTCCTTCAACTGGCGGTTCATGGTTATGCCCATAAACAGCTCGGACTATGTTTTTGTCAGCATCCAATACCAGTTTCCCTTTGCATCTATAACGAAAAATCGATGTGCAAACCCAATGTTCTTCGGCTTTTGACATTACCCTCACCTGAAGGGAGTAAGCGTACTGCCTCCAGAATATCATCGGTTTGCCTTTCATTGATTTTATGAACTTGTAATCTGAAACAAATACCAACTAAATTATTTTCCTCGTCATATTGTGTAGTGTGGGACGCCCCCCAGCTAGATGGACCAACGACCTTAAGAAGGTGACTCGGACAGACTGGATGCGGAAGGCGGAGCCGGAGGACAGGGTGTTATGGGGCAGTGTGTGGCGTGATGTGTCAGGGGAAAGGGCCTATGTGCAGCAGTGGACTGCGATAGACAGATTTGATTGTCTTACCCATGGTTTCTGAAAGCCTCATCAAGACATTGAATAAACCTTTCAAAAATCATGTAAGGACAATAAAATACCGTTCACTTGTGTATGCCTTGTAATTTTGTTGAAGCAACCAAATAGAATCGTGTTTACAAGAAAATGACACACTTTTGTTGAGCCGTGCATTATTATTGCCTTTAGATGGTTTGTGTTAGACAATCAATCAATCTACCTAGCCGTTTCCCAACTATATTGGGGTCGGCTTCCAGTCAAACTGGATGCAGCTGAATACCAGTACTTTACTTGGAGCGGCGACTACCTATCTGACCTCCAAAACCCAGCAACTGGGTAATACGATACCCCTTGGCAAGACTGGTTGTCAGACTTTGGGCCTTCTACGACCCGTAACGACTGTCAAAGATCCACGAATGACAGCCGGGACCAACGGCTTAACGTGCTTTCCGAGGCACGGATGGTTTGTGTTAGAGCATTGCTAAAAATGACTGAAGTTAGTAAATTAGGTACTAAACAGGTAATGTTTATTGGTTTTTTTTATTTAAAAAGAGCATCTGACAATAGATGCACATATTATATGTATATGCTGCGGGTTACTGTACACAATAAAAGAAGTTCTAAACATATCGAAACCTGTACAAAAATGATTGAAACCTAGAAAGATCAATGTTACAGATTTACTCGTACTTACAACCTACTTATTTCACTATAAAATATACACATCATATTATGATCGACAAGAATATAATACTCTTAGACTAGATGCAGGCGGGGGTAGAGGTGGGGGAAGGAAAGGGTGCAGTTGCCCCACCCTGGGCTTTGATCAAACTGAGTCTTAAGAGTCTCGCTGACAGGCGCGACGCGACTGGTGTAACAATTTCTATGAAAACTTAACGAAGATTGTTCTACCTGCTAGTCTGCGGAAGCCTTGAAACTCTAAATTAGACATTAAAAATAGTTTTATAACCTGTTTTTTTTTTTACTCAATAGTTTATTAGATAAGTGTTGAAAAGGGGGGCACATTCTTAAGTTTACGGAAAATAGGTGCCAAAGGTTTTTTTTAAAAGGTATTCACAGCCTGAGAAATCTCCCTCCACCCTCTTTCCGATAGAAACATTTGCCTCCCCTTGAGCGAAAACCTAGATCCGCGCCTGGATAAAGTAGTTGAGTTGTCTAAAACTAACATTTAAAGCGCAGGCCACACTGAGAACGAAGCTAAGTTCCTTCAGCTGCGCCCATGTACCTACCGCGTATTTGCATAGTTTGGTTCACATCGCGAACTATGAACTTAGCTTCGTTACCAGCGTGGCCTGAGATTAAAACTAACAATTAAGTCGTTGAAAAAAAAAATACAATTTTTTTTACCTACGTAGAGGCAACCACGAATACTTTGGCATGTAAGGTGAGGCGAATCTGGAATTAGTAGTGATCATGATATGGTACGGTCAGTGCTCTCCATTACCTGACCCCTCTCATAAAGAAGAAGAGGGGAAGGGGGGTCGGGCTATGCAGGTCACGGACCGACCGTACCATATATGATCCTTATGATAGGTATTCAGAAGTTTTTGTATTCCTAATAAATTTTCCATGCCGGGCGGATGGTTGTGTTCATTATTAAAGGCAATGACTCTATTGTCAATGCCTAGAGTAAGTTTTCCTTTGCACTTTTTGCTAGTTCTTGAAGTACACAGCCAATGGTTCGTGAATTTACTTCTCCCCTCCTACCTACCAGGAATGTTATTACTAGCTTATTTTTCTTACATTAGGATATAAAATTCACTCCTTCAACTGGCGGTTCATGGTTATGCCCATAAACAGCTCGGACTATGTTTTTGTCAGCATCTAATACCAGTTTCCCTTTGCATCTATAACGAAAAATCGATGTGCAAACCCAATGTTCTTCGGCTTTTGACATTACCCTCACCTGAAGGGAGTAAGCGTACTGCCTCCAGAATATCATCGGTTTGCCTTTCATTGATTTTATGAACTTGTAATCTGAAACAAATACCAACTAAATTATTTTCCTCGTCATATTGTGTAGTGTGGGACGCCCCCCAGCTAGATGGACCAACGACCTTAAGAAGGTGACTCGGACAGACTGGATGCGGAAGGCGGAGCCGGAGGACAGGGTGTTATGGGGCAGTGTGTGGCGTGATGTGTCAGGGGAAAGGGCCTATGTGCAGCAGTGGACTGCGATAGACAGATTTGATTGTCTTACCCATGGTTTCTGAAAGCCTCATCAAGACATTGAATAAACCTTTCAAAAATCATGTAAGGACAATAAAATACCGTTCACTTGTGTATGCCTTGTAATTTTGTTGAAGCAACCAAATAGAATCGTGTTTACAAGAAAATGACACACTTTTGTTGAGCCGTGCATTATTATTGCCTTTAGATGGTTTGTGTTAGACAATCAATCAATCTACCTAGCCGTTTCCCAACTATATTGGGGTCGGCTTCCAGTCAAACTGGATGCAGCTGAATACCAGTACTTTACTTGGAGCGGCGACTACCTATCTGACCTCCACAACCCAGCAACTGGGTAATACGATACCCCTTGGCAAGACTGGTTGTCAGACTTTGGGCCTTCTACGACCCGTAACGACTGTCAAAGATCCACGAATGACAGCCGGGACCAACGGCTTAACGTGCTTTCCGAGGCACGGATGGTTTGTGTTAGAGCATTGCTAAAAATGACTGAAGTTAGTAAATTAGGTACTAAACAGGTAATGTTTATTGGTTTTTTTTATTTAAAAAGAGCATCTGACAATAGATGCACATATTATATGTATATGCTGCGGGTTACTGTACACAATAAAAGAAGTTCTAAACATATCGAAACCTGTACAAAAATGATTGAAACCTAGAAAGATCAATGTTACAGATTTACTCGTACTTACAACCTACTTATTTCACTATAAAATATACACATCATATTATGATCGACAAGAATATAATACTCTTAGACTAGATGCAGGCGGGGGTAGAGGTGGGGGAAGGAAAGGGTGCAGTTGCCCCACCCTGGGCTTTGATCAAACTGAGTCTTAAGAGTCTCGCTGACAGGCGCGACGCGACTGGTGTAACAATTTCTATGAAAACTTAACGAAGATTGTTCTACCTGCTAGTCTGCGGAAGCCTTGAAACTCTAAATTAGACATTAAAAATAGTTTTATAACCTGTTTTTTTTTTTTACTCAATAGTTTATTAGATAAGTGTTGAAAAGGGGGGCACAATCTTAAGTTTACGGAAAATAGGTGCCAAAGGTTTTTTTTAAAAGGTATTCACAGCCTGAGAAATCTCACTCCACCCTCTTTCCGATAGAAACATTTGCCTCCCCTTGAGCGAAAACCTAGATCCGCGCCTGGATAAAGTAGTTGAGTTGTCTAAAACTAACATTTAAAGCGCAGGCCACACTGAGAACGAAGCTAAGTTCCTTCAGCTGCGCCCATGTACCTACCGCGTATTTGCATAGTTTGGTTCACATCGCGAACTATGAACTTAGCTTCGTTACCAGCGTGGCCTGAGATTAAAACTAACAATTAAGTCGTTGAAAAAAAAAATACAATTTTTTTTACCTACGTAGAGGCAACCACGAATACTTTGGCATGTAAGGTGAGGCGAATCTGGAATTAGTAGTGATCATGATATGGTACGGTCAGTGCTCTCCATTACCTGACCCCTCTCATAAAGAAGAAGAGGGGAAGGGGGGTCGGGCTATGCAGGTCACGGACCGACCGTACCATATATGATCCTTATGATAGGTATTCAGAAGTTTTTGTATTCCTAATAAATTTTCCATGCCGGGCGGATGGTTGTGTTCATTATTAAAGGCAATGACTCTATTGTCAATGCCTAGAGTAAGTTTTCCTTTGCACTTTTTGCTAGTTCTTGAAGTACACAGCCAATGGTTCGTGAATTTACTTCTCCCCTCCTACCTACCAGGAACGTTATTACTAGCTTATTTTTCTTACATTAGGATATAAAATTCACTCCTTCAACTGGCGGTTCATGGTTATGCCCATAAACAGCTCGGACTATGTTTTTGTCAGCATCTAATACCAGTTTCCCTTTGCATCTATAACGAAAAATCGATGTGCAAACCCAATGTTCTTCGGCTTTTGACATTACCCTCACCTGAAGGGAGTAAGCGTACTGCCTCCAGAATATCATCGGTTTGCCTTTCATTGATTTTATGAACTTGTAATCTGAAACAAATACCAACTAAATTATTTTCCTCGTCATATTGTGTAGTGTGGGACGCCCCCCAGCTAGATGGACCAACGACCTTAAGAAGGTGACTCGGACAGACTGGATGCGGAAGGCGGAGCCGGAGGACAGGGTGTTATGGGGCAGTGTGTGGCGTGATGTGTCAGGGGAAAGGGCCTATGTGCAGCAGTGGACTGCGATAGACAGATTTGATTGTCTTACCCATGGTTTCTGAAAGCCTCATCAAGACATTGAATAAACCTTTCAAAAATCATGTAAGGACAATAAAATACCGTTCACTTGTGTATGCCTTGTAATTTTGTTGAAGCAACCAAATAGAATCGTGTTTACAAGAAAATGACACACTTTTGTTGAGCCGTGCATTATTATTGCCTTTAGATGGTTTGTGTTAGACAATCAATCAATCTACCTAGCCGTTTCCCAACTATATTGGGGTCGGCTTCCAGTCAAACTGGATGCAGCTGAATACCAGTACTTTACTTGGAGCGGCGACTACCTATCTGACCTCCAAAACCCAGCAACTGGGTAATACGATACCCCTTGGCAAGACTGGTTGTCAGACTTTGGGCCTTCTACGACCCGTAACGACTGTCAAAGATCCACGAATGACAGCCGGGACCAACGGCTTAACGTGCTTTCCGAGGCACGGATGGTTTGTGTTAGAGCATTGCTAAAAATGACTGAAGTTAGTAAATTAGGTACTAAACAGGTAATGTTTATTGGTTTTTTTTATTTAAAAAGAGCATCTGACAATAGATGCACATATTATATGTATATGCTGCGGGTTACTGTACACAATAAAAGAAGTTCTAAACATATCGAAACCTGTACAAAAATGATTGAAACCTAGAAAGATCAATGTTACAGATTTACTCGTACTTACAACCTACTTATTTCACTATAAAATATACACATCATATTATGATCGACAAGAATATAATACTCTTAGACTAGATGCAGGCGGGGGTAGAGGTGGGGGAAGGAAAGGGTGCAGTTGCCCCACCCTGGGCTTTGATCAAACTGAGTCTTAAGAGTCTCGCTGACAGGCGCGACGCGACTGGTGTAACAATTTCTATGAAAACTTAACGAAGATTGTTCTACCTGCTAGTCTGCGGAAGCCTTGAAACTCTAAATTAGACATTAAAAATAGTTTTATAACCTGTTTTTTTTTTTACTCAATAGTTTATTAGATAAGTGTTGAAAAGGGGGGCACATTCTTAAGTTTACGGAAAATAGGTGCCAAAGGTTTTTTTTAAAAGGTATTCACAGCCTGAGAAATCTCCCTCCACCCTCTTTCCGATAGAAACATTTGCCTCCCCTTGAGCGAAAACCTAGATCCGCGCCTGGATAAAGTAGTTGAGTTGTCTAAAACTAACATTTAAAGCGCAGGCCACACTGAGAACGAAGCTAAGTTCCTTCAGCTGCGCCCATGTACCTACCGCGTATTTGCATAGTTTGGTTCACATCGCGAACTATGAACTTAGCTTCGTTACCAGCGTGGCCTGAGATTAAAACTAACAATTAAGTCGTTGAAAAAAAAAATACAATTTTTTTTACCTACGTAGAGGCAACCACGAATACTTTGGCATGTAAGGTGAGGCGAATCTGGAATTAGTAGTGATCATGATATGGTACGGTCAGTGCTCTCCATTACCTGACCCCTCTCATAAAGAAGAAGAGGGGAAGGGGGGTCGGGCTATGCAGGTCACGGACCGACCGTACCATATATGATCCTTATGATAGGTATTCAGAAGTTTTTGTATTCCTAATAAATTTTCCATGCCGGGCGGATGGTTGTGTTCATTATTAAAGGCAATGACTCTATTGTCAATGCCTAGAGTAAGTTTTCCTTTGCACTTTTTGCTAGTTCTTGAAGTACACAGCCAATGGTTCGTGAATTTACTTCTCCCCTCCTACCTACCAGGAATGTTATTACTAGCTTATTTTTCTTACATTAGGATATAAAATTCACTCCTTCAACTGGCGGTTCATGGTTATGCCCATAAACAGCTCGGACTATGTTTTTGTCAGCATCTAATACCAGTTTCCCTTTGCATCTATAACGAAAAATCGATGTGCAAACCCAATGTTCTTCGGCTTTTGACATTACCCTCACCTGAAGGGAGTAAGCGTACTGCCTCCAGAATATCATCGGTTTGCCTTTCATTGATTTTATGAACTTGTAATCTGAAACAAATACCAACTAAATTATTTTCCTCGTCATATTGTGTAGTGTGGGACGCCCCCCAGCTAGATGGACCAACGACCTTAAGAAGGTGACTCGGACAGACTGGATGCGGAAGGCGGAGCCGGAGGACAGGGTGTTATGGGGCAGTGTGTGGCGTGATGTGTCAGGGGAAAGGGCCTATGTGCAGCAGTGGACTGCGATAGACAGATTTGATTGTCTTACCCATGGTTTCTGAAAGCCTCATCAAGACATTGAATAAACCTTTCAAAAATCATGTAAGGACAATAAAATACCGTTCACTTGTGTATGCCTTGTAATTTTGTTGAAGCAACCAAATAGAATCGTGTTTACAAGAAAATGACACACTTTTGTTGAGCCGTGCATTATTATTGCCTTTAGATGGTTTGTGTTAGACAATCAATCAATCTACCTAGCCGTTTCCCAACTATATTGGGGTCGGCTTCCAGTCAAACTGGATGCAGCTGAATACCAGTACTTTACTTGGAGCGGCGACTACCTATCTGACCTCCACAACCCAGCAACTGGGTAATACGATACCCCTTGGTAAGACTGGTTGTCAGACTTTGGGCCTTCTACGACCCGTAACGACTGTCAAAGATCCACGAATGACAGCCGGGACCAACGGCTTAACGTGCTTTCCGAGGCACGGATGGTTTGTGTTAGAGCATTGCTAAAAATGACTGAAGTTAGTAAATTAGGTACTAAACAGGTAATGTTTATTGGTTTTTTTTATTTAAAAAGAGCATCTGACAATAGATGCACATATTATATGTATATGCTGCGGGTTACTGTACACAATAAAAGAAGTTCTAAACATATCGAAACCTGTACAAAAATGATTGAAACCTAGAAAGATCAATGTTACAGATTTACTCGTACTTACAACCTACTTATTTCACTATAAAATATACACATCATATTATGATCGACAAGAATATAATACTCTTAGACTAGATGCAGGCGGGGGTAGAGGTGGGGGAAGGAAAGGGTGCAGTTGCCCCACCCTGGGCTTTGATCAAACTGAGTCTTAAGAGTCTCGCTGACAGGCGCGACGCGACTGGTGTAACAATTTCTATGAAAACTTAACGAAGATTATTCTACCTGCTAGTCTGCGGAAGCCTTGAAACTCTAAATTAGACATTAAAAATAGTTTTATAACCTGTTTTTTTTTTTACTCAATAGTTTATTAGATAAGTGTTGAAAAGGGGGGCACATTCTTAAGTTTACGGAAAATAGGTGCCAAAGGTTTTTTTTAAAAGGTATTCACAGCCTGAGAAATCTCCCTCCACCCTCTTTCCGATAGAAACATTTGCCTCCCCTTGAGCGAAAACCTAGATCCGCGCCTGGATAAAGTAGTTGAGTTGTCTAAAACTAACATTTAAAGCGCAGGCCACACTGAGAACGAAGCTAAGTTCCTTCAGCTGCGCCCATGTACCTACCGCGTATTTGCATAGTTTGGTTCACATCGCGAACTATGAACTTAGCTTCGTTACCAGCGTGGCCTGAGATTAAAACTAACAATTAAGTCGTTGAAAAAAAAAATACAATTTTTTTTACCTACGTAGAGGCAACCACGAATACTTTGGCATGTAAGGTGAGGCGAATCTGGAATTAGTAGTGATCATGATATGGTACGGTCAGTGCTCTCCATTACCTGACCCCTCTCATAAAGAAGAAGAGGGGAAGGGGGGTCGGGCTATGCAGGTCACGGACCGACCGTACCATATAATATGATCCTTATGATAGGTATTCAGAAGTTTTTGTATTCCTAATAAATTTTCCATGCCGGGCGGATGGTTGTGTTCATTATTAAAGGCAATGACTCTATTGTCAATGCCTAGAGTAAGTTTTCCTTTGCACTTTTTGCTAGTTCTTGAAGTACACAGCCAATGGTTCGTGAATTTACTTCTCCCCTCCTACCTACCAGAAACGTTATTACTAGCTTATTTTTCTTACATTAGGATATAAAATTCACTCCTTCAACTGGCGGTTCATGGTTATGCCCATAAACAGCTCGGACTATGTTTTTGTCAGCATCCAATACCAGTTTCCCTTTGCATCTATAACGAAAAATCGATGTGCAAACCCAATGTTCTTCGGCTTTTGACATTACCCTCACCTGAAGGGAGTAAGCGTACTGCCTCCAGAATATCATCGGTTTGCCTTTCATTGATTTTATGAACTTGTAATCTGAAACAAATACCAACTAAATTATTTTCCTCGTCATATTGTGTAGTGTGGGACGCCCCCCAGCTAGATGGACCAACGACCTTAAGAAGGTGACTCGGACAGACTGGATGCGGAAGGCGGAGCCGGAGGACAGGGTGTTATGGGGCAGTGTGTGGCGTGATGTGTCAGGGGAAAGGGCCTATGTGCAGCAGTGGACTGCGATAGACAGATTTGATTGTCTTACCCATGGTTTCTGAAAGCCTCATCAAGACATTGAATAAACCTTTCAAAAATCATGTAAGGACAATAAAATACCGTTCACTTGTGTATGCCTTGTAATTTTGTTGAAGCAACCAAATAGAATCGTGTTTACAAGAAAATGACACACTTTTGTTGAGCCGTGCATTATTATTGCCTTTAGATGGTTTGTGTTAGACAATCAATCAATCTACCTAGCCGTTTCCCAACTATATTGGGGTCAGCTTCCAGTCAAACTGGATGCAGCTGAATACCAGTACTTTACTTGGAGCGGCGACTATCTATCTGACCTCCACAACCCAGCAACTGGGTAATACGATACCCCTTGGCAAGACTGGTTGTCAGACTTTGGGCCTTCTACGACCCGTAACGACTGTCAAAGATCCACGAATGACAGCCGGGACCAACGGCTTAACGTGCTTTCCGAGGCACGGATGGTTTGTGTTAGAGCATTGCTAAAAATGACTGAAGTTAGTAAATTAGGTACTAAACAGGTAATGTTTATTGGTTTTTTTTATTTAAAAAGAGCATCTGACAATAGATGCACATATTATATGTATATGCTGCGGGTTACTGTACACAATAAAAGAAGTTCTAAACATATCGAAACCTGTACAAAAATGATTGAAACCTAGAAAGATCAATGTTACAGATTTACTCGTACTTACAACCTACTTATTTCACTATAAAATATACACATCATATTATGATCGACAAGAATATAATACTCTTAGACTAGATGCAGGCGGGGGTAGAGGTGGGGGAAGGAAAGGGTGCAGTTGCCCCACCCTGGGCTTTGACCAAACTGAGTCTTAAGGGTCTCGCTGACAGGCGCGACGCGACTGGTGTAACAATTTCTATGAAAACTTATAGAAGATTGTTCTACCTGCTAGTCTGCGGAAGCCTTGAAACTCTAAATTAGACATTAAAAATAGTTTTATAACCTGTTTTTTTTTTACTCAATAGTTTATTAGATAAGTGTTGAAAAGGGGGGCACATTCTTGAGTTTACGGAAAATAGGTTCCGAAGGTTTTTTTTAAAAGGTATTCACAGCCTGAGAAATCTCCCTCCACCCTCTTTCCGATAGAAACATTTGCCTCCCCTTGAGCGAAAACCTAGATCCGCGCCTGGATAAAGTAGTTGAGTTGTCTAAAACTAACATTTAAAGCGCAGGCCACACTGAGAACGAAGCTAAGTTCCTTCAGCTGCGCCCATGTACCTACCGCGTATTTGCATAGTTTTATTCACATTGCGAACTATGAACTTAGCTTCGTTACCAGTGTGGCCTGAGATTAAAACTAACATTTAAGTCGTTGAAAAATAATATTACAGTCTTTTACCTACGTAGAGGCAACCACGAATTCTTTGGCATGTAAGGTGAGGCGAATCTGGAATTAGTAGTGATCATGATATGGTACGGTCAGTGCTCTGCCTTACCTGACCCCTCTCATAAAGAAGAAGAGGGGAAGGGGGGTCGGGTTATGCAGGTCACGGACCGACCGTACCATATATGATCCTTATGATAGGTATTCCGAAGTTTTTGTATTCCTAATAAATTTTCCATGCCCACAGAAATATCCCGGGGGCGGATGGTTGTGTTCATTATTATAGGCAATGACTCTATTGTCAATGCCTAGAGTAAGTTTTCCTTTGCACTTTTTGCTAGTTCTTGAAGTACACAGCCAATGGTTCGTGAATTTACTTCTGCAGGATTTGAAATGGAAGTACGTGTATTCATCGAGAAGTATCAGCTGGTTTCCTAGTCTTGACGAGATGTACTTGATATTATCTGAAACTAAATACAGACAGTTAGGCGTAGACCTGTGCTAATGTTGTTCTGCATTAGGCTATCCCAGTATCGTTCTGTGAAAAGAAAGATGGCGCCCACAATTGCAACAAAACAGTCAAAATTTACAAAAACATAAATATGTTTTTGCCAATTTTGACTGTTTCGACACAAGACGAAACCGTTCAGTTGGAAGCAGATAAAACTGTAGATATTAGTACAAGGATTCCTTGCACACAGATAGAAGAGAGAGAACTAGAAAAAAAAAAATACAAAATAAAACAACCAACTTCCAAAAAAACAACAAAAAGTGAAAAATTACTTAAACTTCGGAAGTCGGTGTCTTTGGTCTTGCTACCAACTTTACAGCAACCCGTCAATATTTATTATTGAGTAGTTCCGGTGGCCATCTGTAGTCTTCATCACCAGTTCCACTTCGCCAAATGGTGCTTTCCGAGAGCAACTGCACGAGTTACTATAAAAATACCCAAATCGCTATAGTTGTGCCTATAATATTTTAAAAGTTCCGTCGATTTATCCAGGATCCCATGATCAGATCCTAACAATGGGACCATCTTGGAAGTATAACATTAAAAAAAAAAAAATTGCAAATCCGTATATATGACGGAGTTATGCACGAACATAAACAAAAATAAAATACATAACATCCGAATTGATAACCTCTTCCTTTTAGAAGTAGGTTAAAAATCAATCGATTTGAAAAATTTAAATAAAGATCTGTGGATCTAGCGATAAATGGTAACCATACCGAATCAGGGTGTTTTTGATTACACAGACTTATTTTGAATTCATTGGCATTTTTTAAATAATTTGTAGATTCCTGAGTAGTTGCATCCTCTGAGAGATTTTTATTGAATTCAGAAACAGAACGATCTATTTAAGCAGACGACCACTTTACTATCTGACTTGAACCATTCCAATGACTCAATTACCTGACCCTGCCTGACCTGACTTGGTTTCCGTACGTTTTTTTCGGGTGACCACTGAAAATCAGCGCTGTGCTGTGGGTCTCCATAGCACAGCATCATGCTGAGTGGAAGCCTTCTTGTCACAGTCATGACGTGCCAGCAGCTGCCTACTATTTCTGTTTTGTACTCGTTATTGTATACGTATTGTTATTGTTTTGTTACCTACTCGAGTTTTTATTATTTTTTTATGCACGTGTTTCTGTGACGAATAAAATTATTTTTCTTTCTTTCTTTCTTTCAATTAGTGCAATACGTACCACTGCACTAATTGAGTCATTGGAATGATTTTTATTTTTATTTTATTTTATTAGGATCTCCAACAAAGAATACACCTTACATGCTATAATATAAAGACAAGAACAACAATATATGTGCTCCCTCAATTATAGGAGACCACATCATGCAATAAAAACAAGCAAACAGTATGTTAAAAATGGAAGTAGCCCTGAAAGTTAAAATTATTTAGTATTATTCTAGTACATTATTAAATTTGGTAATCTGAATTTAAATTGAATAAAAATAAAGATTTCAAGTTTCATGAGTCTAAAATGTTGTTTTATTACTACTAAGTATTCATGCTTGTTCCAGGTCTGGCTGTTCATCTAAGGAGTAAGGATGTACTCTAAGGGTTTCTTTTTAATTAAAATATCGTTTAACAATAAAAAATGTATTTTAATGGATTAGCACTTAAAATAGCTATAGAGCAAACGTACTCGTATCTGCTTCAATCTCTAGAATAAAATTAAAATATGTACCAACTTGTATGATGGATACAGTTTTTAGTTTTTAAAGTATTAAATCTGAGGGGCAGAAACCGTATTTTTAAGAATTGTCGCATTGCAATCTCAGTCTCAATCTGTCAAAAATACCTACATGTTGTTATGTTTTTGACATTGAATGTCACTGAGATGAAATTGCGACAAAATTTTGAAGATTTTAAGGCCGACTTGCACCAAAAACCACTAAACACGTTTAGCGCTAAACGCATTTAAAACATCGTTCTATTTCTGTCAATCGTTTGAAGATGAAAGAGACAGGATGATGTTCAACATGTTTAGCGTTAAATGCACTTAGTGATAAGTGGCATACGACAATTTGCCTTGAGTTCTAAGATTTCAAAGACACTATTAAATCCTGACATATTCTCCATTAGATACATAATATTGGGGTGGTACATGATTGTGATATCTATTGCCAGATATTATATTATTGTGGCGGTCCAGTGTTAGTTTAGCCTTACAATGCTTTCTGCTACTAGCCGTACACAGCCAATGATGAGTGCCTTTTATGGTAAAATGTTTGTGATGCCAGAAAGTATAGTCTTTGTATAATATCAACGGCTTTCCTAATCTTGATTTTATGTACTTGTAGTCTGAAATTTAAACTTAACGTTAAAGTCTTGAATTAATATATAAAAAGCGTTGATGATTGTATTTTTATCTTCTTAGTCACTATATTAAAGTCACCCTAGGTTTTAAAACACTAGTTGATAGGATACCTATAGATTTAAAAACATAGTGACATTGGCTTACATACATTTACATTGTATTTAGGTATTAGGTATACATTAAGTCACCCTACAAAAACCATTGAAAATACAAACAACATTTATAAGATAATCTCTAGTTGTGTACTAATTAATAACTACTCGATTTTCAGAATGGATCAACAACCCACATTTATTACTCAGACATAAAGTTACAATCGTTCACATCCACATATCAAACTTTTTATTAAACTTACACGGCACTATGGGCGAATTTCATAAATGAAACTGAACGCGATCAGCACATCTAAGAGCTGTCAGTGTCATTATTGTTATGGAATATTGACACTGACAGCTCTTGAACGCGGTTTAGATGTCTTGATCGCGTTCAGTTTCAATGGTGAAATTAGCCCCATAACCTATCTATATTTAATATATTCCCCATTATGAATATAATACTTAGGCGGTGAGTGACTATGATCAAAAACTGACGACACGATTCTTTGCTTAGTATCCAATACGATTCTAGCTTTGCATTTACTTTGACAATGTGACGTGCAGATCCATCGGAAAGTGCCTTTCTTTTCCGATCGGGTGGCGAAAGTGTATGTGAACTCGTTCAGCATTATTAATGGCCTGCCCTTTTGCGATTTTATGAACTTGATGGCTGAAAAAAAAAAAAAAAAAATTATGCAACTGCGTCCGTACCATAACTTAGCTTACTTTCGATATCATTTCGTGGACAACAGTATGTGTTATGCATTCTTACTCCTGTTATACTACTAATCTATTTAGCCTTTTCCAAACTATGTTGGTCGGTTTCCAGTCTAACCAGATGCAGCTGAATACCAGTATACCACAAGGAGCGATTGTTCTATTACACCATTATTTTATTATCTAAAAATGCTGTAACGTATTAGTGTTTTTGTTAGTTGCACAGCACATAGTTCAAAATAGCTTGGCAGTTCCCATGACAGCTCACTTTTTGTCATGACTTAAGAGACAAGAGGGAAGTGCCCAAAAGGCTGGCAACGTTGCCACGTTGGATGGCGATGCTGATTCTTTGACCTAAAAATTGACCGGCCCTCTAGTCGCGTGAAGAGTCGACCAACCGCTTAGCGATGTCCCGAAATAATCTATGAGCACTCGGAACCCACGGCCCTAGTGTGTCAACCCCAAACAGCTCAAAAATAAGTTTGGTCTATTTGCGCCGTTTGAGGTTTTCTGCACCTGCAGCAGCCGCCCCAGCACAGCCCGCCGCGCTAGGAAGGTGGGATGGCGCAAGGGTGTCGACACAGGTTGCATCCTACACCAAAGGCCTACCCAACTTCCAACTCGAAGGTAAGAGTGTGTGGCGGCATCTACATCACCATATGCGAACTACGCATCAATGACCTGACGTCACACAAGTCCTGCATCGCGCAATTAGAGTTTAGCGCGCGGGGGACATCAATCGTGGGGCAGTTGCTTGCCAGAAACGAAACCGGCTAGTCGGAGGACCCTTCCTTTTCTATAGAGGATGAGTGAACTTTACACCCTGTTCCTCATACCTCTAAAAGTGCATTGGTACCTGCTCATCATCTTGTCCATTTCCCAATTTATTTGAGATCGGTGCAACATGTCATCTTCTTCTTCCATACTTGCTTCCTCTGCCAATCTTAAAAAGAATTGTAAAGGGCTACCAATTTAAGAAATAAAATTCATCGTAGGAGGTTCTGACCGTTCATGATTTTAATAGATAAAAAATGAAAGTTATCTTTAAATTCATACATTTTTCTAAAACACTATAATCATCGTAACTTTATAGTATGACTAGGTTTTGACCGCGGCGTCGACCGCGTGGATGTCGGAAAATATCCCACGGGTACGTACTACCGGGATTAAAAGTATCTTATGTATTAATCCAGGTAAACAATGTATTATTTCCGTAATGTTTTTATAATAAATCTATTGATTTACGAGGTGCACGCCAACAAAGCTCCCAGTCGGCATGATAATTTCCGACATCTTTAACAACCATCGTCATATTAAAGTCAATTTACTCGTACACAAAATCTTAATTAATTATACAACTAAACTTTCCTCATTAATCATTCCGTCCATTGATGAAAACGTACAGACAGACGCGGCGGGGCGCCTTTGGTTTATAATACGTAGTGATTTTATATAATAGGGGGGCCCGGGTCAAAAAAATAAATTCTATTTAGTCCGTCAGTAAGATAATCAAAAAATATTAGACACGTGTTTTTTGCTTTATCATATTAATAAAATATTACTTAGATAAAACGCATTAAAGTTGGGGAGTGGGGGTCGCTATGTCACAAGTAAGTATACAAGCTACATACAAGTGACGTCATGGCATATTTTAACTCAATGTATCGCCTTAATCTTTTGGTAACGCAAAAAAGAAAAAATATATGTCCAATATTTTTTAATAATGACTTTTTATGTTTTTTTTTATTTTTGTTTTCTTCCCTATTCTGATAGTTGTCTAGATTTTTTTCTGAATTAAACTACTAACCTAAATAACTCTTAAATTAAGCGTGGATAAACGGGATTCACGCAACTACGAGTATAATGGATCAATTACATGCTGGTAATTTAAAATCCTTATACAGCGTGTATCAGAAAGGTGTGGTCAAATTTAAGGGTGTGGTACAGACCATCAAACTGGACAATTTCCTCTATGGGACCAACGTCGTAATTGCGAATAGATTATCAACTGTCCCATACAAAACTTACAAAAACTTCAATGCCTACTCGGCCCAAATGTATGGGACATTTGGGCCGAGTAGGCCTCGGCCCAAGGCACAAATGTCCCATACATTTGGGCCGAGTAGGTATTGAAGTTTTTATGGGACATCATATTTTTTTTTTTAATAAGACCTTACTTTTCTGATAATCGCTGTATTTACATTCTCTTAAAAATACCATCACAAACATAATACATGGCTGGTGGATGATTATGATGTCCACGCTTGGATAAAATTTTCCTTTCATCATCTAGTTGAAATTCCGCTTTACAATTAAGTTTGTTGTAAGACGTGCACACCCATTGATGCGCGCCTTGTTTTCGAGACAGCTGTCGACGGAATGAGAAGGTGTAATCTTGACACAGAAGCAAAACCTGGCCCCTTTCGGATTCAACAAATCTTATGTCATAATCTGAAACAAATAAATCGAGATCAAACACATATTCTTTTACTAGTTTAAATATAGGTACACCAAAATAGCCCGGGAGTTGAGCGGTTACCGTATTTGAAAATAGGACTTATATATATATAAAAAGGAATTTCGTATGTTGCAGTAGAAATCATTCGCTTACTATTCTATTGTGCGTATGAGAGGAATATAATAAAACATCAGTTAGTCAGGACAATCTTTGACAAAAATGTATTTCGTTAAAGCATGGCAAACACATATTTTGATTACATTGGATGCAATAAGAATGTACTCTTTTGGTCTTCTTGGAAGCCTGTTTACTATCCATTGTTTGTCTTAGTTTTTTGTAACAGCTACAGCAACGTCTTTTTTTGCCACCTCGCTCAAGAGCATGATTCGTAGTCTCGAAGAGCCCTGCGATAAAATAGATGTTTGTTCAGAAAAACTTAAACATCACAAGGATGAAGAATGTTTCGGACAAAAAAAAAACTGAAATAAAAAAAATAACACATTATTTATTTATTCATATAAAAATGCAGTTAAAGAAGCAATCATAAACAAATTCTAATATAAATAAGAGAAAGAAATAACAAAAAAAAAATACCTAGGTTAAAGTTTCTAAAGTCCCCGTCTCGAGAAGCTATATATTTTGTAAACAACGAACTTCTACTAAGTTCCGTAGCGACAATTCAATCAACAACAAATAATACTAAATTCAATCAACTCAACTAACGAGCAATTTCACTTTACACAATAAATTTATAGCTTCTTGTGACGATGATTTCCGAACACATTTCCGAACATAATTGCATGGAGCATGATTATGTTCATAATTAGCGGGAATTATTTTACTTTCATCATTAGGGACGAGTGCACTTGCACTTCTTATTGCTGTGAGAAGAACAGTTCCAACGAGTAGTCTTTTTTTCTTTGTCTGACGATGACGACCATAGGTGTAGTCATTAATAAGAATTAGTTGTGACCCTTTCTGGGACTTAATGTATTTGAAGTCTACTGAAAAATAAAACAATATTGAGAACCTTCTTCATTTTTGAAATCCTTGAAAATGCGAAGAAAAAAAAACTTATTAAAATAGTGAGAAGTTTTTTTTAAAATTCATTTTTACCACCTTCATTGGTACAAATAATTATTCCTTATGATCTTAGTCCTATTTTTGCTTACTAATACAAGAGTCTTGCATCTTTTGACATTGGGGACGCGTGAAGAATGCTATTACACCTACCAACATCCAGTGACTCGGATAATAATGTGACTCTTTCGGCCTCCCGGACAATTTGTTGAAGCAACTGTAGTTCCCATAAGGAATGCAAAGCTATTCATTGAAATGTGTCCCGATCGAAGCCGAAGAGCTAGTACAATTTATGGTCGATTCATGTTTGCCTGGTCGAACCATGAACAAATGCTGGCTGGATCGTCCGATACCAGATTCCCTTGCTCAGGGCTAAAACAATACGACGTCGCGTCGTGGCACGTTCCGACAGACTCTGTTACAGAAATACTTAAATAACATTTTTTTATTGATAACTAGTCTTTACAACTTGTTTTAGGTGTGAACGGTAAACTAAAATAGTAGATAGTGAACAATAAAAATAGTTATCTAAACGTGTATGTAATAACATCGGTCGCAACGTGCCACGATGCCACGTCGTATCGTGTGTATTTGTTTTAAGACCTCTGTGAGCTTTGATCGAAATGTTCGTACCACATTTTAGTGCATTCTTCTTAAGTAGTTAGTAGTTATATGCGAAAATATTTCCCATTACATATGATGTATTTACATGGAGGATGATTATGGTCATAATTACTGGAAATAATTTGATTTTCAGCATTGGTCACGAGTTTCGCCTTGCACTTCTTATTGTTGTGAGTAGAACAGTTCCAACGAGTAGTATTTTTGTTCTTTGTCTGACGTCCATAGGTGTAGTCGTTAATAAGAATCAGTGGTGACCCTTTCTGGGACTCGATATACTTGAAGTATACTGAAAAATAAGACGACATTGAGCACCTTTTGGTTTTTTGTTTAAAGTCGGTTATAATAGGAAAACAAAAACAAAAAGTACTAGTTAGTAGTTATATCCGATTAGTGTGACCCTTTCTACGTTATCCAAGGCTACTGAAAAATAAGACAACACTGAAAACCTTCTCCTTTTTTAATGTGGGTTATTATATTACGAAGAAAAGAAAAAAATATACAAATGCCTTCTTTTTTGAAGTCGGTAAAAAACAAATAAAAGTTGTTAGTAGTTATACCGAACATATTTTCCATTACATAACATGTATTTATATGGAGGATGATTATGCTCATAATCAGCCGAAATAATTTTATTTTCAGCATTGGTCACGAGTTTCGCCTTGCACTTCTTACTGTTGTGAGTAGAACAGCTCCAACGAGTAGTATTTTTTTTCTTTGCCTGACGATATCGACCATAGGTGTAGTCGTCAATAAGAATTAGTTGTGACCCTGACCGGGACTGTATGTAAGTGACGTCTGCTGAAAAATAAGACAAAATTGAGGATCTTCTCATTTTTCGAAGTCGCTGAAAATAAAAGTAAAACTTAAAAATAAAAAACACTACGATATGTAAAAAGTTTTATTTTTTACTTATTAGTTGTGGTACCTACCCCACGCAAATTCGAACACCACTACTTGCTATTTAAACAACGGCAATATACACAAAGTGGATTGAATACGTACTCGTATTATTAAAGCTAACTCAAAAACAACCCAAGCAAGGTTAATATAATTTATATGGGATCACCCTGCCTCTCTATCCAAGTCAAAAAAATAATCACTTAAACGGCCCAGTAATCAAGGAAAAATCGCTGAACATACATACATAATTAAAAAAAAAACAGTCGAATTGAGAACCTCCTCCTTTTTGAAGTCAGTTAAAAAAACAAATAAAGTAGTTAGCAGTTATATCCGGATATATTTCCCATTACATAAAAGGTATTTCAAATAGTTATTAGTTATATCCGGATGTATTTCCCATTACATAAAAGGTATTTCAAATAGTTATTAGTTATATCCGGATATATTTCCCATTACATAAAAGGTATTTCAATGGAGGATGATTATGTTCATAATTAGCCGAAATAATTTTATTTTCTACATTGGTGACGAATTTAGCTTTGCACCGTTTGCTGATATGAGTAGAACAGTACCAACGTGTAGTGTTCTTGTTCTTTGGCTGAAGACCGCGAGCATAGGTGTAGTCGTTTATAAGAATTAGTTGTGAACCTGACCGAGATGTTACGTATGTGAAGTTCTCTGAAAAATAAAACTTTGATTTATTATTCAAATAAATATTTACACTAAAGTACTAATTTAAATGACCAACTATACAAATAAATCCAAAAATAAAAGGATACTTAGGCGTCTATGTATTCGTCCGCATCTGTGTCATGTCATCATCACTTAGACCAATTGAATTTGTATATTAGAAAATTTTCTCCTTCTTGGAAGTCTGAGTAAAACAAAGAAAAGAAAGAAAAAAGACAAAGGAAAGGAATTAATAATTAGTCTTAGGTTATAAAATAACCATTTCAATTATAAATGAAATATTTATTCTTTTTTTTATAGAATTTGTTTTAATTTTATTTTGTGAATATTTTTGAACGCTATACAGAAAAAAAATCCTTAGTACTCATAGGTAAATGAGTTCTCTCTCCTAAGTATTTTTTCAAAATTAGATTTGATTTCTTTTCAAATTGTTATGGTGTTCAATTTAGGCCCGCTTGTACCACAAATCTCTAAATACGTTTAGCGCTAAACGTATTTAAAACTTCATTCTGTTTCTTTCAATCGTTTGAAGATGACAGAGACAGAATAATGTTTTAAATATGTTTAGCGCTAATCGTATTGATTTGAGGTGCAAGCGGGCCTTAACGCTGCAAAAATTTTGTTTAAAAATGTATTGTTTCTACTACATACTACATTAGTGAAAATACAGCGAACTACTAATATAAAACAAGTGCATACCTACTTGTTTTTTTTTTTAATTTTTGTGATAAATAATTTTATGATCAGAATGTAAAGAATTTTGAAAATATCAAATAATACATGAAAGATGGAGCGCAGCATTCTTGGAGTCAGATTAACGGACCGTGTTAGGAACACAGTGCTGCGCTCCAAAACACAAATCGCTGACGTCACCCAAAAAGCAGCAAAGCTTAAGTGGGACTGGGCTGGACACGTCTGCCGCATGTCGAATGAGTTATGGGCCAAAACTACCACGATGTGGGTCCCAAAAAACATCCATCGACATCGAGGCAGACCCAAGAGAAGATGGCGAGACGAGCTTGACGCCTACAGACAAGATTGGTCCACACTAGCTCAAGACAGAGAGGAGTGGAAAGAAGAAAGGGAGGCCTTTGCCCTGCAGTTGGACAACACAGGCTGAAAATAAATATGAAAACTCATAATCAAACAAAGTAATAAATCATAAAGTTAATAAATTGTAAATAATCATGGAGTGCAGAAGTGTTGAAACAAATAAATACCTAAAAATTGAAAATGAAGAGGTAATGGAAACAGTTTTATAAAATATTTAACGTGTTGCAATTCAAAAATGTTTAGTTATGTAAAAGTTTTATTTACATAAGTTATTTTAAGGCCGCGTTTTAACCAAAGCGATAGTAGAGTCGCGGATCCGCGACCGTCGCGTAATTTTATTCGGCGAACTTGAACGCGCCGTCGCGCCAACAGAGGACGCTTTCCGGCTCTCCGAACAAATTACTGCATGTGACCGCGAAGATCACCTATTCGTGCGACCGATCGCTTTGGTTAGGTGCAGGGAGATATTGTAATGCTACGATAACACACCAACTATAGAAAGAAGAATATAATGAAGCTTATGCAATTCTACCACCTGTTGCTACTATGTGGTTTATTTTTCAACCAGTAAATAACGTCGAAATGTCTTTATTATATGTAAATTTAATATTAATTTATTATACACATAAACCTTACAGAATAAATTCTCTAAGAAACTAGCATAAAAATCCGTGGCGTATTTTAGAAGAACAACGCGGTCACACAGTCGGACACGAAAAGCGACTTTACATTATATTATGCATAGAAGTGAATATATAATTGAATGAATAAAGCTTTGATTATACATTTTTATTCCTAGGTACCATAATATCATAGTAAATAGAAAAAAAGTACTAAGTACTCATATTTACCTAATTTACGAAATACAAACATCTAGAGATTAAAACAAAACACGATTAGATACTACTACAATAAGATAAATTCAAATGGGTCTAAATGTTTAATAATTATTAATATATTTTTTTATTTTATTATCAGGCTTCGAAAGCCCATAGCATGTTAGTATTACAAATTACTTGAAATGTATGTTAGTACAACAATTAGACCAGACAAATATAAAGGCTAGATCACGTGGAAATAACCACGATAAAACCACGTTGCAACAAAACGATATCAGCTGTTTTACACAGTGCACGCACACAGTTTACGGAGCTCATCACATTTTTACATTTTTGAAATACAATGGTGCACTAAATCTAGTAAAGAGATCAATCTAAATTATTTTTACCCTACATGGAGCGTCTAAAGTAGCGCATACAAATAAAGCGCTACAAAATGTCTATGCAGACGGCTAACAAGTCAATATTTTATTTTATTAAAATAATTTGATTAATCTACAAAACTTACATACCTAACTGGAACGCGGATCGTTCACAATAGTTATTTATGCTATAAGTGCGGAAGGTAGGACTCGTGTCGACTTATACACTCGCTCACTTCGCTCGCTCGTGAATAAAATTGCCACTCGTCGGAAATCATCTTACGCACGTGTATCATACAACGTTTTACTATGCATTGTGCGAGGAAAAAAAAAAAAAACGAGCGAGCCCTACGGCAGTCGCCTGCGATGTGTAACATCTAACATACCACGACGTATATAAATGATAAAAACAAAATTCATGACTTGGACTTTTGATTCTGACTTCGACTTCGAGTTCGACTTCGACTTTGACTTCAACTTTGACTTCTACTTTGACTTCGACTTTGACTTTGACTTTGGCTTTGACTTCGACTTCGACTTTTTGATTTTGACCATTGTCATAATCATCGCCATCGTCATCGCCATCGTCATCATCATCATTCTGATATAATAAAATCTCTGAGACGAGACGGGCTGACGACGGCCTCAAAAATGAATAAAAAACAGAAAAGTAAAAAGCACTAGTGAAAAAAAGTGACACTTTCCACACAAATTGACTGCCTGGAAAACGCTCTTTTCGAGCAAATGCATTGTAAATTATTTTTTCATTATAACTAACCGATAAAGACTATTACAAAACTCGGTGGGATGCGGCCTACTGTTTAGTTCCGTCGAATATTATCGGATGGCGCCACCACTGAGTGTCTGATTGACTTCTTCAGTCGAAGTCATTCAGAGTAGATACACGCAAGCCGTATTGGCCGCATGGTCTAATAAAACAAGGTCTGGCATTCCGGGACCAACACATGCTTACGTCACTATCCAGTTGCCACTCTATTGCAACAAAACACGATTAAGGAAAGATTTTCAGAAACCAAAGCTTTTAAATTGTCGTTTCGTGTGTCTAATCAAACGAAACAATTCAATTTAAACATAAACCAACGTAATTGTTAATTTAAACCTCATTGTTTTATCGGATTCGCTCAGGTAATAAAGGTGGTTGGGTAGTTATTATTACAAACTTCTGGTAACACAGATGTGATGACGTAGACTTGTGTTGCCCACGTGACCACTGTGTTTCGGAACGCCATACCTGGCGAAGTATATTATTGTACCATGATTAGCCGCAGAACCGATATCCGTTGGGGTAGACGTGTTCTTGAGTGCAGACCACGAATCGGCAAACGTAAGGTAGGATGCCCTGAAGCTAGGTGGAACGACGATCTTCACCGAATGGCTGATAGCAGCTGGATGAGAGTTGCCGAGAATCGAGCTGAATGGCGTGCAATTGGAGAGGCCCATGGATATAGAACTGCTGCAAGTTGATGGTGATGACACGCCAATTTTGTAATGATTTTACCCAATTCTGATATATACTCCTTTAACCACAGCATATTTGTAAGGAACGTGTGTATGTACCGAATTCCCACTTATATTTCCAGTGACATCTGTGATGAGTTTTGCCTTGCACTTCTTGCCATTGTGCGAGGAACATCGCCAGTGGGTCGTGCCTTTGGTCGGAGATCGCCATACGAGGCAGTAGGTGTAGTGGTTCAGTAGAATCATACTTGTCCCGGTTCTGGACTTTACGTACTGGACACCTGTAACCAGATATCACTACAGTATCAATACTGATGAAGAGAACCTGTATACCTACTTAGATGTACCAATTGATCTACATTACGTGCTTGGTGTGAATACGGGTTGATAACAATGTTGGAAGAATTGATTGATTCGTAGACGTATATTTTAATCATATTTATTCAATAGAAATAAAGCTGACACGACTTGGAAGACAGAGGGAGAAAGAAAGATTATGTTTTAAGTTGTCTTCTTATTTTCTTTATTATAGCTAATTTAAATTTTCTTGAATTTTTCAGGGCCATGATTATGTGATGATTCTTGAAACAATTTCATGTTACAGGAGACGACAATGCGGACAATATAACAACTTGCCGAATGCCGGGAACACTGCATTTCTCAGCGTTTTTCTTGGTATATATTCTATACGTGTACTGCCTTGGGCAATTTTTTGTCTGTAATAAAAATCTTATTTGCCAAAGGACATGGATAAAGTCTGGCCCAGCACGGAGAAAGACTTAATAATATTTTTTTTGAAGCTTATAATATTTAAATTTACATCGTGGCTTTCATTTGTCCGCATAACATGGTGGAAAAATATATATTTAAAAGAGTATTAATTAATTGTTTTTTTTTATTTTGATTACCACCATTTTATGTCAATTGTCATCAAACAGTCAAGAAATCATGTCTTTCATTAATGACATGACAATTTAAGTCAATCGTGTGTCTTGTGGCTCGCATGAATGGGTTTCTTGTGGTGTTTTACGACGACCTTTGGATTTGTTTCTGGATACCTGTTGTTACTGCTCTCCCGACTGGCCCGCTTTGCATCACGGACTTTGCATCTACTCGTTTCGATTTACTTTGCTTACTCGCATTCGCTTATTTCTAATGAAGAAACGGCGCTGCATTAACTGTGGTATAGCAACGTTTCGCATAAGGAGCCATTCGTTGGATTCGGATGTAATCCAATCTATTATAAGTCAGTGGATTACTCCGCGATTGGTGAGTTTTAACATTTTCAGTAACGTCCTCAGCACTTCTTATTATGGTGCCTATTTGTTAATACTTATGTAGGTGTTTTATGTCAGGTCACTGCATTTGATTATGTGTGCCATTCTTGCTGGTTACTGGCTTGGCAGACATTATCACAGTTTGGTGCAAGTAGAACACCAAGCCCTAGTATTGGCCATCGTCATGTGTGTGTAAACTGTGGAAGATCCCTGCTGCGTGTTCGTTTTTATACACTGACACGTAATCTTGAACGGAATAGACACATTCATGATGTTGTATCTGAATGGATTTTTCCTCAACAAGTTAGTATGAAAAATGTTTGATTTTGTTATGAACTACGACTGCTTTAAAGCAGGGCGAAACGCAGTTAAGTACAAAGTACCAACTAAAAGGTCTGATATCTCGTCACCACCGAGTTCTAGAGTAATAAAATATAAACAGGACTATTAAATACAAATATTTCTTCATGATATATTTTGTTTTATTTATGTCCATGCTTGGCCAAACTTGTATGGAAGCGTTATCCATCTCCTTTATGACTCCCACCTTTGCGACCTTGATCTCAAATGTACTAGATTAATAAAAGCTAGCTAAAAGTACCATAATTATTTTTTACCTTATTTCTTGCCTTAATGACTAGCGTTTTTTTTTATACCCATAGGCTTTAAAACCACGATACAATTACCTATATACTTCAGATACCTTATTGACAAAAGCATAAAGTATAACTAATATAATTCATATTTATGACAAATGACCATCCATAAAACAACACTACAACATTATGATTCCCTTTATTTTAAAATAAAATTACAAAATTTTGGTCAACAATATTCTATCTGATCGTCTTGGGCAGGAGGCAAACCTTATTCTTACTTAAATTGCGAATACTACTATACCACAGTATAAATAAGTACCTAACAGTATTATATCTCAGCAGTGACCTTGAAATAATTGCCTACGGCCGCTCGGTATATAAACCTTCCGCGACCGTGCGTAATTGCCGCGGATACAATGACCATTCGTCACATTCGCTATTTCGTCGCTATCCCTAACAGGTCACATTCACTAATACGCCTTGTGCACCTGGTCAGTTTTCTTAACTCGTTTCATGCTGTATTTCGACTCATTCCCAACTCGTCCGATGTATATGTACAATTAACCACAAAATTTTATTATTTAAATTAGGTACTCGTACAATCTTGTTTAATTTTACTAGAATGACGATAAAGAAACAAAATAATAATTAACTAAACTTAAAAATGGACTCTCTCGTAACATAATAGGTAGGTACCTAATTAGCATTTAGATTCACACAAAATCGCCTATAGGTAGATGATTAGTTAAAAAAATATAGGTTCATTTTACTTCCGCCTTCTTTGATTTCGCTTGTAATAGTTAAAATTATTTTTGACGCTGACTGTACATTGTACATATGCATCGGACGAGTTGGGAATGAGTGGAAATACAGCATGAAACTAGTAAAGAAAACTGAACAGATGCACAAGGTGACGTATTAGTGAATGTGACCTATTAGGGATAGCGACGAAATAGTGAATGTGACGAATGGTCATCATATCCACTTTTGCGTATACACTGAGACTTCGAAGCGTGTCGTATCGGCCGTTTTCTATGAAGATATAATACTGTTACTTATTTATACTGTACTACTGCTATAAAAAAAGAAAAAAGAATTAGTTCATGTTCGGATTCCGGAAAACAATGAACGTTTCAACGCAGCTACGCTTCGGGATCGACCATTTCATAACAAAGTTAGTACCTACCGTTGACGCAAACTGGATTAAAAATACAAATCTTTGATAAAAGCGGGTAAATCTACATTACATGTAGGCAGAAAATACCTATTACTAGAAACTACAATTTCATTCCAATAATATGTTACACGATCCTCATTTCATTATATGGATATATTTTGTCATCATTTCTTAATGTAAGATCAAAAATTATCTACTTATTATTGCAAGAAGTATTTTCTAAGACTTAAAACTAGTGATTAAAGAAATAACATGCAAATAAAACAATAATATATTTGGGTGGTTTAGTGACGATAGCGGCTACATACGAAACAATTTGTACAAACTCTAATGACTGTGAGTAGCATAAATGATAGTGAAGAAGCATGAAATTAATAACTTTTAATGGATATGAAAAAAAGATTAATCAATTAAGAAAGCGATTTAGAAAGGGAAGACACATAATGCACAAAAAATTTGTTCATTCGTATGGCAGGACCTTATACTACAACAGCTCAGACATGCCAAAATAGAATGTCAGCCATTTTGCAAGGCGATGGCGGTGATGATAGCTCAGTCTTCGCCCGAAGTTTTCAAGGAGGCTATGTTAACGCATTATCGTGATGTAGAGAAGAGGTAATTAGCAATAGAAGCGAAGAGATTATCAATAATAACGATGACGCTAAGTTTAAGCGCTCATGTGAGTTTGGAGAAAGCAATGGTTCATGCTCGTTTATCAAGCAAGTAGTGACGTATGTAGCCGTCTTTACAATATGAACATGCAACGTCAAAAGACGTTGTCTGTAGTGTTAAATCTTTATATACTGCCCGCCGTGTATACAGTACTTAGCTGGGGGATGTGTGTGTTCGTTCTCAAGACCTACAATGGCGAATTTCTCATCCAATTTCAGCTTAGCATTGCAGCCCCTACAGTTATGTGTGGAGCAGTACCAGTGGAAGTACTTGGTCTTCTTGCATTGTTTCTTGCAGTAGTACGTGTAGTCGTTGAACATGACCAGATGTTTCCCTGAGTACCGTGATTTCGCCAGCAGAATCACTGAAAAGAGAAACTGGTGAGTGTTGAACTTGGAGCATTTTATGTTCTTAGTCATTTCCGTAGTATGAGGATTGAACTCTGTCCAAATGCGACAAATTAACCTAAAATGTTTGTGAAGGCTAGTTGACCGATTAACGATACTTCGGACTACTTACTAGTGACTGCTTAATCGCGCTCGCACACGACATACTTTTTGTAGGTCTTTTTTTTTTTTGTATGACCTATGTTTTGTAGGACGTGTGCGTCAACATATTTGATTTCTCCTAAGTCATTTAGCTCCTACAAAAAATTTGCCACTGATTGTATGCTGTCTGCGAACGCTCTTAATCTTATGTCTCCCCGTATATTGCACTTCAGTAGAGTCGAACTCTGAGCCTTCTTATTATCTTTATGTAAACTAAGATTAGCAATTCAACCTGATAGTATGCTTAATAAAAACAAAAACAATGATCACCACAACTTTATTACATTAAGTGTACTTATAAGTTCCTAACATACCTGTATGTTTGCCTTTAAGTTAATTTAAATTCCTAAATGTACTGTAAAAAAGCACATTTGAAGCTTTCACGTGAAACTACATACTTAAAAACGTTTTAAAATATTATTTAATCTTTTTTATTTCTTTCTACTTTCTACGTAATTTTGATAGCATAAGGATTATTCACTACATATTAAGTTTTTGGCAACGTTTTACTTACATTTATTAATATGAGTTTTCTTATAGGTACACACTTAGCAATTATACACGGTTCACTGCTACCAAAATTATCCGCAGTCGCCCGCGAAATTCAAATTTTGGTCAGTGTCAGGTTGTATCTTGATCAAAATATGATTCGCGACTATAACAGATATGTATTTATAGATATAAATCATTAGAATCATTAATACATCTCTCTAAGATAGGTTTCATAAGAACAAATCTCTTATGGTACAAAACTATGTAACTTAGAGTGGTGTATTCATGATTCTAATGATTATAATTCTATAAATGCAAATTGCTAAAAACTGAAGAAAATTTGATTTTCGCGGGTGACAACTGCGGATCCACCATAACATAAAAGTAAATCATTCACTATGATCCATAACTTTCATTTTGTGCCTTTCCACCGCAGTGATTTTTGTTGAAACGTGTAATTTTGCCACAGAATCAACGTTCCTAAGGGAATGCTGCCGTTATCATCGCCCCTGGCAAACGCGTTAGAGATCGCAGGAAATGATAATATAGTACTTACGTTATATATATTTTAGTCACCTTTTACAACACTCTTAAAATAGTCTCGAGATCCTCATTTTCAATCTTTGGCAACTATTCTAGTTGTGAAACCTTAGCTTAAGTCTTGAAACTAAAATGTTTTAACACGGATTTTCTACCGGATTTATGGTAGAAAAACTGTTTTCAAAGATTTTAGTTTATGAAAGGATTCGATGTGTGATACTATTAAGTACAAAAGTTTTACTTCTAGATTTAAATAAAAAGAAAAAGAAACCTACGATATAAATTAAGCACGCTATACACACATAAATAAACAAATACATAATTTAGAATGATTACCACTAACGCACAATAAAAGCAAATGACTTATTAGGGCCTGATGTGGAAATATCTACAGGCTTTTAAGTTATATAAGTGTACAAGAATATATTAGACGCATGATTAAACTACAAAAATAAGTGAAGTGCCACTACAGAATGAATAAGTTTCTAATATCACTAAAACAAAACAATAAGATATAATCCATTCATATAATTATGGCAATATTTCACAGTTCACGTATGCCTGTCAATTTGGATGAATTAACCAAATTGAAACGTTGTAAAAATTGAAACGAACTTTGAAATTGGTCACGTAAATATAATTTATTCAATGTTGGCTATTACCTTTAATTTTTAAACCTTTCAACCAAAATGAATCAATTTGGTTGAACCGTGTATTAATGCCATTATCGATCAGAAACTTGTCCTGGTTTGGATTAGAGGGTAATTTTCAGTCTATTGATATATTAAGTAAGTGGCACTTACACTTCATTCACACGGAGCTTTTTAATTACTTCTTATTATCGCTTATTATTACTGCTCTCAGGTAATTAAATTGCGCCGTATGAATGAAACTTCATATTTGACGCCTCTATTGATTTTTAAGTACATACAGTAAATACCTACCGCTACTATACAAAGAGGATAAAATTGATTGGCATGAGTTACAAAAATAGCACGCTATTACATTTCGACATAAAATAGCACACTATTATATTTTCACATAAAATCCATTGGATATGATAAAAGCTGGTGGTGCATGGACGTGCTCCAGCTTAGCTGATACCACGGTCCTATGCGAAGCTCTGTCTTCATTGGTGATGATGAGCCTTGCTTTGCAAAACCCCCCTTTGGTGCAGCTCCAAGTCTTTGTCTTAACATTGCTCTTGTGGCAATAGAAAGTGTAGCCGTTAACAACAGCTAGTTCCTTCCCATCTTTCTTCCTCACCCATTGCAGCACTGGAAATAAAGAAGGCATTTTATGCTGATCTGGAATTTATGGGTAGATATGGGTACCAGCTAAGTTTGACCGTCAGACTGCGTTAGCCAATCAGATGTGCTTATTACTGAAACGTTAGAAAAACTATCGTAGTCTGGCTGGGACATGCAATATTGGGTTAGTATACAGAAGTAGGGTAGGTTTAAAAGTATAGGAATATAGAGGGCTCGTGGCTAAGTAAAAGTCACACTTGTCGATCGATCGAGGTTGAGCAACGCTTGCCGCCCTCGGTTCGTAAGTAGGTGACCATCTATTTCGTATCGAGACCCCGCCGTGCCTCGGAAAGCACATTAAGTCCTACTCCCGAATCCGGATTCGAAGATCTTTGATAATCGTTACGGGTTGTCAGAGGCCCGAAAGCCTAACAATCAGTTTTACCAAGAGAGCCTAGCCTGCCTAGCCTTTTCCAAAAATTGTTGGGGTCAGCTTGTAGTCTAACCGACGAGGTAACTCTCATGTTACCTCGTAACTGGTTTGTAGAGGTCAGATCGACATTCGTTTAATGTAAAATACTGGTATTCAGGTGCATTCGGTTAGACTGGAAGCTGACCCCAACATAGTTTTTGGAAAAGGCTAGGCAGACATAGACAGATGATGCTATAGGTACATAAGTATAGTCTTTAAATGTAGAGGAAAACTCATAATTTCAACTGAAAGACGTCCACTACTGGACATAGGCCTCCCCCAAGCCCCGCACCCCGATCGGATCCGTGCTTCCACATCTAGCGGATTCCTGCGGCCTTCACAAGGTCGCCAAGCCTAACTCACTAAAAAGATCTATAAATAAATAGTGATCACTATAACCGACTGAAAATATTTAATAATTAAGTGCTAGTAAATTTTTTAAGTTTTTAATCTATTAATAAAATGTTGACAACTTTGACAATATTTTTTTGTAAAAAAATTACTGCCGTTTTGCTTGTTTTAAATGTACCCACCCTATAGCTAATTTGTGGTCTAACAAAATAATGCGGTATTAAAAAATATTAGTCCAACGGTATCGTGAACAGGGTCCAAGCTACGGTCAGGGCTCCAGAGAGAGGAACCTCTTACCAATGCGAGCCGTGCCCAGAAGTACCACTTTCTGAATCAAGCCCTTAAACCAGCTGCCCAACGAGAGCCTCCTCAGATGTTGGTTGAAGCTCTTGCATTTTATGCCACTGGCTGTTACGACTATCGGCACAATGATCGCTATTTTTATAATTTTTACTTCTCTTGAGTTTTTTCGGAACCCTTCGGGTCCCGGACCTTTGGAAGGCGTACGAGGGGCCGAAGTCAACTCACAGAGGCCTGCTAGATGTTTTTAATGAAAAAAAGACACCAACCGACGTCTATCCCTACAGTAGGTGTTGACAGCTAAGTGATGAGATATAGAAAAAAAAACATGATGCTTAAAATATTTTTATTGTTTAAAAAAAAAGAGCTGACTATATCACCAATAATTTAATTTGTTTAAGTAATCAGAACTCATCAGCAAACGCTTCAAAAATAAACAACAATACAGTTTATAAGACAAAAATTAAGAACAACCAATTCACCGCAATATTATTTAAATAACATAACAGTACGTTTATATAAATAACTAACACATTGGATGGTAAGTACCTACATGTTTTTAGCACGAGAGTTATGTGTAGATATGGCATCTCAATGGCGAACTGAAATCAAAAGTAATGATTGTGGTCCAAGGAAGGTGGTTGAAACCCAATTCTCTAAATTAAAAATGTTCAAAATTTAGTAGCAATTTCATCTCAGCGACAATCAATGTCAAAAATCCAAAAATATCCTAGCTTAAATACTGCTACCAGCTTTTAGAAAAGTCCAGAAAGTTAAAAGAAAATCAGTTATTTGAAAAACTGTCCATCATCAAGTGTGCCACAGTGTGTGACAGTGGGCAGGGCACATTGCTCGCAGAACAGATGGCCGATGGGGCCGAAAGGTTCTGAAGTGGCGACCGCGTACCGGAAGACGTAGCGTTGAAAGGCCTCCCACAAGGTGGACCAATGACTTGGTAAAGGCCGCAGGAATCTGCTGGATGCGAGAAGCACAGAACTGGTCGAAGAGACGGTGCTTGGGGAAGGCTTACGTCCAACACTGGACGTTTTCGGGCTGGAATGATGATGTTGATGATGACAAAGAGTTTTTAGAGGCTCAATTAAATATTTCCCACGTTAAAAATGTTTCTTAAACGTCACTAAACCTTGATAATAATCCCGTTCGAAATTAAAAATTTTGGTGGTGAATGAACGTGTTCCAACTTGGCTGACTTCACTGCACGCTTAGATGGATCGGTTTTATTGGTCGTTATCAACCTCGCTTTGCAATTCTTCCCGAAGGTGCAAGTCCAGAGGAGAGTTGTCCTACTTTGTACTCTGCAGTAAAAAGTGTAGCCATCCACAATGGCTAGTTCTTTCTCGGTATTCTTTTTTACCCATTTCACTGTAAAGAAGTGTAAAGTCTGCGGTTAGGCAATGAAATAGTTTGCATACAAACTATTTGTTCCAGTATCGACCTATGTTCCAACCTATTTGTTTGCGAACTTCCATTCAAACTGTTGTTATAAAATTACCCATAATCTACAACAACTAGTTTAATTCTGAATATATTTAACTTCAATATAGATACTAATCCCCAAATGGATCTTAAAGTCGTTATCCTAATATCACAAAATATAAAGTATATTTTATAACTATTTGCGATATTTTAGTGATAAAGTAAATAATATGAAACAGCAAGATAGTTTATCATTAATTTAATATCAATATGTATTGAGTATTCTAATATTTACAATAAAACTAATAGGTTACCTTAATTTATAGTTGATCTCCAACAATTCAGGCCAATCTATATTTTAACTCACAGCCACTCGGTACGTCCTAATACCAAGAACGCCGGAAAAAGCAGGGGCGTTGTCGCAACATTTTGCATTTCGAATCTTACGGTGCTGCCAGTACAATCAAACTGTTTTGCAATTTTTTAGTGCAAATAACTACTTTAAAGTTGCCAGTAAAATATCCAACAATTATGCTTTAATAAATTGAAACCACACAACCCAGAAAACTCCTGCCTCACGACTTTTCGAAATTCCTTCCTTAAGGCTAGTTTTCACTATAAATAAAAGGAACTCTTGTTTAAAATTGCATGCTACTAGACCCATCGGTTTAGCCTGTGTGTTGTCTGTCAGTGAATGGATTCAAACATTTTAGTATCCGAGATGAATTTGAGATGTTACACTTAAATAAAAAAAGATAAATATATGTTTATGATTTAATTGAAGACGAAATACGACTCCCATATTACATTGATTATAAACAGTACCTGCTCGACCGAGCTCTGCTCGGGTGAAAATAGAAAAAGCTCATTTAATAGTATAGGATAGTTCATACTAATTCCATGTATAGTTAATTTATTTATTTAATTTTACATAAAACGGCCAAGGCCAATTACAAAAGTAAAAGACAAAGAAAAAAACACAAACACATTATTACAGTACAGTAACCAAAATTAAACAACTACTCGACAGTCGTACGCTCATCTCACAATACTTCAGAAATATTAATTCCAAGCTGCCATGATAGTACCTACATACTAATTCTATGCTGCCATAATAGTAGGTACTTACTAATTCCATACTGCCGTGATAATAGTGTACTTACTAATTCCATGCTGCCATGTCATTATTCTAAGGTAGCATCTTGTTCAAAATTTTGGGCGACCGAGCTCTGCTTAGGTGAAAATAAGGAGAAAACGAATTTTCCCAGATATGAGACCTAGCTAGATCGATTTTTCGCCTCCGTAAACCCCTATATTGCAACTTTCATCGAAATGGTTAGTGCCGTTTTCGAGAATGTGTTTACAAATACATATATATGTCATATTAAGTAAAGTTGCAAACTGTACGACTGTATCAATAAGGATTTAAAAATTGTAGGACTAAACAAACACAAAGTAAAAGATAAAGTTACTGATTGGTTACTCAAAATAGACTATCAAAAGACTGAAGATTTACTAAAAGTCACAGTGTAATCCATGACCTCGATTTCACCCACACACACTTACACATAGGTACTAGAACGTACTTTAGTCACACATTTGTTTCGCTAGACCAATAAACATCAAATTTTAAAATAAAACCCATTAGAAATCACAAATGCCGGTGGTGCATGCGAATGGTTCTCTTTAACGGACACTATTAGGCGCTCCGAGGGTATTGCTTCATTTGTAAAGATCAACCTAGCTTTACACAAATTCCCGTAGGTGCAATTCCAGATATTTGTCTTTGCAAATTTCTTTTTACAGAAGAAGGTGTATCCGTTTACAATGGCATATTCCTTTCCATCCGTTTTTTTCACCCATTGCACTGGAAATTAATAAACTGATTATAATATACATTTATAACGTGCAAAACTACTGTGGTAGACTTTTAGGATTAATGTGCGTATTGTATAAGTATCACTTGCTTCAAAAAGGAAAGTGAAGGGAAATATTGTGAGGAAACCGGCATGCCTGAGAGATATTTCTGGACGGCATGTGATGGCTTCACATGCCGTCCAGAAATATCTCTAAATAGTCAGAGGCCCATGGGCGGCTTTAGAACTCTTACACCAGGTTAGTCACTAACCACCCAAAAAGAAGAAGATTTATTTATGACATAAGCTTTAATATTTGTGTTATAGCTAAAGTCGTATTACACTTTAATTTTAATTTAAACGGTGACATTTTTTTAAATTTCGAATCACTTTGTCACAAATATGTTTTCGCTGGGCCAGTAAACCTCAAATTTTTACATAAAATCCATTAGAAATCACAAACGCTGGAGGTGCATGTGTATGGTTCTCCTTAACAGACACCATTCGGCGCTCTGAAGGTGTGACATCATTGGTAGTGATCAGCCTAGCTCTGCACGAACCTCCGGTGGTGCAATACCAGATATTCGTCTGAACACTTTTCGTTTTAAAAAAGAAAGTGTATCCGTTTACAATAGCAAGTTCCTTTCCGTTAGTTTTTTTTACCCATATAACTGAAAAAAAAAAATCGTTATAATAAATAAAACGACTAATAAGTCGTGACGGAAAAAATGTCAAATTTTTATGGAATTATTTTATTCAAATGTTGCTGTCACCGAAATACGGAGGCGCTTACGATAAAATGATGAAATAATATATAATATAGTTCGTTTATTTATTTATTTACGACACAAGCAATATTTGTGTTAGAACTGAAATTCTATTACACTTTTATATTTAAACATACATTTTTGAAATTTTGAATCCCTTTGTCATGAATTTGTTTTCGCTGGGCTAATAAAACTCATATTTTTACATAAATTCCATTAGAAATCACAAACGTTGGAGATGCATGTGTATGGTTCTCTTTAACATAAACTATTTGGCGTTCCGCGGGTGAGACTTCGTTTGTAGTGATCAGCTTAGCTCTGCAAGTACGTCCAGAGGTGCAATACCAGATATTCGTCTGAAGACTTTTCTTTTTAAAAAAGAAAGTGTACCCGTTTACAATAGCAAGTTCCTTCCCGTTAGTTTTGTTTACCCATTTAACTGAAAAAATAAAATAAAGTCGTTATAATAAATACAATAAGTAATAAGCCATATTGGTTACGATCGCGAATCATATTTTAATCAACATAAAACCTCACACTGACCTGCAAAATGTAAAAAACTGAAGAAAATTTTAATTTCGCGGGCTACCTTAGCGCATGCCCCTTACACAATTACATTTTTAAATTTCGAATCACAATTTTCCCGAAACTGTTCGCTCGGCGAATAAGCCTCATATTTTAACATAAATTCCATTCGAAATCACAAACTTTGGAGGTGTATGTGTATACGTATGGTTCTCCTTAACAGACACTATTTGGCGCTCCGCGGGTGTGATTTTGTTGGTAGTGTATAGCCTAGATCTGCAAGTTCGTCCAGAGGTACAATACTAGACAATCGTGTGACAAGTTTATTAAAAAAAAAAGTGTATCCGTTTAAAATAGCAAGTTCATTACCATTCCTTTTTTTTACCCATTTAGCTGAATAAATAAATAAACTTGTTATAATAAATAAAATTTATTTACAACAACGACAGGAATAATGAAAAATGATTAAAAACGCCATATTTACAAAAATATTGCTGTCACCGAGAACCGAGGCGCTTAAAACAAAATAACATTAGAACAGTTTGAAAAAAAAATCCTTATTGTAATAGGAGCAGAAAATATTACAATATATTGGTAGGTGCTTTAATTATATCAGTCAGAATAAAATAAAATTCTAAATCTGATCATCAAAATTAATATTACACATCGCAAAAGCGTAATTTTTAATGCTAATACAATATCTATGCTTCTGCTATTGACAACATAGTTATAAAATGTTGTGTAAAGTTGATTGTGTGCAATTAGTGAAGTTAAATTTTAACATAAATTCCATTAGAAATCAGAAACGATGGAGGTTCATGTGTGTGGTTATCCTTAATTAATAGTATTTCGCGGTTCGAGGGTGTCTCGTCATACATGAACATAATACTGGCTCTACAAGATCTTCCGAAGGTGCAATACCAGGTATTCTGTCGAGGACCAATTCTTTTACAGTTGAAAGTGTATCCGTTCACGATAGCAAGTTCCTTCCCATTAGCTTTTCTCACCCATTGAACTATAAATAATAAATTATTTTTTATCATAATTTACAAGGCAGCAAAAAAACATGAAATTATATTGGTAAGTGGTAAAATCATTTGACGAATAGAGATTATAACATCTCTATTCGTCGTCATGTCTGCCGACGTCATTCATTCAAAAAGAAGACATCCTCATGCTGCGGCGACCGCGAATAAAGCTTCGTGCAGACTAGCGCGACGCGACACCGGTTATTGTTATACCGTAAAGTTTTCTTAGACATTTTATTAATCTAGTCGCGTTGCGCTTGGCGGCCCGAGGCTTAAACTGGGATAAGGCCAGAAGGATGATAATAACAGCAAAATATTAGAAAATCAAAGAAGCGTGGTTTATTATTGTTACACCAATTAAGACTCTAAAAACATTAACATTGAATTGAAGAATTCATTTGAAAATGCTCAAAAAAAAATTGACTTATACTTGGACTTTAATAGTATTCTTTAGTAGTTGAATACGATTAAAAATCCAAGTATAGTTACTGCGACCAACTGTGAGAAAAAGCCAGAGAGTTAAAAACAGCCCCAACTATTAAAAAAAGTGCACATCATTTGAAGATCATTTAAATATTTGCAATTTCGTCTTAGCGCCACAAACCGCCAGCTTTTTTCCTTTTAAAATAAAAAAATCCATTACATATCTCAAAGGACTGAGGGTCATGCGTATGGTGTTCCTCCTTAATGGACATTATTTGGCGTTTCGAGGGATTTACGTCATTTAGGAAGACAACACTAGCTCTACACGCTCCGTAGGTGCAGTACCAGGTATTCAGCCGAGGTCTTAGTCTTCTGCAATAGAAAGTGTATCCATTTACAATAGCCAGTTCCTTTCCGTTAAATTTTTTCACCCATTGAACTGAAAATAATATCATTATTACTAACAAAAATAGGTCTGGATTACTTGAATTTAAGAGCTTTTACACTGAAAGTAGGCATCGTCGCAAATTGCCGTCAAATATTTCGTTGTATTGATTAATTTGGCAATATGATTGTACGGAAATAAGAAATATGGCTAACTAGTAAACTAAAATATTAATTATGAAATGCAATAATTAATACCGTAACACCAAATATTTAGTTTTAGATGTAAAAAAAGTATTTGGAAACTTTCCAAATGCCTTTTTTACACCTAAAATGTTTACAACATCAAATTCAGTGTGATAATTGCAATTCATTATTAATATTCTAGTTCACTAGTTAGCCATATTTCTTATTTCCATACAGTAATATAGCCAAATTAATAAAAACAGCGAAATATTTGACAGCTATTTGCGACGTTGCTCACTTTCAGTATAAACGCTCTTAAAATTATAATCAAAAGGAAAGATTGATGGATTGTATGAGGAATGATATGAAAGAAAAGGGAGTGAATGATGGCATGACGGTTAACAGGAAAGAATGGAAGAAGAACAGGTTTTCGCCGATCCCAAGTAACAGGGACCAGGGCAGGAAGTTGATTAATCATTACAATCATAGACTTTCGCAGAAGGCAGAAAAACGATGAATGATGACGGTAAGGTATATATCGCGCGGTAAACTCTGATAGCGCGATGCAGGATTTTGTGTGACGTCAGGGCTTTGATGCGTAGTTCGCATGTGGCGATGTAGATGCCGCCAGAATTTTATAGGTATGTGTAGAACTTATTTAAAGCAGATTTATATCGTATAGTTATATTATATTGTTGCTGTTATCCAAAAGTCGAACACATAGTTACATCACATTTTGCAAGTTGCTAAAAGATAAAACAGTAGGTGTTTATAAAAAAAATATATAAAAAAATCCTTAAATGGCACTATAAAACAATATTTTAAATTATGTACAAATTCGGTAGTATCAGCACGGCGGGAAATAAAACAATTGTATTTGTATGTACAAATGTGACTTCTGAAGAATAATAAATAGGTACTCACGCTAACACACCATGATATCAAAATATAATGACTTATTTTAATAAAAATCATAAAATTTATTTATGAACATACAACAATAAAAATAATATTGGCATTGATTGACTTGAACTGATTGTTTGTATCATTCTTTCGCTACGACACTAATCTTAAATTTTTATGTAAAATCCATTAGTAATCACAAACGACGGAGGTGCATGTGTATGGTTCTCCTTTATTGACCATATTTGGCGCTCCGAAGGTGTGGCGCCATTCATAAAACTCAGCCTGGATTTACACGAATTTCCTTTGGTGCAGTACCAGACACTTGACCGCGAAAATGTCTTTTTGCAGAAATATGTGTAGCGGTTCATAATAGCAAGTTCCTTTCCGTCAGTTTTTTTAACCCATTTAACTGTAAATGAATAAACACGTATTATCTATCAGAAGCAGGTTTATTTTAAAAAATACGCCTAACCATACAACTGTGTTTATTATTTTTAGCAACCAAAACTTACTATAGGAAAACCTAACAAAATGATAGAATAACAATTGTGTGAATGAGCTAATCACTTGGCAACCGAGAAAACGCCATAGTGCGGCGGAGAGACGTCCGTCGCCGCCGGCTGTCGATCCAAAAAGGAACGAGTCCTCCTCGACGTCAGACGCCGTCTGCAGTTGCCACGAACTATCCCCACTCTTCATGCATGCAGCTGTCTTGGCCAAGCCCCTCGTTCCCTCCAACTTCTGCATTCTTCTAACACTCGGTATAATCAATGTAAGGTAAAATCATAACTTGGAAACGAGTTGAAAAAAAAAGAATTTCATTCGTATGAGAAGCAGTTAATTAACAACCAAATAAAGTTACAAGATAAGTTCATTTATTTATTTACGATATTTTATTTATTTATTAGGGACAAAAACAATTACATGCTACAAAATACAGAGAAATAATTAAAATAAGATTTAACAAACATGTAACCCACACCACCACGTTTTAACTAAAGGTAACAAGAAGTGCTGAAGTCAAGTGATACATTTTTTTTAAATAAAACAATAGTCGCTGCCACAATATTGCTGTGTTACTTAGCTTAATTTAACTTAAATTACTCGCTAAACAAAATGTCCAGAGCCATGTTCTTAAATAATTGCTTTGATAGACAAAATATAGCTAGTTCTATAAAATGCTGTTGTAAGAATCAACAAGGCGACGAAGAGGTGCACGTTCCCCAGCGTTAGTCCTGCATATGTCTGTATGGAACAGTTGAGGCACGCGCACCCCCCTTCGAATAACACTTCTGGGTACCTTGTAACACAATTTGTTTGTAAGGTCAATACAGTCAAATTTGTTATTGCATATGCCGTGCAGTGTCATAACATCAAGTAACAACCGCCTAGATCCCAAATCCAGAACGCCATACCGTTTCAGCAGCTGCACGTAAGGAACTTTTGATTGGAAGCACTTATAGTTCATAGACCGTAAGAACTTCTTCAGTACCCTTTCAATTCTAGTGCCGTTTTTGTCGTAGAAAGGGTTCCAGATTGGGACGGCATACTCTAACTGGGATCGTACCAAAGTCTTATAAAGCAATAAGACGTAGAGACCATACATCTGATACGCCTTGTTTACTATATTATCAACGTGCTTGTCAAAGTGCAAACTGGCATCCAGGTGTGACACCTAAGTCACGAACTAACTTCATTTAAGAGTGCGTTATTAATTGATTAATTCAAATTTATTTTAATTCTCTTTTTGGTAAATGAGATTGCATGACATTTGGATAGACTGAGAAAGAGCTTAATATTGTTACAGTATGTATATAATCTATCTAGGTCCATTTAAAGAAGTAGGCAGTCTTGTATAATCTTGCGATATCTGTATATTTTTATATCATCCGCATATATTAAAAACTTAGAGTTGATAAAACATTGTTTAATGTCATTAATAAATATAATGAAGAGAGAGAAGAGGGCCCAAAATAGATCCCTGTGGTACGCCGGATGTAACAAACATAGGGTCTGACTCGTAACAACAACAATATTTTGGGTCCTTTTATAAATATATGACACAAACCATCTAAGCAAATTACCACGTATTCCGTTGAAAGTAATTTTTTATAAAAGCAATGTATGATCCACCTTATCGAAAGCCTTCTGAAAGTCCGTGTACACAGCGTCCACTTGAACTTTTTGGTCCAATTTTTCAAACAAGTAGTTGGTAAATACTAGCAGATTAGTTGCGGTTGAACGACGTTGGACTAAACCGTGTTGCTCGGGTAATATAAGCTGATGAATGTCGGGGTACACGGCGTCATGCACAAGACTCTCGAAAACCTCAGACAAATTAGAGAGGATAGAGATGGGGCGATAATTCTCTATATTGTTCTTGTCATCAGATACGATATTATTATTATAATTAAGTACTATTAGACTTTTAACACTCGTAGAAAAAAATAATTAAACGTAACACGATATTACGCTTTATCACTCATCTCCCTTCTTTGGGCAAATAAACCAAACCAAAGTTAAAGTTTAAACTTTAACATAAAATCCGTTAGATATTACAAACGTCGGAGGTGCATGTGTATGATTCTCCTTTACTGACCATATTCGGCGCTCTGAGGCTGTAGCGCCATTGGTGAAGATCAACCTGGCTTGACATCCTTTTCCGTGGGTGCAATACCATATACTCGTCCGCAAAAAAATCTTATTGCAATAGAATGTATAGTGGTTCAAGATAGCAAGCTCCTTCCCGTTTTCTTTCTTTACCCATCGCACTGAAATTTAAGGAATGACTTATTAACAGTGATCGGAGTAGGTAGATTGAACTGGGGTCATTGATCCGAAACGTATATATTACTATGGACATTCCTCCGGAATTGGTGGATTATAAAAAAAAAACCGGAACTTATGTAGGAATTGTATTCTGCCAGAGTGGAAGGAGTCATTTGATGATTTGCCATCCTCAAAAAAAAGGTAGGAATTGTAATAAAATGAGCAATTTTATTCTTTATTATTCTTCCTATTTTTTTTTTTGTCACGATTTGACATTTTTTTTTTTATTATTCAACAGATAAATAATGAATTAATTTAGTTTTGATACCTTCCTTTAAATTTTGAATTGAGTAGTAATAATATCACTACCAACATTAACAATATTTAATTGAATCCGGAAATACCGGAATTGTTTTCCGGAAAAATGGCTTATCCATGTTATTCTTTCTGTGTGCATTTATGATACAAGTACTAAAAATCAATCTACCTACTCCGATCACTGCTTATTAAGAATCATATCTCAAATTGCTTAGCATGATCCTCATCGGAAATACTGCAGTATTAATTTTGAAATAAATATATGGTTAAGTTGAGAATTATAAGTTCAATGTTTGACGAAAACACGATTCCAAAATATATTCTTGACAGAAAAAAAAACCAAAGTTACCTCCAAACCGAACAATAAACCGCTAGTATTCAAAAAATACATCAAATTAGATCATGAGACTTTGCATAATAACTGAACGAACTACAAAGCAGATACTATGTTCTTTTTGCTTACCATTATTTTCGCCGTAAAAAGAAATTACCTACACACTTGGCTCCTTGGAGCCTTCTCCCCCCACCCAGCTCAGTCTGGCTCTCACTCAGTCCGCGAGCAGTACCTATCGTGCGAGCGAGATAAGGAATTAATTTAAACTGAGTTATTATGGACTCTTAGAGCTAAGGCAGATTGGGGCGGGCCGCGACACAAACATCCTCTTTATCAGTTTTGTACTCTTTCTAGGAACCAACCCTACCACTACAGGCGGGTAGTACCGCACTTTTTTGTATGAAAATACGTTGCCCTGAAGCCCGTTTCGACTGTAATGTACGGTTGGCTTTACTAATTGTTTTCGGTGAGTTAAAAGCAGAACAGAATATCTGAGGGGCAATTGTCGTATTTTTACGACCGTTCGCATGCTAATCTGTCTCAACTTGCCAGAAATACCTCAAATTTTCCTACATTTCCTACAAGTTTTTGACATTGATTGTCGCTGCGACTAGACTTTGATCGTTTTTAGTAACGGGAATTGGCCGGTGACATCACGAGACATAATAAGTAAACTAAACTAGCTACCTTACTTGTAGTCTATGACTTCCGAAACGTGTATTTTTTAAAGAGTGATAATTATGTACTTTGGAACAAGTGTATAGGCTGGGAGCAAACAGGCGCGACGCGATGACGCGAGGCGAAACCGATACAACACTAGGAATATTGACTTGGGGAAAAAAAAAGTATTTTAATAAAAAATGGTTTAGATAAAACGCATTAAAGTTGGGGAGTGGGGGCTCGCTACATCACAAGTCAGTATAAAATCTACCGGCCAGTGAGATCATGCTACATTTTAACGCATTGCCTACTCAATGTTTTCAATACGTAAAAAAATAGAAAATACGTGTCCAATATTTTTTAATAATGTACCTGACGGACAAGATTTTTTTTTTGTCAACATCCCTATTTCCGTGAATTTTTCATAGAAATTGTTCCACCAGAGTGGCGTCGCCCGTCCGCAGAAGCCTTAATTCGTAGTAGGTACATTATTATTAGTACTTTACCTACATTATTTTATACCACAAAAATACTTCAATTTTAAAATTAAAATATTTTATTTCACTTATACCTACACGGTTAACAAATCTACAGTCTACAAGGCCTACGACGTGCTCGAATTCATAAATAAAAAAGAATCTATATAAAAGATAAATAAAATAACAAAAATTTATATCAATCAAATTAGTTTAGTAAACATACATCATTTACACTATTATTTTAATTTGTAACACTCTGGTGATTGCGAGAAAAAACGGTTAATATTGTTATACATTAATATAAATACCATTAGTAACCAAATATTTTGGCGGTTGATGCGTGTGTTCGAACATTGCTGATACTACGCTACGTAGTGAAGGGTTAAAGTTATTGGTGACCACCATTCTAGCTTTGCACCTCTGAGAATTGGTGCAGCACCAGGTGTTCTTGTTCGAAAATTGTTTCCGACAATAGAAAGTGTAACTATTCACAATGGCAATTTCTTTGCCGTTCACTTTTCTCACCCATTGTACTGGAAACAAAATATATTTATTTTATAAGCCGTGAAAGGTAACAAATAGAGACAGAGTTACTTTAGCATTTATAACATTAGTATGGATTTTAGATAATATTTAATAGATTTTTTTGTCCGCAACTTTTCAGATCTTTCCCAATGCTGATGATGTTTAATACATAAAAACAACTCTGCCTTTAAGTCTCCACAAATGACGATACCTAAAATAAATATACCTGGCATTGAAAATAGGCTAACAGTGTCGACATTCCGCTGCTGCGTAAATCATCCTACTGATGGGCAAAGGCCGTACTTCTTGAAATTTATTGCGACTTAGTAGAAATATAATTTGTTATACTCGTCTACTTACAGGGTGGTTCCGCCACGCGGTGGTATAACTGCCAAAGTTTTCTCTACACCACAGCTTCCTGCATCTCTTCAAGATTTGGATGGGAGCATAACTTGCTTTAAAGTAACTCAAGATTTGCTGAAAAGTTTATAGTACAAAAATACTTCAATTTTAAAATCAAATTATTTTATTTCACATAAACCTAAATGGATACTTATGAAACGACAGAAGTTAGGTGCACGGTTCCAATTTCTAGTTACCTATGGAGAAGAGCCGGCAAGAAACTCCACGACCTTTTACGATACATTTCCATATTACAGTATTCATAGGTATGAGGACAGTGGAGGGCTACCAACAAGTACCAGATACTTAACAAAATAGAACATGGTTAACAAATCTATAAAAATATGTAAATACGAGTAAAATAATAAAACTAAAAATTTATTTAAACTACATTATTTTTATAAACCTACATCATTTACACTATGATTTTCATTTGTAACACTCTGGCCATTGTACCTACTGCCAGGTGAGAAAATATCGATTAATATTATTATACCTTAATATAAATACCATTAGCAAGCAAATATTTTGGCGGAGGATGCGTATGTTCGAGCATTGCTGATACCACGTTACGTAGTAAAGGGTTAAAGCTATTGGTGACCACCATTCTAGCTTTGCACCTCTGAGAATTGGTGCAGCGCCAAGTATTCTTTTTCGTCATTTTTTTCTGACAATAGAATGTGTGATTATTCACAATGGCAATTTCTTTACCGTTCATTTTTCTCACCCATTGTACTGGAAACAAAATACATATATTAATTTTTTAAGATGGTTTATAAGAAGTTCGTCTTTTCGATGTGTGGTTGGGTAGCAATAAGATAGACAGATAAATCTTTATTTAGTGCATACAAAATAAATAGATAAAACAAATTACATGAATATTAAAGACAATACAAGGTACTAATTCAAACAACAAAAAAAAACATATTTTAAAGAAATAAAGTTACAGTATGACTATGACATATTTTAAATCAAATTACGACCTATAAAGCTGACGCCCCACCTGATACCTGCAATACGGCCGATAAATCTAGGCCGATCTGAAGATAGGCTCAGACAGACACTCGACTCATTTCACCATTTGGTCCCTAAAAAATGTTAGTGTGCAGCCTGTCGCGCGAAGTTCTGGCCGGCCATGATTCATGGGCCGTATTATCCACCTACAGAGAGCACACTTTCGGACATCTGCAATAAAAAATCTGTAACTAAATAGTACTAAATAAGCATCTTTGTACGTATTTTTCTATTCTTATCTTCTTGTCTGTTGATATACGTGTGAACTTATACGGTTAAATAAATGAATACTAGAGCTGAAAAGTTTCATGAACCTGTAATTATACCGTTACTAGGCTGGTCCTAGATTCTCGTTCGAATCGCCGGCGCATCTAACTATTGATCAGGTTGAAAAAATATCATTTAGAAAGACAAATTGGAACGGTGCAAGAGTGTGGTCCAATTTAACTTTATAACCCGTTAAGTTTATGTTAGGTCCTATTAACACCTGTATAATGTGCAAATCCTCTTTTGATTTTTACCCCTTTTTAATTGACTGGCAAATAATTAAAAAGCTTAACTAAGCTATACCACCTAGTAAAGGACAAGAAGAAATATTTTTTAGGATTAATGGCCAATCTTCAGTAATTAGAGAGGCGCCATAAATTAAATAAAATTATCAATATTACTTAAAATAAAATAAAAACTTAATGCAAAAACAAAATAATCGAATGGTAACTGAACATTGAAACGGAAAAGTCCTTGAGGTAGTAAAGGAACCAGGTATATTTATAATATTTTTTATTATATTTGTGTATTTATTACATTCTTGGCTGTTGTTTCACAGTGTCTGAGTGGTGTCTACCAACGAGAAGTTGCTCGGAGATGGTAAGAAAAGCTTATCGACGTATAATATAATAATTATGTTTCTATTCACATGTATATGTCGGAAATACGTTACTGAGTTGACTAATCGGGACGCCAGCGCCGCCTAGGGGCGGTCGACAGGGTTTACAACATAACGCTCGGACCGGCCGGAGCTAAGCAGAGGTCATGGGTGGCTGTCAAGCAGTGAACACGTTTAGAGACTGTCATGCGTTCTGTAAAGTTGTGTCGCGTACCTACAGTTTTTTTCTATTGCGCAATAGCTAAGACTACCCATAGTACGCCCACAATACTTAAAATATGGCTGATAATAAAAAACATACCGAGGCGACGCTCCCTACGCTCTGGTGTAATACACGTGTAACTTAAGTGCGTTGCATAGTCGAAAACGAGATGTCCCTTAGTGCAAAGTCAAAAAACCATAACACGGCAAATGTTGTAGTTTTTATAATACTAATAATATAAAGGTTTATTTTCTCTACACACATTATCTACTTAACGCTAATCTTTGACAGTGCACGAACAAGGAGAATATAAACTATGTCGGAGACTGACGCCCCCGGTAGGTTTATATAAAAACCTGTATTTCAGGTCACTAGGGCCCTCCCATAGCTAGATATCATTACAGTTTGACAAAATACCCATTACAAATAACAAATTTTGGGGGTTTATGATTGTGTTCCAATTTGGCTCTTACCAAGAGCCTTGCATCATTATTGGTGGTGATCAGCTGAGCTTTGCAGATATGTCCGGAAGAGCAGCTCCATGTGGTAGTGTACTGACGTCGCCAGTGACAGTAGAATGAATATCCATTTAAAATAGCAAGCTCTTTGCCGTCCTTTTTCATTACCCAGTACACTGAAAAAGAGAAAATATTAATAACTACGTGTTTTTTTTTTTTCTCTCGAATGGGTGAGAATATTTCACACCATAGCAAAAATATGGAAACAGTGGTGGCCCATTGGTAACGGCCGTGACTTAAGAGTTGTTAGTTCGAACCCAGACAGGCGCTTTACTTTGTGTAAATTATTTCATCACCACTGCTTTCAAAACGGTGAAGGAAAACATCGTGAGGAAACTGGCATCTCCAAGAGAGTGTAGAACCAAAAATTCTAACACATGTGACATCTACCAACCCGCATTGGGCCCGCGTGGTGAATTACGGCCCACTCCGTCTCATAGAGTGGAGGCCTGTGTCGGCAGTGGGAAAATTATAGGCTGGCTGATTACATATGTAGCAAAAATATTGGCTAGTCAGCTTATTGGAAGCGGAGGAGCAACATACGTTCATTTAAATAATACCACTCAAATTGTACTTAAAAGTTGGATTACCAAAAAAAAATTACAAATTAATTATGCAATCTTTTATGTTTATTATCGTAAAAATATAAAAGTATGATTTAAGATCATTTTAACCATTAGATTTATACACTACATACATTTGTTCAGTTCTCTCTACGTCCGTCAACGAATATACGGGCCTGTCCGAAAATAGTTGATCCGTCAAAACAAGTATCAATTTAATTTTTTTTTAAACTCCCTATGTGTTTTATTTAAATTTAATTTAGTAGGGACAACTGTCTAAGTGTGTTGTCATTCGTTCTTAGTTCGGGTCCCAAACTAATCCTTTTCCAGAAGTGAAAAGAGGAGGGAATCTCCCGTAACATCGGCCGAAACTACGGACTTTATTATACGAGCAAAATAAACGCCTTCTGAACGCACGCTCGAACCTATAGTCGTCAAAATCGAAACACACACAACAACACAGAAACACACACAACAACACAGAAACACAAATAACAGTAACAAACACAAATAGTCACCGTAGCCGAAATCAGCACGAGCTGTATACTTAATACAATAAAGAGGTAAAATTTGTAAGTTTGTAAGTTTATATGTAGGGGGTATTCTCTGGACCTGGTCGGATTTGAAAAATAATTTTTGCGTCGGATAGCCCAATTCTTGAGGAAGGTTATAGGCTCGGGGACGAAGTCGTGGGCAGAAGGTAGTTAATTAAGATTACACTTGCTCGTTACAGCTTAATATAATGTCCTTTGGAAATGACATATTTTGTAGGCGCATGGCCGGTGTGATCCATTCTAGATTTTACCAAGACCCTGGACGTTGGAGTATCCTCATTGGTGAGTATCAGCTGAGCTTTGCAGGGCCTTCCGAAGGAGCATCTCCACATATTTGTGAACCGACAACGTGAGTGACAATAGAATGTATAGCCATTTACAATAGCAAGTTCTTTACCGTTCGGTTTCTTTGCCCATATCACTGGAAAAGAGAAAATATTAATTCTAAGTGTCCTTCTCTCGTATGAACCGTAATTATATCAGAAAGAGAATATTATACCGTGATAAAAATAATTTTTTTTAACATACATTTAACTATTCCCACTCAGATACCACTTTAATTAATTTACAGAAAAAAAAACAAATTAATTCTGCAATCACAAAATTTTATTCACATAAAAATATTAAAGTATGAGATGTGAATCAAAATCTTTTATTGCTTGGTTGATGCAAATACACGCCAGACGTCGGTAATAACAACCAAAATGCCGACGGCGACGCTCCAAAACCAACAATGTGGACGCGCACCTTAAACTGTAGCAAACTTAAAAATATAATATTAATGTATGTATGATATCACCTAGTGCAAAGACAAAAACCATTATGTACCTCCGCTCATCGAGTACTCAAGCGACTCGAGCCGCTGTCAAACTGGGACTGCGGTACCACTTGCCCAATAGTGTTTTTAAATTGTCATAAATCGTCACAAATCACCTGACGCCAATTATTGTACCAGCGAAATAAAAAACCATACGCAATTTAAACCCGACTGTAGCGGAGCCCAAAATATGAGTAATGTTTTTGGCATACGTCTTTATGTCTGTCTCTAGATAATATATTCGAATTGACCGATTTTAAGAAATGAGAGATGTGAGTGACACTGGTTACTAAATCAAACAAACCAACATTGCGGTTTACTTGATATGATTAGTATATAGTGGAAAACTGACTCAGGCCCTGGACGGAAGAAGGTACCTACTTCAATATTGATGCTACCATTTTTAACTCAAAGAAAACCTTTGAAAATTTCAAAATTTAATAAAACTGCATTCAAAAATTGTTGAATAGATATAATTGAAAAGAAAAAATAATAATTGTGTTCAATGTGAATTCAAATGTGGTCAAATTTGTATTTTGGTCACTGTTTGGCAAAATTGAAACAGCATTGATATGAAACACAAAAAAAAGCCCAACCACAAAAAAGTACCTACAGCAAAATGTTAATACAAGAAGAGCAGTTTTCAAGAAGTTGTTCTTTTTGTCATCTTTTCTTGTTGGCATTTAATCAAATTCCAAATAATTCCCAGTTTTATGCCTCTCTAATAAAAAAACATGATTGTGCCTTTTTTTTCGGTCCCGAAATAATATACATTTTAGTTCCCTAAAATACTAAACAGCCCAAAATGGTGTATGCCGTTGCATAGTTACAAACTTCGATTTAATGTACCTGCCAGTGCGCGATGCCGGTAACCTATCATTTGCCAACCTTGACATAATATCCTTTAGAAATTACATATTTTGGAGGTGGATGACTGTGTTCCAATTTAGCTTTTACCAGAAGCCTTTCATCATTGTTGGTGGTGGTCAGCTGAGCTTTGCAGATACGTCCGGAAGAGCAGCTCCATGTGGTAGTGGCCTGACGTCGCCAGTGACAGTAGAATGAGTATCCATTTACAATAGCAAGCTCTTTGCCGTCCGTTTTCGTTACCCAGTACACTGAAAAAGAGAAAAGATTAATACTATATGTGGTTCACTCGTATGGCTGGGAATATTTCACATCATAGCAAATATATTGGCCAGTCAGCATACTGAAAGTGAGGGTGCAATGTACGTACATTTAAGTACTGCCACTCAAATTGCATTAAGTTGGATTACCGGAAAAATATATAAATTAATTGTACCATCTTCCATGTTTATTATCGTAAAAATATAAAAGTATGATTAAAGAGCATTACAACATTATAGGAACATTAAACAACATTATAGGTAGGTGCGCAACGTAAGATTTCACGCATATTTTAGAGCAAAGACAAAAACCATTAGGTACATACACTGCATACAATTGCTCACATGTGGATCTACTCTCCAAGTCCGTTACAAAGATACGTACCTATCCAAAAGTAGCTGATCCGTCAAAACAAGTCTCAAATAAAAAAAAATCGAACGGGCAGAAACACATCGAGGCAGGGAAACCTATCAAATTGTGGTTGTCATTAATTCGTAGTTCGGGCCCCAAACTAATCTTATGTCCGTAAGTAACACGGAGTGTGAAACGACCGTAACTTCGACGGAAACTACGGACTAATGCAGTACGCCCCCTAAACACACGCTCGAACCAATAGTCGTCAAAATTGAAACATACTCGCAACAAAACAGAAACACAATTACGAGTAACATACACAAATAGTCACCGTAGCCGAAATCGGCACGAGATGTATTATTTAATATTTACACTTGCTCATTACAGCTTAATAAAATGTCCTCTGGAAATGACATAGTTTGTAGGCGCATGGCCGGGGTGATCCATTTTAGATTTTACCAAGACCCTGGACTTTGGGGTATCGTTATTGGTGAGGATCAGCTGAGCTTTGCAGAGCCTTCCGAAGGAGCATCTCCAAATATTTGTGTACTGACAACGCGAATGACAATAGAATGTATAGCCATTTAAAATAGCAAGCTCTTTGCCGTTCGCTTTCTTTGCCCATATCACTGGAAAAGATGAATTCTAAGTGTCCTTCTCACATATGAACCGTAATTATATCAGAATGAGAATAATGCCGTGGTAAAAAATATTAATTTTTGACATCAATTTTAAATATTGCCACTCAAATTCCAGTAAAATTAGTTAGCAGAAAAAAAAAACAAATTAGTACTCGTAATTGTGCAATCACATAATTTTATCCACACAAAAATATAAAAGTATGAGATGCGTATCAACATCTTTTGCTTGGTTGATGCAAATACACGCCAGATGTCGGCACACTAACAAACAAAATGCCGACTGTGACGCTCCGAAGCCAACAATGTGGACGCGCACCTTAAACTGTTGCAAACTTAAAATTACAATATTAATGTATGTATGATTTCACCTAGTGCAAGGACGAAAACCATTAGATACCTACAATCATTGAGTACTAAGGCGACTGGGACAGCCATCATACTGGGCCTGCGGTCCCAGTTGTACAAAAGCGTTTTTGAATCGGTTGACTCCAACCACAAACCACGTGACAGCAATTGTACAGAAATCAAAAACCATACGCAATTTAAACTCTATTGTGGCGGAACCCAAAAGGAAAGTAATGTTTTTGGCATACGTGTGTATGTCTCTAAATATGTTCGATTTGACCGATTTGAACAAGTTAAGAGGTGTCGTTAGATTCGTGTTAATGGCGTGAGTGACACTGGTTACATTATAATTTATATTGAAAATTATTTATTATACAATTATTTATATTGAAAATAATCTTTATGCAACACACTTGTACAAATTACGACCCACAGATTTTGAATACATGCAGAAATGATATGGTTTGTACACAACATAGGTCTTACAGCACTAAATTTAGTACAAAATTCTTAAATTTCCTCGGTCCCCATATGTACAATAAACTGAATAAAAATCTTAATATTTGTCCACTCAAGACAGATCGTTGCAAGAAAAAGGTATCGGAATACTTACAAGGTCTCATATATGATGAGACTGAGCAACTACTAGCTGATAGACAGTAATAATGTTCGATATTAGCAAAAATTGATCATCGATAGATATATATATACATTTATATTTTATACATACTCACTATATCCGCGTATCGCACAAATTCATGTGTTCACTCATAAAAATCACAAGCACACTGACAAATAGACACACACTCACTCATTCACCATGTCACATTACACAAAGAGAGGTACAGACCATTCATGTAATCTTAGACTGTAATTGCTTTCCTTTGTTTTGTAAAATGCTAGCATTTAAGAACTGTAATCTAATGTAACTCGAGGGGTTTTTCGCTGTTAGCCGAAATACAGGTTCCTCCTAGTTCGGCTCCAGATGCTTAAAACTTTTTGTGTACTTTTGATATATCATAGCACTAAACTGTAATGGATTCTAAGTACTGTTTTTATGAAATAAACTTATTATTATTTATTATTATTAATCAAACAAATCAACATTGCGGTTTACTTGATATCTTTAGTACCTATATACAGTGGAAAACTGAACCGGGCTCTGGAGGGGTAAGTAAGTACTAACATTAAATAATTATGCTATCAATTTTCACTCAAAGAAAACCTTTGATTACTTCAAAACTTAATAAAACTGCATTCAAAAATGTTGGAATGGAAAATTTTAAATAAAATAAAAATATTGTGCTCTATGTGAATTGAAATGTGTTCAAATTAGTATTTTGGCCACTGTTAGGCAAAATTGAAAATTTAGGCATTGATATGAAGCATACAAAAACCCATCCACAAAAAAATACCTACTACAAAAAGTTTAAATAAGAAGATCAGTTTTCAAGAAGTCGCGTTTTCTTGTTTGTAATTAATCGAAATAATTCCCAGTTTTATGTCCTAATAATATCTATTAAAACACACTCTAATAAAAAGACATGATTGTATCTCTTTTTTCGATCTTGAAATAATTTCCATATTACTGCCCTAAAAATACTAAATAGCCAAAAACGGTGTATGGCGTTGTGTAGTTACAAATTTCGTTTTAATGTAGTGGGCGATACCGGTTACCCATCATTTGCCAACCTTGACATAATATCCTTTAGAAATTATATAGTTTGGAGGTGGATGACTGTGTTCCAATTTAGCTTTTACCAGAAGCCTTTCCTCATTGTTGGCGGTGATCAGCTGAGCTTTACAGATATGTCCGGAAGAGCAGCTCCATGTGGTAGTGGCTTGACGTCGCCAGTGACAGTAGAATGAGTATCCATTTACAATAGCAAGCTCTTTGCCGTCCGTTTTCGTTACCCAGTTCACTGAAAAAAGAGAAAAGATTAATACTATGTGTGTTTCTCTTGTATGGCTGGGAATATTTCACATCATAGCAAAAATATTGGCCAATCAGCTTAATGGAAGTGAGGGTGCAATGTACGTACATTTAAGTAGTACTACTCAAATTGCACTTAAGTTGGATTACCGGAAAAATATACAAATTAATTTTGCCATCTTCTAAGTTTATTATCGTAAAAATATAAAAGTATGATAAAAGAACATTTTAATATAGGTACAAGAGCGCAACGTAAGATTTCACGCAAATTTTAGAGCAAAACCAAAAACCATTAGGTACAAACATTACATACATTTGTTCATATCTGTGAGTCTGCTCTTTAACATCTGAGGTCTTCTCTCCAATTCCGTCACGAAGATACAGGTCCATCCGAAAGTAGTTGATCCGTCAAAACAAGTGTCAAAATATTTTTTTCAGACGAGCAAACACTCATCGGGAATAGGGACACCTGTCAAATCGTGGTTGTCATTAATTCTTAGTTCGGACCCCAAACTAATCTCATGTCCATAAGTGACACGTAGTAACAAACGCCAGTAACTTCGACCGCAACTACGGACTAAGGGAATACGCCCCCTGAATACACCCTCGACCCTATAGTCGTCAAAAGTGAAACACAATTAAGAGTAACAAACACAAATAGTCGCCGTAGCGGAAATCAGTACGAGATGTATTATCTAAATCGGCACGAGATGTATTATTTAATATTTACACTTGCTCATTACAGCTTAATATAATGTCCTCTGGAAATGACATATTTTGTAGGCGCATGACCGGGATGATCCATTTTAGATTTTACCAAGACCCTGAAACCAGCTGAGCTTTGCAGGGCCTTCCGAAGGAGCATGTCCAAATGTTTGTGAACCGAAAACGCGAGTGACAATAGAATGTATATCCATCTACAATAGCAAGTTCTTTGCCGTTCGGTTTCTTTGCCCATATCACTGGAAAAGAGAAATTATTAATTATAAGTGTTCTTCTCTCGTATGAACCGTAATTATATCAGAAAGAGAATATTATACCGTGATAAAAAATATTAATTTTTTAACATACATTTAACTATTCCCACTCAGATACCACTTTAATTAAATAAAAAATAAAAAAATAAAAAATCTGCAATCACAAAATTTTATTCACATAAAAATATTAAAGTAAAGTGAGATGTGAATCAAAATCTGTTATTGCTTGGTTGATGCAAATACACGCCAGACGTCGGCACACTTACAAACAAAATGCCGACGGTGACGCTCCGAAGCCAACAATGTGGACGCGCACCATATACTGTTGCAAACTTAAAAATACAATGTTAATGTATGTATGATTTCACCTAGTGCAAGGACGAAAACCATTAGGTACACTTATTGAGTACTCAGGTGACTCTGACAGCTGTCAAACTGGACTACGGTCCCATTTTCCCAATAGCGTTTATGAATCGGTCAACTGAGACCACAAACCACGCAATTTAAACCCGACTGTCGCGGAGCCCAAAAGAGAGTAATGTTTTTGGCATACGTGTGTATCTGTCTCTAAACATGTTCGATTTTACCGATTTTAAGAAATGAGAGGTGTCGTCAGATTCGTCTGAATGGTGTGAGTGACATTGGTTACTAAATCAAACAAACCTACATTGCCGCTTACTTGATATGATTAGTGTATAGAGTGGAAAACTGAATCGGGCCCTGGAGGGAAGTAACTACCTTGAATATTGATGCTACCAATTTTCACTCAAAGAAAATCTTTGATTCTTTCAAAACTTAATAAAATTGCATTCAAAAATTGTTGAATAGAAAATTTTACAAAAAAAAAACATTATTGTGGTGTATGTGAATTAAAATGTAGTATAAGTATTAAGTGTAGCATTTTGGTCATCGTTTGGCAAAATTGAAACTGTCGGCACTGATATGAAACATACATAACCTCCTCTTTTTGGAAGTCGGTTAAAAAACCCAACCACAAAAAACTACCTACTACAAAAAGTTTAACTAACAAGATCAGTTTTCAAGAATCTCAAATATTTCCCAGTTGTATTAAAAATATTAATGGAGACTAATAAAAAACATGAATGTGCCTTTTTTATGATCCCGAAATAATTCCCATTTTAATGTTTTAGTGCCATAAAAATACTCAACAGCCCAAACTGGTGTATGCCGTTCCCTACTTACAAGCTTCGTTTTATTATCCCTGTCAGTGCGCGCCGGTAACCCATCATTTGCCAACCTTGACATAATATCCTTTAGAAATTATATATTTTGGAGGTGGATGACTGTGTTCCAATTTAGCTTTTACCAGAAGCCTTTCATCATTATTGGTGGTGATCAGCTGAGCTTTGCAGGTATGTCCTGAAGAGCAGCTCCAAGTGTTAGTTGAAAGATTTCGCCAGTGGCAATAGAATGAGTAGCCATTTACGATGGCAAGCTCTTTGCCATTATGTTTCTTTACATACGTCACTGAAAATAAAGAGAACTATATGACTAAGTTTTTGTTACCTGTGTGTGCAAACCTGTTGTAGAATTTAATTCTATTTGTTTTTGTAAATCGTTTTGCAATTCGCAAAGCTTTTAATAAAAATCTGTTGTATGGTTTTAATGTTTATTTTTACCTTTATGTTTTGCTTTAGCTGTGGGAACGTTCTTGAGTGTGCTACTTACAATTTCATTCGCAATATATGACACAATTATATACCTTATAATACTTCGTATTCCTTTTGATATCCCTTAACTCAAGGGTATTAATGATACCATTTCAAATAATCAATTATCGGCATTATGAATTATTTCTCAAATAATTTTTTTTTCGTATTCAGTTTTCATAGTTAAATATTAAATAATTCAACAAAGTCACGATTATTTAAAAGTAAAACACCCTTATGTGAAATATAAAAAAAAACATTTAGTTCAGAATATTTTTGGTCATTGTGAAAAAAAAATGACAATGTCGCATTTACTTAGCTTTAAATAAATATGAATTATTGGTTTGAATTAAAATGATTCTAGTTCGCTAGTTAGCCACATTTCACATTTCCAAACTGAAATAATGCGAAATTAATCAAAACAGGGAAATATTTGACATCTATTTGCGACGTTGCTCATTTTCAGAATAAAAGCTCTTATGGAATAAAAGTATTGGTCAGAAGCTGCTTATAAACTAAAAGTAAAATTTAAACAAAGCTAAATACAGTCGAACCTGGATAAGCGAGAGTTCAAGGGACCGGTATCTCTTATTCACTTATGGAGGTTTCTCACTAACTCGAGTTTCTAGCTTATAGAGGTACAGATGATGGCTTTGTCACATAAAGAGGTTTATTTCATTGCGCGATTTCCCGCACTCAAACACATTCACAGTTTAACGTTTATCAACACATTGATTTTTCGTTTTAACATTATGAGTACGTACCGAACCTTTCTTCGCAATTGATATTTATCAACTGTAGTAAGTTTGACAAATAAGTCGATACACACACATCTGGCCATTAAAATAGAATACGATGCAAAAGCCATGTTAGTTAGTTCCACGAAATTTACACTGGTAATCGCAAAACTTAACACACATAAATAAACATAAATAAAAATAAAAAACAAAGTGTAATAAAAAAAGCCGAAACAATAAAAACAATACAAACAAAGAAACAAAGACAATATTCCACAAAATTTAAGAATGAGTCATAAATAACAGATGTTAAATGACGCTCGACTGTCGCTTATAGAGGTACAGTCTCAGTCATAGAGGTCCACGAATGAATAACGACTTTCTCTTAAAGAGGTTTCTGTTTTTCGCTCATAGAGGGTTTACAGGGTTAAAATGACGGGGCTGACGGCTGGTTTGACTGTACATACATCGAGAGTCTAGTGTTATATTATCTTCGAAACTATGTATTTCTGTAACACTTGTTCTAGGACGTTTTTTATTAAGCTTATTATTTTCCGAGTGACTAATAACTTAAAAGTCGACTAAATGTTTGCAACAAATAAAATAACTTGCCAGCGATTAAATATTTTCGCGACTATTATATTATGTAAGGTTCAAAATTAAAGGTGTTATAAAAACTAAAAACTAGCAGCTGCGTTTAGGTAGCAAATAAACTATACCAGTCAAATAAAATATTAGGCGAGGAGCTATAAATAATGACTTGGCGACTAATAATGTTAGTAGGGTGGCTTTTGGGTTAGGTTAGGTTAGAACAGTGACCATTAACGCGTGAAGGCGGGCGAGCGGAGCGAGCGTGCCGCGGCAGCGGCCGCCGAGCGCCAGATACCCTCTATTGTGGGTGAATCATTTGGATTAGGTTAGGTGAAAGTCACACAATATATGTATAATATAAGCTAGTTTATATTTATTCTTCATACAAACAATTTTAAATAGAATCTGATTTATATTATTTATGAATGCCCATTTTCTATTTTGTTTTCGCCATTAAGTTTCCGCTTAGATATTAATTCTGTTCCCAAAAGAAAAACTTGATGCTAGTTTAAATTAAAACGGAGCTTATTACTGATATATTAATATGCTACCTATTACTTATTACGATACTCCTTATTAGCTGCCAACCCATTATATATGGTACCCACTCTATTTTTTTTTTAAACCTATATTCTATTTACTTAGTTACCGCATTAAATACATGCCTTTTTATTATAGCATATAACCTTAAATTTATGGAACATCAAAAGAAACATGGTGTTTATTGGACAGACCAGGTTAGGTAAAAAACTCATTGTTACAAAATAAAGTACCTACCAGTGCGCGACGGTAACCCATCATTTGCCAACCTTGACATAATATCCTTTAGAAATTATATATTTTGGAGGAGGATGACTGTGTTCCAATTTAGCTTTTACCAGAAGCCTTTCATCATTGTTGGTGGTGACCAGCTGAGCTTTGCAGGTACGAGTATGTCCCGAAGAGCAGCTCCAGGTGTTCGTTGAAAGATGTCGCCAGTGGCAATAGAATGAGTAGCCATTTACAATGGCAAGCTCTTTGCCATTATGTTTCTTTACATACGTCACTGAAACTAAACAGAAGTTTCTGTTACCTAGAGTGCAAATCTGTTGTAATTTTTTTTTTGTTAATCGTTTTATATTTTGCAAAGCTTTTTATAAAATGTTTATTTCAACGTCTTTACTTTTTTTTGTTTGTATGTCATACTTTGCGAATGAAATTATGTAGTAGCACATAATTTCATTCGCAAAGTATGACATAATTAATTTACCTATATTAAATTGAACACATCATTGAAATGTCCTGATGGCCCAGTGGTTAAGGCCTCGCCTCTCATGCACGAGGTTGTGGGTTCAAATCCGGGCAAGTACCAATGTGACTTTTTCAATTCATATGTACTTTCTGAGTTTATCTTGGACATTACTGACATCGGTGAAGGAAAACATCGTGAGGAAACCTGGACTTATATAGTTAAATATAAGTCTGAAATCACCAACACGTCTTGAGCAAGCGTGGTGATCAATGCTCGTGCCTTCTCTGTATGAGAAGAGGCCTTTGCCCTGCAGTGGGACAGTAACAGGCTGGTATTATTATTATATTGAACACATCAGATTAGGTAAAAAAAGGCATTGTTACATAATACACTATAATTGTCTGAATAAATACATTAGAAGTCTACGAAAAATCACAAACTACTTAATACTCGTATGTAAGAAGGTAAAATGAATAGATGGAAAAATAATAAAATGGAATTCCTCTTTGGCCAAAGTTAAGACTAGATAGACCAACTAACAAGTTTTATTAAACTACTACGATATAATGACTAGATAATTGAATCAAAATCTAACGATAAAGATGTCTACTCCACTAATTCGCTATCCTCCTCTTGTATCGGGACGAACTATATGGTATTAAAACATTCAGTGACAAAATATGTATATTAGCCAGTCACCAAGATGGTTGTCAACAAGCATTAATATAATTCACTATTATGATCTCAAAGAATTTCTCAGTAGCAATCTGGAGGTTGGATGTATGTCCTGTGTTAGGCCTAGCGAGCGCTGCCACGCGTTTTTATACAACATCAGTGAAGTATGGAATGTCATAGAAGTGCGCGCGTATTACGATGACAAAAACACGGCAGTCAATTCACAGTGGGCTCGCTACAAATTTGCGGTGAGTCCACCGCACGTGTTTTGTACCGCAAAGAGATATATGAATTAGCGCGCACTGCAGTGAAAAAAACGCACCGAGACACCAACCAAGCAGTACATTATATCCTTTTTTTTTTGGATATTAAATGGTAAATCTTTATATCTTACGAAAAAGTAACCCTTAATAGGCTATAAGGCCGTCAAGGGATGCACAAAACTGTTTTGGTACGAAAAAATACCACGAGACCCCGCGAGATCGAAATTCTCGCGAGATCTCGAGGCGTGGCTGCGTCGTGTACACGGCCGTATGTTTTACATGAAAACGTGAACGTTTCGAGTTTTTTTTTTTTTTCTTTGATCCTTTAGCTATAGAGTGGTGTAATAAAATTTTGGATGTAGATGATATATGTGTAGCTGCAGCATCACACTGTATCCCCCGATTTTGTTATAATCAGTTTTTTTTATTGCCTACCACTATGGAATCTTTAAAGACGTATTCACATTTTGTGACTGACCTAATAAATGTTTTACTCAATCCTAAGACAAAGTACTGCGAAGTCCAACTGTTATTGAAAAAAATAAGTATTGAGTAGTTCTAATCGCGTATTAATGTGAAAGCCACCCTTACGGCAGCCTAGCCCATTTTTACTAAGTTAACACAAAACTAGCACAAGCGCACCGTAGACTCAGTCTCTAGCAGAATACATTACGATCGTACCTGGTGAACGCCGAAGTGGTAGCTCGTCACTTCATACTTCCTTAATCTGCCCCATTTAGAGGATGCGGTGCGGCTATTAGCAGCGTTGCGTCTCAATAGCGTGTCTCAATAAATAGTGACGATTCAGTAATAGGCCTACAAACAGCCGGGTGGGGTTTTAGTGAGACACGGTCCCTAGCGTTCTTAGACCGTCTACCAATTCAGTTTGGGGTACTTGGTGAAGCCTAACCCCACTCCCTGGAAATATGCGTCAACAAGCCTCACGCAAAGCATTCTGTGTCAAAACCTTTGTGGAAACAGAAATCATCACTAACGTTTCGTTGTTTTGTAATGCAATTACAAATTGGCTTTATAGCCTAGATCAATTCCAAATGACCTGTGAGTGTTTATGGCTCTGCCTTCCAAATGTGATGCGTCAGCTCAAGGTCAACGGTCGTTAAAAGTCAGGAGCATTAGAGCTCCGTGTCAAGTATGGTGGAAGGCCTTCGCCATTTCTCTATAGCCAAATGCAAGTGACAATAATCTGCCAAGGTACGGATTAGGATATGGACACGTAATACACGAGAATGTAATATTAGTTATAAAACACGATACTAAATAGGTGTTTAGTTACAAGAACTTTAATTATATTATCAGCCTAGGATAATTATTATAATGACAAGAAACAGATACATAAAAGACTCACCCTGTCACACCAACACTCACGCACACACATATTACATTAAGTACTAAATTAGTGTAATCTGGGCTTAAACCCAACTATGTTTAACTTAATAAATAATAGTCGCTATCTTGCGACAGCCCATTCGGACATGGCCTCTTAAATGCACCAAGCCTTTTAACTTAACTAGCCTAGACTCGGACGTCCGTAGTCTTTCGTGATCCAGAACCAACTCCTCTCTTAACCAGCCTGGACTATCGCGTCCGTAGCTTTTCGGGATTCAAAATCACCTCTTCTAACTTAATTAGCCTGGCTACGGACTCTGATATCTGTCGCCTTTCGCGACTTAAAACCAACTGCCTTTCTTGTCTTACAATATCCGTCTCCCAAATTCCTAAAATATTCCATGCTGAACATAGAATTCTCAGCCCCTTTACAAGTTTTTGCAACAAAGACTTAAAATCTCTTAATTGTTTCTCAATGGCCCGAATAGGTCGGGTATCGGGACATTTATGATAGCCACATGTGGATGTATTACTGCCCGTTGCTTTGGGTCCAGGGAATGTCAATCTTTTCCGAAGTCAAAGTGATAATTTATATTATATTGTATTTTATAAAACATACAATTATGTTTTAAGTACAAAACCTATCAAGTGTTTAAGCTAGTTGCTAGTATAATAAAACAATTAATCCATTAGCGTAACTACAATAATAGGATAATAGATAGTTACATAATGGGAACATCGGCTTTGCATGCCTTTTGAATGGTTTATAAGTTATTCTTTTAAGTTTCAAGCATGATTCTAGTTTTCTATTTGTTTGTCGGTTTCTTTACTTTACAATATATTCATGTAAGCGCACGCTTGTTCGCACTAACTTTGAGAGCCGCAGTTTCGCAGAATAGACTTATGGTCGTTTTTACAATTTCTCTATTGCTTTAAAAGGGTTTGTTTGAATTGCCTGAGCCCGACTAAATGGTTACCGGATGTTGAAACTGGTATTGTGACTTGCGATTCGAAATTGTTTTTTTTTCTCTTTAGAATTCGTAAAGTTATTGCATCTGACCTTTTTGCAGTCCGTGTCAATAGTTAGTTTCCCATAAATAGAGAATTTATGTGTTTCTAAGTTGTCCGAACCATTTGTCGGTTTTAAAATCAATATAATATTTTGTTATTAAATTAGAGTAAATGACACACAATCACAGCGTCAAAATGTGTTTTTAGGGTTCCGTAGCCAAATGGCAAAAAACGGAACCCTTATAGATTCGTCATGTCTGTCTGTCCGTCCGTATGTCAAAGCCAATTTTTTCCGAAACTATAAGAACTGTTGAAACTTGGTAAGTAGATGTATTCTGTGAACCGCATTAAGATTTTCACACAAAAATAGAAAAAAAATACAATAAATTTTTGGGGTTACTTAGAACTGAAACTCAACATTTTTTTTTCCATCAAACCCGTACGTGTAGGG